>OY856411.1:1083800510-1086200510 GCA_963693085.1 Alisma plantago-aquatica | reverse complement strand
ATAGGGATATATTATAGAAGCCCAAGAATCATAAAGGCCAAATTAGCTAGAGGATTTCTCTATTCCTAAATCCATATATGTCCACCACCATGTGGTTCCACCAACCATCACAATATTGTAGTTTGTTTTAAAGATAGAACAGATGTAGATGATAGAAAACAATACATTTATAGGCCAAGAGGGAGAAGATTATAAGGACTATTTGCATCAGTTTATACTTGAGATCCATGGGAAAACAATAAGACATGTTAGGTAATGCTATAAAACCATGACTCGTCAAATATTCTCTCATCTATATAACAAGAAGCAAGTAAAATTCCTTGAATCTAAAAAATAAATCATTTCTTAGGTTTTACATAATTTCTCTTATACATCAAATACAAGGTCAAACCACCAAGTTTGTGTCTCCAAGCAAGTCACTAATTCAAGCTTGGGGTTGATATAAAGAAATTATTTTCCAGTTCTCCCATCATGGAATCTCATTGATGCAACTTATTGAGATCTTATACAAGGCATAAATGATGACATAAAGATTTTTCTAGATTCCTCATGTGGAGGAAATGTCATGAGGCAAAGATATGAAAATGCATGGAAGATTGTGAATCTAGGGGCTGAAAATTAGGCAAATCAGGGTAGGTATATTTGTATTGAAAGGTGTTTTGAACGTGTCCATGGAATAAGGTAGCTCAAGATTGAATTCATTGTTGAATCATTGAAGCTACTTGCATTACAACATGAAAATATGGATACCTCCTTTAATGCGTATGAAATGAGGAACTAGAGTCAACATTTGTTAATGAAGTTAAATATTATTATGATTTGTGCAAGGGTAAATGGAACATTACATTTTGGTGAAACTATCTCAATAGTAGAGTGATAAATATCCCATGACCACAATGAGATAATGAACAAGTGCAGGATCTTAACTCCATTCATAGTATTTTAGGATAGGATACTAAAATTCCATATAGAACAAGATCCATCTTGGGCATCAATATGGAAATCCAGTAGGTGTAGAGAATCCTAAAAAACATAAGTAGAGACATGAAATATCCTAGCTTGGGGTCCATTGAGGTTTCAACATCATTCTAGAACCAAGGAAATTACAACCAAGGTCACTACAGAAATAATTAGAACTAGGGAAAAAAACTACAATCGAAGGAAGACATTCTAGAATCTTAATTAGGGCTCACTGGTTCACAAGAACAATTCATAGGTACAAGTAAACAATATGCATGGAAACTCATATTATTAAAAGCAAGATACATTGGAAGTTATTCATAGGATTCTTCAAGCTCAATTGGTTTATAACAAGTCCATGGAGACATAAATGTATGAGCTTACAAATTATCTTCTCCTCTAGAGGGTGATTTTAGAGGGTAGTTAGAAAATAATGATAACACCTATAGAAGTTGAAATCAATAGCCACATGATCATGAATTATCTTTCCAAAGATTGTGACTTTATTCACAAGGAGAAAATTGATTAATACATAGGATAGCTTTGTGTTTCATAGAGCCAATCAAATACACTCTTGGACATGTAAATATCTACACTAAGCCTACCAAGTGACCACCTAATCCATTGAGTGGGTTTTCAGCCACTTCAAGATTAATGTAGATATGCCATTTTGTGATTTATTTGTGGGCCTAGATGTGGGTGTACTTAAGAAAAATATAATTTAGTTTGTAGCGTCCCGTTTTTTACTTTGTAGATGCTAATTTTAAGGTTGTACTTGAAGCAAAGGAAGGAAAGGACTTCCAACATGCCTCAACAGCTGCATCTTGGATTGTTCAGGTCACCAGAGCATATATTGGCCATAGGAGAACCAAATCTCACATTTCATGCATCAATGATGACAACTCCTCTTTCCCTTCTATTATCTTATGTTATTTTCTCGACCATGAGTGAAATGGTCGACTAGATTTTTTCCTTCCATCCCTATTCTTAACAATTCTATTAGCTCATTAAGTGAGCCAACTATCTTTCTTCTGAATCTTTTCTCTAAAGATTTTAGTATTTGATCGAATCACCACATGATCCAGTAGGATTTCTTGGAGCTTGAGTCAAGGAGATGATTCCTAGACTAACATATAAGTGAACAAGCTACTTGACTAGGGGGAGATTAGGTTCTTCATTGATTTATTGGCATTGCCACTAGTCAGCCTGCTATACTAGCTAGTTGCCTCATATATTGTTGGCTTTTGTATGGCTCCTTGATGCTTTGTGAGTCAGTTGGATCATTAGGATAGTTTATAGCCTTACTAGACTTCTTTTCTAGTCTTTGGGATACACTCTCTACAACTGACCAAATGGCCAAATCAATCATCAAGGTGTTTAGATGTATCATCAAATGACTATAATGAGGGACCACCACTCCAATTGCTTGGATATGGGGAGTGATGATCCCACTCACATATAACATGTCTAGGTGATATTTTTGAGGCCTTATTTATAACCTTGTGCATTTACTACAACAAAACAAGAGATATATATCAAGACACAAATAAGACAAATAAATCAATAAAACCTAATCTATGCTAAAATAAGATACAAAAATTAAACTAACATGAATATGAATATACATTGATAAATATTCAATAGTATATGACTCTAGCTACCTTCTCACAATCCAAGATTCCAACATGGTTACCCATTTCATTATCGTAACTTCTAAGCACTAGTGTTGTTATCTAGTCATATGACACTACATGATTTAGGTTTCACTGGACTAATATATCCTTTTATTTGTCTTTCATGAGGCAAACATAATATTACACATAACATAATACAAAATATTTAACCTCATTCACACATTAATAACCTCATCAGTTTTAGGCAACCTCAAACAATGTTTAAAGGGGTACATACTCAGCCAAAACCATCATTTCTAGACACGACAAAGGTGAACCCTCATGATGATACAACATTTGCATTAGAATGGTATACATATATTCATGTTTCATAAACAAACAACCACACCAATTTTTGTACTTAATTTCCTTAGCATGAGAAAGATATAGCAAAAAGTGTATAATCCTTAAGAATGCCATTTTTGAACATGAATCGCATACATTTAAAAGAAAGCAACATTATACAACATTGAATACTTCTTATATTCATCTTCAAGCCACATGCAACAACAAGGAAGGTGAAAATTATCAATTTCTTGAACATGTATCCCAAATAACCCATACATATATATAAGAGTACACACATATATCTATATAAATATATATATACTTATGTATACATATACATGTATGTATGTTTGTATATATGTACCATAAATGTGTACTTCTTTTCATTTAAGTTATGCACGTCCATTTTCATTTTATATAATTATATTGCTCTATTATAGCATGTAATTATATTAATGTCTACAGATTAGTTGTTTCAAATAATCATTCAAAAAATCATATTTGGAAGAAAATAAATTAGAAGAAGATGTAATCTTATAATGAATTATCCTTATACATAAAACCATTGAAATTTAACATCTTATATTCCATGATATGTAAGTGATAGGAATGTTCAATTCTATTGTAATGTATACTATGTTCTTTCAATCTATTAGTTAGACAATATATTTGATGATATGTACATGTATGTTAGATAGTCATATGTTAGATACCTTCTAATATTTCTCTTTTTGACTTTCTAATATGTGTTTGTGTGCATATAATGGGACTAATAGTTACAATGAACAAGAGAAATTCAGATTCTAGTTCATTTTTTGATAAAATCCATGTGTCAATGGCATATCCTAGAAATGAAACAAATCATCAAAACATATTGCTCATTTCATAATATGGAGAACTAATGCTTCATTGTGAATAGAACACTGCATAGATGGATGAGAAACAACCTAAAGTATCTCTCTACTTATATGTATACAATCACATTGAAGTTCCAATCACATCTTAGTGTGTTTAAAATATTCACAAAAGTAAACAATGGAATACTATATTCTAAAATTATGGTTGGCTTCAAGAATTGGGTCTAACATTAAACTCAATTGAGAATTTTCTTGGTAAAATAGAAGTTTGTAGAGTTTAAGAATGATATATTATAAACACCTATGAAGTCTCAAACTTCATTAGTTGTTTTTCTCTTCTATAATTTTCTATCATTAATATATTGTCACACAATATTGGGGAAAGTGCACAAATACTTGGCCATGCCAATTTTGTGAAAGTGACTGTGAAAATACCCAAGGTTTAACAAAGTTGATCACTTACTAATTTATCATATGAATTATGTTTTACTTGTAATTTCTAGGAGCATGCATCATTCCATAAAGTGAAGTCAAAAATTGTATTATTTGAAGATCTTATAGTATCTAGCTTATAAATCTTTTATTTGTTGACATAGATTAAAATTAATTTTCATTATTTTTTAAGATTTTATAAGATGAAGTAATCTCTGTGAATAGGTCACAACATTATATTATTACAGGAACACTCCTTCTTGGTAGTTTCTATTTTTAGAATCCCTTGCATCTTTACATTAACGTAGGTATGCATTTACGAGTCATTATTGTACCTAAATTATATGTATGAATTCATGTCAAGATCTTCTTTATTATGTAGTTTGTTCATAGAGACTTTAAAAAACTCAGTAGGGAGCTACTTTCAACAAGTAGAATATGATAACAAAGATGTTCTTCCACTATTATAAGGAATGCCTTTTATTGAAAAAATTGTGACTCAGAAAGTATAGCATAATCTATCTTTTAAACTTTAGTTCAACCACTATATATATTTAAAATGCAACTATTGACTTAATTCACCATCAAAAAATAAATATAACCTACACAACCATGGGGTAAATACCTTCTAGCTCAAAACTTGATCTTCTTTTAATTGAAGTTTTACAACCATATGTTTAATTTTTGTCTATGAAGTTCCATCATCCTCATCAAGAGAATAATACTTAGAATCCTTTTTAGTGACCCTAAATATTCAGGGTTTTCATCTTATTATGTTACAAAGGAGTCACTTACACATAAAAGGTCAATTGAATAATGATTTTACTTCTTGACTAAGTTATATGCATCATCTATGATTCTCACTAAAGATTGAATATGTTCGAGTTTTATAATAACATCATATGAGTATGTTGGACATTAGGGAATATTATTATTTTTCATGTTTTTATTATTATCTCATGCATATGAATGATCTACAAAGAAGAATTGTATCACTAGTTTTATTAGTCAGAATTTAATAGTAAATAATATTAATATCCACAACAAATTACAAAGTATGTATTTGAATTATATAAATGTAATAATTCAAGTAAGAGCCTAATAAATCAATATTTGAAACATTCTTAACTAACTGTCAAGTCAACAGATCACTTCCTTGGTCTTGGTTTTTTACCTCGTTCCTACTTAAAGGTTTGGATTTCCTTCTTGTCATATCTGGTGCATTTTCATCACTTTATATTTTTACATAACATCATCTTAAACTACTTTACTAAAATCTCCTACTTCTAGGTGTTCCAATTTGTTTGCACTTTTTTTCCTAGATTATACTATCCATATCTACTCAATACAATTTTCTCAAATTGCAATATGAATAAGTCATGTCTCATGTATTTGGTTGATACCTCCTGATTGACACAACTAGTAAAATCATTTGAAACCATTTCATAGAAGTTCATTGACATTTTCTTATTTGCATCAAGACACAAAAGTAACTACTAATTTTACGGAGCATTTATAAATGTACTAGTTACAAAAGTGAATTCTTTCCCCAACTGTACTAAAAATGAATATGATATCAAAAAGATATCCGACTAAGAAATATTGAAACTTAAAAATATGACATTTGAATACAATTTTCAAACACCAAGCACCGCGTCATTAAATTGTGTCAAGTTAGTCATTACTGATTCATTATGGTTGTGTTCTAATAGCCCCATCATTGAATAATATTATAACTTCTGGGATTACTTTGTATTATAATCTAAACATTTGTATGAGATAAGATTATGGTGGATATGAAAAATAATGAATCAACTTAGGAAATATAATACTACCACAAGATTAGTTCAACATTCTTTTTGAAGTCCATATAGTTTTGACTATATTTCCCCAATAATACCCTTCACTTCTACTAATTTGGTCACCTTCTCTAGTTATATTATGCTGGATATATTTCTAATTTGAAGATTGTTTAGCAATCTTTCACTAGAAAAAGTGGCAGATAATCCGGTTAAAATTGAAGAATAAATATTTTAGAGTTTAGATGAGCTTGTAGGTGAAGGTTCATCATGATTATCATTATCGTGAAGGCAAAATTTGATGCTCCTATGCATGAGCTTGATCGGCGGCTTGTCTCATAATTTAGTCATGTCATCTCCAAGTATTGCTTCCTACAAGAGGTCAGTTCCAAACAGTTAGTTGGCCCTCAAATGTCTCTGGAAAAAGTCATTGCATAATAATGGGTAACAACAGGTGGAGAATAAGGACAAAAATGAGTTGGACAACATGGTTGCATACAGGTTTTAGGTAATGTGGTGGAGGGTGCACATAGAACAAAAAGAAGCACACAACAACAGAAAGTTGAGAACAACTTACACACATCAACTCCCTTGATGTACTTAGGTATATTTGATATATTTATATGTATTTGTAATGGCTCAAATAAGTCATTTAATAGCTAGACATAGACAAAAAGATAGGTGGCCGACTAGCAAATTTTCCCTCCAATATTAATTGGTCACATGTGCATGGTCTGATGGGCGCGCTAAAAAAAATCGACATGACTCAAACTAGCTAATCCACAACCAATGAACCTTGATCTTGAAAAGAGTCTCAACAGAATTAAGGTTTGGATGTCTCTAGCCAGTTGCTTTTCTAAGGAAGTTAAGGGAATGAAACGTTGTGCATATTTAAAATTTCAAAGATAACATTAAAATGTCATTCAAATAAAAAATATAAGATTTGTTTGTTTATAAAAATATCAAATTGCACACACCACAATGCACTGAACTAGGTAAGGGTGGGGCATGATGTTGTAAGGCTTTATTGTGCGTGCGCATGTGTATTTTTATTTCAACATAGCCCAACACACAAACAATTCCAACTCAACCTTAAATCCGAAAGCCCTATATATACCCAAAATCCTTTGATTTGCACTACTACTTAAATGGATCACTATCACTTTATATGAGAGCAATGTGGGATAAATGGTCACTAAGAAGTTCAGAAATACAAGAAAACATAGTTGGGAATACAACATTCCACTACACATTTCACAAACCTCTAAAAAATATTAAGCCTAAAAAGAAAGCATCTAAAATTTATCTTTCAACATATACAACTTGTGGCTTTGAACTTTGGCTAGAAATGGTTCATATACATTTGGAGAGACCTAGTACACTATGAATTGAGCCCATCAATCTAATTTAGGATTTCAATAAACCATGTAAACATACTAAGGGTATGAAGACAAGTTCATATCGATATGCATGTTATGACCTTTCCAAGAATCTATATCATGCCCAACTCATGTAACCCTGGCATAGGATTCTACTCACATAGTAGGGATATCCTAAGGGTGTACTAGTCCAGTACTACACCCTACCAAACATATGACCTCAAATCCATTCAAAGCAAAAGTTCTTTGTAACATACTAGATCTCGGACCCTACCCTGGAAGTTGACATTTTAGACTTAGCCAAACAAGGTTGAAGGTTAGACCAAAATATATGTTTAGTATAAGCCCAATGAGCTAATGCATTTATATATCACCTTAATGTAACCTAATATTCTAACATTAATCTTAGTTTTATAATGGATACATAAAATATGCCACATAACTCATCTTGGTGGTAATATGAAGATAAGAAACTTAATTGGATGAATAATTTAGATAATGGGCCGTTAATGGGCCATATGACATATCTCATAAAAATAAGTCTCAAAAGTGGAAAAAAACTTCAAATTCGAAATCTACATATCAAAATTAGCCTACATGTCAAATTTCATCTAATTTGGACCGCCTTGAAATATTAGGATAAGTTTAGGAGAGAGAAAATGAGTAAAAGGCATAGGTAATGAATAATGTGATTATATAACTTCAAAATAAGGAAATAACAGAAAATTCATATTTAAATCATCAAAGACAACTTGTGGATGAAGTTTGGTCCAATTTGGATGTTGGTTATACAAGTTGTGCAATTTTAGGTACATTCTGGACTTTTCTACAATTTACCCAATTGGGAGGTTTTCTTTGCAAATTGTCACATGCATTATAATCCCTATATATTTCCTTACCATTCTTGAGTTTTTGAACCATAGGAAACCTAGTTTCACCTTTGTTTGAAGGTGTTTCTTTCCAAGGGCATTTTAGGGATTACTCTCTTTATAAATGAGCTTACCTTTAGAAGCTATCAACCAATGAGGTTATTTCTTTGACTGGAGGTTGGTTCAGATGGCCTATAAGTTTCCATAAACTGAAATTTGATATTAAAGAAGCCTCTATGATCTGTCTTCTTGCATGGCCATGAAACCCCTAAGCTAAGGACACATGGAAAGCTCCATGGACATCTCATGTTTGACTTCTTCCATATCCATAAAGGTTTGCATGTCCATAGGCACCCTTAGCACTGGACACATGGAAAGTAACTTGACACCTTATTCTTGACTTATTCCTTATTCATAAAGTCTTGCATGTCCATGGACACCCTTATACATGACACATGGAAAGTCTCATAGACATCACATACTTGACCTCTTTCTTTATATAGCCATATCTACCCCTTCCCAACTCAAAATTCAAAAAATCTTGCTCTTCTTTCTTTCCTCTATCTTAGAGCATAACTCCTACTCTTTTTAGCCATGAAGGTTCTGTCCCAAGGTAAAATAAGGTCCTACCTTGGTGAAGAAGGCACCTAGGGTTCCAAATTTGCTCTGTTTAGGGTTTCTAAAGCTCCTCCTTCGTTATTTCAACCAAAACTAGTAAGTTTTCTCCTTTCCTTCCCTATTTTCATGTTGTTAGTCTTCCTTCCATCTTCCTTCAGGTTGAAACCATGGCCTTCCATGGTGAAACCCCACCTAGAACCCATAAATACCTCATCTCCATGTTCTTTTGTTAGGGTTTTTCACCTCTAATGTGGAGAAGGTGCTTCTTGCTCAAGATAGGAGCTTTGTTGGAGAAACCATCCACTCTAAGATTGGGAAACTTACTTATTGGACCTGTCCACCTTCCCTAGAGGTTCTTTGGAGGCCTAGGCTTTGATCTAGGACTGACTTAGACTATTTAGACTTTGAAGTTGAGGTATGATGTATCCCCTATTCTTCTATGTTGAGCAATTCACCTATACTTATTCATTCTCTTTGTCCTATGGACATTATCCTATACACAATGTCTTTTCTTTTGAAAATCATGGTTCATGTGAACTACCTTATTTGATATTGATCATGTGATCATGGATATTCTTTTGAACTCTTATCTTATGCTTTGTTCATGATGGAACTCTAAAAGATGACATGTGATGTATTTTTCCCACTTATTAGGTGGATGTATATGTTGGTCACTTATGTGGTGACTAGTTTATATATTCTGACTATACTTTCTACTTGACTCTACATTTAACATTCTATGTGATTCAGTAGCACTAGAGTAGTGTAATTGCATTTGTTTTTATGGAAGATATGTTATTTCCTACCGAGCAGATGTGATATTTCCTGCTCTTTTAGGATGGAAAGGAACCTCATACCCAGGGCAAGATGTGTGATTCTTGGCCCATGTTTTATATATTTGGCAGATTGGCAGTAATCCTTTCTCTATCAAGTTTCAAGTTTATGAGACTTGGTCGCCTTTGTATTTATATTGTTCTAGGGCTATGTTTATCTCACATGCATGTAGGTTGATGATATGGGGTGTTTGCCCTAATTCTTTACATGTTCTTCCGTGGCACAATCTTTATGTTTTCTTAATGGCAAGTATTATTTTATTATCATATGATTTCAATTCCTTCTCGTGATACCCATTTGGGTGGACCTTATCCTTTCTATGGGAAGCCTTTTATATTTGTTGTCCTTTATTCCATATATTGCTCACTTTCCTATTTAGTATGCACATACCAGTCTTTGTTGATATCATCTATTTTCTCTTCTTACTGGGGTATGCTTCCAACCCTAGGTGAAGGACTTGGATGATAAGGCATGAAGTTTTGAAGTAGATTAAGGATTTAAAGCTTGGAGTCAAAGTTTTTATGGTTTAGATATGTTGAGTGATACATGTAAACCCATTGTGGGAGATTATGATGTTCTTTTGTAATCTTTTGTGAAAATTGAATATGGTAATTATTTTTATTCCGCTGTTACACTTTGGTCTTTTGCATACCATTAGAATAAATTTGGAAAATTTATACCTATTCCAACATACCTTGAGTGTGTTTGGAATGGATGTTAATTCTTCAAATTTTTAGTAAGGGGGTAATCACACACTCTTTACAGAATGGTATCAGAGTCCATAGTAGTCAGAATCTAACTATTTCAATTTTGTCTCCCTAGTTAGAATCCTTGCCTTACCTTCATGTGACATGTTTGCCCTGGAGTTGATCAATAGATGATGAAGGGTTGATTTAGGATCCTACAATTTCACATTAGAATAATGATGAATAGATCCCTAAAATACTTACAACTAAAAGATGCATAAGTAACCATAGTAACTTGAGATTGTTTATCTTGGCCTTTAGACAGCTACTAGGACATGAATTTGAAAGAAAAGGTGTCTGGAAAGGATCAGGGTTCGGGGGCTGGGAAGATTTTCCTCCGCACCACTATCTTGGTTTACGAGGACACCCAAATCCATATGATGTCGACTTGGCCTGAGCTGATATGAATTGTTTAAAATAGCATACTTTTAGGCAATGGTAGCCTTAGACGTCTATATGATTTATCTTTAGGGACCCTAATATGTTGAACTAGTCTCCTAGGTGTAAAGACTTGTTTGAGGATGGATAAGAGCAAGTTAACCCATAGTTCATAGTTAGTCTTTACAAGTTAAGTTTCTTTTTTTGCATGATGCTTATGTAGTTGGATGGAAGGAAGTGTAGTTGAACCTTTCATACCTAAAGAATAGTTTTGACTTAATAAGATGAATCCTTTAGTGGGTGGTGAATAAGTTATTTTCTTATATGTGGATGTTTTGATTTTGAGGACGAAATCCCTTTAAGGTATGGTGTGTTGTAACATACTAGATCTCAGTCCCTAACCTGGAAGTTGACATTTTGGACTTAGCCAAACAAGGTTGAAGGTTAGACCTAAATAGATGTTTAGTATAACCCCAATGATCCAATGCATGTATATATCACCTTAATGTAACCTAATGTTCTAACATTAATCTTAGGTTTATAATGGATACATAAAATATGTCACATAACTCATCTTGGTGGTAATATGAAGATAAGAAACTTATTGCATGAATAATTCAGATAATGGGCCGTTAATGGGCCATATGACATATCTCACAAAAATAGGTCTCAAAAGTGGAAACAAAATTCAAATTCTAAATCTACATATCAAAATTATCCTACATGTCAAATTTCATCTAATGTGGACAACCTTGAAATATTAGGATAAGTTTAGGAGAGAGAAAATGAGTAAAAGGCATAAGTAATGAATAATGTGATTATATAACTTCAAAATATGCAAATATTGGCAAAATCATATTCAAAACATCAAATATAACTTGTGTATGAAGTTTGGTCCAATTTGGATGTTGTTTATGCAAGTAATGCAATTTTAGGTACATTTTGGATTTTTTTGCAATTTACCCAATTGGGAGGTTTTCTTTGTAAATTGTCAAATGACTTATAATCCTGATATATTCCCTTACTCTTATTGAGTTTTTGAACCATAGGGCGCCTAGTTGCACCTCAGTTTGAAGGTGTTTTTTTCTAAGGGCATTTTAGGGATTACTCTCTTTATAAATGAGCTTATCTTTAGAAGCTATTAATCAATGAGGTTATTTCTTTGATGGGTGGTCCATTTGGATGGGCTATAAGTGTCCATAAACTGACATTTGATATTCAAGAAGCCTCTATGATCTGTCCTCTTGTATGGCCATGAAACCCTTAGGCTAAGGACACATGGAAAGCTCCATGGACACCTCATGCTTGACTTCTTCCTTATCCATAAAGGTTTTGCATGCCCATAGGCACCCTTAGCATTGGACACACAGAAAGTAACTTGACACCTCATGATTGACTTCTTCCTTATCCATAAAGGCTTTCATATCCATGGACACCCTTATACATGACACATGGAAAGTCTCACAGACACCTCATACTTGACCTATTTCTTTATATAGCCATATCTACCCCTTCCCAACTCCAAACTCAAAAACTCTTTCTCTTCTTTCTTTCCTCTAGCTTAGAGAATAACTCCTCCTCTCTGTCCCAAGGTAAAATAAGGTACCTACCTTGGTGAAGAAGGATCCCAGGGTTCCATATTTGCTCTATTTAGGTTTTCTAAAGCTCCTCCTTGGTTATTTTGACCAAAACTAGTAAGTTTTCTCCTTTCCTTCCATATTTTCATGTTGTTAGTCTTCCTTCCACCTCCCTTAAGGTTGGAACCATGGCCTTCCATGGTGAAACCCCACCTAGAACCCATAAACACATCATCTCCATGTTCTTTTGTTAGGGTTTTTCGCCTCTAAAGTGGAGAATGTGCTTCTTGCTTGAGATAGGAGCTTTATTGGAGAAACCAACCTCTCTAATCTTGGGAACCTTACTTATTGGACCTATCCACTTTCCCTAGAGGTTCATTGGAGTCCTAGGCTTGGATCTAGGACTATCTTGGACTTTTTAGACTCTAAAGTTGAGGTATGATGTATCCCCTATTCTTCTATGTTGAGCAATTCACCTATGCTTATTCATTCTCTTTGTCCTATGGAAATTAGCCTATACACAATGTCTTTTCTTTTGAAAATTATGGTTCATGTGTACTACCTTATTTGATATTGATCATGTGATCATGGATATTCTCTTGAACTCTTATCTTATGCTTTGTTCATGATGGAACTCTAAAAGATGATATGTAATGTCTTTTTTCCACTTATGAGGTAGATGTATATGTTTGTCACTTATGTGGTGTCTAGTTTATATATTCTGACTATACTTTCTACTTGCCTCTACATTTAACATGCTATGCTATTCAGTAGCACTAGAGTAGTGTAATTGCATTGGTTTTTATGGCGGAGGTGTTATTTCCTGCCGAACAGATGTGATATTTCCTACTCTTTTGGGATGGAAAGGAATCTCATACCCAAGGAAAGATGTGTGATTCTTGTCCCATGTTTTCCATATTTGGGAGATTGGTAGTATTCCTTTCTCTATCAGGTTTCAAGTTTATGAGACTTGGCCGCCTTTGTGTTTATATTGTTCTAGGGATATGTTTATCTCACATGCATGCATGTTGATGACATGGGGTGTGGGCCCTAATTCTTTACATGTTCTTGTGTGGAACACTCTTTATGTTTTCTTAATGACAAGTATTGTTTTGTTATCATATGATTTCAATTCCTTTTCTCTTGATTCCCATTTGGGTGTCCCTTATCCTTTCTATGAGATGCCTTTTATATTTGATGTCCTTTATTCCATATATTGCTCAATTTCCTATTAAGTGTGCACATACCGGCCTTTGCTGATGTGATATATTTTCTCTTCTTGTTGGAGTATGCTTCCAACCCTAGGTGAAGGAATTGGATGATAAGGCATGAATTTTTGGACTAGCTTAAGGAGTTAAAGTTTGGAGACAAAACTGTTATGGTTTAGATTTCCGTCTACTAGATCCTTATGTTGTGTGATACATGTAAACCCTTTGTGGGAGATTTTGATGTTCTTTTGTAACCTTGTGATAAATTGAATGTAGTCATTATTTTTATTCTTCTACTATGCTTTGGTTGTTTTGAATACCATTTATTGAAGTTTGAAAATTTTCCACCTATTCCAGTATACCTTTGAGTGTGTTTGGAATGGATGTTTTATTCTTCAAATTTTTAGTAAGGGGTGATCCCGCCTCCTTACATTCTTCCTCTACTTAGACAACAGTGAAGTACCAAACACCAAAGGCAATGGACTGGGATGAAATCTTCATTTTCCCTTTGAATCATTCCTCATGGGATATCCAATTTTATAACAGTAGGTTAACATTGTGGTGTTTAAATCATGGGCAGAACACCCATCTCCCTCCACACATTGAGTACTAGCTTTCTAGCTAGACCTTTTGTGAAAGTATCAGTAATATTCTCTATAGACATAATGAACTATAAACATATAACATCGTGGGCAATGAAGTCTCTCACCTCTTCATACCTCCATCTCATAAAGTGCTTTCCCAGCTTACACCTAGATGGTTTAGCTTTTCATATTGTGATCTAATGTTAAAATGAACTGAGATAGGAGGAAGTATCTTTTAAGTTATTGGTAAATTGAATAATAGATTTCTAATCCAATCAACCTAACAAAAAACTAAATCTAAAGGCTATAAACTCATCCTCCATAGTGGATCTAGCCCTCACATTTTTCTTGGATGATTTTTATTAGCTTAATTAGTTTAATATGTACATGAGCCCAATTGTCTTGACCTAATAGGGTTAAGTTAAGCTTCCTTGTACTTTCTTCCTCTCCTATATATAGGAGGAGAGTTTTCCATCTATCAATAATAAAACATCTCTTTATCCTCCTTCACTACTACAGAAATGGCTTATGAAGTCACTTTCCAGTCGCCGGTTATTAACGAAGAACCGACGCTTAAAACCTAAAGCGTCAGTTTAAAACACAAACCGACATATATCGGAGAGGAGTGGCTAGACACGGGTATCTCTTTCTATTTAGCATCGGTTCTAGAATAAACAGTCGATGCCTAAAATTAACCGCCAAATCCCAAATTTCGCGTGAAAAAAATTACCTCCAAAATTTGACATCTGGCGTCGGTTATTTACTAACAAACCGTCGATGAAAGGTTATTCACGATACAAAAATTGGGAACATTTTGGTCGTCAGTTGTAATACAAGAACCGACGCTTATGGGTTTTTGCGCATTTTCCGGGGAAAATTTTCACACCCCTATGAGTGTCGGTTTTAGAAAGAAACCGACAACTATGGTCATTAATCGAGAACAATTTTTTTAATCGGCGTATGTAGATAGACGTCGGTTGGTTTCTAGTAAAAACTGACGACTATCGTTAAGAATAGGTGTCGGTTGGTTTGTAGAACTGACAACTTTAGGTTTAAGTGTCGGTTGTTTTCAATAACCGACGCCGATTGATAACTTAACAACACCCGCGAGCCCGACTCTTCCCCTTTCTCTATTTCATTCATTGTCTCGCGCAGCTGCTACTCCAGGGTTTGGTGATTTCCGATGATTTCTCCTCCGCCGCCGTTTACTCCGGCCGCACGGTGCTCCGCTCGCTTGGGTGGTCCTCTGCCCACCTCCGCCGCCGCTTGCCCTCTGCCCCTGCTCCGGCAGCCTTCTCTCCTTCTCCAGTGACCTTCTATCTTGCTCCAGCAGCCTTCTCTCCTACTCCTACTGCTCGCTGCTGCTACTCTCCCCGCCAACGCCGCCGAAAGTACCTGCTCTGCTCTTCTTCCTCCTCTTCTTCCTCTGCCGAGGTGTGTGAAATTGTAGGTTGGCACGGTCGTGCTGGGCAGCACGGCCATGTTGGTAGCACGGTCGTGCTGCATAGCACGGTCGTGCGAGCATGGCCATGTTGGTTGATTTTGTGCTATATTACTCAATTATAATCGGATAGCCTATAATGTTGTGCTACATTACTCTTCTAAAATTATTGTTGAATCGGGTCAATGACCACACCTGCTATTGTGCCTGAATTATGCCATGTATGTTTGTACAAAGTGAATCTTATCGCTCTAATTGTGAATTATTGCATGTTTGAAACTATTGAATTCTTGATTTATTATTTAATAATGCTCTAATTGTGAGTGATGCAATGTAAGTGAGCAAATACATGTAGTGGATATGTACACATTAGCCTAGAAACCCGTCCAAGATTTACTCATTAGGAGTAAATCTTGGATAGTCCCTGGTTTACGACTGTTCTTGAACACCTAATCTCACTTAGGATGTAAGTGTATAATGTGTATTGGGTTTTCGAGAAAATTTCAGTAGCATTTCCCCGTTTGTTCTCTAAGTACATATGTACTTAGAGAACAGCAGGGAAATACTGCCGAAATTTTCTCAAAAACCTAATACACATTATACACTTACTAGTGAGATTAGGTGTTCAATAATGGAATAGGTGGTACACATTTATTATATATAAGAATGACATCACATGTATTTGTTGGCCTAGAAACCCGTCCAAGATATACTCATTAGGAGTAAATCTTGGATAGTCCCCGATTTCAGACTGTTCTTGAACACCTAATCTCACTTAGGATGTAAGTGTATAATGTGTATTTGGTTTTCAAGAAAATTTCGACAGCATTTCCCCGTTTGTTCTCTAAGTACATATGTACTTAGAGAACAGTGGGGAAATGCTGCCGAAATTTTCTTGAAAACCCAATACACATTATACACTTACTAGTGAGATTAGGTGTTCAAGAATGGGATAGGTGGTACACATTTATTATATATAAGAATGACAACACATGTATTTGTTGGCCTAAAGTTTTAATTAACCATGAAAAAACTCTAATCTGTTAAACCTAGACCCTAATCTTGTTGTAATGTATATTTGATTTCTCTTTGATCATAGAATGGATAGATCATGGATGTCCATTCGCAATCGCTGCACCCCAGAGTTTATTTCTAGTCTTGACCAGTTTATTAGATTTTCCGAGGAACATAGGAAAAAACCTGGAGATAGGTTCTATTGTCCATGTAGGCATTGCGGTAACAACTTGAAAGTCAGCACTGGTGACGAAATCAAAAGTCATGTCATGTGCAACGTGATTATACAAGGCTATACAGAATGGCACTGGCATGGAGAGATTTCAAACCCGAAACCAGTGGATGTCGATAGCAGTGCTTGTGTGGAAGAAGAAATTGCCTATGATGACGTAGATGTGAATGAACCAGTTCCAGTAGACATCATTGATGCGATGCTGGATAGTTGTGGGGTAGAGCACACCGATCCACCTCTAATTTTTAGAAACATTGTGCATGATGCTGAGATATCATTATATATAGGTTGTACTCAGTTTACGAAGCTTAGCGCTGTGTTGAGATTGTATAAGTTGAAAGCTAACAATAGATGGAGCGACAAAAGCTTCACTTCATTGTTGACTTTGTTGAAAGAAATGCTTCATGAAGGAAACGAGCTGCCAATCTCAACATACCAGGTAAAGAAATTGTTGTGCCCAATGGGAATGGATGCCAAGAAGATACATGCATGCCCGGATGATTGTGTATTATTTCAAAAGGACTATGTGGATTTGAAAGATTGTCCAAAATGTGGTGCGTCAAGGTATAAATTGACGACTTCAGGGGAGTCCAAAACTGGTTCTCCTGCCAAGGTGATGTGGTATCTATCTATAATATCACGGTTTCAACGCTTCTTTTCCAATCTGATAGATGTGAAGAATTTGAGGTGGCATGCAGATGTTAAGAAAAATAATGATGGGATCCTACGACATGCGTCTGATTCCCCACAGTGGAAGAAGATTGATCTATTGTACCCTGAATTTGATGAAGAAGTCATGAATCTAAGACTTGGGCTTTGTACAGAAGGGATGAATCCGTATGGGACATTGAGCAGCCAACATAGCACTTGGACAGTCATGCTTGTTATATACAATCTTCCTCCCTGGCTGTGTATGAAAATTAAGTACGTAATGCTGTCGTTGTTGATATCGGGCCCTAAACAACCTGGAAATGACATCGATGTTTATCTTGAACCTCTGATTGATGACTTAAAGAAACTCTGGGGTGAAGGTGTGATGACCTATGATGCTTCACGAAGAGAGACATTTCGTTTGCATGATATGTTGTTTTGCACTATTAATGACTTTCCAGCATATGGGAATTTGTCTGGATATAGTGTCAAAGGAGCTAAAGCGTGTCCTATATGTGAAGAGAACACTGATTCAACAAGACTAAAACATGGCGGTAAGACTGTATATCTCGGTCATCGAAGGTTTCTTACAAAATTTCATCTGCATCGTAGGAAGCGCAAAGCATTCAATGGATTGAATGAGGAATAGAGTACACCTAAACCTATACCAGGGGAGGTTGTTTATGAAAGAGTAAAAGACTTTGTCAATGAATTTGGTAAAAGATCACAATGTACTATGGCCACACGGAGTGACAAATCTTTATTCAAGAAGAAGTCAATATTTTGGGATCTTCCTTATTGGAGTTCTTTGACAGTCAGGCATTGTATCGATGTCATGCACGTTGAGAAAAATGTCTGTGATAGTGTCATTGGTACTTTGTTGAATATACCAGGTAAGACTAAAGATGGGATAAAATCTAGACTGGACCTACGTGAAATGGGAATAAGGTCAGAATTTTCAGAAATTCATGAAATGGGAAATCAGAGAACATACTTACCTCCCACTTGTTACACATTGTCTAGAAAGGAGAAGAAAGCTTTTTGTGAATGTTTGGTAAATGTTAAGGTGCCACAGGGTTACTCATCCAACATCCGTAGATTGGTATCAATGAAAGATCTGAAGTTGATAGGTCTTAACTCTCATGATTGTCACACTCTAATGCAACAAATATTGCTTGTGGCAATTAGATCTATATTTCCGAAGCATGTAAGGTTTGCAATCACCAGACTTTGTTTCTTTTTCAACAGTCTGTCCAGTAAAGTTATTGACCTTGATACTCTCGATAAATTGCAAAGAGAAGTGGTTGTTACCCTATGTCATCTTGAGATGTATTTTCCTCCGTCGTTCTTTGATATCATGGTACATCTTGTTGTCCACTTGACTAGGGAAGTGAAAATGTTGGGACCAGTTTTCTTGCATTGGATGTATCCCTTTGAACGATACATGAGCGTTTTTAAAAGTGATGTTCGAAAACGTTATCGTCCTGAAGGGAGTATTATCGAGGGTTATGTGGCGAGAGAGGTTATGGATTTTTGCAATGACTTTCTCAGTGGTAATGACACTCTTGATAATGACAAGAATATTGACGAGCAATTTGGCAAAGGAATTTTGGGACCACGTGTGAAAGTTATCAGCCGTGAGCAGTTGGAACAAGGTCACTTGTATATTTTACACAACATGGATGAAGTGAACGTTTATATCGAGGAACATACCAATTTCATCAAGAGACAATATCCTCGAGCCAATACAATGTGGCTTGCTAGAGAGCATAACAACACATTTATTAAGTGGTTTGAAAATAAAGTCTTACATCAACTATCTCAAACACCAGATGATATTACTGAAACTATCAAATGTCTCGCCTTTAAACCAAAATTGACTGTTATGTCTTATGAAGGGTATGACATTAATGGATTCACATATTACACAAAGCGCCAAGATGATAAGAGTGTCATCCAAAATAGTGGGGTCACCCTTCAAGCGTCGACTATATTTTTTGCAAGTGCAAAGGATAAGAGTCCATGTGAAGCTAAAATGTCATATTACGGTGTCATTGAAGACATATGGGAGTTTGACTACATAGATTTCAGAATTCCGCTCTTCAAATGTAATTGGGTTGATAACACCAAAGGAGTTATAGTGGATGAATTGGGTTTCACTTTAGTGAACTTTGAAAAGATTGCCGAGAAGGACGAACCATTCATATTGGCATCACATGCGAAACAAGTATTTTATATCAATGATCCTGCAAATGATAAATGGTCGGTTGTTCTTCATGGTAAAAGACAGTTCATTGAAGATCCTATAGATGAAGAACAATACTATGAAAAGTATGATGACTCCAGTCCATTCTCAGTTGGGTTGCCAACACCAGCAAATATTGAAGCTAATGATGACTTGTATGTGCGCGGAGATCACAATGAAGGATTGTTAATTGATAAAAAAATCACAATATTAGAGGCATGTTTATATTTTTTATATGTTTTATTTTTCTAAATGTGAACTTTACAATGTGAATGTGAACTTTACAATGTGAATTACTTTATAATGTGAATGTGAACTTTACAATGTGAATTACTTTACAATGTGAATTACTTTACAATGTGAATTACTTTACAATGTGAACTTTACAATGTGAATGTGAATTTTCAGATGGCTGAGCATTCTCCTAATGACCGTGCTGATGATTACCGTGAGGGTGAGGACATCAATGCACCGCCTCACAATGTAAGTTTTAAAAATATATCATATGTTTATATCTATATGTCCATTTATAGTTATATCTTGTAAATGTGTTTATTTTGTCAAATTTTAGGTTGATGATGCACATGTACCATCTGAAGAACTTGAGGCACTTGATCAGCAACACCAAAAATTTGAAAGGAGAAGGGGCATCACTATGATGAAGAAGTTAATAGCGTAAAAGGGCAATGGACCCAAACGTGTTGTGGATTTTGATAATGCAGGAAATGCATCTGGTGTGAATCGCATTTCATTTGTTTCATATCTTGGGTATGTTACTCGTAGCCATTGTGGTTGTAAGATAAATTCTTGGCATAAAGTTTCTAAGGAGAAGAAAGACGTAATATGGAAGGATTTATGTGTGAGTTATTATTAATTTGCAATTCTATTTGTAGATTACTAATTTTTTGGATACTAGTTAATAGCAATTCTAATTTGCAGAGTATATTTGAATTGGATGAAAAGCTGCATCATAAATGCGTGATGCAACGCTGTGGGAGAGTCCTAAGGAACTATAGGACAAATCTCACCCGAGAATACATAAAAGAAGCTGACAAGAGGAAGAAGACAGCCACTGAACAATGGAACTTCCTGGACAAAGAAGAATGGGACGCGTTTGTTCCTTCAAGACAAATAGATGAATTCAAGGTATTAGGCGTCAGTCCCAATCTCATTAATATATGTTGTATTCACCTATTCAAGATTAACATTTATTGTTACTAACCAAATCATTAATGTGCATACTAACTAGGCCCTCAGTGAGGCACAAAGATCAAGGCGTGCACTGAATGTGCATGACCACACAATGGGTCCAAAGGGTATGCAGACATTCGCCAAACACTACAGTCTGAGGCTACTGCTCAGTCTACTGCTACTCAGGAGTCCTCCACTATAGGTAGCACACCTCTGCCTTGCCATGATATCTGGATAGCTGGGAGGCAAAATAAGAAGGGAGAAATAAGGAAGCCCGCAACTGCTGAGGCGGCTGCAAAAATGGTAAAATACAACTCTTACAACAATTGTTCGAATATTGATTGTTTGTGGTGTTAACTTAATTACAAATTAATGTTTTGGCGATTAGCGGGAGCTGCACGAGCTGAGGAAACAAGACAAGTTCCTCCCTGAGGGCAAAAGGGATGAATTGACAGTTGCTCTAGGTAACCCAGAGCATGCTGGACGTGTTAGGGTTGCAGGCGCTGGTGTGGGCATCAAAGATTTTTTTGGGCCATCCCAGCGCAAACATGTCCCAAAAGTGGGACTTTCACAAGAAGAGGTAACATATTTTTTCCTTGTAGATGTTACTGTAAAAGAGAATTCAATAATTAGAATTTGACGTTTCTTTTATCCATGTATAGGTAGATAAGCTATTTGATAGGAAACTCGAAGAAGCAATGAAAAAGTGACAGGCATCTCAGACTACCACTTACCAGACAGTACCTATGGTGTCTCCTACTGCAGGCTCTACTCCTACTGCAGAGGTTGGGAGTAATCCTATAGAACCACCACCTAGCAAATCCGCTATAAGTATTTTTATGACATACTAACTATTTTTTTAATTCAAGATGATATGTATATATGAAATTGTAGTCGTTTCAAAAAAGATGATATGTATATATGTATATAACATTCTTTACACAAAAATTTGTAGGGGTTGAAGCCATGCCGTCTAAAAGTTAATGAATATGTCGTTGCAGAGGCATCGGCTTACCCATCCCTACCAGGGGATATGTTTCACGGGTCTCCATTACCAGCTGGTTGGATTCGTGTGAGCCCGGTACATATATTCCCCAAGTGGATGGATCTTCCATTGCCATATGCCCACCCAGATTGTGAAACGCTTGGTGAGGTAGAAGGCGGAGTGATATTGTGGCTAAAAGCGGATGTCATCTTTACTGAAATTGTATGGTAAATTTACATTACGTTAAATTGTTAGTGTGTGTATATGATGTTAGTTGATCTAAAATTATTATATATATATATATATATATATATATATACAGGTTAAAAAGAAGACACCCACAGCATCTAGGCCTCCACTTCCACCTCCTACATTACCCAGTTGGGTTCCACAAGACCTACCTATCTCGTTAGGTCCTAACTGTAGGGGTATGGCAATATGGTTAGGCAAACATGATATAAATTTCCCTATAATTGTTTCTATAGATTTAGATGTTGTAGGTCAATCATACGAAAGAAAACTATTTATACAAGATATTTTGGAGTTTTTTCGATATGATTGGCTAAATACATTTGTGATAGAGCTATGGATAAGGTGAGATCTTCTTTATACATCCATATACCTTGTTAGGATCTGGTGATTTGGTTTCTTATTTATTAATGCATGCGTAATTAATACATATTTTGTGGCTACTTAGACAAGATATGTGCAGATTTTGCATTCGAACATGTAGGATTTTTGATTCCATCTTTAATTAATCTAGTATCTAAAGACCCTCTGTCAGTTCAAAAATACTGTTGTGAGGCTTTTACAATTTTTACTCAAAATAAGAAGACGATGATAATGGCTCCATGCAATGTAGAGTAAGTTTACTTTGCTTATTATAATTTGGACTTAAGAAAATTACATTTTTATTGTGGATTTTGAGTTATTAATTTTTAACTTTTTTACCTCTAGCGGTATGCATTGGGAGTTACTGGTTATTGTCCTCGAGACGTTCACTGTCTATTATCTAGATCCTAAGGGGAGTAAATTGAATACAAAATATGGACACATAATGAAAATGGCATTATTCCGGTGAGAAATATTTCATTTTCATATCCGTTAACATATGTTATTACATTACTATTTAATTATGCAATGTACTGTGCTACATTAACATGTAGGGGTTTTGATGAGTTCAAAAAGGCTGGAGGAAAGGTCCCCATGAAAAAGAATCAGCCAATAATTTGGAAGAACGTGAAAGTAAGTTCCCGGCCGCAATATATGTATATATTATTTATGTGAACAGTGCTTAATTAGTTGTATTTTTTAATATTTTGTATGTTTGAATTTATAGTGTGCTACACAAGACAACGGATGGGCATGTGGATACTATGTGATGTGATTTATGCACATGATTATCAAATATGCCGCAATGGACATCGATTGTATTGCTGAGGTATTATATAGTCTCATTAGATATATAATATGAAATATATCAATCTTATTTATAGCTCATTAATTATATATATACATCATTCTCTTTACAGGTGTTTAAAACTGACCACACTACAGGAACAGCCTTACCAGATGTACATGCTCCCTATACGATGGGAGAATTAAATGAAGTAAGAGAAGAATGGGCAACAGCCATACAAGTAGTGGGGGATTTAAGATATAATTGGGATGTTGATAGCGAATAATGACTAAAGAATGATATTTTATAAATGAATTTCTGAATTATAATATATGTGTGAATGTTTCTACATGTCTGGATGTTTCTACATATGTCTGAGTGAAAATGAATGAAACTGTTGGTTGCTATATGAATGTTTCTATATGTGTGAATGTGAAAATGAATGGAACTACAGATTTTTCTAGCTACATGAATGTTTCTAAATGTGTGAAAATCAAATGGAACTACAGGTTGCATTGCTAAATGTGTGAATATTTTTGTTGTTAATGTTGTAGGTTTGTGGCCTGTTGTTGGCTGATATCAATGGATGTCATAAAACCTACAGTTCATAACTAAACTACAGGTTTCTCATCATGCGACCAGCCATACAGTAGGTCTGCAGACTGACAGAAAAAAAAAACAAAAAATAGCCATTGGTTATTTGTATAAAACCGATGCCACATCGTTATAGTGTCGGTTTCTAATAGTAACTGACATCTATTTCCTTAACACTACGGCCGTGCTGGCCAGCAAGGCCGTGGCGGCAGACCAGACATCACGGTCGTGCTGGCCAGCACGGCCGTGTTGGGAGTGCACGGCCATGGCAGCGGACCAGACACCACGACCATGCTGGCCAGCATGGCCGTGTTGGGGTTTATATGACATTGGTTCTTATTTAATAACCAACGTTGATAGTGCCCAAGATGGCGCCCTTTTGTGGTGCGAAGTTATATGGCGTCATTTTCTTACCTAATAACCGACGCTGATAGTGCCCTGCTGGCGCGTTTTCAGTGGCGCGCGAAGGGTTTTGGCGTCAGTTTTTGAATCGACGTGTAACGGCTGGGCTTTTAGCATCGCCCACATAGGTGTCTCTTAGAAACCGACACTAAAGGCCTTAAATAACCGACACTAAATGTCGGTTATGTACTAGTGCTTTCTTATTTTTCACATGGTATCAGAGTATTGATCCTAACCTAGTAACCTAGGGAGAAAAAGCGAGAGTCTTCACATGTGGGTAACCGCCTTACTTTCTTAGTTTGGCAGCCCACCATGCATCATCCTGGCCTCCATAGTTGTCTCTTTTCTTCTTTCTTCATAATAAACAATCATTATTTAGTTTAAATCTGTCCCAGTGCTATCCTTCCTAGCCATCATCAACATTATCTACCTCCTCTAAATTATGTCAAGTTTTCCCTTCTCCAAGTCTCTCCCCTGACCCTGAGACTGACTACTCCACTAGTCATTGTTATCTACTCTCCCTCAGACCCTCGCATTGCTCGCACATGCTTCGTAAAAGGCACTCAACCGATTAAAGTCATATGCATCTTCTACATATCTAGTATGGATGCCATCTCGTCTGCCATGTACCTGTGTACCTCTCATCTATCCCATCTTATCTTCTTTGTGCCCTTCTACTGGCCATTGCCTACTACCATCCTAGTAATAATCCAATAACCAGCAACACATGAGAAAAATTGCATGAAGAGTCCTGGCCAACTCACTTGTTATGGTTGTTGGGATAGTCTCGTATTCTGTTTTTTAGGATATTAGATATTGTCTAACAATATTGGGAAAGTCTAAAATTAGATAGACTTGTAGTCCAAGATAATTTTTAGCAATATCCTTTCCTCCTTTATATTAATTATTGGTATATATCTCTATTATCCTTTTAATAGATTAGTCTTATCCTCACGTACTACCTTTGTGGGTTGGCATTACTTTTTTGGGATTGTCTTATCGAGTACTATGGGAATACTATTAATAATGTATAGTATTGTATGATGCATGAGCCAATGTGTGGGTTCTAATGTGCGGTAACTTTGGATGTGTCAACGTGGGACAACATGGTGCGCCAACATTGTAGGCTAAAAGAGGAAGTCAATAAGATAGAGAAAAGGGGAGAGAACAAGATCGGGTTAAGGAATTCTATTGTCGGCACGATATTGTCAGAGAGCAACAATCCTTGTAATCTTGTGAAGATTTTCACTTAATAGAATTTGTGATTTTCTTTGCCAAATATATTCTCATTGGTTATTACTTAGCGTTTGGCCTTGTTGATGGGGGTGTTATTGTTTTTGTTGCGCATTCTTATGTTGTATCTCATATAAGGGATTTTTCTTGGGCTTGAAGAAGTTTTCCACATCATTATATGATTCTTCAAGTTGTATTAGAGAAGGATTCATGTGAGATGATAAGAAAGTATGGGAAGCACATAAAAATATTATGACATCGACAACTATGATTGGAGATCCATAAGAAAGGTATGAATCCACTGGTTGTGAAATATCAACATGAGGTGGAGTCATGATATTTACTTGCAAGGAGCAAATAGCCACGAAGGTTATCTGGTTCTATCATCTGGTCATATTTAATCTAACTAAAAGAGGAGTGACTGACAAGAGGTTTACCAACATGGGAGGTGTAGATGAAGAAGTAGATAGATGGGTTTCATGAACCCGCATAGTGCTATTTGTATTCAACTCTCAGGGGCAGTCTGGTGCAAGAGTACAAAATTTGTTGCCAATTTCAACAGGTGCAAGCAAAGTTGTCAACTGTTAGAAGGAGGAAGATGTCATAGAACCAGCCATGTGGTGCCAACATACATGCACGACCCAGAGAAGGCACAACCCTATGGCATAGGGGCCACTGATGTGAAGGATGTGGTTCCTCCAACAACATATGGAGGTGGTACAATTTCTCAAACTATACAACACAAGCAGCTCCCATATGAAGGTTTCAGGAAGCCATGTCTGAACACACATTCCATACAAGTGTGCATGGTAAAACACTTTCAAAAATGGAAGCACCTTTTGAGGGAGGAAGTATAGAAGAAGAACGGGAGTGAATTCTACTAGAGAAGCAATTACACTTCAACGGATAAGGTCCAAGGTGGAGATTGTAGGAATAATATCTCTTATCCTATTATTTAGGATATTCGATAGTCTAAAATATTGGAAAAGTTTGAAAGTGGATATACTTGGAGTCCAAGTTAATGTTTAGCATGATCATCTCTTCTTGTCTATTAATTATTGGCATTATCTCGCTATGATCCTTTTTAACAGATTAGCCTTATCATCTTGTACTATCATTATGGGTCGACATTACTTTTTTGATTGTCTAACCGAGTACTACATGAGTACTATAAATAAGATATAGTATTGTATGATACGATGCGCTGATGTATGTCAATCTGTGGGTTCCAACCTGTGGTGACTTTGGGATGTGTCAACATTGGAAAACATTGTACCCCAACATTGTGGGCCAAAAGGGGAGACAACGAAACTGGGATAAGGAATTTTATTATGGGTATGGGATTGTGTGATAGTAGAAATCCTTGTAATCTTGTGAAGGTTTTTCCTTAATAGAATTTGTGGTCTTTGTTTAAATCTATTCTCATTGGTTATTGTTTGGTGTTTGGCCTTGTCGATGTGGGTGTTATTGTTTTTGTTGTGCAAGATTAAGATGTATCTCGCGTAAGGAATTTTTCTTGGACTTGAAGAGGCTTCTTCACCATTATACATCTCTTCAGTAGTCATTACACTAGTTGTTGTGGCTATAATCCTAATCCCCATCTAAATTGTGGCCATACAATATCTTCAAGTGCCCAGTGGTTGCTACTGTAACTACAGATAGCTACAAAATCACAAAGTCAATTCATGTAGCCTAATAGTGACCACGTGATTTTATGAAGATGATGGATTTTATTTGTTGAGGACTCGTACAATTTCCATGCATAAATCATATGAGCGAGTTGCCTATGAAACTTCAAGTATCTATTTGTCACTACCCAATCATCTGTCACACTGTTGACATAGAAGGTGATGGAGAATAACCCTATTGTGTGTGGTGGCCGCCAACACAAATTCCCATTAAAAACTCACCTAATTCAATATATTGGTCTTTGAACAATATAATAAAACATTCCTTAACAAATTAATCATTCCTTTTGACCAGATCCTGACCAACATAATCAAATAGGATAAATTGATAAAAATAAAAAGTATCTTAATTTAACTAGCCTTTGATTGGCAAAGGCTGAAAAAAATAACTTGATCTTTTATTTATATATTTGACAAATAAAAGTCCCCGTGCTATTTTATAAAGCACACACAAAAAAGAAGGGGCAATGAATTGATTTTTCTTCCTACCGTTCTTATTCTAGTAGTGATTTTCTTTTCCTACCGAGTTCTATTCTGGTAATATCACTCCTTTTTTTAAAGAATTTCACTCCCATAGTATTGCTTTTTCCTACCGAGTAGTGCTCTAGTAGTGTTACTCATCTTTGTATCGAGTTTCTATTCTGGTAGTATTTTCTATTATGTTACTTATTCCATATTTATTTAGATAGTGTTTTATTTTTTTGCCACCATTCATCTACCAATATTCATGACTCTATCCAACCACTCTCATGATCATTTTCATAATTGGTGTGAGTGGGACATGAAGGAAGATTAACAGGAGTGGGAAGCAGAAATAAGACGTAGAGAAAAAATTCATATCATCTGACCATGTTGTATATATTCTTCATATTCATCTGTGTTGTTCACGCCTACTATAGTGCATAATCCTATAGCAGTGTGTTGTAGATATGTGCCCACTTACTATGGTGCAGTATTTCTATAGAAATGATCTTATCCCAACTACCATGTATTATTCTAGTGTTGGTATTTCTTGTACAGAAATATTTCAATAACAATAGAAAATCCAGTGACTTCTATATATGTTCTCCACCATCTATATTTTTCCAATTTCTTGTCAAATAAATATATATTTATTTGTGGTTGATTCAATGAGTTTGGTCAATCTCATAAAATTTATTTGTGATTACTTCTACAAATTCTGGTATTTTCAAATTCAGAGGGAGTGCACTCTATAATTACTACTTTTACATTGATCTTATAATGATCTAGGGGAGAAGACTTATTTATTGGTACTTATTATTTTCTTCAGAAGGAGTGTTGGAGTGTTTCAATTTAAAATTTATAAGATTTAGGGGGAGATCATTTTCTATTATGGGAAATCAATTTATGTATGGTCTGTTTTATCTTTCTCAAATATTAACAAGATGATGTGATTCACCCATGCTCTGACTTGAGGGGAGTGTTAGTTAAATGTGCATTATCAAAGACTTTGGGTTTCTTTCCACTAACTGTACGTTACCTTTCCCAAGGAACACGTAGGAAAGTGTATAACTTGTGATTTTCCAACCGTTAATCCTCCTTCTAGAGAAATTATCAGTCTAAAACTCTATCGATGGTGATCAAGCATAGATAGATCATTCAATTTCACAGTTATATATCCAAGAATAAAGAGAAACCTATATTAATTCATGCAAAAGTCAATACAACGATTTCCCAGGGTACTCTCGGGTCTTAAGGAAAGGAAGGGTTTAGCCCTGCATGGTTTTCAAGTGCGAATACATGGAGAGAGAGGAGAAAAATGTGGGAAACATGAAAGAAATTCATGTAACCCATGGAGAGAAGATGTTCCGGATGATCCTCTTCGATAAACGCACATTTTGTAGTCTTCTGACAACAAAATCGCCCATTGGAGGTGCTCGGATCTCCCAATTGATGTCCTTCAGCTCCATGCTCCTCTCTCTCTCTCTCTTCTCTGGTCTTTGTGTGGCACAACGTGAGATGATCCCTAGGTTTGTCCATCCTTCGTTAGGTCATAGGACAACTTACGGTACCACATAATGTGGATCGTTGGATCTGGACAATCTAATTGAGTGTTAATTCCAAAAAATTCAGTGGCACCGACTAGGAAGTTGGTGGCACCGACTCTACATTGTAGATAAAGTACTTGAAAAGTGCAGAAAAATGTGCATAAGTCTGGGGAATGCATAAAATCATATAAATATGATAAAATAAGCATAATTTGATGCAAACAGAGAGTACATGCCAACAATAGTGATTTATGCAAATATAATCAAGAAACAGACAAATAAATGCATAAAATAAGTATAAAATAAGCCTATAAAAGCAACTCAAAACCCATGCATCACTCACTCACATACACTAAGACACTTACCTGCAAGCTCACAAGGTTGTGTCATAGTATAGGAGGGTGGAAAGTCAGGGGTGAAACCCAAGAGAGAAAAGGGGGCACTACAACTAGGTTAGTTTTGGCTAGGTTCCTACTGTAGAGTCTAGGGTTGAATAGTTTGAAGGAGGATGTGTTGATTACACTAGTGGTGAAAAAGCATGCATTTAAAGGAAAGAATATGATCAAAACCTAGGTTAACCCTAGACAGTTAATTCTAATGAATAAGAGAAGGCAAGTTAGGCAAGAAAGGAACAAACTACACTAAGGCAAGCAAGAAGAGATCTACACTACACTAGGTTGGCAAACTAGGAAAAAGAGAAATTAAAGGCCTAATCTAGTAGGAACAAAGCAAGAACAAGACCAGAAGATAATTGAACAAGAAAAGCTAACTAAGCTAACACTAGCTAAGCAAGAAAGAAATTAGGGTTTTAATGCAATAAAGGGTAGTGTGGGCTATTTGGGGATACACTTATCAAATAGGTTGAGGGTGATGACATGTGAACATTATGCTTTCACTTTAGATCACCAAACCAAAAAACAAGCTAGAGGTTAATGAATTGCCCTAAAATACTAATTGACCATGGATATGATAGGTTGTGTATAGGGGAACTAGTTCCTGGAACCTCCTACATACCCTTATGAGACTTAATTGGGTTAGGGTTTTAGTGGAATTCAATCAAGATCTATTCAAGTTTAGGTTTCTAGGATAGGAAATTCGAGGGTAATTTTCAGTTGATGGTAGTAACGTAAGGTGGAAGTGAGGCTTTTGATCTCACCTCGCCCACATTCTAGCCTTGAGAAGGCTACTATATAATTACACTAAGTTCTCATATACTAGATACTTAGATCTCTCACTTAGGTATAGGAGAATTTATTAACATGTAGGAAGGTGAATAGATAAATAGGGATCCATTAATGGGACTTAGGAGCAATGCACAAAAAGAGCCACATATAAGCAATTTTCCTAGAATCTTGGTGATTTCAAGCAAAAACCACAAAGCAATTCATGAAGGATGATAAATAAATAGAACATAATCATTAGAAAAATAAATCATAATGTTTACATATCATTTTCCCCTAACTTGGTATCAAAGTAACATTTTTGGCTCCAAACAGTCGACCTAAGGGGCCTAGCTACTCATAAAACATGAAAATACAAAAATAAAGGAAGAAGAATGAGTAGAGGAGTGAATAGCCATGATGATATCGGTGATGACTCCTCTTCCACCTCCTAGTATCTACAACTCAAGTACCTCCCTCCAAGTGAGTGGATGGCATGGATGTATGGTGGAAAGTGGTCAAAAACCCTATAATTGGTGTTTTTTAGGTGGAAGATGATGAAATGGAGGTGGAATGGAGTAGGAATGGGTGGGGGTGAAATTGGGGAGCTGACAGTGGTTTACTAGTGGCTAAACTCGTGATAGAGATGCCACCCAAGTATATATAGGTGGTGGGGAAGCACTAGGTTACGTGGGAGTAAAATGAGTAGTGCAATGCAAAACTACTTCTAGGGTTGTATGTTGCACGGTCGTACTGGGAAGCATGACTGTGGTGGGTAGGGGTGAGAATGGTTGTGGTGGATTGTAAAGAGAGAGGTGAGAATTGGTGAAGAATCATAGTAGAATTTGGGATTTTGAATTGATGGTGGCACGTTCGTTGTGAGGCATGGGTAGCACGTCTGTGGTGGTTTGAAAATCACTGCCCATTTTGAGTGGAATGGCCCTTTTGGTCTCTCTATAATGTGGCTGTGTTATGTTGGAAAGTCATTCTGGGGCATGATGGCATGGTTGTTATGTGTTGCACGACAATGTCTCCCTCTACAATAGCACTTTGCTCTTGTTCCTTGTTCATCCTTGGACATCTTTTCTTCAATTGATCTTTGGCCACTAGGGGTAGGTTGAGGGAGCCTTGGACTTCACTTTGGGCCTCTCTAAGGGTAGAGAAACCCTAAGATTATTCTTTCTCTCTCTCTCTTCCATCCAATTATGTTCCAAATACATGAAAAAATGCAAATAACGTCCATAAGTGCATTTTACACAAATATGCATGTTAAGGGGAATAACATGTAATCTAATAAGTATAGATGTGATTAAAGTGCAATGAGACACAAGATGAAGCCCTAAAATAGGACTACATCGCCACCCCAAACTTATAACATACTTGTCCTCAAGTATGCTCCAACTCAATCTCTCTATAATTTTTCCACAATCAAGAAATGACAAATGCAATGCAAAAGATGAATGTTGACTAGATAGACTTAATGATGACTAGGTACATGCATTCCACCTCTCTCCTGTCCACTTTCACAAAAACCAATCATGAATAGAGAAATGAGCATACAAACTTCAAATATAGAGCATAGAACACACAAGCTATCCATATGGCTTTCATGTAGGTCCAGGTAGACCATTTCATGATGGCGTTAATCAAAGATGACTAGGAGTGTTGTTTCACTTTCATGCATTCAACTTTATACTTCAAACCATACTAAGTGATCCATGTGGATGTGGGAAAAGGGTTAAGTGAGCTAGGTTTGATGTTTCCTAGCCTAATGGATATGAAAATAGAAGAAAGGATTGTGGTAAGAGATTGGAGTGCTATTACATAGAGCACTCATCTTTTCTTTATTTAGGTTCTCTAACACATGAGTATCTTTTATTTTAATTTTTGCTTTTTTTGTTTTTTTTCCTTGGTGGAGGTAGGGAATATGGTGATGAGAGTGAAGTGGTGAGATATAGATGTGGCCACCCAAAACTTTTAGAGGTGGCCACGACTGAATATGTGCACTTTAGCATCCTTCCATGAGGCGGGGAGGTAAGAAGATGATGAAAGAAAAGTTGGGTCAAAGAGGGGTCACTAGTGTGGTTCTCAACATAAAATATCTGGTATGAAATCTATTCCAACACTTCGTCAAATAATATCACACCACATGAATGAACAACATGAAATTCATTCTTCTATCAAATGATTCTATAGGCCCTAAGCGTTCATAACTTGCTCAAATCACAATTAAACAAAAAAATTCACAAATATAAGAGAGGTGATGAACATGTAAAAAGTTAAGCATTGATACCATTTACAAGTAAAACCATGATAATTCACTTGCATTTTTCAAAGGTCATCATTTTCAATTCACAAGGTAGAGATTGGGTCAAAACATGCTTTTTGGAAAAAAGTTCTAAACATGGGAAAAATTGGCCAAAATGGTATCGAATTGCCTTCAATCACATATATTCCTTCATTGTAGAGCAAAAATAAGAAAAAAAGAAAATTGTAGCTAAAACATGTAAAAATTATAAAAATCTACATGATATGCAATGCATGGAAAAATGAGCAAATTTTTTGAAAATTATGCAAAAAATTACAGAAAGGAAACTACATGATGTTGGCTAAATGGACATCATCAAAATTCCTTTGTTTTGAAAATGACAAACATTTCATACTTGTGGATCTAATGTGCTATTTGAGTGTTGCAGGAACTAGGGGGATGACACAACTTTGGAAGATGTAAATGCTTACAATGTGTAAATTTCATGATTGTATTCAAATGTAAAACATGTACAAGTATATAATGTACAAGTACTTAGATATCATGTAAATCAAGTGTCTAGATCTTCCCTAGCCACTCACAACACTTAGATAGGTCATTCTCTATAATAGTGTCACAACTGCACACTCAAACACACACTTAGTATTCATTTAGAACCACCAAAACAAAGACACTCTCGGTCGAACTCTTTGTCGACCGAGACAAGCTCGGTCGAACAACTTCTCGACCGAGAGTCTCCCGAGTTATTTCTTATAATAGGTTCTTTTGGGAGTTGGAATCAAACGCTATATACCCTTGTTGTAGACTGTCCATCGGTCGATAAAGAGTTTGACCGAGAGTCTCTCGATCGACAAAGACTTCGACTGAGAAGGTGTCTGTCTGCACTTTTTAGAATTAATTTACTAGTCGTTGCTAAAGCAATTAGTGGATACCTAATAGCTAGTTAAGCACTAAGAACCCCCTAGAAAGTGTCTAGAACGTCCTTAAGCACTCATAGGCCATTCCTATAAATAGGGCATGCCTTAGGACGCCCAAAACACACTTGTGCAACACTTGAGCATACATACTTGCAATTAGCAATCTGTTCTTGTGAGCAATTGAGCAACTCTAGCATTTGCTAATCCTTCCCATTGCTACAAGCTCGTGTTCTATAGGCTAGAATCTCCTTTCAACCATACTTACACTTCTATACACATTGGCTAGGAGATCAAATCATTTGATATAGGAAATCAAGCCTTGTGCTACAACGGTAATTGTAATTTCCATTTTTCCTTCTTATTCCTTCTTATTGCTTGTACTCTCCTTGCTACTCCTAGGGTTGGAGGCTGTGGATTGGAGAGGGTTTGATCTTCTCAGCGGAGAAGGAGGACTTTGGACTACTTCAAGAAGGTTGTCTCAACGGGAAGCTACTTCAAGAGGAAGGCTACTTCAAGGGGGAGCTTGAAGTTACTTCAAGGAAGGCTGCTTCAAGGTCGGTGGGACTACTTCTAGGTGAAGTCTGTCCAAAGGGTGGTGAAAGTATTTGTAATTTTATGTAACATCCTTGGGAGGTAATAAAATTTAAATACTTTCAAAATCCCAATTGGAAACAATTGGGTAGTGGACTGACTCCCTTAGTTTTTGCTAAGGGTGGAATCACTCTAAACACCTTACCTATTTCTCCTTATCTCAAATGTGGTTGTTTGAGTTGAATTATTGTTAAAATATTTATAAAACCCTATTCACCCCCCTCTAGTGGTTTTTCATTTGGTATCAGAGTAGGCTTCAAGGAACTCTAACAAATTCTTGAAGAATGGGTGACGGGGTACTCAACAACCTCAACTTGGAAGGAACAGTCATGGCTAGACCTCCACCTTTTGATGGCACTAACTACACCTACTGGAAGAGGAGGATGCAGTTCTACTTCTAGGGAATTAGTTGGGATCTCTGTAGGATGGTATCAAATCCATATGACTTTCCTCAAATAGAGTATACAATTTGGGATGCTAATACAGTAAGATCAGCCCAAATGAATGCAAAAGTTGTAAGTATACTCTATTGTTCAATTTTCGTTGGTGAATTCAATAGAATATCAAATTGTGAAATAGCATATGAAATATGGCATAGACTCTCCATAACCTATGAAGGAACTGTTCAAGTTAAGAATTCTAAAATCAGAATGCTTAAGAAAAAATTTGAACAGTTTTGTATGGATCAAAATGAGTATATTAGTGAAATATATGCAAAATTTTCTTCTATTGTGAATGGTTTAAATGCTTTAGGTAAAGTGATCAGTGAAGAAGATCAAGTATAAAAAATTCTTAGGTATCTTCCTTCCAAGTACAAGCCCAAGGTGACTACTATTGAAGAAGAAAATGATCTCACCTGACTAAGGATGGAGCAACTCATTGACAACTTAGAAGAACATGAGGCAACCTTGGAGGAAGAAGAACGACGAGTGCATGAACTTCAACAAGGAAGAAAGAAAGATATGGCCCTAAAATCTTCAAAGATCATCACACAAGAAAGTGATGAAACAAGTGATGGAGAAGGAGAAGAATCTCTAATTGTTAATGGTAAGAAATATAGAAGATTTAGATCTAACAGAGTTGTTGGTTCTTGTTCTTCCCCTCCTAGGTGTTTTGAATGTGGAAAGAAGAGACATCTAAAAAATGAATGTCCTAAAACAAAGAAAGGAAATAAAAACTCATCCAAGAAGAAGGGAGAAAAAGCATACAATATTGCATGGGATGAGTCAAGTGATAGTGAAATTGGATAAGAGAATGTGGAGTGTCTCATGGCCAAAGAAGATGATAATGACGATTCTCAAGAGGTAAGCCTTCTTGATTTTCCAAAAGAAGATATAATTGTTAGTCTACAAGATACTCATGACAAATATGTTGATTTCATAAAGAAACTAAAGACGATTACTAGAACTAATGAGGATCTATATGCTATATTGAATAATCTTTCTTTTGAAAAGGACATTATTGCTTCTGAAAATTTGACTTTGAAATCATCTTTAAATGATTGCAATATGAAATTGCTCACTTTAGAAACAAAACATGATCTTCTTTCTCAAGAAAAGGTTGATTTGCTTGCAAAACTGAATAATTTCCAGACTCAACCTATTCTATGTAATCATCTAGATTATGATGTTGTCATTAAGGAAAGAAACTCTTTATTATCTGATCTAGATCAAGTAAGGATAGATATAAATAAGAACATGGATGAGATTGCTAAACTATAGAGAGAAATTAATGGTTTAAGGGGAAATGATGTTCTTGATAATATTCTGACATATTCTTCTAGTTACAATGGAAGAAGAGGTTTAGGATATGTTCTAAAAGAAAAATCCTATCAAACTAAACCTAGGAGAACTCAAGCATCCAAGACCAAGATCATGTTTGTACCCAAGAACACAACTCAAAATCCTAGAAAGAGAAATGAAATTGATTCTATTTGTTGTCATTATTGCTTGCGTTTTGGACATTACTCTTTTTCATGCCCTTATAAGAAGAAGGATTCTGAATTAGTTTGGGTCCCCAAACCTCTAACATAGAAGATTTGAATGTAATTTAGTTGGGATATGATCTAATACTTCTTTTGAACATCTAAATGTCTTATCTCAACTAAGTAGATAGCTTCATATATTGCTTTAAATTCAAAACTAATACAAACAAATTACTGAAACAAACAGAAACATTCTCGGTCAACAAATAGTTCGACCAAGATATCCTCAGTCGAGAAAATATTCAACCGAGAGAATGCCTATGACAAATCAACATCTACAACAGAATTTATAGTGAAAACAACAACTATTCCGGTCAAAGAATTTTTTATCGGAGCAAAAATCGGTCGAGAAATTATCAACCAAGTGAATTTCTATTTTAGTTCAGTTTCAACTGTACAACAGCAACCTTCTTGTTCGACAAATTGTTCGACCGAGACATCTGTTGGTCGAAATATTTTTCAACCGAATGAAGATATGTTCAGTTTAATTTGTTAAATCATGTTCAATTTGTTGTTAAGCGTACCTAACCATAATGGACCATCACATGGGTACGAAAACCTATATTTTATTGCAAGATTGGGTAGTTGACAGTGGATGCTCTAAACACATGACCGGGAACAAGGATGCATTTCAAACTTTTGAGGAAAAGAAAAGCGGAACAGTCACTTTTGGAGACAATGGTAAAGGTAAAATTGTAGGAATAGGTAATATTGGCATAAACCTTGAAATACAGAATGTTTTACTTATTGATGGTTTGCACCATAATTTAATAAGTGTCAGTCAATTATGTGATAGTGGATATGATGTTTTATTCAACAAAAATTGCTACAAGTTACTAATAGAAAACACTACAAATGTTGTTTATGAAGGTAAAAGAGTTGGAAATCTATATATCCTTAGACCTAACTCTATGCAATCTGTAGTTGGCAAATGCTTACTTGCAAAAGAAAATTCTTTACAACTATGGCATAGAAAATTAGGTCATGCTAGTTCATATGTTATCAAAAAGCTAGTTAAATATGATCTTGTTCATGGTTTACCTAAGTTATCTTTTGATCAATCTTAAAATTGTGAACCATGTACTTTGGGTAAACAAACTAAAACTTCTTTTAAACCCAAAAACATGCTCAACACCAGTAGATCACTTGAACTTATTCATATGGATTTGTTTGGACCCATGAGGACACAATCTATTGGTGGGAAAAGTTATTGCTTTGTTATTATTGATGACTACAGTAGATATACATGGGTACATTTTCTTGCAAATAAAGATGATACTATTCAAGTTTTCATACAATTTTGTTCAAAGATTGAAAATCAATCACAAAAAAAAATATGCACAATTAGGAGTGATCATGGTGGAGAATTTGAGAATCATATATTTGAATAATTTTGCACATCTCAAGGCTACACTCACAATTTTTCTACTCCACGCACTCCACAACAAAATGGCATAGTTGAAAGGAAAAATCGATCATTACAAGAAATGGCTAGGACTATGATGCTTGAACATAATACACCTAAAACATTTTGGGCTGAAGTAGTAAATACAACTTGTTATGTGCTAAATAGAGTAATTGTACATTCTTATTTGAATAAAACCCCATATGAAATCATGTATACTAAAAAACCAAGGGTTGACTATTTTCATACTTTTGGATCAACTAGCTATATCTTAAACACAAAGGATGATAGAGAAAAGTTTGACTCTAAATCACAAAATGCCTTTTTCTTGGGATACTCAACTTCTAGTAAATAATTTAGAGTTTACAACACTGTCTCTAGAAAAGTTGAAGAATCGATTCACATTACTTTTCATGAAGAACTAAGAACTAAAAATTATGATGTAGTTGATATCACTCATCAAGTAGAAAATCTAACCATGTCAACTAAAGATGATCAAAATGCTACAAATGATCACCAAGTTGAGACACAAAAACTCGTTCCTAGACTCATTAAGGATCATCCTCAAGAACTAATCATTGGAAATCCTAATGATAAAATAAAAACTCGTTCATCTTTTAGAGATGTTGCAAATATGGCATTTGTATCTATAATTGAATCTAAGAAGGTGACTGAAGCTTTAAAAGATGATTATTGGATAATGGCAATGCAAGAAGAATTAAACCAATTCACTAAGAATGATGTATGGGACTTAGTTCCTAAACCTCAAGATAAAACCATTATTGGAACTAAGTGGGTCTTTAGAAATAAGTTAAATGAATTTGGGGAAGTAGTAAGAAATAAATCTAGGTTGGTAGCACAAGGGTATAATCAAAAAGAAGGAAAAGACTTTGATGAAACTCATGCACCAGTGGCAAGACTTGAAGACATTAGAATGCTACTAGCTATAGCTGCCCACAAAAACATCAAACTATTCCAAATGGATGTAAAAAGTGCATTTCTAAATGGAATAATACAAGAAGAAGTGTATGTTTCCCAACCACCTGGTTTTGAAATTTCTAGTAAAGATGATCATGTTTATAAACTTAAAAAAGCACTTTATGGTTTAAAACAAGCACCTAGAAATTGGTATGAAAGGATCAAAAACTATCTCTTTGATAATAGCTTTTCAATTGGAAATTCAGATTCTACTTTATTTTTCAAAACATATGAATTTGACTTTCTAGTTGTTCAAATTTATGTTGATGATATTATCTTTGGTGCATCAAATGAATATTTATGTAAACAATTTAGTGATATTATGCAAAAGGAAGTTGAAATGAGTCTCATGGAAGAATTGACTTTCTTTCTTGGTTTTCAAATAAAGCAAACGCCCGCTGGGATTTTATAAGCCAAGAGAAGTATACAAATGAACTTTTAAAATGTTTCAGGATGGAACATTGCAAACATGCTACCAATCCAATGGCTACCTGTACTAAAATTGATAAGGATGAAAATGGGGAACCCATTGATGATTCCTTATATAGGGACATGATTGGTAGCTTTCTTTACTTAACCGCTTCTAGATCGGATATCATGTTTTCCATTGGACTTTGCACTAGATTTCAATCAAAACCCATGCAAACTCATTTTCAAGCTCTCAAACGGATTCTAAGATACTTAGCCGACACCACAAACTATGGTTTATGGTATCCTAAAATACAACCTTTGGATTTGCAAGCTTATACCGATGTTGATGATGCTGGTTGTCGACTTGACCGAAAGAGCACAAGCAGAAGTTGTTTCTTGTTAGGAAGAGCCTTAGTGTCTTGGTTTAGCAAGAAACAAAACACGATTTCCCTCTCTACAACTGAAGCTGAATATATGGTAGTCGAGTCTTGTTGTGCTCAAGTTCTTTATATGCAACAAGTTTTAAACGATTATAGTTTTACATTTTCATCCATGCCTATCTTTTGTGACAATACAAGTGCTATAAACTTGGCATATAATCCTATTTTACACAGTCGTGCTAAATATAATGAAATATGTCATCATTTTCTAAGGGATCATATCTCTAAAAATCATGTATCCCTTCATCATGTTGATACAGAAGATCAATTGGCTAATATTTTCACAAAACTACTTCCATTAGATCAACTCAATAACATAAGGAAGAAACTACTCATTACTCCCTTAGAAGATGTTCTCTTTGACATTTGTGCCTCTTAAATCGGTTTATTTTTCTGATCCTTACATTTTGGCTTCAAATGGACATCCTTTCAAATAATTTTATGGTTATCTTTTTGAAAGGGGAGCACAACTTCAGGGGGAGTTTTAACACATGATTTTAACGGCTATCTTTTTGAAATGACAAAGGGGGATAAATACTATAAATCTTAAATACTCAATCAATGAGTTTCATAATCTCTTGGCTTTACATTAAAAATTGCTATATTCCCTAAGATTTGGACTTTATGTTCCACACTTCTTTGGGGATAATAAGCACACTTCCATAAACAAGATAAGGAATACACAAGGTAAATCTCAGGTAAACTCATTTTAAAAGATTATTTGATTTATATTTAGAGATGATTGTCATCTTCAAAAAGGGGGAGATTGTTGGCTAAATGGACATCATCAAAATTCCTTTGTTTTGAAAATGACAAATATTTCATTCTTGTGGATCTAACGTGTTATTTGAGTGTTGCATGAACTAGGTGGATGACACAACTTTGGAAGATCTAAATGCTTACAATCTGTGAATTTCATGATTGTAATCAAATGTAAAACATGTACAAGTATATAATGTACACGTACTTATATATCATGTAAATCAAGCGTTTAGATCTACCCTAGCCACTCACAACACTTAGATAGGTCATTCCCTATAATAGTGTCACAACTGCACACTCAGACACACATTTAGTATTCATTTAGAACCACCAAAATAGAGACACTCTCGGTCGAACTCTTTGTCGACCGAGACAAGCTCGGTCGAACAACTTCTCGACCTAGAGTCTCCCGGGTTATTTCTTATAATAGGTTCTATAGCCGTTAGACACAACAGACAAGGTAGTTGGGAGTTGGAATCGAATGTTATATACACTTGCTCCAGACTGTCCTTCGGTCAACAAAGAGTTTGACCGAGAGTCTCTCAGTCGACAAAGACTTCGACCGAGAAGGTGTCTGTCTGCGCTTTTTAGAATTAATTAACTAGTCTTTGCTAAAGCAATTAGTGAATAACTAATGGCTAGTTAAGAACTAAGAACCCCCTAGAAAGTGTCTAGAACGTCCTTAAGCACTCATAGGCCATTCCTATAAATAGGACATGCCTTAGGACACCCAAAACACACTTGTGCAACACTTGAGCATACATACTTGCAATTGGCAATCTGTTCTTGTGAGAAATTGAGAAACTCTAGCATTTGCTAATCCTTCCCATTGCTACAAGCTCATGTTCTATAGGCTAGAATCTCCTTTCAACCATACTTACACTTCTATACACATTGGTTAGGAGATCAAAACGCTTGATATAGGAAATCAAGCCTTGTGCTACAACGATAATTGTAATTTCCATTTTTCCTTCTTGTTCCTTCTTATTGCTTGTACTCTCCTTGCTACTCCTAGGGTTGGAGGCTGAGAATTGGAGAGGGTTTGATCTTCTCGGCAGAGAAGGAGGACTTTGGACTACTTCAAGAAGGCAGTCTCAACGGGAAGCTACTTCAAGAGGTAGGCTACTTCAAGGGGGAGCTTGAAGTTACTTCAACGAAGGCTGCTTCAAGGTTGGAGGGACTACTTCTAGGTGATGGTTGTCCAAAGGGTGGTAAAAGTATTTGTAATTTTATGTAACATCCTTGCGATGTAATAAAATTTAAATAATTTCAAAATCCCAATTAGAAACAATTGGGTAGTGGACTGACTCCATTAGTTTTTGCTAAGGGTCGAACCACTCTAAACACCTTGCCTCTTTCTCCTTATCTCAATTGTGGTTGTTTGAGTTGAATTATGGTTAAAATATGTATAAAACCTTATTCACCCCCCTCTAGTGGTTTTTCACATGACATGCAAGTATGCAAAGAAGGTAAAATCTAATCAAATAGTAAGAGTAACAAAACAAAAGTAAATGGCAGGATGAAATGCAAAAAATGTGAGATGAGGGCATACTACCCTACCACCCCAAACTTTTGAATCATGATGTCTTCAATATGAAACTAAAGTCTAGGAGTCATAGGGTAGATGATCATGGCTATTGTGGTGGATCTGGTGGTGCTCCTCCCTGTGGTTGAGGATACTGGTAGTAACTTCCCTAGTAGTCTACCTAAGGAGGCGTATAGGTCTCGTGGTAACCAGACAGTGCACTCCACCTTTCTTCCCCCGATTGGGGGTTCCTCTAGACCTAGTCATGCTAGAAGAGATATAAATGGTTGATATGATCATGCTTCTACTAATGATCCAACTATAGTGCATTCTGTGTACGCTGAAATCCCTCATGTGCACTCAAGATATTTTCTTGGGTCATTTGAATGCCCACCAACGCATATATCATCGACATGCCATAGGCATTCAATGAGGGTTGTTGTGGTTGTTGTGTTGCCTTTGTCTCTCATCTGTGCACCCTGCGTGCCTCTCTCTCTCCTCCACTATCCTCCTCTGCATAACAACTGTCTATGACCCTCCTAGTCCCTCAAACAATATCTTTGGCTGCTAGAACATGTCATGGGATTCTCCTCTTCTCATCTATGCATTGTATCCAAGAATTGAGAAGTAGGACCATACACACCTAGGAGAGGTGCAGTATGGTATGGTAACTCCAGTGATATGCCTGCATATGGGGGGTTGACCTAATATATGATTTTTTAATCCACAATTTCTGTCATAGAATGGAAAAGATATTGTAGGTTTACCAAGTCCCCCCCTCTACCTTGGTATGTTCAAAAACATCATGACCTAGGGCAATGGAAATGGAAGTTACAACCCCCCCCCCATAATAAAGGATTCTTGCTCTTGGAGGGGACTATCTTCAGATGATCAATCAACAATGCTCCTAAGTTCTCATTCTTACCCTTTGTCATCCAACCCAAGACACACAAATCCTTCTTTGTACAACTCCCCTGATTTTCATATCTTCCAAAAATGGTGTTTGCGATAACTTTCTCAACATATTAAAGGAATGGATTATGAAGCACCTCGTCTCTGACTTCCCCTCTACAAAATTGTTGTGGCCAGTGAATGCCTTCCACATGGCAGTGTAACTGGCACTGGAATCCTTATTTGTCTTCCCATTATCTAAGAGGGCTGCCATTTCTTCACTTGGAGTATAAAAAAGGTTCAACATGGATGAGGTGATGACCAACATCTATCTCCAATCATAAATCTAATGGAGTCTTCATTAGCATCGGAGGCCTTCTCTAATGTGGCAAAGAAATGACATGTCAACTCAACATAAGTCTCTTGCTCTATCATCAATATCTCAAATAAACCCATTTCTTTCATCACACCCTGGTAATACTCGAAGAATCCTAGAGCCTCCATTATCACCTGGCACGCGTAGAGAGTGTCTATCACCCTATGTGTCAAGCACTCCGAGTGCTTTAGTTTCTTCACCTTACTACTCATCACATATGGTATTTCCTCATACTGATCATTGGGTGCATCCTAATGTTGTGCATCTCGCATTACCTAATCCTCATCATTCACAAGAAGTTGCCTTCGTGCTTGCGATTAAGGCTATGGCTGCGGTGCTGTAGAGGTTGAATACTGGGCCGATGTCAATGTCTAAGTTGTTGAAGTAAAGGGCTAAGGAAGTGAAGGTGTTGGTGCTTCCCTATTAGAAACTGAATGTGGGGATACTATACCACCTCCGTTAGGCAATCTAATGGATTCCTCCATCATAGGATCCATCGATGCCTCTATATGAGGTGATTCTCCATGTGAACCAGAGGCTGTCAGTGGTGGCAGAGGATCTTAATACAATGTTGGTGTTGAAGATGATCCATTCTTGGGCCGACGTTGGTAGGAGAGAACCTCCTTGGTCTTAGACACCACTTTCTCAGTGATTCTCTTAATCTTAGATGAACTTGCATCGAGAAAATTGAGAAATTAGGTTTTCTCCAAAGAACTAGACTATTGGGCGGATTGGAAAAGTGGAGAAGATTTGATTGTGGAAAATGAGTAGAAATGGTAGGTTAAGGTATAGGAAATTGTAGGGAGATGATTTGAAATGGATTGGGGGTATTTTGGTGGAGGATCACATTTTGAAGAAGAGTTAGACATCATTGCATGACCGCCTGGACGTGTGCGTGGTCATGTTGTTCGTGGTGGAAATGAATTGAAGTGAATTAGAAATTTTCTGGAACGACTCATTAAGTCAGTGGATCGGGCCACAAGATGACCATGCTACATGGAACAACCGTGTTGGCTAGCTAGCAGTGTGGTCGTGGTGGCCCACACAGTCATTCTAACTTGGTCGTAGGACGGTCATGCTGCCTTGCATGGTCGGTTTGGCTCTGACTCTCATTTTTAATTTTTGTTGATTCCCCTATTGATTTGAGGATACCACCACGACCATTCTATGGTACCACGACCATGGTGTGTACTGTAGCATGTATTTTCATCTTGAACTTCATAAAAAACACCAATTCTTTGAACAAAAGTGATTCGTGAATCTTTGTCAAAATTTCATCTAAAATTTCCTCATTTCATCTCTACTTTCACATGCACATCTCAAAACTAAACAAAAACTACTAAAACAAGTGTTTGTGTTTTCTAGGAAATGTGTAAAAATAACCAAAAGTATCTAAAATGAAAGGTTGGGTGAAAAATTCTCCAAACCTAGGTGGGTTTCCTTCCCACAAACACTAAGTTTCATGCCTTCAGGTGGGTTTCTTAGAGATTCTTCAACTGCTCAACCATTTGGTATCATCATGTGTCCATTCTTGCAATGGTTTCATCTATCATTTACATTTAACCTATGTTCCTCATCTCTTTGGTAACAAAAACTATCATCAAGTCTTTCACCCATATCTCCTTCTTTCAAATGACTAGTCAGACTCTTGAAGTAACCATGTCCAATATCCTCATCTCAGGTTCGCTAGGTTGGGATCTTGTACATGTTGGTCTTTATCTTCATCACCATGAAAGAGATGTCATTGTGCCACCACACACATGTATCTCGACATCATCTAAAGATTGGAATGGCCTTCCTAAGATAATGGGAATCTTCCTATGCTCCAGTTCCATATCAAGAACAATGAAATCGGTCGGGAACATTGTGCCCCTTTCCTTGTCTATCATCACAAAAACGTCATCTACTTTTCCTCTAGGTACTTTCATTGAGCCATCCACCAATTGGAGAGTGCAATGAGCTGGTTTCAACTTGCTTAACCCCAGATCCATATAGAGACTATATGGCATCAAATTCACACTGGGTCCCAAATCAAGTAGAGGTTTGTCTATGTGATGTCCCCCTATGTATCTAGGTATGAGTAGGGATCCTTTGTCTTTCCTTTTCACTGGAAGTGAATGTTGGATGATAGAGCTCACTTGTTGGTCAACTTGACTCTCTTTGGTATTCTCACTGTTGACTTTCTTTGTATAGTACATAGGTTTCTTGAGAAACTTAGCATAGGATGGAATTTGCTTGATAGCATCCAAAAATGAAATGTTCACCTTCACCTGGTGAAACACATCCAGAATGTCAACATTGTGCTTTTGCCTCCTTTTTACTTTTGGGGGCTCATCAAATGCATCAGTGAATGGTGTTTCACGTGCTTTTGCAGTACTTGAATGAACATGATTTCCTTGTAACATGTTAGGAGGTGTAACACTAGGGATGGTATAATTTGTAGAAGGAGTGTGAGGTGGAGCATATGGTATCACATTCTCAACATGAGGTGTCATAGAATCATCTTCAACAATCTCAATCACAATATCACCATTTGGCTACCTTTTATTTGCTTTATCAACCTATTTTTGACTCACCATCTGCTCAAGAAATTTCCCACTCCTTACAACTATCACTATCACAACACTACCCTACTCATGGTGGATAGAGGGAGCATGTTGTGTCTATGGAGAAGGTGGAGGTCGTACTTGATATTGCAATTGGGGTGGAGGGCAGAATTGAAGTTGTAAGGTGAATTGGTGGGAAAGTTGTGAAGATGGAGGGGGAAGAGGTGTATAAGTCTTTAGATGGTTTTCGAAGTGGAATATGGGTTACACTTGCATTGGAGGTGGACTATAGAGAACTTGAGTGGAATTCATGGGTCCACTTCTTTCATTAAAACTCATTATGGGCTTTGAAGACAAATTTTCCTCTTGAAGAGAAAGTATGGAAGATAGATTCTCTATCCTTTCCTCAAGCCTCATAACATTCTTTTGTGTTGGATCTAGGGCTCTAGAGGGGGGTGAATAAAGCTTAAAAAATTCTCACAAGAATAGTTAGACCTTCAAATTATATCAATTCAAACCAAATGCTAAAACTAAATTTAAAATCCTATCTAAATAAGCATAGCAAGGATGAGAGATATTCAAACAAACATTTGGACAAGCTGTTTAGAGTGGTTCCCATCTCCAAACTAGGAGACCATCAATCCACTACCTAGAGAGGTCAACCTCTAGGAATTTGCAACCCATGTATACTTATATACCGTTATAAGACATACAAGAAGACCACCTTATATCCAAGGGCTTACCTATCCATGATCTAGTCTTTTACCTCACAACAGGTCTTACTCACTCTTGCAAGTAGCTCAATTCTTTCTCCTAGGACATCTCCTCCTTGAAACAAGTTTTCAGCTTTGATGATTCAACCACCAAGCTCCATGTATCTTCCACCTTGTCCTTCTCCTTCACTTGGAGAAGATCTTCACACCTTCTTCAGCCTTGAAGATGAACAACAATTCCTCCTTCATTCGAAGAAGATCACTTTAGCCTTTGCTCCTTGAGAAAGGGGATTTGGAAGATGGAAAGATGGATAGCTTTACAAGGTAACAATGATGTAGCTCTCTTACAACATGCCTAACTCGCTCATAATCACAAAACACTTTGTAAATGAGAGAGGGAAAGGTGTTCAAAGGGTTGTAGCACACTCAACTATAGCAAGGACCAAGGATAGCATGAATGAGCAGCCTTGGAATGAACTCTAAGAGGTCCTATTTATAGATGGGGGTGTTCCTTTGAGTGTGGGATCACTTAAGAACAAAAAATAGCTATTTCACAACTTGCAAAGGATCTATTTTCATTCCTCACAACTATCCAACGGTAGGAATCACTTTTTTCTACATTTTCTGTATAATACATTGCTTGAGTTTCAATAAAGGTAACTCGACCGATCCACTATCTGACAAAGCCAATTTTCAAACTATCAGTCGAGTTTGTCTTGGGTAACTCAAAAGATCAACCAAAATCAACTTTGGTTAGAAAGTTGTTTGATCGAGTTCTGTCAGTGTACAACTTGACCGATGCAACAATTTCCAAAATTCCATCACATATCGATCGAGATCCAAACTTGACCAATTAAAGTGTTGTGAAATTTTTTCCAAAATCATTTTAAAGTGATCAAACGATGGAATTAAGTGTCCCTGATTTTTTCCATCTTAGTTACAATTCATATCATCAATAAAATTATTACAAAAATATTCTAAGTTGGTTTGGAGTGATTCCCAAATTACACATTTGCATTGCTTTTGACTTGAACTTGGACAAGCTAGGGCTTGTGTAACTTGATCTTTTTCAAGTACCTAATGCCTGAAATCAATCTTAAACAAACATATTAGATACATTTCAATGGAATGGTTAAGTCATTATCAAAATATGGACAATGTATAACTCATAAGTTAACATTCTCACCCTTTTTGACAATGAAAAACCATTCCTCAACATATTGAGAAGGATATGTAAAGTTATACCTTAGCCTTGTGGATTGTAAGGAGATTCATAATTTGAACAATGTGAATTGCTACCCCTCAATCTATGCTCACTCTTACTTGCATAGTTAGTTTTTATATGCAAATCTATATAACATGTATACTACATGGTCCTTTAGCAAGTCAAATAATAACATATACTCTTAGATAAGAGAAGGATCACATAGGAAGTAATAACAGTATGTTGAGCTTCAAAACATCAAACTTCTCTCCCCCTTTTCGCATTATCAAAAAGTAAGGGGGTAGAAGAGTACAAACATGTCTTCTCGAAGCACAACCAAAAAGATACAACCTTAAGATAAAAACATGCAACCACACTACACACATGAAATAGAGATGAGAGAGAAATAAGAAACCAGTGTCATAATCAAAATATGGGTAACATACCTCCAACTCATGAGATATAGCCAATTAGAGAGTAAGGGTACATATGATTAATATTATAATATTGAGAGCATGTCCTCTAAATAACTACAAGCCAAGACAATGAAAATAACATGATGATAGAAATAGTACATCTCAGGTAATGTTCCCAAATGTTTTGAGTACAAAATAGTCTATAAAGATATATATGATCAACATCTAAATACTAATAACTAAAACATCTAAACATCTAGGCTATCTAATTCCAAAGGGTCGTCATAATTGGAATCATCGTTAGAAGCTTCGGGCTCATAGTCCTCATCTCCATCTGAAGGTGCAATAGAGGCAGCAACATCACCTTCGTCACTTGAGGCACCAGCCAAGCCATCATCATCAGAACCATCTGAACCATCCTCAACATCATCATCATATGCCTCCTCATCAACATCAACTTCCTCATCAACCTAGTCGGACATCTCCTCATTGGTAGAAGGACCGAAACCACGATCAGGCCACATGGCATTGTGCTTGTTCCAAGACATGCCAAGATCATGGAGCTCATTGGCCCGAGGGTAAGTAAGAGAAGAAGTACCAAGGCCTGCAAGCAGGGTGGCGATGGAGCCAATAGGGAGAGGTAGCACTCTAAGGGGAGGTGCAGAGGTAGATCCACCAATAGCAGGGGGTGTAGCAGTAGAAGCACTAGGTGGAGTGGTTGGGTGGAAGTGATTATATGCATAGGAAGCATAATCACCACTTTGGTAGGGCTGGAAGGTAGGATAAGGATGGTCACATGATAGCTTCATGGAAGACATGATAGAAATGAAATCTTGATGTAGATGCTCCTAAACCTATAGGTTGTACACCTGCTAATGCCCCATGTAACTCATGAGGGCTTCATTGGATACATGAAATGAGGTGTAGGCAGGCCGGAATGGTGGAGGAGGTGGAGGTAAAAGCTCCACGTTTGTTGGAAGAAGATGTAGGAAAAAAGCTTTTCTTGATTGTGGTCTCACTGATACAAACTCCTTTTTGAGAAGGTTTGTGATGAAGATCAAGAAAAGAGACTTTCCAGCGGTAGAGGTGAAAAGACCACAAATCAAGGCTAGGTAGGGAGGGTGGTTACCTCGGGTATTCTTCCCAGAGTTGAGGTAGGTCATATGGTGGAGAACATATGTAGACCACTTGACTCTGATGTTAATCAATAGGAAAAATATAATCCCTTTAGTATTCTCTATAATTTCAGTTTGATTCTTTTTGGGGTGAATATTACAATTGACTACCAAAGCGAGAATGCATTCTTTAAGGTCCAAGCTAGAGGAAGGAAGGGTTGATTTCTTCTTGTAGACAAATTGAGGCTTCTTCAAGAACTTATGCATGTTAGTGAGAGTAATATCATATTTCTTGTAGAAGGCCTCAGGGTCTAGCATGTTAAATTACTAAGGATAATCTTTCCTCCATGTGTTAGTTACCTCAATACAATTGAAAAAAATATTCAAGGTATCTTCTGAGATAGTGATTTTCTTATCGGCAATCATGGAAGTAACAATCACTTGAGTATTAGGTGGGGGTACAAGAGTGTCATAATTCCAGGATAGATTAGCATAGAAATCATGAAATGCCTTACTGCTCATGATGGAATTGTGATATCACCGATGTTTGACACTCAAGGCAGCTAGGTGATGATCATAAAGCAACTTGGCTACATCATCTATGACTTTTTACTTAGCGAGACGAGGGTCAAACAAAGCATAGAAGGGAAAGGGGTTCCTAGGAAGGAGCTCCTTGTACCTATTTAGAACTTCGGTTGAGACAAAGAAGGTATCGTCATATGAAATGAGGCGACAGTTGGATGACGATGAAGAACCCCAGTAGGGGTGGCTATCTTTATTCTATTTGAAGCCATGGAGGCGAAATAGAGAAGATCACCACCTAAGGTCATCTAACCACCTAGGGTTGATAGGAAAAGGAGCTAGGAAGGTAAAAAATGAAGGTTGATTAGGGCTAGGAAAGGGAAGGTCGGGGCTAGGGTTGACAACTTGGGAGAGCTGGAGGAGGAATCAACTGACTTTTCTCTAGTTGAGAGGGAGAATATTTGGCCAAAACCTACTTAATATTTGTTCCATCCCGACCATCGGTCGAGTTCTATTAGATGGAAACTCGACCAAATGGCTATTTACAAAAGACCTCTGCCACCAATCTGTCAAGTTGGCAACTTGACCGACAGAAGTTCTATCCCAAACATAGAAATCTTAGTTTCTAGCCATTGAGTACTAATTAAATTCATTTTTCAAGTCAACTGCATTTTAAACATACTTAGGAATATATTACCCATCATTGGATACTATTTAGTGATAAAACCATCATTTACAAAAAATACCCATAACAAGCGAAAAAACAAGGCATAAGAACATGAAAATTTTAGCAATTTAGCAAGCAAGGGTGATCAAGACACGAGAAAAGCATATCAGATAGATAGCAACTAACTAGAAGGCATATTAGATTCAACCAAAGTAATTATGAGCAGTTTATATCTAATAAAATTAAATTTATCTCTAGCTAGAGGTTTAGTAAAAATGTCCACCAACTAATTTTTCGTGTCCACATGTGTGATATAATATCCTTTTTGGCAATGTGATTACGAACAAAATGATGACGAACCCCTATATGATTGGCTCTACTATGAAATATAGGATTATAAGATAAATTGATTGTACTAGTATTATCATAAAAGATAGAAGAAGCATCAAAATAAATGTTAAACTCTTAGAGCATTTTCTTCATCCATAGAATATGGGCACAACAATTCCTAGTTGCAATGTATTCAGCCTCAATAGTTGATAGAGCCATTGTGATCTATTTCTTAGAAAACCAAGACACCAACCATGGTCCTATGAGGAAGCAAGTGCCACCTGTGCACTTTCTATCAATCAAACATACAATGTAATCAACATCACTATAAGTAGTAAGAGTAAAGTCCCTTTACTTGGGATACCATAGTCCAAAATTTTGGATTTTGGCTAAGTACCTTAAAATCCTCTTAATAGCTATAAGATATGATTTATTGGGATTTGATTGAAATTGAGCACACAAGCCAACACTAAATATTTTATCAGGTCTAGAGGTAGTTAAATAAAATGAACTTCCAATCATACCTCTATAGAGCTTCTCATCCACTTTCTCACATTCTTCATCTTTATCAAGTTTGGCAGTGTATGACACGAGGGTGTCCATCGGCTTGGTGTTCTCCATCCCAAAATGCTTGAGTAGCTCACTTGTTTACTTGCCTTGGTTGATGAAGTTCCCATATTTAGTTTGCTTGATTTGAAATCTGAGGAAGAAAGTAATCTCACCCATCATGCTCATCTCAAACTCACTTTGCATAAGATCACTAAAATCCTTGCAAAGGTCAAGGTTAGTTCCTCCAAAAATGATATCATTAACATAAATTTCAATGATAAGAAAATTGTTAGAAGTGTGTTTGAGAAACAAGGTAGAATCACTTTGTCCATGATATACCCATGATCTAACAAAAAGTTATTTAATTTCTCATACCAAGCTTTAGGTACTTCTTTGAGGTCATAGGGAGCTTTTTGCAATCGATAAACATGGTTAGGTAAACTATCATATTCAAAGCCCAGAGGTTGTGCAACATACACTTCCTCCTCAATTTTACCATTCAAAAATGCACTTTTAACATCCATTGGATAAGTAAATTCTCATAACTAGAAAAAGCAAGCAACATACGAATGGATTCAAGTATAGCTAGAGGAGCATATGTTTCATCAAAATATATACATTCCTGTTGATTGTAGCCTTGAGCCACTAACTTGGCTTTGTTTCTTACCACCTTGCTGCTTTCATCTAGCTTGTTGTGGTAGGCCCACTTGGTTCCAATGATATTTCTATCACATGGTCTTGGCACTAGAGTCTACACTTTGTTCTTCTCGAATTGCTCCAGTTCTTCCTGCATATCTAGGATCCAGTCATCATCCCCAAGAGCTTCTTTGATATTCTTTGGCTTGAGTTGTGAGATGAAGGTGTTGTTTGCTCATTCCTTGTTGTAGGCAACCCACATCTTCACTCTTTCAAAGGGGTCACCTATGATTATCTCTTTAGGATGATTATTTGAAAAGCGAGGGTTGGATCCTTCTTTTCTTCACCTATCTCTTCTTCTTAAGTGGCCACCTCTTTTCCCATTTGGGTGATGTTGCGTTCTTTTAGGATAGGAATTAATTCATCTGCAACATCATCATTAGCAATATACTTGGAAACTGAGGGTTTATCTCAATAAATTTGACATTAATAGATTCTCCTACTTTAGATAGATCAACATTAAATACTATATAAGCCATGTTAGTAGTGTTATAGGTAAGAAAGAAAGCCTTGTACATTTTTAGATCAAACATGTCAAGAGAATCTTTTGCATTCAAAACATAACAAGGACACCCAAAAATGTGAAAATACTCTATAGAAGGCTTCCTACCACGCCATAGCTCATGGGGGTTTTCTTCAAAGAAGGATGTGTAAAAATCTGGTTCTGCAAGAAAACATGAGGTACTAATGGCTTCGGCCCAAAACTTCTTGGGAGTATCATACTCTAAAAGCATGGTCCTAGAAATTTCCTATAGTGACATGTTCTTCCTCTCTAAAACACCATTTTTTTAGGTGTTCGAGGTGAAGAAAAGTTATGTGCATATCTGGACTTTTCCCAAAAGCATTCAATAAGATCATTTTCAAATTCTCCCTCATGATCACTATGGATGGAAACAATGTGGCAAGAAGTTTCACTTTCAACTTATTTGTAAAAGCTAGAGAAAACATAAAGAGTATTGTTCTTACAAACGAGAAAGAAGGTCCAAGTATATCGAGAGAAATCATCAACAATAAAAAGAGAATACTTGGAACCTCAAAGCGATTGAGTTCTCATAGGTCCAAATAGATCAATATGGAGAAGTTCAAGATCTCTCTTGGTACTAAGGACTCCTTTGGATTTGAAGGAGGAATTCGTATGCTTTCCTTGGTAACAAGTTTGGCATTCCTCATCCTTTTACAAATCCAATTTGGGAAGTCCCTTGACCAAGTCCTTGTTGCTCAACTTCTTCAATTGATGCATATTTACATGATCTAGCTGATAATGCCAAAGATAAATATCATTTGAATTGACTACAAGACATCTACCAATAATAGACTTAATAGAGTCCAACACAATTATATAAAGATTACCATTCCTAGTTCCCTTATATATGACATTCTAAGTGAGGTTATCCAGGAGCAAGCATTCAAAAGAAGTAAATGACACAAGGTAACCATTATCACATAATTGACTAAAACTTATTAAATTGTGATGTAGGCCACCCACAAAGAGAACATTCTTGATACACAAGATTCACCTAGCTCACCCTCACCTTTTATCTTACCTTTCTTGTTGTCCGTGAAAGTGACTGAACCTCCTTTCTTCTTTGTGAAATTGTTGAAATGGATTATATCACCTATCATGTGCTTTGTGCAGCCACTATCAACAATCCATTTTCCTTTTTCCTACAAGAAAGGAGAGTGTTGGTTCCCAACTCAAAATTTGGGATCTAAAGTTAGCTTGAGTACCCATTTCATCATTGGATTGGTTCCCTTAGGCTAGTAAGGACAATAAGTAGAATAATGATCGTCACTTTTGTAATGAGAACAAATCTTAGGATTCTTAGATCCAGAATACTCTCCAATGAAAAAAGGAGTTTCCTTACTCTTTATGTTACCTTCGGCGTTACTCTTTCCCTTTGGAGCTCCCCCTACAAATCTCAAACCACTTGTACCACTTTGTTTGGTAGAATGATCAAGGATTTCATTTAGGGAGTTTTTCCCTTTGAGGAATTTCTATAGAGAGGCTCTAAGTCTATTACTGTCATTAGTAAGAGATATAAGAGTAGATGACAATCTAGAAAGATCATCTTTAGCATTAACAAGGTTGGCATCTAAACAGAGGAATTTAGTCAAATAATTTTTTTCAAGAGTTATAGAAGCAATATCATTACTAGGAAAAATATGTCTAGAAGATAAATCAATAACTTGACCAAGTAACCTAGCATTTTTAGATTTAAGAAATAAAATTTATTTAAGATAAACATCCCTCTCATCTCTACGAGCATCACTTATAAGCCTATGTTAAGCATTTTCAGTTTTAAGTAACTAAAGCTCATTAAGGTACTTTTGGATGTCTTCCTTAAGAGATGCAATATTCTTAAGATATAAACCATTCTCTACTTCAACTCCATTGTATTGGATATCAAGATAAAGAAATTGGCCTTGCATGGAATCAATGCTCTCAAGATGAGTTTTCTCATTTTTCTCAAGAATATCAAGTTTAGCATACAAATTATCAATGATTTTACCCAACCTCTTCTTTTTAGATATACATTCAGAACAAGAACAATAGGTAGTAACAAGCATGTCAATAAGTGTTTCTTTAGCTAACTCATGCAAACTTACCTCACTTACCCCACCAATATCTTCACTAGTGGAGGCCATGAGTGTAAGGTGGCACTCTCCATTTTCATCGGAGCTTAAACCACTAAAGGATGATCCTTCCCAAGCTACATGAGCTGCGTCTTTGTGCCTCCTCTCCTTCTTGTCTTTCCTCTTGTATTTTCTCTCTTTCTTATACTCTTCCTCATTCTTGGAGCTACTCTTATGGTGTGACTTTCTAGCCTTAGGACATTCATTCTTTTATTGTCCTTTTTTACAACACTTGTAGCACCTTGGAGTAGATGAAGAAGATTGCTTTCCTTTAAAGTGTTTTCCCATGGATAAGTTAGCTTCATGCTTACTAGGTCCATCATCTTCACTAGAGGAGGGAAAGGTCTGACAAGAAAGTTGTTGCTGAAGGATAAGAGCCTCCACTTGAGCTTTGAAGGCACTACCTTTGATCTTCCTTGATTCTCTTTCTTCTTGCTTTGCTTCCTCTTCTTCCTTGTCATGTATTGGATCATGAGCTTGTAGATTTCCAATAAGCTCCTCGGTTGGAAGATCAACAAGACTTCTTACTTCTTAAATGGAGGTAATCTTTGACTTCCGTATATTTGGAAGAGAACTCAAGATCTTTGAGTTGATTGCTACTCTATCCAAAGTATGTCCCAAAGTAGATAGGATGTTAATATGATGTTGAGCCTTGAGTACATCTCGACAACTCCTTCTTTCTTCCCCATCTTGAATTTTTCTAGGAGGATTTTCAACATGTAGATTTTTTTCTATTTCACTTGCTTTGTGCCTTCAATTGTGATGCACAACTTGTCCCATATCTCATATGTTGTATCCCATGAGGAGATGAAGATGAACATGGATGGAGTGAGGGCTGCATAGACGATGCTTATTTCTTTGGCATTGAGCTGTGTATTCTTTCGGACTGCTTCATCCCAATTTACAACTTTGGTTGGATCCTTGTAGGGTGCAATCATCACTTTCCACATATCAAAGTTCATCCCTTGAATGTAGAATCGCATTTGTTGCTTCCAATAAAGGAAGTTGGTGTCGTCAAAGATTGGGGGGCACATGGAGAAGCCTCCCTTTAGGTTGAGAGAACCAAGTAGGTTCTCACCCATCTTCTCATGTTGTAGGATATTTGTTGGAGATGATCCTTGCTCTAATACCACTTGTTGGATCTAGGGCTGTAGAGAGGGGGTGAATAGAGCTTCAAAAATTTTGACAAGAACATTTTGACCTTCAAATTATATCAATTCAAACCAAATGCTAAAATCGAATTTGAAGTCCTATCTAAACAAGCAAAGCAAGGATGAGATAGATGTTGGTATGTATGCCCATAGAGCAAGTTCTGTGATTATTGTAATGGGATACTTTGTAAATGATTTGAATAATAATAAAGGCAATTTCCGATCTATATGTTTTAACTATTTCTGAGATGATAGTGTAACATGACAGATGTCTAAAGAATTTTTTTACTCAATGACGTATGCTTTTGGGTTGAGGACCTAAATGATGAGATCATACAGATGTTAAGAGTATATTTTCTTGTTCAGCCCCTAGTCGATTGTTATTGTGGAAATAACCATAGACATCAATAACACTAAAGACAAGATTGTGTGTTAGTTGATGACATAATCTCATTAGTCATGTTATAGAGATATCAAACCAAGCACATAGGTACTTGTTAGAGAATAAGTGTACCGGACAGACCCACCGTGAGAGTGACACATGGAACCATGATTTGGTAGTCACAGTCATCTCTCACAGTGATGGTGGTGAATGTGATTCTTCAACCTAAAATTACTACACTCAACACATGTCATTGGGTACACTTTGACATCATCAAACGCAGACCTGAAACATGGGTTGTTATAAAGGTGATGATTGGGTGACTTTGACAAATGGGGCTTTTGAGGGGTGAGTGATAGATATGAGATTTGTCCCTCCTAAGGGAGTTTGATGTCCATGGCCACTTGATGAGTAGGATTGAGAAAGGCATGCACATGCATGTGTGAATCAATATGTGATATTGATGTCACACACATCTCACCCAGTCTGCTCTGAGATCAAGGAAATGGATGAACGTTGAAAGGATGATTGTACCATGCCTTGAGTTCATTCAGGACATTAGTGACAAAGGAATTATATATTTACTGTAACACCATTCACAGATTATAGGATTGAAAGTTGTTCTCCAACTTTCTATTTCACTTGGGTAGCACTGATGTGTGACTAGGCACCGCTCTTTGCTTGTGAAGTCATAAGTGTTATGGACTTTCACTGCCAACGTGAAATGGACCTGTAGGGTCACACACACTAGGACATGTTCCTGGATGAGGAGTTTCTCCATAAATCTTGTTTGGATTGATTACTAAAGGAGTTTAGTAGTTCAATTAAACACCCAATCGATTGATAGCTCAAAATCATAGTTTTCAAGGTGTTGGATCAGATGATTAGAGTATCAGATTGATTGAAACTGTAATTGATTGATCTGCTGCCCCAACCAATCGGCTCATAGAGATGAACCGATCGACTCAGGATGGTGAGTTGACCGGCTCAGGTCAATGAACCGATCGGTTCACAGTGTTGAACTGGTCGGGTGACCAACTGAGTTCGTTTCACTTGTCAAATTTGATTTGGATAAGGACTAATATATGATTAGTTAGAAACGAACATGAAAGTCAATTCGAGTTGGACCAGGAGCATGAACCGATCGGCTCAAGCATGAACTAATCAGCTCAGATGCCCCAAACAATCAGTTCAGGTGTGAACAGATTAGCTCAGGTCACCAACTGACCGTTTTGTGCTTGAAATGATCGGTTCATCTGGCGCAATTTGTCAGATTTTGTGGAAAATATCAAACCCTTCTACTCCTACTTTAATCCTGCATTGCCCGGGGTAGAGAACCCTGTCCCATGACCCTCCTATATATAAAGGGGTATTGGGCGCTTCTCAGACAGTACAACTCAGAACACCAGTTGCTCTGTAAAGTTAGCGTTCTCTCTGGATGTGGTAACTAGGAGAGCCCGAGCAAGTGCTACCCGATAAGGGAGGCAAAACAAGGGAAAGACAACTGCAGAAAAGTGACTGGTAGCATGAGAGCGTGTTAGTGACTAGTACGCCAATAGGATGGTATGACTCCTTTCGGTGCCTTGTGCGACAAGGCGATCAGATTTCCAGGCAGTCTATGTGGACGACTGCAAAGGCGGGAGACTTCTACCGCTCGGAGGATAGCTGTCAATCCTGACAGTCCTGGTGCGACCAGGAGCTGCACAGACACCACTACTACAGAAATGGATTATAATATCACTTTTAAAGGCATCGGTTGTATAAATACACCGACACCTAAAACCTAAAGCGCCTGTTAAAAACAAAAACCGACATCTATCTGTGAAGGGTAACCAGACACGAGTATCACTTTTATTCAGTGTCAGTTCCCTAATAATAAACCGACACCTAAAATTAACCGCCAAATCCAAAATTTCTAGTGAAAAAAATTACCTCCAAAATTTAACATACGGCGTCGGTTATTAACTATTAAACCGATCATGACAGGTTATTCGCGAGATAGAAATTGGGCACATTTTGGTCGTCGGTTTTCTACAATGATCGACGCTTATGGGTTTCCCCGCGTTGTTCCCAGGAAATTTTTCACACCATTTAAGCGTTGATTTTTTTGTGTAATCGACACCTTAAGTTTTATGTGTCAGTTTTTTGGAATAACTGATGCCTATTGTTAACTTAATAGCACCCACGCGAGCCAGGCTTTTCCCCTTCTCTGTTTCATCGACTCCGCGTGCTTAGGTCTGGCGAATTTCACCTGCTCCGATTGCTACCTCTGTCGTCGTTTCTTGCTCCTCTGACTGCCGCCTCCGCCGCCATTCGTTTCTCTGGCCGCCGTCGTTCCTTGCTCCTCTGCACACCAGTGCCTTCTCCTGCTCTCCGACCGCCACCCTTCTTTCCTAGCTCAGGCGCCTGAGCCTGCTCGCCTTCTCCTGCGTCGTGGTTTGTTGCTCTGGCACCTGCCCCTGCTCTCTAAGCCGCTACTCTCCTGTCCAGGTAGGCCGTTGCCCTTCTTCTTTCTCCACCTCTTCTTCTTCCTGCTCCCTCTCCTTACCAAATGGATTAAAGCAAGGCCACGACCGTGTGGGCTGGTCACGGCCGTGGCCATCCCACAAGGTCGTGGCCTTGCTTTTATCCATTTAGTAAGGAGAGAGCAGGAAGAAGAATATACATTTGCAATTGAAAGAGGAAGAAGAAAATCAAGAAGAGAAGGAGTCAAAGAAAGTCAAAGATAATTCCTTCAAAGCTCAAGTGGAGGAAATGATCTTTTAACAACAACAACTTGCTTTCCAGTCCTCTCCTAACGCGTTAAGTGAAGATGATAGCCCTAGTGATCATGAAGCTAACTACTCTAAGGAAAACACTTCAAAGGAAAGTCTTCTTCATCCTCAACTCCAAGGTTCTATGAGTTTGGACGAAAGGGGCATTACAAGAATGCATGCCTAAAGGCCAAGAGGAGCCACCAAAAGAGAAGACACAAGAAGAAGGATGATGCAATAAAGAAGGAAGTACAAGAGAAAAGATAAGAAGGAGAAAAGAATATAGGATACAACTCATGTAGCTTGGTAAGATGCATCTTCAAGTAGCTCAAGCTCTGACAAAGGTGAATGTCATCTTGCACAAGTGAATACATAGGTGAGGTAAGTGAGGTAAGCTTACATGAGTTGTCCAAATAAACTCTTTTAGTAATGTTTGCTATTACCCAATCTTCTTATTCCTAATGTAAATCTAAGAAGAAAAGGTTGGGTAAAAGTATTGATGATCTTTATTCTAAAATTGAAATTATTAATAAAAATGAGAAAGTTCATCTTGAGAACATTGACTCTTTTCAAGGCCAATTTCTTGATCTTGAACTACAATACAATGGGGTTGAAGTTGAGAATGGGATCTACCTTCAGAATATCACTAGTCTTAAGGAAGAGAACCAAAAATGCCTTGATGAGCTTGAGTTGCTTAAAACTCAAAATGTTGAAACTGGAGCTTTTTAGTGATGCTCATAGAGATGAAAGATATTTTTATATTAAAGACACTCAATTGCTTAAAACTAAAAATGCTTGGTTACTTGCTCAAGTAAATGATTTATCTTCTAGACCTATTTTGCCAAAAAAAGATGTTGCTTCTATTACCCTTGAATAGGATTATTATTTGACTAAAGCCCTTTGTCTTGAGATCGACCTGTAGTATGCTAATGATGATATTACTAGTTTGAGTTCTACTATTATCACTCTTACCGATGACAATCATAAATTGAGATCTACCTTGCAAACATTCCTCAAAGGGATGAAGTCCCTTAATGAAGTCTTGGATCACTACACCAAACATAATGATAAGTGTGGTCTTGGATATGAGGGTACTTCAAAAGGCAAAGGTAAGGGTAAGAAGAAGAAGAGAAAGTGACCTCCAATCTTCCATGGAGAGTTATCCGGATCGAAGAACCCTATGGTTTGTTCTCATTGTAAGAGTGATGATCACTAATCTACTTTTTGTCCTTATAGGGAGAAGGGGACCAACTCCAAGATGAAGTGGGTCATCAAGCTAACCCTGGATCCCAAAGCTTGACTTGGGCATCAATTATCTTCCTTTCTTATAGGTTAAAGTCCAATGGATTGTTGATAGTGGATATTCTAAACACATGAATGGTGATTTTAGCCTCTTCCAGCAATTCAAAAAGAAGAAAGGTGGATCAATGACTTTTGGGGATAATAACAAGGGTAAGGTAATAGGTGAGGGTGATGTGGGAAATTCACTATGTATCAAGAATGTGCTTCTTGTAGATGGCCTAAATCACAATTTAATAAGTGTTAGTCAAATTTGTGATAATGGTTACCTTTTTCTTTTTACTTCTGTAGAATGCTTGCTTCTATATTCCCTCTCCTACAATGTCATATATAAGGAAACTAGAAATTGTAATCTTTACATTATTGTTCTTGACTCTATATAGCCTATTGTTGGTAGAAGTCTTATTGCCAATTCGAATGATGTATCTTTATGGCACCGTAGGTTTGGTCATGTAAATATGCATCAAATGAAGAAGTTGAGAAAAAAGGACTTGGTGAAGGGACTTCCCAAATTGGATTTTAAAAAGGATGAGGAATGTCGATCTTGCACCCAAGGAAAGCAAACCAACTATTCCTTCAAATCCGAAGGAGTCCTTGGCACCAAGAGAGATCTTGAGCTTCTTCAAATTGATCTATTTGGACCAATGTGTATGCAATCACTTCATGGTAGAAAATATTGTTTGGTGATTGTCAATGATCTCTCTTGCTTTACTTGGACCTTCTTTCTCGTTTCCAAAAGTGATACTCTCAATGTTTTCTCAACGTTTTGCAAACGGGTTGAAAGGAAGCTTCTTGCCAGATTGTGTCGATCCGCTATGACCATGGGGGAGAGTTTGAAAATGATTTGTTTGAACACTTTTGTGAGGAATTTAGCTACGCAAATAATTTTTCTTCACCTTGAACATTTCAACAAAATGGGGTTTTAGAGAGGAAGAATAGGTTTCTACATGAAATGTCTAGGACTATGCTTTTGGAGTACAACACTCCAAAGATGTTTTGGATCGAAGCTGTTAGTACTTCATGTTTTATGCAAAACTGGGTTTTTACTCATCCTTTTCTTAAGAAAACCCCCTTTGAGCTATGGCATGGTAGAAAATCGTCTATTGATTTCTTTCATGATTTTAAATGTCCTTGTTTTGTTTTGAACATAAAGGATTCTCTTGACAAGTTTGATCTGAAATCGTACAAAGCCTTCTTTCTTGGATATAGCACTACTAAAAAGGAATATAGAATATATAATATAGAACTGTGCAAAGTAGAAGAATATATGAATGTTACATTTGTTGAGACCAAACCCTCTATTTCCAAAGATATTGTTCCACATGATGATGTTGTATGTGAGGTGATTCCTCTCTTAAAAGAGCTCAACATTAGTGATAAAGGAAAGGAGGTGTTAGTTGATGAAGAGGAAAATAATGAAGAAAAGAAGATCTAACTCTGTGCTTCACAAAGAATCATCCAAAGGAGCTCATCTTAGGCAATCCTTTTGAAAGGGTGAAGACGCGGGCTGCACTCAACAAAGAACAAATAGAAAGTGTCTTCATCTCTCAAATGGAGCCAAAAGATGTCAAAGAAGATCTAAAGGATGATGAATGGATCCAAGCCATGCAATAAGAGTTGGAGCAGTTCAAAAGAAACAAAGTGTGGACACTTGTCCCAGGACCAAGTGATAGAAAGATCATTGGAACCAAATGGGTCTACCACAACAAGTTGGATGAAAGCGGCAAAGTGGTAAGGAACAAAGCAAGGTTAGTTGCTCAAGGCTACAATCAACAAGAAGGTATAGATTTTGATGAAATATATGCACATGTAGCTAGGCTTGAGTCAATTATAATGTTGCTTGCTTTTTCCAGTGAAGAAAAATTTCTTCTTTATCAAATGGATGTTAAAAGTGCATTTTTAATGGTACAATTGCAGAGAAAGTGTATGTTGCACAACCCTTAAGCTTTGAACATGATAACTTTCCTAACCATGTTTATTTGTTGTAGAAAGATCTCTATGGTCTCAAAAAAGCACCTCGAGCTTGGTATGAGAAAATAAAAAACTTTTTGTTAGATCATGGCTATATCATGGGCAAAGTAGATTATACCTTGTTTCTAATGCACACTTCTAACCATTTTATTATCATTCAAATTTATGTAGATGATATCATTTTTGGCAGAACTAATCTTGATCTTTGTAAAGAGTTAGTGATCTTATGCATAGTGAGTTCGAGTTGAGAATGATGAGGGAGCTTACATTATTCCTTGGCTTTCAAATCAAGAAAATAAAGAATGGGAACATCATCAACCAATGGAAGTACACAAGTGAGCTATTAAGTGCTTTGGGATGGAGAATACCAAGCCAATGGACACCCCATGTCCAATACATCTAATCTTGATAGAGATGAAGAAGGTGAAATGGTATATGAGAAGCTCTATAGAGATATGATAGGGAGTTTACTTTACTTAACTGCCTCTAGACCTGACACAATGTTTAGTGTTGGTTTGTTTGCTTTCTTTCAGTCAAGTTCTAGGAAATCACATCTTATAGAGGTTAAGAGGATTTTAAGGTATCAAGCTAAAACCTCAAATTTTGGACTATGGTTTCCTAAGTCAAGGGAATTTACTCTTACTGCTCATAGTGATGCGGATTACGCATGATGCTTGATTGATAGAAAGCTCACAAGTGGAACTTGCTTCTTCCTAGGAACTTGCCTAGTCTCTTGGTTATCCAAGAAGAAAAGCATCGGGTCTCTATCAACTACCAAGGCTGAATACAATGCAGTTGGAAGTTGTTGTGACCAAGTCCTTTTGTTGAAGCAAATGCTCCAAGACTTTAACATTTATTTTGATGCTTCTCCTATCTTTTGTGATAATAATAGTGCAATTAACTTGTCATATAATCCTATATTTCATAGTAGAGCTAACATATAGAGGTTTGTCATCACTTTCTCCATGACCACATTGCCAAGAAGCATATTTATATCACTTATGTGGATACAGAGAATCAGTTAGCAGACATTTTCACTAAACCTCGAGCTAGACAAAAATTTACTTTCATTAGATCATAATTTCTTATAATTTCTCTAGATGATATTGACATGCCTTCTAGCTAGTTTTTACCATGCCTATATGTTTCTTGTTCAACTTTATCATCTCTTTCTTGAATGTGTTATAGTTATCTTGTTTCTTAACTTATTTTGCTCATTTTAGGTATTTTTCACAAATGACTTTTTTATCGCAAGATTGTACCCTATGATAACTTATATGTGCCTTAATATGTCTAAAATGAAAAATGGACTAGAAAAATAAATTTAATTAACATCTAAATGGCTAGAAACTAAAAAATTTATGTTTGGGATAGATTGCATGTCGGTCGAGTTTCCAACTCGAACGATCCAATGCTGAGGTCAAGTGTAAAATGCTTGATTAGTCGAGTTTCCCTCTCTCAGAACTCCACTGATCACTGGGCTGGAAAAAATCATAAATAGGTTTTGGCCAACTTTTCTCCCTCTCAACTAGAGAAAAATCTATCGTTTCCTACTCCCAGCCTTCTTGACCTCCAACCCTAGGTTCGCCCTTCCCTTTCCTAGCCCTAACCTGCTCCATTTTGTCCATCCTTGCCTCTATCCTCTCTTTCCTAGGTGGTTAGATGACCCTTCCTGGAGTTTATTCTCTTCTTCATCCCGTCAATATTCTCCATTTCTCCTTCATGGCCTCCAATAGAAGAAAGAGGGCCACACCTACTAGAGCTCAATCATCATCCTCCAACTCATGCCTCATTTCTTTTCTTGATACCTTCTTTGTTTCAAAAGTATCTCTAAATAGGTACAAGGAGCTTCTTCCTAGGAACCCTTTACCATTTTTTGCTTTGTATAAGCCTCGTCCGAGCAAAGAAAAGGCCATAGATGAGGTAGATGAGTTGTTCTACAATCACCTAACCGCCCCGAGCCTAGAATGCTAGTGATTTTGTAATTTGATTACAAGCACCACAACGGTCCATGAATTTTATGCCAATCTTTCATGAAACTATGAATCTCTTGTACCCCCTCCTAATACTCAATATTTATCACTTCTATGATCATCGGTAAGAAATTCACTAACTCAGAAGATACCTTGAACATATTTTTCAATGGTACTGAGGTCACCAACACATGGAGGAAAGATTATCCTGAGTATTTTGACTTGCTTGACTCTACAATCACTATGGTGTCACTCTCCCTAATATTCATAAGTTCTTTAGGAAGCCCTAAACACCCTATAGGAAGAAATCCACCATACCATCCTCTTTCTTAGATCTCAAAAACCACATAGTTGCTCTGGTTATTAACTACAATGTTCACCCCAAATAGAAGCAAACTGAAATTGCAGAGAATACCATAGTGATTATGTACTATATTTTGAATAACATAGGAGTCAAATTGTTTAAATACATTATCCACCACATGACCTACTTTGACTCTGGGAATAACACCTGAGGTGCCCACCTACCATACCCATCCATGATATGTAGTCTTTTCACCTTTGCGACAGAGAAGTCTCTTTTGTATGATCTTCATTACAAACCCTATAGAAAAGGAGTATGTATCAGTGAGATCATGACCAAGAAAACCTTATTTCCTACATCCTCTTCCACCACACTTGGAGCCTCTACCTCCATCTAGGAACCTCCACCTCCACCACCATCCCATCCTGCCCACACCTCGTTCCATGTATCCAATAAAACCCTTATGGGATATATGATGCATAAATAAGTGTACAACCTATAGGTTTCAGAGCACATGCATCGGGACCTCTTCCAAATCACGTCTAACATGAACTTTTCCTGTGCCCATCCTTATCCCTCCTACCAGCCCTACCTAGGTGGTGACTATGCTTCCTATGCATATAGTCACATATACCCGCCCCCTCCACCTGCTGCTTCTGTTGTTGGTGAACATGTGCCTACCCCTAATGAGTTCCAACCTTAGCATTTCCTGTTGTCCCTCCAGCTACCTTGCTTGCCAACATTGGCACTTCTACTCCCTCATTCGCTCAAGCTCAAGATTTGTATGACCTTGGCATGTCTTGGGATGAGCAGAATGCACTTTATCCTGATCGTGGTTTCTTCCCTCTACTAATGAGGAGATTCCTGACTAGACAGCTGAGGAGGATGCTATTGATGAGGTGGAGGACAATGGCCTTGATGATGTTTCTGATGGCTTCGTCGGTGCCCCTAGAGATGATGGTGTTGTTGTTGTCACTGTTTCACCTTCAAACAGTGATGAGGACCACGAGCTCAAAGATGATGTTGTTGATGATAACCCTTTGGACATAGATAGCTTAGATGTTTATATGATTTATTTTTTAGTTCGTAGATGTTGATCATATATGTCTTTCTAGATTATTTTGTAGTAAAGACATCTGGGCACATTATCTGAGATGTACTATTTTTATCATCATGTTGTTTCATAGTTGGTTCTTGTAGTGAGGACATGTTTTAATGTAAAAATATTAATCATATGTACCCTTAACTCTCAGGTTGACAATATCACTTGAATTGGTGGTATGCTACCCATATTTTTATTATGACATTGGATTACTTGTTTCTCTTTACCTCGTCTCTATTTGATGTCTATTGTGTGGTTGATTGCTTTATCTTGTGTCAATGGAGAAGACATAAGTTTTTAGATCTTTCTACCTCCCTGTCTTTTTGATATGACAAAGGGGAAGAATTAACCTCAGCCATATTGGTTTATCGCTTGTATGATCCTTTTCTTATCAATTATCTAATATCATGTGACTTGATAGAGGACCATATAGAATGTATATGTGCTTTGGTTATTTTGTGGAAAAGCTAACCATGCAGGTATAGGTAAGCATGAATTGAGGGGGAGAAATTCACATTGTCCAATCATGTATCCCCTTACAATTCACAAGGTAAACGGTTAACTTTCATATCCTTTTTTAAAAATTAAAGGTTAAACTTATATATCCTTTTCAATATGTTGAGGAATGGTTTGTCATTGTCAAAAAGGAGGATGAACATTGTCCATATTTTGATAATGACTTAACCATTCCATTCATATGTATCTATTATGTTTGTTTGAGATAAATTTTAGGTATTAGGTGCTTGCAAAGGATCATATTCATCATGCCCTAGCTTGTCAAAGTTGAACTAAAAACAATGCAAATGCACATTTTGGGAAAACACTCCAAAGCACCTTAGAACTTTTTTGTAATCATTTGTATTGATGATATGACTTGTAACTAAGATGATAAAAAATCAAGGATACTTAATTCCATTGTTTGATCACTTAAAAATCATTTTGGAAAGTTCATCACAACAACTTTATCGGTCGAGTTTGAAACTCGATCGATCCTTGATGGATTTTGGAAATGGTTTGGATCGATCGAGTTGTACACTCACAAAACTCAACTGGACAACTTTCTATCCAAAGTTGATTTTGGTAAATCGGTCAATTTACCCTAGGAAAAACTTGACCGATCATTTGAAAATTGGCTTTGTCATATAATGGATCAGTCAAGCTACCTTTATTGAAACTCGACCAAATACACTATATAGAAAATGCAGAAAAAGTGATTCCAACCATTGGAGAGCTATTAGAATCAAAAATATGTCAACTGCAAGTTGTAAAATGGCTAGTTTTTGTTCTTAAGTTTTTCCTTAAGTTTTGCCACACTCAAAGGAACACCCCCAACTATAAATAGGACCTCTTGGAGTTCATTCCAAGGTTGCTCGTTCATGCTATCCTTGGTCCTTGCTATAGTTGAGTGTTTTAAACCCTTTTGAGCCCCTTCCTCTCTCATTTACAAAGAATTTAATGATTATGAGTATTTTAGGCATGTTGAAAGAGATCTACCTCATTGTTACTTTGTAAAGATCTCCATCTATCTACTTCTCAATCCCCTTTCTTTAAGAAGCAATGGCTGAAGTGATCTTCTCTGAGTGAAGGAGGAGGAGTTTCTCTTCTTAAAGGTTGAAGAAGGTGTGAACATCTTCTCCAAGTGAAGGAGAAGGACAAGAAGGAAGATCTAAGGATCTTGGTGGCTAATTCCTCAAGGGCAAAGACTCATTGCATGAAGGGGGGGGGGCTTGGTGAAGGCATCCAACTGATTGCAAGAGTGGGTAAGACATATTGTGAGGTAGAAGACCATCTCTTGAATAGATAAGACCTTGTTTGTAAGGTTATTCGCTCCCTTGGCCAAAAAGGAAAGCTGGGTATCCTTGTCCCAAAAAAGGAAGGTCAATTTTTGTAACTCTTATAAGGAATATAAGGAGTAGACATCTTAGAAATCCTAGAGCTTGACCTCTATAGGTAGTAGACTGATGGTCTCCTAGTTTGGGGATTGGAACCACTCTAAACATCATGTCGAAGTGTATGTTTAAATCTCTCTCATCTTTTTTATGCTTATTTAGATAAGGATTCAAATTCATTGTTAGCATTTGGTTTTAAATGATATAATTTGAAGATCTAACTATTCTTGTGCAAGTTTTGAAGCTCTATTCACCCCTCCTAGAGCCCTTAGATCCAACATGCATGGCCTTCTTTATCTTTTCCACCTAAAATGTGAAATTTGGATAAAAGAATTCTTCTTTTAACAACATTCTAGTCGTCCATTGACAATTAGATTCAATTACACCATTGGGCCATCCTGTCAACTCATTTTGTTCTATGGCTAAGGAACTACCAGCCAGTTCAACTTTAGTGACTTCATTAGTACCAATTTTTTCACCCATCTCCTTAGCCATTCATCATGACCATTACTAGCAATAATGGCAACCTCCACACCCAGTTTGTTTGTCACAACATCCACATTGAGCTTAACAATATCGTTGTGTGGAGATATCCAACCTATAGTTCTATCAACTCGATGTTTAGTATGATCGATGCTTCTTACATCCACATTTAGTTGTATGTCTCTCTACATCCATGGTATAAGGTATTTGGTTCTCATGATAGTACCTTCAAATACATGTTCATTCTTGCTTCTGCAGATGTCATGGCGTATGATATGGAACATCTCTTTATAAAGGCATATAGATTTAATCATTGCTCCTTGCCACTCCTCCATGCTAGTAGGAACAAAGAAGTTATGTTTTTGTTGGTAGGATGAAAGCATCCCAAACACCTCTCATTGTATTATTGTCTCACCGTGCATGCATGAGAAATTCATCTACAACCATACACCTTCAACATTGACCATCAGGAGACGTGTGCCTGGCCTGTTATCTCTTGTTTGTGAGTAATGCATGGTTCCTTGCTAGCCATGTGAATGTTTCAACTCGTGCAACCAATTTTAGATTCCACAAGTCATCCCAATTACCTAGAGTCACTATCTCCTTACGTGTTCTTAGAACCTTATATGTTGATCCATCCGCGAATCAACCATCTGATGTATGGATCCATGCCCATCGATCAATGTGAACTCCCCATAGATGAATGTGAGATTTCAAAATGAGATCTACCACCTCCTTATCCAGCTAATTGTGTAGAAACTCCTCATCTGACTTTAATGAATCCAGAACGAGGGAACTCACTCACATATGATCAAGTTTATGGGATCGATCATTTGGTAAGGTGTCCTAGACAAATATTAGGCTTTATCCACACACCTTCCCACACACTCATCGAGGATCCATTGATAGGGGTCACCACTAAATTCTCCAAGATGAACTGCTTGCTCTCCAATGTAGCTTATCCCAATCTCAACAGTGGCACCTTCTTAGTTTGTTGATACTTGTTATAGTGATTACTCATCACTGTGCACCACACTGAGTTCACCTACATTTTCTAATTTAACCAACACATCTTTACAAATCCCAAAAATGTCTAACAATTGAATCATTTTCTAGTTGTAACATCATGCTATTCATGGTAGGCTCCTTCAGTACAAGTTTTATGAACATAGCAAGAGGCATCAAGTTGATGTTTGCCCAGGAATCATAGAGTGCCTCTCCAAAATTAATGCTTTAGATATAGAAAGGAATGCTGAAACAACCTAGATCCTTCTTATTTGTGAGTAGTTGTCTCTAGATCAATGCACTAAAAATCACATAAAAATGATACAATATTAATCTTTAATGTGTCACTTGGTGTTAATGATTTGTTTCAAGAACTTCCTATATGCCATGATTTTCTTAATAGCCTCCACAAAAGGGAGATTGGTGTGGAGTTTGCACAAAATGTCCATGAATTCATTGAATTTCTTATCCTTGTTTCTTAGCTTTAGGTATTCCATCGATGAAGTGTAAATTTCTACTATGTGAATTGTGACTAGAGGTAGAAAAATAGTATACCTATGTGTGGGGATGTATAATTTCTTGAGGGTTTAATCCCGCTTGTAATGGGATTGTTCTCCAATTAAATGGTACCTAGCTAAACAAGATTTGGTCATGGCTTCTCAAACATGGATGCCTCCATTTTTATTTTGAGTGTTCCAACTTGGAATAGAACTTCTACGTGTCCTTGTTGTGAGTGCATCTTCTAGTGAACCGGGGGAGAGTCATGGTGGCCACGAATTATTTAGGTGCACCTTTGTGTAAACATGGTATAACTATAACTTTTGTGCTTCTCTTCATGATTTTTGAAATGGGTGGAACACTACTTGTGCACAAGTCTCCTATGTTCTTGTGTCTCTCCATAGTTCATCCATCCAAGCATCAAAGGCAAGGGTTGCAGAATAAATGACAACATGCATTGTGAGAAATTAGGATCAAGAGTGTACTTTGTATTACCTACTTCCTCAACATCAAAAGCACACCCACTCTTTCCATGGATAGAAATGCTCTTGGAGTGCTAGTGTTGGTGTGCTATTTTGGCATTTTCTTGAAAACCTTGTTGAGAAGATTTCTTCAACTATGCTACATTTGATGCCACCCATGATAATTGAGTCTCCAAACTCCTATTTGATCTTCCATATTATGCTTTTCCATATCTGGTTTTGCAAAATTTGCATCAGATTTGATAATAATGTTTCAAATAATATCTCCCAAGTCATCCTCTTGCTTTGGGCCTTGCTCATGTTGAACTTGTTGATGACCCTACTATTCGTTCACTTGATATTGCTACTCCTGTGATGGGTCGTGTTGAAAGTTATATGGATCCTTCCAAGAATGATTACTCGTTCATTCTATTAGTCGGCTACATATACGTGCAATCCTTTTCCTCTCCTCCAGATGAGAGGTTATTCTTCTTCTCTAGTTTCCATTTGGGCATCCTATGTCTTGAGTTCCCTAGCCTCATGTGGTTCTCTGGCTGTTTTAGATGAGGTGTAACACTCATGTTCCATGCCCCAAGATGGATTTTGGGCATATCTTCAAGATTTCATGGCACTTTGATGCTTTTTTATTTAGAAAAAACCCACATTAGTACTATTAAGTGTGATCCTCTGTCCTATGTGCAAACCATAGTGGAATGTCTTCTCTTATCCATATAAGTCAATTCCATGAGTGGCAACGTCTACAACATGCTCTAGTATCTCTCCCAAGCCTCTAAATAGGGTTCATCTGCATGTTGCTTCAACCCATTTATTTTTCCCACCAAATCCTTGTTCTTTTTGTAGGGGGAAGTACCAATCAAAGAAGACACCAATCCTTTCATCCCATGGCTTGGATCTGTCTATCAAAGAGTAAGAGAATGTTTTAAATAGATCACTTTGGCTGGGATTTTGTCTATCTATATCGTATCAAATGCTTTGCATCAAATATTCATTGTTGTGCTTGAGGAATCTTTTTGACTTGACTAAAGAAACAAATCTCGAATCAATCTTGTAATTTCCCACATTGATAGTCTATTGCATAATGGTACACAACTTTTCTATAATAGCTGACACCTTGATTTTCTCCCATATCATATGATCATCATCTAAAACTTCCAAGTCCTCATTGTTGTCCCCGTGGTTAGACATCTCTTCAACTTATAAGACAAATTCTTTAAGAACAATTCTGGCTCTTGGTCAATTTCTAGATCACTTTTAGGTGGACCATCATTATAGTCAGTGATCTGTGTGTGGACCATCAACAGGTAATTGAGAACGAAATTGAATGTGAGAATGACATAAAACTAATCAAAATTAACAAAAACATTTTGTAATTGATTCTTACTAAACAAAATAAACAAAAAATGGAAGTGTCCTACATTAGCCAGTTTTAGAATTCATAGTGCTAGCACTACCATTTCACCGACAAACATGCCAAAAAATTGACACAACTTAAGTGTGCATGCTAAATGTATGTGTATGTGTCAAAGTAGTAAAGGGACTCAGAGGGGCCCGAATGTCAAACTCAAAGAATTGAAGTTTGCTAGAGACTACTAGTAACCAAACTATATCAGCTAGGTCTAAGAAAATGTGTTGGTGGATGGATTAATTTAATAGGAAGAATTAGAATTGAACAAAGTAAAGTGGAAGGAATATCAGATTAATGAATTATATAGGTTTCACCATGGTGCCTACATATGCATGCATTCTATCTAATTAATACAAATTATCTTGCTACTTTGGATTAAGAGTATGTAGCTTGTACAACCCACTTTTTTAGCATAGCACACTATATGCTTTTGCAATTTTAATTTAGAAAGCTAAATGATAAGATCTCTCTCTACATTAATAATTCATAGTGGTTAACCCACTTTGGCAGCACGTTATTGATTGTGATTGTAAAGACTATTCTAACAATGAATCCTACTTCAACAACAATCAACAAACCATCACATTTTCATGGTGATCAAGTAGAAATAAGGCAATAAAGAATTTCTATTATCAAAATATGAAGCAAGGATAGTTTATATTGAATCAAGAATAAATATGCATATAGACCACACCAAGATACACCCGGGTCCTAAAGAGTGTATTTTATCCCTAATGCTCAACATGGAATCAAAGTAAGTGAAGGAGGAAGAGAAAGCCATAGAAAACTCACGTAACACAGTGCAAGGGAAGAATATTGTTGTCTGATAGTGTTGTGCTCGTTGAAATACCCCTCAGGATGCAACTTGCTCCAAGTGTCTCTGTAATATCCTCAAATTTTGGTAAAAAAAATTGAACTATAAAATATGATGTATAATTCTTCAATGATTTGGTCGAATAATAATGTTAATTGTCCTTGTCGCATAAGTGCTTTTGGCACAAGACAAATAGATAAACGGAATCCATGCATTAATAAATAGTAATGACTTTTGATATTGATAAATGTTTTCCAAAGGAGAATAAAGTTAATAATGTGTTAGATAATTAAAAGAATACTTATCTTTCCATTATTGGAAACACAATGGTTGGGACACCAAATAGTGTTACCTTCGGTTGCCTTTTTGGTATGTTGAAGGATAATTACAAGTTAAGATAATGAGAGGATTTCTAAGATAATCCAAGATAATATGTGTCTTAGATATGTAATTAAAGGATTATCCACTTATTGCTTGGAAGCCAAATAAAGGAACAATATGTAAGTTTCCTAAGAGAAATAGAAAATATGGTTTTAAAGGAAAGGAGAAGTTTGATACATAAAGATAATGAGAGAAGGAAACGGAATCCTAAAGGGAGTTTTTTTTAGAGGAATATGTGGTCAAGTATTATGAGAAAAGAAACTCTTTCCATATCAAGAAATCGTGACCCATAGCCAATATTGAATATATGCAATTCCATTATGGAAAAGAAAGATAAGGAGAAAAAATATATATTTCCTAGTTCATGTGGAATTATACAATAAAAGGGACACCTTTGGAAAGGACTTGATAAGTTATCATGCGGGGGTGGATTGTTGTTAAAAGGAAAATAGAGTGGGCCTTATCTAATCCCTTCATGCCTACGTTTTCTATACTAGGAGTCTTTACGTGTATATATATATATATACATGTTTTCCCCGCTACTTGATGGGTGCACAATAGACCCTCATCCCTCCTGGTAATCTTGCAATGATCAACGCATCCCTTACCCCTCCACGCAACCGAGAGTGTAGGATGCCTACATCACGAAAAGACACGACGCTCCCATCAAGTCAACCCCCCTCGATCCGTCGATGATGAAGCCTGACGGAAGAGGTTGGCTGGGAGCCTGAGCACTGGGTGATGGCCGTTGCAGATGGAACCCAGGTTGAGGTCGACGTTTGTGACGGATGCAGTCGGACCGACCGGTGTGGTGGTGGCCCTCGGCCACTGGCCACTCAGCCGAGGATCCAGCAGCGGCACTGCCTCATCGCTGAAGCCTGTCGATGGTGGGAACGAGGTGAGGGAGGAAGAGATGAGGAGGGCGGCTATGGAGGGCAGGGTCGAAGAGACTCGTTGGTTCTGTATGGATCGCAGAGTAAGGAGCGCCTGCTGTGAAGCGAGTCTGCGTCTACAACCGGTAGGCAGTGCCTCGTGTAGGATCAGAGAGAGAGAGAGAGAGAAAGCATGTGGTAGAGAGGGAGTCTTGGAGGATAACTAGAGTAATCTCCTGACTGCCGTTGGGGGTAGAGTGCGTGCAGGTCATACACTAGTGCAGGTTCCAAGGAAGAAGAAGACTGAACATAATGACGGGATCAGGGAGAAAATCAGAATCAGTGCTGAGCTACTGCGACCTGCTACATCTTTCTGCGACCTAATCCGGCCAGGGCAATGGTGCCTCACCGCCGAGGAAGCGGCAGTCATCGGGGGTGGCACGGATGTGCGCCTTTGTGGCACCTTCGGCAGCGCCGTGCGCACTGGAGTGCGATCTGTAGATCGCATGAGGGAGAAGGAGACAGGCTGGTCCATGGACCCGATGGTTCAAAACTAGTGAACCAAACCCTGATGGCCGGTCCAAGAGGAAGTGAGGATTGAACCGCGCCCCTGACTTATCCAGGTGCTGCTGGATTTGACCAATGGCGTGACGCCACGTGGCCTATGCTTAAGGTAAATATCCTAATTTTGTGTAATTCATAATAAATGCTAGGAATGTCTAAATATAGCGATATTATATATCAAATTGATCAGAAAAACGAGAGGAATTTAAATAAAATAATAGTAGAACATGATTAGGCTTCCTGTTCTAAAAGTATGTGCAATACATATTTAGATGTGTTTAATGTAAAGGAAAACCTAGATCTGCCTTAATCTGATGATTAATTGAATATTTTTGTTCATGTTAGGCTAACACCTGATCTTTCCATGTTTAATGATTAAAACCTTGATAATGATGAATAATGGATGATTCTAGATTAATGACCTTATTCATGTTATTTTAGGGTTCGAAACCAATATCAACATCTTGCTATGATCTAATGTTGGTAATGTAATCTAGATGTCATGAATAGTTTAATATGCTTAAGATGCTAATAAAGGTTTAACCTAACATGGATGATTGAGTTGTAATATTGAAAACCATGATATAATAGAATTAGGGTTTGTCACCCTAATCCTTAGTCCAAATGAGAGATAACCTAAACCCTAGTTTAGGAGCGGTTTTAGATAGCATTAATGTGATGCGAATATGTGGTGACACATATGTAGTATGATTTGTTTCAGATACCTTGTTGATTACATACTTTACTGCCTGGATGTTTGGATGCACTCTTAAAGTACATATGATGTTCAGCGATGGCATAAGGTACGTGGTTACGCTTATGAATACATGTATCGAATTCTGAGATCGCCGATGTTTCTCGATGAGATTGAATGACAAATAAACTTCTTTCTTGTTTATTTAGTTCTTGCAAACTATAAAGTCCATATGAGTATCATGTAAAGTAAATAACTATATTATGAACCCTGGGTCAGACTGATCTTAAGGGTAATGCACACGAGCCCTAGAGGGACAGTGATTACACCTGAGGTAGTTGACCAGAGATGGGTTAGAATATGAAAATAAGTTTATATTCTTATATGCAAGATAAAGATGTTTGTGTATATGTTACTTGTAATTATTGTCTGAACCCACATACCAGTATAGAAATATACTGATCACGTATTTGTTTGTCGGCGTTTTAGGTATTAGATATACTTGATTCGTGGACATGAGGGTACAGATAAAGATGTTGAAGACACTACAGTTTAATCATGAAGGTTTAGTTTTAATGGTTTATCTGCACACATGTAAAAGTTAATTATGTTAAAAGTTATGTAACTCCTTAGAGGAGCTTTTCATGTAAACATGTAAATATTTGATCATTAATGGAAATTGTTTACTATTCTATATTATTTCTTGAATCTGATCCTGGAAATTATGATTAACGATCTGTGACTTTAAGGTCTTTTAGACACTCAAAAGTGTGGGTCGTTACATTTGGTATCAGAGCACATATTCATCAACTAATACTTAATAGTTTATAATTTCAAATAATCTTTAGAAATGTTAAGAGAAAAATTAGGTTTCTCGTCTCACATTTTCATCTACTTCTCATCTCTTGCTTAAAAAAAAATTGAAAAGAAAATATTAATACGAGAAGTAAAATGTGAAATTTAAAATCGGTAATCAACATGGTGTGGTGGTATGGGACACTACCCATGTGAAAATTTAAAATCGGTAATCAACATGGTGTGGTGGTATGGGATACTGCCCATGTGAAAATATAAAATGTGTAATCAACATGGTGTGGTGGTATGGGACACTATCCATGTGAAACTTAAAAACGGTAATCAACATGGTGTGGTGGTATGGGACACTGCCCATGTGAAACTTGAAATCACGAATAAGAAAGATAAGGGATGGTTTAGGGAAACCCAATCTCCCATGCATATGGGCATGAGGAGCATAAAACTTAAGTGATAAGTCTTAAGAGACATAAAAACCCAATAGTTGAATTTATATCATAAAATGAAAAGTTGGAATATAACTTGCTCAAACCCCTAGTATTATCTCTAGAAGTTTGGTGATGATGGCCAAGCCCCTGGAGGGGAAGGCCGAGGTAGCACCAAGCCCCTGGAGGGGAAGGTGACCCAAGTTCATGGAATGGACATGAACCATGAGGAGATATTCTAGAAATTGAACAAGCATGAGTTTTTAGGTTACGGTGACAAAAGTTATGCCTAATAAAAAAAAGATATGTATAAAACCTTTAGGGTTAGTGTGCCAACATGGGGTGGGTCAACCCAAAGAGTGGGAAGATGACCTAAGAGGGAGGCAAAACCTAGATCTTGGGATCAGGTTGTGGCTAGTGAGCCTAACCCCCTCCTATGAGCCAAGAAGGCGCCCTAGGCTAGGAATTTCCCTTAAAAGGTAAGTGAATAAACATATTTAAATATTGAGATAACCTTAATCCTCACCTAGAATAGTGAAGAGTTAAAGATTAAAAAAAATGAAAGCACTTAAATTCTTTGAACCCAAGGATCCCAACTCTGAGTGACACAGCTGGTCAAGCCTAGGAGGGAAGACCAGTAAGGCACCAAGCCCAGGAGGGAAGGTGGCCTAAGTGGACGACCAAGCCCAGGAGGGAAGTTCATGAAATGGTCAAGCCCAGGAGGGAAGACCAGGCAGGCACCAAGCCCAGGAGGGAAGGTGGCCTAAGTCCACAATGTAGTTGTTTACGATCAAGCCCCTGGAGGGGAAGATCACAGAGGTCAAGCCCAGGAGGGAAGACCGACATGGCACCAAGCCCTGGAGGGAAGGTGGCCTGAGCCCAATGATGGGACGACACTGCATTATGTGTACTCAAAAGAGAGAGATGAAGGCAATCCAGGTTAAATAATTAAATAAGAGAATAATGTGCTTAAAAGATGTGACATCTCAAAAGAAACCCTTAGGGAGGGTAGAGTCCTAATGCAATCCTAGGGTCAAGTAGGGTGTATTAGAGGTACATAGAACCAATGGGTTGGGAGTTGATATGCCATGAATGCACATGACCATGTGGTCGGGAGGTAACAGCTAGGTTTATCCAAGGTACACGACTCAGGAGATTAGCTACCTCCTTGAGGATCATGTAGCCTAATGGGTGAATGTGAAAGGTACTTTCTTGATGCATAAGGATGAGATCACTCCAAAAGTACCTATACCCCTAGAGACCTCGAGGGTTTGGCTAAGGCTCATAATGATACATGAGATGTGAATATAAAAGATATAAAGAAGTCATGAAAACTTGAGAGAAGGTATGTCCTAACTTAAGAATAAAAAAAGGGACACTTTGTTTAGAGTCATATAGAGTATGATTCAACTTAATATGTGAAATTGAAAGGTAATGTGTGGATGTACCATCTCCACTCTTGGAATGAAATGAACTTTGTGTTTGGGCTGCAGTCAAATGCTTATTTCATCTCATTATGAGAGTGGGAGATTGGATAGACACATGTTATGCTTAAAAATTGAGATAACGAGGATGAATATCTTACTTTTAATGTGTAATGACATGAGCTAGGGTTAGAGGTGCTACCTCACCCTTATGTGAAAATAATGTGTAATAGGTTGGAAACCTAGGTGAAAAGAGAAATCACCAAGTAGTAATGAAATCACAAAATAAGAATGAAATCATCAAAGTGATGATAAGATGTATATACTATAGATGTGGATATATTTGAATTTCAATACAAGTACTTATGCTAATAATGACGTGTGAAACTAGCATATCAATAAAAGATATTGAGAATATCTATCTGGGGTTGCTAACCCTAAGGCTTGAAACTAAGTTGAGATATCATTCACCTTAAAGCTTACTAGGTGTGAATTTTGGGGACAAAATTCCTTTTAAGGAGGGGTGAATGTAATATCCTCAAATTTTGGTAAAAAAAATTGAACTATAAAATATGATGTATAATTCCTCAATGATTTGGTGGAATAAATAATGTTAATTTTCCTTGTCACATAAGTGCTTTTGGCATAAGACAAATAGATAAACGGAATCCATGCATTAATAAATAGTAATGACTTTTGATATTGATAAATGTTTTCCAAAGGAGAATAAAGTTAATAATGTGTTAGATAATTAAAAGAATACTTATCTTTCCATTATTGGAAACACAATGGTTGGGACACCAAATAGTGTTACCTTGGGTTGCCTTTTTGGTATGTTGAAGGATAATTACAAGTTAAGATAATGAGAGGATTTCTAAGATAATCCAAGATAATATGTGTCTTAGATATGTAATTAAAGGATTATCCACTTATTGCTTGGAAGCCAAATAAAGGAACAATATGTAAGTTTCCTAAGAGAAATAGAAAATATGGTTTAAAGGAAAGGAGAAGTTTGATACATAAAGATAATGAGAGAAGGAAACGGAATCCTAAAGGGAGTTTTTTTGAGAGGAATATGTGGTCAAGTATTATGAGAAAAGAAACTCTTTCCATATCAAGAAACCGTGACCCATAGCCAATATTGAATATAAGCAATTCCATTATGGAAAAGAAAGATAAGGAGAAAGAATATATCTTTCCTAGTTCATGTGGAATTATACAATAAAAGGGACACCTTTGGAAAGGACTTGATAAGTTATCATGCGGGGTGGATTGTTGTTAAAAGGAAAATAGAGTGGGCCTTATCTAATCCCTTCGTGCCTACGTTTTCTATACTAGGAGTATTTACGTGTATATATATATATATACATGTTTTCCCCGCTACTTGATGGGTGCACAATAGACCATCATCCCTCCTGGTAATCTTGCAATAATCAACGCATCCCTAACCCCTCCACGCAACCGAGAGCGTAGGATGCCTACATCATGACAAGACACGACGCTCCCATCAAGTCGACCCCCCTCGATCCGTCGATGATGAAGCCTGAAGGAAGAGGTTGGCTGGGAGCCTGAGCACTGGGTGATGGCCGTTGCAGATGGAACCCAGGTTGAGGTCGACGTTCGTGACGGATGCATTCGGACCGACCGGTGTGGTGGTGGCCCTCGGCCACTGGCCACTCAACTGAGGATCCAGCAGCGGCACTGCCTCATCGCTGAAGCCTGTCGATGGTGGGAACGAGGTGAGGGAGGAAGAGATGAGGAGGGCGGCTATGGAGGGCAGGGTCGAAGAGACTTGTTGGTTCTGTATGGATCGCAGAGTAAGGAGCGCCTGCTGTGAAGCGAGTCTGCGTCTACAACCGGTAGGCAGTGCCTCGTGCAGGATCAGAGAGAGAGAGAGAGAAAGCATGTGGTAGAGAGGGAGTCTTGGAGGATAACTAGAGTAATCTCCTGACTACCGTTGGGGGTAGAGTGCGTGCATGTCATACACTAGTGCAGGTTCCAAGGAAGAAGAAGACTGGACATAATGGCGGGATCAGGGAGAAAATCAGAATCAGCGCTGAGCTACTGCGGCCTGCTACATCTTGCTGCGACCTAATCCTACCAGGGCAATGGTGCCTCTCCGCTGAGGAAGCGGCAATCATCAGGGGTGGCACGGATGTGCGCCTTTGTGGAACCTTCGGCAGCGCCGTGCGCACTGGAGTGCGATCTGTAGATCGCATGAGGGAGAAGGAGACAGGCTGGTCCATGGACCCGATGGTTCAAAACTAGTGAACCAAACCCTGATGGCCGGTCCAAGAGGAAGTGAGGATTGAACCGCGCCCCTGACTTATCCTGGTGGTGCTGGTTTTGACCAACGGCGTGACGCCACGTGGCCTGTGTTTAAGGTAAATATCCTAATTTTGTGTAATTCATAATAAATGCTAGGAATGTCTAAATATAGCTATATTATATATCAAATTGATCAGAAAAACGAGAGGAATCCAAATAAAATAATAGTAGAACATGGTTAGCTTTCCTGTTCTAAAAGTATGTGCAATACATATTTATATGTGTTTAATGTAAAGGAAAACCTAGATCTGCCTTAATCTGATGATTAATTGAATATTTTTGTTCATGTTAGGCTAACACCTGATCTTGCCATGTTTAATGATTAAAACCTTGATAATGATGAATAATGGATGATTCTAGATTAATGACCTTATTCATGTTATTTTAGGGTTCGAAACCAATGTCAACATCTTGCTATAATCTAATGTTGGTAATGTAATCTAGATGTCATGAATAGTTTAATATGCTTAAGATGCTAATAAAGGTTTAACCTAACATGGATGATTGAGTTGTAATATTGAAAACCATGATATAATAGAATTAGGGTCTGTCACCCTAATCCTTAGTCCAAATGAGAGATAACCTAAACCCTAGTTTAGGAGCGGTTTTAGATAGCATTAATGTGATGTGAATATGTGGTGACACTTGTAGTATGATTTTTTTCAGATACCTTGTTGATTACATGCTTTACTGCCTAGATGTTTGGATGCACTCTTAAAGTACATATGATGTTCTACGATGGCATAAGGTACGTGGTTACGCTTATGAATACATGTATCGAATTCTGAGATCGCCGATGTTTCTCGATGAGATTGAATGACAAATAAACTGCTTGCTTGTTTATTTAGTTCTTGCAAACTATAAAGTCCATATGAGTATCATGTAAAGTAAATAACTATATTTTGAACCCTGGGTCAGACTGATCTTAAGGGTAATGCACACGAGCTCTAGAGGGACAGTGATTACACCTGAGGTAGTTGACCAGAGATGGGTTAGAATATGAAAATAAGTTTATATTCTTATATGCAAGATAAAGATGTTTGCGTATATGTTACTTGTAATTATTGTCTGAACCCACGTACCAGTATAGAAATATACTGATCACGTGTTTGTTTGTCGGCATTTTAGGTATCAGATATACTTGATTCGTGGACATGAGGGTACAGATAAAGATGTTGAAGACACTACAGTTTAATCATGAAGGTTTAGTTTTAATGGTTTATCTGCACACATGTAAAAGTTAATTCTGTTAAAAGTTATGTAACTCCTTAGAGGAGCTTTTCATGTAAACATGTAAATATTTGATCATTAATGGAAATTGTTTGCTATTCTGTATTATTTCTTGAATCTGATCCTGGAAATTATGATTAATGATATGTGACTTTAAGGTCTTTTAGACACTCAAAAGTGCGGGTCGTTACAGTCTCCATCTCCTTCTCCTTGGACTATGGTCCCTTGCGTAGTGACCGACACATCTGCCTTAACATCTCCTTGAATGGGATGATATGAGATGCCTCCTTGTGGGTATTGTAATCTACAATAAAGCATGGAATGTATAAGACACAAATAAAATGCACCAGTTTTGATCCAAATACATATAAAATGGATAAAATTGATGCACAAGAGTTTTAGATAATTTAGTAAAAATGTACATTAGTCACATGAATATGAGAGAAATTTTCCTGAAAACATGCTTAAATTAACCCCACATTTGGTGGAAACATAAAATGCATTACTCGTCCAATGGACTTTCTGAGTGCAGAACAAAGGTACAATTTCTCTTCTACTTGTACACATTTGATCTTTAAAAATAATCTATTAATGAACCATCAATTCCACACGAAAATCATTGAGTGGTCTACGAAACTCTTGTTCATTCCTAGACTAGTTGAAATATGCCATCCTTAGCACAACCATGAGATTTATGAGTCGTACTGGAAATTATGAATGGTTGACTATATTATTTAGCTAACACCTCTAGGGAATTATTTAGCAAAAATGAAGAAATGTTATGTTCACAACTTACCATTTCTATAAGATAGTTCAATTTCTCTAGAGCATTTTTCAGTAATAAGTATTTATATCATCTTTCCCAATGGTCCTTGATGATATAATACTAAGATTCAAACTTAAGTTGATGCATGAAATTGAAAGTGTAATGACCCAATTTTGACTTTGCAAAGTAATTAGGGTTTAATTGGATAATTGTATGCTTAACTTGTTTAAACTCTATTTATTCTTGATTAATGAGAAATTTTTTGGTTGAAAATGTTCACATTGGTATAATGTGATAACCATGCTTTGATGGAAGCTAGTTGGGGTTTGGCAAGTAAAACCCCAAATTTGGTCAAATTGGGATTTTGAATTGAGTTGTACTTAATTGGTTGATAAGTGTTAAAGTATGATATACCCTATTCTAGGTTGCTTTATTGATTTTAAAGTTATTTTCACATCTTGCTTCTATATTCTATGTTATATCTTTATTGTTATAAGTTTAGTGGGGGTGGATACAAAATTGTATTTTTTATTAGAACTATCACCTATTATCAAAACAATACAAATTGTAATTCAATAATTTTATGATTAATAGAGTGGAAATAACCTAACTTGATAAAAGAACAACTAAGATATGGTTATGAAGGAACTAAAATGGGAAGTATTTTTTGTGATAAATGCAATAATTTAGACTGGTTTTTGATATAATATTATAGAAGAGATGAAGTATATGAGTTTTCAACCAAGAATAATGGACAATATTCTTGAAGTAATGGAAAATAAGTAATATAATTGGTTTATAGGAGATCCATCGATGTTGTGCCTAATTTTTATATATATTGAGATATTATTATAATAATGGAATTTAGATGGAATGAGTCATATATGTATAATAAGTCAATTAGGGCATGTTGAGAAATAAAATATGATTTCTAAGTTTATATTATATTGGGACCTGATATTATTATGAATACTTATAATAAAGTAGGATATGAGGTAAGTAATAGGAAACCTTTTTTTATGATTGGAGTGACATGTAATGATGATTCTACATAAACACTTCCTTTGAGTAATTTTTATAAGAATCATTAATACTTAATAGATGTTTTTTTGCCCAGTGGGGATGATTCATTGGACATGAAATTGGAATTACAAGGAAACATTGGTCGTGGTATCTAAAAAGTTATGAATTAACCTTATTATGAATAATGGTATCTTCATTTGTTAGACCCTAACCTGATACATGATATACTTGTTGCATGAGGATGCATAAATGACTTATAATGAGTTCTGATCTTATTAAGATGAGTAAGATAATTTGAATAACTAGTGGGATGATGATTTTATCTAGTTTGGTGTCATGAACGTCATTAATCCCTCTTGAGGTTCATATTTTCAAGTGAAGCACATTTTCTTGCAGTTGGTAGAAGTTTATGAGAAACAGTGAAAGGGACTCTAACACTTAAAGGTTAGACCACAAAGATTTAAGGACGTCTCACAAGGTGAGAAGTTTTGTGATGTGATATGTATTTATGTTTGTACCTATCTCGTATACCCGAGATGAGGATATGATGGTGAGGTTGAGTCCCGTTCCTCAGCCTCTTAAGTAAAACCTTGCAATGGGCCATGGTCTATTATAGCGATATTAGGGTGGCTTCTTAAATCCTAAGATAAGGAAAATGTTCCATTGATACAAAACTCAATCATAGAGACTTGTAGTTGGCTAGTTACAAGCCAAGTAGTTTTAGGTCAAATAAATAAAAGATGATAATTTGAGTAGATAATGAAATGTTGTGTGTATATTCCATTTAGTATTAGATTATGAGCTTATTGGGATCAAATGATATTTAAAGTATGTTTGACTGGCTTATTATACCTTTAGAAGATAATTTATTATCTTACTTATGTCCACATTTTACAAACTTTATTATAAGTTTACAATAACAAGTAAACTTAATTATATGTCTTGTGATGGACCCCTTATATACTTCAAATTATGTTAAAGTCATAATTGTTGCAAGAAACAATTAGTCTGGTAGCCATGTCTTGTGTGGTCCTTGCTTCAAGATTGTAGTATATGTTCTTAGCCTGTATGATAGGGAGTCACAAAAATAGTATGGATATTATTGAAAATAATAATTCATATTAAAAGTTTTTATTATTACAATGTATCTTGTAAATGGTGGAAAAACAACAATATGATATTTATAGTTTTCTTTTTGTTATTAGAGATGATCATGGAGGATATAAAAGACTGAAGTTGATCAAGATGATTACTTATTGATTAACTTGCATGCTATCATAATATAGTAATATTTTATGTTATAATTATTTGTTAGACATGTAAATTGACACACACATTCCAAATATACTAGTCTTACATGTTTACCTAATTGTTGTAAGATTTCTACAGTCACAAAGATTTCTATATGTGCGTGATGTTGGTTGGTTGAATGCTTTTAGGTAAACTATTATTAAAAAAATTAGTGGTCATGATAGTGGGCCCAGTCAATGGCACAAACACAAGCCATGGAATAATTAAGCAACGGAAAACATAACTATTTATAAAGTTACACGATATTCCCATGTACATAACTTTCTCACCGTAAGGGTGGTACATAAAATGAAAAAGCTAAATTTACATACCCATAGGCCCATATGTAGAGGGTAACAAGGCTATATCAAGTTGTCCTTAAGTTCACCATGAGCTCACGATCCTTCTGAGTCTCTGCCATACAGAGCACCTACACCTGGGTGATCGAAGCCTTACTCTAACAAGTAAGCAAGTCCAGACGCGGCGCCCTTTCTCATTATCATCTACAAGCACCCAGAAAATAGGAAACAAAAGAATATGAGTCAGCCAAAGTTGAGTATGTACATCAGAAGTCTAACTAGGACATTATTTATTTGAAAAGTAAAGTAAGATGTTCCCATCAAAGAGGGGGGAAATTTAAAATTAGGTAAGTTACAACGAGAATGAACATGAGAAAGATTTTCAAAAGAATGAGATAAATAAACAATTATTATAACCATTCTTTCCATAAATAACAATCCAATCATAAAAATATTTGCATGTCGATACATTTAACTAAAGAAACTAAGGTAGGTCCACGACACCACTGAGTCAATGGCCTAAGTAAAATGGACGGAAGTAGACGCACCCTGGGCGGAAGTAGATGTGTCCCTCTATAAAAAGAGGTGGAAGTAGACGCACCCTGGGCAGAAGTAGATGCGCCCTAATGGTTACACATAAGCATCTATGATAGTTAAACTAGTTGAATTATCTAACATGCATAAATAGAGTGGCAAGATTCACTTTTCACAAATATATATGGCATAATTAAGGCATAATAGCAGGTGGGGTCATTGACCCGATTCAACGTAATAGTAATGATTCAAAAGAATAACAATAAGTCCAACTGAGAGTATGTGATTTGTTTAACAAATAGAACAAGGGAAATTATTTCAAAAGATGCCTCATTATGAGAATTTAGTCATATAATTCCCAGTTATAAATAGAGAGGAGTACATACTTGATCTTCACGACTAAACATATTTCTAGTAGTCCAACCACAGTTTGTCATTCTTGACCTAAAAGTATTTTGTACACACATTACTCCATAATTACTAATTTATCGTTAAAGGTATATTCGCCTAATGTCAAGTTAGGGTTTGGGGACGCCAACATATGAGTCTTTATTATGTAAGGTTATATATATATATATATATATATATATATATATATATATATATATATATATATATATATATATATTGATTATATATATATATTGACTATTTGCAACATATCTCAATATATATATATATATATATATTGATTATTCAAGTTACTCATTTTTTATATCCATAATTGACAATTGAGTTTCTTTCCCTAATAACCATATCTATCACAATCGATCCTCTTTATCAACATAGGTTCACATATTTCAAGGTAATTGTTCCATCCAAATCATAGGGTGTATTCTCTAATTTAGATCTTCCATTGTCATCTGTTTTAAAATTAGTCACTTTCGACTAATGATCCATTGAATGCAAATTTTTTTATCTAGCCACCCTTAGTTGTGAGATATAGGGTTTGTAATATATAAAAAGAATAGTATTTCTATTTCAGATATGGACAATATAGTTACTAAATTTTCAACATAATCTATTTACTAAATGGGATATACTATCACATATATAATCACTACTAGGAAAATGGATTAGGTAGATTAAATTAACCAAATTTTATACTCAACAATTACTTATTATCATTTATTCTTATATGATGTAATATGGTCATTTGAGTTTTTTCATATTCAAGTATTACATGCTTGTTACATACTTCTATTTATACATAACTATTTTATATGCTCAATATGATTCTTGAAATTAAACAATTTGATTATTATGATTATTGATAATATACATATACACTCATAAGCATTGTTTAAAACAATGGTTTAGGTTATATACCTACTAGGTTCAACTATTCATTCACCTATGTATATACAGCTACTATAGGATATGGTGAATATGCTTAGTTGACTATGTAACTTGATTAACAAGTTTGAGGATTCAATCATCCTTAAAATACCTACATTACCCTATTGTATAATTGATTATCTGAATCATTGTCAATTATTTATCTAATTGAGTGCATCGTGATGAGTAAAAGCTCAAAGGAAGAAGAGTCTGACCTGAAGTTTCCATAGCATTATAGATCTCTAGTGATCGGACTATGGTTTAAGGCCGTGGATGGACTCTACTTAAAATTTGGCTTCACCATTTCCTAGGGTAATAGAATATAGCTCCAAGTGGCATAAACACCACAGAAGGTCATATATGTAGGACGGATGTACCATCCCATCACCCAGTCACTAAGGTAGGAAGGTGCAGCCACTGTTGCTGGAACATGTGCTCGCAACCAGGAAACAAGTCTTCCTTAGCCCTTCATTTGTGCTTGGAGCAGTAGGTGGAATGAGAGGGAGCGGTCATATGTTTTCCTCATGTATGTAGGCCATCTTCAGATGCCTTAAATCAAGAATGGGGTAGAAGTATAAACATCACTGATGAGGATGAAGAAGATAGAAGCAATATGTGTATTCAGGTCTGCATACTCGATGCTAGTTTTCAGATCTACAATGATGGTAGTCGGGTTACAAGGTGGTATGGTTGGAGGAGGTAGGATGAGTCATGGTGGTTGGAGTGGACTATGATGATGTAAGTGGTGTTATTGCAGGTGCAAGACAAAGGAATCAGGTTTCTGAGACAAGAGGCGGTGTTGGGTAGGTGGCGATTGCTTGTGGCAGTCAGTGAGGATCTATAGCACCACCTTCTATTGTGGAGTCTGTAGGTTGTTGTCGAGATGGGGAAACAAAGTGCATCCATTGGCAGTGGTGGTTTTTGGGTGGTCTTGGCCACTGTAATAGATGGGTGGCTAGGCTCTAATAGGAGGAGGAAATTTGATTGCCAGGTTATATCCATGGCCAAACCTTGTGCTCCACCCAGTAATTAGAGACAAAGTGAGATAGAGAGGGAAGTGTATGTAGAGTTGTTATAGGCCATCAGTTGGATCAGGGAGGAATTGGCATACATCGACAACGATCGTGGCAAGGATCAGTGTTCTATGACATCACACGGCGCTGCTTGATGCCCCTCGACACTGCTTGGTGTCGTTCAGGGCTACTTGGTGCCACTCAGACACAGCTTGGTGTCATTCAGTGCTTCTCTCTTCTGCCTAACTTCAAAGGTTGTGGTTAGATGCACACAAGAAGTAAGGGTAGGTGTAGGTTGTTGGATCATAAACAGTGAGGGAGAACAAACATGGATGGTGTGAAGATGATCCTCATGATCACATAGTCGACGTTGTGCCCAGTGGTCTTGGTTTTCCTCTAGAAACAAGACGTAGGGTTTGTGGAGAGTCCATGGGAGGCGGCTAGGTTTTATAGAAGGACGAGGAAGGAAAGGAGTAGGAGGCAAAGAAGAAGGGAGGCGGCCGCTTAATCAATGTCGTCATTTGTGGAGAGGTGAAGATGAGTGATGATTCAGGGAGAAACGGTTTCACCGCGACTTGTGTTTCGCAATGTTGAACTCACACAGTGCAAATCTGGGGGAAAGGTCTGAGCATTATAGGGATAAAGAAGGGATTAATTGCCTATGGTAACTAATGTAATTAATATGAGGTTATAAGTACATTAGAGTTAGAGTTTCCTATCAATCCATTTAATGGTCAAACAGACTCTAATTGGTACAAATATTTAAGGGTAAGCTACCTTAGGGGTGAGGAGTTCAATTTAAACTTCAATTTCTCCTTTTTAAAATGTCTTACATTTTATTTCATTGTTTGTATATTAATCACTCATTTAATGCATTTCTTTTAAAATTGACATGCTGATTTAATTTCTTACATCAATTAGATTTAGGATGCTTTTAGATTGACAACTTATGATCAAATCTAATTAATTATTGAATTTAACTAATAAATTTTTAATTAGTGACTCAGGTCATTAAATATTCATTTGCATTATATAATAGATTAATTGTCATTATATTTTTTGGGTCTCAATTACTCCAATTTAGTCAATGTATAAGACAAGAAAATTTGACACCCATACAATTAATGGTGGACCTAAGGAATATATATACTCAGATTTGAGTATGTTACAACACTCCACCTCTTAAAAAGGATTTCATCCTCAAAATCCAGTCACATATAGTCTGGTATACTATGTTTCATCTCCTAATCCAATTACAAATTTCCATGTCACTTGTGACCATAAGTAGAATGTATCGTTGTATACCACCTCATCTTGCTAAATGAATCTATATGATTCCACATGCTAAGATACATTAGTTTTCCTATATTAGATGTTGAACTAGAATAACTACATAAGACCTAGGGTATTATGTATCTTTCATTTGTATTCAATTTAGGGCATATGTTCATAGGTTCAAGTTTTAGGAATTGATCACTAGGTAACTTACCTCACCAAGGTATGCCAGGCTAGACATGTCAAGATAAATTTTAAGACTTGTTTTAGTTATCCAAGTTACCTTCTTGTATACTCATCATGGAATGTTTTTCCCAGTTACCATTGTTAGGTGATAGCTATATTCACTTTGATGATACTGGTGGAAATTATCCAAGTATTGCTAGGAACTACCACTATCAACTATAGTTAGTCTATAAGTTAAGTTCATCTCCTAATGATTAAGGCGTATGAGTCTCCACCCCTCAACAAGTATAACTCCATAACCTAGATAATCAACTAGAGGGGCAAAAAAGCTTGGTCAACTAGATCATAGCTATGTATACATTTAAACTTTTTCTTAATCCTATATCACACTTATGCTTAGGGTCGGAGGGTTTGATATGAAAGTCAAAGAATTCTTCACTAACATGCTTATTTTCTATAACAACTTCCTTGTGGTGGTCACTTGGTTCCAAAACCATCGATGATATCTAAAAAGGTTTTTTTTGTAAATATAATTGAATAACCCAATAAGTTTGACAATGATAAACTTATGATGGGAATCTAAAATGGTGCCAAAATCAATCCGATAACCAAGTCAACCAATCCCTATTACACTACACACCTACTATAATTCTATCATCACTTCATGCTACTTAACGAGTCTAATCATTACTACAACTAGGAGGGAACAATCTAGATATCCCTAACCTCTAGCATAGGTAGAAAATGTTTCATATTACACACGGTCAACTTCTATTAGATCTAAATCATGACATCCACCATTCTCCAACATAATTTTTTTACCTCATATCAAGACATATGTGACTCATATGAACATCCTACACTTTATGGAGGAATTAGGGTTTTCTACTCACTTTCTTATTTACAACAAAGTGCCTCCTCAAGGCTAGTTGAATTATATATTTATATCATCCTTCACCTCATTCACAAGGTAATCTAATTTCAACATGGAGGTGAGAGAAGGGCTCTTAAGAACACTAACAAGATACATCACATTACCTTCATCAATCACACTTCAGAATGAATCACAAAACACTCAATGAGATGTGTCCAACCCTTAGTTAGGTATTTTGGGAAGAGCTATGTGGGGTTAACTCCCTAATGAAGGCAATATCTTCTTAATCATAGCCAAGCTAGTGTCAGCTATAACTTATCATCAAAATCCTAAATGTTACATGGAGTTTGGCATTGGTTATCCATGCATACTCAGTAGCAAGTGAATGTATGCGACCTACGCTAGAAAAAAAATAGAAAGGGTGTAAGGTGAGAACTAGGGTTACATCTAGCTATGAGTGTTTAAGTCAACTTGTAAATCATAGTGGCTCTACAAGATTTTGAGATAATAGGAGAGAGTAACTATTCACTACAAGGATCAACTCCTATGTATGTGATGTCTCGACCTCCATCAAGAGGGTAGGGGTGACTATTGTTACTCCAACTGAGTCTCAAGAAAACTTTAAGTTAATTTCATGTTGTAGGCAATATAAGTGTAAAATTAAAGGATGTAATTCATATCATCATGTACTATCATTGAAAATCTCAAAATCTAAATTCCATACAACTATTATGAGTTTGTATCCATGCATGCTCATTTCGCATAATGTGCCTATCATAGGCATACTAGGAAACACAAAGGAAAAAGTTTTGATGTCTTGTACTAGGGTTACACACAATTATGTGAGTTCAACTCAACCTACTCCCTATAGTAGATGAATTTCCCTTCCCCTAAGCTGGGAGGTAGAGGATAATGTCTAGGAGAGTCAACCCTTAGGTGTAGAAATCTATACCTCTATATAGAGGGTAGGGTTGATGAGAATTTACCCCAAAACTAAGTCAATGACATAGATAGTTTGGAATGAATGTCACCAAGTTGGACATATATTGAAAGCTTATTTGGAAATTGACAACTCAACTTAAGGTATGACAACTTTTAAAGGTCACCTGTAAGGGTGGTACATAAAATGAAAAAGTTCAATTTATATACGCAGAGGCCCATATGCAGAGGATAACTAGGGCAAAAGTTGAGTATGTACATCAGAAGACTAACTAGGGCATTGTTTATTTCAAAAGTAAAGTAATATGTTCCCATCAAAGAGGGGGACAATTAAAAATTGGGTAAGTTACAATGAGAATTAATAAGAGAAAGATTTTTAAAAGAATGAGGCATTATAAATAAACAATTATTATCACCGTTCTTGCCATAAACAACAATCCAATAATAAAAATATTTGCATTCTGATACATTTGACTAAAGTAACTAAGTTAGGGCCATGACACCACTGAGTCAATGGTCTAAGTAAAATGGGTGGAAGTAGACGCACCCCTGTATAAAAAGATGTGGAAGTAGATGCACCCCGAGAAAAAGTAGACGCTCCCTAATGGTTACGCATAAGCGTCTATTATAGTTAAACTAGTCAAATTATCTAACATGCATAAATAGAGTGGCAAGATTCACTTTTCACAAATATATATGGCATAATTCAGGCATAATAGCAAGTGGGGTCATTGACCCAATTCAACATAATAATAATGATTCAAAAGAATAACAATAAATCCAACTGAGAGTATATGATTTGTCAAACAAATAGAACAAGAGCAAGTATTTCAAAAGATGCCTCATTATGGGAATTTAGTCATATAATGCCTAGTTATAAATAGAGAGTACATACCTGATCTTCACGACTAAACCTATTTCTAGTAGTCCAACCACAAATTGTCCTTCTTGACCTAAAAGTATTTTATACACACATTAGTCCATAATTACTAATTTATCTTTAAAAGTATATTCACCTAATATCAAGTTAGGGTTTGGGGATGCCAACATACGAGTCTTTATTATGTAAGGTTATATATATTGATTATTCAAGTCACTTATTTTTGATATCCATAATTCACAATTGAGTTTCTTTCCCTAATAACCATATCTATCACAATCGATCCTCTTTATCAAAATATGTTCACATATTTCAAGGTAATTTATCCATCCAAATCATAGGGTGTATTCTCTAATTTAGATCTTCCATTGTCATGTGTTTTAAAATCAGTCACTTTCGACCAATGATCCATTGAATGCAAAATTGTTTATCTAGACACCCTTAGTTGTGATATCTAGGGATTGTAATATATAAAAAGAATAGTATAGCTATTTCGGATATGGACAATATAGTTACTAAGTTTTCAAAGTAATCTATTTACTAAAAAGGATATACTATCTCATAAATAATCACTACTAGGAAAATGGATTAGGTACATTAAATTAACCACATTTCATACTCCACAATTACTTATTATCATTTGTTCTTATATGATGTAATATGGTCATTTGAGTTTCTTCATATTCAAGTATTACATGCTTGTTACAAACTTCTATTTATTCATAACTATTTTTTATGTTGAATATGATTCTTGAAATTAAACAATTTCATTATTATGATTATTGATAATATACATATACTGAAATGACCGACAATCAAATTGTTACTTATTAAGCGGAATTCAAACATAAACAACATATTAACAAAAATCACTAAAAATTAAAACCAATTTGCAAAGAGATCCATTTCTAGGAAAACTCTTTAAGGCAGAACCAAAACTTTATGTACATCATTGCTCACATTGTACATTCACTTTGCCATCTTTTCTCGAGGATAACATATATCAGTTGCTTTACCAAACTATACATGAGCAACATAAAACCTCGAGGCGCGTAAACCAAAATCTCTTATTGATCATAAAACCAGTACGAACCAACTCCAATGACCTGAGAGTACAGAGACGACACATAGGACTCATATCTACAAGACATGACAGACAGTACACTCAACCGGAGCTGTCACTGCTACCTCAGTTGTTGTTCTTCCTCTGCAAAAAGGTCTTCACCTCCTCGTGACCGTTCACCTAAAAATTTGGGCCCCATGGGGGTGAGACAATTGAAAATTGCCCCAGCGAGAGATATAACTTTCCGCTGACCATATTATTGTCACAGTTAATCATTTATAAACTGAGCAGAGGTTCTTATTATATTAACATGCAGGATTAATCATTGTATGAACATAATGAAGTAGTCTCCTTTATTTAAAGAGAACATTGCATCTACCCATGGTAGAATTAATAATTAACTACTTGCTTTGTAAGGAATGTAAAGAAACATAAATCACATCTATCCACTAAGGATGCATAAAAGAAATGTAACATCAGCCAAATGATTTCCGTATTTAAGCAAACATGCTAGGCGGCTGATTACATTTTACAATCACACTTATGCCCTGAGGAAGTGAGCTGTACCGCTCAAATCCAACCGACCATTGCGAAGTCGAAATCGATACCATACAAGGTCCATGGAAGAGCCGGACTCCATGACCTCCCACGTCTCGGTCAGTGCGAGACCACAAGAAGGACCGCAGTCTCTTGCTTAAGTGACCTTAGTCACACAGGGTCAGGCTACCCTCTGCCTAGCCCACCTTGGTATAGGTGTCGGCGCTAGTGAATCGAGCCACGGGCCAGTTCACCGTGCTCCCTGAGCCATGAACGCATTCATGCTCTATCACACTGAGCCATGGGCCTATTCACCATGCTCTTATCACACTGAGCCACGGGCCTGAAACCGTGCTCTGGAGTCTACAACCGAAGTTGTACTCTAACCTTCCTATTTGTGGCTAGGAGCAACCCCGCATATTCAACAATATGCGCTCCGGATTAACTCGTAGGAGAACCCGTTTCACCATCACCAGCTGCTGACGATGATGGATCTATGGCCAGGGCACTACATGATAAAATTCCACTTGATTAATTAAGTGAATTACCATATTCTTTTATCATCAGTCAAGTTTTCACACATGAATTATTATGACAAATGCTACAAAGAAAGGTATAATACATCTATCAAGTACTTTCAAATCTTTAAAACACATGATACTTGGGATCTCAGTCCCTTATCACATTACTGGGAATTCTCATCCCTTCACATCATCATTATCATGATTATTGGATCTGGGTATTCAAACCCTTAGATCATCACATAACATTGTTACCTCTATAAAAGGTATCCATTACCTCTAGGTCCTCAGACCAAGGTATTTATTTCACTTGTTGTGCAAGTATTCACATGGCTCACAAGGCCATCACACATCTTGTTACCTCTCACTAGGCAACAACTTATTCACATGGCCCACAAGGCCATTAATCATCTTGTCACCTCTCACTAGGCAACAACTTATTCACATGGCTCACAAGGCCATTAATCATCTTGTCACCTCTCACTAGGCAACAACTTATTCACATGTCTCACAAGGCCATTAATCATCTTGTCACCTCTCACTAGGCAACAACTCATTCACATGGCTCACCAGGCCATTAAGCATTATACTTTTTATACAAGTATTTATCATGCCTTACAAGGCTTAAGAAATAAGAGAATTACAACCTTCCCATCATTAGGGTTAGGGTTTCCCTTTCTTATCGATTAGGGTTTCTCTTACATATCATCACCCTTCATTAGGGTTAGGGTTTTCCATTATTAACCATTTAGATTTTCAAGATCATATTATCAATAATAAAACCCTAATTCACTGCTCCACACATCTAGAAGCCAACATTGTTATCATAAGTATTCAATCATACTTATTTATTCTCATCATTTATCATTAAATGATTATCAACACAAGGTATGAGTTTCTCTCTCATCCTTGCCAAAGTATGATTACATCATACTTTATTAACTTGGCTTAACCCTTTCTCAAGGTATGTTAGCCTATACTTGTCAAAGTGCATTAATCTCATTACATCTCAATGTAACAATTGACATAACACATTTCATGTGTTACTCATCCAAGTATATTGGATTTAAGGTGCATCAAGGTACATCAACCTTGAAGTGCTGGATGTGATATCTATCATGTCTTGATGTATCACTTCCCTCATCACTTTTAACTTTCTTAAGTTCGTCAACTTATCTTGTATTAGGGTATTTCCCATCCTAATACTTTATGCACTAGCTCATTACATTTATCATGTAATGTATTGGTCATAAGTCACACAATTGAATTATTCAACCATCATTAATGATATGAACTCATCTCGGGTTAAGGCATTATTGATATAGGATTAACCATTATCAACCACTCTAGGTGTTTCACCTATCAAGGTATTATCCACACCATTAATTAGTGTTACACTCATCACTCCTAAGAGTGTCTTTCTCTTACCTTTACAAGGTGTATAGGGTTAAATCATGTGCATATGTTCACCATATCGGGTTGTAGGTGTATAGACACTTACCATATCGGGCTAGGATTTGCACTTGTCTCCATATCGGGCATGAGGTACCTTCTTGACCTCATATAGGGCACAAGATATATGTATGTGTTGCCCATGATACTTATGATGTATCAACCCATCACCATGTCGGGCTAGAAGTACATTCAATCACCCTATCAGGCTAGTCACCATCTAGGGTTAGCCATGACGGGCTAGGGTTACCATATCGGACTCAACCCAATATATAAGTCAATTGGAGTGTAGGGCACAAAACCATATTGGGATACATCATCAAACATTAGGTTGCAACACCCATGTCGGGTTAGGGTGGATTGTGTCGGGCACATGGCATATACATCTGTCGCCCATGATGCTTAAGAGGTTTCAACTCATCAACATGTTGGGCTACCATATTGTCTAGGATTGTGTATTATGCAACCCTATTGTGCAAGGTCATGAATCATGCAACCATGTCATGAAAGGTCATGTAGGCCTCATTATACTAAGTACCAATGATGTATCATATGATCATATCATGCAATGACACTTGTTACTCTTCACTTATATCGGGTTACCCAAATTAGGGTTTCATGTCAATTTATAAATATTCATTCAATCTTGTATCATGTATGGAGTCTATACTTGACTCCCTATCATGCAACAGGTGTACACTACACCCCCATATCGTTCAATAAGTTTTACAACCTATTCATATCATTTTAGTGAAATAGGTGCATCATCATATCGGGTTAGAGGTGCTTGCATATGTGCTTGCACCTGATATCACTTTTATAAAGTGATACCATCATCTTCAAGCTCTAGATCTTTGTTCTAACTGATATAATTCATGGAAACAGGTCTAAGCAACTAATTGAACTCATAATTTCATCAACTATTTCAGAAATTTCAGAATTAAAAGTATTTCACTAATTAGAGCAATTTATGAGAAGAATAATAACATGGTTGAGTTCCAAGTTATATAACCCGCCTTAAGAACCACTTCAAAGCTTCAAGATCCAAAGCTCCATGTTCCTAAGGTTGAAGATGACTTTATCAAAGTTCCAAGGCTCGTTCACAACTCCTTCATATACAATGAATCACCATGGATAAGCAATTGGTGAAGGACAAAAGAAAGGTAGATCATAACCCTAATTACATGCTTCAATTCAAGCTTGAAGACAACTATAGCTTACCTTAGGGTTAAGTTTTGAGATCCTTAGCTCCTTGGCCGACACCCCACCACTCTTGGGCGATATGGACTTCCTCTTGGCCGACACAACCTTGCTTGTGGCCGATACCCCCTCACTTGTGGCCAAAATCACTTCAATTGACCGATATCAACTTGCTATGAGCAATATCAACATGGTATGGCGGATACACTTGCTATGGCCGATACCCAAGGCCTATGCACGATACCCTTGTGTCCTTGCACGATATTCCAACCCTCTTGCATGATATGGCACTCACTTGCACGATATGGCACTCACTTTGCACGATATGGTACTCAACTCTTCACCCTATTGGCCGATATCACCTTATATGGCCAATTTCACCTACTTGGCCGATATGCTTTTGCTATGGGCGATATCCAAGGACCTATGCACGATATGCTTGCTCTCCTGCACGATACAAGAGCCCCATGCACGATACCACAAGGTAGGAGGGTGGTAATGGTCGAAAAACTCCATTAAGGGGTCAAACTAGGGGTATATATACTTGTTGATCATGAAGAAAGGCAAAAATGAGGTGTCAACATTTTGAGCTAGTAGGTTCCACGTGTCATGCATGGGTGACACGTGTCCATGCATGCACCATCATTTATATTGTCTTGCAAAACAGTTGAGGATAATCTAGAGATGCAATTTCGTCCATTACTTATCCATTTGGATAAGTTATCTAGGTTTAATCACTATTTAATGTCAAGCTGATACACTTTTTCTAAGGAAACTTGTTGGCTGACACAACTCACCTCCTTGAGGTGCTTTGCATGATATGGACTTTTCCAAGAGTTCACAAAACGATATGGGACACCTCCTTGGGCTCCATGGCCGATAGGCACTCATATATAAGCTTTTCCACTTGATACAACTCAAGTTAAGCTTCCAAATTCAACCCTTTTTCTTGGTCATTTCTTCACCAAGATTACCATCATTCATGATGGAATAAAACATGGTGTACCATTCATTATATCTACTATAAATGATACATAGAGGAAGTAGGAACACTCTAGAGGTGGTAATTTGCATATCAACCCCATATTTTGAGTAAATTACAATTTGTACCAAAATTGGTGCACAAGGTACCAGCATTGTTCAAACAAGTTCAAACTTGGAATTTAGACTTTCCACAAGCCACCACCTTGCACCATTCTCTCAATAATGATGATACAACACATGAGGCATGTTCAACATGTGACATTTTGCATTATAGCCCCTCAATTTGGGTAAATTGCACCTTGGTCCAAAACAAAGGAAAATTGCTCAAACAACATTCAATCGGGACCAAAATTGAAACATAAATGTGTCACATGATAACAAAGCACCTTAGAGGATTATATTAAAGTTCTAAGCAACTTTATTAGCCAAAACAAATAGGGTTACCTCATAACCTAGGTCAGGGTTGTTACATATACTCTCATAAGCGTTGTTTAAAACAATGGTTTAGGTTACATACCTACTAGGTTCAAATATTCATTCACCTATGTATATACAACTATTATAGGATATGGTGAATATGCTTAGTTGACTATGTAACTTGATTAACAATTTTGGGCTTCAATCATCCTTATAATATCTACATTACCCTATTGTATAACTGATTATCTGAACATTATCACTTCTTTATCGAATTGAGTGCATCATGATGAGTAAAAGCTTAAAGGAAGAAGAGTTTGACCTACATTTACCATAGCATTACAGATCTCTAGTGATCGGTCTACTGTTTAAGGTCATGGATGGACTCTACTTAAAATTTGGCTTCACCGTTTCCTAGGCTAATAGAAGATAGCTCCAAGTGCCACAAATGCCACAGAAGGTTGTATATGTAGTCTGGATGTACCATCCCATCACCCAGTCGCTAAGGTAGGTAGGTGCAGCCACTATTGCTGGAACATGTGCCCATAACCCGAAAACAAGTCTTCCTTAGCCCTTCATCAGAGCTTGGAGCAGTAGGTGGAATGAGAGGGAGCGGTCGTATATTTTCCTCATGTATGTAGGCAATCTTCAAAAGCCTTAAATCAAGGATGGGGGAGAAGTATAAACAATGTTGACGTGGATGAATAAGATAGAAGTAATTTGTGTATTCAGGTTTGCATTCTCGATGCTAGTTTTCAAATGTGCAATGATGGTGGTGTGGGTTACACAGTGGTATGGATGGAGGAGGTAGGACATGTCGTGGTGGTTGGAGTGGACTGTAATGAGGTAAGTGATGTTGTTGTAGGTGCAAGCCAAAGGAATCAGGTTTCTAAGGCCAAAGATGATGTTGGGTAGGTGGGGATTGCTTGCGGTGGTCAGGGAGGATCTGTAGCACTACCTTCTATTGTGCAGTCTACATGTTGTTTTCGAGATGGGGAAACAAAGTGCATCCATTAGCAGTGGTGCTTTCTGGGTGGTCTTGGCCACGGCAATAGATGGGTGGCTAGGTGCTAATAGGTAGACAAAATTGATTGATAGTTTTTATCCATGGCCAGACCTTGTGCGGTGCCCAGCATGGACAGACAGAGAGAGACATAGAGGGCAGTGTATCTAGACTTTTTACAGACCATCAGTTGGATCAAGGAGGAATTGCCATACATCGACAATGATCATGACAAGGATCAATGTTGTGTAATGTTTCTCAGTGCTGCTTGATGCCCATCAATGCTGCTTGGTGTCATTCAGTGCTGCTTGGTGTCATTCAGTACTTCTCTCTTCTGCCTAACTTCGGAGGTTGTGGGTAGATGCACATAGGAAGTAAGGGCAGGTGTAGGTTGTTGGACCATAAACAGTGAGGGAGAACGAACATGGATGGTGTGAAGATGATCCTCATGATCACACTATCAACATTGTGCTCAGTGGTCTTGGTTTCCCTCTACAGACAAGGCGTAGGGTCTATGGAGAGTCCATGGGATGCAGCTAGGTTTTATAGAAGGATGGGGAAGGAAAGGAGAAGGATGCAAAGATGAAGGGAGGCATCCACTTAATCAATGTTGTAGTTTGTGGAGAGGTGAAGAAGTGTGATGATTTAGGGAGAAATGGCTACAGCGCGGCTTACATGTCAAACTCACATAGTGTGAATCTGGGGGAAAGGTGTGAGCATTACAGGCATAAAGAAGGGATCAATTTCCAATGGCAACTAATGTAATTAATAGGAGGTAATAAGTGCATTAGAGTTAGAGTTTCCTATCAATCCATTTAATGGTCAAACAGACTCTAATTGGTACAAAAATTAAATGGTAGGCTATCTAAGGAGTGAGGAGTTCAATTTAAACTTCAATTTTTTGTTTTGAAAATGTCTTACATTTTATTTCATTGTATGTATATTAATCACTCCTTCAATGCATTTATTTATTAATTGACACACTAATTTAATTTCTTACATCAATTACATTTATGATGCTTAAAGATAGACAAGTTAGGGTCGACTCTAATTAATTAGTGAACTTAACTAATATAGTTTTAATTAGTGACTTAGGTCATTAAATAGTCATTTGCATTATACAATAGATTAATTGTCATTATATTTTCTTGGTCTTAATTACTCCTATTTAGTCAATGTATAAGACAAGAAAATTTGGCACCCATGCAATTAATGGTTGGCCTAAGGAATATATAAATATATATATATATACTCAGATTTGAGTATATTACAACACTTCACCTCTTAAAAAGGATTTCATCCATGAAATCCAATCACATATAGTCTGGTATACTAAGTTTCATCTCCTAATCCAATTTACAGATTTCCATGTCACTTGTTACCATAAGTAGAATGTATCGTTGTATACCACCTCATATTGTTGAATGAATATATATGATTCCACATGTTGAGATACATTAGTCTTCTTATATTAGATGTTTAACTAGAATAATTACTTAAGACCTTGGGTTATCCATATCTTTAATTTGTATTCACTTTAGGTCATATGTCCATAGGTTCAAGTTTTAGGAATTGATCACTAGGTAACTTACCTTACCATGGTATTCCAGGCTAGACATGTCAAGATAAATTTTAAGACTTATTTTAGTTATCCAAGTTACTGTTTGCATATTGATCATGGAATGTTTTACCCAGTTACCCTTTTTAGGTGATAGCTATATTCACTTTGATGATACTGGTGGAAATTATCCAAGTATTGCTCGAAACTACTACTATCCACTATAGTTAGTCTATAAGTTAAGTTCAACTCCTAATGATTAAGGTGTATAAGTCTCCACCCCTCAACTAGTATAACTCCATAACCTAGCTAATCAACTAGAGGGGCAACAAAGCTAGGTCAACTAGATCATAGCTATATATACATCTGAACTTCGTCTTAGTCCTATATCACACGTATGCTTAGGGTCAGAGGGTTTGATATGCAAGTCAAAGATTTCTTTACTAATAGGACTATTTGCTACTACAACATCCTTGTGGTGCTGACTTGGTTCCAAAACCATCAATGAAATTTGAAAAAGTTTTTTTTAAATATAATTTAATATTTGAATAATTTTGATGATGAAACCTTACATTGGGAATCCAGAATGGTGCCAAAATCAATTTGAGAACCAAGTCAACCACTCCCCATTACACTACACACCTACTATAATTCTATCATCACCTCATTCTGCTTAAAGACTCTAATCATTACTACAACTAGGAGGGCACAATCTAGATATCCCTAACCTCTAGCATATGTAGAAAGATGTTTCATTAGATCCAAAGCACGACATCCACCATTCTCCAACATATTTTTTTTACCTCATATCAAGACATATGTGAGTCAAATGAACACCCAACACTATATGGAGGAATTAGGTTTTCTACTCACTTTCTTATTTACAACAAAGTGCCTCCTCAAGACTAGTTGAATTATATATTTATATCATCCATCACCTCATTCACTAGGTAATCTAATTTCAACATGGAGGTGAGAGAAGGGGCTCGTAAGAACACTAACAAGATACGTCACATTACCTTCATTATTCACACTTAGGAAAGAATCACAAAACACTCAATGAGATGTGTCGAACCCATAGATATGTAGATTTGCGAAGAGCTTATGTGGGGTTAACTCCCTGGTGAAGGAAATATCTTCTTAATCATAACCAAGCTAGTTTCGGCTATCACTTATCATCAAAATCCTAAATGTTACATGGATTTTGACATTGGTTATCCATGCATACTCAATAGCAAGTGAATGTATGCGACCTATGCTAGAAAAACAATAGAAAGGGTGTAAGGTGAGAACTAGGATACACCTAGCTATGAGTGTTTAAGTCAACTTGTACATCATAGTGGTTCTACAAGATTTCTTGATGATAGGAGAGAGTAACTTTTCATTACAAGGTTCAACTCCTATGTATGTGATGTCTTGACCTCCATCAAGAGGGTAGGGGTGACTATGATTACTCCAACTGAGTCTCAAGAAAACTTTAAGTTAATTTCAGGTTGTGGGTAATACCAGCGTAAACTTAAAGGATCTAATTCATATCATCATGTACTATCATTGAAAATCTAAAAATCTAAAATCCATGCCACTATTCTGAGTTTGTATCCATGCATGCTCAGTTCACATAATGTGCATATCATAGGCATACTAGGAAACACGAAGGCAAAATGTTTGATGACTTGTACTAGGGTTACACACAATTATGTGAGTTCAATTCAACCTACTCCCTATAGTAGATGAATTTCCCTTCCCCTAAGCTGGGAGGTAGAGGATAATGTCTAGGAGAGACAACCCTTAGGTGTAGAAAGCTATACCTCTATATAGAGGGTAGGGTTGATGAGAATTTACCCCAAAACTAAGTCAATGACATAGATAGTTTGGAATGAATGTCACCAAGTTGGACATATATTGAAAGCCTATTTGGAAATTGATTACTCAAGTTAAGGTATGGCAACCTCTAAAGGTCACATACCTATTCAAAGGACAACCTAGGACAACTTGAAATAGTCTACTTATTGACTGCTTACACTCTGATACCATTCTGCAAAGAGTGGGACCCAATAGTGGGCCCACTCAATGGTACAAACACAAGACATGGAATAATTAAACAGCGGAAAACATAACTATTTACAAAGTTACAAAATATTTCCATGTACATAACTTTCTCACCATAAGGGCGGTACATAAAATGAAGAAGTTAAATTTATGTACACATAGGCCCATATGCAGAGGGTAACAAGGCTATATCAAGTTGTCCTTAAGTTCACCATGAGCTCACGATCCTCCTGAGTCTCTTCCCTATAGAGCACCTACACCTGGGTGAAGGAAACACCCAAAAAAATAGGAAACAAAAGAATATGAGTCAACAAAAGGTGAGTATGTACATTAGAATACTAACTAGGGCATTATTTATTTCAAAAGTAAGTTAATATGTTCCCATCAAAGAGGGGGCCAATTAAAAATTAGGTAAGTTGCAACGAGAATTAACAAGAGAAAGATTTTCAAATGAATGAGGCATTATAAATAAACAATTATTATCACCATTCTTTCCATAAATACCAATCCAATCATATAAATATTTGCATGCCGATACATTAGACTAAAGTAACTAAGGTAGGGACACGATACCACTGAGTCAATGGCTTAAGTAAAATGGGTGGATGTAGACGCACCCTGGGTAGAAGTAGACATGCCCCTGTATAAAAATAGGTGGAAGTAGACACACCTCGAGCGAAAGTAGACACACCCTAATGGTTACACATAAGCGTCTATGATAGTTAAACTAGTCGAATAATCTAACATGCATAAATAGAGTGGCAATATTCACTTTTCACAAATATATATGGCATAATTCAAGCATAATAGCAGGTGGGGTCATTGACCTGATTCAACAAATAATAATGATTCAAAAGAATAACAATAAGTCCAATTGAGAGTATATGATTTGTTCAACAAATAGAACTAGAGCAAGTATTCCAAAAGATGCCTCAGTATGGGAATTTAGTCATATAATGCCCAGTTATAAATAGAGAGGAGTACATACCTGATCTTCACGACTAAACCTATTTCTAGTAGTCCAATCACAGTTTGTCCTTCTTAACCTAAAAGTATTTTATACACACTTTAGTCCATAATTATTAATTTATGGTTTAAGGTATATTCACCTAATGTCAAGTTAGGGTTTGGGGATGCCAACATATGAGTCTTTATTATGTAAGGTTATATATATTGATTATTCAAGTTACTCATTTTTTATATCCATAATTCACAATTGAGTTTCTTTCCCTAATAATGATATCTATCACAATCGTTCCTCTTTATCAACATAGGTTCACATATTTCAAGGTAATTTATACATCCAAATCATAGGGTGTATTCTCTAATTTAGATCTTCCATTGTCATGTGTTTAAAATTAGTCACTTTCAACCAAAGATCCATTGAATGCAAAATTGTTTCTCTAGACACCCTTAGTTGTGATATCTAGGGTTTGTAATATATAAAAAGAATAGTATTTCTATTTTGGATATGAACAATATAGTTGCTAAGTTTTCAAAGTAAGCTATTTATTAAACTGGATATACTATCACATATATAATCACTACTAGGAAAATGGATTAGGTATATTAAATTAACCACATTGTATACTCAACAGTTACTTATTATCATTTATTCTTATATGATGTAATATGGTCATTTGAATTTCTTCATATTCAAGTATTACATGCTTGTTACATACTTCTATTTATACATAACTATTTTATATGCTCAATATGATTCTTGAAATTAAACAATTTAATTATTATGATTGTTGATAATATGCATATACTCTCATAAGTGTTGTTTAAAACAATGGTTTAGGTTACATACCTACTAGGTTCAACTATTCATTCACCTATTTATATACCACTACTATAGGATATGGTGAATATGCTTAGTTGACTATGTAACTTGATTAATAAGTTTGAGGCTTCAATCATCCATATAATATCTACATTACCCTACTGTATAACTAATTATCTGAATCATTATCACTTCTTTATCTAATTGAGTGCATCGTGATGAGTAAATGCTCAAAGGAAGAAGAGTCTGACCTATAGTTTCCATAGCATTATAGATCTATGGTGATCAATCTACTTTTTAAGGTTGTGGATGGACTCTGCATAAAATTTGGCTTCACCATTGCCTAGGGTAACATACGACATCTCCAAGTGCTGCAAATACCACAGGAGGTTGTATATGTAGGTTGGTTGTACCATCCCATCACCTAGTCGCTAAGGTAGGCAGGTGCAACCACTTTTGCTGGAAAATGTGCTCGCAACCAAGAAACAAGTCTTCCTTATCCCTTCATCTGAGCTTGGAGCTACAGGTGGAATGAGAGGGAGCGGTCATATGTTTTCCTCATGTATGTAGGCCATCTTCAGATGCCTTAAATCAATGATGGGTGAGAAGTATAAACAATGTTGATGAGGATGAAGAAGATAGAAGAAATCTGTGTATTCAGGTCTGCATCCTCGATGCTAGTTTTCAGATCTACAATGATGGTGGTAGGGTTACAAGGTGGTATGGCTGGAGGAGGTAGGATGTATCGTGATGGTTGGAGTGGATTGTAATGAGGTAAGTAGTGTTGTTGTAGGTGCAAGCCGAAGGAATCAGGTTTTGAGGCCAGAGGTGATGTTGAGTAGGTGGCGATTACTTGCGGTGGTCAGGAAGGATCTGTAGCACCACCTTCTGTTATGGAGTCTATAGCTTGTTGTCGAGACAGGGAAACAAAGTGCATCCGTTGGTAGTGGTGGTTTCTGGGTGGTCTTGGCCACTGCAATAGATGGGTGGCAAGGAGCTAATAGGAGGAGTAAATTGATTGCCAAGTTGTGTCCATGGCCAGACCTTATGTGCCGCCCAACAAGGAGAGACAGAGAGAGATAGAGAGGGAAGTGTTTCTAGAGTTGTTACAGGCCATCAGTTGGATCAGGGAGGAATTGGCATACACCGACAATGATTGTGGCATGGATCAGTGTTGTGTGATGTCGCTAGATGCTACTTGATGCCCCTCGGTGCTGCTTGGTGTCATCCAGTGCTACTTGGTGCCGCTCAGTTGCATCTTGGTGTCGTTCGGTGCTGATCTCTTCTGCCTAACTTTGGAGGTTGTGGTTAGATGCACACAAGAAGTAAGGGTAGGTGTAGGTTGTTGAGGCATAAACAGTGAAGGAGAATGAACATGGATGGTGGTAAGAGGATCCTCATGATCACACCGTCGATGTTGTGCCTAGTGGTCTTGGTTTCCCTCTATAGACAAGGCGTAGGGTCCGTGGAGAGTCCATGGGAGGTGGCTTGGTTTTATAGAAGGACGGGGAAGGAAAGGAGAAGGAGGCAAAGAAGAAGGGAGGTGGCCACTTAATCAGTCAAACTCACGCAATGTGAATCTGGGGGAAAGGTGCAAGCGTTATAGGGATAAAGAAGGGATTAATTGCCAATGGTAACTAATGTAATTAATAGGAGGTTAAAGTACATTAGAGTTATAGTTTCATATCAATCCATTTAATGGTCAAACAAACTCTAATTGGTACAAAAATTAAAGGGTAGGCTATCTAAGGGGTGAGGAGTTCAATTTAAACTCCAATTTCTCCTTTTGAAAATGTCTTACATTTTATTTCATTGTTTTTATATTAGATTTATGATACTTTTTTATTGACAAGTTAGGGTCAACTCTAATTAATTAGTGAACTTAACTAATGAATTTTTAATTAGCGACTTAGGTCATTAAATAGTCATTTACATTATACAATAGATTAATTGTCATTTTATTTTCTTGGTCTCAATTACTCCTATTTAGTCAATGGATAAGACAAGAAAATTTGACACCCATACAATTAATGGTGGACCTAAGGAATATATATACTCAGATTTGAGTATGTTGCAGAAGTCATGATAAAGAACAAGAAAATAGTTATGCCATATATTACATTTGTCCACGTACTTTCTCTTTTCTATGCTGCGGTTGCACATTAAGTTCATTTTCTTTCTTTTTTCAATGTAATTTGATGTCAACTGGTGTCAATATAAACAATAAAATTGGATTTAGTTTTGGTGCAACAAATAATATCGATTCATTGAAGAAAATAGATTGTGGTTGGTTAATAATATGTTTCTTATATATGATGTTAGTTTTGAATTTAAGGTTTATGTAAAGGAAAAAATTTAATAGTGTTTTTTCTTTACCATTTTGATTATGATTGTTGCAAAACTTTTGATTTGTTCTTAGTCGGGTTTTCTGATTATGGATTCACTCTACTAACTAAAATTTATGAAGGTTGATGGCATATGCCTACATTGACATTCAATAACTTGGGAAAAAGAATCTTCAGCTTGTGTAATAGTTTCAGGAGTAACAAGGTAGAAAATTTGTACTAATCGTTTTAAATGCAACTAATTATCTTCATGGGGTTGACCTTTTTATGGTAGTGAGGATTTTTTCCTTTTGCAATTTAATGTAGGTTTCAACTTTTCATAATCATATTTCTCTTTCCATGGGTGGTTAACCATCCCAATGATGTACTATTGCTTATTTAGTTGATTCATCTAAGTTATGTATCTAATTACATTCAAGGGTCAGTCATTATCTCATTGACATTCAACCTCCTAATGGTACACCCTTATATTTGCTAAAGTTTTTAGTTTTCACATTCTATTGATTATTTTGTGATTTCCTCTAAGTTTTATATATAATGACAATGTAGAAATGATGTCGAGTTTTAAGGTTTTGATAACCGAGATAACTCTTGAGGTTCATGAACATTCACTATATTATTGTATTTCTAGTTAAGCAAATTCTATTCCATATGTGTATTTTTCACATTAAAAGTGTGATAAAGATGCAATTGATGATTAGGACACCTAACTAACTAAATATATGGAGATTGGTATGTATTTAAACATCTATTAATGATATATATATATATATATATATATATATTAGAAAATTTGGGTAAATATATTCCAAAACCCGTAAAAGGGGACAAAGGTACAAACCACATCCTTACATGTAGTTACCCAGCTATCAAAAATGCCAAATGAACAGGTAGTTACATAAATAGTATAGTTCTAGTAGAATTACCAATTTCTAGCTATAAGAGATGATACATTCGATAGTTTCTCCTTTAGAATAGGGCTACTTGATTTCCAAGGAAAGCTACATGAAGATAGCAGTATAATCTGATGACCCTCCATTATGCAGCCTTCTATTTCTTTCAGACCAAATAAGGTGAACTGCACCAGTGATCGCCCAAAGTTCAATAATGCTATTGTGCTTGGATCTACCACCAATAACGGATAGGAAAGTGTGAAGGGTGATAACCTCCCATTTTGTGACGTTATCTTATTAGTTCTCCTTAATTTTCCATACTCTTTCTTAGATAAATTAGAAAGAATCATTAACTTTTTACTTTATTGCTGATATACCAATAAACTAACTTCTCTTCTTTATCATTATGAAGGCCATACGGTCCCAAGACCGCATGAAGGCCATACGGTCCCAAGACCGCATGAAGGTCATACGGTCCCAAGACCGCATGAAGGCCATGCGGTCCCAAGACCGCATAAGACTAAACGATCTTAGAGACTGCATAAAGGCAAACGATTTGAGAACCCCAAACGGTCTCAAGACCGTTTGGGCTCAACTTAAGCCTATAAATAAGACCCCAAGAGTCACCTCAAAGGAGGGAATTCTCGGACGCCAAAAGGTTGCCCCAATCGTTCCAGAGCTCCTGCCACTTCCATCCTCCGCCCTGAGGCTGTCAATCTGAGATCCATACTCCATCCTGAAGCTGCTTTCTCCTTCTTTGCCAAGAAGGTGGGAAGAGGAGACCTCCTCATCGTGCAACCTACGAAGACTGGTGGATCATTTCTCTCTCTCCCCAAGGAGTTGACTTTCCCCCCTCCTTTGTGGGGATGATGCTCTCTCTCTCTTCTCGCCTCCTTCTTGGTCCTAGTCATGAGGGAGTAGTCTTCTTCACTAGGGTGTGGGGAGTAGCCCCGCTACCCATACTTTCATATCATGTAAAATGTAATCCTTAGGTTGTAATAGAGAGTTCTTATCTTTGTTAGTTCGACATCAAACGATTAACAAATGCATGTTGCTTGATCTCCAACTTGTGTTATCCTTTATCTTTTAGTATGAATTATTTATGTTTGTACTATTAGATTCGAAACTCATTTGCATGTTGGTTCTTGGTGCATGTATCCACCATGCATCTATTTCGGTATCCATAAGTGTATCTCAAGAAATGGAGTAAACTCACTATCATCCGTTGCACTTTCATACTATGAAATGGAATCAGTTGACGTCTGGAAGTGCAACTTTGGTATGTCGAGGAACACACTTTGCGAGGGGAATGATGCAAAGTAATGTGACCATTTGTTCGGGAATGGTTGGCGTTGCAACATTCCCGCACTTCTCGTAGCTAGATTATCCGAAAGGAAGCTAGGTCTACAAGGATACTAACTAACCGAACTCTTTTTGCAGGTTAAGTTTTGCTTTGCATGTGTTGATCGATGTGTAGTGGCGGTGAAAAACCGATTACACCCTAGTGATCTTTCATCATTGTTAACAACCTAGATTTACTTGCTTTCTTTACTTTACTTGCACTTAGCTTAAAAACAACCAAATCAACCTTTTGATCTAAATACCAACTATTGAGTGATTAAGTGAAATTCAAACGTTTTCCATCTTGTTGGCAACAACAAGACCGTTGTCTCGAGGATTCGACCCTTAACTATACTGCGATAAGACTTCCACGTATCCTAGCATACGTGGGTGGAGTTTTAACTTAGTATAAGCAAGGATAAACTTAGAGATCTTCTATCTCTAGGATTTTTAGTGGTGCACGCAACTCCACGTAAGTGGAGGCTCCATCAAAAAATTGGCGCCGTTGCCGGGGATAACGGAACGTTCTAATTTCGTTTAGTACCTTGTTAGTTGGTTAGGATTTTACACTTTCTTTTAACCATTACTCCAAATCTTCTTGATTTCTTTGTTTCTCTTCATCATCTAAACGTGTGAATTTTCTTCTACTTAGGTAGAAAACGTGTATGCAAACTCTGCATCACATCGGATTCTCCCCTGAACCAGAGTACGACTCTGAGGTAGAAAGAAGTTTCCATCGAAGGATTAGACTTAATCGCCAAAGAGCCAGACAGATGGCTGAGGAGCAACGCCTCGTTGCAGAAAGAGTCAACGCCGCCATAGCTTCACAATGAGCACAACTCATTGCCGAGATTCGAGCTGAGGAACAAGCCCGCATCCAAGCTGAGAACGCTGCTGCTCAATTAGCGCTAAGAAACAAGCAACTTCAGGACTACACAGACCCAAAGAATTATGAAGATGATCACCCAGTTCGACCACCGATTATTAACATACCAAACTTTGAAATCCGGACGCAATGGATCCAGATCATGAAAGGCATCTCTTTCTCTGGAGGACCTGGAGACGATTGCATGGATCATCTTAAGAGATTTAAGTCACTCTGCCGCCTTGTACCTCAAGCGGGAGTTGCCTTGGAGGCAATAATGTTACACCTCTTTCACTTCACCTTATCTGGAAGAGCACTAAGTTGGTACAATGCTTTAGATAGGCACCCTATCATTACTACTTGGACCCCCTTAGAAGAAAAGTTTATTGAGAAATTCTTTCCACCTTCACTAACCTATGAGATCAGGGGACAGATTAACCACTTTGTCCAACTACCCAGAGAAACACTTGCGGAAGCTTGGGAAAGATTCAAAGAACTCCTGAGAAAGTGCCCTCATCATGGCATATCTCAAAATCAACTAATAGAAACATTCTATAGAGGAGTGAGTGATGATATCAAGCAATTTTTAGACTCCTCATCTGGAGGAAACTTTATGAGAAAGAACTATGAAGATGCCCGGAATATAGTTACGTTAGGGGCCGAGAACCAATCCAATTGGGGAAGGTCGTCTAACCAATCTAAGGGAGTCCTTAAAGTCTACAAGGCTGAAGAATCCATGGAACTCAAGGCAATTGCAGAAGCCCTAAAGACTATTGCTACTAAGCAACAAGCTCTCGAAACTTCTTTTGGAGAATACGACAAGAAGAAAAGCTCCCAGTTTCAACAAGTAAAAGCAGCTACTGGAACTTGCGAAGCTTGTCATGCATCTGATCATCCCACATTATCATGTGGTCTGTTATACAATGTTATGATGGATCTACAACCACCAGTGACTCAATATGAACCCATTATTGAACATCCCGAGGACCAAATGCCAGAGCAAGTCAACTCCATTCACTCAATACCTGGCCAGGTGTATTACAATCCAGACAAACCAAGAAACCACCCTAGTTTTCAATACGGGAATCCTGCAGGGACTGCCAATCCACAACAACAGACACAAGGTGGATCTTTCAATAGACAACCACCAGGATTTCAGAATAACTTCAACCAAAATCAAGGGAATTATAGAAATGGGTTCCAACGATCCAATTATCCTAGGAATCCCTCTTACCAATATACCCCTCAAGGACTGCACCCACAGCTGCACCAACCTCAGTTGCAGTAGCCACAACAACCGCAGTTAACAGCACCCCCACAGCAACCACAAGGGCAGCAAGTCACTCAATATCAACAGAGGAGTGCCCCTCCCCAACCATCTGATGAAATTTCTTTGATTAGACAGATGCTATAGTCTCAGCAAACCATGCTTGCAAACCAACAGGCTCAACAAAAGGCTGTAGAAGCCCAATTAGCACATATTTCTGCTCAGTTAAAACCACCAGCAGGTACCTTAGTTGGGCAACCAGAGGCAAACCCAAGGCATGACCAAAATAGACCTGAGCAACTGAATGTTGTCACCACAAGGTCTGGTCGTGTCCTTCCTGATACCAATAGAATCATCCATGATGATGATGATGTAGTTATTCTTTCTCCAACAGAAAGCTCAACCAATGAAAAGGAAAAACCTACTACAACTACTGAAAGAGAAAAAGAAAAGGAACCAATGCCAGAAGTTCCACCCAGAATTCCTTATCCGGACAGGTTGAAAGGAACCAAAATGGACACTAGGTTCCAGAAATTCAAAGAAGCTATGAAGAAACTATACATTGATATACCATTCCTCGATGCTCTTTCCGAAGTGCCCGCTTGGGCTAAATACCTGAAAACCCTTCTATCAAGAAAATACATGACAGAAGAGCACGAAACAGTGAAACTAGCTCAGACCACTTCAGACATTCTGCTTAACAAAATGCCAATGAAAAAGAAGGACCCAGGTTCCTTCGGTATTCAGTGTTCTATTGGAAATGGCTCCAGTAAGAAGGGCTTAGCAGATTTAGGGGCAAGTATATCCATCATGCCTTACTCTATGTGTAAAAGATTAGGTTTCACTAATTTTCTACCTACGACAATGAAAATTCAGTTAGCCGACTCTTCCATAACTGCTCCCCTTGGAATCATTGAAGATATACCTGTCAGGATAGGAATGAATTCTTATATTCCGTGCGATTTCGTTATTATGGACATACAAGAAGACCTAAGATACCCGATAATCTTCGGCAGACCTTTCCTAGCTACTGCCCGAGCACTTATCGATGTAGAAGCAGGGACTATTATCTTGAGGCTTGGGAAGGAAGCTTTTCAGTCCAGAGTTCTTAATAGCATGAAAGGTCCAAGCATTCAAGAGGAAGTTTTTCTCCTGGATGCTATATATCAAATGTCCCAATTAGAAATGTCTGAACCCTCTGATGAATTGGAAAATACCTTGAATAATCCGGAAGTAGAATTCTCAGCAAATGAACTAGTGCAACAATGCCTTCAATACTTAGAAAAAGCTGAAGAAGCCCCAACAGCCACCTTTGAAGAACTTAAGGCTGTCACCATTATAGAAGCAACCGAGCCACCTAAGGCTCCTGAAATGAAAGCCCTACCCGAGGGACTCAAACATGTTTTTCTCGACAACGAGAAACTTTGTCCCGTAATTATCAGTTCCACTCTGGAAGTAGACCAAGAAGACAGACTTCTTGATGAACTAAAGAGACACAAGAAAGTTATCGGATATAAGATGACTGACTTGACGGGTATAAATCCAGCCTTTTGCATGCACAAATTGCCCATGATGGAAGATTTCAAACCATCAAGGGAACATCAAAGAAAGTTGAACCCTAATCTCAAGGAGGTAGTTCATCTCGAGGTTCTCAAATTTCTAAAAGCAGGAATCATCTACCCAATCTCGGATTCTCAATGGGTAAGTCCCATGCAGGTGGTCCCTAAAAAAGGGGGGACCACTGTTGTTCTTAATGACAAAAATGAACTGGTACCTACTAGAACAGTAACTGGGTGGAGAATTTGCATTGACTACAGAAAACTTAACAAAGCAACAAGGAAAGATCATTTCCCCTTGCCCTTCTTGGATAAAGTTCTCGAACGACTCGCTCACCAAAAAAATTTCTATTACCTTGACAGATATTCAGGATTTTACCAAATCCCAATCCATCCTGAAGATCAAGAAAAAATCACTTTCACCTGCCCTTTTGGAACATATGCCTTCAGAAGGATGCCTTTCGGGTTATGTAATGCACCCGCAACCTTCCGAAGATGTATGAACGCTATCTTCGCCGGATTAACAGAATCTATCATGGAAGTCTTCATGGATGATTTTTCCATATACGGAGACTCTTTGGATAACTGTTTACTCAATTTAGGAAAAGTCCTACAAAGATGTGAGGACACCAACCTGATCTTGAACTGGGAAAAATATCACTTTATGGTGACTGAAGGTGTGGTCCTAGGACATCGAGTAAGTAGTAAAGGGATTGAAGTGGATAAAGCAAAGGTAGATGTCATCTCAAAGCTAACTCCACCTAAAGACATCAGAGGAGTCAGGGCATTCCTTGGTCATGCAGGATTCTACAGGAGATTTATAAAAGATTTTTCAAAAATAGCAAAGCCAATGACTCACCTGCTGACCAAAGAAGCTGATTTTATATTTGACCAAGAATGCATTAATAGCTTCATAACTCTGAAGAATGCCCTTATCTCTGCCCCTATTCTAAGAGCTCCTGACAGGTCTCAACCGTTTGAAATTATGTGTGACGCTAGCGATTATGCTATAGGGGCAGTTCTTGGTCAAAGGATTGACAAAAAGCCTTACGTCATATATTACGCCTCCAAGACACTTGATGAGGCACAAAAGAATTATACTACCACCGAAAAAGAGTTCCTGGCAGTTATCTATGCTTTTGAAAAATTTCGGTCTTACCTAATCGGGTCAAAAGTCATAGTATATACTGACCATTCTACGATACGATACTTGGTCCAAAAACAAGATGCTAAACCCCGACTCATCAGATGGGTTTTAATGCTTCAGGAGTTTGACTTAGAGATTAAAGACAAAAGTGGGGTTGAAAATGTCGTCGCGGATCACCTCAGTCGTATTAAAGCTAAAGATTCCGATAAATTACCCATTCGAGACTCTTTACCAGATGATCAACTAATGAAGATTACTACTGGATTTCCATGGTATGCTGATATTGTTAATTATTTGGCAACAAGAATCATCCATCCATCTGCATCTTACCATGACAAAAAGAAATTCATTCATGATGCTAAGCAGTATTTCTGGGACGAGCCCTACCTATTCCTCTTATGCGCAGATGGACTTTTTCGTCGATGCATTCTGTAGATGGAAATCACCTCGGTTCTAGAGCACTGTCACTCAGGCCCTACTGGGGGCCACATGAGTTCTAAGAAGATAGCCCTCAAAGTCCTTCAATCTGGTTTTTACTGGCCAAACATTACAAAGGATACACATGAATACGTGCGATCATGCGACAAATGCCAACTATCCGGGGGGATAACCAAAAGAAATGAAATGCCATTGAATATATGGCAAGAAATCGAACTCTTCGATGTATGGGGAATAGATTACATGGGTCCTTTCCCCCCATCTTACGGATTCATGTACATCTTGGTTGCTGTGGATTACGTTTCGAAATGGGTAGAAGCTCTACCAACCATTTCTTGTGATTCAAAACCGGTAATCAAGATGTTTAAAGAGATAATATTCCCCAGATTTGGCGTTCCAAGAATGATAATATCCGACGGTGGATCACATTTCTTGGAACGGAGCTTTGAAGCCTTATTAAGAAAATATGGAGTCAACCATAAAGTTTCCACACCATATCATACACAGACATGTGGACAGGTTGAAGTCTCCAATAGGCAAATTAAAGCTATCCTGGAAAAAACTGTCAATAGGCACCGCACCGATTGGTCCACCAAACTATCTGACGCTCTATGGGCCTACCGCACAACTTTCAAAACACCAATTGGAACAACACCATTTCGATTAGTGTATGGGAAGTCTTGCCATTTTCCAGTTGAATTAGAGAATAAGGCTTGGTGGGCCATTAAGCAACTAAACTTCGATCTCAAAGGCGCTGGTGAATTCAAACAACTTCAACTCCAAGAACTAGAAGAATTACGAATGACAGCCTACCACAATGCAAGAATTTACAAAGAACAAACCAAGATGTGGCACGATGGCCACATAAAAAGAAAGGATATAATCGTCGGAGATAAAGTCCTCTTATTCAATTCCAGACTAAAAATGTTTCCTGGAAAACTACGTACTAAATGGTCGGGGCCTTTCACAATCAAACATATCTACCCGACAGGAGCTGTCATTATTCTCGATGATAATGGAGGAGAAAGGACCGTCAATGGTCATAGATTAAAGAAATACCACACTCCAATAGACAAATTATCAAGACAAACTATAGAGATCCAAGATCCTATAACATCAGCATAACTGGAGCAGAATTTTGTCGAGTCAGTGACGTTAAACCAAAGCGCTTCTTGGGAGGCAACCCAAGACCTGAGTATCACCTTTTCTAATTTTCTAGTCTTTTACTTTCTTTTAAACTTTATTTGCTTTCTTTAAGTTCTTTCATCATTAATCTGAAAATACATAAAAATTCACATAATCTAAAACAAAAATAAAAACACAAGGTCTTAAAAACAAAAACCTTAGCGGTTAGGGGCGCCCCCCCAAATCCTATAAATACCCCCCGCCCCCCGTTCTTTCTTCTAGAATCTCGAATTCTCGACTTCCCTATTTCATTCCAGAGCTTCGTTTTCGCGCTTGTTTCCCTCTCTGATGTTGCCGTCGTCTCCACCGTCGTTTCATCACCTCGTCGCCGACTCAGCTTTTTCGCTGTCGTCTCCGGCTCCGTCGTCGTCCCCACGCATTCCTGCGCTCCTGCTCTGCTGCTCGCCGCGCCCAGCATTCTCGCCGCCCTCACCTACAGGTAGACCACCCAGCAGTTCAATGGATTACACCACCGCCAGACGGTCGCAGATTTTCGAACTCTGTCGTCGCCACCATCGCCGTCGATAAAGTCGACATGCTTACCCGTCGTCGCCGTCGCGGTTCCCTGCCGACGAACGGCCGCGCGGTTCATCTTCCTTTCGGTCTCCAAACCATTTGGGACCATTCGGTCTCCAAACCGTTTGGGACCATCTGACCTCCAAACCTGTTAAAAAAAATGAATACCCAAACCGTTTGGAACCAAACGGTCTTCAAACCATTTGGAACCAAACGGTATTCAAACTGTCTCATCTTTTAAGTGCTTGTCCAAACGATCTAAAGACCGTTTGAGACCAAACGGTCTCAAGACCGTTTGAGACCAAACGGTCTCAAAACCGTTTGAACTCAACCAATGTAATAAACCTCAAACTCCAATAACATTACTTTGTTATAATTTCAAATTTAAGAATTCTAACTATTGTTTTCTTGTCAATAATTTTAGAATGACATCACCTTCCAAGCAACCTCGAGGAACAGCTGATGCCCCTTTCTGGACAAGGGAACAATTAGAAGCTGATCGTGACAAACTACAACAAGTCGTAGATAGCTATGAAATGACTGGAAGGGTCCCGGTAAAGGTGAACCTGCTCAAAGTCATGCATGAGATCAAACGCATCAACAGATGCTTAGGTGAGGTACCCTCTGAAGAAGAGGTTGAGGAAATTTCATCCGACGAGGCCTCGGAATATCAGCCTTCCCCCAAGGCAGAATCACCCACTGCAAAGTCTAAGGGGAAGAGAAAGGCCCAAGCAACCACATCAGAACCAGCACCCAAGAAAAGGGCCAGGAAGCAAGTTCACCCTGCCACTGCAAGGGAACAAACCCTGGCAGGCTACATCCCACCATCCACCACCACCACTACCACCCCTGCCACAATTACCGTTCCTATTTTCCCCCCCATCACCACCACAGCACCACCACCTGAAAATCTTTATCTCCATAACATCCCTTCCATCAGCCAAGCTCTTAAACCAACAAAGTATGCCTGCCCAAGCATACTTATGAAGATGGGGATCTATAATAGAATCCTCACACTACTTGACAATTCCAATCTTTCTCGGCTATGCTTTGTCCCTGAAACTCCCTATATTGAGCCAACAACAGACTTCTTCACCTATTTCCACAAAGAATCGGTGGACATCATGGATAGGGCAAGGGACGGTGGTGACCGTAGAATAACCACCAGAATCTTTAACAACGAAGTGGTCATCACTGAAAATATGCTGAATGAAATCTTTATAGATAACCAAGACCAGCTGAAGAAAGCTAAGGCCGCTGGTATAGAACACCCCAAGTTCAACAAACATACCTTCTGGAAATCACTAATGGGGATACCAAATTTTGATGCAAAGACAAGCAAGGCCTCTAACATTCATTCTGGCTTAGTGCGCACACTTCACAAAATCATCACTGGCGCACTCTTCCCCAGGTCAGAAGGAGGAACTGTACTCATATCGGATCTCTATGTTCTCTGGTCCGTCCTAAATGGAATGCCAGTTAACATTGGACGTCATATGCTCCTCAAGCTATCAGCTTTCGCCCTAGGAAAAGAAATTTGCACGGGTGGTCATATCACATCCATCATCAAATATCTTAAGATGGATAGACTTCTACCCAAATGCAACCCAATAAAGGGCGACATCCTTACCAACGAACATACATTAAAGAACTCCTTTATTGTTACACCCCGATCTCACAATTTCCTCAAATCATGAGATTAGGGCATAAGATAGGACTTATATGTAATACAAAGAACACCCTTAACTTTTTTTTTTCTTTTCTTTACTTTTCTGTTAAAACTCTTGTTTCTTCGCATTGAACCACATAAATCATTTTAACAAGGGAATATGAACATTTCTTTTACTAATCAGACTTTAATAGTAAAGATACATGTATAAACATTCATGATGTCTCTCACACCTTATGCACATAAGACCTACTAATAGCATACAATTTTAAAAGAGGAATAATATTACACATCATAATTACAACTCTCTCTCTTATCTCTTACTAAGGACCTAGAGTGACAAGGACTGACTGACTCAACTAATCTTGTACTTAACTCTTGTGGAAGATCTACGCTGATGCTCTGACCATCTTCAAGTCCACGCGGTTAACCCTAAAATGTTTGAGTAGAGGGGTGAGCCTACTCGCTCAGTGAATGAGTACTTCAAGGAAATAGTCCAAGGCACTAATGTGATTACAGGTATAACTTTGAATAAACATTATGAAATTTAACAACAATTAAAACTACACTGAGCAGTTCTAAAACAATATAATTGAAATCACAAAGAATGTAAATATTGCATCCAAAGAATAACTACTAGAAGACTATGCTCTAGTCTTCCTTAACTCTTTCATTTATAAGGAACTCTGTGAACCTATATGATCATATTTTAGCTTATGCCCTGATCTATGCAGTGTACTCTGCATAGAGACTCGCAGTGCACTACGGCCACACCGTACAAGACTTAGTGACACACCCGGGAAATGTTAAGTCTGACGCCAGCCCTGTTCTGCCACAGGACCACAGGCTCTCCGGCCTCAATGCACTACTCCGAGTGCTCTAGACTCCTCCTCTAACCTGAGCACACAGGCGGACAGTCTCACGGGGTTACCTCCATGACTCCGCACGGATCTTGTTGCAATAACCCCTATTTTCTCCAGTGCCACCGTGACTCTGCACGGATTATTGTTGAACATTGTTTCTCTATCCTCGTGCCACCATGACTCCGCACGGTTAATGTTGCAACACGGGTTTCACCCCTAAGAAGCAGATATCTCGAAGGGGTTCTACGGTGTTCAGGGCACCTAAGTCTAACATTAATATTATAGATACATGTAAAATAGAAATCATACTCATTTTACATTTCTCACAAGGCTCACACGGCCTGCCATATCATATCATATAAAACAGCATAGCTCATGTATTCAACATATACCATGTCTCAGTAACATCCCTTTCTAGGGCATGTCATATCTCATCACCTGCAATTTACGAGATATGTATTGAAATATAAGAAGCCCTGCAGTATGTAGATATCAACTCAGAGAGAACAAGCATATAAAGTTAAATGCACTAGAAACATACAATTCAACAGTTAAGTATCACCACATCTCATATCGAGACATTTCATGTCACCATAACATGATTCATTGAACATCCTATCCTTAGGGTTTCATTTGCCTTATTCATTCATCACATGCCAACACCCTGCTCTTAGGGTTTCATTTGCCTCATTCACTTATTACATGGCTCTCATAAAGATTTCACACGATATAAACATTCACAAATTAAAGACTGCTTTCAACAACCATATATAATCAATATATGTATGAAACCATGGAAATTGAGCTAAATTTAGGTTTCCATGCTATTCACTGAGATATCATGCACCAAGAATAAAATTCAAATGAGGTAACCCATGAGGTACATCCTAACCACTTATAAGATTAATAGTCCTCTTCATTTAACTTTGACCTTTAAGTATTCATTTAGGGTTTGCTTCAACACGGTCGTGGTGTCACCCCACGGCCGTGGCACAGTTACCTCACCACGGTCATGGCTCTTCCCCACGGTCGTGGTGTATAGAGATCAGAGTTTCAAAAGCATTCAGTACGGCCGTGCTACCTAGCACGCCCGTGGCACAGACCCTTCACCACGGTCGTGGTCACCTACCACGGCCGTGCCACAGCTCGATTGAACTTCAACTTAGCGAAATCAAAAGTCATAGACTTAATGGTGAATCCAAATGGGCTTGGATATAGAAATATGTTAGACATGCGCTTTATTAGGAGCATTAAGATCTAGACTTAGTTCAAGACTAAATGACTCTTCACTAAGGTTGAAACTCTAGTGATATCTCAATTAGGTTAAACCCTAATTACATCATATGGTATAAATCTGAAAAAAACATTCTTACTAGGATGTGTTGTATACGTTTCTGATGTGAATCTACCATCAAAGAGTCATTCAAATAGAGAAGGAATCCATATCATATCAATTTGCAAAAACTTAAATCAAATGGATATTTCAGGGTTTAGAATCACATACTAAGCAATTAGGGATTTGGATGCTATAATCAAATTTCGTGCATTACACTGTTTGAATGAAGAACCCACTCACCCTAAGGTGTGAAAACACCTCAAAACTGCAGCTCAACTCAGGGGATCTCGAACTCATATCATATCCCTAGCAAATCTCCCAATTCTTCTTCCCTTCAACTAGGAAACCTTGAAAATGAAGGATTATGAAGAAAGGGTGAGAAAAGAGGGAATTTCGACATCATCTTGGATCAAATCAGAGCATGGATGGAATCTTGACATGAGAGAGAAGATTCACCATGAAAGGCTATACAAAGAAGCTAAACTTACTTGATTTCACCATTCCTCGGACTGCAAAACCCTAATTCAGCAATTCCACCACTTTCTCCTCTCAAACCCTAACTCTCCCTCTCTCTCTAGGAGCTCGTTTCTCTGGAATGAATTGCGAATTATGAGAGCTGCTAGTGTGTGTGTTCGAACATATAGATAAATTGAGCTGCTTGGGTCAATTGCATATTGACCCTACACTCAACTTTTATTATATTGGCTGAATATTCAGTTATACAAAAGTTACTGTAATTCGTTTTTTTCAGAGATCAAACCTTACTCAAAAATTATGGGAATTTAGAATGTTGTTTATAATTGATCTATAAAGCTTCAGTTACAATTTGAGATCATTTGGAGTTACCAATAAATAATTAAAAATAGAACAGTGCACTGCTATCCAGAAATCTGCAGAAATGTCATTTGAAGCAAAAATGCCTCAGAACGGCCGTGCTAGCTGCCACGGCCGTGCAAGATGGACCCAGTACGGCCGTGCTACCTACCACGGCCGTGGTGCATTGTTTTCAGTAGATTTGAGTATAAAAGTTGGTTAATAGTTCAATTCTTTCAAAACGACCGTGTGGCCTTGCATGCCCGTGCCACCAATGACCTAGCACGACCGTGCTACCCACCATGGCCGTGCTACCCAAGCATCCAACTATCATTTCTATTTTTCTATGCCTAACTCTATCATTCCTTCCCAAATGAGCTTATTTGTTGAAAACCCTAATTTAACCGACTAGAGTTTATATATCTCAAACCCTAATTATACAAAGAGATAGCATGCTTGGGGTTCTCATTAGGTTTAACATTTTATAATTGAGATATCATCATTAATTAGGTTCAAGCAATGATCAATCCAATTAAATATGTAATCATCCAGGTAAACCCTAGTTTACCAATTAAGCTCATATGGGGTCGTAACAACTCTCCCCCCCTAGAATGTTTCGTCCTCGAAACATAAGCCTACAAGAAAGATACATTCAAGGTTATTCTAAGCTTCTAAAGCCTTCCATGTCATTATATTCTTGTATTTCATACCTGAATGTAGTTTTCAACATTAGATCTTTTAATTCTTTACTAAATCACAACATATTTCAAATAGTTCTCAATGATATCAAGCAAATTCTTTATGCCACAGTCAAACATAGAATGCAAAGACAAACCACCACACTTTCGCTACGCAACTCTGATACTCTAATACAACTATCTCAACTTATGCGGCTCAGAAAGTTCTATTGTTCTGTATCACCTTTAAGTGACAAAAGCGAGTTCACCATGCTGTTTTAAACTTTAATAAAGTGCTATTCAAATAGCAAAACAGTCTTGAATTAAAAGGCTAGATTCAACAATCAATTGCACAATACTACTCTTGGCATCCCCATTGGGTCATGGATGCATTACTATCGCATTCCATACTATCCTCAGTATGAACCCACACATAAGTCAAGGTGTAACCATCAGGTTATATCATACTAGGGTTTCAACAACAGTAACAAAGTAATCCACGATTGTATTAGTCATTCAAGCTTTAATCATACTCAATTACCATCACTCAGTTATATTAGAGCTAGGTATAACAAGATATACCTCATTAGGGTTACTTATCCACACAATTTGATTAACATCCCTTCTATTAATATGAGTGGATAAGTATGACTACCTTGTTCAGGGTATCTCTCCATGTGTTCTGACATCATCCAAACCGTATCACCATATCACAAATACACAATAGTAAGATGCATATCAGGTATGAATTACTACAACTATCATACGCCTTTAATTTAACATATAGCTTACACAAATACCCTGAAATCATATGTAGAACCAACTTTCATATCTTAATATGCCTTCAACAAATCATACATGTAAAAACAAATTCACATATTACACAAAGATAGTGTTTTCCCATATCTCTCTGCTCATTCATTACTTCTTTACTTTTTGCTACCTATCCTTTTCATATGATTATATATAATAAACATCATTAACATTGAAGCATTTAAGATAGGAATAGATTATTCATCATTCTTGCTATCACACAAGAATTTATTTCTTATCGCACTTCATCATATTGTATGTCACTATTACATTCACTAGATGACCCTACCAAGGTAGTTATGCATCATATATGATTCATTTTCTTATCATTTCATTCTCACCTTGCTCTCATTAAGGAAAATATGAAAGAGAAGATGATTTTAAGACTTGGAATACTTGTATTCAAGCATTCCCTTAATACATTCTCGTATGTAGATTTACTTAGTTATCAACAGAGATATTTGATTAATTAGCACTTGCTTGAATCTCACAACCTCTTTATTTTATAACTTCTCCATCATATTTCAAACCCTTTCTTACGTTTCATAGTCCTCTTACCATATACTACTCTTAAACCCGTCATCTTTAATCCTAAATTTTTCTCTTATGTCCATGTTGCTTATTCATATGTAGGGTCATGTATACCATGTTGCACATATTTTCTCCTTTATCTTTATACTATTGTGAAGTTAACGTTCTAAATTAATAGTCCTTCTATTAGTTTTTCCTCATGTTGAATACATTACATATTCTTCATTTTTAAATCAAGTGGATCATGCATGGGTCAAACATAGTTTCTCTTTCAATCTAGTTTTTCTCTCCTCTACCTTTGTATGACTTATTCATTCGTTAAACTACACCTATGTTCTTTGCTTTGAAACTAGTTTGTTGTTCTAGTCTTATGAATTACATGTTCATACGATTCTCTTTACTTTTACTCTTTTGAGGACTCTTTACTTCTATGGACCTATTGAATGCTCAACCCTATTCTCTACTTAGCCTTTGCTTTAGAGTTCAATAAAGCATTATACTCAATTATATGATTCATTCTTCATGATTGATTCTTGCTATCTTGAATCATACATACATTTCACATATCTTTTCTATATTTCATATGTATAGTTCATATAATATTAATCAATACACTGATCATGAACTTCATATCAGGTTCTATTATTCCCAAGTAAGGGTTTCACATTTGAGACCCCAAAATTGAACCTCAGATACCAGTTTCAACTGATTCTTTAGTTGTTCTGATCTTGCCCATATGTTTCAACATCTTACTGTATGTACATTCTTACTCTGATGTGGGTCTAATTATTCAAATTATATTCTTATTATACTATTGATAGGATTCATTAGATCCTAGTAACGCATCATGCCAACCGGACCAGGCCAAACCTGAAGTCCTGAAGCCAAGAACTATAAAGGATTACTCAACTCCTATTCATCTCAGAAGTGTGGAAGAAAACTTATCCACTAAGGAAAGATCATTCAAAGATGATTTCTAATCTACATGTTACAAAGAATGAAATCAATAAATGCTACAACTGCATAGTGTGCAACAAATCTTAAAGACCCATATATATATCAAAGTACTGAATATTTCAATTCAAACATATAAGAGCATTTCTATACATTTCCAACAAAAACAACATTATGAAATGTAAGTTCTATCTCCTTTTACATTTATGCTCTTAATTCTTGTTTCTTTTCTCGTTTTCTAACCCTAACATTTCTAGGGTTCCTCTCTAGCCCATCTTCCACTGTATACCTGGCCAGGGTATACGTGAAAGAATAGATAGAGTAGCTTGTACTGGTTGATCCAAGTACTCAGATATCGGGCCAGGATATCCAAATACTCAAATCCCCAAACCTAACATCAAACATCTCCTATCTGCCACACATAGGACTCTAACTTACTAACTTAATGGTCCTTGACAACTCACCCTAAGCTATGATACCAAGCTGTTACACCCCGATCTCACAATTTCCTCAAATCATGAGATTAGGGCATAAGATAGGACTTATATGTAATACAAAGAACACCCTTAACTTTTTTTTTTCTTTTCTTTACTTTTCTGTTAAAAATCTTGTTTCTTCGCATTGTACCACATAAATCATTTTAACAAGGGAATATGAACATTTCTTTTACTAATCAGACTTTAATAGTAAAGATACATGTATAAACATTCATGATGTCTCTCACACCTTATGCACATAAGACCTACTAATAGCATACAATTTCAAAAGAGGAATAATATTACACATCATAATTACAACTCTCTCTCTTATCTCTTACTAAGGACCTAGAGTGACAAGGACCGACTGACTCAACTAATCTTGTACTTAACTCTTGTGGAAGATCTATGTTGATGCTCTGACCATCTTCAAGTCCACGCGGTTAACCCTAAAATGTTTGAGTAGAGGGGTGAGCCTACTCGCTCAGTGAATGAGTACTTCAAGGAAACAGTCTAAGGCACTAATGTGATTACAGGTATAACTTTGAATAAACATTATGAAATTTAACAATAATAAAAACTACACTGAGCAGTTCTAAAACAATATAATTGAAATCACAAAGAATGTAAATATTGCATCCAAAGAATAACTACTAGAAGACTATGCTCTAGTCTTCCTTAACTCTTTCATTTATAAGGAACTCTGTGAACCTATATGATCATATTTTAGCTTATGCCCTGATCTATGCAGTGTACTCTGCATAGAGACTCTCAGTGCACTACGGCCACACCGTACAAGACTTAGCGACACACCCGGGAAATGCTAAGTCTGACGCCAGCCCTGTTCTGCCACAGGACCACAGGCTCTCCGGCCTCAATGCACTACTCCGAGTGCTCTAGACTCCTCCTCTAACCTGAGCACACAGGCGGAGAGTCTCACGGGGTTACCTCCATGACTCCGCACGGATCTTGTTGCAATAACCCCTATTTTCTCCAGCGCCACCATGACTCCGCACGGATTATTGTTGAACATTGTCTCTCTGTCCTCGTGCCATCATGACTCCGCACGGTTAATGTTGCAACACGAGTTTCACCCCTAAGAAGTAGATCTCTCGAAGTGGTTCTACGGTGTTCAGGGCACCTAAGTCTAACATTAATATTATAGATACATGTTAAACAGAAATCATACTCATTTTACATTTCTCACAAGGCTCACACGGCCTGCCATATCATATCATATAAAACATCATAGCTCATGTATTCAACATATACCATGTCTCAGTAACATCCCTTTCTAGGGCATGTCATATCTCATCACCTGCAATTTACGAGATATGTATTGAAATATAAGAAGCCCTGCAGTATGTAGATATCAACTCAGAGAGAACAAGCATATAAAGTTAAATGCACTAGAAACATACAATTCAACAGTTAAGTATCACCACATCTCATATCGAGACCTTTCATGTCACCATAACATGATTCATTGAACACCCTATCCTTAGGGTTTCATTTGCCTTACTCATTCATCACATGCCAACACCCTGCTCTTAGGGTTTCATTTGCCTCATTCACTTATTACATGGCTCTCATAAAGATTTCACACGATATAAACATTCACAAATTAAAGACTGCTTTCAACAACCATATATAATCAATATATGTATGAAACCATGGAAATTGAGCTAAATTTAGGTTTCCATGATATTCACTTAGATATCATGCACCAAGAATAAAATTCAAATGAGGTAACCCATGAGGTACATCCTAGCCACTTATAAGATTACTAGTCCTCTTCATTTAACTTTGACCTTTAAGTATTCATTTAGGGTTTGCTTCAACACGGTCGTGGTGTCACCCCACGGCCGTGGCACAGTTACCTCACCACGGTCATGGCTCTTCCCCACAGTCGTGGTGTATAGAGATCAGAGTTTCAAAAGCATTCAGTACGGTCGTGCTACCTAGCACGCCCGTGGCACGGACCCTTCACCACGGTCGTGGTCACCTATCACGGTCGTGCCACAGCTCGATTGAACTTCAACTTAGCGAAATCAAAAGTCATAGACTTAATGGTGAATCCAAATGGGCTTGGATATAGAAATATGTTAGACATGTGCTTTATTAGGAGCATTAAGATCTAGACTTAGTTCAAGACTAAATGTCTCTTCACTAAGGTTGAAACTCTAGTGATATCTCAATTAGGTTAAACCCTAATTACATCATATGGTATAAATCTGAAAAAAAACATTCTTACTAGGATGTGTTGTATACGTTTTTGATGTGAATCTACCATCAAAGAGTCATTCAAACAGAGAAGGAATCCATATCATATCAATTTGCAACAACTTAAATCAAATGAACATTTCAGGGTTTAGAATCACATACTAAGCAATTAGGGATTTGGATGCTATAATCAAATTTCGTGCATTACACTGTTTGAATGAAGAACCCACTCACCCTAAGGTGTGAAAACACCTAAAAACTGCAGCTCAACTCAGGGGATCTCGAACTCATATCATATCCCTAGCAAATCTCCCAATTCTTCTTCCCTTCAACTAGGAAACCTTGAAAATGAAGGATTATGAAGAAGGGTGAGAAAAGAGGGAATTTCGACATCATCTTGGATCAAATCAGAGCATGGACGGAATCTTGACATGAGAGAGAAGATTCACCATGAAAGGCTATACAAAGAAGCTAAACTTACTTGATTTCACCATTCCTCGGACCGCAAAACCCTAATTCAGCAATTCTACCACTTTCTCCTCTCAAACCCTAACTCTCCCTCTCTCTCTAGGAGCTCGTTTCTCTAGAATGAATTGCGAATTATGAGAGCTGCTAGTGTGTGTGTTCGAACATATAGAGAAATTGAGCTGCTTGGGTCAATTGCATATTGACCCTACACTCAACTTTTATTATATTGGCTGAATATTCAGTTATACAAAAGTTACGGTAATTCGTTTATTTCAGAGATCAAACCTTCTCCAAATATTATGATAATTTCGCACGTTGTTTATAATTGATCTATAAAGCTTCAGTTAAAATTTGAGATCATTTGGAGTTACCAATAAATAATTAAAATTAGAACAGTGCACTGCTATCCAGAAATCTGTAGAAATGTCATTTGAAGCAAAAATGCCTCAGAACGGCCATGCTATCTGCCACGGCCGTGCAAGATGGACCCAGCACGGCCGTGATACCTACCACAGCCGTGGTGCATTGTTTTCATCAGATTTGAGTATAAAAGTTGGTTAATAGTTCAATTCTTTCAAAACGACCTTGTGGTCTTTCATGCCCGTGCCACCAATGACCTAGCACGACCGTGCTACCCACCATGGCCGTGCTACCCAAGCATCCAACTATCATTTCTATTTTTCTATGCCTAACTCTATCATTCCTTCCCAAATGATCTTATTTGTTGAAAACCCTAATTCAACCGACTAGAGTTTATATATCTCAAACCCTACTTATACAAAGAGATAGCATGCTTGGGGTTCTCATTAGGTTTAACATATTATAATTGAGATATCATCATTAATTAGGTTCAAGCAATGATCAATCCAATTAAATATGTAATCATCCAAGTAAACCCTAGTTTACCAATTAAGCTCAGATGGGGTCGTAACATTTATCATAAAAGAAAAGGATGCAAAGCTACACTACGTTTTCTGCCCCACAACAAAATCCTCCAGAACCCTGCTTCCACTTCCAGAACTTGCTGACTATGACAAGGACAAGCTCCTATTCTCAGACGACGAGATCGTCAAACTCATAGCCTCAGTCAAAGACACAGAGAAGAAAGCAACAGCAGGGCATGCAGAGCTCAGCATAAATGCCCCGGCAGCTAAAATAACAAAAGTTCTAGTCAAACGACCTTCTAGAAGGCTTGTGAAGGCACATGAGTTGTCGGGGACACGAACATCAAAACCCCACCCCGAATCTGAGCCACCCCTTCTAGAGGAGCATATTACAACCTCATCACTAGACTCTTTTATAATGAGTCTAAATGTTGAGCTCACTACCACCTCTCCACCTTCCACCACCCCAACATCCACTACCCCACCACCTTCCACCACCCCAACATCCACTACCCCACCACCTTCAACCACCCCACCATCTTCCATTTATCCACAATCAACCACTCTTCAATCATCCTCCACACCACTTTTCACTACACCACCCTTCTCCACAACCATACCACCACCCCCACCCTTCTTCACTTCGGGCACCCCATTCTCCACTACAACGCCCGAATTCACCTCCTTCACCTCCACCGCCTTTCCATCAACATTCCCGGATCCATTCCTCTCTCCGGGTATGTCACCACCTTTTCTATCCACCACCACTCCGACATCGTTGGTGACCCCATCCACAGTCACCACGCAGTTTGTGGGTCCATCAACAATGTCTTTTCCGCACGACACTACCATTCCACCCCGACCCCAGCCACCTCACTCTTCATTTACTGGGGTCCCTTTTACTAATGTCGGTGAGGAATTCGGACGTCAATTCGACACCATCTGAAACCTCCTCACCGACCCCTCTAACATTTTAAATTCTATTTTTTCTTGTGTGCAGGGTCTAACACAACAGGTCGCCAAGATTGACAAGGAGAACTGCGCCATGCCAAGCATCCTCCAAGGAATCCAACAACGCCATGATTCAGTGGCCAAGCAAGTTGACCACATCGACGACCACTGTAAAACCTTGCCTGAGTTGATCCATAGAGTACAACACCAGCATGAAGCGTTGGCAAAGCAGGTCGATAGGATCTCTACGCAGACTCAACCTCTTCCAGAGACCCTCCGCGAGCTCAAGCAGCAACAGCAATCTTTCAGCACGTGCCTGGACGACATCAACAACACCCTCACACAACTACATAATCGCCAGGAGGAGTCGTCAAACAATGAGCTTATTCAACTACGAGCTCAAGTAACTGACCTCACAGCACGACTCCTCTCAGTCGAAGAGCGTTATTCTGATTTAAAAGAAACCCACGACGCACTGCTCGAAACACACGAGCATGTGCAAGTGGCATACGACGAGCTACAATCCATCCATCGTCAGTGCAAGAAGAAAGCACATAAGACAACAACGGATAAATCAGCAGCAGATGAAGACGATGAAGATGACGATGAAGATTCTGATTCCTCCGCTGACTCAAACAACAGTACCTCCTCAGCTGATGACTCCGATAAGCCAGATGATGCTGGGGCAGGCCCCAGCCAAGGAACAGAACCAAAACACCCGAAAGATCACCAAGCTGGTGATAAAGATCCCAAATCCCCTGCTCACACGGAGAACGTCAACATATATTATGGGGATCAATTCCTAAACTACTCCACGGGATCTTTGGGGGAGGCTGCGAAAGAAGTGGCTTTTGCTGAGTTCGAAAAATGTATTCTGGGAACCAGCAGCAGTATACCAGCCACAGCAGCTCCACAACTCTCTGCACCTGCATCTTCAGTGCCTTTTCCCCCTGAGCAGGAAGAATCTGAAAGAGTACGCCTAGACACTGATGAAGAACTAGATACTCCTTCTGATTCTGACAGAGATGAAGATCTGTAGCATTACATAGACGACTTAGAGCAAACTTCTTCCCCCACACCGCAAGAACTACCCCCGCTGCCACCTCTACCTCATAAAATGCACGACCTCGATATGGCGGCCATCTCTACCTTAGACGCACAGGATATCTTCATCTTGAACACTATAGTAGATGATGCCAAGGAAGGGGGGAATGTTATCTATCAAAACACAAAGACCAAGCGCAAGTTAACACGTGAGGATTTCCGCTCCATCCTCCGACCCCGGTCTGAGGTGAAGATGGCAACCTTCTGCACCCTTCTTGCCAATTCTATCGAAATTTATAGAAGTCCCAAGCGGCAGCAACCAGTTCTGAACGCCTCACCAGCTCTGGGTTTGTGCTTGCTATACAAAGAACTACAGCACAAATCCATTGAGCGGTTGCATAGGGGAATGGCCAGAAGACCACGTTTTATATCCGTGCCATTTCAAGTCTGTGGTCACTGGCTACTTATGATCGTGGACACCTTAGCTAGAGACACAAAGGTGTACAACTTCTGTGCTAGTGAACTAAAGGCCGGAATAATCAACTTTGTCGGCACTGAAGCCGGGGAGGCAAGATGCATCCCTTTCTGGCTTCTAAAACTCATATGGGCCGCATGCCCTTCTCTCCGCCAGGATTGGAGTCAACCCTGGTTTAGAATCATCAACCCACAAATCCAAACCAATGAAGGATCGGGGGACTCGCTTTCTACGTTATACGGCACATTTTAGCGCTAAACCAGCAAGTCCCATTCACCGATCTCATTAACGAAGATTTCCACTCCTTACGAGGGCGTTACGCCATGGAGCTTATCTGCAATAGAAGGTTCTTCAACGACCCTACTATGGTGCCAGACGACGTCCCTCGTTATCTTTTTTCATCCATCCAACGTCTGCAGAGGAGACCATTCAGACAAACCCTAGCGGAGTTGGCAAAACAAAAGCAGCCAACCAAAGTCACCGAGCAAAGTCAATGGAACCCTTACACCTTCGATAAAGGTGATGTTGATCTGATATCTGGGGTAACCATCAAGAGATCCTCACCACATATGGTGCCCCCATCTGCCATTGAACCATCATTTCCAAATTTCGATCGGGAAGCTTGCAAAAGTCTTTCAGACAATGAGATCTGACTCATAATGTCACGGCTATATGCCGAAAAGGACGAGCTTGTATATATTGACGGGGATATCTTGGTTATGGCAGATGTCCTCTGTGAAACCGTACAGATCAAAGGTTCCATGTCTGTAAGTGTAATGACTGCTTATCAATACTTACTCGCACAGAATCACCACACAGTCTATATGGTGTCCGCTTACATGAAGGATGATCTTTTAGGGCTGAAGAACTTCAGAACAAAGGAGACACTCATCTCTTATCTCCAGCATACAACTCCGAAGTTCATCATGCTACCTTTCCTTCATCAAGAGCACTGGATGTTACTGGCAACTAATCTTCATGAAGGAACAACAATAATCTACAATAGTTCTGACAGCCAGTATGATCCAGAACTGAAAGAATATACTACAACTCCAAAAACACCAACGGAGGTGGCGGCGAAGGAGTGTGCTGACAAATTACACGATCTTTTGGATCAGCACACGCGGGCATATGACAAAGATCACTTCAAACCACCAGCCTTCTGCAACAGGTGCCCCCAGCAAATTAGAGAATCCAACGACTGCGGCTTCCATGTCCTCTTCTGGATGTATACAATTGTGGCCCTTCACAAGCCTATAGAGGACATGACAGAAGTGGACTACCACGCACTACGTGGAAAGCTCACAGCCACCTTACTCAGAACTCATGGGGCAAATAAAGGATTAACAGAAGCCTAACGCCCTTGTCCATGCACTTCTCAACCTATTACTTTGACACTCTGTGGACAGAGTGAGTGATAAGTTAGGGGGGAGTGCACTGGACAAGGGCGAGGTATCATTCTTCTTCAACCCTTCTATCTCTACTCCTTCCCTTAACTCATACTTTTCCGCACATCATTTTCAAACTTTCTATTCATATTTAGACTTTTTCCAGTAATTTCTTCAATAAAATAACTCTTAAGTATAACTTTCATCCTGGAAAGAATCACCCCTAGCTAAGTTAGAGATAAAGTAGTCCTCAAGAATAAATAACAAGATTAGCATATAGGCATGAATGGCAAATTTATATACATTCACAATTGGTTTTTATGCTTTTACTTCAATTCTATCTCAGACTCTTCACAGGTCAACTTCAGGGCCAAAGCAAACCGAAAACTCTCAAGGTCAAGAGGGAAATCAGGGGGAAATCCAAAATCAAGAAATCTCGCAAGCGGACCACCAAATAAAAATAAGTGCATGTCAGGAACCCTAAGAACAATTTTCTTCTTTCAATAAAAGAGGCTTGGCCGCCCAATCAAAAACCCTAACAAAAACCCACTTCCTAAGCCTATGAGTTTCGAATAAAAGCCAGAGTGTTGAATAAAACATGAGAGTTGTGCCACGCATAAGGACCTATATGGCGAGCCAATAAAGATCTCACCCGGCCGGTACATACAGCTACCCTCATGAAGGCAGATGTGTCGTGCCCGGTAGTGAGATCCTAAGGTCTCCTAATATATGAAAAGGCTGATAAAGGACTCGGCCGGCCGGTACATTCAGCTGCCCTCATGAAGGCATATGTGTCGTGCCCGGTAGCGAGACCCTAAAAGTATAGACAAACCCTCCCCCACTTGAAGGGGGAATTACACAATAAGCCTTTTAAGACAACCCTCATACCCACTCTAGCTGTCGGTAGGTTTCGTAAAAGAAGTATAAAACTGATTAGAGTCGATGGCATGCACATAATAAGAAAGGTGGTCCCAATGCGAGACTCGCGATATGAAAGGAACCTGAGATCCATGCAACTCTTGATACCCGAAAGAGTTAGTGTAAGCAGAAGCCCTAATAAGACCACGGTAGATCTCTCATCTAGAATTGAAGAAAGAGTATGGAAACCCTAACTAAATATAATCACCTCGCCACTGCATGCCTTAGCTCTATCTAACTTGAGGACAAGCTAGACTCTAAGTTAGGGGGGGTGATAACCTCCCATTTTGTGACGTTATATTATTAGTTCTCCTTAATTTTCCATACTCTTTCTTAGATAAATTAGAAAGAATCATTAACTTTTTACTTTATTGCTGATATACCAATAAACTAACTTCTCTTCTTTATCATTACAGGAAAACACAAAAAAATTACAAAGACTCCAAACGGTCCTAAGATCGCATGAAGGCCATGCGGTCCCAAGACCGCATGGAAGCCAAACGGTCCCAACACCGCATGGAAGGCCATGCGGTCCCAAGACCGCATGAAGGCCATACTGTAACATCCCTGACCTGGGTTATGAGTTAACCCTAGGTGTTTTGCCTAATTATGTAATTAAATCTTTGTGATTAACTCTGAGCATGTAATTAAGTTTCTCAGAAACATATAGTTCAGATTTTGCTCCTTGTAATATAAAGTTGTAGCATTGTTTTGTAATACAGGGACCTATGTGCAAATTACCCAGTTAGAAGGGTTAACTTGCAATTTGCACATGTTGAGGAGTTCCTCTGATGTTGAAACATCATGAGAACCATTTTGGTAAAGTTAGAGGGATTTCCCAAGCTTGGGCACCAAGGTGCAGCTGTGGAAGCAATCCCGGTGCTTGAAACCCTAAATTGGGGTAAAATGCAATTTACCCAAATTAAGGGATGCAATTTGTAAAATATATCATCTAATGTATCTATTAAGACTCTTTCCATCCATTAGAGAAGAAATGATGAGGAAGTCACCTCAATTGAATTATCAAGTTATGAAATATACCTTGTGATTGAATAATCAGGGTATATGTGCAATAGCTCTTTATGTATGTACCTTAGTATTAGATTGATCTTCTTTGCCTCTTTTTCTAGACCTTAAGAGAAGGTTTGTCCTTAGAATAAAGAGGAAGGGACGAGCAAGTAATGAAGGAAGGACCTAGCTGGAATTATGGGAAACTTATGGGCCTTTAATAAAACCCCACCCAAGTATATATATACACTTTACCTCTCAAGCAAAGGAACCTTTCCTTCGTGCATATCACTGTTTTCCCTTGCTTGGCCGACTAAGGACTTTCTTGGAGCTCAAGAGGAACGACCAAGGGTGCAAGGTAGGTTTGGGACCTTCTTTTGCCTAAATTCCATGGTCAGAACTCGGATTCAAGGTCAAGTTGATAACTAGCTCACAAAACTCTACCTTTCTAGCCATCTCCTTTCGTCTTTCCTTGGAGTTTTCACCTTGGCCAACCTGTGAGAGCTCAAGGACGCCATTAGAGCTTGGAGCTCAAGGAGCAAGCTTAAGGCGGGTTTTATAACTCTAAACCCATGCTTTACTATATACATCTCTTTTATGCGGTTAGATGATAGTTCTTCATGTTCCCTACTTTTCTTTGCTACCTTGCAAGCAAATCCGTGGGATATCCGTACTGTTCCTGAGCTAGGAGATGAAGGCGTGATTTCCAAGAAAAACCCACCGCTTTTCACTTTCTTAAATGGTCTCCCTAACTTGCTCTCACGGTCTCAGGACCGCGAGGTGAGCAAACGGTCTCTGGACCGCGAGAGGGCAAACGGTCCTCACGACCGTTTGGACCCATTTACCGAGCGTGGACCGTATAAGAGATCTGATCCTAATTATGTAGGCTAATCACCCTCAAAAATTGATAGGTTAACTCCAAAGGAATTAGGAGATATGGCCTTTTTAAGTAACAACTTTAATTGAATTTATTCCTGATTTTCGAACGGTCTGAAATTGCCTTTTTGGGCAAACGGTCTCAATACCGTGTAAGGTCGTTGACCAAGCTTTGACCACATGAAATTACTGTTCCAAATTATGTTAATTAACAGCTCACCAAGTTTTATGGTCTAATTCCAAACGAGCTAAGAGTTGAAGGGTGATTACTAGGGCTAACCCTAGATGAAATCAATACTGAAATTATGGTGACTTAATTAGGGTTTGTAGGGTTGATTGACCTAAACGGTCTCAAGACCGTTTGGGTCTCATCCAAACGGTCTCAAGACCGAGCGGACCATCACCCAAGACCGTTTGAAGGTCTAGGGTTAAGCTAATTTGATCAATTAAGGACCCAATTGCAATAAGTTATCAATTAATCAAAATTCTGATTTTGTGACTCAGTCATGGTTCAACCCCTATCAAATCACATTAGATTTTGATGGAATCTTGGGCAAACGGTCTCAAGACCATTTGGGGTCCACCCACATGATCTCAAGACCGTTTGGGCCAAGTTTGGGCCCAATTGGAGCTCAATTGAAGGGTTCAACCTTGTGTTGATGCACATTGATTGAGTGTTGATGGGTGAACATTGATAGACCCTAATTGGTCAACAATTGAGGGTCAATTGAATGACCAATTGGTTAAGCATAATCTTAATTGACCTAATCCATAAGTGGTCACTATGGCTTTGACCTTTTGAGGGCTTCAACATTGGTTGACATCATCGGTTGTAACCATTGAACTTTGTTGATGGTCCAAGCGGTTGAGACCATGTGAGCCTCGCGGTCTCAAGACCATGAGAGGGCTTGCGGTCTCAAGACCGTGAGAGGGCTCACGGTCTCAAGAACGTGAGAGGGCTTGCGGTCTCAAGACCGTGAGGGGACTCATGGTCTTGAGGTCAAAGGTGAGCAAACGGTCTACATAACCTTTGCGGTCTTGAAACCAAGTTGAAGGCTCGCGGTCTTGGAGTAAGATGAGGGCTCGCGGTCTTGGAAGTCAAAATTGGCTAAACGGTCAACACACCCTCGCGGTCTTGGAAGTCAAAATTGGCTAAACGGTCAACACACCCTCGCGGTCTTGGAAGTAAAAATTGGCTAAACGGTCAACTCTTTCAAACGATCTCAAACCAATTGGAGGTTGATGGTTGAGATCGATCAAGGTGATTCAAGGTTGACTTCACTCAATCATTTGAAGATATAAATGGATCAATTATGCCCTAATCTAAACCCTAATGATAACCTAGGACATTAAGGGATTAATTGACTAATGACTTGACCATGATGATGATCAATGGGGTAAATTACCAAAATACCCTTGAAGGGTCAATTGAGTAATACCTTGATCAGATCAAACCCTAATCACATGGTGGTGATGTTTTTGGCTATGTTAGCCTATGATGACTTAATCCAACCTGAAATAGAGTGGTGTTATCACCCTCTACTAGTATGAGGAGAGAGAAAGTACTTCTAGAGAGAGAAAGTACTTCTACATAGAGAAAGTACCCTTTTTAGGTGGAAACTCAATTAAAGAACCTTCAATACACATGAATGTGCATAATTAGGGTATGATCTACTTGTGAGAGGTCATAGAAACCCTAATTATAATAAATGATGAACCTTTAACTAATCTGAGAGCATCAATGATGATGTTACTCATACATGATGATGATATGAGTTCAATTCACCTTAATGTGAATAGTAAACCCTAATCCAAGGGTGATGACATGTAATGTGAATAGTAAACCCTAATTCAAGGGTAATGGCATGCAAATGAGTATTAAACTCCAATTGATGAGAATCAGAGGATTTAACTCTTATGACAAGAGTGGGAAATGTATTACTTATTTTTGTATTACCTTTGTCAGTTAAATTAACCATGCAGGTTCTGACATGAAGGTGATCTTATCCAGGTATGGATGTTGATGTTATATTCATTGAAGGCATGTTGTTAGCCTTATGAATAAGAAAAGTAACTTGATGCCTTATCAATGGCATCCTATGATGATAATGGGCTGTGAGAGCCACGAATACCATCAAAGTCATGCTTTAGAGATGACTTGTGATGAGTATAATAAGAAATTATGATTGATATGAGTTAGGCTTGTTACATTTAGTATTCTTATTTTATAGATATTATGCTACTATTATTGTTTGAAGAACAATGTATGTTGTTAAAGAATACTAAATGTACCTAACTAATCAAGTATAATGTAGAGCCTGGAAGCTGAGAAGGTTAGACATGCTGTCTATCTTCTCAAAGGCAGTGCTGGTCACTGGTGGAACATGGAAGAGCAGAAGAGACCTGGAGTAGAGTTCTCATGGGAAGAGTTTCGTCGGGAATTTATCAATAGATATTTTCCAAAGACCTTCCTAGATGATAAGATCTCTCAGTTTGAGAGACTAAGGCAGGGTATGATGAACATTAGCGAGTATGAAGCTAAGTTCATGGAGTTGCTGCGGTTCTGTCCGCACATGGCTGCCACAGAGGAGGAAAGAATCAGAAGATTTGAGAAGGGTTTGAATGATGATATGTCAACCCCCGTGTCTGCCTTAGAAATCAGAGAGAGATTCTCTACCTTCGTTGAGTCAGTCGGAAGGATAGAGAGATCTGTGGTTGAGAAAAGACAAATTCAGAAGAGATATCCATAGTTCCAGGGTTCTTCATCTAGGGATTCCAAGAAACCTAGATTCTCTACACCTAACCCTCCACCACCCAGATCGAGTTTTCAAACTCAATGGACACCGAGCAGAGGTAGAGGACGGAGTCAACCACTTCAAGGAACTCACAGTTCTGCATCAGTGTCAGTTACTGGACCACTCCGGCCACAACAACAGGAGAGGAGTTGCTACAACTGTGGTAAGATGGGACACTTGATGAAGGATTGTCGTTCTAGGCCTGTCAGTGTGACACAGCCTCCGAGACAGAATCAACAGGGATCTCAGAGTAGACAACATCAAGGAGCAGCTCGAGGACGTGGACAAATGTCTCAAGCTGGATCATCAGCACCACCTCAACACCAGGCGACAGTGAGGTTCTATGCTATGAACCCACCTGAAGCAGTGGTCAATCCACGGGTAGTGGCAGGTCAGATGAAACTTTTATATCCCGATATGTCTACATCCTGTGTTGTATCGGTTGTGATTGATCCGGGTGCTACGCACTCTTTCATCACTCATAGAGTGATTCATAACTGCAATGTGACTGTTAGTCATAGGGCAGATAGTTTGTTGTTGGAGACTCCGTTGAGTGTGTCTGCCGTTTTGTAGGAGGTATGTTCTCCCTGCATCCTCTTCTTTTCTGACCATCGCATTCAAGTGGATCTTATACCACTTGATATGTAGGAATTTGATATAATCCTCGGGATGGATACCTTGGAAAGGTATAGAGTTGTCTTGGATTGTGAGTCCAAGTTGGCTGTGTTTGCTGATGAAAGCAACACATGGATCTTTCAAGGTGAGAGAAAGATTCTGCCCACCTGCCTTGTGTCAGCTATGGTTGCTGATAAGCTGTTGAGGCAAGGATGTTATGCATTCTTAGCCCATGTGGTAGATGTTACCAAGGAAAGTTCCAATCCTACTGAAGTTCCTATAGTCAGGGAATTTGAAGATGTGTTTCCTGAAGAACTTCCTGGTATACCACCACCTCGGGAGATTGATTTTGAAATCAATCTGATCCCAGAAATGAAACCCATAGCTCAGACTCCGTATAGAATGGCGCCTGCCGAGATGGCAGAACTCAAGAAACATCTTCAAGAGTTACTTGAGAGAGGTTTTATCCGACCAAGTACTTCACCTTGGGGTGCTCCGGTCTTTTTTGTTAAAAAGAAAGATGGGTCAATGCGGTTGTGCATCGACTACAGACAACTCAATGAAGTAACAATAAAGAATAAGTACCCTCTACCGAGGATTGATGATCTCTTTGACCAGTTGCGTGGTGCAACCGTCTTTTCAAAGATAGACCTGAGGTCTGGATATCATCAACTTCGTATTAAGGATAGTGACATATCCAAGTCTGCCTTTAGGACAAGGTATGGTCACTATGAGTTCACGGTTATGTCGTTTGGACTAACCAATGCACCAGCTGCATTTATGGAACTCATGAATAGAGTTTTTCGACCTTTCCTTGATCAGTGTGTTGTCGTCTTCATAGATGACATTCTGGTCTATAGTAAGGATGCTCAGCAGCATGAACAACATCTTCGCCAAGCTTTGACCTTGCTAAGAGAACATAAGCTGTATGCTAAGTTTAGCAAGTGTGAGTTCTGGCTGCCGGAGGTATCTTTTCTAGGACATGTGATATCTGCCTCGAGAATTCGTGTTGACCCTATAAAGGTAGAATCTGTTCTACAATGGGAACAACCGAAGACACCGACGGAGATTCGGAGTTTCTTGGGGTTAGCTGGCTATTATCGAAGGTTCATTAAGAACTTTAGTTCTATAGCCTTACCTTTGACCAAGTTGACCCGGAAGGATGTTCCTTTTTCTTGGAGTGATAAGTGTCAACAGTCTTTCCAGCTGTTGAAGGAGAGATTGACAAGTGCACCTGTGCTAGTGCTACCTGAACAAGGAAAAGGATATGTAGTTTTCTGTGATGCTTCCAAGAATGGACTAGGATGTGTGTTGATGCAGGATAAACAAGTGATTTCTTTTGCTTCCCGACAGCTTAAGAAACACGAGGAGAATTATCTGACACACGATCTGGAGTTAGCTGCTGTGGTTCATGCCTTGAAGATCTGGAGACATTATCTCTACGGAGAGACATTCCAGATTTTCACAGACCACAAAAACCTTAAGTATATCTTCTCTCAGCATGAGCTCAACATGAGGCAACATCGCTGGATGGAGTTAATTAAGGACTACGACTGTACAATTGATTACCATCCAGGCAAGGCCAATGTTGTTGCAGATGCCTTGAGTAGGAAATCAGCAACATCAACCATGGATAGAGCACAACTAAACTCTTTAGTATGCTCTAGGAGAGATATGCTTATCTCTTTAAGGCAGGACAATGTACAGTTGAAAGTGTCATTTTTAGCTGGATTGTTGGCTGAGATGCATATTAAACCTACCCTAAGAGAGTAGATTAAGGAAGCACAGCAAGGTGATGCTGCAGTTCAGCATATTAGATCTGAGTATGAAAATGAGAAGCAAGATGGTTTTCATGACTCAGAGGACCAAGTAGCTTGTTATAATGGGAGAATGATAGTGCCGGATGTGGACAACTTGAGGAAGTTAGTCCTGGAAGAAGCCCATTCTTCCATGTATGCTATGCACCCAGGGAGCACCAAGATGTATTAGAATTTGAAAGATCTGTATTGGTGGCCTGGAATGAAGAAGGATGTTGCAGAATTTGTTCTGAGATGTCCTGTGTGTCAGCAAGTTAAAGCTAAACACCAGAAGCCTGCAGGGACTATGCAACCTTTACCCATACCACAATGGAAGTGGGACCATGTGACCATAGACTTTGTTGTTGGCCTACCCAGGACAAGCAAAGGACATGATTCCATTTGGGTAGTTCACTACTACAGAAATAGCATTCAGTGTCGCTTTTCTGGGCGTCGGTTTTTAAGGAACACGGACGCCTTATATTAAAGGCGTCGGTTATTTCGAAGAACCGACGTCTATATTCAAAGACCAGCCAAACACGGGTACTGCTTTGTATACAGCGTCGGTTGTTTATACAAAACCGACGCATTATTTCATCCAATTTTCGAGCGAAAAAATAATGTCACTTTCGGCGTCGGTTATTTAGTTAAAACACCGACGCTTATGTGCGATGGAAATTTGCGCGGAAAGTGTCCTTTTCCGCGTCGGTCGTCCTTTACTAACCGACGCTGAATGGGGTTCCCGCCAAACATTTTCACGAAAATATCGTCCAAATGGACGTCGGATGTTGCCAACGACCGACGGTAAATATGTTTAGGCGTCGGTTGTTGTCAACAACCGACGCTATTGGGGAACTTCATAACCTTCGATCGCCCGACTCTTCCCCTCATTGCTACCCTATTTCCCTATTGCGGCGATTTCTCCGGTGATTTCTCTATAATTTTTCTCCGGCGCTTCTCTCCGGTGCCCCATCTCCGGCGTCCCCTCTCCGGCGCCCCTCTCCGACGCGTTTATTCTCTGGCACCCCTGCGCCGCCGCCACGCCTGACAACCGGTGCCCCCGCTCCAACCGCCTGCGCCGCCGCCACGCCTGACAATCGGCGCCGCCGCAACGCCTGGTGCCCACCTGCCTGCCACGCCTGAGAACCGGCGCCGCCGTACCCCCTTCTCCTTCTCCTCCGCCTGGCCGCTGCCTGCCTGCCGCCGCCTGGCCGCCTGCCTGCCTGCTGCAGCTGACGCTCCTGCTCGTCGGAGTCACTGCCGCTGGTTCTGGAGCTCGTCGGCCGCCACCCACGTACTCAACCAGCTCGACCTCACCCTACTCTTCTTGCCCAGGTACCTGCAGACCTACCCAGGCGCGAAATTGGTTCTTTATGTGCTGACCTAATCTGTTGCCTAATCTGTTTGCACGAAATTGGCTCCCTACTCTGCTTGCTTAATGTGCCTAATCTGCTTTAAGTGGTCCTAATATCATAACATGATAGTTTTATTATATGATTTGTGGCACTTTAGGGTGTATATACATGCAAATTATATAAGTGATAGATGTTGGATGTTTGTCAAGGTTTTTTGAAGATTGAATAAGTGATAGATGCTGGATGTTTATTTATTTCATCTATCCATGTTGCCTATAGTTTATAACATTGCATTGTGAATTATTGCATGTTTGAAACTATGAAATTCTTGATTTATTAGATGATATTCAAGAAAACCCTAGTTTGATGAGCATGTTGTTAATCATGTTAATTATGATTCTTCTATATATTCTGATGTCATTATATAATTATGTGATCCCAACATATTAAATTGAATTAGAATGATTTCATGAATTATAGGGTTTATATAAGAATGACAACACATGTATTTGTTGGCCTAGAAACCCGTCCAAGATTTACTCAATAGGAGTAAATCTTGGATAGTCCCCAGTTTGGGACTGTTCTTGAACACCTAATCTCACTTAGGATGTAAGTGTATAATGTGTATTGGGTTTTCGAGAAAATTTCGGCAGCATTTCCCCGTTTGTTCTCTAAGTACATATGTACTTAGAGAACAACGGGGAAATGCTGCCGAAATTTTCTTGAAAACCAAATACACATTATACACTTACATCCTAAGTGAGATTAGGTGTTCAAGGATGGGATAGGTGGTACACATTTATTATATATAAGATTGACTAATATATATACGTGTTTCCTAATATATACTTGTTTAAAAGGTTAACTGATGTTATACAACTTTTTCTGAAAATATATAACATCGTTATATGTACTTACACTTTGTTAATACTAATATTGTGCAGTCTCTGTCTTCCCATAACAATGACTATGAATTGGGCCTCTATGTCAATGTTAACGTTCCCTATTGAAGAACAATTGGACATCATCCTAGATGATCGTTCCTTAAACCAATTGGTCATACCCAAACATTGGCGTTTTCTAAAAGGAAGACACTACATGCCTGGTAAAGTGACCCTAACTTTTGGAAATTATTCACATGTAATCGAGGTTGAGTATGATTTGGCGGGAAATCTTGTATCAAAATCCGGTTGGCATGATTGGATTGGAGAGTTGTATCTGGTCCGTTGGAATAGGCTTTTTCTCCGTCCAGTTGGCGATAATTCCATCAAAGTTTGGATAACCAACAACAACTGCGACACCCTCGATCATCTTCTGCGGTATGAGCGCAAGGCGTCGGATATCATCTATGAGAAATCGGAATCTGAGGCCCCTATCAGTTCAGATTCGTCTAAATACAGTGAGGAGCTTCGTGACACAGCTTCATCATCAAAAAGAAGTTACTGATGCATGCGGGACCATGTTGGTGTAGTATTTAGTTGTCTATCTATCTAGACTTGTCTGTAGTAATAGTTTTTTTAATTATGCGCATGTTTAGGGGTACACCAACCCCTTTGTTTAGTTATTGTTATAACTAAAGTGTTTGTTCCCATGAATGGAAATGTAAGTTGCTACATGAATGCTTATAACTGAAGTGTGTGTTCCCATGAATGTTCCCATTTACATGATTACACTACTATTTTCTCATATTGTCTTGCCTCAAAAAAAAATTCTTTTATTGTTTAGTCTATTTTAATACGACATACTTGCTTATATCTTTCTTAATGATGAACTGTAATACGACATACTTGCTTATATACTTGTTTCCTAATATATACTTGCTTTCCTAATATATACTTGCTTTCTCTGATCATAGAATGGATAGATCATGGATGTCCATTTGTAATCGTTGCACCCCAGAGTTTATATCTGGTCTTGATCAGTTTATTAGATTTGCCGAGGAACATAGGAAAAAACCTACAGATAGGTTCTACTGTCCATGTAGGCATTGCGGTAACAACTTGAAACTCAACACTGGTGAGGAAATCAAAAGTCATGTCATGTGCAACGGGATTGTACAAGGCTATACAGAATGGCACTGGCATGGAGAGATTTCAAAATCGAATCCAGTAGATGTCAATAGCAGTGCTTGGGTGGAAGAAGAAATTGCCTCCGATGACGTAAATGTGAACGAACCAGTTCCAGCAGACATTGTTGATGCGATGCTGGATAGTTGTAGGGTAGAGCACACCGATCCACCTCCTATCTTTACAAACATTGTGCATGATGCTGAGATACCGTGATACACAGGCTGTGCTAAGTTTACGAAGCTTAGCGCTGTGCTGAGATTGTATAAGTTGAAAGCTAACAATAGATGGAGCGACAAAAGCTTCACTGAATTGTTGACTTTGTTGAAAGAAATTCTTCCTGAAGGAAACGAGCTGCCAATCTCAACATACCAGGTAAAGAAAATGTTGTGCCCAATGGGAATGGAGGCCAAAAAGATACACGCATGCCCGAATGATTGTGTATTATTTCAAAAGGACTATGTAGATTTGAAAGATTGTCCAAAATGTGGTGCGTCACGATATAAATTGACGACTTCGGGGGAGTCCAGAACTGGTTCTCCTGCCAAGGTGTTGTGGTATCTACCTATAACATCACGGTTTCAACGCTTGTTTGCAAATCCGAAAGATGCGAAGAATTTGAGGTGGCATGCAGATGTTAAGAAAAATAATGATGGGATCCTACGACATGCGTCTGATTCCCCACAGTGGAAGAAGATTGATGTATTGTTCCCTGAATTTGGTGAAGAAGTCAGGAATCTAAGACTTGGGCTTTGTACAGACGGGATGAATCCGTACGGGACATTGAGCAGCCAACATAGCACTTGGCCAGTCATGCTTGTTATATACAATCTTCCTCCCTGGCTGTGTATGAAAAATAAGTACGTTATGTTGTCATTGTTGATATCGGGCCCTAAACAACCCGGAAATGATATCGATGTTTATCTTGAACCTTTGATTGATGACTTAAAGAAACTTTGGGCTGAAGGTGTGATGACCTATGATGCTTCTGCAAGAGAGACATTTCGTTTGCATGCTATGTTGTTTTGCACTATTAATGACTTTCCGGCATATGGGAATTTGTCTGGATATAGTGTCAAAGGAGCTAAAGCGTGTCCTATATGTGAAGAAAACACTGATTCAATAAGACTAAAATATGGCGGCAAGACTGTATATCTTGGTCATCGAAGGTTTCTTTCAAAATTCCATCCGTATCGTAGGAAGCGCAAAGCATTCAATGGATTGAATGATGAACGGAGTGCACCTAAACCTATACCAGGGGATGTTGTTTATGAAAGAGTAAAAGACATTGTCAATGAATTTGGTAAGAAATCACAATGTAGTATGGCCACACGGAGTGACAATTCTTCATTCAAAAAGAAGTCAATATTTTGGGATCTTCCTTATTGGAGTTCTTTGTCAGTCAGGCATTGTATCGATGTAATGCACGTTGAGAAAAATGTCTGTGATAGCATCATTGGTACTCTATTAAATATACCAGGTAAGACTAAAGATGGGATAAAATCCAGACTGGACCTACGTGAAATGGGAATAAGGTCAGAATTAACAGAATTACGTGAAATGGGTAATAAAAGAACATACTTACCTCCCGCTTGTTACACGTTGTCTAGAAAGGAGAAGAAAACTTTTTGTGAATGCTTGGTAAATGTTAAGGTGCCACATGGTTACTCATCCAACATCCGTAGATTGGTATCAATGAAAGATCTGAAGTTGATAGGTCTTAAATCTCATGATTGTCACACTCTAATGCAACAAATATTGCCCGTGGCAATTCGATCTATATTGCCGAAGCATGTAAGGTTTGCAATTACCAGACTTTGTTTCTTTTTCAACAGTCTATGCAGCAAAGTTATTGACCCTGATACTCTCGATAATTTGCAAAGAGAAGTGGTTGTTACCCTATGTCAGCTTGAGATGTATTTCCCTCCTTCATTCTTTGATATCATGGTACATCTTGTTGTCCACTTGACTAGGGAAGTGAAAATCTTGGGACCGGTTTTCTTGCATTGGATGTATCCCTTTGAACGATACATGAGCGTTTTTAAAGGTGATGTTCGAAACCGTTATCGTCCTGAAGGGAGTATTATTGAAGGTTATGTGGCGAGAGAGGTTATGGATTTCTGCAATGACTTTCTCAGTGGTAATGACACTCCTGATAATGACACGAATATTGAGGAGGGCAAAGGAATTTTGGGATCACGGGTGAAAGTAATCAGAAACTAAAACCAAATGATATTACAGAAACTATCAAATGTCTCGCCTTTAAACCAAAACCGAATGTTATGTCTTATGAAGGGTTTGACATTAATGGATTCACATATTACACAAAGCGCCAAGATGATAAGAGTGTCGTCCAAAATAGTGGGGTCACTCTTCAAGCGTCAACTATGTACTTTGCAAGTGCAAAGGATAAGAGTCCACGTGAAGCTAAAATGTCATATTACGGTGTCATTGAAGACATTTGGGAGTTTGACTACATAGATTTCAATATTCCGCTCTTTAAATGTAATTGGGTTGATAACACCAAAGGAGTTATAGTGGATGAATTGGGTTTCACTTTGGTGAACTTTGAAATGATTGGCGAGAAGGCTGAACCATTCATATTGGCATCACAGGCAAAACAAATATTCTATATCGATGATCATGCAAATGATAAATGGTCGGTTGTTCTTCATGGTAAAAGACAGTTCATTGAAGATCCTATAGATGAAGAAGAGTACTATGATAAGTATGATGACTCCAGTCCATTCTCAGTTGGGTTGCCAACTCCACAAAATATTGAAGCTAATGATGACTTATATGTGCGCGGAGATCACAATGAAGGATTGTTAATTGATAAAAGATCACAATTTTAGAGACATGTATGTTTATACAAATGGTAAATGTTTTCCTTTTTCTAGTTTATACAAATGCTAAATGTTTTCCTTTTTCTAGTTAATACAAATGCTAAATGTTTGCCTTTTTAATGACATTTTCAGATGCGCGGAGGCGGCTGGAGCAACTTGATGTGCGGAGAGGGACATTCCAACTCAAGATATCGTCTACCGTTTCCTCCTCCTCCGCAGTAATATCCTCATCTCTAAACGTTTCTCATAGGATTCTGAACCCCTTCCTTCCCTCTACTGCATCGAAGCCATGCTGCAGTTGAACCCTTTCGCCGAGCCCTACCCGGCCAAGTAGGCGTCGCCTGAAGTACCACCGTCGTCGTCGTCTCCACCTCCATCGCAACTTGCTGTGCTAGTCCTGGCAGTTTATCACCCCACATGCCTTCCTCCCCAGTTCCTGCCGCTAGACGACCACACAATGGATCCAAGAGGATATGCAGGAGTTCGCCAAAGACTATAAGCTGAGTATACTCATCCTATAGTCTGTGGCGAACGCCTGCATATCCTCTTGGATTCCATTGTGTGGTCGTCTAGCGGCAGGAACTGGTGAGGAAAGCATGTGGGGTGATAAACTGCCAGGACTAGCACAGCAAGTTGCGATGGAGGTGGAGACGACGACGACGGTGGTACTTCAGGCGACGTCTGTTTGGCCGGGTAGGGCTCGGTGAAAGGGTTCAACTGTGGCATGGCTTCGATGTAGTAGAGGGAAGGAGGGGTTCAGAATCCTACGAGAAACGTTCAGAGATAAGGATATTGCTGCGGAGGAGGCAACGGAAGATGATATCTCGAGTTGGAATGTCCCTCTCCGCACAGGAGTCTGTGAGGGAGATACTGGAGGAGAGTTCTATACCATACACAGGCGAAGAAAGACATCGATACCATACATGAGGTATTATATATAGTCTCATTAGTTAGTATAAAATATATCAATCTTATTTTTATATTATTACTTATATACATCATTCTCTTTGCAGGTGTTTAAAACTGACCACACTATAGGCAAACACTTAAAAAATGTACATGCTCCATATACGAGGGAAGCATTAGATGAAGTAAGAGAAGAATGGGCAATAGTTGTACAAACAGTGGCAACTGTAAGATATAATTGGGATGTTGATAGTGATGATGAATGATACTTTGTAAATGAATGTTTCTGAATGTTAAAACATGTATTTGAATGATTCTATATGTGTGAACGTGACAATTGAATTGATGTCTGAATGTATCTACTTGTGTGAATCTTTTTATGTTAATTTTGCAGGTTTGTGGCCTGTTTGTAGGCTGATATCAATGGATGTCGTAAACCTGCAGTTCAGAAAACTGAACTGCAGGTTCTCATCCTGCTGACCAGCCACAGCAGGCCTGCAAACATATTTATAAAAAAAAAATAGATATAGGCGTCGGTTATTTACCGATAACCGTCAGCACAGACTTACAGCGTCGGTTTTTTGTTGAACACCGACGCCAAAAGTGTTCGCGCTACAGGAAATGGGAGTCATCTAGGACACTTTTCTGCGTCGGTTGTTTAGTATATAACCGACGCAGAAAGCGTCCTAGATGACGCCGTTTTCTGTGGCGCGAACCCTTTTGGCGTCGGTGTTTTATAAACAACCGACGCCTTTATATTAAATAGGCGTCGGTTTTTTAACCGACGCTGAAGTGTCCAACCTTTTAGCGGCGCCCACATAGGCGTCGTTCCGAAACCGACGCTAAAGGGGGTTAAACAACCGACACTAAAAGGCACTTCTGTAGTAGTGGTTGTTGATAGGTTGACTAAGACAGCGCATTTCTTACCTGTCAAAACAACCTATTCTGCTGAAAGGTTATCAGAGTTGTATGTTCAAGAGATAGTGTGTTTGCACGGAGTTCCTGTCACAATAGTTTCTGACAGAGGTCCTCAGTTTACGAGTCGTTTTTGGGAACAGTTACACAGAGCCTTAGGCACCAAGCTGAGGTTTAGTACGGCCTTTCATCCGCAAACTGATGGGCAGTCGGAAAGGACCATACAGACCTTAGAAGACCTGTTGAGGGCATGTGCTCTCCAATTCACCAGAAGTTGGGATCTACACTTAAGCTTGATAGAGTTTGCCTATAACAATAGCTATCAGCATAGTATTGATATGGCACCTTATGAAGCCTTGTATGGTAGACGTTGTAGATCACCTCTGTGTTGGTTTGAGACCGGTGAACATCAGTTGTTAGGTCCTGATCTTGTGCAGCAGACCACAGAAAAGATTAAAGTAATACAACAAAAGATTAAGACTGCACAGGATAGACAGAAATCTTATGCTGATATACGTCGTAGACCCTTAGAGTTCCAGGTTGGAGACAGAGTGTATCTCAAGGTCTCGCCTTGGAAAGGAGTCCTTCATTTTGGAAGGAGAGGGAAGTTAGCTCCTAGATTTATGGGACCTTATTCAATCATTGAACAGATTGGAAAGGTAGCATATAAACTAGAGCTGCCACCTGAGTTACAAAGGTTACATCCTGTGTTTCACATTTCTATGCTGAAGAAATGTCACCCAGACACCGAGTCAGTTCTACAACCTATGGAGGTAGAATTGAATGATGATATATCCTATGAGGAGGGACCAGTGTCAATCCTTGATAACAGAATTAAAAAGTTAAAGAAGAAAGATATAAGTCTTGTGAAAGTCCTCTGGAACCACCATGGTGTTGAAGAAGCCACTTGGGAATTAGAGGATGAGATGAGAAGGAAGTATCCTGCCCTTTTCTCTTAATATGTCTTATCGATTTCGGGGACGAAATCCTTGTAAGGGGTGGATAATTTGTAACATCCCTGACCTGGGTTATGAGTTAACCCTAGGTGTTTTGCCTAATTATGTAATTAAATCTTTGTGATTAACTCTGAGCATGTAATTAAGTTTCTCAGAAACATATAGTTCAGATTTTGCTCCTTGTAATATAAAGTTGTAGCATTGTTTTGTAATACAGGGACCTATGTGCAAATTACCCAGTTAGAAGGGTTAACTTGCAATTTGCACATGTTGAGGAGTTCCTCTGATGTTGAAACATCATGAGAACCATTTTGGTAAAGTTAGAGGTATTTCCCAAGCTTGGGCACCAAGGTGCAGCTGTGGAAGCAATCCCAGTGCTTGAAACCCTAAATTGGGGTAAAATGCAATTTACCCAAATTAAGGGATGCAATTTGTAAAATATATCATCTAATGTATCTATTAAGACTCTTGCCATCAATTAGAGAAGAAATGATGAGGAAGTCACCTCAATTGAATTATCAAGTTATGAAATATACCTTGTGATTGAATAATCAGGGTATATGTGCAATAGCTCTTTATGTATGTACCTTAGTATTAGATTGATCTTCTTTGCCTCTTTTTCTAGACCTTAAGAGAAGGTTTGTCCTTAGAATAAAGAGGAAGGGACGAGCAAGTAATGAAAGAAGGACCTAGTTGGAATTATGGGAAACTTATGGGCCTTTAATGAAACCCCACCCAAGTATATATATACACTTTACCTCTCAAGAAAAGGAACCTTTCCTTCGTGCATATCACTGTTTTCCCTTGCTTGGCCGACTAAGGACTGTTTTGGAGCTCAAGAGGAACGACCAAGGGTGCAAGGTAGGTTTGGGACCTTCTTTTGCCTAAATTCCATGGTCAGAACTCGGATTCAAGGTCAAGTTGATAACTAGCTCACAAAACTCTACCTTTCTAGCCATTTCTTTTCGTCTTTCCTTGGAGTTTTCACCTTGGCCAACCTATGAGAGCTCAAGGACGCCATTAGATCTTGGAGCTCAAGGAGCAAGCTTAAGGCGGGTTTTATAACTCTAAACCCATGCTTTACTATATACATCTCTTTTATGCGGTTAGATGATAGTTCTTCATGTTCCCTACTTTTCTTTGCTGCCTTGCAAGCAAATCCGTGGGATATCCATACTGTTCTTGAGCTAGGAGAGGAAGGCGTGATTTCCAAGAAAAACCCACCGCTTTTCACTTTCTTAAACGGTCTCCCTAACTTGCTCTCACGGTCTCAGGACCGCGAGGTGAGCAAACGGTCTCTGGACCACGAGAGGGCAAATGGTCCTCACGACCGTTTGGACCCGTTGACCGAGTGTGGACCGTATAAGAAATCTGTTCCTAATTATGTAGGCTAATCACCCTCAAAAATTAAGAGGTTAACTCCAAAGTAATTAGGAGATATGGCCTTTTTAAGTAACAACTTTAATTGCATTTATTCCTGATTTTCGAACGGTCTGAAATTGCCTTTTTGGGAAAACGGTCTCAAGACCGTGTAAGGTCGTTGACCAAGCTTTGACCACATGAAATTACTGTTCAAAATTATTTTAATTAACAACTCACCAAGTTTGATGGTCTAATTCCAAACGAGCTAAGAGTTGAAGGGTGATTACTAGGGCTAACCCTAGATGAAATCAGTACTGAAATTATGGTGACTTAATTAGGGTTTGTAGGGTTGATTGACCTAAACGGTCTCAATACCATTTGAGGGTCATCCAAACGGTCTCAAGACCGAGAGGACAATCACCCAAGACCGTTTGAAGGTCTAGGGTTAAGCTAATTTGATCAATTAAGGACCCAATTGCAATAAGTTATCAATTAATCAAAATTCTGATTTTGTGACTCAATCATGGTTCAACCCCTATCAAATCACATTAGATTTTGATGAAATCTTGGGCAAACGGTCTCAAGACCATGTGGGGTCCACCCACATGATCGCAAGACCGTTTGGGCCAAGTTTGGGCCCAATTGGAGCTCAATTGAAGGGTTCAACCTTGTGTTGATGCACATTGATTGAGTGTTGATGGGTGAACATTGATAGACCCTAATTGGTCAACAATTGAGGGTCAATTGAATGACCAATTGGTTAAGCATAATCTTAATTGACCTAATACATAAGTGGTCACTATGGCTTTGACCTTTTGAGGGCTTCAACATTGGTTGACATCATCGGTTGTAACCATTGAACTTTGTTGATGGTCCAAGCGGTTGAGACCATGTGAGCCTCGCGGTCTCAAGACCATGAGAGCGCTCGCAGTCTCAAGACCGTGAGAGGGCTTGTGGTCTCAAGATTGTGAGAGGGCTCGTGGTCTCAAGACCATGAGGGGCCTCGCGGTCTTGAGGTCAAAGGTGAGCAAACGGTCTACATAACCTTCGCGGTCTTGAAACCAAGTTGAAGGCTCGCGGTCTTGGAGTAAGATGAGGGCTCGCGGTCTTGGAAGTCAAAATTGGCTAAACGGTCAACACACCCTCGCGGTCTTGGAAGTCAAAATTGGCTAAACGGTCAACACACCCTCGCGGTCTTGGAAGTCAAAATTGGCTAAACGGTCAACTCTTTCAAACGATCTCAAACCAATTGGAGGTTGATGGTTGAGATCGATCAAGGTGATTCAAGGTTGACTTCACTCAATCATTTGAAGATATAAATGGATCAATTATGCCCTAATCTAAACCCTAATGATAACCTAGGACATTAAGGGATTAATTGACTAATGAATTGACCATGATGATGATCAATGGGGTAAATTACCAAAATACCCTTGAAGGGTCAATTGAGTAATACCTTGATCAGATCAAACCCTAATCACATGGTGGTGATGTTTTTGGCTATGTTAGCCTATGATGACTTAATCCAACCTGATCTAGAGTGGTGTTATCACCCTCTACTAGTATGAGGAGAGAGAAAGTACTTCTAGAGAGAGAAAGTACTTCTACATAGAGAAAGTACCCTTTTTAGGTGGAAACTCAATTAAAGAACCTTCAATACACATGAATGTGCATAATTAGGGTATGATCTACTTGTGAGAGGTCATAGAAACCCTAATTATAATAAATGATGAACCTTTAACTAATCTGAGAGCATCAATGATGATGTTACTCATACATGATGATGATATGAGTTCAATTCACCTTAATGTGAATAGTAAACCCTAATCCAAGGGTGATGACATGTAATGTGAATAGTAAACCCTAATTCAAGGGTAATGGCATGCAAATGAGTATTAAACTCCAATTGATGAGAATCAGAGGATTTAACTCTTATGACAAGAGTGGGAAATGTATTACTTATTTTTGTATTACCTTTGTCAGTTAAATTAACCATGCAGGTTCTGATATGAAGGTGATCTTATCCAGGTATGGATGTTGATGTTATATTCATTGAAGGCATGTTGTTAGCCTTATGAATAAGAAAAGTAACTTGATGCCTTATCAATGGCATCCTATGATGATAATGGGTTGTGAGAGCCACGAATACCATCAAAGTCATGCTTTAGAGATGACTTGTGATGAGTATAATAAGAAATTATGATTGATATGAGTTAGGCTTGTTACATTTAGTATTCTTCTTTTATAGCTATTATGCTACTGTTATTGTTTGAAGAACAATGTATGTTGTTAAAGAATACTAAATGTACCTAACTAATCAAGTATAATGTAGAGCCCTGATCATAGATCCATCATTGTCAGAGATCAAGTGATGGTGAAACAGGTTTTCCTCAGGGAACTCCTGGAGCACATACTTTTGAGTATGTGGGGTACATGGATGTATAGAACCTTACATCCTAGTGTAGGGATGTGATGTAGATGTGTAATCCGTCAATCCTTCACTATATTTCCATGCCGTATCAGTGGTAGGTAAACATGAAACCTCCTGATGACGAAGAAATCACAGATATCCGTATCAGTGGAGATAAACATGAAATCTCCTGATGACGAAGAGAGTACAGAACTCCACTGTGACTCTAGAATAGCGAAGGAACAGTTTACCCTGGTGAGCTATAGTAGTAGAGACACGAGATGTCCTACAAGTGATCCTCTTACTGACTGAGGAAGGTGAAGGTCATGAGAATCCGGCTCTCTTAATGACCTATGTATGATACTGATGTGACTTCTCAGCGATCAGTTGGAGTATGAGTGGTATGCCTCATCTCCACAGGGCATAATGTTGTTTGTAAAACAAAATCAACCCCGTAGTATACTTGTTATAGATAACTACAAGTTAGTTGATTGATGTTACACTGTGATAGTGCTTATATTTCTTCATACCTCATAAGTGTTGAGTTCTTGTTTATAGCTGCAACTGTTATCTAATGCTTTGAAAGTTTTATTACTTAAGATATTCTTGATGTTATAGTGAAGCTTCTGGTGGAGAGTTATAACTCTCGCTGGGACAATTATGTAAAATTGTCTCACCCTGCAGACTTCAACTTTTTAGGCGGACGTCGTAGACGAAGGAACCGGTCTACAGGTGACCAGTCTCAGCAGCAGCACCAGCACCAGGAGCAGCAGTAATCTCAGGTGGAGATTTAGCCTGCCATGTGGTGTAGTTAGAGTCAGTCCTATGTGTCCTCTGTACTCTCAGGTCTTGGAGTCTTTTGTATGAGTTCTTGAGATTTTGTATCTTGATGTATATAATTACTCAAGAAGTAATTATCCTAAGATGTAAACACTTTATCTCTTTTTATGAATGAAGCTTTATGGATCCAAGCTCTTGTCTCGAAAAGTTTTAATTTCCCGTGATTTTTGTCTACCGATGATTATCGAATCGCTTCCGCTAAGTTTTAATTGTGTTTATGTCATGGTTTGGAGATCATAGCCCACACATACGGTCCCAAGACCGCATGAAGGCCATGCGGTCCCAAGACCGCATGAAGGCCATACGGTCCCAAGACCGCATGAAGGCCATACGGTCCCAAGACCGCATGAAGGCCATACGGTCCCAAGACCGCATGAAGGCCATGCGGTCCCAAGACCGCATGAAGGCCATACGGTCCCAAGACCGCATGAAGGTCATACGGTCCCAAGACCGCATGAAGGCCATACGGTCCCAAGACCGCATGAAGGTCATACGGTCCCAAGACCGCATGAAGGCCATGTGGTCCCAAGACCGCATAAGACTAAACGATCTCAGAGACTGCATAAAGACAAACGGTTTGAGAACCCCAAACAGTCTCAAGACCATTTGGGATCAACTTAAGCCTATAAATAAGACCCCAAGAGTCACCTCAAAGGACGGAATTCTCGGACGTCAAAAGGTTGCCCCAATCGTTCCAGAGCTCCTGCCACTTCCATCCTCCGCCCTGAGGTTGTCAATCTGAGATCCATACTCCATCCTGAAGCTGCTTTCTCCTTCTTCGCCAAGAAGGTGGGAAGAGGAGACCTCCTCATCGTGCAACCTACGAAGACTGGTGGATCGTTTCTCTCTCTCCCCAAGGAGTTGACTTTCCCCCCTCCTTTGTGGGGATGATGCTCTCTCTCTCTCTTCTCGCCTCCTTCTTAGTCCTAGTCATGAGGGAGTAGTCTTCTTCACTAGGGTGCGGGGAGTAGCCCCGCTACCCATACTTTCATATAATGTAAAATGTAATCCTTAAGTTGTAATAGAGAGTTCTTATCTTTGTTAGTTTGACATCAAACGATTAACGAATGCATGTTGCTTGATCTCCAACTTGTGTTATCCTTTATCTTTTAGTATGAATTGTCTATGTTTGTACTATTAGATTCGAAACTCATTTTCATGTTGGTTCTTGGTGCATGTATCCACCATGCATCTGTTTCGGTATCCAGAAGTGTATCTCAAGAAATGGAGTAAACTCACTATCATCTGTTGCACTTTCATACTATGAAATGGAATCAGTTGACGTCTGGAAGTGCAACCTTGGTATGTCGAGGAACACACTTTGCGAGGAGAATGATGCAAAGTAATGTGACCATTTGTTCGGGAATGGCTGGCGTTGCAACATTCCCGCACTTCTCGTAGCTAGATTATCCGAAAGGAGGCTAGGTCTACAAGGATACTAACTAATCGAACTCTTTTTGCAGGTTAAGTTTTGCTTTGCATGTGTTGATCGATGTGTAGTGGCGGTGAAAAACCGATTACACCCTAGTGATCTTTCATCATTGTTAACAACCTAGATTTACTTGCTTTCTTTACTTTACTTGCACTTAGCTTAAAAACAACCAAATCAACCTTTTGATCGAAATACCAACTATTGAGTGATTAAGTGAAATTCAAACGTTTTCCATCTTGTTGGCAACAACAAGACCGTTGTCTCGAGGATTCGACCCTTAACTATACTGCGATAAGACTTCCACGTATCCTAGCATACGTGGGTGGAGTTTTAACTTAGTATAAGCAAGGCTAAACTTAGAGATCTTCTATCTCTAGGATTTTTAGTGGTGCACACAACTCCACGTAAGTGGAGGCTCCATCAAAGGGAATAAGAAGATCGGATATTAAGCTTTAGTTGAGCATAACCCCATACATATTTCTAGTATTTGCATCATTCAAATAGGTGATTAACGGATTCCACGTCGATATGACAAAGGAGACAAGGAGTAGAAGGCGCCCCATACCATATACTGATATTTTCAAAGGTAGGAAGGATGTTCTTGAGTGCTCTGTAAATTGTGAGGCTCCATCATTGATAACGCTTAGATAGCCATAAGATCTCGAAATCTTTATCATTGGGAAGCTTTTGGCGGTAGCTATTCCACAAGGTGTGGTCATCTGCATTAGTATAAGAATGCCATAGTAGAAACATTCTTCTATGACATGTTGAACCCCCCATAAGGCGGGCAGGAGATGCGAGAAGATTAGCTCCATAACGTCTAGTCATCCAAGTTCTCCAGATGCATGAACTATTGTGAAGCTTCTTTGTTCTGTTCAAGGTGTAGTAATCAGCAAGTTCATCTAGTTTTTTTAGGCCAAGACCCCCTTCTTCAAGTCGGAATGCAATGTTTGACTAGCTAGTAGGATGCGTAGAGCTTCCCCATATGAAGTCAGACATGAGCAGTTCCATTCTTCTCAAGATAGAGCTGGGAATTTCCCCCATTCTCATCCAATAAGATATCAACCCCATAGCACAATATTTGATTAGCATGAGTCGACCCGCCATTGAAATCTTGAAACTAAGCCATCTCTGGATCATATCACAAAGTTTGTCAAGACATTCATGAAAAGGTCATCTTCTCAAGTTCCCACCTGCCATAGGGAAACCTAGGTATTTGGTAGGCCAGGTACCTCTTTGAATATCCATCCAATTGAACAAACCCACTTTGTTGTGACATGAAGTAGAGAGATAAAGGTGAGTCTTATTTCAGTTACATTTCATGCTTGAAACATTCCCAAAATTTTGGAGAAGATATTTAAGATGAGTAAGAATGCAAGACCATCCTTCAGTGAAAATAAGCACGTCATCTACAAATAAGATATGACTTAGAACTCGCGTTCTATTTATAGGATAGCTTCAAAGTTGCTTCTTGTCACGAGATTCATCAATGCATCTACTGAGACCTTCCATAGCAATAGCAAATAGCAAAGGTGATAAAGGATCGCCCTGACAAAGACCGTTAGAACTTTTAAAGAAACCAATAGATGAGCCATTCAGAAGAAGAGAGAACGAAGGGGTTTCGACACACTATTTGATTGGAGCAATCCATGTCTCACTAAATTTGAGACCAGACATGCAATCTCATAGATAAGACCATCTAACTGGGTCAAATGCCTTAGTAACATCTAGCTTCACATAGGAAACTGGAGGAATAGCCTTGAGATTGTATTTAAGCATGAACTCAATAGCCAGTAATGAGAAATCCTCAATACTCCTACCTTGAGAAAAAGCACCTTGATAAGGAAAAATAAGTTTAGGCAGGATGGTGGATAACCTTTGAGAGATGACTTTGGTTATGATCTTGTAGAGCATAGAATAGTAAGAAATCGGACGGAAGTCAGTTGGGGAAGAAACTATATCCTTCTTGGGTATTAGAGCAAGAAAAACATGGTTGACTTGCCTGACCATGTTCCCACCTTCAAAAAACCATTGAACTACCTTAACTAGGTCATCGTAGATGAGATTTCAATTCTCCCTATAAAAGAATCCGTTGAAGCCATCAGGTCCAAGGTTCTTGTTGGACCCAATGCTCCAGACAGCATCCCTAACCTCCTTCATATAAGGTATACATCACATCTTGACATTATCTTCAACAGTGACAATAGGATACCATTCATGAATGTAAGAAGGAGAATCTGGTTGTATCTGATTATACAGTTGTTCAAAAAAGTGAATGGTATCATTAGTAATAGAATCAACATCCTGTATAAGGTTACCTAGGGAATCAAATAACTTTGTGATAGAGTTTATGGATTCTCTACACTTGACTATAATGTGGTACAATTTAGTATTCCTGTCACCATTCGATAACCATTCCATTCTACTTAGTTTCTAGAAAAATTTCTCTTTAGCTTTGAGAAGAACATCGAGTTTATTAAGTGTAATCTTTTTAGCTTCAATAAGGTCAACATCTAGAGGGCTCCTTCTGAGAACAACAGATATATCATTAAGTTCTAATCTCTCCTTTGAGATGAGGTTATTAAGATTAACATACTTCTTAGACCATGTTTTCAACTTTTCTTTGATTCGTTTGAGCTTTTGACGAAAGTAGAAGAGAGGATTGCCAGATACATTATAGTTCTAGGCGTCCTTGATGATCTCATGACATCCCTCCTAATCCATCCAGAAATTAAGAAATCTGAATGGCTTCTTTTTGTGAATAATATTCCTCATGTTCACATTTAAGGCACAATGATTAGAATATGAGAAAGTGATGAATTTGGTTTTGGAGACTGGGAACTTAGCCAACCAAGAATCATTGACCAATGCCCGATCAAGTTTACAAGCTATTCTCTTGGCAACACCTTGCTTGTTATGCCAAGTGTAGACTTCCTTACCTATGGTAGGTAGCTCAGTGAGGCTCTCATTATCAATCGCAATATTAAATGAACTCAAAATAGAAGATGGAACCTCACGACCCTCCACCTTTTCTTCTTTCTTCCTAATATTATTTAAGTCTCAAATAATTAGCCAAGCATCATCAATATTTATAGCAAGACGTTCAAGTGTGTTCCAGAGAACGGATCGTTCAGTCAAAGAATTCCTAGCACAGACAGCTGTAAGAACTATCACAAGACCACCTTTGTTAAGACATTTGATGGTAATTTGTTGATCATCCATCTCACTGATCTAGGTGTCCCAACAATCTGGGTTACAACCCACATACACACGACCATTGGGATCATGTAGATGATTAGAGACCCATAGCCATCCTTTAGGAAACATCCTTTCAGACATATGTAACATATGCTTCTTAATTTTTGATTCAACTAGCACAACAATAGTAGCTTTATTATCTAATATTGTCCTCCTGACCTCTCTCTTCTTTTGTGGTTTCCCAGAATCACAAACATTGGTCATTAAGAAGGTCATTAATGACCTATGTAGGCTAATCAGATCTTACTAGACCCATCACCTTTAGAAGACTTAGGAGTCTTAAAAGGCATCGAGTAGGTCGACTTGGAAGCTTTATCAGTAGTGACTTTTCTAGTTTGTACCTGGGTTGTGTCATCCATCATGTGATCCGAGGAGACATGGACACTATTATTTAGTGATTCACCACCATCACTAGCCATCATTTCCTTCACATCATCATTAACTTCAGAAATAGTATTCTCTTCAATGCCTCCAACACATGTTAGTGCATCGAAGTTGTTACTGGTTTGAACAACCTTCCCCTGATCAACAATTTGTTTGGTTTGGTTATCAGCATGCTCGTCCTGAATATCATCAACATGGGTGGATTTTTTCTTCTGTCCAACCACCTACCAAACTTGTGAAGGATTGGGCACAGGAACTTCAGCTGCCTTAGGTTTAATTGGGCAGTCGTGTGAGTCATGACAAAAAAACCTTGCAATCATAACACCTCTTTGGAATATATTCATAATGGACTTTAATAGCAGCAGGCTCCCTTCTCGACATGTTGACCTAAATCTCCTCTGGTGGCTCTTCATCAACTTCGACCTCAACCAAGGCTCGCGCTTCTCCTAGTGACTCCTGTCCATCCGATTTATAGTCGATTCTCAGTAACTTTCCAACCCCACTAGCAAAAATGCCCACGGATCTGGGGGACCAATTCTGACCTATGCTAGGAATACTAATCCAAATTGGAATGGTACTGAAGAAATCCTTTTGGAGATCATCGCCGGTTTTGTAATCTTTGACAACAACAAGCCTATTGTCAAACCATCTGGGACCACTCTTAATGATGTTTTACTTGTCATCGATAGAGTCAAACCTCAACAGAAAGAACTTATCCGGTTTGGAGAATAGATCAAAACCACCTCTGAGCTTCCATACATGACGTATCCATGCAAGGAGATGAAAGTAGTAGGGACGCTTACCCATGACATACATGATTGCAGTATGTCCAACACTTTTTCATAACATCGTATGTAGGATCATCAATGGTCACAAATTGTTTCCCATTGATTCTCTCCGGAGGATCAAAATTATGTTGCTCGAAGGTATTAGCACCTCCAAGCACCTGGATCCACGCCTTCTTGATGATGTTAGGGTTGCTTTGTTCCTTAGAGGAGGTATGTTCATCTGGTGTGGCTGAAGAACTCTCCGTCGAGGCCATCGCGGGGAGAGGGGGGAGGATCTCCCCTCTCCACTAAGGTTGGAGTTGATCGCCTCTTCAGTCACCAGAGGCAGCGGTGCAAACCCTAGGGTAACGCACGGTTTCTAACTCTGTCATTAATGATATATATGAATACATATGGCGAAATAATGAGCCCTACAATGAAATATGATCTTAAGAAGTACATTTGACTTGTTTAATCAAGATTTGATTAATAATTGAACTGTATCTACATTTTATACACTTACCTATGAGTTAATTTGAGGGGTTAAGTTAGATGACCAAATGTTGGAGTGTTTGTTTCAAACTTGGTAGTAAGAGCTTTTGTATTTTGAGTACCTGATGGATTAGATGACATTTGATTTGGAAGTTTCTGCTAGAAAATATAAGAGTTTGAAGTTAATGAACTTTGATTTAAATATTATTATAAGATAGCCTAGTTGCATGTAGCTTGAAAGCCTATGGTTTGTGTCATTCAAATGTCCCTCGGCTTAGATGTTATGTGTGTTATTCGACTCTTTTCCCTGCCATAGGGTCTCAAATTGAAGGCCTGAAACATCATCCCCTACCTCCGAAATTCAAAAGAGGTAGGAACATTAGTTCTATGAACTAGTAACCTATACCACCGCATCAAATAAATCCCTTCCATGCGCTCTTTTTTTACTCTTCATCTCTGTAAAGCCTACAGATTTTTAACCACCGTTTTAGTTGGAATTTTCACGAAGAGATGAGAGAGGTATAGTGCCTAATAGACTGGTCCGGTAAATACCAGTAACCATGTATCAGAGTTCAAAAGAAATGTACGACAAGATTATTTTACTGCAAAAAGATATTAGTTCGGTACCACTTTACCAGTGTGGCCCAATTTCTTACCAGTTCGGTCTGGACTGGATTGCTTATATCTAGTTTTCAGTGCTCATCTATCCTCCGAATCGGCTCTAGTCCGGTGTTGTTCAGTCATATTTTGGACTAATGAATTTGATTATTGATTTCTGTGCAGGTCTGCTCTTCTGGTAGGGAGTTTATGGAGATCATTGATAATCTCCGGAGCACGGTGGACAAATGGGTGGGTCTGAAGCTGTCGCTGGCTGGCAGAATTGTTCTAATTAAAGCCGTTCTTATCTGGGTTTATTTTGGACAAAGAAAGATCAATCATTAGTTCGTTCCTCTCGTCTGGTAGAAATCATGATGCTTGGAGCACGGTGGCTGCGCCTACGGATCTTGGTGGTCTAGGCATTAGGGACTTGGTCGCCATTGCTAACCGTGCGACTGAGATGAGGATTGACACGTTCCTCGTGAATGGGACGTCTACCTGGGCTATCTGGATGAGAAGGAGGTACGGGGAGAGGCGGTTGTTATCCGATCAGAACAGGTCCTCAAGAGTGTGGAGGAGAATGAACCTGCTCTGGATGAAGGTTCATACAAACTACCAGCTGCTGAATGGAACATGGAAAAGAACTGATACCATGGTTTGGGCACAGGTTGCTGCAGGCCCACAGGTTCCTTGGGCTCAGCTCATTTGGAACCAGACTCATTTCCCCAAATGGAGTTGTTGTTTCTATAGGGGGGTTATGAGGAAGATGCCTACGATGGATTGGCTCATCAGATGGGGGCTGGGAGCGAGCACTACATGCCTCATGTGTAAATGTGAGGATGAATCACACAAGCACCTATGGTGAGAATGTAGTTACAGCAAGTACATATGGACAAGGGCTATGCTGAAGTGTGACGGGGGGGGGGGGGGGGGGGGAACCCGCCGTGCGGGCTGGACGTCATTGCCTGGATTCTAAGGAACACATATAAGAATCAACCTATGAGACACTTTGTGGGCATTTGTATGATTGCCATCATGTTTCATGTGTGGAGGGAAAGAAATTCCTGGTTACATAATAGACCTGAGAAGGATGCCACTATTATTTTTGATGATATTGTAAATAGCTTACTTACTGTTGGCAACGCCAGACCTCAGCTCGTTTGTGGGCTGAACACGTTGGTCTTGAGCCATTGGGATTTTTGTAGTTAGATCCCCGACTTTGTATTTGGTGTTCCTTTGTTCCCAACTACTTTTTGATACATGATAGTGATATTTTAACTTATCCAAAAAAAGAGATGTTGGCCTATTTCTTTTTATTTTCTTGACAACGTTTGGCATGTGTTCTAAATTATATACTATATAAAAATCGTTTGTGCAATTTTTTCTTCCATATTTTTTAAACTATAAACTAGTCATTCTACACTAATAAATGTTATTGTGGTGATCAAATAGTAATACATATTATACAAGAAAGAGTATGAGAAGTGTTATATTCTTTTATTTTTATTTTTAGTTATACTTTTATTTTTATTTTTTAATACTATCAAAACCTCATGGGCACCCATGAGTCTACCCGTTTAAGTCTGATTTAGATAATACATTTACCACATGTAAAAAAATATTCGAACCCACATGCACCCATTTTAGTTAGAGGATTTTATGAGTGACCCATAGGCACCTGTGGGCCACCCATTTTATGAAATTAATTATATTAAAATAAAAGTGATAATCTACTACTACTATAAAAATGTAATGATCTACTACTATCCATTAATTAAAAGGAGTTCTAGTACGAACTTGACTTGTACAACCTCTATAAGACAAAGAAAAACAAATCTATATCTGCTACATTTTTCTAATTACTCTATCAAACTTAAGTAAACATATTACAAATTATTAGCTATAGTGTGTATGGATATAATTATATATCAATAGGAACGGCTAAACCATCTAGACAGCGATCACGCCTAACCTTCCCCAACCAGGTTCTGTGGGTAACCAACCAATATGTTTCGGACGACGGTAGTCTACCATCATAGATGGTATGATGGCGGATTTACCGTACCACACCAAACAACCTAACATTGTTGGATAGCAGAAATTTTCGCAAAGAGAAATAGATTGCCACGAACTGTTGTATTCTGTTGTAAAGAACTATGTAGAATATGAATAATATCCACCGACTCTTGTGGGCAAGCATATATGCTGATGGGGATTAGCATGTTAAATATTGACGAATACTAAAATGATGTTGCATACACGGATTAGTTGGTGAAGCATTCAGTCAACATAGAGTTACTGGATTTACTTCTTGCTGCTTACTTACATAAGAAATACTGGCATGGACAATAGATATGTAATCAAAATATTAGATAATTTAATTATATATATGAGAATTTTGCATAAAGAAATGTCATTGAATTGTTGTACCAAAATAATAATAAAAAATTAATGGAAATGTATGGTAGTTGGTTTCCATTTCTGTATTATATTTTATATAAAAATTCTAGAGAATCGTTCTTTTTTTTTAATCTTAAAGCAACATCTTACATAGTTATTTTATTGAATACATATTGTATGGGCACTAGTGGGTCAACCAGCAACTCATTGAATTGGATTTGAATTTTTCTTTGTTTTACCTTTTTCGAACCAAGTCTTTCTGACCCACACCCGCGAGACCCACCCCTAATGACCCAACTCAAATCCAACCCGTACACATGCTTGAGAATTCTACTTCAAAGATATTTTTTCTTTATATTTTTAGAATAAAAATTGGTCCTTGTGTATTCAAATGAAGTTATATAAAAAAGCATTGAGAGAATTTGAACAAATAACCTTTACTTTTATAAGTTCAACTTTTTCTTTGTCAAACATTTATAAAAGGACTATAAAATTATTACATATAATTTTATTTAGTTTTCTAAATTGCTAATTGAGCCTTATATATCCTAATAATTATGTCAAAGTCTGTACTGCATCAAATCATTTTTTGTGATAATTAGAATTGGGAGTGTGTCTAGGTCGAAGGAGGTGGAGGATACAGTTGGTCTGACATGACATCAGAACATCAATATTGTGATGTTATTGATGAGATCAAGCAATCATCGTTCCTTTTGTTTCTTGATTTCCTTTGGAGAGATCTTATTTAATATCATGTCTGGTAAGACATAACTCAAAACAAGTTTCAATAAATTCTTTACCTTTTCATCTACCTTATTCACAAATAAATTTGTACTTAATCTAATCTTATGTCTTAGTTATCCTTTGATTAGGTCAATGATGCTCTCTAAACTGTCTCCAATATAATATAATTTTTTCAAACTCGTACAAGTAGTTGGAACGAAAATCTGGTCTTTAATTTCCATAATTGGAATTGGACTTACTTTGCGAATTAGGATTGTCAAATTATGTCTTAAAGAGAATTCGATCTCGTTCGACCCAAAAAGTCTGATTTGGATTATGAATTTTGCTAATCTATGTTGGCTCTTGGTGTGGACGTTGACGTCCAATTTGAAATAAGGTAAGTTTCGTATGATTATTTTTTCAATCCTAATTGTCTAAGTCGTAATCAGGTATACTGCATATTATAAGTAAATAATAAAATTATACAGCCCAAATCATATTATGAAATGGGTTAAATTCCAACTATACCACCATGTAGGAAGAATCAATTCTGGATCAATTCCGGATTGGGATACTTCGCATTAGCCAGATTCTTATCCAATCTTGAACCGATTCCAAATTGACATCCTATTGCAAACAGCCGGTGTATCATCTTCACTACACGGGCCGGCATGGTGGTGAAGTTTTAAATGGATGTAATATTTATTGGACGGACCATCAGAAGTCAGGCCCAAGGGCAGTGCATAGCTGTGACCCTATAAACCTAAACGATATCAATTTTAACACACGCAGCACACCAGCTGGTTGGCATAGTAGCATTTACTTTGGCGCTCATGGGCCGAACGTGACTGGCCCATGCTTCCGCGATGTTAGTTCACCTAATACATACATCAAATTAAGAAAGTGTCCTGGTGTTGTTATTTATCTTCGTACCATTATATTACTTTCTCCATATTAAGCCGATGATACCGTTTATACGGATTATGCGGAGAAGTGCAGCATTTTGACTATGAAACGTGACTATTTAACGATGCAGTTAAGCTTTCTTATTAAACTTGAACGGAAACAGAAGTCAGGTGAGAAAGGCTTGCAACAGAAATTGATTATTGTATGCGTGGAAAAACGAGTATGCCTACAAAAACGATACAATGCGGAAATTTTCTTATATATATTTTTCTTGTATTTTAAAATCTCTCAACCTCCAAATGTCCCACATTATTCACATCTAAATAAGAGGATCCACTTAAGTGTGAGGGGAGACCAAAGACTTAAGGGTCTTTCTGGGGATTTGGAGTTGAAGGATGATTAGGCTTATTTGTGTGTTGAGCTTTTGACAAAATAAAGCACACGCTCATGTGTGCCTCACCACGCCACACCCAGCTGCACCCAATTTTTAGTTAGATGCATTGTGTGTGTATAATTTGATATTTTTATAAATATGGATTATATTATCTTGTTTTGTTAAAACGTCATTTTAATATTGTCATCTGGAATCTCAAAGATATACAACTGTCCAATTCTTCAATTGTTTTTTTTTCTAAAATGCCTGAAGCCTCCCAAACCTTAATTCTCTTTAAACAAATCCTACTATTTTCCCATCGAGATTCATTATCCTTATCTGGCGGTTGGCTGGTTCAAGTCTCCCCAGTTTTGTTTGAGAGTGCCCACTGAATCATGTGCATGGGATATTGTATATCAATTAACATTGGAGAGAAAATTCCTAGTTGGGCAACTATCTTGTTGGCTATGTCTGACTATATAACAAATATTTTGAACCATTTTAAACGCATAAGAATATATAAAATATATATAAGTACATCCAGTGAGTTTTTTAGTGTGAATTGCTCTCTTCTTTGTGTTATTTTGTGCTTCTTTCGGCTGATGTGTGTGGCCTCCACCGCATTGTCTTAACATGCTACATCACGATCTTCTCCAATTTATTTTCTTCCTTCTTCTCCACAAGATGTTACCCACTATTGTGCATCTTAATGAGATTTTTTTCTAGAGAAATTCTAGGGCCAACATACTATATGACACTAACCTCTTGCTAGCACTGGGAGGGAATACTATGAGCTGGGGTGACTGAATTTGGTAGTCATGTCATTGATCAAGCTCTTTGATGGAAGTAACATATTTTGTCTTCACGACTGTGATTGTCGTGATGTGCTTTCACCCACAAGTTTTTCTACACTCTAAAATCTATGTTATTTAATTTTCAACATATTATGTACTGCTTTTTCTAGTAAATGTTTGCTAAATAGTAACATAAAGTGATAAATATATCCAACACTAATGAAGACAAAATCACATTTCTAATTATTGTTTGTATTTTTTCAATTTGATTCTTTTATGGTTTCTATAATATGGACCCTAGAACATGATTCCCTTGTAATATGTATCAAACCTTAGGCCAGAATAAATAATGTGATGGCATTTTCATCATTGACAATAAAAGATGAGATTCTAACTCACTTCCTTAATCTTAGTTTCTCCCCTCACACCACCTTGGGAATGCGAACCATCTGTACATTTGGTTCCTAATGATTTTGATTCCCTGATAGAAAACTATAGTGATCCTTCTTCTCCATCTTCTCATGTCAAGATATCCAAGAAAATGAATTATTTTTCTCATGGTAGGATCTTGTCTGCTCTTTCGATTGAGCTTTATGACATCTACCACAAGTTATCTTCTTCCCTTGAGATTTGGCAAGTCTTGGATGACAAATTTGGGATGTAAGATGTTGGGTTAGAACAATATACTTTTATTCAATGGTATGCATAAAAAATGGTGGATATTAGGTTTGTTCAACCCATGTACTTGAGTACCAAAACCTCATATCAAAATCTATTTCCATTTATTATAAGCTTGAGGGGAATAGACAAGTGGTAACCCTAATTGAAAACTTCCTCCTTCCAGGAAGGATTTTTCCATGACTCTTTGTTATAGGCATGATGGGTTAACCATGTCCTCCTTAGTGAAATACCTTCAAAATGAATTTCATAAAAGGGACAAAGATGTTAAGGTTTTCCATGACTCTTTGTTATAGGCATGAAGGGTTAACCATGTCCTCCTTAGTGAAATACCTTCAAAATGAATTTCATAAAAGGGACAAAGATGTTAAGGTCAATACCTCTATCAAGCTAGTAGATGAAGTCAAACCAAATAATAAATCAAACAAGTTCAATCCTAGATCCTAGTAATATTTCAAGAAAGGCAAGAAGTCTGATCATAAGAAGCACTCTACTTGTGGGGTCCATCACATTTGTTATTCATGTGGAAATCCTCGTCATCTTGCTAATTTTCATAGGGACTGTAAGGGTCAATGGAAGCAAACTCGCCACCCCCCTAACAATGCAGAAGCAAACATGATCAATGTGAGGGTTGATGCACTCTTGTTCTAAAAGGTTACATACCACCAATTAACTTTTTCTTAGTCTTGATCTTCCCTATAGTGATAATTGGTAGATGGATTTTGGAGCGATTTCACATATATGCTATGATCGTTCTTTTTTTTACCTATCAGGTAGACAACAATCATGTGATCTTACGGAGTGATAATGTATCTATCAAGTAAATTACAGTCTATGAACGTGTGGAGTTGAAGCTCACATCGAGGGAAGTCCTTAGACTTCAATTTATTTTGCACATTTCATAGTTTTAAGAAAAATCTAGTCAATGAAGTCTTAATCATGTTGTCTTCTTATACTCTTTTTGTCAAATGAACAAATTTGTACTTTTAGATTTGGTTCTTACATAGGTTTTGGGTACTCCTATGGGGGTTTAATTAAGACCAATACCTCTTCCTATAACGATACTTCTCATATAAATGATAATTTCTTAAGTTGCCTTTCTCTTTCCATATCTTGTGATGTTTGATATGCAAGTCTAGGACATATGAAGAAGAACACTATGAAATGTATGGTTCACATGGAGTTCATTCCCAAGACTCCTATCACTAATGATGCTAGATGCCAAATACGTGTTCAAGCCAAATTTTCCTAAGAAACCTTTTAGATCAATATAAAGGAACATATCTTTTCTTGAGATTTTTCATATCAATATATGTTATCTTAATATTATTCTTGCTCGTGATGACATGCACTACTTAGTGACATTTACTGACGATTTTCAAAATATTATAGCATTTACTTGTTGAAATCTAAAAAGGAGAAAATGAAAAAACTTAAAATCTATAAATCACAAGTAGATAAATGTAACGTCCCAATTTTCTAAAACATGTAATCCACTGAGCGGAAGCATAATCTTATTGGGAATATCACAAACATGATTATCATTGCATAAAAATAAAGTGTAAATAAACCAACACAGGATACATTGCATAGTTTCTCATATCTCAACTCATAACATAAAACTCACACTCTAAACTAAAACACATGTCTCATGAACATAAAGGAAAATATAAACTATTGATAGTTGGCACCCCAACAGGTCTGGTCTCAGATGTTCTTGTGCTCCTTCTTTAACTGGTCCTTAGATAGATCTATCCTTGTTATTACTCCTTTCCTACGGGCATCACGCCCCCAGCCATGCATAAAACAACTTGTAGGTAGAGTTGAACATATTATAAAATTGAAATAGCATATACTTTAAAAAGAAAACATTTAAATATCATGAAAATAAACTTTACATTTTATCATTGTATTTTATCTGACTTATATAAGAATCCTCAAGTTTTACACTGAAGTGCCTCTTCTCTTTGCACTAAAGTGCCTCTTGAATTGCACTAAAGTGATCTGTATGCTAGGAAGCCCATGATTTGCACTGAAGTACATTGTATGCAAGGTAAGCCCATGACAAGGATCTTATATAAGGTTCATTCATTATCTTTACTCTTACTCTTGAATACTCTTTACTTTTACTCTTAAATATGAATATGAAGTGATATGATGATTCTTTAAAATAAATAGTAAAATACATTTCATTTATCCATTAACTTTTAACTTGAATCAATAAAATCATAGCATGAATAATACATTCACATACATTGTACATAGTAACACATAAACATCCAATAATAATGTTCAAAGTGCATGCACCACTTACTGAGATTGGAGCAAGTCCTAATAGTCTCTTGATGTTTAGGGAACCCTAATTACCTGTATAATTAATTAACATGCATTAATAATCATTATCCAACCTAATTTTAGGGTTTCACTTCTCTTGAGTAAATCAGGGAAATTCAGATCAAAACTAGACTCAAAATACCATAATATTATTGTTCCTTGTTTGAAAACCTTTCCAACGAATATTTTTGCATAATTTTCTGATCACATATGAATTAGTTAGGTAATTTACAAAGACTGGCCAATCACAAAACTTGTTAAATACACATGTAAATTATTATCCAGAAGATGGGGCCCTTGCCAATCAAGCTCAATAAGAGCCCACCAACTGGCCATCATCTCCCTAAGGAAAACTTGTGGTCAACAGGCGGTCGGAGCAAGAAAAAGCTGATTATGCCCATGAGGGCGCAATTCTGGAAGCCGATCCAACAGGGGTAAAGGGGGAATCCATCACCTTGCTTCTTCTCTTTTTGTTTCAGTGAAGAACACAACAAGAAAGACAAAATCGAAGAACCAAATTGAGATTTTTGAGTCTGTTGGTGAAAATCATGGTGCTAGGTACCTTCCTCTGATCCAGACGAACCTAACAAGATAAGGTAATCAACCTGCGGTGGCCAAGAACCCAAGATGGCCTCTCCGCCATGGATGTGTAGGACAATGTCAAAGAGGGAAAGGAGAAATCGAGTAATTGCGAGCAAATTAACACTTCTTGCAGATTTATAGTGCCCCCACGAAGGTACAGAAGCCAAGAACGGCATTGAAGGAAGGCCAAAACGCGAGAACAGTTCATAAGGCCAAAATTGTAACATGAAATGAAAAAGAGGGAAAGCATAACTTACATGTCTTCTTTCCCAAAAGGACACGATGAAACCCAATTAGAGCTACGAGGAACCAGTACACATCACCACGAAGGAATGTGATGGTTTTAAAGGCTGAGACAAGCTGCCGGCAGTCGGAGGTAGAAGATGAACAGCGGTCGTAAGGTTATAACGGAAGAGAGAGAGCAACTATGGGTTCTTAGGGTTTTTGAGATGCCGATGAACGTTTTTGGAGGTTCCCATATATAGGTTAGTTGTTGAATGGCTAGAGTCACCAGTAGAAGGGGAAAATAGGGGAAGCGAGGGTGATTCTAGCTGACTAGGGATTATAGGGCACCAAAACCCAACGTTTATGGGGTAGGAAGATTTGAGAAGATGTGAGGATGGTGAGGGAGAGATGGGTTTGTGCTGGGAGTCAGTAGAGAGGGAGATCGGGAATGAGGTATGCCTTTTCCACTTCTCCAGTCAAAGTAGGAGTCGGACGGGTGGGAGAGAGCCCACAGCCGTCAGATGGATCCGCAAATCCACCAGAAAGATCACAACTATCTGATTAGACCTGAGGTCACAAAAAGGAGAGCATGACATGCATCTAAATACAGACTAAATTCTGCACCATATAGGATTGCATTTAATAGGGAATCTATTCAATTTTTATTTAATTTCTTACCCAATCATAAGGAGCACTTCAGTGAGTTAAAACTTAACCAAAATTGGTGTGTTACCATATTTGGATGCAAGGATTTCGAAAATCAAATTAGATTTTAGTTTAGAGACTTCCTTCCATATGATATTTCCTTTCTAATTTATATCTTATTTTAATTATCTAGGACCATGTAAAAATATTTAGAGATTGATATTTTGAGGAAAGCTATATATCATCATTTCAAGTTCTCATAAAAATTATTAGGTCAAATTATTATTATCAAAGGGGTCAATTTCACTTTTAACCCCCATATATAGTTAATTTACTCATTAGGGTTACATTTGATGAAAATGAGTTCTATTAACTTGTTAATAAAGATTATCTTTAAATGAGATTTATCCATTGTAATTGGGTCTCTAAGTTTCAATAGGTTTTATATGAAACATTAAGATTTGAAATTTGAAATTAGGGTTTTCTAATGTAGGATTAGTTATAAAAAGTTAGGGTGTTACAATTCTACCCACCTTAAATGAATTTTGTCCTTGAAATTCTATTAGTCTACCTACCTTAGGGTTTTCCTTATCCTTACATGAAAATTCTAACACCTTATAATTATCATGACATATTACATATATTCACATCTAGGGAAAGACTAAACACAACCATAGTCTATCAAAGGTACCAAAGGGATTTCAAAAACTACATCATACCTTGTTCATTCTCATCATATTCACCATCATCCACCATGGTGAAGATCCTATATTGTATTTTTTCCCTAGGCTCTTTGTTGACTTGGGGATCCTTCTTCTGTAGGATCTTGGGGTAGTTGGATCTGATATGGTCAGCCTCTCCATAGTAGTAACAAACTCCAGTTCCATATCTACATTCTCCTATATGATATCTATCACACGTAGAGCACTGAGTCTTTGTGTTAAGGTTTGAAGCAGGTTCCTCTTGTGCTTTCCTCTTCTTGTCCTTGTGGTTTTTGTGCTCTTTCTTACTTCCTGAGGGTGCTCCATTCTTCCAGTATCGTCCAGGCTGGTCATCTAATTCTAGGGCAGACTCGAGTGCCTCCTGCACTATTCTGATGCCACATCCAGTCAAAGCATAGTCCAAATCAGGTTTCAGGCCACACATGAACTTCTTTGCTAGACGCATCTCATCTAAACCATAATCGTACTTCTGTAGCATACGGAACTTCATTGCAAATTGGCTAACAATTGAGTCATACTACCTCAGGCACTTGAACTCCATCTCCTTCTTCTCGATCATGGCTTCGGAGATGTAATGGTATCAGAAGGCAGTGGTGAACTCCTCCCAGGTCAACGGCTCAGTATTGGGTCCTCGAGCATTGGTGAAGTTCTCCCACCAAGTGCGGGCTGCACTGTTCAACATGTGTGTCCCAAAGTAAACTTTAGAAGGCTCGGGATATCCCAAATCACGGAAACAGTGCTCGATGTTGAGAAGCCACTCTTCAACATGACCAACTACATTTGTCTCAACTTCTCCAGAAAAGGTTTCTGGCTTGATCTTCAGGAAGTCTACTGAGGTCAACTCATGGTTCCTCAGTTGATGTGGTCTTCCTTGTTGACCGGTGATAGCATCGGCCATAGCCTTGATAAGGAATTTTAGAGGTTCATTAGGGTTACCATTAGGGTTAACCCCTCCAGAAGCACTATGATCACTTCCCCCATTGGAAAAACTTCCCTCTCCATCCACATTCTCCTTGCTCTTATCAGATCTCTTCTTGGGAGCCAACTGCAAAAGGGAACATAAACTATATGAGATTTTTGAGAAAATCCTGGTGGCCAACTATATTTTTAGCTCTGATATCATATTGTAACATTCCAATTTCCTAAAACATATAATTCACTGGGCGGAAGCATAATCTTATTGGGAATGTCACAAACATTAGTATCATTGCATAAAAATAAAGTTTAAATAAACCAACACAGGATACATTGCATAGTTTCTCATATCTCAACTCATAACATAAAACTCACACTCTAAACTAAAACATGTGTCTCATGAACATAAAGGAAAATATAAACTATTGATAGTTGGAACCTCACCAGGTCTGGTCGCAGATGTCCTTACGCTCCTTCTTTAATTGGTCCTCAGATAGCTCTATCATTGATGTTGCTCCTTTCCTGCAGGCATCATGCCCAAAACCATGCATAAAACAACTTGTAAGTGGAATTGAACATATTATAAAACTAAAATATCATATACTTTGAAAAGAAAACATTTAAATATCATGAAAATAAACTTTACATTTTATCATTGTCTTTTATCTGACTTATATAAGAATCCTCAAGTTTTGCACTAAAGTGCCTCTTCTCTTTGAACCGAAGTGCCTCTTAAATTGCACCAAAGTGGAAGCCCATGATTTGCACCTAAGTACATTTTATGCTAGGAAATCTCAATATGAGGATCTTATATAAGGTTCATTCATTATCTTTACTCTAACTCTTAAATACTCTTTACTCTTTTTGTTAAATATGAATATGATGTGATATGATGATTCTTGAAAATAAATAATCAAACATATTTCATTTCTCCATTAACTTTCAACTTGAATCAATAAAATCATAGCATGAATAATACATTCACATACATTGTACATAGTAACACATAAACATCCAATAATAATGTTCAAAGTGCATGGACCACTTACAGAGATTGGAGCAACTCTTAATAGTCTCTTGATGTTTAGGGAACCCTAATTACCCTGTATAATTAATTAACATGCATTAATAATCATTATCCAACCTAATTTTAGGGTTTCATGGATCTTGAGTAAATCAGGGAAATTTGGATAAAAATGGACTTGAAACCACCATAATATTGTTCCTTGTTTGAAAAATTTCCAATGAATATTTTTTCATAACTTTCTGATCATGCATGAATTAGTTAGGTAATTTACAAAGACTGGCCAATCACAAAACTTGTTAAATAGACATGTAAATTATTATCCAGGAGATGGGGCCCTTGCCAATATGGCCCAATAAGAGCCCACCAATTGGCCATCATCTCCCCAAGGCAAAGTCACAGTCAACAGGCGGTCGGAGCAAGAAAAAGCTGATTATGCCCATGAGGGTGCAATTCTGGAAGCTGATCCAATAGGGGTAAAAGGTGGAATCCATCACCCCGCTTCTTCTCTTTTCATTTCAGCGAAGAACACAACAAGAAGGACGAAATCAAAGAACCAAACTAAGATTTTGGAGTCTATTGGTGAAAATCATGGTGCTAGGCACCTTCCTCTGATCCAGACAAACCTAACAAGCTAAGGCTCTCAACCTGCGGTGGCCAACTACCCAAGATGGCTTCTCCGCCATGGAAGAGTAGGATGAGGTCTAAGAGGGAAAGGAAAAACCAAGTAATCATGAGCAAACCAACACTTCTTGTAGATTCGTACTGCCCCCACGAAGGTACAAAAGCCAAGAACGACATTGAAGGAAGGCCAAAATCGTGAGAACAGTTCATAAGGCCAAAATTGTAACATGAAACCAAAAAGAGGGAAAGCATAACTTACCCATCTTCTTTCCCAAAAGGATGCGATGAAACCCAATTGGAGCTACGAAGAACTGGTGCACATCACCAGGAAGGACCATGATGGCTTCAAAGGCTAAGACAAGCCACCGATGATCGGAGGTAGAAGATGGATAGAGGTTGTAGGGTTACAAGGGAAGAGAGAGAGAAACTATGGGTTCTTAGGGTTTATGACATGCCGATGAATGTTTTTCGAGGTTCCCTTATTTAGGTTAGGTATTGAATGGCTAGAGTCACCAGCGGAAGGGGGAAAATAGAGGAAGCGGGGGCGATCCTAGCTGACCAGGGATTCTAGGGCACCAAAACCCAGCGTGTAAGGGGTAGGAAAATTCAAGAAGATGCGAGGATGGTGAGGTAGAGATTGGTTTGCATTGGCATCCAGTAGAGAGGGAGATCGGGAAAGAGGTATGCCTTTGCCACTGCTCCAGTCCAAGTAGGAGTCGGACGGGTGGGAGTGACGACCCGCAACCGTCAGATGAATCCACGAATCTGCTAGAAAGATCTCAGCCGACTGATTAGACCCAAGGTCACAAAAAGGAGCGCATGATAGGTATCTAAATACAGACTAAATTCTACACCATATAGGATTGCATTTAATAGGGAATATATTCAATTTTTATTTAATTACTTTCCCAATCAAAAGGAGCACTTAAGTGAGTTAAAACTTAACCAAAATTGGTGTGGTAACAAATTTGGATGCAAGGATTCCAAAAATCAAATTAGATTTTAGTTTTGAGACTTCCTTCCATTTGATATTTCCTTTCTAATTTAAATCTTATTTTAATTATCCTAGACCATGTAAAAATATTTAGAGGTTGATATTTTGAGGAAAGCAATATATCATCATTTCAAGTTCTCATAAAAATTATTAGGTCAAATTATTATTATCAAAGGGGTCAATTTCACTTTTAACTCCCATATATAGTTAATTTACTCATTAGGGTTACATTTGATGAAAATGAGTTTCTATTAACTTGTTAATAAAGATTATCTTTAAACAAGATTTATCCATTGTAATTGGGTCTCTAAGTTTCAATAGGTTTTATATGAAACATTAAGATTTGAAATTTGAAATTAGGGTTTTCTAATGTAGGATTGGTTATAAAAAGTTTGGGTGTTACAACAACCAAACTGAAAAGAACCTTAATAGGATTAGATCCTATATAGGAGACGAGTATACTTCAAATGAGATTAAACAATCATGTAAAGAACATGACCTTGTTTATGAAACCACTACCTTGTAAAATCCACAATCTAATGGTATAGCTGAAAGAAAGTACTAAAAATTGATCAACGTTGGCCGAATGTGATCTACATCAAAGAATGTGGGGGGTATTTTAATTGCTAACTATGTGTTGAAGTGTATCCCTTTCAAACACATAGAGAAGACACTTTATGGACTTCAGTTTATTAGAAACACATTTTGAAGTACCTTAAAGTGTGGGTGCTTGGCCAAAATTAAAATCCCTAAAAATATAAAGAGATAGCTTGGTTCCAAAATCATTGATACCAATTTTATTGGCTATGTTGAAAATAGCAATGTAAGCAGAATTATAGAAATAAAGTCAGATATCCTTGACATTGGAATTAAATTCGTACAAGAAGCCAAACTTGTAGATGTTGTATATTATGAAAACATCTCTCCCTTCAAGATCTTGTGTTCCTAAACAAGTTGGTGAAGGTCCTTCAAAATTTGGAGTTTCAAAACCTTCGCGAATGAATCGAGATTCAACTCCTATTACAGAAATACCCATATGTGAACCAGAACCTTTAATCTTGAAGTGGCGGAGCCTCCAAGTGACTTTAGTGGGGGTAAATGGGATAAAGTAGCAAAAAGATATGGTTCCATGTTCTACACCTTTAGAGTAGAAAAAGACCCTAAGACCTATGAACCAATCTTCCTCCAAGTTGCAAAACCATTGGATATAAATGGGTCTTTAGATAGAAGTTAACATAAGATGGTAGCATTGATAAGTTCAAGGCTAGGCTGGTATCCATAGGTTAAGAATAGCACAAAAGAGTCAATTATTTTGATACCCATGATCCTAAACAAATATCACCTCTATCTATGTCCTTGTTGCCTTAAACATGATCTATAATCTTGAAATCCATCAAATGAATATGAAGATTACATTCCAAAATGGAGACATTGAGGAAGAGATCTATATGGATCAACCTAAGGGATTTACAGTTTAAGGACAAGAACACAAAGTTTATAAACTTGTAATATCCTTATATGGTATAAAACAAGCAGCTAAATAGTGCAATGACACGTTTGATAATACTATTTTATCTCATGCCTTTACTGTAAATGAAATTGATAGATGCATTTATATTAAGTCTATTCATAATTAACTTGTGATTATGTATTCATATGTTGATGATATATCAATCTTTGGACCCAAATAGATAATGTTTCTCATACTATATCTTTTCTTTCCAAGAATTTTTATATGAAAAACATAGGAATTGTTGATGTTATTATTGGTATCAAACGTGGTAGATATAATTCAGGTTATTTCTTAAATTAGTCTCACTCTGTAGAAAAAGTTTTACATATATTTGATATGCATACTTGTGTTCCTGTTAGTACTCCATATGATCCCTCTTTACATCTTAAGGCACATAAAGGTAGTCATCTGAATCAGAGTATATACACCTAAATTATAGAAAGCTTGATGTACTAAGCCAACTTTATTACTTGAAATTGTTTATACTGTAAGTAGGCTAAGTAGGTACACCGGTGATATTTATGTTGATCACTGAAAGGCTTTGGTTAGGGTTTTTATAGGTATGCTAAATGTACCAAGAGTTATGGTCATCATTACATTGTCTTCCCATTTGAGTTATAAGGATATACAGATGCAAAATGGATTGTTGACTCAGAAGAAACAAAGTGAACTAGTGGTTATGTGTTTTACCTAAGTGGTTTTGTGGTTTCTTGGAAATTGTGGGAAATAAGAAAGGAGGCTAAAAATATATTTTGTTATTAATAGATGTCAAATTCCCCTCCTATATGTAGGAGAGGAGGTAATTACAAATAGACGTGGAATTATCTTAGAACTAGGTAGTGGATTGCACTGTGGAAATGGGCAATTCTGACTATAGGCTTTCTGTCTAGGGTAGGAGTAAAATTTATATTAATTTAGTATAAATAAGATATAATGAGACCCAGTGGTGAAATCAGCAATCCTTAGGAATCCACAACATTTGAACCAATTACCCTTTATTTTTGTTTAATTTTATTTTGCTTTGTTTAAACTCAAACTCAACCTTTTAATTGGCTTAGCTGATCACGTTGTAGTTAGTAGTAGTCACTGAGACTACGTCTCCCTGAGTTCTACTTGGGCCTCACATAGGCCTATATTACTCGACGCGTACACTTGTGTTTATATGCACGGTTTTAGCGTGTTAAGTTTTTAGCGTCGTTGCTGGGGAGACGGAAACGTTTCAGCACTATGAGTGTTGCGGGCGGCCACTGTAGGCCACCTTTTATTTCTTGCAACTTTGTTATAATCATTGAAATTTATTGCATACATATAAAATTGATTTTCTCTATTGAGTACCATGATCAACTGATTCCACATTTTTAGGTACTAGTGCATGGTGCAGACACGGACCATGGACTATGAAGAATTTACACCAGAGGTCCCAACCACTATTGAGGATCCACAAGGGTCTTTCAGAACTTTAACGCCATCTCTAGTTCAAAAAACTCCATCAGAAGACATACCGTTAATGCCCTGGAAATAATTAATGGGGGACGGTAATCCAGGGGCTGAGAGGACAATATGGGAGATGATTAAGGCATGTTCCTCAGCTGCACTGATAGGACCTATCAAGAAATAGAATGTGAATGTAGCATAATACAAGATTGGTCCAGGGTTGATTGCGCTCATAATGTCACAAGCTTTTTATGGGCACACTCATGAAGACCCGGTGGCACACATCAACAACTTTGTGGAGTGTTGTGACATGGTGAAAGTGGATAGATTTCCATAGACAACTATTTATCTAAAGTTGTTTCCATCATCACTGGAAGATGAGGCAAAAGAATGGATGTACAACTTTCCAAAGGAATCGATTGAGACATGGGATCAAATGAACAAGACGTTCTTTGAAAGGTAGTTTCCTCTGGAAAAGACAAATGAGCTGGCGAGGAACATTCACAATTTCAAACAACAGACAGCTGAATCATATTCTGAGGCTTGGGAGTGTTTTCAGAACATGCTCAGGAAGGTCCCTCATCATGGGATAGATTTGGAGAACCAAGTCAAGATGTTCTACTTTGGGGTACACAAAAATGAACGTGTCACCTTAGATAGTGTAGGCTCGGGGTTCTTTCTCAACAACTCACCCACTATGTGTCAGGAGATTTTGAAGAACATGGCCAAAAACCAGGCGTGGGGTAATGAAAGAGAGTGTCCATAGCACATCAAGAGTGGGGCAGAGTCAAAGGAAATCAATGCATTGAATGAAAATCTCGATTTGATTGCTAAGAATATATATCAGAAGGAAGAAGAAGAAGAGGAATAAAAAGTCAAGTACATGAGGCAGCAGGAGTATAGAAACAATGAAGAAGATAATACCAATGAGATGTTGAGGAAACTACTCCAGCAAAATGAGTTGTTCATGGGACAGACACAACAGGTTCTTCAGAGCCATGGGGCACAGATACTGAACATGCAGTATCAAATTTCTCAAATTATGGAGGAGATGGCTTCCATGAAGAAGATCATTCAGCGAGAAGCTATTGAGAATGAATCACCTATGCAACAACATCAACAGGTTAAATACATCTCAGTTAACAAGGAGCCAGAGCCCCCTATTGAGGATATACCTGAGCAGAACATCAAACAGTTAGATATGGAATATGTCCCAAAGTTCCATACCCTCGCAAATTGTATGGATTACCGAGAGGGTACAGCACGCCACACAAAGAAGAGAAGGTGAAGGCTCTACCCTATAGTGGAGAAGCCACAATCAATAAGGAGACACCCACAAGCAAGGAGAAGCAGCCACAAGTCGTGCCATCCATAGAAGATGTGCCAAATTCTATCTCAGAAGGTGTTGTTGAAGCAAGCTTAGGGGAGGAGACCCTCAAAGTTCCTTATGTTCCACTGCACAAGCGCATAGAGAAGCCAAGTGTGCCACTCCCAGATAGTCTAAAGTCGAGGAAAGAGAAAAGGAACTTTAGGGAATTTCTTGAGATCTTTCGAAATCTCCACATCAACATTCCATTATAGGAAGCAATAGAGAAAATCTCGGTATATGGAAGATTCATGCAAGATATCATCAATGGGAAATGACGGATCAAATATAGTGACGTTTGGTGTGTTGATGAAGTGGTGAGTTCTATTATTTAGGGAAAGTTGCCAAGAAAGAGAAAGGATCTAGGACATTTCTGCATCCCTTGTTCTATAGGTGGACAACAATTCCCACAAGAACGGTGTGACTTAGGGGCAAGCATTAACCTCATGCCTCTTGCTACTTTTCAGAAGTTGGGATTGAAGAAGACAACAAAAGCCTCCATGACAATTGAGTTGGCATATGGATCAATTGTGGAGCCACTGGGTATATGTGAGGATGTTCTAATCAAAGTAGACAAGTTCATATTTCCTATAGATTTTGTGTTCATGGATATGGCTGAGATGAAAGTATTTGAGATGCTATTGGGAAGGCCATTCTAAGATACATCTAATGTGATCACTGCTATTGGGCGAGGTTACTTGACACTTGGGATTGGTGATGATAGAGTTGAGTTTAAGCTTACATCTGAATCATTAGAGCCACCCCTTGACAACCCAGGTTGAAGGTATTCCTCGTGTCAAGCCTAGGACATTAAACAAGGGCGCTTGCTGGGAGGCAACCCAATTTTAGATTGTTTCTTTATGTTCTTTTAATATTATGCATTTTGTTTTGCTTAATTTTTCATAATGTTTTGTAAAAATGGTGCCTTAATTTGTGGTTGGAAGTGTGCAGAACTTACAAAGTCGGTACCACTGACATCCATGTCGATGGCACCGAGAAGTGATCAGTGTTGGATCGACTTTTTGAAAGGCAGAGTCAGTGCCACCGAAGTCCAAGTCGCTGCTACCGACTTCCCTAAATATTTTTTAGAAAGTTACAGGCGTGTATAACTGATAAACTGTTGGTACAACCGACTTCCAAGTCAGTGGCACCGAAACGTTTTATTGTCCCAAGTTTGGTGGGTGCGTCGATGCACCAAAAATGATTGGCAGAGTCGATGCCACTAAAATTAGAGTCAGTGCCACCGACTCCTGGCAGACAGCCACCTGAAAAAGGCCATAAACTCCACCGAAATAGTTTTTTTTAGCACCATTTTTTGTAGAACAAAGAAGGCTAAAGAAGGTCACATCTTAGCACCACTAAGACACAAAAATGGGCCACCAAGAAGAGGGAGAATAGCAAGCACAACTTGATCAAATGAGCCTCTAACCATCCACCTCCACCACCCTTCAGAGAAATGGTACCGTTGTTCCATCTCTTAAGTTGGAATTTTGACTATGAGGCCATAGTCATATTCAAGCTTGGGGGGTGTTGGAACAAACTTTTATCTTAGCTTTTCTTTATTTCTTTTATGATGTTTTATTTTTGAAAAATTTAGTTGTTTATTGCAATTTTTAGGATCCACAGTTTATCTAATGTAATTTTTGGAGAAGTAAATACATGGTTTCATTTGAGTATATCAATCTCTGGGGTTGGGTGCACTTGAAAAATGAGTAAATTTCAAAAAAAAATTGTGTGCCTATTTTGTGAGTAATTGAGTTGCATAACTGAGGAAGTGCTTGGGAGAGTCAGCTCCAGGACATGAGGATATAAATGACCATCTTGATTGTCTAAAGAAAGTGATTGATAAGGTTGTTGAGCCCAAATTGACCAAATACTAACGTGACCTTAAACTAAAATTTAAGAGAGAAAACCCTTGATTACCCTGTACATAGGTCATTAGAGAGGGACATATGATTTTCTTTGAAGGTTCTATCTCTTAGTTGTGTGATCTCATCCACCGCACACATCTGCTTTACACTCCAACATACGAAGATTGGGTACATGGGATCATTATTTCTCTTGATTGCATTTACAATGCATAGTAGACCTTGCATAATAGTTGTTTATTTATTCTTGTATTAGTGAAAAAAATGAAAAAAAAAATAGAAAAACATACCTGCACAACAAAAATTCTGGTGCATATCATGTAGTTGCATAACATCTTATTCATGTAGTTTGCATATGCATTACATATCATCTTGCAAATATCATGTCTAGTTTCTTCTTCTCTAATATAAGAAGGTAGTGAATTTGCCCATACCCTTAAAAAAGGAAGAGAAGCATTGACATAAATCAAATGTGTAGTGAAAGTGGAAGCCCGAAGTAATTCTATCATGTTGAAAGGGGCTTGAAAAAAAAAGATTGAGTATAGTGTCAAAAAGTGGGGGAGAAAGGGCATAATCCTACCCGATCATAAGGAAGAATTAGTACATGATATAGTTTGTAGATATTTCATCTTAATTTGAGATGAAATGATAGGTGCATGCATCATTCCATCTTCAAAAGTAGGCATTAGGAGCATTTTATAAATTCTCATCATCATAGGTTCATCATAATTTTTGATTGTATGAATGATTTTATGTGCTCATGATTCTTCCACATCCACCCATCCCGACCACCCGCTGCTCTTATTGGTAGGCCACTCATATGATTTTCTCCTCATTCATTATTTATCAGGAGAATTGCATCCATGTAGATGGTAGGTAGAGAAAAGAGCAATGTAGATAGGAGATCAAGCAATGCATCAAGTATGAATCGAATGAGTCTATCATATTAGCTATTTTAATTGATAGTGTTTCATTGATTGGGGGACGGACAACTTTTATAGAGGTTTTTGGTCGCTTAGATGGCACTTAGTGTTCAGTGGTTAGTGAGGGCCGGTATGAGGACCAAAGGTGGAGACTTTTTAGATGTACCTTATGCACTTATGTCCTTCAACTGACTTATCTCAATCAGATCTGAAGGTTTTGTTGCTCGAGGATGAGCAAGGTTTAAGCTTAGAGGAGTTTGATGCACAGGTTTTGAGTCACTTTTACAGGCTTATTTTATACTTGTTTTGTGCATTTATTTGTTAGTTTCTTGATTATATTTGCATAAATCATTATTGTTGTCATGTACTCTCCGTTTGCATCAAATTATGCTTATTTTATCATATTTATATGATTCTATGCATTCCCCAGACTTATGCATGTTTTTCTACACTTTTCAGGTACTTTATGTACAATGCAGAGTCGGTGCCACTGACTTCCTAGTCGGTGCCACTGACTTCCTAGTCGGTGCCACTGACTTTTTCAGAATCAGCACTCAATTAGATTGCCCAGATCCAACAGTCCACGTTATGTGATATCGTAAGTTGGCCTATGACCTAACGAAGGACGGCTAGACCTAGGGATCATCTCACGTTGCACCGCACAAAGACTGGAGAAGAGAGAGAGAAAGGAGCACGGAGCCAAAAAACATCAACCGAGAGATTTGAGCACCTCCGACGGAAAATTTTGCTGTCGAAAGACTACAAAACGTGTGTTTCTCAAGGAGGATCGTCTGGAACATCTTCTCTCCAGGGGTTACACGGATTTCTTTCATGGTTCCCACATTTTTCTACTCTCTCTCCATGTATTCACACTTGAAAACCATGCGGGGCTAAACCCCTCCTTTCCTTAGGACCCATGAGTAGCCCGGGGAATCATTGTATCGACTTTTTCATGAATTAATATAGGTTCCCTTTATTCTTGGATATATAACTGTGAAATTGAATGATCTATCTATGCTTGATCACCATCAGTAGAGTTTTAGCCTGATAATTGATCTAGAAGGAGGATTAAAGGTTGGAAAATCACAAGTTACACTTTGCTACACGTTCCTTGGGAAAGGTAACGTACGATTAGTGGAAAGAAACCCAGAGTCTTCGATAATGCACCTAGACTAAGATATAAATTGCTACAGACGTGGAATTGGCTTAGATCCAGGTAGTGGATTGCACCGTGGAAATGGGAAATTCTGACTACATGCTTTCTATCTAGGGTAGGAGTAAAATTTATATCTATTTGGTAGAAATAATATATAACGAGACCCTGTGGTGAAATCGGAAATCCTAAGGAATCCACATCATTTGAATCAATCACCCTTTATTTTTGTTTAATTTTCTTTTACTTTGTTTAAACTCAAACTCAACCTTTTAATCTGCTTAGCTGATCGCACTTTAGTTAGTAGTAGTCACTGAGACATAGTCTCTATGAGTTCGACTCGAGCCTCACATAGGCCTATATTACTCGATGTGTACACTTGCATTTATACGCATGGTTTTAGCATGTCAGTGAGCCTATTAGGTCTTTATAAATTAGAAAGATCTCAAGTGTGTTTGAAAACCTCTTAGGATCACATCTAGTCACCATTCAGTTGATTAGTGTGTGACCTTGGGAAAAAATGCACCAGTCTCTCAACCTATATAAGGAGGGGGATTTATTTGGATTTATCACAATGCAGACACTCCTCCTTCAAGCACTCCTCTCCAAAGCTTCCTTGAGTACTTCTTTGTCGAGCATCTTCTACATTGAGCTCTCATCCTCTCCCTCTGTCTCTCATGATGGTGAATAAGCAACTTCATAATGAAGCATCTTATTCAACAACAGATTCACCCCACCTCATTCCTAAGCCACGTCTAGTTCTTGATTCATTATTAAATCCCTCCATAATGCATTTATTTTATCACAATTTTGACTAAGTGAGGGATCAAATGGTATAGTTCATTTTTTGGTAGTTTGGAGGATTACAAGTATTCGAATTATTTATTTTTTGTTCATGTCAGCAATTCTTATTGAAGTTATTATATCGCTAATAGTGTCTTGCCAAGATTGCAAATCACAACTTTGATACCACCCATTACAATGACGTGGCCTTCGTCAAGAAATTTGGGTTCACTGACAACCTATGAAGAGTGCACAAAGGACATGGAATGGATTCTACTAGCCACTTCCTGTGGGTATGGCCAACATATAAGGAGATTATGTTGGAGTTCCTAGAATCCTTAGAGGTGTGCTTCATAGCAAAACACACCTGTGGCCATGGGTGGAAGGATGATTGGGTGAAGTTCATGTGTTATAATGCCACCAACCATCTTGTTATGGCGGTATTCAACACCATATTTTAGTGACTAAAATGTAGAGTGTGGTGTTTCCCCAACAATTTTAGTCACTCTATGCCATGGAGAAATCACACATGATCATCCTCCCATGAAAAGCTCAATTTCCATCATTCCAACATCATCGACGTTGGGCACCTCTTTTCCAACCTTCTTCAATGACTCTTGACTAAACATTGTTTACTAGAACCCTTTAGGGGAAAGGGAATGTCTAGGTGATGGACGTGTTTTTTCTATGGACATTACTCTTGCTAGGGAGAGAGAAGGTCAACCTTGTCACACTATTCTTTGTACATGAGCATTTGGTGGAAAAAAAGTGAGAGGATAAAGTTGCCCATTCACTAATGATGTCTCGTCACAAGACTCACCATCAACTTCAACCTTTTCTCTCCCATCTTCAAGAAGTGGAGTCAAATGGGGATATGGATTTTAAGCATTTTCTCGATCACAAGACTCAACATCAACTTCAACATTGTTCTCTCCCATTTTCAAGAAGTGGAGTCAAAGGGGGATTTGGATTTCTAGCATTTTTACAATGCCAAGATCTTTGATAGGTTTGGACGTAGCATTTATACCATCTCCAAAATGGGCCAGAGAGAATTTTTTGTTCCTATCTTCAACGTCACTAATCTTGGTCACCTATGTTGGATGGATGACTATGTGAGAGACATGAACTAGGAGGGAAAGGATGTCAATGAGAAGCTGGTGAGAACAACAATGAAGAGGTTAAGGAGACTAAGATTATATAGGAAAGGACCATAGGAGGCCACACCATACACCACATAACTATGAAACCTCTTCATTTAATTCGACTCTAACATAGGGAAACCCGTATTCATTTAAGGGGATGTATAACATGCTCAAAACCATTCATATTGGTCAGCATTAGTGGAGGAGGAAATGAATCAACTTGCCTCCCATCAAGAGAGGATATTCTACAACTACGACTAGGTTTTCACGCATCAGTAGGTGATGTTATCCAATGAGTGCCTTCTCCTGAGAAATGAGGAGAACTTCCACCAGCACCTAGAATGTGTAATGTGAACAAAAAAACCTATCTACATCCATTACTGGAGCTAGGACATTTTCCCTGACTATCCACCAGCCATGTTGTTTGACCCTCCCGAGTTCACAAGAACATTATACCAACCTGATCCATATATACCACTGGGAACATTCTTTGAATTCGGAGGCTAATCATCCAGTACATTGTTCCATCTTTGAGTTTGTTTTTGATAATGAGGGCAATGCCGAGGTCAATATTAGGGTGGGTGTAACAACCAATATTAGGGAGGGTGTAACAACGTCCAAGTATATTCTATATATAACAACATCAAAAGCATGGATCATCAAGGTTGCACCCAGAGATTGTAACAAATAGTGCCTATCTTTCACTTCTATAGTAAAAATAGCTATATGTAGGTTACATATACATTGATTATCACACATATTCTTTCCATAAATATTACAAAAAAGGACCTAACACATGATATAACTGGTAATATAGTTAAACCTCCTTAGACCTTTTAGATGGCACCCCACCAGGTATTGAACTTGTAAGTAAATCCTTGAGCTAGTTCTTGCATGTCAGATGGCTTTATCATCCACGCATGCTCCTTACCTGCAGGAATCACTCCCCTACCCGTGCATTCAAAAAAATGATTGTAAGTGGTTGGGTTTCAGTAATAATATGAACATAATATAAGTAAAGCTTAAAACTAATATGAACTTTCATAAACATTAATTGTGACTGAAGGATGCATTCTTAACTTTATTAAACTTTCTTATTACGGAACCTACTCAATGAGCCTTTTTAGATCTAATCTCGCAACACACAAAAGGTGTGAAGGCTTATGAACACACCAAAATAGAACAAGATTGGGCTTGAACCCAATAAACATAAGCATACTAAACACACTGAAAGTAAATAGATTTGGGCTTGAGCCCATAAAATGAAGGAGGCTCATGAGGACCAAACTTACAAAAAATACTCATAAGTAGGGACTAACTATATTTCTTTATATGATATGATCCTATCTTATCTTACTTAAGGTATTCACCCATAATTACATTAGTGATCTTAAACATGAAGAGGTATGTTCTTTTAACTTACCTGATAGTAACATGAATTTCAATGTAGTAGATATTAATAATATGTGCATATGATTAATACTTCTTAAAACATTAAGGTGCACATATGATAACATATATAAAATGAACTTTAAACATAATTAAGCAAGACAAACTGAATGAATGGAGTTAATCAAAACCCCAAGGCATGGACCACTTATCTAAATTCAGTAGGAATGATTTCTCCTATGATCATGATCTCAAGTCTTTAATTTTTCCTGTCAATATCACCCAAATCCTATTTGATGTCTCATAAACCCTAATTAAATCAATTCTTGAAATCTGAGAAACCAAAGTTAGAGTCATGACTCCCAACCTAGATTAAAGGCTAGATCTCGAAAAATTGATCAAAACCCATATATTACTCTACCTCATTGGACACACCAATAAAATATGTTAAATTTCCAAAAATAACCAAACAAAATTTAGATAAATCAGATTAGTTTTATCTGGGGTTCAGATAAAACAAAAATAAAAATACATATTAACCCCTCTCTATATTTTCTAACATAACTGTGACAGGGGATGACTTACTCGGATAGACATTCCAATAAATCGACAACTGATCAAAGAACCGAAACAGAAAACCTTAAACTACCTTTGCACATATGACCAAAATCATTAAAATCATGAGCGCAAGTAGGTTTTCTTCAATCCAGGTTTCTTCAAGCCTTGTTCATGGTGCAACCAGGCTTCTTGGATCACCAAGTTGTCATGCCACACTATGACCAGGGCTATTCTCCAAAAGTCAACATTCCCTAAAGATCCCCCATGCTTTAATGTACTTGGGAAACCATTTCAAAAGTTCCTCAAAGCCATGGAGACTCATCTCCCAGCCGTTGCCATGCCGGAAAAGAGATTAGGGACTTCAAAAGTGAAAGTGGAATAGAAGCGGTAGAAACTATAAACCAACCATGGCATTTGCTTCTCCTTGATCCATAGAAGGTTCACGATACAAAACCCAAGGAAATACCATTGTCAAAAGGACTGATGGCCATCCTATCTCTGATGAGATGGAGGTAATTGTATCCCCAGAACATGGCTACAATGCACCACCCAACATGTTGTGGAAACTAAAGAGCACAAGCTAAGGATACTTAGTGCAAATCTAATTATGCAAAGGTGGCTGAAGTTGTGGGTACCAATCCAACATCATTGAGGAGGAAGATCGACTTCATGGAAGAGATTTCAAAAGAATATAGTTAAATTTCTTGATTACGAGGGTTTGTAGGAGTCCAAAAAACATATACACCACCATAGAAAATCGATAGCAATGTGGGAGGCTCTTCCTTCAACTCGTGCCAAGATACGGGGAAAATTGGTGATTGGGTATTCACTACGGAGGGTGAACTAGGGATGTAACTGGGGTTTAAAAGGATCACAATCCCCTCCCAAACCCAAAGGTGAAGTCTGATAAAAAAACCATTCTTGAGATTGTGAGAAATTGGTGATCAAGAGTCTAAAGGAAATGAGGCTTCTATTCATTTAGAGTCTTGATAATGGCAGGAGGTAGATGATGTGGATCCAACCCTCCAATGGTCATCCAACGGTTGTGAAAAGTCCCTCGCATAGAAAACAAGACAATGACAGCACAATTAATTTTAACCTTGGGTGAGAAATAGATAAATCATACGTGTGACATGAAACTCTAAACTTTATGAAATCTCCTTTAATACAACAAATTTTAGGGTTATTTTAGTCTACTAAATAGAAACTTCCAAAAATAATTTTAGGAGTCAAACAATGTCAAAATGACTTCAAGTTTTAATCGTAGCTCCCCATTAACATCTAATATATTATTTTTGGATTTGATATCCAAATTTCTTAATGAAAATCCCTAAATAAATTAATTAGGCCTAAACTTCCATAACACTCAACTAAATGTAGGAACATTATAATCTTGCCAAAATTGGCCAGGAAGCTTATATCGTCATTCTCTTTAACTTAAAATTCATTCCACCACTTATTATAGCCCCAAAAGGCATAATTAACCCATTAAGCATTCTGATATACTAAAGCATCAAATTCTTCAACAAAAGAAAATACATACCTATAAAATTAAGGATGAAAAATCCCCCCACCTTATAGAATTTAGATCCTCAAAACTTCAGGTATTGAAAGCTTTGGGTACTTATTACAAAACTCATGCTACCATACACTTAGTTGTGCATTATATAATTTAAAGGAAAAATGACAGTGATAACCCAACAAGGTTTATAATTGATTCTAGTCTACCTATCTTCTAGACTACCACACAACCTACTTTTTATTCAAGTTTACTAGGGACTCCAACGACATATCTTATTTTGGTTGTTTGTTTCATTAGACAACTCTATTAATCATGTAATATAACCCTAACATCATTAACAACCAAGCTTATAGGTACTTGCAAACAATATGATATTGGAAGCATTATCCTTTGAAGTTATGAGCAAAAACATTAGTCTCCATAACTAATCCTAATGTTACTCATGATACTACTCCATATGTTCATTATTATACCCTCACATACTTTGACACATGCATTAGTGAAAACCAATACACTTATGTTATGCTTAGTTCAAGCCCATAAGTCATTTTCCCACTAAGATTGTTGCTTACCACTAAGTAGGACTATACCCTTCCCATGAACGTAACTACTGTCTCAAACCTTTAATCTAAATCTCAAAACATCCATGTAAGGTCTACTATTTCATATTATTACAAATAAGACCCAAAATAGTTTGTATATATTTTTGTTCTCAAATCCTTCAAGCTTTCTTATCTTCTAAGCATACAATAAATTGAATTAGGTCATAAATGAGTTTTGATGTGGTTAGAATGTTAGAGTCGTGATCATTCCACATGTTGGAAGAAATCATCCACCATCAAGTTAAGTGTTGACAATTCTCCTATGACTTTGGTGAAGTTTTTAGTTTATTCTTTCTCTTGATGAACTTGGCTAGTGCTTAAGACTATTGGGAAGGATTCCTACTTTTACATGTGAAATACACATTAAGTATTATCTCAAGATTCATTATGATTATCATGTCCTTATCACTAGTTAGTGAGTCAATAAAACTATTTTTTTCCACATAAGCTTGCACTTAAGTGCTCGCTACTCGCAAGAGCTCATTACACTTATGTTCATTGCCCTAGGTTCTCACTAACTTTAAAGGATAACTAAAATATCATGACTATCTTAGCATTACTCTTAATAAATTTATCTTTCATACAATAGTGCTCTTAGCTGGATAATCCCAAGGTACTTGTTGTCACCGTCTTACCATAACACCATTATTAACCTTAAGAAAACTAAATAAAACATTAATCACATCTCCCTTTCTAGGACCTATCTCCCATCAATCACGATGTAAAACCTCATAATGGTTTGATCCTAGAACATTGATCAATACTACCACATAACTTATACCACCACATGTTTGAAGAATCATCATGTATAAACTTAAAGGGATATCTATCTACCTCTAGAAATCATTGTACTATTATCGTACAATCTTAATCTTGGATACAAACATCATTGATATTATCTTCCAAAATTTACCTTAATATACATCATGATTCAACTTGTGAGAAAAGTCCTCCCTAAAACTAAGATTTAGACTGATCAAAATTCTTGATTTTTCATCATACTATGTTATTGTAAATCTACACTTGGTGTCTAAACATCATTATACTACTCCTTTACAAACCTAAACTTAGAGAACAACCTGATTAAAAAAAATAGTTATTCCTCAAAAGCATTCACATGTGCCACAAGTTTCTCCTTGAAACCTTGGTTCTAGGGTTTTCTCATTCTTATAGAATATATAATATGAAAAATACCATACTTACTTCCAATCACTAATCCAAAAATCCAATCAAGGATGAGATTTTCTGCTTAAAAGTACAGTTCTAAAGGAACACAATACTTAACTTATTCTCACTTATCATTCTTAATATATAACTTTCACTTACAAACATTAACATCATGAAACATCTACCACCATGATTATTAAAAAGATTTAAGGATGTATCTTCTCATTACGTAAACCATTATATGAATTATATGTATGGACATCTACACAGCTGATCTGATCTGATACACAACATGGTGCACATAAACATAGGTTTGTCTCCTTCTTGTAATGTGATCCACCTTAAACATATGTTGCTCTATCCCTACCACATGATGTCAATGGATGCAAAGACTGAGTTCCACATAAGCATTTATGTTCATGAAACATGATGTTGACACATGCTACATTATTCTAATGTTAAAACTTTAATATGTACAAGATCATATACATTGGTGAAAAGTATTTATATTCATTTCTTTATAGGTTAATTACCATAACGTGTTCCATGATATATGTACATCCATTTTGCATAAGTAAAAAACATAATCTTGTTTGAATTGAACTCAACCATTAAATTGGGATTTTCATAATCATTTCCACTCCTTAATTCTGCAAACACAAAAGTATTAGGTTATTCCTCATTAAGAAAACATTCTATCCTTTCTTTCAAGGTTAAGATACCTTGGTATCAACAATAAGTCCTCAAAATATGTTTGGATAGCATATCTTAACATCTCATTTAATAAGAAACCCTTGGATTAAGTCAACATTGATTATTACCCTTACATACATTCCCTAACTTTTAAAGGAAATATATTTACAAAAACATTTTTTGAACTACTTATATCATCATCCCTAAACCAAATCTAGATAGTCTAGAGCATTCATTACCATAAGAACATGTATACTAAGAAGCCTTAATATTGCAACCTTGGTGTATCCAGAACCCATAATCTATTACTCTAAGCTCATTATTCTATTATTTATACCAAAGAATTTACTATCAACCATGATTTGTGAACTTCTATGTAGTTATAGTGCCATCAGGTTCAAGCGGCCACATGTATGGGTTCCTAGAATTAACTATTTATGTTGTCTGTTGACATATACTCACGAATATATGTATGTAAATATGATATATCATATCATACTCGTCTTCAACATCCCCTATTACAAGTTTCCCATACCACAAGTATCTAGATGAAGGAGATTACTATAATAATATTATGTGTCTATAAAATATCCTCTAAGGCTCTCAATTTATCTGTGTCCCATACCACAACTATTGAGAAAGAAAGAGGACATTCTATGAGATAGGGAGTTAACACTTAAAACGTATAACAAAAGACACTTAAACCTATGGTTACTTATCCCTCTATGGCTCTTGCATTATATATGTAACAACCTCGATTTCCTAAAACATTAAATCCCGCTAAAATATTTATTTCATTCCTTATATCAAATGAAAACTTGAGAAGGAAAAATTATTAGGATTATTGAATACATTGATAATATCATATTATATGAAAAATAAGTTTCTTTTTGTCGTATACATAGGAGTCATCATAAAATTGGCCAAACTCATTATTTGGGAAAACATAAATTGCAATTGTACACTTAATGGTAGCCATGTTTAAAAGGAGAGTGATTTTACCTAAACAAAATTTGATATGCACCTAATCAAGTCACTAATTATTCCATCATAATCAATTATAACTCATTAGATATTTAATCCTACTTGAATTATACTTAATTATCTTCTTAGAAAGGTAGACATTTAGTCTAGGGTATAACAACCCCACGAGTTAGGATTTTCTATATCATCAAACTCCCATGATTCATTAAACATGGGCATTAAGATAATAGAGAACTATACCTTTAAGAGGATCTTATTACTAATACTTGGTCTAACTTCACTAAGTTTTACACTTAGGACTCATCTAAGTGGTGAAGACTATAAGAGTGAGAATTTTCTCCGATGGCAATTTATAATATTGCTCTGATTCCACTTTTCTAGCAAACCCAAGTATAATCCATATATAACAACATCATAAGCATGGATCATCAAGATTACACTCGAAGATTGTCACAAACAGTGTATATCATTCACTAAAATAATAAAAACAACTTTAGACAAGATATAGATACATTGATTCTTATCACAAATCTTATAATGAAGGACCTAATATGATATAACTGGTAAGCTAGTTAAACCTCCTTGGATCTTATATATTTCACCCCACTAGGGTTTAACTCGTACATAAATCCTCAATCTAGACCTTGCATGTCAGATGGCTTTATCATTCTCTCTTTCACCTTACCTATTGGAATTGCACCCCTAGCCATGCATTTAACAAATTGATTGCATGCGGTTGGATTTTAGTAATAATACTAACATAATCTAAATAAAGCTTAAAACTGATATGAACTTGCATAAACATTAATTATGGCTTAAGGATGCATTATTGAATTTATTAAACATTCTTATTAGGGAACCTATTCTATGAACCTTAAGTGATCTGATCTCACAACACACATGAGGTGTGAAGGCTTCTGAACACAGTGAAAGTGAACATGATTGGGCTTGAACCCAATAAACCTAAACAAACTAGACACACTAAAAGTGAACATATTTGGTCTTGAACCTATAAAATGGAGGGGGCTCATGAGGCACAAACCTTCTATAAAAATGTTCATGAGTAGAGACTAATTATATGGTCTTAATATGATATGATTTTATCTAATATTATCTTAGGGTTTTCACCAATAATTGCATTATTGATCTTAAAATTGAAAATTTATATTATTTTAACAGATCTAATCAAACATGAATCTTTATGTAATAAATCATAATAATATGTGCATATGATTTATACCTCTTAAAACATTAAGGTTCTCACATGATAACATATATAACATTAACTTTAAACATGATTAAGTGAGAAAAACTGAATGAATGTAGTGTATCAAAACCCAAGGGATGGACCACTTACCTAATTTCAGTAGGAACAATCACTCCTAAGATCCTAATCTCAAGTCTTTAAGTTTTCTTATCCATATTACCCAGATCCTAATTAAAGCCTCATAAACCCTAATTAAGTCAAGTATTAAAATACAAGAAACCAGAGTCAATAACATGACTCGCAACCTATATCAATGGCTAGATCTAAAAAAAATCAAAAAACATATATTGTATTTCCAAAACCAACCAATCATGATTAAGATAAATTGGATTAGTTTTATTTAGGGTTTAGATAAAATGGAAAATTAAAAAAATGGATTAACCCCTCTCTATTTTTTTGCTCATTTGCATGAGAGGGGGAGATTAAGTCCGATCGAAATTTAAATAAGCTAGAAATTAATCAAAGAACTAAACCAATAACCCTAAACTACCCTTGCACACATTACCAAAATAATCAAAATCATGAGGGAAATAAGGTCTTCTTCAACCCATGATTCTTCAAGCCTTGGTCACGGTGTGACTAGGCTTCCTGAATTACCAAGTTGTTGTTCCACACTATGACCAGGGCTACTTTTCCCAATGCTAGCATGCCCAGGAGATCCCCTAGGCTTCACCACACTAGGGAAACCATTTTTGAGGTTCCCCAAAGCCTTGGATACTCATCTCCCTGCCAATGCCATGCCAAAACATAGATGAGGGACTCAAAAGGAGAAAATGGAACACAAGGGATAGACATTTGAAACTAATCATTCCATTGGCTTCTCCTTGATCCATAGAAGGTTTACGACACAAAACCTGAGGAAATTATGCTTTCGAAAGGCTCAATGGCCATCCTATGTCCAGCAAGATGGTGGGGGTGTTGCCTTAAAACACAACTACAATAAGCCACCCAAAATGTTCACAAAACTAAATAATAGATGGTGATGAGACTTACTGTAAAAGTAACTACACAAAGGTGGCTAGAGAAGTGGGTACCATATTGTCTCTTTTTCCTGGTGTTCTCAAAAGGTATGTGAAACTGATGTGTCATGTGAGTACACAACATTCTTTGTCACATAATTTTCTATTATAATTTTTCTTTGGGATAAGCAGACAAAATAATGTGTGGCAATTGAAGAGAATGAGAGATTTTCATGATTGGACCATTTCACATTGTTGATGGTATGGTTAGTGAAAAGGGTTCTTTTGCATTTATGGTATTACATGCACATGCATTTTTTAAAAACTCAAACCTTGCATGGATAGGTAAATCTCAATACCTAGAAAATGTTGCAATAATGACTGTTAAACTCAGGTGTATTGGTCTGATATGTTTTACAATCAAATATCATGTTTATGTGTAAACTGAATGGTTGATCATGGTTTGTTGGGATGAAACCAAAGTTTTAGGCAAAACAAGAAAACCATGGGGTGATCTTGGTGTTCTAAATGTGAATTTATGTAATAATTTTGTAAAATACTATCATGAGCATTCAAGGATACTTTACTTTTAGACTGAACCATAGAAGGAAGTTAGAAGCTCATGATTTTTGTTATAAATGGAGTTGATTTAGTCAAATTGTTTCTATTTTAGGCCAAAGCTCAACTCGAGCAGCCGAAACATTGACTGTCTTTAAAGGGAGGGGTGATCAAGGATGTTTGATATTGACTTTTGAGTCAGTCTTGTACTTTTTCCCTGGTGTTCACATAGGCCTATATTACTCGACGTGTACACTTGCATTTATACACATGGTTTTAGCGAGTCTGTGAGCCTATTAGGTCTTTATAAATTAGAAAGATCTCAAGTGTGTTTGAAAACCTCTTAGGATCACATCTAGTCACCATTCAGTTGATTAGTGTGTGACCTTGGGAAAAAATGCACCAGTCTCTCATCCTATATAAGGAGGGGGTTTATTTGGATTTATCACAATGCAGACACTCCTCCTTCAAGCACTCCTCTCCAAAGCTTCCTTGAGTACTTCTTTGTCAAGCATCTGCTACATTGAGCTCTCATCCTCTCCCTCTGTCTCTCATGATGGTGAATAAGCAACTTCATAATGAAGCATCTTATTCAAAAACAGCTTCACCCCACCTCATTCCTGAGCCACGTCTAGTTCTCGATTCATTATTAAATCCCTTCATAATGCATTTATTTTATCACAATTTTGACTAAGTGAGGGATCAAATGGTATAGTTCATTTGTTGGTAGTTTGGAGGATTATAAGTATTCGAACTATTTATTTTTTATTCATGTCAGCAATTCTTATTGAAGTTATTATATCGCTAATAGTGTCTTGCCAAGATTGCAAATCACAACTTTGATACCACCCATTACGGTGACGTGGCCTTCATCAAGAAATTTGGGTTCACTAACAACCTATGCAGAGTGCATAAAGGACATGGAATGGATTCTACTAGCCATTTCATGCGGGTATGGCCAACATATAAGGAGACTATGTTACAGTTCCTAGAATCCTTAGAGGTATTCTTCCCATCACAACACACCTGAGGCCATGAGTGGAAGGATGATTGGGTGAAGTTGATGTGTTATAATGCCACCAACCATCTTGTTATGGCGGTATTCAGCACCATATTTTAGTGACTGAAATGTACAGTGTCGTGTTGCCCCAACAATTTTAGTCACTCTATGACATGGAGAAATCACACATGATCATCCCCCCATGCAAAGATCAATTTCCATCATTCCAACATCATCGACGTTGGGCACCTCTTTTCCAGCCTTCTTCAATGACTCTTGACAAAACATTGTTTGCTAGAACCCTTTAGGGGAAAGGGAATGTCTAGGTGATGGATGTGTTTGTTCTGTGGACATTACTCTTGCTAGGGAGAGAGAAGTTCAACCTTGTCACACTATTCTTTGTACATGTGCATTTGGTGGACAAAAGTGAGAGGATAACGTTGCCCATTCACTAATGATGTCTCGTCACAAGACTCACCATCAACTTCAACCTTTTCTCTCCCATCTTCAAGAAGTGGAGTCAAATGGGGATATGGATTTCAAGCATTTTCTCGATCACAAGACTCAGCATCAACTTCAACATTGTTCTCTCCCATCTTCAAGAAGTGGAGTCGAAGGGGGATTTGGATTTCTAGCATTTTTACAATGCCAAGATCTTTGATAGGTTTGGACGTAGCATTTATGCCATCTCCAAAATGGGTCAGAGAGAATTTTTGGTTCCTATCTTTAACATCACTGATCTTGGTCACCTATGCTGGATGGATGACTATGTGATAGACATGAACTAGGAGGGAAAGGATGTCAATGAGAAGCTGGTGAGAACAACAATGACGAGGTCAAGGAGACTGAGACTATATAGGAAAGGACCATAGGAGGCCACACCATACACCATATAACTATGAAACCTCTTCATTTAATTCGACTCTAACATAGGGAAACCCGTATTCATTTAAGGGGATGTATAAAATGCTCAAAACCATTCATATTGGTCAGCATTAGTGGAGGAGGAAATGAATCAACTTGCCTCCCGTCAAGAGAGGATATTCTACAACTACGAGTAGGTTTTCACGCATCAGTAGGTGATGTTATCCAATGAGTGCCTTCTCCTGAGAAATGAGGAGAACTTCCACCAACACCTAGAATGTATAATGTGAACAAAACAACCTATCTACATCCATTACTGGAGCTAGGACATTTTCCCTGACCATCCACCAGCCATGTTGTTTGACCCTCCCGAGTTCACAAGAACATTATACCAACCTGATCCATATATACCACTAGGAACATTCTTTGAATCTGGAGGCTAATCATCCAGTACATTGTTCCATCTTTGAGTTTGTTTTTGATAATGAGGGAAATGTCGAGGTCAATATTAGGGAGGGTGTAACAACTAATATTAGGGAGGGTGTAACAACCCCCAAGTATATTCTATATATAACAACATCAAAAGAATGGATCATCAAGGTTGCACCCAGAGATTGTAACAAATAGTGCCTATCATTCACTTCTATAGTAAAAATAGCTATATGTAGGTTACATATACATTGATTATCACACATATTCTTTCCATAAATATTACAAAAAAGGACCAAACACATGATATAACTGGTAATATAGTTAAACCTCCTAAGACCTTTTAGATGGCACCCCGACAGGTATTGAACTTGTAAGTAAATCGTTGAGCTAGTCCTTGCATGTCAGATGTCTTTATCATCCATGCATGCTCCTTACCTACAGGCATCACACCCCTACCCATGCATTCAAAAAAATGATTGTAAATGGTTGGGTTTCAGTAATAATATGAACATAATATAAGTAAATCTTAAAACTAATATGAAATTTCATAAACATTAATTGTGACTGAAGGATGCATTCTTAACTTTATTAAACTTTCTTATTACGGAACCTACTCAATGAGCCTTATTATATCTAATCTCACAACACACACAAGGTGTGAAGGCTTCTGAACACACCAAAATAGAATAAGATTGGCCTTGAACCCAATAAACATAAGCATACTAAACACACTGAAAGTAAATAGATTTGGGCTTGAGCCCATAAAATGAAGGAGGCTCATGAGGACCAAACTTACAGAAAATACTCATAAGTAGGGACTAACTATATTTCTTTATATGATATGATCCGATCTTATCTTACTTAAGGTATTCACCCATAATCACATTAGGGATCTTAAACATGAAGAGGTATGTTCTTTTAACTTATCTGATAGTAACATGAATCTCAATGTAATAATATGTGCATATGATTAATACTTCTTAAAACATTAAGGTGCACATATGATACCATATATAAAATGAACTTTAAACATAATTAAGCAAGACAAACTAAATGAATGGAGTTAATCAAAACCCCAAGGCATGGACCACTTATCTAAATTCAGTAGGAATGATTTCTCCTATGATCATGATCTCAAGTCTTAAATTTTCCTGTCAATATCACCCAAATCCTATTTGATGTCTCATAAACCCTAATTAAATCAAGTCTTGAAATCTGAGAAACCAAAGTTAGAGTCATGACTCCCAACCTAGATTAAAGGCTAGATCTCGAAAAATTGATCAAAACCCATATATTACTCTACCTCATTGGAAACACCAATAAAATATGTTAAATTTCCAAAAATAACCAAAAAAAATTAGATAAATTGGATTAGTTTTATCTGGGGTTCAGATAAAACAAAAATAAAAATACAGATTAACCCCTCTCTATATTTTCTAACATAACTGTGATAGGGGATGACTTACTCGGATAGACATTCCAATCAATCGGCAACTGATCAAAGAACCGAAACAGAAAACCTTAAACTACCTTTGCACACATTACCAAAATCATTAAAATCATGAGCGCAAGCAGGTTTTCTTCAATCTTGGTTTCCTCAAGCCTTGTTCATGGTGCAACCAGGCTTTTGGATCACCAAGTTGTCATGCCACACTATGACCAGGGCTATTCTCCAAAAGCCAACATTCCCTAAAGATCCCCCATGCTTTAATGTACTTGGGAAACCATTTCGAAAGTTCCTCAAAGCCATGGAGACTCATCTCCCAGTCGTTGCCATGCCGGAAAAGAGATTAGGGACTTCAAAAGTGAAAGTGGAATAGAAGCGGTAGAAACTATAAACCAACCATGGCATTGGCTTCTCCTTGATCCATAGAAGGTTCACGATACAAAACCCAAGGAAATACCATTGTCAAAAGGACTGATGGCCATCCTATCTCTGATGAGATGGAGGTAATTGTGTCCCCATAACATGGCTACAATGCACCACCCAACATGTTTTGGAAAGTAAAGAGCACAAGATAAGGATACTTAGTGCAAATCTAATTATGCAAAGGTGGCTGAAGTTGTGGGTACCAATCCACCATCATTGAGGAGGAAGATCGACTTCATGGAAGAGATTTCAAAAGAATATAGTTAAATTTCTTGATGACGAGGATTTGTAGGAGTCCAAAAAAGATATACACCACCATAGAAAATCGATGGCAATGTGGGAGGCTCTTCCTTCAACTCGTGCCAAGATACAAGGAAAAATGGTGATTGGGTATTCACTGCAGAGGGTGAACTAGGGTTGTAACTGGGGTTTAAAAGGATCACAATCCCCTCCCAAACCCAAAGGTGAAGTCTGATAAAAAAACCATTCTTGAGATTGTGAGAAATTGGTGATCAAGATTCTAAAGGAAATGAGGCTTCTGTTCATTTAGAGTCTTGATAATGGCGGGAGGTAGATGATGCGGATCCACCCCTCCAATGGTCATCCAACGATTGTGAAAAGTCCCTCTCATAGAAAACAAGACAATGACAGCCCAATTAATTTTAACCTTGGGTGAGAAATAGATAAATCATACGTGTGACATGAAACTCTAAACTTTATGAAATCTCCTTTAATACAACAAATTTTAAGGTTATTTTAGTCTACTAAATAGAAACTTCCAAAAATAATTTTAGGAGTCAAACAATGTCAAAATGACTTCAAGTTTTAATCGTAGCTCCCCATTAACATCTAATATATTATTTTTGGATTTGATATCCAAATTTCTTAATGAAAACCCCTAAATAAATTAATTAGGCCTAAACTTCCATAACTCCCAACTAAATGTAGGAACATTATAATCTAGCCAAAATTGGCCAGGAAGCTTATATCTTCATTTTCTTTAACTGAAAATTCATTCCACCACTTATTATAGCCCCAAAAGGCATAATTAACCCATTAAGCATTCTGATATACTAAAGCATCAAATTCTTCAACAAAAGAAAATACATACCTATAAAATTAAGGATGAAAAATCCCCCCACCTTATAGAATTTAGATCCTCAAAACTTCAGGTATTGAAAGCTTTGGGTACTTATTACAAAACTCATGCTACCAGACACTTAGTTGTGCATTATATAATTTAAAGGAAAAATGACAGTGATAACCCAACAAGGTTTATAATTGATTCTAGTCTACCTATCTTCTAGACTACCACACAACCTACTTTTTATTCAAGTTTACTAGGGACTCCAACGACATATCTTATTTTGGTTGTTTGTTTCATTAGACAACTCTATTAATCATGTAATATAACCCTAACATGATTAAAAACCAAGCTTATAGGTACTTGCAAACATTATGATATTGGAAGCATTATCCTTTGAAGTTATGAGCAAAAACATTAGTCTCCATAACTAATCCCAATGTTACTCATGATACTACTCCATATGTTCATTATTATACCCTCACATACTTTGACACATGCATTAGTGAAAACCAATACACTTATGTTATGCTTAGTTCAAGCCCATAAGTCATTTTCCCACTAAGATTGTCGCTTACCACTAAGTAGGACTATACCCTTCCCATGAACGTAACTACTGTCTCAAACCTTTAATCTAAATCTCAAAACATCCATGTAAGGTCTACTATTTCATATTATTACAAATAAGACCCAAAATAGTTTGTATATATTTTTGTTCTCAAATCCTTCAAGCTTTCTTATCTTCTAAGCATACAATAAATTGAATTAGGTCATAAATGAGTTTTGGTGTGGTTAGAATGTTAGAGTCGTGATCATTCCACATGTTGGAAGAAATCATCCACCATCAAGTTAAGTGTTGACAATTCTCCTATGACTTTGGTGCAGTTTTTAGTTTATTCTTTCTCTTGATGAACTTGGCTAGTGCTTAAGACTATTAGGAAGGATTCCTGCTTTTAGATGTGAAATACACATTAAGTATTATCTCATGATTCATTATGATTATCATGTCCTTATCACTAGTTAGTGAGTCAATAAAACTGTTTTTTTCCACATAAGCTTGCACTGAAGTGCTCGTAACTCCCAAGATCTCATTACACTTATGTTCATTGCCCTAGGTTCTCACTAACTTCAAAGGATAACTAAAATAGCATGACTATCTTAACATTGCTCTTAATAAATTTATATTTCATACAATAGTGCTCTTAGCTAGATAACCCCAAGGTACTTGTTGTCACCGTATTACCATAACACCATTATTAACCTTAAGAAAACTAAATAAAATAGTAATCACATCACCTTTTCTAGGACCTATCTCCCATCAATCATGATGTAAAACCTCATAATGGTGTGATCCTAGAACATTGATCCGTACTACCACATAACTTATACCACCACATATTTGAAGAATCATCATGTATAAACTTAAAGGGATATCTATCTACCTCTAGAAATCATTGTACTATTACCGTACAATCTTAATCTTGGATACAAACATCATTGATATTATCTTCCAAAATTTACCTTAATATACATCATGATTCAACTTGTGAGAAAAGTCCTCCCTAAAACTAAGATTTAGACTCATCAAAATTCTTGATTTTTCATCATACTATGTTATTGTAAATCTACACTTGGTGTCTAAACATCATTATACTACTCCTTTACAAACCTAAACTTTGAGAACAACCTGATTCAAAAAAATTAGTTATTCCTCAAAAGAATTCACATGTGCCTCAAGTTTCTCCTTGAAACCTTGGTTCTAGGGTTTTCTCATTCTTATAGAATATATATTATGAAAAATACCATACTTACTTCCAATCAGTAATCCAAAAATCCAATCAAGGATGAGATCTTCTGCTTAAAAGTACAGTTCTAAAGGAACACAATACTTAACTTATTCTCACTTATCATTCTTAATATATAACTTTAACTTACAAACATTAACATCATGAAACATCTACCACCATGATTATTAAATATATTTAAGGATGTATCTTCTCATTACATAAACCATTATATGAATTATATGTATGGACATCTACACATGGAGCTGATCTGGTCTGATACACAACATGGTGCACATAAACATAGTTTTGTCTCCATCTTGTAATGTGATCCACCTTAAACATATGTTGCTCTATCCCTACCACATGATGTCAATGGCTGCAAAGACTGAGTTCCACATAAGCATTTATGTTCATGAAACATGATGTTGACACATGCTACATTATTCTAATGTTAAAACTTTAATATGTACAAGACCATATACATTGGTGAAAAGTATTTGTATTCATTTCTTTATAGGTTAATTACCTTAACGTGTTCCATGATATATGTACATCCATTTTGCATAAGTAAAAAACATAATCTTGTTTGAATTGAACTCAACCATTAAATTGGTATTTTCATAATCATTTCCACACCTTACTTCTGCAAACACAAAAGTATTAGGTTATTCCTCATTAAGAAAACATTATATCCTTTCTTTCAAGGTTAAGATACCTTGGTATCAACAATAAGTCCTCAAAATATGTTCAGATGGCATATCTTAACATCTCATTTAATAAGAAACCCTTAGATTAAGTCAACATTGATTATTACCCTTACATACATTCCCTAACTTTTAAAGGAAATATATTTACAAAAACATTTTTTGAACTACTTATATCATCATCCCTCAACCAAATCTAGATAGTCTAGAGCATTCATTACCATAAGAACATGTACACTAAGAAGCCTTAATATTTCAACCTTGGTGTATCCAGACCCCATAATCTATTACTCTAAGCTCATTATTCTATTCTTTATACCAAAGAATTTACTATCAACCATGATTTGTGAACTTCTATGTAGTTATAGTGCCATCAGGTTCAAGCAGCCACATGTATGGGTTCCTAGAATTAACTATTTATGTTGTCTCTTGACATATACTCACGAATATATGTATGTAAATATGATATATCATATCATACTCGTCTTCAACATCCCCTATTACAAGTTTCCCATACCACAAGTATATAGATGAAGGAGATTACTATAATAATATTATGTGTCTATAAAATATCCTCTAAGGCTCTCAATTTATTTATGTCCCATACCACAACTATTGAGAAAGAAAGAGGACATTCTATGAGATAGGGAGTTAACACTTAAAACCTATAACAAAAGACACTTAAACCTATGGTTACTTATCCCTCTATGGTTCTTGCATTATATATGTAACAACCTCGATTTCCTAAAACATTAAATCCCGCTATATTTATTTCATTCCTTATATCAAATGAAAACTTGAGAAGGAAATTTTTTTAGGATTATTGAATACATTCATAATATCATATTGTAGGAAAAATAAGTTTCTTTTTGTCGTATACATAATAGTCATCATAAAATTGGCCAAACTCATTATTTTGGAAAACATAAATTGCAATTGTACACTTAATGGTAGCCATGTTTAAAAGGAGAGGAATTTTACCTAAACAAAATTTGATATGAACCTCATCAAGTCACTAATTATTCCATCATAATCAATTATAACTTATTAGATATTTAATTAGAGAATCATTTTTCGTGAGCGCTCCTTTCTAGGGTTAGGATCTCTCCCCGGCGGCGCACCGACCAGCATCCCGCTGGTTGGGGGCTAGTGCCTCCGGTCATGGTCAAGAGAGGTAAAAACAAGGGTACCAAGGGGGTCCGCATCACCCTGGCCCAGGAGGCTGCGGAGGAAGCTGCTAAACGGAGTCCTGTTGGGCATCTTGGAGGAGGGGGCAGAGGAGGAGATGGAGGCAGAGGAGGACGTGGTGGTCTCGGTCGTGGAGGTTTGGGCAGTGGTAGGGGAGGAAGAGGGATAGCGCCTTCTGCTGCAAGTGGAGCAGATCGGAGTTTGAAGGTAAGTTCTGGTGATGGCACTGATGGGATATCTTCAGTGGCTATTGATGTTGATCGTGGGAAGCAACCAATGGTTCTTGAGGCATCGCGGGCTGGTACATCAGGGACGAAGGACTTATCAGATGTAACTAGGATTGGTAGACCGGCAGGTAGGGCTTGGGGACGTGGGGGTTTCCATCGACCTTGGAACCTCAGTGGCCGTCAAGCCTCTTGGGTCTACGATGGTGCAGATGAAGAGAAACCTTTGGAGCCTATGGTACAAGTCCCGTTAGTGGAAGACAAGGACGACGGCCTGGTTGTCCTTATCAAACGCAAACAGATCGAGGAAATCCAAGAGCGATGGATTAATACCATCATATTCCATGTCGTAGATGCAAATCCTCATCTCCTACCTATGAAGGCTTGGTGCCAACGTTCCTGGATGCCGCAAGGTGAGTGGGAATTGACCAAGAAGGAGAATGGATTCTTCTTTGCATCATTCTCTGATGTTAAGGATAGAGATCATGCTTTAAAGATGAGGCCTTTGTTCTTTGATGGACGCTTAGTTCTTATGCAGAAATGGAAACCTTCGGTGACCCTCGAAAGAGATCTGCTATCAACAATACCATGCTGGGTTCGGTTTCCCACACTGGGACTTATGAACTCTGCATCAATCCTTAGTGCAGTGGCAAGCTATCTTGGTAAACCACTACGTATGGATGATCGCACAGCACGGGGTTTTAATCCGGAATTTTCGAGAGTGTTGGTCGAATTCTCGGCAGTAAGAGACGCACCCTTGGAGGTACCTCTCAAGAACGAAGGTGAAGGTATGATTCACTGTCCTGTGGACTATGAATACTACCCTAGAAGATGTTCTGAATGTAAAGTTTTTGGCCATGCAGACACTAAATGCCCATGGAGTCAGAAAGCTTTTAACAGCAGTCGTAATGGGGATGGCAGAGCCCATACTGGACAATCTGCAGACTGCGAGGTGATCTCCGGAGGGGATCGTGAGAAGGAGGCAATCAAAGGGGTCCATGAACCAGCTTCCCACCAAGAATAAGAGACTCTACGTGTTCCTACTGCTAATCCCATGATTGCTGGAGATCCGCGATCTGAGGAATTTGCGAAGGTTGCGGCAGTAGATGCTACGGTGATGGAGCGTATCCCTCCGGCTGTCGAGAGATGCGGGGAAGCTCCTGCTATCCCGACTACTGAGCATAACGGGGAAGCTCCTACTGGAGGAGAGCTGCTGTCCGAGCAGCCGACTACAATGATGGCGAGTGGTGAATTTCTTCTTCAACCGACACCAGTGATGGGTTGCGCAGTGATGGATGCAGAAGGGACCTCTACACCCACTTTCTCATCAACAGGAAAGGAACAAGACCAAACATCTGTAGAGGAATGGACCAATGTGGTCATTCCATACAAACCAGGAGCGGTGATCACCCCCTACACCCCATGTACGACCACCCCAACCTTGGTGGGGGAGCATCAGCCTTCTTTATCGATTGGTGGATCCCATCTCAGTTTCAAGGAGGTGGCAGATCTTTTGGCGGAAGAAGCTATGCTAATTAATAACTCTATTATTAAGTCTACCAGAAAGGTGGGTCGTCCTCGGAAAATTCGTACTGATAACATAGGCGATCTACATGATTCCAGTCGTGATAAAGAAGGGAGCAAGGAAGACAGGTTAGGAAACACCTCCAAAGGTAGATCTCGTACTTGCGCAGCGGGCAGTAGCGCGCCCACCAGTGAGCAATGACTCTTCTCACCTGGAACGTGCGGGGAGGGGTGGAGTCTTACCGGCAGGCTGAGGTAATACGGGTTATACGGGAGATGAATACATCTCTAGCTTGTATCTTAGAAACCAAGATTTCAAGAAGAAACGTTGTTAAAGTGAGCACTCTTTTTCCTCGTGGCTGGGAGTCTCTGAAAAATCATGATAGTGTGGAAGGAGGTCGAATATGTTGTGGATATAATCCTAGTTCTTGGCATATCACAATGATTGATTCTTCTGATCAAGCTATCACGATGAAGTGTATTAATAAGGGAGGTTTGCAGGTTACAATCTCGGTTGTGTATGGGAATACTACCACGACAGGCAGGAGGACTCTGTGGGACACCATTAAGACTCTGGCTGATTCTATTACTGGACCTTGGGTTTTAATGGGTGATTTCAACTGCACTCGTTTCTCATGGGAAAAGGTTGGCGGAAGAGAAAGGGGGATGAGGGCCATTGAGGAGTTCAATCAAGTCGTAGCTACATCTGACTTGCTGGAACTTCCACTGCATGGAGGAGATACGACTTGGTCTAATCTTCAAGATGTTGACAGGAGAATAGCTTGCAAGCTAGACCGGGTTTTGATTAACGATTCTTTTACTGATTTATTTGCAGGTGCGCATGCAGTCATTCGCTTTCCAGCTGCCATTAGTGACCACGCAGCCATCTGCCTTCATTTTTCTCAAGACACAAGAACGAACAGAAGGAAACCCTTCCGCTCTCTCAATTATTGGCTTGAGTGGGATGGCTTTGAAGACACTGTGAAGGAAGGTTGGTCTTTGGAACATGAAGGCAATCCTCTCTTTAACTTTGCTAAGAAACTACAAAGAACGAAGAAACTGATCAAGTCTTGGGTGAAGAACAAATGTAATGTTCCGAATCTCAAACGTCCATCTCTAGAAGAGTTTCGTTTAATAGAAGAAGGTCTGCAGCAAAATCCTTTAAACGAGGAGCTTATTTCTAAAGAGAAGGTGTTGCGTGCTCGTCTTGATGCTTTAGCAAAAGCAGAAGAATGCTTCTTCTATCAACGCAGTCGAACATTATGGATAAAAGACGCTGAACGAAACACTAAATTCTATCAAGGAGCAGTCAAGAGGAAAATCATCAATGACTCTATTCATGAGCTTATTAATGCTGATGGTGAAGTTCTACACGCACATGATGATCTGGGAAAAGAAGCGGTGGATTTTTTCACAAATCTATACAATGGAACAAGATGCAGCAATACAGATCTTCTGTACAACCCTACACGCATTCTGGGGGATGAGGATAACCAAATCTTATGTGGTGACATCAGTGACAAAGAGATCAAGGATGCTCTTTGGGCAATCGGGCTGGACAAAGCCCTTGGACCATATGGTTTCAATTCCAGATGGTTCAGGCATAATTGGCATATCATTGGGCAATATTTGATTAAATCTATTAGATGGTTGTTTGAAGGAGGCAGCATGGTTAGAGAATGCAATCATGCTTTCCTAGCTCTTATTCCGAAATCCACCAATGCCTCTACCATGAGGGACTTCAGACCTATTGCATGTTGTGGTGTTCTCTACAAAGTTTGGTCGAAACTTTAGGCTTCTAGACTCAAATCTGTCCTGCCAAAGCTGGTCTCACGCAATCAGGGTGCTTTCATACCGGGTAGAAACATCTCAGATTGCACGCAATTGGCGGGAGAATTTCTGCACGCTTTTGGCATCAAGAGGTCTACAGCAAAAGTTTGCATCAAACTAGACATTTCGAAAGCTTTTGACCATGTATCTTGGGAATATCTATGGGTTATTCTTCATAAATTCGGATTCTGTGATAGATGGATTCGTTGGATTAAAAGTTGTGTCCAGACTTGCTCATTTTCAGTATTAGTTAATGGCTTGCCTATGGGCCTATTCCAAAGTAATCGTGGTCTTAGACAAGGAGATTCTTTGTCACCTCTTCTCTTCACACTTGTCATGGAGCAATTAACAATGGTGATCAATAACAAAGAAGCTCAAGGGGTTCTAAAACCTTATAAGATCAGAGGCACACCTGTTTTGAGTCATCTAATTTTTGCAGATGACGTTCTTCTTTTCCTTAATGGTTCTATCAACTGCCTACAGGAAGTCAAGAATGTGTTGCAGATCTTTGGGGAGAGCACTGGCCTCTTTGTCAATCCGGGCAAATCCTCCATCTTCCTTTCCAAATCGGCTTCCAGCAATGCCAATTTGTATGCTCATGTTTTGGAGATGCCAGTACATGAACTCCCTTGCAAATACCTGGGTGTTCCTCTTACTGCTGGCACGGTCCTTGCACAAAATTATGGCATGTGCATTGATAGTATCTGTGGCATGGTTGATCGATGCCCCCCCAATCGCACCTCGTTTGCGGGAAGGGTGTTATTGATTAAGTCCAATGTTACAGGTCTACTCACTTACTGGTGTATGCAAGGTCATATTCCAAGTGTTGTTCTGGAGAGGCTACAAACAATTACCAACCATTTCTTATGGGGTGAGTCTGCACACACCATCTCTTGGAGTGAAATGGCCTTACCACTTGAAGAAGGGGGTCTAGGAATCAAGCAGTTCAAAGACATTGCTCGATGGGCCCTATGGAAGAAAATTGATAAGTTCATCACCCATTCAGAATCGATTTGGTCCAGTTGGATGAGAATACGATATGGTACTTCACTGGAAGGTCAAGGGGATATGCTTCAAGGATTCTCCTGTACTTGGAAAAAGATGGTTGAGGAGTTCAGACACTGCTCGCATCTCTACTGTAGAACCAGTGAAGGTGTACTCAAGAGAAAAGAGGATAAAATCAATTTTTGGGATGCAATGAGACCACGTGCTCTTCCTTGTGACATGGGTAAATTTCTTTGGCATAAATACAACATTCCGAGATGGGCAATGACCACTTACAAAGCTCGGAAAAAGGGACTGATTACTGCTGATAAGATTGGACAATGGAATCCAGAATGTCCTTCAGGCTGTGTTCTATGTGATGAACCTGTGGAGTCGGTCACTCATCTCTTCAAGGACTGCCCTTACATCAAAGAGGAGGGGCATGTTCTTGATCCCAACTTCACAACTGATGAATGGAACCCATGGTCTAATCCGAGTACGATCTCTGAAGACAACAATACTAGGGAATTCATGATTCTTGTACTGTCTGCAATCAATTATTTCATTTGGATGGAACGAAATAGCAGAAGACATGGAGGAGTCATCCTATCTGCATGGAAGTTGGCCCAGATCATAAGGAAATCAGTGTGCAATGTACTGTTTGCACATGGTGCCTGGAGAGATTCCCTATCAAATGACATCATTTTCACTTGGGATGTACACTGATCGGTTTCTGCATGGGTGGGGAGAGGAATTAGAGCTCTCGGACATCCCATGCTTCATTCACTCACTTTCAATCTGGTTTAGTTGCATGACCTGTTGGTTTCTGGCTACTCAATATGAGTATGCACCTTGTAACGTGAGAAGCAATGCTCAAATGGCTTTCTTTGATATCCTCTTCCCTAAAACAGGAACAATGTGAACAGACCTAGTTTGGACACATATTCTTGGATAAGGGTTTAGGATTCGTTGGACCTTTAGGTCATTTTTGTAATGGTTTATCCTTTAAACCAATTGTATGTGCACTATGTGCAAGGGTTGGACAATTTGTCTTAACCTATTGGAATAAAATTACCCAAAAATTCCGAACTTATTAGATATTTAATCCTACTTGAATTATACTTAATTATCTTCTTAGAAAGGTAGACATTTAGTCTAGGGTATAACAACCCCATGACTTAGGATTTTCTATATCATCAAACTCTCATGATTCATTAAACATGGGCATTAAGATAATAGAGAACTATACCTTTAAGAGGATCTTATTACTAATACTTGGTCTAACTTCACTAAGTTTTACACTTAGGACTCATCTAAGTGGTGAAGACTATAAGAGTGAGAATTTTCCCCGATGGCAATTTATAATATTGCTCTAATTCCACTTTTCTAACAACCCCCAAGTATAATCCATATATAACAACATCCTAAGCATGGATCATCAAGATTACACTCGAAGATTGTCACAAATAGTGTATATCGTTCACTGAAATAATAAAAACAACTTCAGACAAGATATAGTTACATTGATTCTTATCAAAAATCTTATAATGAAGGACCTAATATGATATAACTGGTAAGCTAGTTAAACCTCCTTGGATCTTATATATTTCACCCCACTAGGGTTTAACTCGTACATAAATCCTCAAGCTAGACCTTGCATGTCAGATGTATTTATCATCCTCTCTTTCACCTTACCTATTGGAATTGCACCCCTAGCCATGCATTTAACAAATTGATTGCATGTGGTTGGATTTTAGTAATAATACTAACATAATCTAAATAAAGCTTAAAACTGATATGAACTTGCATAAACATTAATTATGGCTTACGGATGCATTATTGACTTTATTAAAAATTCTTATTAGGGAACCTATTCAATGAACCTTAAGTGATCTAATCTCACAACACATACGAGGTGTGAAGGCTTCTGAACACACTGAAAGTGAACATGATTGGGCTTGAACCCAATAAACATAAACAAACTAGACACACTAAAAGTGAACATATTTGGTCTTGAACTTATAAAATGAAGGGGGCTCATGAGGCACCAACCTTCTATAAAAATGTTCATGAGTAGAGACTAATTATATGGTCTTAATATGATATGATTTTATCTAATATTATCTTAGGGTTTTCACCAATAATTGCATTATTGATCTTAACATGAAAATTTATATTATTTTAACAGATCTAATCAAACATGAATCTTTATGTAATAAATCATAATAATAAGTGCATATGATTTATACCTCTTAAAACATTAAGGTTCTCACATGATAACATATATAATATTAACTTTAAACATGATTAAGTGAGCAAAATTGAATGAATGTAGTATATCAAAACCCAAGGCATGGACCACTTACTTAATTTCAGTAGGAACAATCACTCCTAAGATCCTAATCTCAATTCTTTAAGTTTTCTTATCCATATTACCCAGATCCTAATTAAAGCCTCATAAACCCTAATTAAGTCAAGTATTGAAATACAAGAAACTAGAGTCAATAACATGACTCCCAACCTATATCAATGGCTAGATCTAAAAAAAACAAAAAACATATATTGGATTTCCAAAACCAACCAATCATGATTTAGATAAATTGGATTAGTTTTATTTAGGGTTTATATAAAATGGAAAATAAAAAAATGGATTAACCCCTCTCTATTTTTTTGCTCATATGCATGAGAGGGGGAGATTTAGTCCGATCAAAATTTAAATAAACTAGAAATTAATCAAAGAACTAAACCAATAACCCTAAACTACCCTTGCACACATTACCAAAATCATCAAAATCATGAGGGCAATTAGGTCTTCTTCAACCCAAGATTCTTCAAGCCTTGGTCACAGTGTGACTAGGCTTCCTGAATTACCAAGTTGTTGTGCCACACTATGAACAGGGCTACTTTTCCCAATTCTAGCATGCCCAGGAGATCCCCTAGGCTTCACCACACTTGGGAAACCATTTTTGAGGTTCCCCAAAGCCTTGGATACTCATCTCCCTACCAATGCCATGCCAAAACATAGATGAGGGATTCAAAAGGAGAAAATGGAACACAAGGGATAGACATTTGAAGCTAATCATTCCATTGGCTTCTCCTTGATCCATAGAAGGTTTACGACACAAAACCTGAGGAAATTCTGCTTTCGAAAGGCTCAATGGCCATCCTATCTCCAGTAAGATGGTGGGGGTGTGGCCTTAAAACACAACTATAATGAGCCACCCAAAATGTTGTCAAAACTAAATAATAGATGGTGATGAGACTTACTGTAAAAGTAACTACACAAAGGTGGCTAGAGAAGTGGGTACCAATTCAGCATCACTGAGGAAGGAGATCGACTCCATGGCAGAGATCTTGGAAGAATATAGTGAAATTGCTTGATGATGAGGGATTACAGGAGTGCAGAAAAGCTATGCATACCAAAGGAAAATGATGGCAAGATGGGAGCCTCTCCTTACAACTCTCATCAGCGTAGGAGGAAACATGACAATCAACATTCATTCAAGAGGGTGAACTAGGGTTGTATCTTGGGTTTAAAAGGATCACAATCCCCTCTCAAAACAAAAGGTGATGACTGATAACAAAATCATTCTTGATATTCTAAGAAATTGGTGATTAAGATTCTAGAGAAAACCAGGCTTTAGTTCCTTTAAAGTATTAACTGTGGCAGGAGGTAGATGATGAGAGCCCAACCCTCCTATGGTCATCCAACAGTTGTGAAAAGTCATGCATATAGAAAATAAGACAAAAGGCATGTGCCAGCCCAATTAATTCCAAACTTTGGGTGAGAAATCGAGAAATAATACATGTTACATGAAACTCCAAAATTGATGAAATAGCCTCCAATAAAGCAAATTCTAGGGTTATTTAAGTCCCAACTATATAAAAAAACTTCCAAGAATCATTTTAGGGGTCAAACAAGGTCAAAACAATTTCAAGTTTTAACCCTAGATCCCCATTAACATATACGGTATTATTGTTGGCTTTGCTTCCCAATTTTCTCAAAGGAAACTCATAAATGAGTTAATTAGGCTTAAACTTTCATAATTTCAAACTAAATCTAGGGACATCATAATATTTCCTAAATTTACCATGAATCTTATACAATCGTTTTCTTTAACTTAAGATTTATTTCACCACTTATTATAGCCCCAAAAGGCATAATTAATCCATTAAGAATTCTGATCTAATATAGAGTGAAATTATTCAATAAAAGAAAGTACATAATAATAAAATTGAGGATGTGATAGGGGGTATGCAATGGGATGTATCTTGCATTCATCTTATCTTTCACCAATCTATCTTAGTTTTCTATTTTAACTTAGTATCTTATATAGTTCATATTTTATTTTCTTTCATGTTTCATGTTCTTGTATGTATCCACATATATCCAGTGAAAAATTGGATTTACATTTGAAATGCTTACATGTATGTCAATTGGAGTAATGGTATTTGTGTACTGTTATCCTTAAAATTTGAATTTTCTTGTTTAAGAGTACACTGCATGAGGAAAGGAGTGGATTAGTCAATTTAGAGACCTATGTGGCAAACTTAACACCTAATTCTACCATGGACATTTAGATGAAGATAATGTGAGTCTAATGTAATGAAACATTAGCATGATTTTATGTTAATTTGAGAATAGATTTTGGGTCACACTAACAAATGAGTTAATAGAAGAGAGTCATATCAAGGTTAGGAAGAGTGTGTCTCTTAGTTACTTGATCTCATCCACTTTCATTTCATTACATTACTACCATAGACTTTGTACATGATTCAAATTATTTTATTATTTGATTATATAAGAAACATGTGGTTTAGTTGTGCATCAATAAATGCGAAGCATACATGGCTTATTATTATTGGTTAGTTTGCATAACAAAATTTAGTAAAGTTCATTACATGGTTCATAAGGGTTTAAGATATGTTTTTCACATCTTTTCTTAATAAAAAGTGAAAGAAAGTTGTATATCCTTACACCTTATCCAATTTGTATAAAAACTCAAGCTTACAAGTCAATTATGTATGGCTAATTAAGAGCAAAAGAAAATAAACAAATAAATGTAGCAGAAAATGAAAGAAAAAGAAAAAAAGAAAGAGAATGGAGTAAAAGAAGGAAGAAAAAGAATCACCTCTCTTGTATGAGTAATATGATTGTGAAATTGCATGCTAAATCACTTTCCACCTTCACTCATCATTAATATGAGTCATTCACATCATCCATCATTCCACCAGAAACTATAGGCATTAGGAGGCATTCAACTTCATCGCATCCATCACCTAGGTACATCATTATGTTTTTTGCATAAATGACATGGGTTGTGTGTGATGATATTTCATGTCAAACATTTCATCTACCCACTTCTCTACATGATGGGCTACCTCAAAAAGGTTTTCATATTCTTTCATGAATATTTAAACAAATGGTTTTTTGGAAAGAGCAATATAAATAGGGAGTTCTTATGATGCATTCAACACTATTCAAACTTTCCATGATATATCCCTACTTCGACTTACTTATTTGTTAAGAGGTCTATTTCTGATGGTATTATTATCATTATTGTTCCCTTGAATAGCAGTTGCTTGGTCTATGGTTGGGGAGGACCGGTTTGGGTTTGTTGTGTTAAGGAATATTAGAATCATCTTGTTCACATAATTATCTCTCTTTTGACCATTTCAACCAAAGACAAAGTAGCTTTTCACAATGGTAAGCAACATTCAAGCTTAGGGGATTTTGATACACATTATTTCTCTACCAAATGTGGGGTTAATTGAGACATGTTTTCATGAATATTTATCTCATAATCATATTTTTAATATAAAATTTTCCTATGTAATCTAAAATAACACGTGTGCTTCAATTTTATCTATTTTACATATATTTGGCTTAAACATAGTGCATTTTATGATTGCCTTATAAATTGTGCACTTGATTGTAGATTAAAACACATATAAAATAGAAGAAGTTGGTACCACTGACTCAACTTAGTGGCACAGACACAAAGAAAAGGAGAAAAAGGCAAGAGAAGAAGAACTGACTGCACAAGATGGAGAATCGACAAAAAAATCTTGGTACCATCGATTTCAACTTGATGGCACCAAGATTACAAGAGATAATTGTGTTAAATTGATAAGTTAGTGGAACCAACATTTGTCGGATAGATGTGATTTAACAATAGACATCCAATGCTCTATTGGATAAATGGTGTCTTACATCTTCCTTTATAAGCCCAAGGAGGGATGCCACAAGAGGCATCTCATACCATCCAATCCAAGGAGATTTGGAAGCACCTGAGTTGGTCGTTCCACAAGGAACCAGAGGTGGAGAAGAAGAGATGTGGAGCAAGGCATGTCGTACAGAGTAGTTTGAATCCACAAACTTGTGAGGTTGGAATGTTCTCCCTTATGTCATGTTATAGGAGTTTTCGATGGATTTCCCTTCCTTCATTTCTTCCTTTGATTCCAAGTTGAGCATGACAGGCTAACCCATATTCTTTAGGACCCAAGAGTAGTCCAACTTTATGTTTTATCCTTTCTACAAATTTTGATGACAAAAATGTTTTATTGCCTTATTTATACTTGATCTCCAGGAATTTGTGATAGATTGTTGATTGTTGTCAAAGTGGGATTAATAGTTAGAAAATATTTCATCATCATAGTCAATAGCATGCTGCAAAAGCAGGCTAACTATTGTGTAGTATTCTTATAGAAAGAGATTTTAGATTTAGCTTCCTATATAAAGTGATTCAATATTTAGAATAAATAGTGTATTATATTATGAAAGCTGGTAGTATAAGCTACAAACTTATAATTCAAAGAAGTAAGATAATTTACATTAATCATATAGAATGCATGCATAAGTGACACCATTGTGAATCTGGTATCCTAAAGAATCATTAATATGATCTTACTTCCACTTTACTTTTTGAAATTTTAATTCTTATTCTTAGTTTATTCAATTAACTAACACTTCATTTTGGTTACTAGTATTCTTTAAAAAATCCCAATTCCCCGAGTTTGACATTCATTCCTCTTTTTGTTCCTTTACTACTTTGTTGTGTACACTTGCAATTACCACACACACTTAAATTATGTCAATGAGAACATAAAGACATATTTCATTTCTTCACTATCGAACATTATATGAGATGCCATCTGAATAATTGGGTCAACCCTCATATGGTCACATGTATTATAAAGAATCTATACTCTATGTGAGGACATCGAGACTCCACAATCAGGCCCAGTAGATTGTGGTCGACTTGATAGATCTACTTGATGTGTTTTTCTTAATTAATTAAGGAATGGATTTAGGCTTGAATCAAAGGTTAGATTTAGAACCTTTAGTCTTGTCCCATTGGAAGTTATTTCCTTCTAACTTGGAAAGGTTAGTGCTATAGGTGATGACATTATGATAATTACTAAAAAGATAAATGTGAGATCAATATGATTGATTTCTTGTTCCAAGGCAGATGGATTATTTAATCTCATTCTCACACGATTTTAAAGAAATCATATACTGATGACATATCGATTGCCATACGAGAACCTATAAGGTGATGTCATGAGGGACATGAGTGAGCCATCATACATATACATGAATATGTAACACCGTCTCAAAGAGTAAGGAATCACAAATGTTCACAACTTATTTGTGCGGCAACCTCATAATTTAAGTGTGATTGACCCTCTTATTGGATCTTTTTCGAGGAAGTTATGATGAACATAAATACAGAGAAAGTCCTTAATGTATGTCAAGGTGATTTTTGTGAAGAGATACATAGTTAGAAACATTTCCCTGTTATTGCTAGCAATAAAGCAAGTGAATTCCCAGATGGGGCAACGAAAACAATGATACCTTTGTAGAGGGCATAGAAGAATTGTTGAAAATGACGAAGGAAACTTCTAGGCTGGAATAATGAGGAGTTCCTTAGTCCTAACCTTAGAAGTGTAAATAAAGAAAAAAGTTGACCACTAAAAGAAAGAACATAGGAGATGGTAACATTTCATTCCGATAATTTAGATTATACTTCGGGAAGGAGTGTACTGTTTAACTTATACCGTAGTTAATGGTATTTTAGCCCGAAGACTGAGAGCGGGGTAAGTGGCCAGGGGGATGTCGAGGCTTTAGCCCCTCCTCCCCAAATCTGAAGCAATATATAAGAGAACTGATACATATACAACGCATGCGGTTATTAGAAAAGTTAAAATTGTAGGCGGAGTGGTAAAGAATGCGTGTAAACAGTACATTGGCCCGGGTTTGAACCCTTATCATGGTATTTTTTGATTAAAAAAAAATCAATTTGTTACACTCAGCCCCCTCTACTCCAACTAATAGCCATTAATTGCAATTGCTCCCTCCCCCTATCATGGTATTTTTTGATTAAAAAAAAATCAATTTGTTACACTCAGCCCCCTCTACTCCCACTAATAGCCATTAATTGCAATTGCTCCCTCCCCCTCTCCCGCCGTTGTAAAATTCTAGTTCTCCCCCTGCAGCGGGGTATATAGAACTCAGTTGTTTTAAGAAAGCTAAGGGGCCATCTGGATTGTTCTTTCCAAATCTTGATAGTTACGCATAAAATGCAGTCTCAAGTAATGGTTAGTTTGTTAATCTACGTTTAATCATGTAGTTATATATACTAGGAGGTAGTGGTATTTAGAATCACGCTACATTTAGATATACTACAATTTCCTCTCAATCTAGTACTTTGCGTATACTTGCCACTTAAACAATTAAATTTGTTTCCCATCCTAAAAAAACAAAATGATTTCGTTTCTCGCTAACGAATATCACAGTTAGGATATCGAAGTTAATGAATTATGATGGTTCCCAATGTCTGAATTCGAACCACACTGACAAAGATTTTCAAATTTACCATCCTTCTAAGGCATCCGGCCTCACGATTGACTATGGAAGGAGGGTGGGGATCTTTCTCTCAATCTCCCAAAATTGAATCTGTCTCCTTCGAAGCTTAAGTGGTCTGAGATCAAAGACCATCTTTACACAAGACTGTCAGGATTTCCAATGACGGGGGCAATCGTCCCCTTATTTTCTCGTATTCAATACATACAAGTTACAATATAACAACAAAGTAAAGTAGTTATATTCTGATAATAAATGGTAATACTTATCACACATCAGTAGCATGGCATGGCATGTAAAAGATCATTTCCGGGAAAGCGACGTGTTAAACAATCAAATCCTTATGTAATGCAGGAGCTACCTCTAGCTAGGCCTTCTTTTTGGATTGCCAGTTGCTCCGCAATGCGTCATTGCATTATTGCAGTTGAATGTCTAATCCGGTTTACTGTTGATCTCAAATCTCCAGCACATAAACGACAAGGAGCCGTCGCCAATCCGCCGCCACTATTACACATTCGATGGCGTTCCGGGTTTCAGGAGAATGACTCATGTTTTTACCTGATCTCGCTTTCTCTCCCTCTCTCTAATTATTTCAGCTTCTGTTTAAGTACTACATAATTAGGAATAGATAATCCTACCGTTTTCGTCACTCTGACGCAGATCTTTCGGCTCGTGTCATTGTAGTTGCCTGGATCTGATGACGTATTCATTACAAATCTTTTCCTCTATTAAAAAAAATAACAAAGTCCTAATCAAGAGTTTTGATTTCGGTTTCTCCAGTGGGTTGTCATTCCGCTGCATGGATAAGTCGACCAGTAAGGCAGTAAACAAACCAGGGGGTACCCGTATGATTTCCATGCACGCTACCTTACAAAGCATTCCATCAATTAGATGACTATGACTTTGTCTTTTAGGAGGCTAATCCTAGGCCTAGCCAAAAAGGAGAGCTAGCGCCGAAGGCCTGATATTTGATAAGATTTCGATTGTCCATCTAACTCCAGCAGCCACCTTTTTTATTGGACATGAGTTACTCTCAAGTTAACCAGTCGATCAGACATTACATCTTTCAATTTAAACACGATTTTTTCACATAGTGGTACATTTCGGCACAGTACAGGATATATCATTTGGACTTCGGCAGTGCGAAAATAATTGAAGGGAAGGGAGCGTATTATCAAACAATCAGGTCTGTGGAAAAATGTCACGGTGTCGGTAACACCATGCAAACAAATACATCCAAAGTGAAGGAGCGAGCTAATGGTCCTTTCCCTTAAATTCCACGCTCATGTAAACATTCATAAACGGGCACTTTTAGGTGGCAGTCGGTATCGGCATCATATAAATTTTCCCACTTGTCAATCCATATATCCACGGGCTCCTATCTCCATGATTGACCAAGAAACCATTTAAAGTTAATAGCTAATCATGAGCATGTAATGAAGAGGAAGCATACATCTTCTTGGGGGCCAAGTTAGGACCAACTGAAAGTAGTGAATTTTCGTGACCACGGCCATTATGAATCCCACTTTTAGGGGTTGCATATTGACCATTCAATGGGTTTGATGTGCTCTTTAAGATAACAAACGTTCATTGGGAGGTGAGAGAAAGATACCGTATAGAGTATACGACGCGCTATATTCTAAACTATATATGCTTTACATCATAACCACATAAAGCGAACAGTTTCTTGTATAAAAATATCCACCACTTCATTTGGACAAACAAAAGCGGCGCAATAGCTTACTTGTACCATTAATTTGGTCTCACAAATGACGTGCTAACTATATAATAAAGGGCTAATAGCCATATTTGTTCCCACTATTGTGAATGCATTTGGATGTTCCTATACCACATATGAAGGGGTATAGATGGAATAAACTTCATTCTCTCCCCTCTATCACACTCGATTTTGAAACTTTTCTCATTTTATATCGACTGAGATCCAACAAGATCTAGTAAAATATGTTGGTATGTGCAACTGATGTGTCATGTGAGTACACAACATTCTTTGTCACATAATTTTCTATTATAATTTTTCTTTGGGATAAGCAGACAAAATAATGTATGGCAATTGAAGAGAATGAGAGATTTTCATGATTGGACCATTTCACATTATTGATGGTATGGTTAGTGAAAAGGGTTATTCTGCATTTATGGTATTACATGCACATGCATTTTGTAAAAACTCAAACCTTGCATGGATAGGTAAATCTCAATACCTAGCAAATGTTGCAATAATGACTGTTAAACTCAGGTGTATTGGTCTGATATGTTTTACAATCAAATATCATGTTTATGTGTAAATTGAATGGTTGTTCATGGTTTGCTGGGACGAAACCAAAATTTTAGGCATAACAAGAAAACCAAGGGGTGATCTTGGTGTTCTAAATGTGAATTTATGTAATAATTTTGTAAAATACTATCATGAGCATTCAAGGATACTTTACTTTTAGACTGAACCATAGAAGGAAGTTAGAAGCTCATGATTTTGGTTATAAATGGAGTTGATTTAGTCAAATTGTTTCTATTTTAGGCCAAAGATCAACTGGAGCAGCCGAAACATTGACTGTCTTTAAAGGGAGGGGTGATCAAGGATGTTTGATATTGACTTTTGAGTCAGTCCTATACTTTTTCCCTGGTGTTCTCAAAAGGTTATTTGACGTCCCTAGATTTTCAACACTTTGGACACATGTGTGATGTCCAAATTAGAACCCACATCTCAGTGGAATCTCAATTCAAACACCACACACTAGGTCAAGAAGAAGAAAATCAAAGGAACTAAGAAGGAAACAATATTAGGACATGCACATCAACAAGAAAAAACTACAAACACAAGCTCACCATTCAACATCTAATTACAAAAAGTATTATTACAACTTTTGAGATTATATATTGAACAACCTACTTTATATATTCGCATACTAGCACTGCAACATGATCTTTTAGACAATAATTCCACATGTACATCTGCTCGCCACACAATTCGCTTTATCAGGAGTCTTCAAGATCATATATCCACATCACTGAAAGAAAGCATCATAAGTGGTACATGTCATCATAACATAATTTGTTAAGTACCCCAAAAGAATCGTGTTCCTCTTTAAGAACTATGACTTGGCAGTAAAATAAAACTAGGAATTTACAGTAATACATCTAAAAAAATCTAAACAAACTTCTTTATTTACAAAAGAGAACACATTTTTTAACACATTATTATTATATATACATGCATCGACCACCTGAGGGTTAAATGCATTTTGTTGACTCTCAAGAATTTCAAGATTTAAGGCCTTTATGATTGATTACCAAAGAGTTAGATCATAAGTACGATGCGATCGACTACCAAAGAGTGAAGTCATAAACACTTTACTACCAAACAATTTAGTGTGTTCATATAATGAATAAGATGTCTTATGTTTCATGTGTTTAAAAATATATATACATGTGATTAACAAATATGACATACCAGAACAATTATTTCATCTAATATAATATGCCAACTATTTTGTACACATATAATACAACCATAATATATAGTAGACAAAGTAAGACGTGAACCGTACCATGAATTGGGATATCCTAATCCACACATTCTTGAAGTCGATTACAACCTTGTTCAACCCCTCATTAAGACAAGATTGTACTTACCACCATTAGATTCTCATCATTTACCCTAGCTATGTCAATTAGGAGTTTTACTTAGCTTATTAAGATATTTATGTCATTACTTGTTTTTTCAACTTGAATTTAAATAGATCCTACTTTCCAAATTATTACAAATCATTTGAATATTATGTTGCACATAATTGTTTGCATATATTAGCCCTAGATTACAATCATTAATCCAATTAGGGTTTTAGAATTGTATATTAAGAGAATCAACATTCAACATGAGTTATAGGCGTCAAAAAAATCTTAGGGTTCCAGAGTATGTTCAATATACCATTTTTGGCTTATACTAAAAATCCATCATTTATCGACAATATATGTAATTATTATGTGTTATAAGGTGTAATGAGCTCTTATTATTGGCATGAATCATTTAAAATGATTTCATATTAAAGCATACACATCTCTGACTCATATGAATATTACATAATATTTTGAACTATTGATGTACTCAGATCATTTGTTGTCCATACTTAATATTTATTAATCATAAAATGAGCATGATGTATCTTACATGATAGCATCTATGTCTATGCATGAAAAGTATAATATTAGAGTTTATCTTTATTCAATCATTTGTCTGAATATTTTGATACCTTGTTTGTATTTTTCAGATAAAGGAACTATTTACTACGAATTATTTAAGATTTATTTTATTCATTGGATTTTTGAGTGTATTATTACCTTTAGGCCAATCATGCACTACCATATAGGTATTAAGTGGTGTTGCTCTTTCCTTGATCTGGTCGATTCTTTGACTAGGTTTCAAGATTCTTTATTGGGTTCATGGCTGGTTTGACTAGACCAAACCACCCACTATCTTTTTTCTCTCTTATATTTTCTCTCTACAAGGACACTCTTCTTGGGCATTATCTGATCCCAATGAATTTTTTTTGAGAAATCAATAGAGTCATGGAAATGTTTGACTACATCTTTTGCATATTACGAGCTTCAACAACTCCTCATGACCCCTATTGGCCGCTTTGATGTGCAGTTGTGGATCCACCTTGAAGTGTTTGTGAAGATCATAGTTGCATGATGCTACAACGACAGATCAAAAGGGTAAACACCACTTTCTCATCTCCCTGCACACTTGGGTCTTACAAAAATACCACAAGGTCTCCTTATACTTCAGTGGGCTATAATTGAAGCAATGAACATCTACAAACCCCCTTTCAAACCTTAGATTCCTCTCCATCTAATAGTGGGTTTTCAAATCTGTGGCTTCCCATTATATTGATTTTCTGACACTTTTGATTTGAAACTTAGACTTAGAAATCAAATACAATATCCAACTTATACCAATGTGCAAATAATTTCGTATCATTCAAAAATGAATAGCTTTCTCTAGGAATCTTAACTAACCATCACTTAGGACCATGATCTATCCTCATTATAACTATCTTCCACTAAATTTTGGCACCAAGTTACCACTATTTGATAAAAAACAACTAATTAATAAAATATGGCAAAACTTAGGCATATTAATCATAATAATATTAAATGACTTCCAAATTTTCCAAACTAATTGGAGTACCTTCATATGATCAAAACACACTTTAGAGATGATAATTATTTCATTATAATACATATAACATATTTATATGACAACATCACCAGATATACATATGGACTCAAATTCATTATTCCATTCTCCAATCCATTGTTCGATCATTTAATTAAGTAGCCAATAACCTCAAAAGTTCACTCCATTGCAAATAGGTATTTTTAGTGTTCAATTAGATAAATAATTTTGATCAAGTTTGTTTGAAATATAAACTAAAATTTATAAAAAAAATGCAATTTACTCATGCAAATAAACTAATTTAAAGGGACCAAAGTCAAGCCTAAGAACCTCAAATTATTGTTTTACCCAGGACATATTAAATGGTATAGGAAGAGAGGATATTTAGGGTTCCTATAGAGGGTTTATCATAAATGAAAATGCACAAGGTTTTCTCATTGAACTTAGGATTAATGACATGTAAATAAAGATCTAACTATATATTTGATAAAATTTCGATAGAATATATGCTATTTAATAGATTCCTTCTATTTTATCATTACTAACCCTATTTTATTTCTTTTCTACGCAATTATTCACGTCCTTTATAATATGGAATCAAGGATCTATATTGGTGGTATCTCTAGCAATGGAGAAGCTTTGAGATTTACTTGTATGGAATCTGAATTCAATTAATATAATATTATTTATGAGTGATTTGAGCCTATTTTTGAGATTTACATATTTTAAATCTTAGTTATGTGAAATTAAAGTTAAAACTACAATGCTTACTACAATTTCAAGAATTTTTGCGTGATTCAGGGTGAATATTGGAAATCACAAATATCACATTTGAAATTTGTACTTAAATTTATAGTGAATATGTATTCTTGTGCTTTATAAATTTGATACATTATGAATTATATACTAGGAATAACTGAATTTAAGCTAATATTTCATAAAATAATTGAGATGATATATTTAAATGGAACGTGAGTATTTCAGTAGGATGAAAAGTTTTTTTCATTTCTTGCTGGGAATTATACGGTCTTAATCATGTTATTATACTAGAATATATTAGGATATTGTGTTCCCTTTCAGGATTAATACGAAAGAAATTACTCAAGTTCCAATTGTATAGTGAATTCTTAGTATGAAGAGTTGAACGTAATAGTAGATCCTATAATTTTGAAGTATCAAGGGTAAAAGAATACAACATAATGTAATTATCGAGTAGTGATGTGCTTAACATGATATTGAAGTAAAAAATGAACTATGTTAACTTCATATAGCATGAGAATTTCCCTTTTGGGATCAGAGTGGGGATTTGAGCTTCATGCTCCAAGATAAACATGCAAAAAATAAGACACACTACTAATATGGATTTATTGCCTAGGTTTATGGTAATAAGTTAATTTAACTTTTCAACCCTAATTCCCATCTTATAGATTGTTTTAGAGGCAAAAAATAGGAAACTCACATAATATACAAGTTTTCACTAATATACCTTATAGCAAGGAGATATCTAAACTAAATACTTTAACATTACTAGAACTAACCCTAACATTCTTATGAATCATTGCTTATAGGGTTCTTGTTGTGAATGGGAAATATAGTAGAGAAGTATTCAATTTTCTAATAAAGAGATATTATTGAATATGAAGGATTTAAGATAATAGAAGTTGATTGATGGATGAAAAAGTTGAGTTATTATTATAAATCATTATATATTATTTATATGAGTTTAAGTTAGTATTTAATGTACACTCTTTGTATTTAATTGATTCAGTATGATATAAAGGAAAGATAGCTAAACCAATTTTTTCAATAAACCAAATCCAAAACTAATTGTGTGTCAAGTTAAATTAGATATCATGATATAGCAAACAAGTTAGGAAGTAAAAGAATTTTACTAAGTTCTAAATGAGGAATACACCAAGAAAATACATGCAAGGAAATAAAACTGTAACTTTTTACCCTTGTATGATAATTCTTGTAGTGAAATTGCAAATAGCCTCATTCCTATGAACAAGTGAATATGATTCAAGGAGTATAAATGATATAATATGACTAAACACATTGATAAGAGGATAATCAATAGAATTGTGAATGAGAAATTATACTATGATATTTGGTGTTCAACATGGGGTATTTCTGACTATTAAGGTGTTGAAATACATCATACTATTTTAGAGAAAAATAAATCATAAATATAAGGGTATATAGGATATGTTACTATATAATCATATGCTTGCACACACTTTGAAACAAAAGTATTTTTCATAACATAAAGGCATTTCAGTATCAGATATATTGAAATGACCATGTTATTATGTATCCTATAAGTTTACCTTAAGTCATTGTTTAAGAAAGTATTGAATAAATATAAATATGATATTAATTTTTATACTTAATATCTTTGAGGTAGAATTACACAATCATGTTTAACAACATGAGAAATGAGAAATTAATACATATTAACCCAAATTTTATCATAAACATGATGTTTTCCATTACCAAGTTGAAGTTGTATTTCATATTGTCATAAATTCTTAGTTCACATATGAAATGATTTTAATGGTGAGAAAGTGTTATTAGCTATGTCAATGTAGAATGTATACTAGTAATCACATGTGAATTCACATTTGACAAAACTATTGCGAATGATTCAGAAGATGTGATAAGAAAATGGAATTTTACTATGATGTTATTTATTACTAAGTTAAATGCAATATAAGTAAACTCTTTCTAATATATATATATGATGGGATGAACTTCCCTTCATTACTAATAGTTTTAAATTTTAATACTAAAGAGTTAAAACCCCATATATTTTTTAGATAATCACATAATTTCTTTTTTCATGAAATTTGATTGTAGAATAAGAGAATGTAACACAATAACATATTTAAATCTTAAGTGTAGTATATGTAGATCCTATGCACCATAGGACATCCATAAAGGTCATATTTTACTGAAGGGTTGCATCTTCTCGTGTACCAGTTTAGAAAAAGTTTCATCTGGCCTATCATGACCCATGGGTTGACTAATCCTTGCAACTGACTCATGACATAGAATCTAGCCATCACCTATTGTTGTCGTCAACCTCTTCTACATGGTCATGATGACCCTACCTGCACTGCTTGGCCACATCCTCTACCACACCACTGTTGTATTGTTGTTGTTGTTGCGAGCCCCAGTGGCTCTACCTCAATTGTTGTGTTACTTCCTCATCCTTCATAGGGAACGACCATATCACATGTCTGACTTGTCCACCCTTGAAATAGGTCCTCGTATTGTACTGTGGCCTAGATGGCCATTTCATTGTCACTAAAGCTGAATATTTTTTCTCTTTGATGGAAAGTTGTAACCTCTCCCTTGACTAGGGGACCATTGTGACAACACTCATGCTCTTGGCTTAGAAAAAGTTGATCTCTATTGTGATTGTTGGTACTACGGTGAAAGATAAAGAGAACCTTGGTTTCTTGAAGCTACTAGATGATTGTACTTGGAACTGAGATGGCCTCTTCCTAGTGTTTACTTCTAACTTCTCAACAGTAGACCTCTTTATCTACATCACAGATTCCGCAAAAGGTGGAAAACTACTCCTAGTTCTCCAAATCCAATGTTGTTGTAGAAAACTCAGAGATCAAACCCTTCTCAAACCTCTAGATCCTCTCCTTTTCCACAGTTTTCATTTGAGGACAGAACCTCAACAACTCCATAAACCTCGCCTCATATTCGTTGCTAGACAACAACCCTTGGTGTAACCATTCCAACTGGGTTGTCTTCTCATCCAGATACATCTCAGGGAAGTAGAGGCTCACAAACTTCCTCTAAAACTCTTCTCAATTCACTACAACTCCTATTCTCTTCTCTTCCTACTTGTCCAACCAATGGCCAACACTTTCCTTTAAGAGATAGAAATCATGCTTCACCTTTTCCTCATCTGGGATGTTCAGGAACTTAAAATCTTTCCCTAACTTTGTTAACCACATATCGGCATCTACCAGGTCTGTTATACCCACATACTCGATGGCTCCCACATGCTTCATCCTCTTAAAGGTCTTATCTGAAACCTAAGATTCTACATGAGGGATAGGTGCCCTAGGTTGAGGTGCAGGCACCCTATCTGCTAAATGCATAACTGTCACCATGAGTTGTCTAAACATGAATTCGAAGGCTGGATTAGCCATGGTTGAAGGGTCAAACGGAGGCAATGTTGGCTCTTCTAGTCCCGTCTCAGATACTCTTCCTTCAGGTACCGACCTTCTACTGCCACCTCCTAGCACCACATAGCTATTGTCAATATGATTTTCACATTCTCTAGAAATATCTACATAACCATAACCTATGATCATATATGTTGGATTATGTAAGAACAAACACAAAACCTAAGTCCTATGTCTCTATAGACTAAGAGAACCCTAAGCTCTGATACCAACCAAATTGTGGCAACCCGCCATGCCAAAACAATTTACTCAAAACCAAAAACATGACTGATCACTAATTAACCACATTAAAAGAAAAAGGGATAATTAAAACCAAAATAAACATGTCCAAGAACATTTACATGTAGGTCCAAATTCCTGCATAAGTGCACGTACCATACCAGGTATCTATACAATTGTTCATTGGCCTCAACCACAACCTGTATACAAAAGGCATTGTCCACCTATGTGCATCATATACAACATCAACATACTGTCAAAAACTTGAGTCGATATACATTGTCTACAAAAATTCCCTGCCCGGATCTGAGAGTACAATGATGACTGTAGGACACTAACAACTAGCCAACCTTCTTCTTCTTGTGATCTTCAATTTGCTCCTCCTCGCTACTGTGGATCCAACAACATTGCTAACAATCACCTAAAAAGATGTGGTGACCCACAAAGTGAGAATCGTGCCTAACGAGAGATGTAACTCTCAACAATGTGTATTGATTACATTTGATTATATAATTAAACAAATAAAGCAGATAATATTACAGAATTAAAAGACTAACATAGTATTTTAAAGGAACAGACAAAGCTCACACTATATGAAAAGTTGATTTCTCTTACCTCATTATTCATCATCTAAATATTACAAGAAACAAGGTAAGTGTTACCAACCAATGTGAATCACTAAATAACCTTAACGAATAGGCTACATGATTGAGTTACATATTTTATTTAGCCCTGGGGAGTTTGAGGCATAACACTCAAACTTCCAACTGACCAATGTGAAGTTGCAATCAGTTCCGTACAAGATATAGGAGAGCCAAAATCCTAAGATCTCTTCCCCTCAATTAGTATGAGTCTATGATAGTGTCATATCAGTCAATCTGTAATTAGCCTAGTCTGCCCTTGATGTACAGTCCATGATAGTAGAAACTAGGGTATTAACCCTATCATCCAAGGTACAACCATAGTTTTCCTCAATCACATCCCATATACATATTCATTCATCTGAGATATGACCTCATTCGTTCTTCATAACCTTAGGATTAGGATGAAAATGATATACCCTCCATGCACCCACATATACTCAACAATATACGACTCTGAGTTTCCATTTTGGAATACTCATTTTACTATCCATCAAGTTCTAATACTGGAATAGTTCTATGGCACAGGGAACTACACGACTAGGGTTTCACTTGATTAATGAAGCCAATTGGATGATTTTAGACTGCATCAATCAAGTTACATACAAACCCTAAAAGTTTTCTATAAGACATTGGTAAATAACAACTCTAGAAGATATAAAATGTATGCAATATATTCCTTATCACAACATCACAGTATTCCAGTCCATTATTACCCATGGAGAGTTTTAAACTTAGATTAGGGATCAAACATGCCCCAAGGCCATTTAGACCATTCATATTATCTCCTACAAGAACATCATTATCTTCCAAAACCTTTTTAGAGGGTTGTACAAATCATTAACACACTTGTTGTATAAAGATTTAACATAAGATTTCATCAAACATAAGAGCTCTGATGTTCTCAAAGTATCATAGTAGGGTTACCATTAACATTATGAGAGTATCCCTTCATCATTACAACATTAGAGGAAGGTGGATATATGGACCCATCACCACTTAATCATCTTAATTAAGATTTAGCAAGGTAGATTGGATTGATATCACAAATCAACTCCCATAGGTGATCCATCGATTCGTACAAACACTTAGGTAGAAACATAGAATCTTATACATATCATCCCCATTGAATCGTAGATGCACTTAGTTTAGAACAAAACCATTTATTCATGGTCACTAGCAAGACCATCAATTCACATACTAAATACAAGTATAGATTCATATATTACACAAGGCATAACCATTGAATCATGGGCTTCAACACATCCATTAGTTTCTGTATTAAGCATAACCATCGAATCATGTACCTAGTGAATCCATCATTTTCTTAGTTTAGTTGGTTATTCATATCATAGAGTAGAAGAGCCATCAATTGTAGGTGAATCGAAAAACCATCAATTTCTAACAATAGGTCAACCATCAGTTGTAAACATAGGCAAGACATCGATTGTGAATACTAGGTGAAATCAGTTTTCTACACTAAATATGAACCATCATTTCAAGTGCTAGATGGAACGTCATTTGTCAAGCTAGTGAAACCATCATTTTTCAAGAGAAGTCAAGACCATTGTTCCACTTTCTAGTGAAATCATCAATTGTAATACACAAGGAAAATCATCAAATAAGCAACTAAGTACAAACCATCCTTTCCATGTGGAGTCAATCCATCGATTCATGATTAAAGAGATAAATTAGTTCATTATACTCAAGAAGAAGCCATCATTTCTATACTCAAGAAAACCATCGGTTGATAGACTTGCAAGGTGTAGGTAGCTTTCATCAAAAGAATAATCGTGCACAAGGTTAAGGTGTACTTTAACTACACAAGTACTACTACATATGCTCAAACTCTACTCAAAGGATCATCTTTTTACTTGTTACAATTTTTTTAGGGAAAGATCTACATATTGAAAGATAAGAGTATGAAAAAATGGGATGAAAGTTATATAAATTGCCTCAAGAAGGATGGTGATCGTCCAAACAGCAAGGTAGCTTGAAAGAGAGAAGAGAAACCTTAGCTTTAGCACTCCAAACTTTCCAAGATAGATCTTTCCTTCAAGAGCAAGGAAGACTTAGGGTAAAAGAGAGGAAAGAAGATGTTATTTATCCACATGCTTGAACTTCCACCAAGAACACCAAGATTTCATCCAAGGAAGAAGAAAGAAGGAGGGTAACAAGAAAAATTGAGATAAGGAGAAAGCTCTTAATTGTTTAGGGAAAGAAGCTAGGTTAGGAAGCTCCAAACGATCCTAGAGAGGGTAGATCCAAACCCTAGAGCACCATGCAATCAATCTTGAACAACATTTGTCCTCAAGAGATCTTCTCTTCCACCAAGCAAGAGGGTCAAACCTCTTAAGCAATAAGAAGAAAATGATGGAGTGTAAAGAGTTCGTTTAGGAAAGAGGAGGGGAGTGTATAAGGCTAGGATGAAAGAGGAAGGTGGGTTGAGGGTTGAAAGCATGAATGCCATGTGTCCAAAGGTCAAAAACTCCCATCCATGAAAAATAGATATGCCATAAGTTTTCAACCTAGGGTGCCATAGGTTGGCATCCTAGGTGAACCATTGAATTCTATCATCAGATGAGCCATCGGATCATGCCACCACTTAGCCACATATATAAACCCTGATCCACCATTGGTTGGTGCTTACTATATATAAAATAATCCACTATTATGCCTCAAGAGGAAACCATCGAATCCCATGTAAAAACGGACAACCACTGGTTCCTTCACTTTCATATTGAAATCATCGGGTCCCTAATTATAAAGAAAAACCATCTAGTTGGGGTACTTATATGAGGACCCCTAGGTTTGAACCCTAAGTTAGAAAACACCCCAAATTTGGTGGTGCATCTAGGTGTTAAAAGGTGCAACTATAACAAACATGTTATGAATGCTTATGGGGCACATCATATTGTGGAAAATTACATATAAAACCCTATATATGGGAAAATTACATAACTCAATCAAAGAATGTCCAAACTAGACCAAACTTGAAATATAGCTTTGTCAAATAATATCAAATTATAGATTAGATTTTGATAAGGTTTTAAGATCCCAATTAAGATAAGAAAGCATGTCTAACAATAAATCCAGGTCAATGGTCTTGCAACCAGAAACCCCTAATAGGGATTCTGCCCCCAAAAATCCTACACAAACAAAGATGGGTATTTCCTACACATATCATCCCCTAACTCCCATGTGTCTTCCTCCACTCCAAGGTGATGCTACAACATCTTCATAAAGTTATTTCCTTCTTCCTCATCTTCTGCACACACTTATCTAATATCAACACAGGAGCCTCCACATAAGAAACATTCTCATCCAACTCAAATCCAGTGGTTGTATCATCTATTCTGTATCAGGGTGACACTTCCTCAACATGGAAACATGGAAGACATCATGCAACATTTGCAACTCTGGAAGTAAATCCAACTTGTATGCCACCTTTCCAACTCGTACCAAGATAGGGTATGGCCCCATAAACCAAGGAGCCAACTTACCCTTCTTACCAAACCTCAGTACACCCTTCTAAGGGGAAACCTTGAGGTACACATAGTCTCCAACTTGGAACTCTAACGGTCTATGATGGTTATCGACATATGACTTCTATCTATCCTAAGTTGCTATCAACTATTGTTGAATCACTTTGATTTTCTATATAGTCTGTTGCATTAACTCAAGACCCAAAAGATGATATTCACCTGCCTCGTACTAACAAAGGGGTTATAAAAACACCTTCCATACAAAGATTCATATGGTGCCATGTCTATGCTTATCTAAAAGTTGTTGTTGTAGGCAAACTTGATCATACTCAAATGAACATCCCAACTACCTAGAAATTGAAAAACACATGCTCTCAATAGGTTTCTTACGTCTATATGTTCCTTTCTGACTGGCCATCTGTCTGTGGGTGAAAAGTTGTGCTAAACTTCAGTTGTGTCCCCAAAGCTATATGTAGACGTTCCTAAGACCTGTTTGTAAATTGAGGACCTCTATAAAAAGCTATGGTGACTGGTATACTATGCATATGAACTATCTCGTCAATGTAGATATGTGCCAACTTCTTGGTTTTATAAGTGGTCTTGACAAAAAAAAAGTGATCTAAATAGTCAACCTCTCAACTATATATATCACCCAAATGGAATCATGATTATTGGATGTTCTTAGAAGTCCAACCACAAAGTCCATGGTTATATGATCCCATTTCCACTGTGGAATTGGAAAAGGGTGCAATATCCCTACAAGCTTCTGATGATCTTCCTTAACTTGCTGACATACTGTACACTTGGCAACAAACTTTTCCACATCACATTTGAGACCTAGCCACTAATACAAATCCTTTCAATTATGATACATCTTTGTATTGTCAAGATGTATTGCATACATCAAGGAATGAGCCTCCTCAAGTACCATCTTCATCATACCACCAACATCTGGAACCACGTTTCGGTTGTGAAAGCACATTGTCACATCATATGACTCATGAAAACCATCATGTTTCTTGTAGCCAAACTCTGATCGGATGTTCTATATCACAATATCAATCTTCTGTGGATCTCTGATATGTTGTATCAACATCATCTTAACCTCTAGCTATGCCAATAATCCTGCCAACAAAGAAACCTCCAACTGTACATTCATATGCCAAAGTGCCACTAGCATATCCCTCTTGTGACATGACAATGAGTGTACCTATGCTTTATCAATAGTCAATGACGAATATGACTTCCTGCTCAATGCATCATCCACCACATTTGCTTTAATAGGATGGTAGTATATTGTGAAATCATAATTCTTGATCTGCTCCATCCAGATTCTCTGCCTCATTTTCAGCTCCTACTTTGAGAAGACATACTAAAGATTCTTGTGATCTATGAATATCTGATACTTCTCCCCATATATATAGCGCCTCCAAATCTTCAGGGCAAGAACAACAATGGATAACTCTAGGTCATGAGTTGGGTAGTTCTCCTCATGTTTCTTAAGCTGTCACGAAGAAAAATAAATCACATTCTTGTCTTGCATCAGCACACATCCCAAGCCACTCTTCAAATCATCATAGAAAATAATGTAGCCTTTCTCTTTCTATGGTAGCATCAACACTGGAGAACTTGTCATCTTCTCCTTCAGCAACTAAAAATAACGCTAAAATTTGTCATCCAAAGTAAAAGGAACACTATTCCTAGTCAACTTCGTCAAAGGTAATGTTAAAACACTAAAATTCTTTATGAATCTCTTGTAGTATCCAGCTAGACCTAGGAAGATTTGGACCTCATTCGGTGTATTGGGTTGTTCCCACTCCAGCATTGACTCCACCTTCTTCAGGTCTACACAAACACCTCATGTAGATTGACATGACCAAGAAAAGACACCTCAGTCAGCCAAAACTCGCACTTTGGAACTTGGCATACACCACTGCTACCTCAACTACTCTAGTGCTTGGTGAAGATGTTGTTCATGTTGCTGACTGTCCTTGGAGTATATTAAGATATCATCTATGAACTGGTCAAGATATGGTTTGAACACCATGTTTATCAAGTTCATAAAAGTTTTCTATTCATTTGTTAACCCAAATGGAATAACCACAAACTCATGAAGACCATACCTAGTTCTAAAAGCAATATTAGGTATGGCACCTGCCTTGATCCTTAACTGGTGATATCCTCACCTGAAGTCTATCTTAGAAAGCATTGTGGTACTCCTCACTTATTAAATGAATCATCAATCCTTAGCAATGGGTACTTGTTCTTCACTGTGACCTTCAACTTCTGATAATCTATGCAAAGCCTCATAGAACCATCCTTCTTCTTCTTCACAAAAAGCACTGGAGCACCCCAAGGGGAAGTTCTCGATTGCATAAAACTTCTCCAGTAACTCCTATAACTATCTCTTCAATCTTTCATCTCAGCTAATGTCATCTGATAGTGTGCCTTAGTTATGGGTTGTGTTCTAGGTACTAGATTAATCATCAAAATCAATCACTCTAGGGGTGGAACAATAGAAAACGCATATAGAAAGATGTCCTCAAACTCACACACCACATGTACATCTTGGATACTAGGACTCTAAGCCTTGGTATCCATAACATGTGCCAGGAAAGTCTCACACCCTTCTCATCAACTTCTCTACTATCATAGCTGACACAAGACATGTAGGAAGAATCTTCCTATCTCCATGGAAGGTCCAAGAGACATCATCATCACAAAACATCACAAACTTTGAACTACAATCCAAAACAACCTTGTACTTCTCTAAGGTGTCCATCCCTAGTATCATATCAAATCCATGCATGTCAAGTGGCATGAGATCCACTGGAATATTGCATCCTGAGAAAGAATGAACGCAAGATGGGCAAACCTCCTGCAACACAGTAGAACCAACCAAAGGGGTTTCTGTCAAGAGGGTATCAGATCTACTGCTAAAAGGTATATAACAACTACTTATCACCTATTTGGTGACAAATGAGTGCATCACACTCGGGTCAACCAAAAAATATATGAAAGATGAAGCGGATAAGTCAAAATGAAAAGGTTCCATCTGAACTGTCATGAATCATGGGTTGACCACTCCTTATGGGTGACTCATGGCATAGAATCTAGCTGTCTCCTACTGTAGTTCTCGACCTTTGCTAGCTGGTCCTGATGACCTTGTCTGTAATTCCTGGCCACATCCTCTACCACCATCACTGATGTACTGCTTCTAATACTGTGAACCCTACTGACTCTGCCTCGACTATTATGTCACATCCTCATCCTTTATAGGGAATGACCACATCACATGCCCAACTTGTCCACACTTAAACAAGTTCATGTATCGTATTATGGCCTAAACGACCCTATCACTGATAATGAAGCTGAATTGTTCACCCCTACCAGAGGAAATTTGTGACCTCTCCCTTTACTAGGGGACCATTGTGACTGTACTCGTGCTCTTGGCTCAAAAAAAGTTGATCTCTGTTGTGACTGTTGGTACTACAACAAAGAAAACCTCAATTCTTGACGCTAATAGACGATTGTTCATGGAACTAAGTTGGCCTCTTCCTAGCATTGGCTTCTTGCTTTTTAATAGTAGACCTCTCTATCCTCTTCACATATTCCACAAAGGTGGAAAACTTCTCCTAGTTCTCCAAACTTGATGTTATTGTAGACAACTCATAGTTTAAACCCTTCTCAAACCTCTGGATCCTCTCCTTCATCGTGGTTTCCATGTGAGGATAAAACCTCTATAGCTCCATAGACCTCACCTCATAGTCATTGATAGGAAATGACCCTTGGCGCAACCATTCAAATTGGGTTGTCTTCTCATCCGGGTACGTCTCAGTGAAGTAGAAGCGCACAAACTCTCGTCGAAACTCTTCCCGACTCACTACAACTCCTGGTCTCTTCTATTACTCTATGGCCCACCAATGTCTAACACTGCCTTATAAGAGATAAACAACATGCTTCACCTTTTCCTCATCTGGGATGTTCAAGATCTTAAATGCTTTTGCTAACTCTGTTAAACACACATATCAGTGTCTATGGGGTCTCCTATACCTTCATACTCAATGACTCCCACACGCTTCAACCTCTCAAAGGTCTTACCTAGACCCTAAGATTCCGCATTAGGGACATGTTCCCTAGGTTGAGGTGCAGGAGACCTATCCACTAAATGTGTAATCGTCACCATGAGTTGTCCAAACATGGACTGGAAGGTTGTATTAGCCATGGATGAAGGTTCAAACAGAGGCGGTGTGGGTTGTTCTGGCCCCATCTCAAGTATTCTTCGTTCAGGTACCGGCCTCCTACCGCCACCTCCTAGCACTACATAGATACTCTCAACAAGCTCTTCATGTTCTACAAACATATCTACATAACCATAATCTATAATCAAATATGATGGATTATGTAAGAACTAACACAAAACCTAAGTCCTATGTTTTTGTAGACTCAACAAACCCTAAGCTCCGATACTAACCAAATTTTGGCAACCACCATGCTAAACGAAATTAATCAAAACCAAAAACATTATTGATCACTAATTAACCACATTATAGGGAAAAGGGATAATTAAAACCAAAATAAACATGTCCAATAACATTTACATGTAGATCCAATTTCCTATATAAAATCACATACTATATGAGGTAACTATACAACTGTTCAGTGGCCTCAACTACAACATATATACAAAAGGTATTGGACACCTATATAGATCATATACAACATCAACATACTATTAAAAACTCAGGTCAATATACATTTTATACAAAGCTTCCCCACATGGACCTAAGAGTACAGAGACGACTCTAGGACACACTTACAACAACCAACCTTCTACTTCTATTGATCTCCAAGCTACTCCTCGCTACCATGGGTCTGAAGACATTATTGTTGATTCCTAAAACATGTGATGACCCATGAGGTGAGATGCGTGTCCCAGTGAGAGATATAACTCTCAACAACATTTATTGACTAAAATTGATTGTAAAATTAAATGTATAAAGCAAATAATATTACTGAATTGAAAGATTAGCATAGTATTTCAAAGAAATAGACAAAACTTGTGCCATATGAACAGTTGATTTATCTTACCACATTACTCATCATATAAATATTACAAGAAAAAAGGCAAGGTTTATCAACCAATGTGAATCACTAAATAACCCTAACATAGAGGCTACATGGTTGAGTAATTAAGCCCTAGGGAGTTTGAGGAATACCACTTAAACTTCCAACTAAACCTGTAAAGTTGCAATTAGTTCTGTACAAGATCTAGGAGAGCCAGAATCCTAAGATCTCTTCCCCTATGTGTGTACGAGTCCGCTGTAGCAACATATCAATCAAGTCACAATCAACCTATTCCCCCCTGGCATACGAACCACGACATTAGAAACCAGGTTATTAAACCTTATCAACTAAGGTACAACCACAAATGTCCTCAATCACATCACATATACATATTCATCCATCCAAGATACAACCTTAACCATTCTCCATAACCTTGGGATCATGATGATAAGGATATACCTTCCCTACACCTGCATATACTCAACAATATACGACTCTGAATTTCCATTCTGGAATACTTGTTTACCTATCCAGCAAGTTCTGAAACTGGAATAGTTCTACATCACGGGGCAATGCATGATTAGGGTTTCACTTTATTAGTTAAGCCAATTGGGTGATTTTATACAAACCATCAGTTCAAGTTCTAGATAGATCACCGATTGTCAAGTTAGTGAAACCATCATTTGTTAAGAGAAGTCAATATCGTTAAATCACTTGCTAGTGCAACCATCAATTATAATACACAAGATAAACCATCAAATCAACAACTAAGTATAAACCATTATTTTTCATGAGGATTCAATTCATCTATTCATGATTCAAGAGAGAAATTAGTTCATTATACTTAAGAAGAAGCCATCATATCTACACTCAAGAAAACCATTAGTTATAGACTTCCAAGGATTAGGTAACTTGCTTCAAAAGAAGAATCATGCACAAGTTTAAGGGGTACTTTAGCTACACATGTACTACTACATATGCTCAAACTCTACTCAAAGGATCATATTTCTACTTGTACTACGTTTTTAGGGCAAGATCTACATATAGCAAGTTAAGAGTAAGCAAGAAATGGGATGAAAGTTATATAACTCACCATAAGAAGGATGATGATCATCCAAATAACAAGGCAAATCAAATGAGAGAAGATAAACCCTAGAATTAGCACTCCAAACATTCCAAGATATCTCCTTCCTTTAAGAACAAGGAAGACCTAGGGTAAAAGAAAGGAAAGAAGATGTTCTTCATCCACATGCTAAAACTGTTACCAAGAATGCCAAGGTTACATCCAAGGAAGAAGAGAGAAGAAAAACAAAGATAAGGAAGAAGCTCTTACTTGTTTTGGGCAAGAATCTAGGTTAGGAAGCTCCACATGATCCTAGAGAGGGTAGATCAAAAATGCTAGAGCAGCATGCAATCAAGCTTGACCAAGTTTCATCCTCAAGAGTTATTCTCTTCCACCAAGAAAGATGGTCAGACCTCTTAAGCAATAAGAAGAAGATGATGGAGTACAAAGAGTTCATTTGAGAGAGAGGATGGGAGTACATAAGGCTAGGATTAAAGAGGAAGGTGGGTTGAGGGTTGAAAGCATGCATGTCATGTGTCAAAATATTGAAACCTCCCATCCATTAAAAATATATCTTCCATTGGTTTTCAACCTATGGTAGCCATCAGTTGGCAACCTAGGTGAACCAGTAAATTCTATCATCCAATGAGCCATCAGATCATGCTCTCACTTAGCCATATATGTAAACCCTGATCCACCATCAGTTGGGGCTCACTAGATGGAAAACCATTGACTTTTGTGCCTCAATAGGATTCTGTCAAATCCCTTTCTACACGGGACAACCATTGGATGCTTCACTCTCATAGTGAAACCATCATCTCCCTAACTTGTAAATAAAAACCATCAAGTTGGGGTACTTAGGTGAGAAACCCTAGGTCTCAACCCTAAGTTATAAAACATCCCACATACGGTGGTTCATCTAGCTGTCCAAAGGTGCAGCAATATCGAATATGTTATGAATATAACATTACTACAGAAATAACCTTTGACGTCAGTTCTTTAAGGCCTAAGGCGTCGGTTTCCAAGCGACACCAAAGTGGGTGCCGCTAAAAGTCGACACATTCAGCGTCGGTCCCCCTACCGACACCATAAACCTTCCCGCCACCAAAAACGCGCCAGCAAAGGAACTATCGGTGTCGGTTCTTAAAGAAAACCGACACAATAACCTTATTAAAAACATTGGTTATTAAGTAACAAATGACGCCAAACCCCTTCCCGCCACCAAAAAGGTGCCAGAAAGGGCATCATTAGCGTCGACTTTATATAGGTAACTAACGCCATATCCACGGCCACAACGGCTGTTCTACCCAGCATGGTTGTGGTACCTGACCAGAATCTACTAATAATCGACACCATCGACATCGGTTTGTATACTAATAACCAACACCATATCCACTGCCATCACGACCGTGCTACCCAGCATGGCCGTGGTACCTGGCCGCAATAGGCACCGTTTTACAGATAACTGACGCCAGAAGGGGATAAAGACGTCGGTTTTACACTAACAACTGACACCTATGTGTTTTGTTGTCGGTTTTACACAAATAACTAACGCTTATGTTCTGATTTTTTTTCTTATCAGTTTGCAGGCCTGTCGTATGGCTGGTCAGCAGGATGCAGAACCTACAGTTCAGTTTTGAACTATAGATTTACAACATCCATTGATATCCTTGTAAAATTAACAAGATAGACAATATTATATATTTATCATGTGATTCACACACATGTATAAGCACATTTAATTCATATTATTTTTCATCACACACATGTAGAAACCAGTAGTTTCATTTCAAATTTTCTCCATTTTCACACACATTTAGCAACCTGCATTTCCATTCATTTCATCTCTTTTCACATTCAGACACATGTAGAAACATTCATGTATTGATCATCTTCACATTCACACATATGGCAATTCATAAAAAGTCATTCACATTCACACAAAAATAATTATGAGAACAAAGTTTAGAAATATCATTCTTTATTCATCATCGTCATTATCCCAATTATATTTAAAAATTCCCACTACTTGTAGGGCTTCTTCCCATTGTTCTCTTACATCATTTAACTCATCCATCATATAGGGATTATGTACATCTAATAACTTTTCACCTGTAGCGAAGTCGGTTTTAAACACCTACAAAGAGAATGATGTATATGTAACGCCCGGGCCCACTGCCCAAGGCTCTAATAGAGTTTCAGGAATGACGACTGACCCCACAGACCACCACTAGCCTTAACTGCGCACTTTGTCCACACTGACGCGCAAGCCAGGAACAACTTCCCGACTGGTCACCCATCCTAGTACTACTCCAAGCTGAGCACGCTTAACTATGGAGTTCTTTAGAGATGGGCTCCCTGAAAAGGAGGTGCACCTTGGTGATATGGGTAGTCCAATCATTCCTTTTAAGATAAACTTATCCAAGGCCTCAAATCCTGGGATGTTACAATCTCCCCCACTTAGACTCTTGACGTCCTCGTCAAGGCTCAACTATAAGGCCTCATAATCTCTTCCCCATTTCAGTGCAGACCCACATGGCCCATGGACACCCAGCTCCCGATCACGGAATACCAGCGCAAGGGTGGCTACGTCAACCATGGACAGCCCTTTCCTACATGCCTGGACCGCACGGCTCAAGACTGGCATGCCATGCCCATGTGGGCCCCACCTACTTGAGGGGAATTGGCTCTGATACCATTTGTAACGCCCGGGCCCACTGCCCAAGGCTCTAGTAGAGTTTCAGGAATGACGACTGGCCCCACAGACCACCACTAGCCTTAACTGCGCACTTTGTCCACACTGACGCGCAAGCCAGGAACAACTTCCCGACTGGTCACCCATCCTAGTACTACTCCAAGCTGAGCACGCTTAACTATGGAGTTCTATAGAGATGGGCTCCCTGAAAAGGAGGTGCACCTTGGTGATATGGGTAGTCCAATCATTCCTTTTAAGATCAACTTATCCAAGGCCTCAAATCCTAGGATGTTACAGTATATATATAATTAATAATATATAATAAGATTGGTATATTTCATATTATCTAATGAGACTACATATAATACCTAATGTATGGTAACAATTTCTATTGTGGCATGTTCAATAATTATGCTCATAAATCGCATCACATAGTATCCACATGCCCAGCCGTTGTCTTGTGTAGCACACTATAAATTGAAACATACAAAATATTCAAAAATACAAATAACCACAGTTCACATAAATAATATATACATTGGAGTCGGGAAATTACTTTCACATTCTGCCAAGTTAGTGGCCGGTTCTTTTTCTTAGGGATCTTTCCTCTAGCTTTGGCATACTCTTGTAAAGCCCTACATGTTAATGTAACACATTAAATTGCATAATTAAATAGTAGTGTAATAACATATGTTAATAGATATAAAAATATGAAATATTTCTCACAGGAATAATGGCCTTTTCATTACGTGTCCAGATATATTCAATTCCTTCCCCACAGGATCTAGATAATAGACAGTGAACGTCTCGGGGACAATAACTAGTAACTCCCAATGCTTACCACTGGAGGTAAGAAAGTTATAAATTAATAACTCAAAAGTCACAATAAAAATGTAATTTTCTTAAGTCCAAATTATAAGCAAAGTAAACTTACCCGACATTGAATGGAGTTATTATCATCGTCTTCTTGTTTTTACCAAAATATTTTAAAACATCACAGCAGTATGAAGTAATTGACCTAGGGTGTTTAACTACAAGACTAATTAAAGATGGAACCAAAAATCCCACATGGAGAAATGAAAAATATGTACATATCATGTGTAAGTGGCTGCAAAGCATGTATTACGTATGCATTAATATATAAGAAACCAGATCACCATATATAAAACAAGGTATATGGATGTATAAACAAGATCTCACCATATCCACAGCTCTATCATAGATGTGTTCAGCCAATCATAATGAAACAACTCCAAAATATCTTGTATAAATATCTTGTTATCGTATGATTGACCTGCATTAATATGTATGCATTAATACATATGCAAAACTTGTATTATGTATGCATTAATACGTATGCAAAACTTATATAAATAGGTTGTTATTGTATGATTGACCTGCAGCTTCCTCTGGAATAGTAACATTTATAGGGAAATTTGAATCATGTTCGCCTATCCAATCTGCCATACCCCTATAATTAAGACCTAACGAGGCATGTAGGTCCTTTGGAAGCCAACTTGGTACTTCAGGAGGTGGAGGTGGAGGCTGAGATGTAGCGGGTGTCTTCCTTTTAACCTATTTATATAATTTCATATCAATTGACTCATATATACGTACACACTAACAAATTAACGTGATGTAAATTTAGCATACAATATTAGTATGGACGACATCTGCTTTGGGCTACAATATCACTCCGCCTTCTGCCTCACCAAGCGTTTCAGAATCTGGATGTGCATATGGCAATGTAAGATCCCTCCATTTGGGGATTACACTTATCGGGCTCACACGAACCACACCATATGGTACTGGAGTCTCATGAAATATTTCCCCAGGAAGGGGTGGGTAAGCCAATGCCTCTGCAACGACATATTCTTGACTTTTTAGACTGCATGGATTCAACCCCTACAAATTTACGTAAAGAATGTTATATGCATATATACAAAAACTCCCAACCTATGCAAAGACTAGCTACTATGTCATAAAAATACTTACAGAGGATGTGCTAGGTGGTGGGTCTACAGGATTACTCCCAACCTCTGCAGTAGGAGTAATAGAAGCGTGGCACGTTACAGGTACCGTCTAAGTGGTTGTCTGAGACATTTGCCACTTCACCATTGTTTCTTGGACTTTCCTCTCAATTAATTCATCTACCTATACATGGATAAAAGAAATGCTAGCTATCGATTATTGAGTTTCCTTTCACAATAACATTATAATAAAAGAATAGATTACCTCAACTTGTGAAAGTCTTGCTTTTGGGACAGGTTTGTGCTGGGATGGCCCAAAGAACGCTTTGATGCCCACACCAGTGCCTGCGCCCCTAACACGTCCAGGATGCTCTGGGTTACCCAGAGCAATTTTCAATCCATCCCTTGTGCCCTCAGGGATGAACTTGCCTTCCTTCCTCTGCTTGTGCAGCTCTCGCTAATCACCATCAATAGAAATTGGTAAGTAAACATAACAATAATCAATATCGATCGATTGCTCTAAGAGTTGAATTTTACCATTTTTTGTATCTGCCTCAGTAGTTGCGGGCTTCTTTATATCTCCCTTCTTGTTTTGCCTCCCAGCTATCCACATAGCATGACGAGGCAGAGGTGTGGGACCAATAGTAGAGGACTCCTGAGTAGCAGCAGACTGAGCAGTATACTCAGCCTATAGTCTTTGGCAAATGCCTGCATAGCCTCTTGGACCCATTGTGTGGTCATGCACATTCAGTGCACACCTTGCTTTTTGAGCATCGCTGATAGCCTTGTTAGTAAGCACATTGATTTGATTAATAACACTAAAGGTTAATCTTAAATAGGTGAATACATAAGAATGTATATTAATTAAATTGGGAGTGGCACTTAATGCCTTGAATTCATCCATTTTTCTTTGGATAACAAACTCCTCCCAGTCTTTGGGGTCCAGATAGTTCCATTGCTCAGGGGCTGCCTTCTTCCTAAATTTATTTTTTAAAGAAAATACAAACAAAAAATATTGGTGTAGAGTTAGTCAAAAAGTGATCAATGTCTAGAATTGGAAATCAATCAAGAACTTCTACTCATCATCGTGTATGTAATCTTGGGTGAGATTTGTCCTATAGTTCCTTAGGACCCTCCCACAAATTTCATCACGCATTTATGATGCAGCTTTTCATCTAGATTGAATATACTCTACAAAATAGAATTTTTATTAATTAGTATCCTAAAAATTAGTAATCTACAAAAATAGAATTGAAAATAATGATAACTCATGCATAGTTCCTTCCAGATTAAGTCTTTCTTCCCCTAGGAACTCTATGCCAGGATTCAAAAATAGGACTACAATGGCTACGAGTAAGAACCCCAAGATATGAAATAAATGAGTTGCGGTTCACTCCAACTGGATTTCCTGCATGATTGAAATCCACAGCCAGTTTGGGTCCATTGCCCCTTTGCTTTAGTAACTTGTTCATCATTGTGATTCCCCTCACTTTCTCAATTTTTTTTCATTTCTCATCAAGTGCCCCAATTTCTTCAGGGGGTACATCACCAACCTAAAATGTGACAAAAAAAATGCACTTACATGATATAACTATAAATGTGAGGCGGGATATATTTTTAAAACTTACATTGTGAGGCAACGCATTGACGTCCTCACCCTCACGGTAATCACCAACACGGTCATCATATGAATGCTCAGCCATCTGAAAGTTCACATTCAGATTGTAAAGTTCACATTGTAAAGTAATTCACATTGTAAAGTTCACATTCACATTGTAAAGTAATTCACATTGTAAAGTTCACATTCACATTTTAAAGTTCACATTCAGAAAATAAAACATATAAAAAATATAAACATGCATGCCTCTAATATTGTGATCTTTTATCAATTAACAATCCTTCATTGTGATCTCTGCGCACATACAAGTCATCATTAGCTTCAATATTTGGTGGTGTTGGCAACCCAACTGAGAATGGACTGGAGTCATCATACTTATCATAGTACTGTTCTTCATCTATAAGATCTTCAATGAACTGTCTTTTACCATGAAGAACAACTGACTATTTATCATTTGTAGGATCATCGATATAAAATACTTGTTTTTCCTGTGATACCAATATGAATGGTTCACCCTTCTCGCCAATCTTTTCAAAGTTCACTAATGTGAAACCCAATTCATCCACTATAACTCCTTTGGTGTTATCAACCCAATTACATTTAAAGAGAGGAATTCTAAAATCTATGTAGTCAAACTCCCATATGTCTTCAATGACACCGTAATATGACATTTTAGCTTCACATGGACTCTTATCCTTTACACTTGCAAAAAACAATGAAGACGGTTGAAGGGTGACCCCATTATTTTGGACAACACTCTTATCATCTTGACGCTTTGTGTAATATGAGAATCCATTTATGTCAAACCCTTCATAAGACATAACATTCAATTTTGGTTTAAAGGTGAGGCATTTGATAGTTTTAGTAAGTTTATCTGGTGTTTGAGATAGTTGATGTAAGACTTTATCTTCAAACCACTTAATAAATGTCTTGTTATGCTCTCTAGCAAGCCACATTGACTTGGCTCAAGGATATTGTCTATTAATGAAATTGGTATGTTCCTCGATATAAACACTCACTTCATTGATGTTGTGTAAAATATACAAGTGACCTTGTTCCAACTGCTAAAGGATGATTACTTTCATCCGTGATCCCAAAATTCCTTTGCCAAAATGCTCCTCAATATTCTTGTCATTAATGTAACATTCCTGACCTGGGTTATTCTTTAACCCTAGGTGTTTTGTTTAATAAAGATAATTATATTCTTGATATTATCTTTTGAAAAATAATTAAGGCTCAAGAGGAACTTATATTTCAATTTTAGTCCTTTTTGAATGATGTTGAAATAATGTTTTGTTTGTTTTGGACTAAAGAGAAAATTACCCAAGTTGAGGGGTTAACGTGCAAATTTTACATGATAAAATGTTCCTCAGATGTTGAAGCATCATAATAATGATAATGATGTAGTGGTATAGTTTCCACAAGCTTGAGCACCAAGATAGAGCTTGCTGAGCAATCTTTGTGCATTAAAATCTAGTTTTGGTGTAATGTGCAATTTACCCAAAACCTAGGGTTCAATATGCAACATACCACTTCTTGAGGGTCCCTCATATTTCTTAGCATAATATAGAGAAAATAAAATGGGAGGGGCACCTCATTTGAATTACTTTGGAGGAGAGAGAATCTTGATATTAAAATAATCAAGATTTAAGCATAATTGGAACTTTATTTCAATTTAATGTAAAAATAAATAAAATAATTGAAGGGTCTTCAACTAAAAACGAGATGGATGAATTTTACCAAGTGTGAAAACCCTTGTGCCTTTTCTAGGCCACGAAATATCTCAAAGCAAGTGGATAACTCACTCACATAAAATAAAGAAAAGTAATATCCACTAACTTTAGGATATTAATATTATAAGGGTTAAGGTGCTTAATTTGCTTTTCTTTAAATTGTGGATAATTGAGAGTAATAAGAGGAAAGGAGGGTAGCCTCGTATCTAAGGAAGGGAAGGGGGAAATTGGTAAGGAAATTGAGGAGATAATTCCTACTTTCTCTCTCTTAAAAGAATTTTCAATAAAATTCACATATATGCTCCTTTATCCATAGAATGAGAAGGGAATTTCGAATCCACTTCTTCTCTTTGCTTGAAAAACGACCTTGGGAGATTTGAAGGACCAGGAAGACGACCCCCTACCTGTTGGTAAGCTTCTTGACTTCCTTTAACCTTGAATTCATGGTGGAAATCACAAAACAATGCATGATTTCTTCTTATCTCGATCCCATCTTCAATTCTAACCATTCCTTTTCACTCAAAGCTTGAGGATGAGCCTTGGAATAGTGAAAGGAGTTTCATCCACTATTGTTGACGTGAGCGTGAAGCTTTGAAGCTCAATTTGAGGCAGCTTTTATAACTTGAACCCCTCTACATTGTTATTCAACTATCAATCTTCCAATTTCATCGATTCCTTCATCTTCTTGATTAATTGTTTGTTGTAATTGGTAAATTCATAAAATTAGAAGTACTATAAGTTACAGGGATGAAGGTAGATGATGATGAAATCATCTTGGACACTTTTCCCAAGTAATTTCTATTCCAATCATTTCAACAAGTTGTCCATTCGGTTTCAAAAAAATCGTTTGGAATTAAACGGTTTCATCAAACCGTTAGGAACTAAATGGTTTCAAACCGTTTGGAAGAGTTGACCATAGTTGACTATTTGGAGATTTGATTCTAATGATTATGGTTGATGACCCATTAAATTTAATTGATTAATTCCAAAGGGTTCATTAGTTGAAGGTTCTTCAATTACCAAACCCTAATCGAGTTAAGTGTTGAAATTCCAATTGGTTGATTTATATTTTTTGGGTTGATTAACCCAAACGGTCTCAAGACCATTTGGGGGTCACTCAAATGGTCTCAAGACTGTTTGGAGATCAACCAAGACTGTTTGAAGGTCTAGGGTTGAGTATGGTTGAGTAATTGAAGGTCTAGAGATACCAAATTGAAATGCAATTAATAGTTGATTTGATGATCAATCCAATGATCAAAACCCTAATGGAATTTCACAAATTTCAAGGATAGGATGGAGCAAACGGTCTCAAGACCGTTTGGAGATCATCCAAACGACCTCAAGACCATTTGGGGTCAGGTCATATCAAATATTTGATGATGATTCAGTAATTTCAATTGAATCGGTTCCACAATGTTGATCATTGATGGTTACTCAATTTCAAAACTATAATTGAAGGTTTCTTGAGTACAAATCCTAGATCAATTGGGTTCAAAACCCTAATTTATGGTCCAATTGAAGGATGATTCAATAGTTCAATTGATGAAGAAATTAAGGATTCAATTGTTAATCGGTTCATCTATTGAAACCATGAATTGTTTAAGTGTTGAAAGAACATTTTGGTCCATTCAGTTTTGAGAGGGTTTGGACCAAATGGTCTCAAACCGTTTGGAGACCCAAATTTCAATCGGTTTCAACACCTTTCTTGTCCAATCGGTTTCAAGGGAAATTTTCCCAAATGGTTTTCTACCAATTGAATTATGAGAACTAAGACCGTTGAGGGTCTAAGTAATTAAATATTTTGAAGATAAACATGGTTAATTCATTTGGATATCTCATGTAATTGAAGGTTCAATATGGTTAATATATTTGGATACCTAATGCATTTGAAGATTTAATTGGTTAATCCAATTGATCACCTAATGTAATTGAAAGTTTAATTGGTCAATTCTTTTGGATCCCTCATATAATTGAAGGTTCAATTGATTAAACTATTTGGAGACCTGATGTACTTAGATAATTGATATCCTTAGTGGGATTAATCATTAATGCATAATGATGTAATAATTCAATACATCATGCTAACCATAAATGCATGTATTTGAATAAAGAGTAGGCTCAATCTAATCAAGAATTGAGTAGTGGACATCCTGAGTAGGATGAGAGAGAAAGATTCATACATGAATGATAATCATGTAGCAATTAAGTGTAAAACATTTAATATGATGTGATATACAATTAGGGCATGATCCTTGATAAAGAGATCATAAAACCCTAATTGAGATGATTAATGAACTCAAACCCTAATTTAGGGCGATTCTGAGTGAAACCCTAAACCAGGAGAATGATGTGATATGAATTTAGGGTAATGACATGAGTAACCCTTATCCTGGGTATCCTGATGATAAACCCTAATTAGGATGAATAGTAAACCCGAATTGTGGGTAATGGAATATAAAACCCTAATTGGGAGGAATAGTAAAACTTAACCCTAAATTGGGTGTTAGTATATGATAATCCTTGATGTGATGTGAATGGTAAACCCTAATTCTAAAATAGGGTGAAGGTATATGAAACCCTAATTCTGGGTTATATTATATAGCATGAAACTCTAACATTGGACAATGAAATGATAAATCATTGGTCCTAATTGTGCAAAGGGAATGAGTAACCCTGATTGACATGAAATGGGAAACCCTAACCCTGGTAAGGGAATAGTGGTGTTACCCTTGAATAGCATGGAATTGATATATGATTGATATATCTGTTATTATATGTACTAACCATGCAGGAATCATGAGATGATGAACATAGCCAGGTATGAGCTATGATATTTTATTTATTGAAATTATTTATTGGGCCTTGTGTGCCATAATATGCCTTGTTTCTTAGTAAATGGTAACAAGAGAGTTAATGAGCCTCAAGTGCCATAAGATATGCTTTTATAGCAAGTATCATGTTACCTTAGTCAAATGACTTGAAGGTGATAATTGCCTGAAAAAGTGGTAACAGTGCTCAGTGATGAGCTAAGGGTTTGAATACCCAGATCCATATAATTATGGTATTGAGATTGTGAAGGGATGATAATTACCAGTATTGGAAATAAGGGACTGAGATCCTAATGTCTTATAAAGACTGAGAAGTAATTGATGAAAATAGTGCATGTTTCTTTGTAGCAATTGTCCTAATAAGTTATGTTTGAAAACTTGACTGATGCTAAAAGAATATGATAATGTACTTAACTAATCAATTGATACCATAGAATATAGTTGCCCTGACCACAGATCCATCAGCATCAGAATTAGCTGAATGGTGAAACGAGTTTTACTCAGAACACATATTTTTGAATATGTGGGGGTAATTGGGCAAATATATATCCTTATGCCCCATAGGAATGGCTATGGGCTATGTCCTATGTACGGGATTGGTTTCGGACCATACCCCAATAAGAGTATGGCTACGGGCCATAACTCCTCAATATAATACCAAACATTGGCTATGGGCCATAACCCTGAAGAGAGTATATGCTACGGGCTATAACTCTATAGCGAAGATGCCAATATAACCTGGAAAGCTAATTGCAGTTTGACACATGATGTCTCTGCTAAAGTAGTCTCGTACTGACCGAGATAGATGAGGTCATGGAATCTGGCTCTCCCATTGAGCTTGTGTGGTACCGATGCTTTACGTAATCGGGGTCGGTTGGAGTATGAGTGGTATATCTCATCTCCTCAGGGCTTAAGAATGTTTATAAAATGTAATTAGCCGTGTAGAGTATTTACATAAGATTGAAATATGAGAATCACTAGTTGATGTTATTCTGCTTATCATGTTTTGGATACATAAATGTTATATATACTCTTCAAGTCCTTATTTAATAAGAGACATGCTGCTTTATCAAGTTATAGCTTCAATGCTTGAATAGAAATGTTGCTTTAATCTGCATAGATATTGATTTGTCTGTTGTTGAATATATGATCCTATTGTTTAGTTTATTTATATTAAACTGCAATAATAATGTTTTCGGCGGAGAGTTATATCTCTCACTGGGGCAATTTTATAAATTGTCTCACCCCTTTGGAATCCAACATTTTTAGGTGGTCGCAGACAAGGTAGAAACAAAAACCTCATAAAAAGGGAAGAACAGCAGCAGCAACAACAACAGGGACAACAATGAATCCTTAGGTGAAGATACTGGCTGTCAAGTCTTATATATGTGTAAATAGAGTCCTATGTGTGGTCTCTATACTCTCAGGTCCTAGGAGTCAGTGATAGTGTTTTTATCTGAGATTTTGGCATGATGCCTCGAGGATTTTGCTACTTGTACTTTTTAGCAAAGCAATGATGTATATATATATATATATTCCTTGAGAAGAGATAGTACAGAGAATGTACTTTGTGAATTGGTATGAAAATATAATACTATGGTTCTTGTTTGAAGAGTTTTCCTAAGAATGGATCTCTTTGAAAATGGTTTTAATTTTCAGTGATTTTCAGTAATTCCGCTGTTAACGATAGCTTCCGCATTAGTTAATCTTGGTTTTGTGAATCGTTCGCCAGAATTTAGTGGTATCAGAGCTCTAGGTTCGCTGAGTCTACAGAGACATATGATTAAGGTCGTTGAGTCTGTTCTAGTGTCTTCCAATTATCTGATAGTGTCTTCTGCTCATATAGGAGGAGAAGAATAACTAAATATGTCTAGATCACACGATGAACATGTTGTTGAGAGCAGTGTTGCTGCACCAGGAGGAGGTGTAAGAGACCAAGATAGGGAGGAGCCCGTACTGGAACAACCCCGGTTCAATCAAGTTGATATGGAGAACCCAACCTTCCAAGCCATGTTTGGATAGTTTATGGCAGCCATGAGTCATATGACAGATAGGATGCCATTACCTACACCTAGGGCACCTACCCACCATGAAGGATAGGGAGCCGGCAAGACACGACTTCGTCGGGTGGGAGCCATAGATTATGTTGGTATGGCTGATCCAGCTGATGCAGACTTATGGATGACTGAGCTGGAGAAAGCCTTTAGGATCCTTAATATCCATGAGTATGAGAAGGTGAGGCATGTTGTATACCTCCTTAAAGGGAGTGTTGGTCACTGGTGGACCATAGAAGAGGGCAAGAGGCCAGGTGTTGAGATTGGATGGGAATAGTTTCGACGAGAATTCGTCAGTAGATACTTTCCCAAGACTTTTCTTGGCGAGAAAATTACTCAGTTTGAGCATATTAGGTAGGGACAAATGAACATTAGCGGGTATGAGGCTAAGTTCATGGAACTTTTGTAGTTTTGTTTGCATATGGCATCTACTGATGAGGAGAGGATACAACATTTCGAGAAGGGATTGAACGCTGAATTGACCACTCTGGTGTCTGCTTTAGAGAACCGAGAGAGGTTTTCCACCTTCATGGAGTCCGTAAGATGGATAGAGAGGTCTGTGATTGAGAAGGGTCAGACCAAGAGTAAGAACAAGTACACACAGTTTCTAGGACAAAGGTCTGAGGGTTTCAAGAAACCAAGATTTTCCGCACCGGCAGCACCACAGAGGTTCAATACCCAGACACAGTGGACGTCAAGTTGGGGAAGAGGGTGCAGTTTTCCTCCGAGTAGAGCCCCTAGCATAGCATCAACTTTAGTAACTGGACCCTCTAGACCACATCAAGAGAATAGAACTTGTCATCGATGTGGACTAGTAGGACATCTGGCAAGGGATTTCCCAACGGGGAATGTAGTAGTGAATCAACCCATGAGACAGAGTCGACAAGGTTCTCAGAGAAATCTATTTTCTAGTGGTACCTGAGGACGTGGACAAGCGTCCCAGGAAGGATCTTCGGAATCCAATAATAGAGTACAAGGCCAACAACAGGCAACAATCAGATTCAATGCAATGAATCAGCCCGAGGCAGTGGTTAATCCACGAGTTGTGACAGGTCAGATAGAACTATTTTATTCTGATATGTGTTCAACCTGCTTCGTATCTATTTTAATTGATCCGGGTGCTACGCATTGCTTTATCACTCGAGAAGTGATACATGACTGCAACATGATTGTTAGTCATAGAACAAATAGTTTGATGCTAGAAACCCCTTTATTGGGATCTACAGTGTTGTGGGAGGTGTGTTCTCCATTCACTCTTATCTTTTCTAAACATCGCATTCAAGTGGATCTTATACCACTTGAGATGCACGGATTCGATATAATTCTTAGAATGGACACCCTAGAAAAGTACAAGGTTGTCTTGGATTGTGAGTCCAAGCAAGTTGTGTTCACATATGATAGTGACACATGGATCTTTCAGGAGAGAAAGATTCTTCCAACCTATCTTGTGTCAACTATGATAGCTGAGAAGCTGATGAGGCAAGGATGTTTCACATTCTTGGCACATGTGGTAGATACCACCATGGAGAGCCCTCATCCATCTGAAGTTCTGGTAGTCAGGGAATTTGAGGATGTGTTTCCTGAGGAACTTCCAGGTGTACCTACGCCCCGAGAGATTGATTTTGAGATTAATCTAATTTTGGGCATGCAACCTATAGCACAAACACCGTATAGGATGGCACCTGCTGAAATGGTAGAACTCAAGAAACAACTTCATGAGCTACTTGAGAAAGGTTTTATTCGACCGAGTACTTCACCATGGGGTGCTCCGGTTCTTTTGTTAAGAAGAAGGATGGATCGATGCGGTTATGCATTGATTATAGACAGTTAAATAAAGTAACTATAAAGAACAAGTATCCTATGCCAAGGATTGATGACTTGTTTGATCAGTTGTGTGGTGCAACTATCTTTTCTAAGATAGATCTGCGGTCGGGATATCATCAGTTGCGTATTAAGGAGAGTGATATACCTAAGTCTGCCTTTAGGACAAGGTATGGTCACTATGAGTTCACAGTTATGTCATTTGGACTAACTAATGCACCAGCTGCATTCATGGAACTCATGAATAGAATCTTTTGACCTTTTCTTGATCAGTGTGTAGTCATCTTTATAGATGACATCTTCATCTACAGTAGAGATGCTCAACAGCATGAGCAGCACGTCCGTCAGGCTTTAACTTTGCTAAGAGAGCATAAGTTATATGCTAAGTTTAGCAAATGTGAGTTCTGGTTACCAGAAGTTTCTTTTCTAGGACACATAATATCTGCCTCAGGTATTCGTGTTGATCCTAAGAAGGTAGAATATGTTCTGCAATGGGAACAGCTGAGGACACCGATGGAGATTCGTAGTTTTCTTGGACTAGCAGGCTATTACAGAAGGTTCATTAAGAACTTTAGTTCTATAGGTTTACCTCTGACCAAGTTGACTAGGAAAGATATTCCTTTTGTCTGGAATGACAAGTGTCAACAATCTTTCCAATTGCTAAAGGAAAGATTAACAAGTGCACTTGTGTTGGTGTTACCTGAGTAGGGAAAGGGGTATGTAGTTTTCTGTGATGCATCTAAGAACGATCTAGGATGTGTGTTGATGCAGGATAAACAAGTGATTTATTTTGCTTCTCGACATCTTAAGAAACACGAGGAGAATTATCCGACACACGATCTAGAACTAGCTGTTGTAGTCCATGCCTTGAAGATCTGGAGACATTATCTCTATGGAGAAACATTCCATATTTTCACAAACCGTAAGAATTTAAAATATATCTTCTCACAACATGAGCTGAACATGAGGCAGTGCCGCTGGATGGAATTAATCAAAGACTACGACTTTACAATTGATTATCATCCAGGGAAGGCTAATGTAGTTGTTGATGCACTAAGTAGGAAATCAGCAACACCAGCCCTAGATAAAGCATAGTTGAATTCCTTAGTGTGCTCTAAGAGGGATATGTTTATCTCCTTGAGGGAAAACAATGTACAGCTAAAAGTATCATTGTTAGCCAGGTTGAAATGCACATAAAACCAACTCTGAGACAGCAGATTAAAGAAGCACAACAAATCGATACTGTAGTTCAGCAGATTAGATCAGAGTATGGTAGTGAGAAATGGGATGGCTTTCATGAGTCTGAGGATCAGGTAGTATGTTACCATGGTAGGATGTTAGTACCTGATGCCGATGACTTGGGAAAGTTAGTTCTGGAAGAAGCACATTCTTCAATGTATGCTATGCATCCAGGGAGCACCAAGATGTATCATAACTTAAAAGATATGTATTGGTGGCCTGGATTGAAGAAAGATGTAGCTGAGTTTGTTATGCGGTGTCTGGTGTGTCAGCAGGTTAAAGCTGAACATCAGAAGCCCGCAGGAACAATGCAATCTTTGCCTATACCACAGTGGAAATGGGATCATGTGACCATGGACTTTGTGTTTGGTTTACCTAGAACAACCAAAGGTCATGATTCCATTTGGGTGATAGTTGATAGGTTGACAAAGACAACACATTTCTTACATGTCAAAACAACCTACACTGCTGAGAAGCTGGCACAGTTATATGTTGATGAGATAGTGCGGTTGCACGGGGTTCCAGCTACTATCATTTCCGATAGAGGTCCCCAGTTCACGAGTCTTTTTTTGGAACGACTGCATAAAGCTTTGGGTATGCAGTTAAGGTTTAGTACTGCCTTTCACCCACAGACAGATGGACAATCGGAAAGGACCATACAAACCTTGGAGGACTTGCTTAGGGCATGTGTCCTTCAGTTTGTAAGAAGTTGGGATCTACACCTGAGCTTGATAGAAGTTTCTTACAATAATAGCTATTAGCATAGTATTGACATGGCACCATATGAAGCTTTATATGGTAGACATTGTAGATCTCCTTTATGTTGGTATGAAATAGGAGAAAATCAACTTTTGGGTTCTGAGCTTGTGCAGTAGACAACTGAGAAGATTAAAGTAATACAACAATAGTTAAAGACTGCACAGGATAGACAGAAATCATACACCGACAAACAGTAGAGACCTTTAGAATTCCAAGTTGGAGACAGAGTATATCTCAAGGTATCACCTTGGAAAGGAGTTCTTAAATTTGGAAGAAAGAGAAAGTTAGCTCCTAGATTTATGGGGTCTTATCCAATCATTGAACGAATTGGAAAGGTAGCTTATAAGCTAGAGTTACCACCTGAGTTGCACAAGTTGCATCCAGTGTTCCATATCTCCATGCTGAGAAAGTGTCATCCTGACACAGAGATAGTTCTACAACCTGTGGAGGTAGAATTAAATGATGATACATCATATGTTGAAGGACCTGTGATGATCCTTGACAAAAGAATTAAAAAGCTGAAAAAGAAAGACATTTGTCTTGTAAAAGTCCTCTGGAACCACCGTGTCATTGAAGAAGCTACATGGGAACTAGAGGAAGAGATGAGGAGGAAATACCCTACTCTTTTCTCTTAATGTTTTCGTTGATGATTTTGGGGACGAAAACCTTGTAAGGGGTGGATAATATGTAACATCCATGACCTGGGTTATGCTTTAACCCTAGGTGTTTTGTTTAAGAAAGGTAATTATATGATTGATATTATCTTTTGAAAAGTAATTAAGTCTTAAGAGGAACTTATATTTCAATTTCAGTCCTTTTTGAATGATGTTGAAACAATGTTTTGTTTGTTATGGACTAAAGTGCAAATTACCCAAGTTGAGGAGTTAACTTACAAATTATACATGATAAAATGTTCCTCAGATGTTGAAGAATCATAACAATGATAATGATGTAGTGGTATGGTTTCCACAAGCTTGAGCACCAAGATAGAGCTTGTTGAGCAATCTTTGTGCATTAAAACCTAGTTTTGGTGTAATGTGCAATTTACCCAAAACCTAGGGTTCAATATGTAAAATACCACTTCTAGAGGGTCCCTCATGTTTCTTGGCATCATATAGAGAAAATAAAATGGGAGGGGCACCTCATTTTAATTACTTTGGAGGAGAGAGAATCTTGATATTAAAATAATCAAGATTTAAGCATAATTGGAACTTTATTTCAATTTAATGTAAAAATAAATAAAATAATTGAAGGGCCTTAAAAAAATGATATGGATGAATTTTCCCAAGTGTGAACACCCTTGTGCCTCTTCTAGGCCACGAAATATCTCAAAGCAAGTGGATAAATCACTCACATAAAATAAAGAAAAGTAATATCCACTAACTTTAGGATATTAATATTATAAGGGTTAAGGTTCTTAATTTTCTTTTCTTTAAATTGTGGATAATTGAGAGTAATAAGAGGCAAGGAGGGTAGCCTCGTATCTAAGGAAGGGAATGGGGCAAGTGGCAAGGAAATTGAGGAGATAATTCCTACTTTCTCTCTCTTAAAAGAATTTTCAATAAAATTCACATATATGCTCCTTTATCCATAGAATGAGAAGGGAATTTCGAATCCACTTCTTCTCTTTGCTTGAAAAACGACCTTGGGAGCTTTCAAGGACCAGGAAGACGACCCCCAACCTGTTGGTAAGCTTCTTGACTTCCTTTCACCTTGAATTCATGATGGAAATCACAAAACAATGCATGATTTCTTCTTATCTCGATCCCATCTTCAATTCTAACCATTCCTTTTCACTCAAAGTTTGAGGACAAGCCTTGGAATAGTGAAAGGAGTTGCATCCACCATTGTTTACATGAGCTTGAAGCTTTGAATCTCAATTGGAGGCGGGTTTTATAACTTGAACCCCTCTACATTGTTATTCAACTATCAATCTTGCAATTTCGTTGATTCCTTCATCTTATTGATTAATTGTTTGTTGTAATTGGTAAATTCATGAAATCAGAAGTACTATAAGTTACAAGGATGAAGTTAGATGATGATGACATAATCTTGGACACTTTTCCCAAGGAATTCCTATTCAAATCGGTTTCAACAATTTGTCCATTCGGTTTCAACAAAATCGTTTGGAATTAAACAGTTTCATCAAACCATTTGGAAGGGTTGACCACAGTTGACCATTTGGAGATTTGATGCTAATGATGATGGTTGATGACTCATTAAAGTTAATTGATTATTTCCAAAGGGTTCATTAGTTGAAGGTTCATCAATTACCAAACCCTAATCGAGTTAAGTGTTGAAATTCCAATTGGTTGATTTAGATTTTTTGGGTTGATTAACCCAAACGGTCTCAAGACCATTTGGGGGTCACCCAAATGGTCTCAAAATCATTTGGAGGTCAACCAAGACCGTTTGAAGGTCTAGAGATACCAAATTGAAATGCAATTAATATCTGATTTGATGATCAATCCAATGATCAAAACCCTAATGGAATTTCACAAATTTCAAGGATAGGATGGGGCAAATGGTCTCAAGACCGTTTGGAGATCATACAAACGACCTCAAGACCATTTGGGTTTAGGTCATATAAAAAATTTGACGATGATTCATTAATTTCAATTGAATCATTTCCACAATGTTGATCATTGATGGTTACTCGATTTCAAAACTATAATTAAAGGTTTCTTGAGTAGAAATCCTAGATCAATTGGGTTCAAAACCCTAATTGATGGTCCAATTGAAGGATGATTCAATATTTCAATTGTTGAAGAAATTATGGATTCAATTGTTAATCGGTTCATCTATTGAAACCATGAATTGTTTAAGTGTTGAAAGAACTTTTTGGTCCATTCGGTTTTGAGAGGGTTTGGACCAAATGGTCTTAAGACCGTTTGGGTCCAAACGGTCTCAAGACCATTTGGGTCCAAACGGTCTCAAACCATTTGGAGACCCAAAGTTCAATCGGTTTCAACACCTTTCTTGTCCAATCAGTTTCAAGGGCAATTTTCCCAAATGGTTTTCTACCAATTGAATTATGAGAACTAAGACCATTTAGGGTCTAAGTAATTAAATCTTTTGAATATCAACATGGTTAATCCATTTGGATATCTCATGCAATTGAAGGTTCAGTATGGTTAATCTATTTGGATACCTAATGCATTTGAAGATTTGATTGGTTAATCCAATTGATCACCTAATGTAATTGAAAGTTTAATTGGTCAATTCGTTTGGATCCCTCATATAATTGAAGGTTCAATTGATTAAACTATTTGGAGACCTGATGTACTTAGATAATTGATATCCTTAGTGGGATTAATCATTAATGCATAATGATGTAATAATTCAATACATCATGCTAACCATAAATGCATGTATTTGAATAAAGAGTAGGCTCAATCTAATCAAGAATTGAGTAGTGGACATCCTGAGTAGGATGAGAGAGAAAGATTCATACATGAATGATAATCATGTAGCAATTAAGTGTAAAACATTCAATATGATGTGATATACAATTAGGGCATGATCCTTGATAAAGAGATCATAAAACCCTAATTGAGATGATTAATGAACTCAAACCCTAATTTAGGGTGATTCTGAGTGAAACCCTAAACCAGGAGAATGATGTGATATGAATTTAAGGTAATGACATGAGTAACCCTAATTCAGGGTATCCTGATGATAAACCCTAATAAGGATGAATAGTAAACCCTAATTGTGGGTAATGGAATATAAAACCCTAATTGAGAGGAATAGTAAAACTTAACCCTAAATTGGGTGTTAGTATATGATAATCACTGATGTGATGTAAATGGTAAACCCTAATTCTAAAATAGAGTGAAGGTATTTGAAACCCTAATTCTGGGTTATATTATATAGCATGAAACTCTAACCTTGGACAATGAAATGATAAATCATTGGTCCGAATATTGTGCAAAGGGAATGAGTAACCCTGATTGACATGAAATGGGAAACCCTAACCCTGGTAAGGGAATAGTGGTGTTACCCTTGAATAGCATGGAATTGAAATATGATTGATATATCTGTTATCATCTGTACTAACCATGTAGGAATCATGAGATGATGAACATAGCCAGGTATGAACTATGATATTTTATTTATTGAAATTATTTATTGGGCCTTGTGTGCCATAAGATGTCTTGTTGCTTAGTAAATGGTAACAAGAGAGTTAATGAGCCTCAAGTGCCATAAGAGATGATTGTGTAGCAAGTATCATGTTACCTTGGTCAAATGACTTGAAGGTGATAATTACCTAAAAAAGTGGTAACAGTGCTCAGTGATGAGCTAAGGGTTTGAATACCCAGATCCATATAATTATGGTATTGAGATTGTAAAGGGATGATAATTACCAGTATTGGAAATAAGGGACTGAGATCCCAATGTCTTATAAAGGCTGAGAAGTAATTGATGAAAATAGTACATGTTTCTTTGTAGCAATTTTCCTAATAAGTTATGTTTGAAAACTTGACTGATGCTAAAAGAATATGATAATGTACTTAACTAATCAATTGATACCATAGAATATAGTTTCCCTGACCACAGATCCATCATCATCAGAATTAGCTGAATGGTGAAACGAGTTTTACTCAGAACACATATTTTTGAATATGTGGGGGTAATTGGGCAAATATATATCCTTATGCCCCATAGGAATGGCTACGGGCTATGTCCTATGTATGGGATTGGTTTCGGACCATACCATAATAAGAGTATGGCTACGGGCCATAACTACTCAATATAATACCAGGCATTGTCTATGGGCCATAACCCTGAAGAGAGTATATGCTACGGGATATAACTCTATAACGAAGATGCCACTATACCCTGGCAAGCTAATTGCAGTTTGACACATGATGTCTCTGTTAAAGTAGTCTCATACTGATCGAGACAGATGAGGTCATGGAATCCGGCTCTCCCATTGACCTTGTATGGTACCGATGCTTTACGTAATCAGGGTCGGTTGGAGTATGCGTGGTATATCTCATCTCCTCAGGGCTTAAGAATGTTTGTAAAATGTAATCAGTCGTGTAGTGTATTTGCATAAGATTGAAATATGAGAATCACTGGTTGATGTTATTCTACTTATCATGTTCTAGATACATAAATGTTATATACACTCTTCAAGTCCTTATTTAATAAGAGATATGCTGCTTTATCAATTTATAGCTTAAATGCTTGAATAGAAATGTTGCTTTAATCTGCATAGATATTGATTTATCTGTTGTTGAATATATGATCCTAGTGTTCAGTTTATTTCTATTAAACTGCAATAATAATGTTTTCAGCGGAGAGTTATATCTATCGCTGGGGCAATTTTATAAATTGTCTCACCCCCATGGAATCCAACATTTTTAGGTGGACGCAGACGAGGTAGAAACAGAAACCTCATAAAAAGGGAAGAATAGTAGCAGCAACAACAGGGACAACATTGAATCCTCAGGTGGAGATATTGGCTTTCAAGTCTTGTATATGTGTAAATAGAGTCTTATGTGTCGTCTCTGTACTCTCAAGTCCTAGGTGTCAATGATAGTGTTTTTATAATTGATATGAGATTTTGGCATGATGCCTCGAGGATTTTTCTACTTGTGCTTTTTAGAAAAGTAATCATATATATATATATATATATATATTCCTTGAGAAGAGATAGTACAGAGAATGTAAATCAGTATGTAAATATAATATTGTAGTTCTTATTTAAAGAGTTTTCCTGAGAATGGATCTCTTTGAAAATGGTTTTAATTTTCAGTGATTTTTAGTAATTCCACTGTTAACGATAGCTTATGCATTAGTTAATCTTGTTTTTGTGAATCGTTTGCCACAATTAACATGAGCATCATTAGCACTCAGAAAGTCATTGCAAAAATCTATAACCTCTCTAGCCACATAACCCTCAATAATACTCCCTTCAGGCCGATAATAGTTTTGAAAATCAACTTTAAAAATGCTCATGTATCGTTCAAAGGCATACATCCAATGCAAGAAAACTAGTCCCAATATTTTCACTTCCCTAGTCAAGTGGACAACAAGATGTACCATTATATCAAAGAACGAAGGAGGAAAATACATCTCAAGCTGACATAGGGTAACAACCACTTCTCTTTGTAATTTATCGAGAGTATCAGGGTCAATAACTTTGTTGCACAGACTATTGAAAAAGAAACAAAGTCTGGTGATTGCAAACCTTACATGCTTCGGCAATATAGATCGAATTGCCACGGGCAATATTTGTTGCATTAGAGTGTGACAATCATGAGATTTAAGACCTATCAACTTCAGATCTTTCAGTGATACCAATCTACGAATGTTGGATGAGTAACCATGTGGTACCTTAATATTTTCGAAGCATTTACAAAAAGCTTTCTTCTCCTTTCTAGACAATGTGTAACAAGCGGGAGGTAAGTATGTTCTCCGATAGCTACTAACTACTTCTGTTAATTATGTCCTTATTCCCATTTCATGCAGGTCCATTCTGGATTTTATCCCATCTTTAGTCCTACCTGCTATATTCAACAGAGTACCGATGATGCTATCACAGACATTTTTCTCAACGTGCATGACATCGATACAATGCCTGACTGCCAAAGAACTCCAATAAGGAAGATCCCAAAATATTGACTTCTTCTTGAATAAAGATTTGTCACTCCGTGTGGCCATCGTACATTGTGATCTCTTACCAAATTCATTAGCAATGTCTTTTACTCTTTCATAAACACCCTCCCCTAGTATAGGTTTAGGTGCACTTTGTTCCTCATTCCGTCCATTGAATGCTTTGTGCAACCTATGATATGGATGGAATTTTGGAAGAAACCTTCGATGACCAAGATATACAGTCTTGCCTCCGTGTTTTAGCTGTATTGAATCAGTGTTCTCTTCACATATAGGATACACTTTAGATCCTTTGACACTATATCCAGAAAAATTCCCATATACTGGAAAGTCATTCACAGTGCAAAACAACATAGCGTGCAAATTAAATGTCTCTCTTCATGAAGCATCATAGGTCATCACAACTTTACCCCAGAGTTTTTTCAAGTCATCAATCAAAGGTTCAAGATAAACGTCGATATCATTTCCAGGTTGTTTAGGGCCCAATATCAACAATGACAACATAACATACTTATTTTTCATACACAACCAGGGAGGAAGATTGTCTATAACAAGCATAACTGGTCAAGTGCTATGTTGGCTACTCAATGTACCATACGGATTCATCCCATCTGTACAAAGCCCAAGTCTTAGATTCCTGACTTCTTCACCGAATTCAAGGTACAATAAATCAATCTTCTTCCACTGTGGGGAATCAGACGCATGTCGTAGGATCCCATCATTATTTTTCTTAACGTCTGCATGCCACCTCAAATTCTTTGCATCTATCAGATTGGAAAACAAGCGTTGAAACTGTGGTATTATAGGTAGATACCACATCATCTTGGCAAGAGAACCAGTTTTGAACTCCCCCGAAGTCATCAATTTATACCTTGACGCACCACATTTGGGACAATCTTTCAAATCCACATAGTCCTTTTGAAATAATACACAATCATTCGGGCATGCGTGTATCATCTTGTCCTCCATTCCCATTGGGCACAACAATTTCTTTAACCGGTATGTTGAGATTGGCAGCTCGTTTCCTTTAGGAAGAATTTCTTTTAACAAAGACAACAATGACGTGAAGCTTTTTTCGCTCCATCTATTGTTAGCTTTCAACTTATACAATCTCAACATAGCGCTAAGCTTCATCAACTTACAACTTGTGTATAACGGTATCTCATCATCATGCATAATGTTTCTAAACATGGGAGGTGGATCGGTGTGCTCTACCCCACAACTATGCAACATCGCATCAACGATGTCTAATGGAACTGGTTTGTTCACATCTACATCATCGGAGGCAATTTCTTCTTCCACACAAACACTGCTATCAACATTCACTGATTTTAGGTTTGAAATCTCTCCATGCCAGTGCCATTCTGTATAGCCTTGTACAATCCCGTTGCACATGACATGACTTTTGATTTCATCACCAGTGCTGACTTTCAAGTTGTTACCGCAGTGTCTACATGGACAATAGAACCTATCTCCAGGTTGTTTCCTATGTTCCTCGGCAAATCTAATAAACTGATCAAGACTAGAAATAAACTCTAGGGTGCAGCGATTTGGAATGGACATCCATGATCTATCCATTCTATGATCAAAGAGAAAACAAGTATATATTAGAACAATATTAGGGTCTAGGGTTAACAGATTAGAGTTTATGGTTAAAATGTTAGGGTTTAAGGTCTTATATATAATTAATAGTTAAAACATCCTAAGTGAGATTAGGTGTTCAAGAACAGTCCCAAACTGGGGACTATCCAAGATTTACTCGTAATGAGTAAATCTTGGATGGGTTTCTAGGCCAACAAATACATGTGTTGTCATTCCTATATATAATAAATGTGTACCACCTATCCCATTCTTGAACACCTAATATCACTAGTAAGTGTATAATATGTATTGTTTTTTTAAGAAAATTTCGGCAGCATTCCCCAGCTGTTCTCCAAGTACATATGTACTTAGAGAACAAACAGGGAAATGTTGTCGAAATTTTCTTGAAAACCCAATACGCATTATACACTTACATCCTAAGTGAGATTAGGTGTTCAAGAACAGTCCCAAATTGGGGACTATACAAGATTTACTCCTAATGAGTAAATCTTGGACGAGTTTCTAGGCCAACAAATACATGTGTTGTCAATCTTATATATAATAAATGTGTACCACCTATCCCATTCTTGAACATCTAATCTCGCTAGTAAGTGTATAATGTGTATTGGGTTTTCAAGAAAATTTCGGCAGCATTTCCCCGTTGTTCTCCAAGTACATATGTACTTAGAGAACAAACAGGGAAATGCTGCCAAAACTTTCTTCAAAACCCAATACACATTATACACTTACATCCTAAGTGAGATTAGGTGTTCAAGAACAGTCCCAAACTGGGGACTATCCAAGATTTACTCCTAATGAGTAAATCTTAGACGGGTTTCTAGGCCAACAAATACATGTATGTTGTCATTCTTATACCTACAATCTTAGTTTCATCATTCATATCCTAAGTTTTGTGTAACATCATTTAATCACGATTGTTAGTATATAATAATCAGTAAATAAACCATGATTCCATATATCAAATATTTAAATCAAAATGGAGTCTAATGGAACATTGGGAGAGTGAGAATATTATACCTCACTTGAAGGCTGAAGAAGAAATATATGCAAATCAATAGCAAGTCAAAAACACCTGCAACAACACAAATGCACGATTCGATTCTATTATAATGTATTAATTAGGGGTCAATCTTGAAGTTTTAACTAGATCTTCATATATCAACGTACATACTAGGTCATATTTCAAGTCAAGATTTAGGCATTTAATCACCTTAGGGTGCATACATGATTCACAAGGTATTTGGGTGCACAAAGAATAATATATTTTACTGATTTAGGAGTTCACATAATCATTTCAGAAATAGAAGAGCCACATGTGAGTTAAGTTTGAGTTTCAACATCAATGTATCTTTAACACGCATGTTTCAAGGTTCAAAACACATAATCAAATCAAATTATGATGCTAGAATGAACAAGTTTGAATCTTATTTCAACCTGCATCAAAATTTACTGAATTAGGTCAAGCATGAGGATTAGAAGCACAAATATATGTAAGCACAAGATTTGTTCATATCCTAGGTTGATTTACAATAGCAACATCTTATAATCTTAATCATACCCTAGTCTAGGTATCGTATTCTATAACATTGATTTTAACATCTCCAATGTACATGCATGTTCATCATCAAGATAATCATTACACACAAATGTAGGTATCCTATCATTCATAATTGAGCAATATAGTTAATACAAGATTAGGGTGAAATGTGTACAAGATTAGGTCTCAAATATAGCAAAATGCACATTAGGTCACATTTCATTTGGATTAGTTAATTAAGAGAGAAAGCAAACATTATCATCATCAATCTACATCATATAATATGGATTCACAACACAAAATCATCAACCTGTGATTTCACATAGTACAACCTCCACCACATGCATATTTGTTTCCAATGTAAAAATTGATAATACAATATACCAATGCAAGCAACAATAGAAATCAAAATTGGCAGATAACACAATATGTGAGTTGGCTTCTAAGCTATCCAGAAACAAATACAAGTAGCAACATAATCGAAATTGGAATTGTAAACATAGTAAGAGGGGATGCTTGGGGGATATATATGAAACTACTTACCTATAGCAGTAGGGGAAGGTCCAAGCTCCTTGCAGCTGTGGACGAGCAGACAGAGGTGGTAGGTGAATGAGCAGCAGACGAGCAGACGACAGGGGAAAGCAGTAGACGAGCAGACGAGCGGCAGCTCCAAGCTCCTTGTGGCAGCGGTAGGCGGAGAAGCAACCAAGAGGCTTCCTGGTGAATCAACAGGAGCTGAGCAGGCCTAGGCGGTGGAGGCCAGTAGGTGATAGAGGATGGCCAACATGCGGCGGAGGGTAGGGACAGGATGATTGGCAGAGGAGCAGCAGGCGGCGGAGGGTAGGGACGGCCGGAGGAGGAGCAGCAGGCGGTGGAATCGCTAAATTGTTAGAGACCCTAGTGAAATGCGATGAAACAGAGAATGGGGAAGAGTCTGCTCCATGGGTGCTATTAAGTTTACAACCATCATCGGTTGTTTCAGAAACTGACGTCTAAGATCCAAAAGCGTCGGTTACCAAAAAAAATCGATACCTATGTTGCTTCATAGTCATCAGTTTCAACTAAAAAAATGACATCTATCTACATATGCCGACAAAATAAAAAGTTCTCGAATTATGACCCATAGTCGTTGGTTGTCATAAAAAACCGACGCCAATTGGGAAATTCGGGGGGTAAAAATTTTTTCAGGGACAGTGCGGGAACACACATCGGCGTCGGTTATAGAAAGAAAACTGATGACAAAAATGGGCCCGATTTCTGTCTCGCAAAAAATCTTTAGTCGTCGATTAGTTGGGAAAACTTGGATTTGGCAGGCAATTTTAGGCGTCAGTTTCTTATTGAGAAACCGACGCTAAAAAAAAGTGATACCCGTGTCTGGCCGGTCTTCACATATAGATGTCATTTTGTGCTTTCAGTCGACGTTTTTGGGTTTAGGCGTCGGTTCTTGGGATACAACCGACGCCTCTAAATGTGACGTTATAAGCCATTTTTGTAATAGTGATACTTATGGGGCACATCATCCATGTGGAAAATTACAAATAAAACCCTATATATGAGAAAATTGCATAAAAGTTCATATAAGTACATAAATTGCAAAACTCAATCAAACAATGTCCAAACTGGACCAAACATGAAACATAGCTAATTCACATGATATCAAATCATAAATTAGGGTTTGATTAAGGTTTTAAGCATCCACTTAAGATTAGAAAACATTTTTAACCACAAAACCAGGTTAGGGTTCTTACAACCACATTACCAACTATTAGAGAGAAACCCTAAACCTAAACCCAAATTATGAAAGAAAACAACTAATACTAGACAAAAGCAGTTAGCACATTATACAGAAAATACAAGTTAAATTTTCATTTTCTTCACCAAACTATTGTAACCAATGTCGCATAAATGACAACATAATCGGTGGTCACAAATTGTATTCAACTCCAATTAAAACTGTAACCAAATCTTATTCCTCATATGTAGTTTAGTTTACATCATTTACATGTACATGAAAGAACATGCTTAGTATACTACACATCCTGAGAAAGAGAGATTACAAGGACATTATAAGTTAGATCACTATATTTACATCTTCTTTGTTACATCCACTCTGCTAGATAATATTATACCTAAAAACATTTGAAACAACCTAATGAGACTCTTGTAGAACCCTACTGAGTGGATACCTCTCTCTCAAGTCGAGTACATGCATCAAAATCTGATTAATTATAACCAACTTAAAATAAACTTGCACATATTACTAAGTGTAATAGATATATCTTGCATTTAGCGCAACCATTACATGAAAATAATCTAATTGAACAGATAAGGTGTTCACTTAGTCCAATTCCAAATTTTAAATGCCTTCAAGTGTATGTATATGAAGATATCAATTGATATTTATTATTTTGGAATGACAATCCAATTTTAGGAGTAACAAACAAATATTTAAAGAAATAGAATCAAGACATAACAATAACATCATCTTTGTGACACCCCACCAGTCGGACCAAGAACACATCATGCAGTTTGTAGCTGAAGAATACATAAGACATGTCCATAAAACATGACTATTCAAATGACAAGTAAATCTATTTATATTTATGGTGGATATTGAAATCTAATGTCAACCACTTGTCAACATATAAGATCATATTCCAAACCAGAGAAATAAGAATATTGTAAAATATTATCTTTATAAAAGAATGATTGATTTTCTACTACAAGAAACATGTTCAACAATAATAGGTATATCAGCTAGCAGTAAAAGGCATGTAACAAACATTCAATTCATATTCTACTCAGTCTGTCATCTTTTATTCATTTTACTTGAAACGATTTGGTTTGTTGTGATGTCCCTGGATTTTCTAAAACTTAATCTAATGTGTGACGTCCAAATTGAAACCTCACCACAACAAGAATCTTGATTTATACACCACACACTAGGCTAAGAAGAAGAAAATCATAAGAAGTAAGAAGGAAACAATGATAGCACATGCACATGAACAATAATAAAACTATACAACACATATTCAACATTAAACATATAATTACAACATGAATTGTTACAACATTTGATATTACATATTGAACAATAAACTTTTACATATACATGTTCTACCACTAAATAATAGGATCTTAAGAAAATAGGTCCACCTGTACATCAGCTCGCCACACAACTCTCAACTATCATGGTTCTTCAAGAGCACATGTCCACAACCTAAAAAAAAGATTACATGTGGTACACGTCAGCACAATATTCAAGAATATTGTACTGAGTACTCTTACATATCTTTTTATATACCTCTCATTACTAAGACTTGACATTAAGATAAAACTAATAGTTGATAGTAACAGAAGAAATATAACAAAAGCATACTTGAACAAAGAATGTTTATTAACAATAGAGAACACTTATTTTAGGCACATTTTCTATTATATCATCCATGCATTGACCAATGAAGGTTGAATGCAGTGAAGGCCTTATGATCGACTACCAAAGAGTTGAATCATTTCATAATGTGATCAGACTACCAAAGAGTTGGATCACTCTCAAGTACTTGACTACCAAAGAGTTGAAGTACTTTATTTTCTAGCACTTGACTAACAAAGAGTTGAAGTACTTAGATATAATGGAACACATACATTACGTTTCATGTGTTCATAGCCATAAGTATGGCAAATCAAGCAAGATAGCATACAAGAACAATCATTTCATCCAATATCATATGCCAAGTATTTTACTACACATAGAACACAAGCATATTGTATGATAAGCCAAGTAAGAGGTATGGTGTACCTTGATCAAGATCATCTAATCACCACATATCCATGAGGTCAACTATAACCTTGGTCAACCCTGATCAAGACAAGATCATATACCATTATTATGTTCTCATCATCTCAACCCTAGTTATGATCAATTAGGGTTTGACTTAGATCATTAGGACATTTCCATCATTACTTACATTCTTGTCTTATAATTATCTTACTGATGTCAGTTTCTAGATTATGTCTCATTATCCAATAATCAAGTTTCACATTATTGTGTGCATGTATTAACCCTAGATCATATTCATTAAGTGTATTAGGGTTTATATCACATTAAGGGCAATCATCGTCGTTGAACATGAATTATGTGCATAAGATCGATATGTTAGATCACATAGTGTTCCAGATAGTGTTATGAATATATTCTAGACTTTTCAAGATTTATTGAGGATACTTGTAATTATTGCATATTAATTAGAGTTATCATTCCTAATTAGTCATATGGAGCAAATTACATGATTTCATGCATCAACATCATAATCACTGATCTTAATTACATTATAAATATTATTTAGGGTTTGGTGACATGTTCTCATAGTTTTAGGACATTGCTTGACATTATTATCCATCAAATAACTATTTCACAACTTACAGGATATCACTGAGATTGGTGCATCAAAAGCCTGATATTATACTTTTATAATGTTCTACGTAATTTTCTGAGAATTTTGGTACTTTATTTATATTTTTCGGATAAGAGGACTATTTGTTATGAATTATGTAAGATCCTGGAATATTTTTACCTTTAGGCTAATCACAATCCGCCACGTGGCGGGCAAGGGAGCTTCTTTCTTACTGAATCGGTCGGTTTGTCCGCCTGAACCGGGTTTGCTTCCTCCTCCTCTTCTCATGTTCACGCATTCTCTGCGCCAACGCTGAGCACCGTCTCCTAGGGAACGGCAGCCGCGTGGTGTTCTCCTTCGATGAGAAGTCTGTTACGATCTCCTCCTCCTGGCCTGATGCGTTCCCGATGCATCTTCCGATGCGTTGTGCCTCTCCTCTGCCTCACGAGTCACGACCCTGCCACCGTGAAGGATGGCTCCGGCGAGCAGCCGACTGTGATCCAGCCCTCCTCCCTAACCTCTGATACTGCTTCAAGCTTCAGAATTTATCGGCCTGCGGAGCTCCTCGGATCCACAGTTTCACGCCTACTGCTTCATATCTCAACCACTACAAGCTCGTCGCTGCTACCAGCCGCTACGGCTGGGCAAGAAGGGAAGGCACCCTTGCACTGCCGGTCTTCACCCCAAAGCCACAAGGAGAATCACATCGCCTCCAGGAACTCTCCACAAACTATATTCCTGTCCGTAGAGGCACATCCAGGCCACGAAGAAGACAGGTACTCCCTCAAACAGAAACACCTTCAGGCCACGATCAGTGAACATCATGACGTGTGGTCGTCTTATGCGGTCAAGGCAATAACCGCAAGGGAGATGACGACCTCCACACCGTCGCCTGTCATCCAAAGGCCGAGAAAGAACCCTTCTTTTGACCGATCTGTGGCTAATATTTGACTAGATGGTCCTGGGCGCGTGACACCAGCCTATACATAAAACTTAGGATAAAGCTGATTTACCTTGGTCATCAATACATCAAAATATCAATGTTTTCTCCATATTCAAACCTATATATCTTCTTCAAGGAACCTTCAAACTTTACCAAATTCGGGACATAGCTTTATCATCATCATAGATACATTCTATTAAATTTTGGTGCCAAGTTATCACTATTTGACAAATCAATTAAATACCTCAAAAAGTCAGAATTATAAGGCAATCATGATTTCAACATAAATCAACACTCAAACTTTACCAAAATACTTGAAACTCTCAATATAACCCAAACACATGGATCCATCTATCTCATTAGGTATCTAAAAGTTAACTCTATCACATCCTACACACCTTAAAAGAAATTTTGTCCTCAAAATTAAGGCAAAATCCATTCCATCACGACATATACATCTTAAAGAAATTTCATCCTTGAAATTAAGCCATCGTCTTACTCCAAGATGAAAATGAAAAGGTCTGCATTCACATATAGGACACCTCTATACGCAAACAAAAGCTCCATTACTATATCTACACCTACTAAGAGATTTCAAGTGAATCTACGGTTAACCACCCCTTCATATAACGTTCAAACAAGGGTTTAGAAATTTTGGTTATGTCATAACATATCTAATATGTTAGGAAGGCATCTTTATCTTTACCCATGCATTAGGATTCCCACATCATATTACCATGTTCTAAAGGAGTTAATTAAAGTTAACCCATTATATCAAGGTGTCATCCACATTTTATTGAGCTAATTGTTAGAACATGTTCAACATTAACATGTGCCTTTTAGGAGGGAGTTAACTATAGTTAACCCACTTTATCCAACTAAATCATATCAAGGTGTCATAATCATTATGTTGTGCTAACTGTCAAACTATATTTTTCATCTTTATTAAGCACTAAGATTAACACCTCATGTAACATGTTTCATTCATTTGATCTTATTTCATTGCTCATAATAAATTGCAACATTTACTAGTGATTTCACTACAAGATTAACCAACAATATCACATTATCATCATTATTCATGTATATGGTTACCCATTTTTACATTGGTATCTATTAAACCATTACTGGGTTTTCCATCATCTTACCTTCATGTATCACATCTCAAGATTAGATCACATTTTTGCATGTATTATATCATGGTAGTGCTAAACAAACTTATATGAGTGGCTTGTTAAACATATATTAAAGCTTTATCTAGTCCAATTGAGGTTCTTCTATCTTGTATCATGATGGTAGTGACATTCTCAATCTCACTAAGCTCACTAAACTCTATGAGTATCTCATATACTAACATTTTATTCCCTCTTTAGTCTAGGGTTCTCATATGACCTCATTAGCACTAGTTAATTTCTTTACGAGCTTTAGCAACACAAGCACAAACCAAACTATCATGACGTGGTATTGTTTTCATAGGTCTCCACCCATGAAATACTATTTCCCAACTCTCTATATCATATAAACCATAAGAGTACTACAAAGAACCACCAAACCGAGTAGGAGGCTTCACAGAAACTAAAACATAGTTACCTCCTCCAGGGTCTTGGGATTCTCTCTCGCCCTCACATAGATGGTAGGTTCTCATGATAATGTTCACATATACATATGTAACCAACCTTTCTCTAACTCTAGGGTGTGGTCCTCTCAAGGACAACTAGGGTTCAAGATATCTATAGGAATCATACGTTAAGTAGCTTAACTCATTCACTCATGAGTAGTCTAGTTTAGGACATATCATAACACATATTTCTCATCATTCTCATATCTTGGAGTTTAGGTTCTCTGACCTTCTACCTATGGATCTCACTCTCTCTGGAGTTAACCCTATAATTGGTCCCAACACTAGAGGTCCTCCTTTGTAAAAGAGATTTGAGGCTCATGCTGACTCACAACCTTGTCTCAGCTTATCTTATCTTAACTTAGAAAAGCACACATACTTGTATAATCAAAACTTATCTCCAATCCTCAAATCTGAACTTAGGTCCTCAAATACAACATATATCATCATAAACCATCTTATATCATCTGTATAAAACTTACAATATATCATCTAAACTTATTTCATCTATTTCATCTATCATATATTTTAGCAAGGCTCGAGACATCTAATCTAGAACTACTCTCTCTTCTAGAATGATGTCATTCAATTTCAATTAGGTTGCAAGACCGTTTCCTACTCATACATGTGTGGGGACATATTTTTGTAATACTTACATAAATAATAAAATAATATATAGTTTTTCTCCGATAAAATATGTGTCAGAGAAAACTATCGAGGTTCTATCCAATTGGAATAAACAAACAAATCTACAAAATGAGTGTCCCACACATAGTAGAGAGTCTAGTGTCATGTCACCTAATGAAAGGGGTGAGAACAACGTGTACACCAGTGAAGAGGCAATATCACCTCCTTACTAAAATTTAAAGGAAGTACAAAACATCCATCATTTTAGAAATACAAAAGATATTGAGGGATGCATGCATAATATTCCAAGTAAATAAGCATGCACCAGATACATTATAAAATGTCAATAGTAGCGGAAATAAAAGTACCAAGCCTATTACATGGCTTTCGTTGTTCATTACATGATTGTTCCTAAAAGAAAAACATAAGAGAAAAGGATCTGGCTATAAAAACCTAGACATCCTTTCAGATAGCTTGAGATCTACTCCTGAGATGACTTCCTTCAAACTTGTCCTTCTTCTTTCTCAACACCAGTACCTGGGTGGTTGGGAAAGCACCCAGTAAAAGGGAAAAGAAAACAAGGTATGTGTCACAAAACTAGTCTAGGATAACAAGATAAGTAAAGAAAATAAGAACAGGATGGGGTTCATCATAAGATGAAGATAACAAATGTATGAGGCTATATTCAAAAGAAACTTGCCATTAACAATTATATTAAAAATGATTTCCATGTAAGATAATTATGTCTAACTAACTAAGTAGGGTTGAGGAACCTATCAGACCTCTAACCTATAGGTGAGTGGAGAATAAGACATTCTCAGTCACCTACACAATTATATAGGGGAGAACAAAAACATTCTCAGTCACCTACACAATTATATAGGGGAGAATAAAAACATTCGCCAAGGCAATTAAATATATGTCCTCTGTGGGTGGTTGTACATAAGTATCACTACTTTAAATTAAATAGAACATAAATCTACATGCTAGAAAAGTAGTCATGGTAGGAGTAGTCATAATTATTCAATAAGCATGGTAGTGGGGTATAAGACTCAAACAAGAAGAAATTATAATCTAATTTGAGTCATGAACAACATTAGGATTCAAGAATAGAAGATTTAGGGTTCAATTAAGCCTCATTAGGGAAATATAAGGTTTGGCTGAATTATCCCAACATAAGGTGTAAGGAATGCACATACATAAAGAGTGATTACACATACCTCTCTTACTGATATCAATTACTAACTTTCACCACTTTAATTGAGCCCAAGTTCCACTTTGTCTATTTTCAATGTATTAACATGTATTAGAGTACACAGTGCACATTAATGTATAGAAACCCTAATTTCAAAACTTTTTAGAAAAACTCAGATTTATATTTTGAAAATATCACCAATGAAATTATTAGGTTCTCCTGATGAAGAAAACATATTTTTATATTAATTTTGGAGTTATGATGATTAAGATGTAATTTTTATAGATTTTATGCATCAAATTCATTTTACAAAAATCACCCTTTGTCAAACCATGAAATCATACCTTGAAAATATTTTTATTAGATAGAGATTAATTTTCCAATTCCAAAATATATTTATTTGTCAAATTTGGATAAGCGGATTAGAAGATATGATTTTTTTAATACTGACCAATAGGAAATTGCCGCATCATCAAATCGATCGAGATAATTGAAGAGAGAGGGTGAGGGAGAAAACACCATTTGACCCAATATCAGGTTTGAAGTTGCATAGGTAACCAAACTAGAGATTCTAGAGAAGGTAAAACAATAAGAAACCAAAACCCTAGAAGAACATGGTAAAAAGAGATGGAGATCATCGATTTTAAACATAGAAGCATGAGTTTTAAGCATGTAGTATGCAATATATGAGAAGGGGGTTATAAAACTCACCTCTAGGAAGGTAAGAAGGTCCCAACAGAAAGGATCCTGAGATTATAAGGTCTGGTTGCTCCAAGCCAAACTCCTTTCTTGAGAAAAGATCACCTTCTCCACTTTAGAGGTGCAAGCCCTAGCAAAAGAGCATGGAGATGAGATGTTTTAGGGTTCTAGGTGGAGTTTTACCATGGAAGGTCATGATTCTGACCTGGAAGAAGGTGGGAGGAATACTAAAATTATGAAAATAGGGAATTAAAGGAGGATACTTACTAGTTTTGGTCAAAATCACCAAGGAGGAGCTTAAGAAATCCTAAATAGAGAAATTTGGAACCCTAAGAGCCTTCTTCACCAAGGTAGGCACCCTCTTTTACCTTGGGATAGAAACTTTGTGGCCAAATATAGAAGGGAAAATGCTCTAAGCTAGGGGAGAAGTGAAGGAGAGGATTGCTTCTTGTATTGGGAGGTGGGAAGGGGTAGTCATGGATTTATAAAGAAGGGGGCAAGCATGAGGTGTCTATGGGACTTTCCATGTGTCCCTAGCCTAGGGCTTCATGGCCATGCAAGAGGATAGCTCATAGAGACTTCTTATATATCAAAAGTAGGTCCTAAAATCCCATGGAGACTTCTAAGCCATCCCCACCATTCTTCAAATAAAGAAATAAGCCCATTGGTTGATAGCTTTTAAAGATCAGCTCATTTATAAAAAGGGTAATCCCTATAATGCCCTTGGAGAGAAAGACCTTCAAACCACGATGCAACCAAGTGCCCCATGGTTCAAAATCTCTATAATGGTAAGGGAATATCTAATTATTAAAATTTAGGTGATAATTTGCAAAGAAAACCTCCCAATTGAGTAAATTGCATAAAAGTAGAGAATGTACCTAAAATTGCATATATTGCACAAACAATATTCAAATCAAACCAAATTTGAAACTTAGGGTCATTTTATGTTTTCAAATCACATAAAAAAGTTAGATTAAGGTTTAGAGCACTTAATTATGGTAATTAATCATGTTTAATACATTAATCAAGGTTTAGGGCCTGACACTTCTAGCACAAATTAATAAACTATTATTCTACTGAAGTGGTGATTTTGCATTGTAGATCCTTAAATAAGCTTTCATTGAGGTATTTGTGCATAAACCCTTATATTGGTACAATTAGTGAATAAATGTTCACTAAAGCACTATAAATTCCACTAATTAAACATTAACGACATAAAGGACAAAAATGAAAGGGAAACTTGGGAAAAAGATTTACATGGAGATTGCATCTAAGATTCATTATGTTACAACACTTCACCCATTTTAAAAGATTTCATCCTCAAAATATCAAGAAAAAAGAGAAGGGTGATTACGTAACATTTCATCTCTCAACTCCCAAGTGGTTTCTTCCAGACCATGATATTTCCATAAAACTTTTACCAGCTCAATCTCCTTATTCTTTAGCTGCTTTACTCAGGAGTCAAGGATCTTCACAGGTAGCTCTTCGTTGGTCATATTCTCATGTATATCCAAAGGCTCAATAGTAAGCACATGAGAAGAGTCCTTTAGACAAGGAACATAATGAATCTTATCATAGGAAGGAGGTAAAGCTAAGCGGCATGCATAGTCTCCAACCTTATCTAAGATTTCAAATGGTCAAGCATAGCAGGGACTCAACTTGCCTTTAACTTTAGATCTAGCAATAGAATAGATAGGCTTGATCTTCAGAAATACATAGTCACCCACTAGGAAGTTAACATTGGACTTTTTCTTATCAGCATACATTTTCTGTCGGTCTTGAGCAGCTTTCAAGTGTTTCTTTATTAATTGTACCTTTTCTATCATCATTTGTATGTCATCGGTCTTCACTAGAGAACGTTCACCGACATCATCCCAATGCAAAGGTGAACGACATGGTCTACCATAGAGAGCTTCAAAAGGTGGCTTACCAATACTAGCTTGGTAGCTATTGTTGTAAGAAAACTCAGATAATGGCAGATACTGATCCCATACACCACCCCAATCCATCACACAAGCACGAAGCAAGTCCTCCAGAATCTGAATTGTTCTCTCAGATTGACCATCAGTCTACGGGTGGTAAGTAATACTGAAACACAAGTCAATACCCATATCCTCCATAATATGGCCCCATAAATGAGAAGTAAACTTTGGGTCACAATCAGAAACTATCACCTTAGGTACTCCATGCAGGCGTACGATCTACTCAACGTACAACTGAGACATATCCACAACTTTGTAATTGGTTTTGAAAGGCAATAAATGAGTAGATTTTGTAAGCCAATCAATAACCACTCAAACAACATCATAACCTTTCTTGGACTAGAGGAAACCAGTAACGAAGTCCATTGGGATCTTCTTTCACTTCCATTCTAGAAATTCAAGAGGATGAAGAAGATCACCAGGTCGTTGATGTTCGATCTTGACTTGCTGACATGTCAAGCACTTCACAACAAACAAAGCTATATCATTATTCATGCCACTAGACACTTCGTTGTAAGTCCTTGTACATTTTTGTTGTGCCAGGATGAATAGTGTACTTATACCCATGCGCTTCATTCAACACCTTCTGTCTCAGATCACCCACATCAGGAATCCACAATTGTCTAAAGCAGACAACACCATCCACTCCGACAGAGAATTCATATTGCGATTTCTCAGTTAAGGCCTTCATCTCTTCCATCTCAGAGCTTTCCAATTGTGCATCAATGACTTATGAGATCTAAGTCAGTGTAATAGTCAAACTAGCCATATGGACACATAACTTGTCTTCATCCACTGAATCGACAAGTTGAGGTCACCAACTAGTCACATATTCAAGATTTTCCCACATCAAACATCTCAGAGCAGTGCAAACAACATCCTTCTTGTGACTTAAAGCATCAGCTATGACGTTTGCTTTACCGGGATGATAGGTGATGGTGAAGTCATAATCTTGGAGATATTCCATCCACCTTCGTTGTCATAGATTCAGATCCTTCTGTTTCAGTAGGTACCTCAAGATTTTATGGTCGGATAAAACTTCAAACTTCACACCATAGAGATATTATCACCAGATTTTTAGAGCATGAATGATGGTAGCTAGCTCAAAATCATGTGTAGGCCAATTAGCTTCATTCGGTTTCAATTGGCAGGAAGCATAGGATATCGCCTTTCTGTCTTGCATCAAAACACACCCTAAGCCTTGTTTAGAAGCATCAGTTTAGATGACATAGGGTATGCCTTCAACAGGAAAGGCAAGAAAGGGAGCAGAAGTCGAACACTCCTTTAGCTTTTGGAAACTATTCTCACATTCTGGTGTCCAAGAGAACTTAACCTCCTTTCGCGTCAACTTGGTTAAAGGCAAGGCAAACTCAGAGAAGCTCTTGATAAACCTTCAATAGTAACCTACTAGGATGAGGAAACTGTGGATCTCTGAGGGATTCTTCAGAGCTTTCTAGTTGGTTACAGTTTCTACCTTTGCAGGATCAACAACTATATGTCTGACAAAAATCACATATCCCGAAAACATCACTTCCTTTATCCAGAACTCACACTTTGAGAATTTGGCATAGAGTTGATTTTCTCACATTGTGTTGAGTACAATCCTCATATGCTCACGATGTTTTTCTATCATCTCAAAATAAACCAAAACATCATCGATAAACACCACCATGAACTTGTCAAGGTATGGGTGGAACACTTGGTTCATCAAGTCCATGAAGGCAGGAGGGGCATTTGTCAAAGCCGAAAGGCATGACCATGAATTCATAATTCCCACAAAGAGATTTGAATGCCATATTTAGGACATCATCATCCTTCACGCACATCTGGTAGTAGACACTTTGCAGATCCATCTTGGAGAACATAGTGGCTGACTTCAGCTGGTCGAACAAGTCATCAATGTGAGGCAAAGGATAACGGTTCTTCACCATCACTTGGTTAAGCATGCGGTAGTCCATACACATCCACATCTAACCATCCTTCTTCTTTACGAATAGGACAGGGGCTCCCCAAGGTGAAACACTAGGGCAGATGAAGCGCATGTTGAGAAGTTCTTCTAGCTACTTCTTCAGTTTGGCAAGCTCAACAGGGGCCAAGCGGTAAGGCGGATTTGATATTGGAGAAGTTCCAGGTACAAGCTCGATGGAGAACTCCACCTTGTGAATTGGTGGAAAACCGAGTAAATCCTCGAAAAAGACATCCGAGAAGTCCTTCACCACATCTATGTGGTTGAGAGAAGGAGGTGCAGCCTCAAGGACTATAGAGGCTAAGAAAACTCTACACCCTTGCGATACTAGCTTTTCAGCTTTGATGGAGGAGATAACAAATTGTCGATCCTCTCACTTCCTACCCTTGACACACAATATCCCCTCAATAGGATGTGACAAACTAACCTTTGATTCTTCACAAAACAAAACATCTTTGTACCTCTTCAACCAATCCATTCCCAGGATGACATCAAAGGCGGTCATGTCGAGCAAGATGATATCCGAGGGAAAAATTATACCAACTATATAGAGTTCCATGGTCAGAGTTTGGAGATACGAAGAGCTGATCTTACCACCAAGGGTTTTTACATCTAATATATGATCCATATACTCAGATTCTATTTCTAACATAGAAGCAAGCTGATAGGATATGAAGGTATTGGATGAGCCCGAATTAAATAATGCCTTTATAGGATGCATATCAAGATGCAAAGTACTTCAATAACTTCATTATCTTCGCCTGCTTCCTCAGCATTTAGAGCAAACACTCTCCCATTCCACCTCTCTAATGGTGGTCACCTCAGGTTCTGGTTGTTGTTGTTATTATTATTCTGCGGAGGCAGATTTTGCCTTGGCTACTACGACTGCTGGGCATTATTATGTCCCTACTAGAAATGGGGGTAGAGTGGTCAGATATGCCCAACTTGACCACACTCGTGGTAGGTCATAGGAGGTCGGTTGTCTCTACAAGTATGTGCATTGTTGGTAGGACATCTCGGTGGAGGATGGTGGAGAGAACACCTATTGCACCGATCATGTCCACAATTCTCATTATGGGTAGGGTTGTTCCTCTTTTTGTTGTTGTAGCCATTACTGTATCCATAGGATTGGAATCCTGAGTAGGACTCGATGACCAGGGCCTTATCCACCATCTATTGGAAGGTGAGTGGAAGCTGCGGAATAAGATTTCAGCCCACCTAGTAGTTAGGTCCTCCAAGAACAATGTTGCCCTTCTCTCGGCTCCAAGGTTGGTGGCGTAGTGTTCCAGAAGTACGAACTATTAGATGTAGTGGGCCACACACATGCCTCCCTACTTGAGGTTGTAGAACTTATCTTCCTTCTTCCTTAGGAAGGAAGGATAGATGTACTTCTCTCTAAAGATCTTCAGGAACTGGTCCCACTCCATGGTAGAGGTGTCTCAAGTGTGGGCAACACCATTCCACCAGACATGTGTCGGTCCATCCAACACATACATTACAAACCAAACCTTCTGGTGAGGAGGGCATGCCATACCATCGAAGTTCTGATCCAAAGCCAACACACAGTCATCAACTTTATCCACCATGTTGTGTTCACTTTCACCCTTGAAGTAGGGTGGCTGCATCTTTATGAAGTCAGTGAGGGTGAGCTCCCTCAGCTTGTTCGCATTGGTGGCCACTGTATGGAGCTACCCCATCATGGTGGAGAGCAACCGACACAACATTTCCAACTCTTGCTCCAGTGTAAAGGTGGGGGTTCCCGAAGTAGTAGGGTTGACGACACTATGGCCGACAGGAGTCACAAGAGTGTTTCCCACATTGGAGTCATCAAGGTTTGACTCCTTTCCCTTGTTCCTACTGTCGAACAAGTCACCTATCATGAAAGGTAGGGTAAACATGTTAAGTTTCCATGAGTATTTGAATCATAGATGAGAAAAGAATAGAAACATTAGACGAGAAAAGTATATCTAGAATGCTATTGCCTAAAAACATACTATTTTGGGCAATTTGTATTAGCTCGGGCCAAGCCGACATCATATGGGTACGAGAGTCCTCATAAACCAACCTAGTGGTGCAGAGGAAAATATTGCCATCTCCCAAAACCCTGATCCATTCTAGACACCTTTGCTTCAACTTCATGTCCTAATAGTTGCCTAAAGGCTCTGATTCCATGTTGTAAAGAGGTGACATCACCTCCTTACTAAAATTTAAAGGAAGTACAAAACATCCATCTTTTTAGAAAGACAAAAGATATTGAGGGATGCATGTATAATATTCCAAGTAAATAAGCATAAACTAGATACATTATAAAATGTCAATAGCATCGGAAATAAAAGTACCAAGACTATTACATGGCTTTCGTTGTTCATTACATGATTGTTCCTAAAAGAAAAAGATAAGAGAAAAGGATCTATCTATAGCAACCTAAAAATCCTTTTAGATAGCTTAAGATCTACTCCTGAGATGACTTCCTTCAAACTTGTCCTTCTCAAACTTGTCCTTCTCCTTGCTCAACAACAGCACCTGGGTGGTTGGGAAAGCACCCAACAAAAGGGGAAAGCACCCAGCAAAAGGGGAAAGAAAATAAGGTATGTGTCACAAAACTAGTCTAGGATAACAAGATAAGTAAAGCAAATAAGAACAAGCTAGGGTTAATCATAAGATAACAAGAGTATGAGGCTATATTCAAAACAAACTTGCCATTAACAATTATATTAAAAAGGATTTACATGTAAGATAATTATGTCTACCTAACTAAGTAGGGTTGAGGCACCTACCGGACCTCTACCTATAGATGAGGGGATAATATGACATTCCCAGTCACCTACACAATTAAATAGGAGAGAATAAAAACATTCCCCAGGGTGATTAAATACATGCCCTCTATGGGTCGTTGTACATAAGTGCCACTACTTTAAATTAAATAGAACATAAATCTACATGCTAGAAAAGTAGTCATGGAAAGAGTAGTCATAATTTTTCAATAAGCATGGCAGTGGGGTATAAGACCCAAACAAGAAGAAATTATAATTTGATTTGAGGCATGAACAATATTAGGATTCAAGAATAGAAGATTTAGGGTTCAATTAAGCCTCATTAGGGAAATATAAGGTTTGGCTGAATTATCCCAACATAAGGTGTAAGGAATGCACATACATAAAGAGTGATTACACATACCATGAAATTCATTTACAAAAGAGTGATTATCCTGATGAAGAAAACATATTTTTATATTAATTTTTGGATTTATGATGATTAAGATGTAATTTTTATGGATTGTATGCATCAAATTCATTTACAAAAACCACCCTTCGTTAAACCATGAAATCAGACCTTGAAAATATTTTTATTAGATAGATATTGATTTTCCAATTCTAAAACATATTTATTTGTCAAATTTGGATAAGTATATTCGAAGATATGAATTTTTCAATACTGACCAATAGGAAATTGCCACGTCATCAAATCGATCGAGATAATTGAAGAGAGAGGGAGAGGAAGAAAACACCATTTGACCCAAGATCAAGTTTGAAGTTGCATAGGTAACCAAACTAGAGCTTCTAGAGAAGGTAAAATAACAAGAAACCAAAACCCTAGAAGAACATGGTAAAACGAGATGGAGATCATCGATTTTAAACATAGAAGCATGAGTTTTAAGCATGTAGTATGTAATATATGAGAAGGGGGTTATAAAACTTGCCTCTCAGATGGTAAGAAGGTACAAATAGAAAGGATCATAAGATTATAAGGTCTGGTTGCTCCAAGCCAAGCTCCTTTCTTGAGCAAAGATCACCTACTCCACTTTAAAGGTGCAAACCCTAGCAAAAGAGCATGGAGATGAGATGTTTTAGTGTTCTAGGTGGAGTTTTACCATGGATGGTCATGGTTTCGACCTGGAAGAAGGTGGGAGGAATACTAACAGCATGAAAATAGAGAATTAAAGGAGGATAATTACTAGTTTTGGTTAAAATCACCAATGAGGAGCTTAAGAAATCCTAAATAGAGAAATTTGGAACCCTAAGAGCCTTCTTCACTAAGGTAGGAACCCTATTTTACCTTGGGATAGAAACTTTTTGGCCAAATATAGAAGAAACAATTCTCTAAGATGGGGAAGGAGAAGGAGAGGATTGCTTCTTGGATTGGGAGGTGGGAAGGGGTAGGCATGGCTTTATAAAGAAGGGGGCAAGCATGAGGTGTCTATGTGACTTTCCATGTGTCCCTAGCTTAGGGCTTCATGGCCATGCAAGAGGACAACTCATCGAGACTTCTTGTATATCAAAAGTCAGTCCTAAAATCCCATGGATACTTCTAGTCAATCCCTACCATCCTTCAAACAATGAAATAAGCCCGTTGGTTGATAGCTTTTAAAGATAAGCTCATTTATAAAAAGGGTAATCCCTATAATGCCCTTGGAGAGAAACACCTTCAAACCAAGGTGCAACCAGGTGCCCCATGGTTCAAAATTTCAATAATATTAAGGGAATATCTAAGGATTAAAATTCAGGTGATAATTTGCTAAGAAAACCTCCCAATTGGGTAAATTGCATAAAAGTCCAGAATGTACCTAAAATTACAGAACTTGCACAAACAACATCCAAATCAAACCAAATTTGGAAATTAGGCTCATTTTATGTTTTTAAATCACATAAAAAAGTTATATTAAAGTTTATAGCACTTAATTATGGTAATTAAACATGTTTAATATATTAATCAAGGTTTAGGGCCTTGCACTTCTAACAAAAATTAATATACCATTGTTCTACTAAAGTTGTGATTTTGCATTGTAGATCCTTAAATAAGCTTTCACTGAGGTATTTGTACATAAACCCTTATATTGGTACAATTAGTGAATAAATGTTCACTAAATGACTATAAATTCCACTAATTAAACATGAACTACATAAAGGACAGAAATGAAAGGGAATCTTTGGAAAAAAAGTTTACATGGAGATTACATCTAACATTCATTATGTTACAACACCACTATAGCTACCCTAGACAACGAGCGCTATATGTCTAGGATTTGTCCACCCTTGATGCACATCATTTCCAAATATTTCAACATCACATACCGCTGCACTATAAGGAAAGAATGACATCTAAGGACCTACTATACAACAAGCACCAGTCTAGACCTAGTTCTCAAACATTTATGTGCTAACCTAGAGGCTAGGTCAGATGTAGTCCCTAAAAGACTACTTATCTAACCCTAAAGATTTGTTTCAAGTTTAAGGTTCTTTAGTTTCAACTTACATAATGAGAAAATGTTAGGCTTTGCTATTGTTCATGCTCTGATACCACGTGTGACATCCCTAGATTTCTAAAACTTAATCTGATGTGTGACATCCAAATTAAAACCCTCACCTCAGTGAGAATCACAATTTAAACATCACACTAGGCTAAGAAGAAGAAAATCAGAAGAAGTCATAAAGAAACAACAATAGCACATGCACATGAACAATAACAAAACCATATAACACATGTTCACCATTAAACATATAATTACAACATAAATTGTTACAACATTTGTTATTATATATTGAATAGAAAACTTTTACATATACATGTTCTATCACTAAACAAAAAGATCTTAAGAAAACAGGTCCACTTGTACATCAGCTCACCACACAACTCTCAACTATCCTGGTTCTTCAAGAGCACATGTCCAAAACCTAAACAAAAGATTACATGTGGTACACGTCAGCACAATATTCAAGAATATTGCACTGAGTATGCCTACATGTCTTTTTATATACCTCTCATTGTTGACCTAGAGGTTATACATTGTCCATATTTTGATAATGACTTAACTATTCCATTCCTATGTATCTAATATGTGTATTGAAGATTGATTTTAGGTGTTAGATACATGAAAAGGATCAAAATTCAAAAGCCCTAATTTGCTCAAGTTCAAGTCAAAAGCTATACAAGTGTGTAATTTTGGAAATCTATGTAAACGACCTTAGAGTACTTTTGTAATCACTTGTATTGATGAATGGCTTGTAACAAAGATGAGAAAATTATTTGGGACACTAAACACTAAGTTTTAATCTCTTAAGATGCACTTTAGAAAATTGAACACAGGTAGTCAATCGGTCGAGTTGCAAACTCGACCGATCCTCCTGAATCAGTTCTCTGAAGATAGCATCGGTCGAGTTGTGTTTTCACAGAACTCGACCGATCGAGTACCTGACCAATTCGATCTTCATTGGTCGGTCAAGTTTCCCCAGGATAAACTTGATCAATGATTTGAATATCAGCTTTGTCTTTTACTCTATCGGTCGAGTTACCTTTATTGAAACTCGACCGATTGCACTGTACAGAATTCGGAGAAAAAGTGATTGTGACCATTGGTGTGTGTTTTGAGCGAAAATAGCGTTGTTTCTTTAATAAAAAATGGCTATATTTCATATCTAAGTGTCCCTCAACTTAAATGGGCACCCTCAACTATAAATATGACCTCTTGGAGTTCAATCCAAGGTTGCTCATTCACTACATGCTTGGTCCTAGCTTAGTTGAGAGTGTTCTAATCCTTTTAGCCCCTTTCTCTCTCTACCTTTAAGTCAAATTTGTGAGTATGAGTGAGATAAGTTCCTTTATAAGAGAGCTGCTCCTTGTAATGATGTAAAGCTCTCCTCCATCATCTTCCTACCCCTTTCCTTATTGAAGAAAAGGTTGAAGATCTTCTCCGAGTGAAGGAGAAGGAGTTGCTATTCTTCAAGGTTGAAGAAAGCAAGGTGTTACAGATCTCCAAGTGAAGGAGATAGGCAAGGCAAGCACTCAAGAAGGATAGGTAATCCCTTGAAAGTCGAAGACTTGAAGAAGGAGTGGGTAAGTCCAGGTTGATGGCTGAAGACTCCATGGTTCAAGTGGGTAAGCTCCTTCTACATGTTGAAGATCCTTGCTTGAGGTACTAAGCCCTTGGATGTTGTGGTTTTGTCATGTAATATTATGATGGAATATAAGAGTACCAAGATTGCAAATCCTAGAGATTAACCACCTCTAGGTAGTGGACTGACATTTCTCCTAGTTAGGACACGGAACCACTCTAAACCATCTTGTCCAAGTGCATTCTCTTCCTTGTCTCTCATCTTTATTATGCTTGCTAGTTAAGACATCCAATTGTTGTTTGTTTAAGTTCCTGCACTTAATATAATTTGGTAGTCTAATCTATTTTGGAGAATTGTGAAGCTCTATTCACCTCCCCTAGAGCCCTTGATCCAACAAGTGGTATCAGAGTAAGTCTTCTCTAAGTTACTTATACAAGTAGGAGAAGATGGGCGATTTAGCACTTGGATCCCTCAACTTGGAAGGAAGCTTCTCCATGCGACCTTCGATCTTTGACGACACCAACTTCCTCAATTGGAAGAGAAGAATGCAGTTCTACCTCCAAGGTGTGAGATATGAGATGTGGAAGGTGGTGCATCTCAAGTATGAAGATCCAAAGGGGGAAATCTCCATATGGACAAAAGCCCAAATGAAGTAAGTTCAACTCAATGCCAAACTGTGAGCATCATCTATGCAACCCTCACCCCATCCGAGTTCAACTAGATCTCCTATTGGGATACCACACATGAGATTTGGAACAAGCTTTGTGTCACCTATGAAGGAATGGAGCAAGTAAAGGAAGCCAAGATCTACATGCTTGGTGGTCTTCTTGAGAACTTCAAGATGGGTAAGAATGAAAGAGTGGCTGATATGTACACTAGGCTCAATGTCATCATCAATGGATTGGAAGCCCTTGGTAGTGTGATGGACAAAGGAACTATCAACTCCAAGATCCTAAGATATCTTCCAAAGAGATGGGAGCCCAACGTTACATCCATTGAAGAAGTGTACACGCTTATTAAATTGTCAACCGAGGATCTGGTTGGCAACCTTCAAGCCCATGAACCAAGGCTTGATAAGCAAGAAGAAGAAGAAGAAAAGAGAGAAGAGAATGAGTCTAAGAAGATCAAAGACACAACCTTCAAAGCTCAAATTGAAGAGATGGTTTGGCAGCAACAACTTGCTCTCAAGTCCCCTACTCCCTCCTCAAGTGAAGATGAAGGCCCAAATGACCAATAAGCAAACTACTCAAAGGGAAAACACTTCAAGGGGAAGCCTTCTTCATCAACTCCTAGATGTTATGAGTGTGGCCAAAAGGGTCATTACAAGAGTGACTGCCCAAAGGCTAAGAAGATCCATCACAAGAGCAGCTACAAGAAAGACAAGGAGTACAAGAGAGAAGGCAAATATAAGAGAAAGGAGAAGAAAGAAAGAAGAAGCAAAGATGCAACTCATGTAGCTTAGGATGAGTTTTCCTCAAGCTCTTCAAGCTCTGAAGATGGAGAATGCCACCTTGCTCTCATGGCCTCTACAAGTGAAGATGTAGGTGAGGTAAGTGAAGTCAATTTGCATGAGTTATCTGTGTAAACTCTTATTGATATGCTTAATGATTGCCAGTCATATTTTACTAAATGCAAATCTAAAAGGAAAAGACTAGGCAAGATAGTAGATGATCTTTATGTTAAAATTGAGATTCTTGATAAAAATGAAAAACTGCTCCTTGATAGCATAGATTCTTTGCAAGGGCAATTTCTTGACCTTGAGCTTCAACACAATGGAGTAGAGGTTGAGAATGGTGTCTATCTTAAGACTATTGCAGATCTTAAAGAAGATAACCAAAGATGCCAAGATGAGATAGATGTTCTTAAAACTAAAAATGTAGAACTAAATCTCATTGATGAAGCTAGAAAATAAGAAATTCATGTTTGTCAAAAGAAAATTTTGTTACTTAAATATGAAAATGCTAAGTTGTTAGCTCAAGTTAATAATCAATCATCTAGACCTATTTTGCAAAGTAATGAGGTAACTAGCACTAATTTAGAACGTGATTCTTTTCATACTAAAGCCCTCTGTTTAGAGGACGACCTATTTCATGCTAGAGATGATCTTGCTAGTTTATTTTCTACTGTCATTAACCTTAGTGATGATAATGCTAAGTTAAGAGCTTCTTTGCAAAAGTTTCTTGCGGGAAAGAAATCCCTTAATGCTGTCCTAGAACACTCTACCAAACAAATTGGTACTAGTAGTTTAGGATATGATGGGACTGCTCCCAAGGGTAAGAACAAGAATAAAGGTAAGGGTAAGAAGAAGAGTGTGAAACCTCCTATATTCCATGGAGAGACTTTCAGATCTAAAAATCCTATGGTATATGCTCATTGTAAATGTGATGATCATTAATCTACTTATTGTCCTTACAAGACAAAGGGGTCCAACCCAAAGATGAAATGGGTCCCCAATCTAACTCTAGATCCCAAAGTTTGAGTTGGGTACCGACATCCTTCTTTCATGCAGGTCAAAAAGAGGTGGATTGCTGATAGTGGCTACTCAAAACACATGATAGGTGAAATCAACCATTTCAACAAATTCAAGAAAATGAAAGGAGGACCGGTAACCTTCGGGGACAACAAGAAAGGTAAAGTTATAGGTGAGGGTGATGCAGACAACGAGCTATGTATCAAGAATGTTTTGCTTGTTGATGGCCTACATCACAACTTGATAAATGTAAGCCAACTTTGTGATAATGGATATCTTGTGTTGTTTACATCTTTAGAATGTCTGCTTCTAGATTCCCTCACTTACAATGTCATATATAAGGGAACCAGAAATGGTAATATTTATGTTATTGTGCTTAATTCTCTAAATCCCGTACTTGATAGATGATTGGTTATGGATAAAAATGATATTTCTCTTTGGAATCTCCATTTGGGTCATGTGAATATGCATCAAATGAAGAAATTGAGCAAAAAAGAATTGGTTCAAGGACTTCTCAAACTGGATTTTGAAAAGGATGAGGAATGCCAACCTTGTACACAAGGAAAGCAAACCAAGTCCTCCTTCAAATCCAAAGGAGTCCTTAGTACCAAAAGAGCTCTTGAGCTTCTTCATATTGATCTATTCGGACCAATGAGAGCGTAAAAGTTTTGTGGTTCCAAGTATTGTCTTGTGATTGTCGATAATTTCTCTCATTATAGTTGGACCTTCTTTCTCATTTTGAAAAGTGATGCACTTGATGTCTTATTGAGCTTTTGTAAATGAGTTGAAAATGAAGCTTCTTACCAGATTGTTTCTATTCGTAGTGACCATGGGGGAGAGTTTGAAAATGATCTTTTTGAGCATTTTTGTGAAAAATTTGGTTACTCGCACAATTTCTCTTATCCTCGTATGCCTCAACAAAATGGGGTAGTAGAGAGAAAGAACCGGTCGCTTCAAGAGATGGATCAGACTATGCTACTTGAATATGACATTCCTAATAAGTTTTGGGCCGAAGCCGTAAGCACTACTTGTTTTGTGCAGAACCGAGTTTTTACACATCCTTCTTTGAAGAAAACCCCCAATGAATTATGACGTGGTAGAAAGCCATCCATGGATTTCTTTCACATTTTTGGATGTCCTTGTTTTGTTTTGAACATGAAGGATTCTCTTGACAAGTTCAATCCAAAATTGTACAAGGCTTTCTTCCTAGGCTATAGCACTACAAGCAAGGCTTATAGATTTTTCAATATTGAACTGTCTAAGATTTAAGAATCTATCAATGTCAAGTTTATTGAAACTAACCTTGTTGTTGGCAAGAATGTTATTGATAATAATGTTGCAGATGATTTGATTCCTATCTTGAAAGACCTCAACATCAACAATAAAGGTAAGTAGGTGATTGAAGTAGAGGATGAAGAAAAGAAGGATCCCACTCCTCGCTTTGCAAAGAATCATCCTAAAAAGCTAATCATTGGCAACCCATTTGAGAGAGTGAAGACACAAGCTGCCTACAATAAAGAACAAGTAGACAGTGCATTCATCTCATAGTTGGAGCCAAAGAACATCAAAGAATCTCTTGGTGATGACGAGTGAATCCTAGCCATGTAAGAGGAACTAGATAAATTCAAGAAGAATCGTGTGTGGACTTTAGTGCCAAGACCAAGTGATAGAAAAATCATTGGCACCAAGAGAGTCTACCGCAACAAGCTTGATGAACAAGGAAAAATGGTAAGGAACAAAGCAAGGTTAGTGGCTCAAGGTTACAATCAACATGAAGGTATTGACTTTGATGAAACTTATGCTCCTATTGCTAGACTTGAATCTATTAGAATGCTACTTGCCTTTGCTAGTTATAAAATTTTCTTGCTATATCAAATGGATGTTCAAAGTGTGTTTTTGAATGGTACAATCGAGGAGGAAGTATTTATTACTCAACCTATGAGCTTTGAAAATGACAAGCTACCGAATCATGTTTATTTGTTGCAAAAATCTCTCTATGGACTCAAGCAAGCACCTTGAGCTTGGTATGAGAAATTAAAGAAATTTTTGTTAGACAATGGCTATGTCATGGGTAAAGTCGATTCTACTTTATTTCTAAAACACACTTCTAGCAATTTTCTTATCATTCAGATTTATGTTGATGATATCATTTTTGGCGGAACTAATCTTGATCTTTGCAAGGAGTTTAGTTCTCTTATACAGAGTGAGTTCGAGATGAGCATGATGGGTGAGTTGACTTTCTTCCTCGGCTTTCAAATCAAGCAAACCAAAGATGGAAACTTCATCAACCAAGGCAAGTACACCAGTGAACTACTCAAATTCTTTGGGATGGAGAATATGAATTCGATGGATACACCCATGTCCAACACCGCTAAACTTGATAGAGACGAAGAAGGTGAGAAGGTAGATGAGAAGCTCTATAGAGGTATGATTGGAAGTTTACTTTATTTAACTGCCTCTATACCTGATATTATGTTTAGTGTTGGCTTGTATGCTCGCTTTCAATCAAGCACTAGGAAATCACATCTTATTACTATTAAGAGGATTTTGAGGTACTTAGCTAAAACTCAAAACTTTGGACTATGGTATCCTAAGTCAAGGGACTTTACTCTTGTAGCATATAGTGATGTGGATTACGCGAGGTGTTTGGTTGATAGAAAGTGCACAAGTGGCACTTGCTTCCTTCTAGGACCATGCTTGGTGTCTTGGTTTTCCAAGAAACAGAGCACCGTGGCATTATCAACTACTGAGGCTGAATATATTGCAGTTGGGATTTGTTGTGCCCAGGTCCTCTGGATGAAGCAAATGCTCCAAGACTTTAACATACATTTTGATGCTTCTCCTATCTATTGTGATAATACTAGTGCAATCAATCTATCTTATAATCCTATATTGCATAGTAGAGCTAATCATATAGAGGTTCGCCATCATTTTATTCATGATAACATTGCTAAAAAGGATATCTATATCACGCATGTGGACACGGAAAATCAGTTCGCGGACATTTTCACTAAACCTCTAGCTAGAGAGCAATTTAACTTTATTAGATTTAAACTGGTCATTGTTGCTTTGGATGATATTGACATGTTGTCCAGCTAGTTATTTTTATCCTATATGTCTTGCTCATGCTTTTCTCATCTTGTTTGCCAAAATTTTGTCTAAAATATGCTTGATTTGCTTGTTGACATGCTTAGTTTCACTTTTTTTTGGCTTTTCTCGAATTTCTTGGTTTTATCACTAAATAGTACCCAATGATGAGTGATATGTGCCTAAGTATGTTCAATATACATAATAGACTCGAAAAATGAATTTAATCGGCATGTATATGGCTAGAAACTAAGTTTGATGGTTTTAGGTTAGGTTGACCATCGATTGAGTTTCCCCCAAGACAAACTCGACCGATCAGTGGCCAAGAGTTATTCTCTAGAGGACCAATCAGTCAAGTTTCCCACTCTCAGAACTCAATCGATCCGCGGGTTGAAGAAAATTTAAGTTAGGTTCATCCGACTATTCTCCCTCTCAACTAGAGAATAGACGACCGATTCCTCTTCTTCTAGCCCTAAGCTCTCACCCCAACCCTAAACCTCCCTTTCCTAGCCCTTTCCTAGCTTAGATAGCTTGACCTAGACCCCCCCGGTTTCTCCCTAGTGGTGTTTGGATGGCTTTTGAGGTTTGGTTTGTGTGTTTTTTTGTTTCTCTATCTCTTTTCCGCCTCCATGGCTTCCCAAAGGAGAAAATGACCTGCCCCAAGCAATGCACCTTCGTCCTCTTCATCTAATCGCTTGATTCCTTTCGATGATACCTCTTTTATCTTAATAGAGGTTGTTAATAGGTATAAGGACCTTCTTCTTAGGAGTCCTTTTCCTTTTCACGCCTTGTTTGAGTCAAGCCCTAGGCGTCAAGCGGTCATAGATCAAGTTGATAGGTTGCTTTCCGTTCACCACCTTTCTTCATTGTCCATCGAGCGTGACTGCTTTCATAACTCGATGTCTAGTACAAAAGCAGTTCATGAGTTCTACGCTAATTTGTGTTAGAACTACGACTCCCTCGTACCCCCACCGAATTCTCAAATAATCCTAACCTCGATGATCGCGGGTAAGCATTTCCAAATCTTTGAGGATATTTTAAATATCTTCTTTTCCAGAGATGAGGAAAACAATACGTGGTGCAAGGATTATGGAAAGTACTTTGATCTTTTGGACCCAGAAGGTTTCTACAAGCAAAATGAATTGACTCTCCTAGACATTCATCGCTACTTGAAGAAACCTGACGTTCCATACAAGAAGAATAGCACCCTACCTTCCTCCTCCCTCGACCTTAGGAAGCACATTCTGGCTTTAGTGATCAACTACAACATCCATCCGAAGAAAAATCAAACAGATATTGCAGAGAACACTATTGTCATTATGTATTCATCCTAGAGAACATCGGTGTCAAGTGGTCCAGATACATTCTACACCATATGACCTGCTTTGACACTGGTAAGAACACCAAAGGCACCCGTCCCCACTACCTTGCCCTGATATGTGGTTTCTTTCAATTTGCCACCGAGAAATCACTCTTTTCTGACTTTCATTACAAAGTAGCCAGGAAAGGTGTATTTATTAGTGAAACCACGATTTAGAAGTCTATGCCTGTATTTTCCTCTTCTACCCCTGGTGCTTCTCCCTCAGCCACATCCTCTACAGCCCCTGCCTCCTCTGCTCCACCTCCTCAGCCCCCTCCTAGACATAGCCGTGCTTCGTTCTGTGTATCTAATGAAACCCTTATGGGCTACATGGTGCACTAACAAGTATACAACCAACAGGTTCATGACCATCTGCATCAAGATTTGTACTCTATCATGTTGACCATGAACCTATCCTGTGCTTCACCCTACCCCACCTACCAGCCATACACCGGTAGTGATTATACTTCCTATGCATATAATCATTACTATCCTGCACCTAAGCCTTCCGCTGATGCTGCTCCTCCACCCTTCGATGCTGGTAGCTCTGCTCCTTCCTACCTTCCGTTGCCTGCTGACCCCTTGGCCACCTTGCTCACCAGCCTTGGAGACTCTATTCCATCCTTTCCTTAGGCCAATGAGCTTCACGCTCTTGGTATGTCTTGGGCTGAGCAAAATGCTCGTTGGCCCGGTCGCATTTTTGGTCCTCCTGTTGATGAGGAGATACCTGACCAGGATAATGATTTTGAGGCTGATGATGATGATGACGGTGATGGTGAGGACGCTTCTGATGATGGTGATGGTGATGGTGTTGGATCTGGTGATGAAGGTACTATTGATGCACCTTCGGATGGAGACGAGGACTACGAGCCTGGAGTCGATGATGATGATGTCGTTGATATAGATAGTTTAGATGTTTAGCTTGTTTCTTAGTTTTTAGTCTAGGATGTTGATCATATACATCTTTCTAGGCTATTTTGTATAAAAAACATCTGGGCACATTATCTGAGTTGTACTATTTCTATCTTTTATTTTTCATCGCTTCTTGCTTGTAGTTGTTTTCTGAGGACATACATCTGAGTTGTAATATATGTGATGTGCACTCTTGCTAGTTTATCTGATATATCTTATGCATTGGTGTCGTGTTTCACCATATTTTGATTATGACTGAGATTGTATGTTGCTTTCATCTATGTTTGCCATATGATATGTGATTTCTTGTATGATTATCAGGTTGATTGTGTTTAGGAGAATACCTGGATATATGCTCTTCTACCCCCACTACTTTTTTATAATGTCAAAAGGGGGAGAGATATTTCAATATCTTGAAACTCAATCATATTGTTATTTGTTGTTATACTAGTGTTTATTGCTTATGAGATCCTTTTCTTGTTCATTATTGTTCTATCATGTGACTTGCAAAGGACTCCATAGTACATACAAGCTATGATTTCTATGTATAGATAGACTAACCATGCAGGTTAGAGGAAGCATAGATTGAGGGGGAGCAATTCACATTGTTCACATCTTGAATCCCCTAATTCACAAGTCAAAGGTATAACTTCTATACTCTTTTCAATATGTTTGAGGAATGGTTTGTCATTGTCAAAAAGGGGGAGAATGTTGACCTAAAGGTTATACATTGTCCATATTTTGATAATGACTTAACCATTCCATTAATATGTATCTAATATGTGTATTGAAGATTGATTTCAGGTGTTAGATACATGAAAAGGATAAAAAATCAAAAGTCCTAATTTGCTCAAGTTCAAGTCAAAAGCTATACAAGTGTGTAATTTTGGAAATCTATGTAAACGACCTTAGAATACTTTTGTAATCACTTGTTTTGATGAATTGGCTTGTAAATAAGATGAGAAAATTATTTGGGACACTAAACACCCAGTTTTAATCACTTTAGATGCACTTTAGAAAATTGACCACACGTAGTCAATCGGTCGAGTTGTAAACTCGACTGATCCTCCTAGATCAGTTCTCTAAAGATAGCATCGGTCGAGTTGTGTTTTCACAGAACTCGATCGATCGAGTACCTGACCAATTTGATCTTCATTGGTCGGTCGAGTTTCCCCAATATAATTTCGATCGATGATTTGAATATCTACTTTGTCTTTTACTCTATCGGTCGAGTTATCTTTATTGAAATTCGACCGATTGCACTGTACAGAATTTGCAGAAAAAGTGATTGTGATCGTTGGTGTGTGTTTTGAATGAAAATAGAGTTGTTGCTTTGAGAAAAAATGGCTATATTTAATATCTAAGTGTCCCACAACTTAAAGGGGCACCCTCTACTATAAATAGGACCTCTTGGAGTTCATTCCAAGTTTGCTCATTCACTACATTCTTGGTACTAGCTTAGTTGAGAGTATTCTAACCCTTTGAGCCCCTTTCTCTCTCTACCTACAAGTCAAATTCATGAGTATGAGTGAGATAGGTTCCTTTATAAGAGAGCTGCTCCATGTAATGATTTAAAGCTCTCCTTCATCATCTTCCTACACCCTTTCCTTATTGAAGAAAAGGCTGAAGGTCTTCTCTGAGTGAAGGAGAAGGAGTTGTTGTTCTTCAATGTTGAAGAAAGCAAGGTGTTCCAAATCTCCAAGTGAAGGAGATAGGCAAGGCAAGCGCTCAATAAGGATATGTAATCCCTTGAAGGCCGAAAACTTAAAGAAGGAGTGGGTAAGTCCATGTTGATGGCTGAAGACTCCATGGTTCAAGTGGGTAAGCTCCTTCGACAGGTTGAAGATCCTTGCTTGAGGTACTAAGCCCTTGGATGTTGTGGTTTTGTCTTGTAATCTTATGATGGAATATAAGAGTACCAAGATAGAAAATTCTAGAGATTAACCACCTCTAGGTAGTGGACTGACATTGCTCCTAGTTAGGATATGGAACCACTCTAAACCACCTTGTCCAAGTACATTCTCTTCCTTGTCTCCCATCCTTGCTATGCTTGCTAGTTAAGACATCAAATTGCTGTTTGTTTAAGTTCATGCACTTAATATAATTTGGTAGTCTAATATATTTTGTGAGAATTGTAAAGCTCTATTCACCCCCCCCTCTAGAGCCCTTGATCCAACACTCATTAGTAAGACATGGAAATAAGATAAAACTAATACTTGGCCGTAACAAAAGAAATATAACAAAAGCATACTTGAACAAGGAATGTTTATTAACAAAAGAGAACACATATTTTAGGAATATTTTCCATTATATCATCCATGCATTGACTGTCGAAGGTTGAATGCACCGAATGCCTTATGATCGACTACCAAAGAGTTGGATTATTTTATAACGTGATCAAACTACCAAAGAGTTGGATCACTTTCAAGTACATGACTACGAAAGAGTTGAAGTACTTTTTTTCTAGCACTTGACTACCAAAGAGTTGAAGTGCTTAGATATAATGGAATAGATACATTATGTTTCATGTGTTCATAGACATATGTATGGAAAATCAAGCAAGATAGCATATAAGAACAACCATTTCATCCAATATCACATGCCAAGTATTTTACTACACATATAACACAAGCATATTGTATAATGAGCCAAGTAAGAGGTATGGCTCATCTTGATCAAGATAATCTAATCACCACATATCCCTGAGGTCAACTATAACCTTGGTCAACCCTGATCAAGATAAGATCATATACCATCATTAGGTTCTCATCATCTCAACCTTAGTTATGATCTATTGGGGTTTGACTTAGATCATTAGGACATTTCCATCATTACTTGCATTCATGTCTTAAAATTATTTTACTGATGTCATTTTCTAAATTATGTCTTATTATCTAATAATTAAGTTTCACATTATTGTGTGCATGTATTAACCCTAGGTCATATTCATTAAGCGTATTAGGGTTTATATCACATTGAGGGCAATCATCATTGTATAACATTAATTATGTGTATAAGATAGATATGTTAGTTTCACATCATGTTAAATATAGTATTATGTATATATTCTAGAGTTTTCAAAATTTATTGAGCATACTTATAATCATTGCATATTAATTAGGGTTATCAGTCCTAATTAGCCATATGGAGAAAATTACATGATTTTGTGCATCAAAACATCATAATCACTGACCTTAATTAGATTATAAACATTATTTAGGGTTTGGTGACATGTTCTCATAATTTTCAGACATTGTTTGATATTTATTATCCATCAAATAAGTATTTCACAACTTACATGATATCACTGAGATTGATGCATCAAAAGCCTAATATTATACTTTTATAATGTTCTACATATTTTTATGAGAATTTTGGTACTTTATTCATATTTTTCGGATAACAGGACTATTTCTTATGAATTATGTAAGATCTGGGAATTTTTTATCTTTTGACTAATCACCATCCGCCACGTGGCGGGAAAGGGCGCTGCTTTGTCCCTGAATTGGTCGGTCCGTCAGCCTGAACTGGGTAGTCTGGGTTCGCTTCCTTCTTCGCTTCTCGCGTTCACGTGTTCTCTGCCCAAACGCTGAGCGTCCTCTCCTAGAAAACGACAGCCGCGTGGTTTTTTCCTCTGATGAGTGGTCTATTACGATCTCCTCCTCCTGGCCTGATGTGTGCCAGACACGTCTTCCGGTGCACTGTTCATCTCGTCTGCCTCACGACCCCGCCACCGTGAAGGACGGCTCGGGCGAGCAACCGCATGTGATCCAGCCCTCCTCCCTAACCTCTGATATTACTTCAAGCTTCGGAATCGATCGGCCTGCAGAGCTCCTTAGATCCACAGTTTCACGCCTACTGCTTCGAATCTCAACCACTACCGGTCTTGCACTGCCGGTCTTCACCCCAAAGCCACAAGGAGAACCACATCGCCTCCAGGAACCCTCCACGACCTATATTCCTGTCCGTAGAGGCACATCCTCAAGGTCTCTATGTTCCCGGGGCTCTATCTCCATGAGCTTACCGCCGTGGCACAATGCAGCTCCAGTGAGTAACATGGGTCTGATCAGGCCCTCGTAGAGAGCTCCTCCATCTCCTAAATCCGAGCAGTGATTTCCCATTCTCTAGACCAACTTATAAGTCTCCAACTCCTTCATTGTTCTCTGCTCAAACACTTGAAACTTGTGGTGGAGAGGTCACAACAACGTAGAGTACGTTCTCTCTGGTCACCGGTCCTCACGACTGCATATATGGCTCTATTGACAGCCCACGGCGAACACAGGTACTCCGTCAAACAGAAACTCCTCCAGGGCACGATTTGTGAACATCACGATGTGTGGCCATCTCCCGCGGTCAAGGAAAAACCGCAAGGGGCAACCTCCACACCGTCGCCTGTCATCCAAAGGCCGAGAAAGAACCCTTCATTTGACCGATCTGTGGCTAATCTTTGACTAGATGGTCCTGGGCGCGTGACACCAACCTATATATAAAACTTAGGATAAAGCTGATTTACCTTGGTCATCAATACATCAAAATATCAATGTTTTCTCCATATTCAAACCTATATATATATTCTTCAAGGAACCTTCAAACTTTACGAAATTTAGGACATAACTTTATCATCATCATAGATACATTCTATTAAATTTTGGTGTCAAGTTATCACTATTTGAGAAATCAATTAAATACCTCAAAAATTTGTAATTATAGGGCAATCATGATTTCAACATAAATCAACACTCAAACTTTAGTAAAATACTTGAAACTCTCAATATAAACCAAACACATAGATAAATCTATCTCATTAGGTATCCAAAAGTTCACTCTATCACATCCTATACACCTTAAAAGAAATTTATCCTCGAAATTAAGGCAAAATCCATTCGATAACATTTGTACCTCACCAGGTAGAAGTCACCATGTGTGATTCTCATGTTAATGACTCACCGTCACTATTTTAAGGTTTAGCCACCCACCCTAAGATATCTACAATAGTCCCTAGTCCACCATAGGGTTCCCTAAAGAGACTCACATCCACGTCTTAGATACACGAGATAGGAACCAAGATAACAACATATCACATATCAACATTTTATTTTTCATAATTTGCATTTCGTCAGAGTCTATTCGTCATGAACATATACTTTCACAATAGAGGATTTAGGGCCAGAGTGACACCAGATGACTCACTCCTAAATCCTGGTGGTTTAACATGTAAGGCCCCGATCCACACTCTAGACATCCTTTTCATTATTCTCTAATTACTACAAGGAGATCTATTTCATTTTCTCAATATGGACCTCAGGGAAAACTGACAATGTTCAGGGCACCTAACTAGATGTGCCATCAGTGTACTTATTATTTAAACAATTTTCTCATCTTTAAAAAATAAATGAAATCATTATATATCAAGTGTGTATATTCTCATGCAACTAAAATGGTGTAAAGCATATTATAATTACAAGAAAGGCAATTATTGAAACAAGGAGAACAACACATATGTAATTTTCCACATATATGTTTCTTTTCATTTCACATCATCTCATCTCAATCATCATCAGTGGGCTATCAACCTGAGACATTATCTCATTATCCAACATTTACCCTAATAAGAGTTTCTCAAATATAATTATTACATGATAATTCAATCTCAACATGTCTCTCATCAGTTCATTCAATATTGCATTTCTCATCAAATATCCAAAGAGAGATTGGAACTAGCAACAATATAAGATATAGACATATTGTATCATTCATCATGCTTAAATTAGGTTTATCATACAATATATAGTTATTCCATCCAACTTCAATTCATATTTATAATTATCAATGCATAAACATACATACCACACTCATTACTCCTTTTATGCTAATTTGCCATTATTCACTTAGGGTTACTATTCATCACCTATCTTATCTCATTTGAGGCCCATAATAATGGATGATTCTCAAAATACACACATTGTAACAGACAATTACAATCCAATAATGTAATTTTATGAATAAATTCACAAGTTTGAACTTCTTCTTCTAATTAATATAAACTATACTTATCAATATTATATAATCCTTCATTTGAGAGCATTAATGATTATTATCATATATTTTATCATATTAGGGTAGATGTAGGTTCTTAGCTCCATCAATTAACTCATTGGTTTTCCTTTCAATATTGATTCATTACTCTTAGGTTTTCATTTCTTCTTCTCTACTATTATTAGAATTCATACTCTCTATTTACTTGATATACTATATATATTACTCATTCAAATCCTTCATAATCTGATCTAAGTGCATTTCCTTCTATTCACATTTATTCAAAAAATATTTAATATAAACCAATTAAACATTTTCTTCGACTCATTTCACTATAATTTTTCCATTACTCATCAGCCCAATTCAATTGACTCTTTTCCATTCCCTATCTTTGTATATGGATACTTATACCATGTTACTAAATTTCCAATGGAAATTTGGTAGTTATAAGAAATTCTCTTCTTCCTTATAGAACACTTCATTTAAGAGGTAAAACATATTAGGGTTACTTTTCTTACTCCATAGTCACTAATAATCATCTCAATTTGTACTTATGTGACTTGTATTAAAGACTTGCATTCATGTGGGATTTACTAATTATTTCATTAATTATACTAAATTACATACATTAGACTTAAATCATCTTAGTAAGACCTATCACTTTCAATTGAAGATGTAATGCCTACAATTGATCATTTTATCACATTAAGAAGATTATGTACAAGTTCAGACCTCATTTCTCATAATGTCTCCATATTGGATTTGTACGATTTTCGTAAGTCATCTAAGTACATTACATCATAAGAACCATATTATTCAATAATCCCCTAAGAGGAAGCAAAGATTCACTATGGCTATTCAAAATATGTGGAAACCCTAGTTTCCATTTCCATAAAAATCATCCATCAATTATAAGTATACATTGATTCATTTGCTCATTTGAGTCAACCTGTCAACACTAACCCTAAACATGGAATATCCATATTTCAAACCATCATACTAGACTACATGTCCAATTCATATGAAATTATAACAAATATATATAAATACAATGTAGGAACACATTCTTATCATGTTCAAACGTATTCACAAACTTGTCATCTCAATTTCCAACCATAGCATCCATTAGGCCACTTTTAGGAAATATATGCATAAAACAACATATTTCTATATCCATGATATTATACATACACCTTAAATAAATATATCAGTAACTAAATAAATACGAATTAAAGATAAAATATCTAGATTTGTATCGTTTATTAACCCTAAAATCATCCAAATTGATTACCCAACTACATACAAATACTAGAAATGATCTTAACTATTTTAGCCAGATAGAATTAGGCTTTCAACATGATTGTTGAGCTTAAGAAAGAGATAAACACTCACCTTAGGTGCCAAGCACCTTAAAAATATCACACATGATCTGAATTTCAAGAAAACCATCAAGTTTTTAGCCACTGACTCATTTTCTTCCTCCTTCCAACTTAGGAACCCTAGAAATGGAGATTGGTGGGAAACAAGAGAAAAGGTGGTTATTTGATATCATTTTGACTCAAATCAGAGAAAGCAAGAATTTCATACATAGGACAAAATATTCACAATGAAAACCTATCTAGGGTTGATGAACATATATGATTTCACAAGCTTTAGGAATTCAAAACCCTAAATAACTATTTCCAACATATTTCTCCTCTAAAATCCTAATCATCCTCTATCTAGAATTTCATGTATTGGATATGAACCATGGATTACGAAAGATACTAGGGAGTCAGGTGATAACATAGATCAATTGAGGTGTTTGAAACATTTGCAAACAAGTAAAAAACTATTTTTAGCCTTCTTTTTATTTGTATAAACTGGTTGGTTGATCGAGTTGTTATTGATCAGAAACATGTCTGAGACCACACTTTGGATCAATCCAACGTCTTCCAAGAAATTTACAAAAAAATGAAATAAATGTCTGAAATTGAGTTACCAAGTTACAATTAATTTTTTTTGATCATATGGATGTATGAATAAATAGATAAAAATCCAAAAGCAGATTGTTATGTTTTAGCATGAATGCATGGTCGGTTGAGTTTGTCCTAGGGAAACTCATCAGACCTATAAGTAAGAAAATATTAAAAAAATTTGATATTATGCAAGAACACTTATATAAGAGTCATCCAAGCATATACGAATTTAAAGTAAACAAGAGTTGTAAATAAAATAGAAAACAATTTAGTACACCGCTATACTTATAAAACTTTGTATCCATATATTACCAAAATTTTAATTTAGCTTATTAGGGTTTTCAATCTCAAACAATAATTATTAAAAATAAAATAATTCTTAGAGTTTTTCATTAGGTTTAATACATTATAATTAAACTACTATCATTAATCAAGGTTAAATAATAATCAATCTAGTTAAGCATGTAATCAACCAAGTAAACCCTAACTAGATGGCTAAGTTGAAAGCAAATCATTACAAATTATCCCCTCCATTTAGGACTTCATCCCTAAATCCAAGAAAATGTGGAGAATAAGATCATAGCATATAATCATGAATCTCTCTCCACATCTTGTTGGAGTAATTTCCAATTTATCATTCCTTTCATATTACACAATTTTTTGTTTCTTGAACCTCTTACAATGAAATTTGAATTTATTGGCATTATATGGATGTTTCACTCTCTATCATCATCATCATCATATGCCTCTTTGAGTATTACAAACATGTATTTCTCAAATCTTGGTAATACATCTTTATTTCACATCACCTTTCACATTATTTTAAAATTTTACTATGTATCTTTTGGATCAACATTGTAATTCATTCTATATTATTATCCTTATCCATCAATGTTATTCTTAAATAATATTATCATAGTGGAAATCATTCTCATTTCTCATATTTTTCTTACAATTTCATATCCATACTCATATCCAAAATAATAGGAATTATCTTCAAATACATATCATTCATTATTCTTTCTCATATGAAATTTCCAAGTTGTCTTAGGTTTCATATTTAATTATGTAATCGTTTCTCTTTCTCCATTTTATCATTCATTGTTTTACCATCATGCATATTATTATTCTCCCAGACTATCTTCATCAAGAAGCGTGGTCAAGGCATCCATAAGAAGTATAGTCGGTAGCTCTATACCATCTTATCTGATATCAGATACTTGACTAGAGTAGCCAAATATTGAGTTCAGTCAGTATGCATATCATTAAGGATATGTTAAAAGTCAATGTTATCATTTTATCCTAGATCCTATAGTCCCTACAGATATATCTAACCTATTCTCTGATACCGGGTTGTTGAGACCTCTCTTTTGATTAACATAATGATATCCATTAGACAGAAACCATAGACCTAAACCCAAATTATGAAAAAAACAATAGATTCTTGACAAACACGATTAAACATCATACAAAAAACACGAGTAAACTTTTCCTTTTCTTCATAAAACCTCATAACTAATGTCTCGTCAACGAAAACATAATCAATCATCACAAATAATAGTCAAGTACATTAAAACGAGAATCGAGTCATATTATTCATATGCAATTTAGTTTACATAACTTTCCTATAAATGAAAGAATAAACTCCATATACTACCCATCCCAAGAAATAGATAGTACAATTACATTCTAATTTAAATTATTCTATTTACATCTTCTTTGTTGCATCCTCTCCGCTGGATGCCATTATACCTAGAAACATTTGAAACAACCTTGTGAGACTCATATAGAGACCCAATGAGTGGATACCTCCCTCACAAGTTGAGTCTGTGTAACAACATCTGACTAAGTATAATGAACATAAAAGAAACTTGTAGATATTACTATTTCTAACATATATGTGAGTTTGACTACATAGTTAGAAGAATGTGAATAGATACATATAGGAAATAAGAGAAGATCTTATATTTAGCACATCCATTGCATGACAATAATCTAATTGATCAGATAAGGTATTCACTTAGGCCAACTCCAACACTATAACATATTTAAGAGCATGTATGTGAACAAATCAATAGATGTAATTAATTTAAAACAAAAATCTAATTGTAAGAGTAACAAACCAAGATCTAAACAATTAGAATCAATACATAACAATAACATCATATTTATGACACCCCAACGTCCATATTAGGAACACATCCTATATCCATGAAGCTGAAGTATACATAATACATGTCTACCAAACAAGTCTATTTAAATGACAAGTAAATACATATCATATTAGGGTGGATTTTAAATCCGAATTCAACCATTTGTCAACATTTAAGATTAGATTTCTAACTAGAAAACTAGAAAATATAAACTGATTATCTTTGTAAAAGAATGATTAACTCTACATCAAGAAACATATTCAACAAAAATAGTCCTATCATGTATCATTAAAAGCCATGTTGCAATCATTCAACTCATATTCAACTTTCCTTGTCATCTTTATTCATTTGCCCTAAAACTACATGGCTTGTACCTTACCAAGTAGAAGTCCCAAAGCCTGATTCTCGTGTTAACAACTTACCATCAATATCTTAGGGTTTAGCCATCCACCCTAAGATATCAACAAATACCCTAATCCACCACAAGGTTTCCTAAAGAGACTCACATACTCATCTTGGGTGTACAAGATAGGACAAACATAAAAACATATCACATATCATTATTTCATGTTTCACAATTTTCATTTCATGAGCATCTCCTCATGGACAAAGACTTTCACAGTAGAGAAACTAAGGCCATAGTCATACCAGATGAATCATTAATAAATCATGGTGGTCAAACCTTTAAGGTCTCGATCCATACTCTAGAAATCCTTCTCATAATTCTCTGATCAATACAAGGACATCCGCTTCATTTGCCCAGTATGGACCTTGGGGGAAGCTCAAAGTGTTCAGCGATGTGTCATCATTTCACTTGTTATTTAATCCATTTTCTTGTCTTAAAAAAGAATTCAAAACATCATTTATTAAGTGTGTATATTATAGCGTAGCGAAAATTCTATAAAGCATATTATAGTTAACAAGAAATCTACTGATTGAAACAAGGAGAACAACAAATTTTTGGTTCATTAAATGTATGTTTCTATTCATTTCATATCATATCATCAAAGTCATCTTCAATGGGGTATCGTCCTAAGAAATTTTCTCATAATCAAGAATTTACCCTAATTAGGGTTTCTCATTTAAATTATTACATGGTTATTCAATTCAAACATATTTCTCATAAATCCATTCCATAATATAGTTTTCATTAAATATCCATAGAGACACTGGAACTAGCAACAATATAAGCATATAGACATGTTTTATCATTTATCATGCTCAAAGTAGGTATATCATACAACATATACTTACTAGTCTAACTTTAATGCATATAAATAATTACCAGTGCATAAACATGCATACAACACTCATTACCCCGATGTTGCTTATTGTCATTCCTTAGTTAGGGTTATTATTTGACATATATGGTATCTCATTTGAAACCCATCTACAAGGACCACTCTCAGTATACAGACATTCCAACAGACAATTATAATCCAATGATATATTCTTATGAATCAATCCACAATATTTGAACTTTATTATTTAATTAATTTAAACAATACTTAATAATATTATATAATACTTCATTTGAGGGCATTAATCATTATTATCACATATCTCATAGGTTCTTAGATCCACCAATCAAATCCTTGGTTTTTCTTTCGGTATAGATTCATTACTCCTAGCTTTTTTTTACTTTTTCTCTACTATTGTTATAATTCATTACTCTTTATTCACTTGAGATATAATATATATTACTCATTCAAATTCTTCACTATCTAATCTGAGTGCATTTCCTTCTATTCCAAGTTAATTTGAATATATATATAATATAAATCAATTAAACATTTCCTCCCACTCATTTCATTATCATTTATCCATTACTCATCATCTTGATTCAATTCACCCTTTTCCATTCCTATATTTTTATATGGATAGTTACACAATGTTATTGAATTCCTAATGGAAATATGATGACTAAAAGCTATGATGTTCTTTCTTATAAAATGCTTTGTTTAAGAAGTAAAACTAGTTAGGGTAACTTTTCTGACTCTTTACTCACTATTCATAATCTCAATTTGTACTTATGTGACTTGTATAAGAGACTTGCATTCATTTGGGATTTACTAATTATTATATAAATTACTAATTATTCTGTAAATTATACTAAGTTACATACATTAGGATTAAACCATATTAGTAATAGTTATCATTTTCAATTGAATAATTAATACCTAAAATTGAGCATGTCGTCACATTTAAAAGATTATATACAAGTTCAGGCTTTGTCTCTGATACTCGTCTCTATATTCAATTTCTAGGATTTTCACAACTTTTCTAAGTTCAATACATCATAAGAACCTTGTTATTCGATAATCTCAGTAGAGGGTACAAAGGCTTATTAAGGCTATTCATAAATACATGGAAATCCTAGTTTCCATTTCCACACAATTCATCCATTGATTATAGGTATACATCAATTTATTGTCTCATTTGAGTCAATCCCTCAACACTAACCCTAAACACTGAATATCCACATTTGAAACCCTCATACTAGACTTCATTTTCATTCTATATGTAATTATATTAAAATATATAAAAATACGATGTAGGAACTCATTTTTAACAACTTTATATCTTATCCTAAACTTGTCAACTCAATTTCCAAGTGTAACATTTAGTAGGCCATTTTAGGCAATATATGTATAAAAACATAAATCTATATACATGGGTTTTTCAGATAAGTTGAATCAATAATTTATAAACTATACAAATACAAATCAATAACAAAAGATATAAACATATTGTATTTATTTTCTCAAAAATCATCCTAATTGATTACCCAATAGAATGCAAACACTAGCAATGATCTTGGCTATTTAGCTGGTAGAATTAGACTCTAAACATGATTACATAGCTTAAGAGAGAAGTAAAAAGTCACTTAAAGTGACAAGTACCTTAGAAACATCACATATGATCTATGATCTGAATTTCTATAAAACCATGAAGGTCCTAGACACTGACTTCTTATCTTCCTCCTTAAAACTCAAAGACCCTAGAAACAGAGAATAAAGAGAAAGAAAGAGAAAAGAGATTGATTCAATATAATTTTCATTCAAATTATATAAAGGATAAATTTGAGACATAGGAGATAAAATTCACAATAAAAACCTATCCAGGGTTGATGAACTTACAAGAATTTGCAAGTATAGGAAGATAAAATCCTAAATCACCATTTCTGGCAAACTTCTCCTTTCAAATCTAAATCCTCCTCTCTCCATATAATTTCTTATATTAGATAGGAATCACGTATTATGGAAGATACTAGGGTATTAGGTTGATAATATAGATCAATTGAGGTGCTTGGAACATTTACAAACAATTCCAAAATTTATTTTTAGTCTTATTTTTCATTTATTCAGACTAGTTGGTAGGCTGAGTTGTTACCGACAAGAAACTCATACGACGCCACACTATGGTTCACTCCAAAATTTATGAGAATTTAAACCAAAGTCTCAAATTTAGTTATAGGATATAACCAAAATTTTAGCACATTTGAATGTATTATTAAATAGATAAAAATCAAATACCATACTGCTATATTTCAACCTGAATGCATGGTCGATTGAGTTTTTCCTAGGAAAACTTGGCCAAACAACAAGTCAGAAAACATTCACAATTTCTAATATTTTTCAAAAACACTTGTTTAAGTGTTATACAAACCATATCCAAATTTCAAGTAAATCAAAGTTTAAGATAAAATGCTAAAAATCATTTAGTAAACCACTATACTTTCTGAATTTTGTATCCATATACTATCAAAATCCTCATTTGACTTATTAGGGTATTCAATTATCTAACCCTAATTATCAAAGTAAAGTCATGATTACAACTTATTGTGATGTTTAAGGCATCATAATTAAACTCCCATGATGAATCAATCTTAAACAATAATCAATCTAGTTAAGCATGTGATCACCAAAGTAAACACTAAATAGCTAAGTTGAAAACAAGCCATGAGAATGATATCGACTACCCTATTTTTCTTGAAATTGATACATGATTTTTCAATGGATAACGTCTTTTAGATTCATAATTTATTCATGTACTGTAAAAAATATGTTAGAAATATATTTTGATGTAAAATGTAATTAGGGTTTTTTAGACCATGGATTAACCCAGCCAATCCTTATTTTACAAGATACATATATGCAATGTTTTAGTTATTGATCTATATTTATAAATATATGTAAGTTATGTTACAAAAAGTTGAATTATATCAAGATTAGGAGAAACAATTTTGATCTGGGGTGTTAATATTCTTCTTGTAAGCGGGTCATGCCACTATGGACAGTTAACATGATTGATTTGAGTGTTATGTTATCCAATATACTTTTGAATTTTAATTTCACACAATATCAATAAAATTATGAAATAGTGCCTATTTCATTATAGCAGTCTATGAAACTATGACACGTAAGTCAAATTTATTAATAACCACATATACATGAATCTACAATGGGATACTATCAATGTATTTTCTATATTAGATGATAATTCAGATGCAGATTTCACTATAAAAAATTAGTCTTATTACAATGAGAGTTAATAGAAGGTGAAGTGACATTATATTCATTGGATGGTATTAAAAAAATCCATAAGTTAAATATACCAACACATGAAACAATGTAATTCTACTTGGCAGCAATACTTGCTCATAGGCCATGTTTAGCATTGCTCATACATACTTAGGTACACATACATGGATAAGTCTAACTAGCTCATTGTATAGTTATAGAGTTACAGGTGGTAGTAAGACAAGCACAATGCTATCAATGTGCATAGTGAAGTTTCCATATCTTCTATGTATGGTTTTAGCATTGTTCTTGTCTTAATGTATTCATTGGATAGTATTAAAAAATCCAAAAATTAAATATACAAACACAAAAAAAATATAATTCTACTTGGTAGAAATACTTGTTCATATACCATGTTTAGCATGCTCATACATACCAAGGTACACGTACATGGGTAAGTCCAAATATGCCATTATATGGTTTTAGAGTTACAAGTCACAGTAAGCCAAGTACAATGCTATGTAGGGGGGCTTCCACATCTTGTACATCGAGGAACAATATCCATTGACTAAAGAGATTTAACAAGAATGTTTCCCCTAATTTGTAGTGTTGAAGGTGAACCATCATACATGGAGAGCATCATGCATGTGTGAGCGATTGCATCCATGCCACATATGTGTAGACAAGTACATTCATGGGTACATGTCAAACTGACTTCTTCTACTTTGAATGACATGGAAAATATACCCATCCGGATCAATGATAACCTACAAGAAATACATGAATAACATACATGAACACATGTTGGCATACTATTTGGAAACGTAGAAATAGACATGTGTTATGATATTGTAACATAACCATCATTCACCAAGTAAACTACATAAGGAAGGAGGTGAATAATAAAATGACAATATGGATAAAAGAATCAAAAGATACCACTCAATGACACATTTCACAATAGAAATATAAACTGGAAGCTATCCGAGCCAAGTTGAATAATGATAAACACAAATCTAGTGTTCCAATAAACAAACTTTTTTTCATTATTGCTAAGATATGAAACCACCAACTAGGTTGGAATCCATTGCATATTAATAAATGTTGGCTTTTTGGATATGCCACACTCATATTTCATATTCTGTTGGTGCAAATATATTTCATATTATATTACTAACATGTGTATTAAGTATTTCAGGTGATCAAGGAACTAAATCAAGATCCAACAACAAATACCTTGCAAATATATATATTTGGATACATGCAAATACAGTTATACCATGTATTTATGTATTCTTGTGCTTTTGTACAACTTGAAAGACATGATGTTAAAACAAGTGATGATCTTCCTAAACCTACTCAAAACCCTATCCTGCCTTACATAAAGACCTTAGGGTTGATAGGTTTCAAATAAGTCTTCTATAGGACCTCAAATACTTTGCATATTCTTGAACAAAGTCATTCTCAGTCAAACTTATTGTCGATCGGATACACCTTCTGTAACACCCAAATTTTTATATCACATGAGCGGAAGCAAATTTTTTTTTTGGGAGTGTCACAAACATGATAACCATTGCAATAAAAGTAAATGAAACACTTTGTAAAACTATAAAACTGATTCATACATATCTTTTTGTCAACATAAAACTACATCATATTTATGCATAAGTTCATAATAAAAAGATGTAGATACTTAGGATCATCTAGGTAGATGGCACCCCACTATTCAAGTTTGAAAGTCTCTTAGGCCTTTACTGGTCCCTTTGTTCTTCAATCGCTCCAAACCTACGGACATCACATCCCCAACCATGCATTGGAAAAAACAGACGTTAGAGTAAGTGGCATGAGTATTCTAAAATGCATTTTACTAAAGAGCTAACAATATGTTCTTGGACATTATAAAATTGATAACAAATGCTGATTAAAATCTAAAAACATAATATCTCTTGACTTCTTTAACCCTTATCTTTCTACTCTATCTTTTCTGGAGACCTATACCATGGGCCTCATGACCTACACCAAAGTGTCTAGGTCATACCCATCTCAGCTGAATTCCTCTCATCACACTCATGGATGAGATTACAGACATACTCTAATCTAAAGTATCTTTTACTTACGATTTTTATTTGTTTGTGGCCACCATTATACAATAAGTCCTCCTCTGTGACACCGAAGTGTCCTCTATGGTGCAACACACCCTATGTTGGCACAATGTGCCCTCTGTCGACACCGAAGTGTCCTCTATGGTACAACACACCCTCTGGTGGCATAAATGCCCTCTGTGACACCCGTAGTGTCTGGCGCAGTGCGCCCTCTGTATCGTCCTGGGACTCTCTGGTGAGGACTTATTATATAATGCATTATGTGAATGTTTCAAATTAATTAACTTAAGTCTATCTTTACTAAACTCTGAATCTGGACTTATCTGAAACTAAGTACTGAACATGTACTAAATTTTGAATCTGAAATCTGAATCTGAATCTGAATCTATATCTGAATCTGAATCTATATCTGAATCTGAATCTGAATCTGAATCTATATCTGAATGTAAACATGTATCTTAATTATTACATAATTGAGATTGGGTCTATAACCCATATCATGTACCTTTATTCAAAATCGGGCTACTCACACAGTGAGTAGTCTAAGTCTGAATCTAAATCTTTTTATTCTTAAGTTCTGAACTGACTTCATTGCTGGATTTGAACATGTATCTCATTATCGGGGTAAACTTTGTTTTAAAACTCTTATTTGGTCAAATTACTTCATTATACCAATTATATCATAAATGAGTCTAATGTCTTATGAGAAAGGATCTGATATGAATATAGAAATACTAAGTATACAAAGTATCTTAAGTCAAGCTTATGAAAGTATCATAAGTGCAACATATCTAAGATATCAATTCTGACAAGATGGTTCAATCCTTATAAAATATGATGTTACCCTAAAACTTTGCATATGAACTTACATATTAAACCTTAAATATCAAAATAGAAATCTTATAAAATATTGTATTGCAACCTAATCATAACTTATTGTGTCATTAGCTTATAATGCCATCATGAACTCATTTCTACAATACATTGTGATCCCAAAAGCACATTTATTTCTAAAAGTAGACCATGTCTTAGTATTTTGAAATTCATATTCTTACATTATAATTAAATTTTGGATATTATTTATTCTAAGGAATCTAGTTGTTATATCTATACATATGTATGAAATCTTAATGGCATATTTCTACTTCAAATCGTAATACATAGTTATGCCTATAAATATGAGAAATCCTGACAACATATGTGTACTTAAATTCTCAATACAAAATCATCCTAAATCACCAACTAAGTATGGCTACATTACTTGCATATATTATCTTACAATCTTATTCATTAATTTTGAACATTTCTAAGAAATCTTGTAGGAACATGATTCTTTAACTTTCTCATGGACATGGTCCATGGGTCATAACTATTTCGAGCAATATATCACTATTTTAGACTTTGGGTATCTACACTTGCATAAATATAGAAATGTTTGTAAATCTTAACATTGAAGTCTTAGAATATTAAATCAAATAGGTCATGAAACTCTTATCAGGAGACATGTAAACATATTGAACATAAACTATGAGTACTCATGTGCATGGACCACTTACCTCTTATGTTGATGATGTCATTAACTTAGTCTTGATTTCTTGTCCCAAATCTTAATCACCTGAATATAATCAAAGTTGTATAAGTTCAAGTACATGTTCCCTCTTTCTATTTCTAAATCTCAAAACCCCATCCTCCTAATTATATAGACCAACTTAGGGTTCTTATTTAGACTAAACATAACTTTAATCTGAAATCACCATAAAATATTGGTGTTGAAATAAAATAAAACTCATACTATATAATCAATATTATCTTTATACTCAAATAAGACATAAGTCGTCTTATGCACTCATATGAACATATAGATCAAAGAAAATCTCAAACATAGTCATATATACTAATCTTACTTGACTCTATTATGAAATCAAATTAAAAACCATTTACATAAATAATATCAGACTTAATTAGGCATATATATCACTTATTGTCTCAAGATCATCATCTATTATTCTAGATAATGGCCACTTAGGTCCAAAAGTACATACTAACATAATAACATAAGAAAATCCATCAAATATATAGAAAAGAAATCATATAATGTAGGAATGATCATGTATTAAAATATCAGGTCATTTAAAAATCATATCAAGGGTGAAATACCCAAAATACCCTTATTAGGGTTTATATCAAAAACCTCAATAAAACTTCATATAATAGAAATCAGGCTTTCAAATCATGTTAAGAATATCATAATACACATTCAATAAATTTTGCATGAATTTCTAAATTTGTTTGCTATTTTTAATTGACCAAACATCAAAATCATATAGTTTTGAATATACTATTTTTAATAAATAAAAAATATCAAAGTCAAAATCTGGAAGTATTTTTATGTGATAGTACTCATCATGAGATTTCTAAAGGTACCTTGTTGGATAAAATCCGACTTCCCAATCTCAAGATATGAATTTTTAAAAGTACCTTAGTTTGAATCATCCTCAGCCGTTGATTTAAGATCTAAAGGTCATAGACAACAACATCCCTTTTTTTTGTTGGTCTGCTGGTCGCGGATCCACCACGATCTGCCTCCTTCCTCACCCATTAGCTCGGAGTGGCTCCCCCTGTTTCCTCTATTTTATAGAGCAACGAGGAGGCTCCCACACCTGCTGATGAGGAGGAGAAGGCAGGGGGCTAAGCCGTGCGAGGTGGCCGCCAGGGGCGTCGGCGGCGGTGGCTGGGCCCTCTGGTGTGGCTGGCTGTGGAGAAAGATGGGCAAGCTTCCTCCTTGGTGGCGCGGAGGTGAAGGTGTCAGAACCCACCAGAGACGAGTAGGAGATGAGGGGCTAGACCCCGGATGGTCGTCGGGGTGTTGTCGGTGTGAGGAAGTTGCCATGTCGAGGACATCTAGATATTTTCTATTACAGGTCGGAAGGCATGCTTGTAGGTATGCTGGCAAGGAGCCATGGTTGTTGTAGGCTGTTCGTTGTCGAGGAAGATGGAGACCAGGTCCTGATGACGACAACAACTACGGCTAGGGTTGTAAAGTGTTTAGATGATGGGGTGGCTAGGGTTTTATCACGGGAGAAAAGTAGAGGGCACCCTTTATCAGCCGCCACCATCCTTTGATTTGGAAGGGAGGAAGGAGAGCAGTTACTGCTCTTCGTTAATTTCCTAAAGGGGAAAGGGGAGAGGAGTAAGCGGATGGGCCCCAAAGTGGCCAAAATCGTCCCTAAAAGGTTCAAAGTAAGGAAATTCGAGTAAGACACATGTAACTTGTCCCAAAATTTACTAGCTCATAACTTGGGTTTTAAGAATCCGATTTGGGTGATTTTTGTTCCGTTGGATTCATAATTGAGCCCACTACAATGTGGTACATATATAAAAGACAAAAGATCTTGGATTAGAGGTTCAAAATTAGATGCAAGAAGGTGACATGCAATAGCAAGATACTTAAATTAAAAGTACAAAATAAAATCACGCATTGCAAAATTGACCATTGTAGTCGCCAAATAGGAACATCACAACTATCCAATTAATATCAAATTGAGTAAGAGACACTTGATGAGATAGGAGTACAATAAAGGAGAGAGAAAAAGGAAAGGAAAGACTAACATTTATATTTTGAGTTAACTATAGTACTAGGTGCATGTAAGAAAAAGAGAAGTATGCATTTTGAATCACGTTTTGTATTTCCTGCCTCAATTTCTTATAATAAATATCACTTCATGACCTTTTTTTGCATGGACACCCTCAACTAATTCTATTTGAGAAAAACTGCATCGTTAGAGTTAAATTAGCCTTGAAATTTTGGGATGTTACAATTCTGCCCACCTTGAAATAAATTTCTTCCTCGAAATTTCTCTCGACTACTACCCACCTTAGGGTCTTTCTTGCCTCTTCATTTATTATAAGGTACACTTATGTTCAAATTTTTGCATTAAAAGAGATATGTAAAGTATTTTCATAAAACATTTATGTAAGCATTATCTATTACCTTGGTTTATTGCTCAACTCATACTTAGGGTTTATGAAATTAAACTTGGCTCTATACTTATGACATCTACCTCAACCTTGTCATGACTTTCTAACATTAGGTTTATATGGTTGTCTAATCTTAGGTTCTTTAGGTAACTCCTACATTCCTAGATATGTGGTGATCAGGCACATACCCAGAGATGTGGGATCCTGAGATGCTATCTCTCACTCACCCACTGATACATGTGTCCCATACCACATGGACCGGTAATAAAGAGAGATACATTAAAGGTCTACTGCTTAAGACATCCCTCTTCAATCCTCAATTGGATGGCCATAACCATTGAGAATGAAGAGGTTATATCATTAGCTAAGTTCAGGTGGCTACTTTAGATCTAAACTAGGTTGACTTCTACCTCTAAGATATTTATCTATTCTAATGTTAAGACCCATAATCACTCTAAGTTATGGTATTCATCTTATGGAATCTATCCCTCAACCCTAATCTTACCACTTCACTCCAGGGTGACTATGAGAATCATGTTTGCCTAGTGGCCATTTACCAAATTGCTCTGATACCATATTGTAACACCCAGATTTTTATATCACATGAGCAGAAGAAAAATATTTTTTTTTGGGAGTGTCACAAACATGATAACCATTGCAATAAAAGTAAATGAAACACTTTGCAAAATTATAAAACTGATTCATACATATCTTTTTGTCAACATAAAACTACATCATGTTTATGAATAAGTTCATAATAAAAAGATGTAGATACTTAGGATCATCTAGGTAGATGGCACCCCACTAGGCAAGCTTGAAAGTCTCTTAGGCCTTTACTGGTCCCTTTGTTCTTCAATCGTTCCAAACCTGCGGACATCACGTCTCCAGCCATGCATTGGGAAAAACAGACGTTAGAGTAAGTGGCATGAGTATTCTAAAATGCATTTTACTAAACAGCTAACAATATGTTCTTGGACATTATAAAATTGATAAAAAATGTTGATTAAAATCTGAAAACATAATATTTCTTGACTTCTTTAACCCTTATCTTTCTACTCTATCTTTCCTAGAGACCTATACCATGGGCCTCATGACCTACACCAAAGTGTCTAGGTCATACCAATCTCAGCTAAATTCCTCTCATCACACTCATGGATGAGATTACAGACATACTCTAATCTAAAGTATCTTTTACTTACGATTTTTATTTGTTTGTGGCCACCATTATATAATAAGTCCTCCTCTGTGACACCGAAGTGTCCTCTATGGTGCAACACACCCTCTGTTGGCACAACGTGCCCTCTGTCGACACCAAAGTGTCCTCTATGGTGCAACACACCCTCTGTTGGCACAACATGCCCTCTGTTGGCATAAATGCCCTATGTGACACCCGCAGTGTCTGGCGCAGTGCGCCCTCTGTATCGTCCTGGGACTCTCTGGTGAGGACTTATTATATAATGCATTATGTGAATGTTTCAAATTAATTTACTTAAGTCTATCTTTACTAAACTCTGAATCTGGACTTATCTGAGCTGAGTACTGAACATGTACTAAATTTTGAATCTGAAATCTAAATCTGAATCTGAATCTGAATCTATATCTGAATCTGAATCTATATCTGAATCTAAATCTGAATTTGAATCTATATCTGAATCTGAATCTATATCTGAATGTAAACATGTATCTTAATTACTACATAATTGAGATTGGGTCTATAACCCATATCATGTACCTTTATTCAAAATCGGGCTACTCACACAGTGAGTAGTCTAAGTCTGACTCTAAATATTTTTATTCTTAAGTTCTAAACTGACTTCATTGCTGGATTTGAACATGTATCTCATTATCGGGGTAAACTTTGTTTTAAAACTCTAATTTGGTCAAATTACTTCATTATACCAATTATATCATAAATGAGTCTAATGTCTTATGTGAAAGGATCTGATATGAATATAGAAATACTAAGTATACAAAGTATCTTAAGTCAAGCTTATGAAAGTATCATAAGTGCAACATATCTAAGATATCAATTCTGAAAAGATGGTTCAATCCTTATAAAATATGATGTTACCCTGAAACTTTGCATATGGACTTACATATTAAACCTTAAATATCAAAATAGAAATCTTATAAAATATTGTATTGCAACCTAATCATAACTTATTGTGTCATTATCTTATAATGCCATCATGAACTCATTTCTACAATACATTGTGATCTCAAAAGCACATTTATTTCTAAAAGTAGACCATGTCTTAGTATTCTAAAATTCGTATTCTTACATTATAATTAAAATTTGGATATTATTTATTCTAAGGAATCTAGTTGTTATATCTATACATATGTATGAAATCTTAATGGCATATTTCTACTTGAAATCATAATACATAGTTATGCCTATAAATATGAGAAATCCTGACAACATATGTGTACTTAAATTCTCAATACAAAATCATCCCAAATCACCAACTAAGTATGGCTACATTACTTGCATATCTTATCTTACAATCTTATTCATTAATTTTGAACATTTCTAAGAAATCTTGTAGGAACATGATTCTTTAACTTTCTCATGGACATGGTCCATGGGTCATAACTATTTTGAGCAATATATCACTATTTTAGACTTTGGGTATCTACACTTGCATAAATATAGAAATGTTTATAAATCTTAACATTGAAGTCTTAGAATATTAAATCACATAGGTCATGAAACTCTTATCGGGAGACATGTAAACATATTGAACATAAACTATGAGTACTCATGTGCATGGACCACTTACCTCTTGTGTTGATGATGTCATTAACTTAGTCTTGATTTCTTGTCCTAAATCTTAATCACCTGAATATAATCAAAGTTGTATAAGTTCAAGTACATGTTCCCTCTTTCTATTTCTAAATCTCAAAACCCCATCCTCGTAATTATATATACCAACTTAGGGTTCTTATTTAGACTAAACATAACTTTAATCTGAAATCACCATAAAATATTGGTGTTGAAATAAAATAAAACTCATACTATATAATCAATATTATCTTTATACTCAAATAAGACATAAGTCATCTTATGCACTCATATGAACATATAGATCAAAGAAAATCTCAAACATAGTCATATATACTAATCTTACTTGACTCTATTATGAAATCAAATTAAAAACCATTTAGATAAATAATATCAGACTTAATTAGGCATATATATCACTTATTGTCTCATGATAATCATCTATTATTCTAGATAATGGCCACTTAGGTCCAAAAGTGGATACTAACATAATAACATAAGAAAATCCATCAAATCTATAGAAAAGAAATCATATAATGTAGGAATGATCATGTATTAAAATATCAGGTCATTTAAAAATCATATCATGGGTGAAATACCCAAAATACCCTTATTAGGGTTTATATAGAAAACCTCAATAAAACTTAATATAATAGAAATTAGGCTTTCAAATCATGTTAAGAATATCATAATACACATTTAGTAAATTTTGCATGAATTTCTAAATTTGTTTGCTATTTTTAATTGACCAAACATCAAAATCATATAGTTTTGAATTTACTATTTTTAATAAATAACAGATATCAAAGTCAAAATCTGGAAGTATTTTTATGTGATAGTACTCATCATGAGATTTCTAAAGGTACCTGGTTTGATAAAATCCGACTTCCCAATCTCAAAATATGAATTTTTAAAAGTACCTTAGTTTGAATCATCCTCAGCCGTTGATTTAAGATCTAAAGGTCATAGGCAGCAGCATCCCATTTTTTTGTTGGTTTGCTGGTCGCGGATCCACCCACGATCTGCCTCCTTCCTCACCCGTTAGCTTGGAGTGGCTCTCCCTGTTTCCTCTATTTTACAGAGCAACGAGGAGGCCCCCACACCTGCTGATGAGGAGGAGAAGGCAGGGGGCTAAGCCGTGCGAGGTGGCCGCCAGGGGCGTCGGCGGCGGTGGCTGGGCCCTCTGGTGCGGCTGGCCGTGGAGAAAGATGGGCGGGCTTCCTCCTTGGTGGCACAGAGGTGAAGGTGTCAGAACCCACCAGAGACGAGTAGGAGATGAGGGGCTAGACCCCGGATGGTCTTCGGGGTGTTGTCGGAGTGAGGAAGTTGCCATGTCGAGGACATCGAGATATTTTCTATTACAGGTCAGAAGGCATGCTTGTAGGTCTGCTGGCAAGGAGCCATGGTTGTTGTAGGCTGTTCATTGTCGAGGAAGATGGCGACCAGGTACTGATGACGACAACAACTATGGCTAGGGTTGTAAAGTGTTCAGATGATGGGGTGGCTAGGGTTTGATCACGGGAGAAAAGTAGAGGGCACCCTTTATCAGCCGCCGCCATCCTTTGATTTGGAAGGGAGGAAGGAGAGCAGTTACTGCTCTTCGTTACTTTCCTAAAGGGGAAAGGGGAGAGGAGCAAGAGGATGGGCCCCAAAGTGGCCAAAATCGGCCCTAAAAGGTTCAAAGTAAGGAAATTCGAGTAAGACACATGTAACTTGTCCCAAAATTTACTAGCTCATAACTTGGGTTTTAAGAATCGATTTTGGGTGATTTTTGTTCCGTTGGATTCGTAATTGAGCCCACTACAATGTGGTACATATCTGAAAGATAAAAGATCATGGATTTGAGGTTCAAAATTAGATGTAAGAAGGTGACATGCAATAGCAAGATACTTAAATTAAAAGTAAAAAATAAAATCACGCATTGCAAAATTGACCATTGTAGTTGCCAAATAGGAACATCACAACTATCCAATTAATATCAAATTGAGTAAGAGACACTTGATGAGAGAGGAGTACAATAAAGGAGAGAGAAAAAGGAAAGGAAAGACTAACATTTATATTTTGAGTTAACTATAGTACTAGGTGCATGTAAGAAAAAGAGAAGTATGCATTTTGAATCACATTTTGTATTTCCTGCCTCAATTTCTTATAATAAATATCACTTCATGACCTTTTTTTTGCGTAAACACCCTCAACTAATTCTATTTGAGAAAAATTGCTTCGTTAGAGTTAAATTAGCCTTGAAATTTTGGGATGTTACACCTTCGGTCAAAAAAAATTTCGACCAACAAAGAGTCGTTGGGACCTCTTTTGATCTTTGACTAAGATATAGCTGTTGGAGATTTTTTGTACTCTGAATATTTCTGATCAAAATAAATTTTGGCTAAGACAATGCCTGATCGAAATAAATCTTGATCGAGGAGCGTTCTAGATTAAAATTTAATTAGCAATCAAACTAGCTAAAGCGCATTAATTAACTTCGTCCAAATGGCGATTTGACCATCTAGAATGCTCTACAAACTCCCTAAAATGTCCTAACCACTTCTAAATGATTCCTATAGTTAGTAGCGGTCTTAGGACACTTAGAATAAATCCATTGAGCAACAATTGCATATATATTGACAAACACTTGAGCATACTAGTCATCTTTCTCAAAGTGCTTAGTCCCTATACTACATATTGCCATAAATCTAGACTAATCCCCAACATCATATTGAGTGTACTCTCCAACCAATACAACCTTTCCATAAACTTAATAGAAGAAAATCATCATCACTTTTCCATGGTTTTAATTGTACATCTTGTGAAAGAGCATTGTAATCTCCTTATTCCTCTCTTGTTCTTGTACTACGGTGTGCTATTATTCTCACTACTTTAAGGAAGAATGTTGTGGTGAAGCTCTTTTGGTGCTACTTCAAGGTTGAATGTTGCAATCAAGGTAGTGGAGGTGGATTGTGATACTCTCCAAGTGGGTTACCTTCCTCAGTCCGTCAAAGAAGGTGGAGTTCTCCTTGAGTTGAAAAGGAGGGTTAGTCTTGCACCACAAAAGACACCGATAAATTTTGTGTATTGTGTTTCAATACATAAAGGTAATAAAATATATATTTTGCAAATCATGGTTGGGAATAACCAGGTAGAGGACTGACATCTTTTGATGGAACCACTCTATATCGTGTTTCCATTTGTTGTTGCATTTTTTATTTCCGCTGCACTTTAATTTGAGTAATCTCATTTGATTAAAATTATCATAAATCTCTATTCACACCCCCTCGAGATCTTTCATTTGATAGCATAGCAGGTCATCAAAGTGCCATCACATGTCTTGAAGAATGGGGGAGGGCATACTTGGAAACCTCAACGTGGAAGGCACACACGTTAATAAACCACTAGTATTTAACAAGACCAACTATAACTACTAGAAGAGGAGGATGCAATACCATTTCCAACGACTAAGTTTTTATCTTTGGAAGATGATCGCTAGAGCATGCAAACTTCCAACTACCAAACTAGAACAATGGGATGTAGAAACGGTAAAACAAGCAACATTAAATAAAAAGGTTGTGAGCATACTTTAGTTATCTTTATCTCCAAGCAAATTTAATTTTATATCCACTTGTGAGACTACTCATGAAATATGAAAAAACTCTCAAAGTCAAGAGTGGACTACACAAGTGAAGAACACTAAGATTGGCATATTAAAGCATAGATATAAATTATCTAGTATGCAACCCAACGGAAGCACTGCAGATATGTATGCTAGTTTTTCTAACATTGTTAATAGCTTAAGTGACTTGAGGAAGTACATAAGTAAGGAAGATCAAGTATCCAAGATACTTAGACCATTGCCCACAAGGTACAAGTCAAACGTTACTACTATTGAAGAAGCCAATGATCTTACATCACTTACAACACTTAGGATGGAGCAACTCATCATAAATCTAGAGACAGATGATGTCACTCTAGAAGAAGAGGAGAAGATCGAGGCTGAACATCAAAAGGGAAGAAAGGAGGATATTGCTTTCAAAGACATTACCAGAGCTTCATCAAGAAAAATCATTCAAGAAAGTAGTGACTCAAGTGATGATGATAACAAAAGTGTCGTGATTGTGGATGGTAAGAAATATAAGAGAGTTCATTATAATAAAACTCATAGTGCTTTGTCCTCTTCTTCGACGTACTTTGAATGTGGAAAGAAGGGTCACTTGAAAAATGAGTGTCCAAATCTTAAGAAGAAGAGGTCCTCATCCAAAAAGAAAGACAATGGAGAAAAATCTTACAAAGCTGCTTGGGATGAATCAAGTGATGATAATGGAAGTAGTGAAGAGGATGGATAGAATTCTCTATGGAAAAAAAAGATGAAACTAATTGAGGTAGATACTTTTGAATTATCAAAGGAAGACTTAGTCAATAGTCTTGAAGAAATTCATGCTAAAATATATTGACTATAAGAAGCAAAAGAAGAAACTTGCCAAAATTATTGATGAACTCTATCTTAATCTGGATAATCTTAGATCTAAAATGATACTTTAAAATCTTCAAATAGTGCATTAAACGAATCTTTTGAGAGTTATAAGACTAAAATGCTTGCTCTTGAAAATAACAATAGTCTTCTCTCTCAATATTAGGTTGATTTTCTTTCTAAACTAAACGATTATCAAACTCAACCTATTATGTGGAATCAAGTAGATTATGATGCTTTAGTAAAGGAAAAATATGCTCTACTTTCAAATCTTGCTATTTTGAACTTTGATCTAAATAAGAAGATTGTTGAAAATGTTGATTTGTAAAAAAAAGTTTCTAGATGAATGCAAGGAAATAGAAATCTTGGTAACATTTTAGTTAATCGTTGTAAACAAATAGGAAGAAGAGATTTAGTATATGTACCAAAGAATCAACCCTCACATATGCCTATAACCGAAAAGACTTGTGCTCCAAAGACTAGAACTATATATGTGCCTAAAAATGATGTCATAGAAAGGAGAAATGAAATATCTTGTATATCATGTCATTATTGTCAACATTTTGGTCATTATTCATTTTCATGTGATTATCAAAAGAAAGGACCCCTTAAAATGATTTGGGTTCCAAAACTCCAAACATAGAAAATAACAGAATTTGTTGAGATTTGACATGTGCTTAATCTTGATAAATATGTTTTTTTAATTATCTCAACCTAATTTTGTGGCTAACTTGCCTATATTTTATATAAATATTCATTTTCTTATTTTTACTTAAAGAAATGATTCATTTTTCAAAAAAAAAATTCTTAATAATTTGAACTCACTACTAATGACATATTCTCCCGAATTCTTTGTCTTGGAAATTGTAAGTTTCATACATGATATCTATGTTATACAAAAATGATATTGTTTTCTATAAATGTTTCTTATCAAGTTCAAGTATGAGTATATAAAGAAAAGTTATTTTACTCTTATGAAAACCCGAATTTAACTTTCAATGCTTAAATTAAATCTTGATTGCGCCCTACATATCTTGGTTTCTACATTTGACATAAATATTTTATCATGAAAGTTTCAGATACTAAATGTCTATACTTTAGTAAATACTTTTATTTGATCTCTATTTACTTGGTATGAGATTAAGGGGGAGCTCAAATTCCTTTAATATAACTTGAATATCTATATCAATGTAGGTTTAGCATCCTTTCCCATTTGGTTAAGAGATTCTTTTAAGTGGTATTATTATGATACTTAATGTATTCTCTATATTAATATGGGCTTAAAATCATTTATATTAGGTCTAGAGATATTTTTGTTGACCTCATATTTTTGCTTAATGTATTCTCTAATCATTTTTGGGGTTAACATCCCTTGAAAATGATTGAGAAATCAATTTTGTTTTTTGTTTTTTATATCATCTCTATATCCTGATGGACTTAACATTCCTTACCATTGGTTTAGAGTATCTTTTTTATGTTTGCACTTTATGGGATCTTTTTGTCATGTAGGACTTAATATTCCTTTCATTGGCAATTATATAACCTTTTAATGTTCCTTGATCGTAAGGCTTTTTGACTATGCCTTATTGTCAATCTTTTTGGATTCCCAACTATTGGTGTTCTGTTTAAATTAATACATTGTGTAAGTTTTCCTCTACAAAATGACTATCTTGTTGAGGGGGAGTTTCTCCTTGAGGGGGAGCATTGGTAAGTATTGACCCTTGTTGACTTTGATGAAAGGGGGAGAATAGCCCATGAGACAAATTGGCTATCAACAAAGAAATTTTTATATTACCAACATTCAATTTATCTTATGGAAATATTTATTATAATAAAAAAGGGGGATATTTTTGGATTTTTGGATATGCCACACTCATATTCATATTTTGATGATGCAAATATTTCCCAAAGTATATTACTAACATGTGTATTAACTATTTTAGGTGAAGGGTGATTAAGGAACTATGTCAAGATACAACTACAAATACCTTGCACATATATATATATGTATATGTATGTATGTATGTATGTGTGTATGTATTGATACTTACAAATCCAGTTGTACAATGTATTTATGTAATCTTGTGCTTTTGTACAACTTGATAGACATGATGTTAGGATAGGTGATTATCATCCAAAACCTACCCAAAACCCTATCCTACCTCAAATAAAGACTTTAGGGTTGATAGGTTTCAAATAAGTCTTCTATATACTTTGCATATTCTTGAACAAAGCCCTTTTGGGTTGAACTTCTTATCGACTGGATACACCTTTGGTTGAAATATTTCTCGACCAATGAAGAGCCATTAGGACACCTTTTAGCCTTTTATCAAGATATAGCAGTTGGATATTTTGTGCACTCAGAGCATTTGCGGTCGAAATAAATTTCGACTGACAAAGTTCCCGATCTAAATAAATCTCGACCGAGGAGCATTCTTGACTTAAATTTAATTAGTGATCATACTAGCTGTTGCACCTTAATTAACTTTGTCCAAAAAAATAGTTGACCATCCAAAACACTCTTGACACTCTCTAATATGTAGTACCCACTTGTAAACCATTCCTATAAATAGTAGTAGTTTTAGGACACTTAAAAGCAATCCATTGAGAAATAATTGAATATACATTGACATACACTTGAGCATACCAGCCATCTTTCCCAAAGTGCTTAGTCCCTATATTACATGTTGTAGACTAAGCCTCAACATCAACTTGAGTGTATTCTCCTTCCAATACAACTTCCCCATAAACTTTGTGGAAGAAGATCATCATCACTTGTTCATAGTGCTAAATTGTACATCTTGTGAAAGAGCACTGTAATCTCCTTATTCATCTCCTGTTCTTGTACTATGGTGTGTTGCTGCTTCTCACTACTTCAATGAAGAAGGTTTTGGTGAAGCTCTCTTGGTGCTAATTCAAGGTTGAAGTCTACAACCAAGGTGGTGGAGGTGGATTGCGATCCTCTCCAAGTGGGTTACTTTCCTTAGCCCATAAAAGAAAGTGGAGTTCTCCTTGACCTAAAAAGGAGGGTAAGTCTTGCACCAAAAAAGATAGTGGTAAATTTTGTGTATTATGCATTTTTTATTGGTATATAAAAGGAATAAAATACATGCTTTGCAAACCCTGGTTGGGAACGACGAGGTAGTGGATGGACATCATTTGACGAAACCACTCTATATTGTGTGTCCTTTTGTGGTTGCATCTTTTATTTCCGCTAAACTTTAAGTTGAACAATTTCAATTAATAAAAAAATATCATAAATCTCTATTCACCCCTCTCTACATATTTCAATAAGCTACATGGTGCACTTCAATATGAAGTTATTACTACTAATATGGTTTTTGATATTGCTACAAAAAAATTAACAAAGTGATTTTGAAATTTGATAGACATGTTGTAGAAAACATGATATTATATCTACCAAATAAGAATTCTTATTTTTCTAGGTAGATTGCTAGTTTTTAAGTAAAGTTGAGGAACAATTGGTTGATTAAATATAACATAGACAATGCAATGTAGTTGTTGATTAGTGGATAAATACCATCTAAAACTCTTGTGGTGCTTACAATTATACGATCCCACCCAATGAAATCCTTAATCTTTCCTTTTCAAATTTTGTAATTGTAGGAGTACTATGTTTTCTATTCTTAGTGTTTCAAATAGGCATAAATCATTGTTTAATTTTCTTGCAAGAGGATGGAAGTATGATTGAAAACATCATGAATTTCCTAAAAGGAATCATAGTGGTAGTTATCTATTCACATATCAAAGGAGTTACTATGTATACTATAAAAATGTTTAGTTAAACCTATTTGGTCCCTAAATTAATCATTTAATAAAAGTTGGTCTAAGGGAGAAAAAACTACTAATCCACACCCTTGCATTGTCACCACTTTAAAATTGAGGAGGGCATTAAGTGAGCCCCCTTACCATCATTTTCCACCCATTTAATACCATTTCTTCCTCCACTATAACATATCTCTTTTATATCAAACAAACACTCTTATGGGCCACCTTCGAACTCCTTTTCCAATTTCTTTCTATCATTGTAGTGCCAGTAGGAAGTAGTATAAAAAACCTCATGTCCCCTCTCTTTTGATCATTGCATCAAGGTATCTTACCAACCAAAATATATCAAGCCCTGATGCTAAAAGCTCCTCCCTTCACCCCTCACTCCACCTATAACATCCCAAAATTCTTATATAAAATAAGCATTGGTATTAAATGCAATTTTCAACTATAAACTTCAAAAGTTAGATCTTGAAGCAAGTTACCACAAATATTTGATGCATTAATTGAAATAATAAATAAAAAGGGAAAGAGAAAAAACTTCAAACTCGAAAATATAAATCTAGAGTAGATGCCTTGGTCAAGAAGTTTTCCTTTTTCTTTTATGGCTTTAATAAAAGAGGAAAACATCTATAAGTTCTCTTTTTCTCTCTCCTCCATAAAATTTTCTCAAAAAAAGTATAAAATAAATATGATATGAATTTCTAGGAGGAAATTAATTTTTATCTCAGATTGGGGCTTAATATCTCACAAAGGAAAGTAATTGTCACTTGACTAATCAATTAAATGTATTAAAATCATGTTTAATAACTTTATGGATAATACTTGTGCAAAACTTAATCTAAACATAAAGGAAGAATTTAGACTCTTAGATTAGCCTATGGTTCAAAGTTTAAGTCCATAGGACTTTGTTTGACCCTCCAAAATAATTGGGGAAGTTACCCTATAGTTTTGATTAAATACTAATTGATTTTTTGAGTTATACTCTGATCTAACCTAAGTTTCGCTTTATTTAAATGTCAGGCGACATTTTTGGTTTTCTCATCTATACTCCCACTATCATGCTTTTATTTAAGATGTGGACTCCTTCTCTACTGCTGGATGCCCATCGTAGGGCTATGGTGTTGTCTCCTACCTAGGGTAGGAGACTAATAATATGAAACCAGGGCCAAACTTCTTGCTCGACCACCAACTTACCCCACTGTGTCCCACTTTCCAAGTTTTCTTCACCGATGAAATTGGAAGCTCCACGGAAATCTAATCATCCCAACTTTTGTGGGACTTCCTACCCTATCGAGGAAATAGCCTTTTAGGGATAAACTCTCCTCATCACCCCTTGCTCTCTGAGCCCTCTTCTATCCATGAAATACCTATAAAAAGAACCAGAAACGACCACCAGACCAAAAGAATCCCTCCTCCACCCTCAATTTCATTGTGAATGCCCCAAGACTCCCTGACCTACTCTATCTTCATCTCTGATGATCCCCTTCAAGAATTAGCCACCTCTACCTATTTTCGTGAAATTGATGCTCGGGTAAGCATCTAATGACCCCCATGATTCTTTCCTGGTGCCAGTTTACCTCAAAAATTCATCAATCTCTGGGACATGTACCTTGTCATCTAAACCACGCCAGTACTCAGTGGGACCTGTACCTTATCGTCTTGACCACGTCGACACTCGCCATCATGGTGACCCAACGGTCACCTGACCTTTAGAAGCAATCGGTCGAGTGGACTGCTTCTGATCATCAGTTGGACTGCTTCTGGCTTTGGTTCATAGTTTTGGTTTCCGACTGTCATCCCATGTTTTATGCCATTCCCATTACATGTTTTTAGTCTAAGACACCCTCTTTCCCTCACGTTTGTCATGGTAGGTCCGATGACCTCTCAAGAACCATGTCCATCCTTCTTCCTTGTTCCTTTTTTTCCTCATTCCTTTGGACCTCCCTCCCTTGTACCTCCATGGCAGTGGTGAGAGCTTCATCTCTAGGACACTAGCAGGGCCTCATCAATGGCACTCCAGGTTCTGCACAACTAGGTGGACCTGCATGATAGGATCTCATCGTAAGAGTGAGTTTTCTTCCTGATTCTCTGCCTGAGATCGGGACTACAGGAGTACCTCGACGCCATGGAGCAAAGGAGAAGAATCAAACACATAATTTCTCCTCCTTGCCGATCCTTTCTCAATTGGGTCATTATTTTGGCTAGGGCAATTAAGGGTTTTACAACACGACTTACGGGATGAATTGTGTGTTTGTTGAGAGTGGGCCCCTGAGTGTGTGGCTAGACTTGATTGGCCCACATCATAAGGGACTTGATGCCCCAGTGGAGATTAACTGCCAATGTGGATTTTCTTGATTGGTCAGATATTCATAAATTCACAATGAATCAATCCTTGATCAAAAAATTATGAATAAATAATCTTTCAAAGGATTTTTTGAGTATAATCTAATTTCTATGTGATCAAACCCTAATTCCATTGTCTCTAACCATGTTTCCTTAAAAGACCCAATTTAAGGTTTATGATGGTGTTTAAAGTGATAAATAATACAAATCCTATAATTTTCAGGAGACATAGGATTTGACTCAAGATCAGAGAGACCAAATTAGGATTTTTCTTTGGTCCAGATAAGCAGGTCATGCAACTATACATAAGTTCCTTGGTTGAATTTTTTTCTATGTATTATTTAGTAATTATTCTTTCAATTTCAAGTTCAATGCTCAAATCATGTTCATCATATATTTCTTGATGATTTCTATATCTTCGTCTTATGGTCATCATGTTTATTAAGATTAAAGATTATAATTAATGATAAAAAATAATGGGTTTAAAGTTCATGTTTTAAAAGGGAGCATCATGTTAAAGATTAAAGTTCAAGATCTATTTCATGTTTATGGAAATGTTAATGTTAACATCAACATAATTGAATCCGTTTTTATATGTTTCTCGAATCATGGACCTCAAGGGGTCATTATGAGAATTTGTGCCAACTATGGGCTTTTATAACCAAATCATGGGCATTCATGCCAATTATGGGCTTTCCTAAAAATCATGTGCTCTTAAGTGAGCGTCATAGAGAGAGGCATATATTTACTTCTCAATTTTTCATGTTATAAGATTCATGTACTCAAGAATGCTAAAGTAATATACATGTCAACATTTTCTTTCAAGTTAAGTATACATGCTTATTTTATAGTTCTTATGAAATGTACAATGCTACTTACTGATGTGTGTCTTTGTTTTCGCATGGTCATGGGACGAGATATCCCTAGATCAAGGAGCAAAGGAATTTGAAATGCATGCTTTAAAGTAGCAGTTTCCAGGACATAGCTTGGTGGGGTGCCATCTACACCATATAAGATCCAATGTCAAGTTTCCAATGACGATTTATGCCCTAGATTTGAAGTACCTTTCATGTATTAAATTTTAGTTCAAGGATGAGATAGTTTATGTTATTAGTTTCCACTTTCAAAGAAGGATGTATGAATATGTATTTCCAATTAATGTATGGTGTTTCATTTATCTTATTGCTATGCATATCATTTTTTGTAATGTTCCTCCAAGCCAAGTGACCAATGCTATGGACAACAAATGGTTTGCTTCCGCTGTCATGTATTCACTTAGAGGGGCGTTACACAACCATGAATCCTATCTTCTTCTCTAAAAGTCTTTCTAAATTTATCTAACTAGTTAACTTCAATTGTCCTCTTTTCAGCTCAAGTGGTTTGCATGAGCCTCAAATCTTAGAGACACATTTCCAAAGAAATGTGTGACAGAAGGATCAAGATCTTTGGTGAACCTTGCCTAGATTTTTGTTGGTGTGATCATGCAATAACACAAGGTGTAGGTAGACCTCATGACAGATGCAAAATTGAGTTGCTCCAATGAACAAGGCAAACCAAGATCATTTTTTTTCTTCTAATTTTGGTAGAATAATAAGAAAATTACTTTAAAATATATACTTCTGTAATTAATGAATAAAAAAATCACAGTTAACTTATATGTGAAATCATAGCCTTGTTAAATTACAATAATTCTCGACCATGTGATACAAATAGTTATTCATTTAATTTATATCTAAAATATTAGATAATGTGTATGTTTATTCAATTAAGAAATAAATTCAAGTTCATGTCAGTTAACTTTGGAAAATAGTAGTAGTTGAGGAATGTCTACAAATTTCAATTAAAATATATGAAGTGTGTTCTTAATATTAATATAGTAGTATGTCATGATTTAAATAGTAAAACAAATACAATTTTAAGAAGAATCGACAAAATAATCAATGTAGAACAAGTTTGAAGGTATAATTATGATAATATATTTTACAGTGGAAAGGTGTTCTTGAGATGAATGAATTTGTTTAATTTATTTAAAATCCTTATGAAATATGATTACTACTAATACCAAATAATAATAGAATATGGACATTCCTAACTATTCCTATAAAGTTGTATGGATAAGAACTGACCCTTATTCACCAATGAAACTTATTCCTAAGAATTATATTATGTAGAATGACTTGTTTGTAAGCTTCTTACATATCTACCTCATAACTAGAATTTAAACCAAAGAATGCATTTAATGAGGATGAAGAGAACTAAGACATGAAATATTCTAACTAGATCTTCATGAAACTCTAGAAAAGTAGATAAGAAAATTTAAAGGTGGTACCTAGATACTAATCTAGTTGGTATCTTTTGTTTCAATTATATGATGAGTTGCTTCAAACTCTTTAAATAACCCATTATTTTAAATACCACGCTTTCTTAAGTTCTCATTATGAGGTATGAAGTTCTACTTTTTTGAATTGAAATGTTTTATATGGAAGTATTTGTAATTAAAAATAGTAAATTCTAGACAATGTTTTTCATAACCTCTTGTCTTCCACATAAAAGATCATCATTTAGCATTCATAGATCAAATTAAACATGTTTATTACTTTAGAATATAAAAATAGACAAGGATTTGTGGATATTTTTATGAGTTTCTCTCCCATATATTTGGTTATTAATTTGTGTTTTTCTATATTTTGCATATGGATTAACAACAACATATGGATTCACCACACACATATAGACATTCTACATTCCATCTTATTGAATACATAACTTTTGGTATTGTTAAAATATTTTGAATATTTTGTATGCTTATTGTATATGTTGGATTACTTTCTCATATTGATTCCTTGTCCATATTCTCATGGCACGTCTTGATATTTATTTCATTCATCATTTAATTAAACTATAATATATAACTATCCATGTGATGGAATAATTCTCTATTTATTTCATGTGGTGTTTCCCCCATGATGGTTACATAAAAATATTAGATCACATTGAATGACAAAAAAGGAAGGATCTAACAAAGACCATGAAGGGAAAATGTAGGAGATTCCATCTATGATTTTAGGATAATATTTCGAAATTTTACTTATAATTTATGCATAAGTGTGTATAAGAAGCATCCATGTATTGTGATGGAAAGTATGAATGTAAAATATTTTTATATTGTTTTTAAAATATGTTATGTGGAATATGGATCCTTTAAAATTAGGTTTCACACTATGGTATATGATAAAAGAACTATAAATACACATGCTTGGCATATGGGAACATATGACACAACAACATACCCTACTAGTTCAGTGGTTTGTAACAAGGTTTTAGCATAAATCCTAATACACTAGAAAAACCTAGAGCATGTGTACAAAATACTATATAACATATCAATCAACTAGAGTGATCATACACGGTCCATATCTAATCAGTATAATAGATATTGTCTTGATTATGGACAATATATTTATAATAGACGTTCATATATATATATTCATTAGTCAATATGTCATTATACTTCTTCACCTGAGGAATTTAAAAGTTTTATGTGATGGACTTATATATATGTATATATATATATATATGTGTGTGTGTGTTTGTCCATATATATGTATATATATATGTGTGTATTTGTGTGGTTGTCTTTAAATTATGTTTATTACAATTTGTTAAAAGAATTTTAAAATAACTTCTGATCATAATATATCTAAAATAAATTGACATGTCATCTAAAATCTGTAAGATATGTTTGTGTCTAGAAATCCCAAAGTTTAGCAATATGATATTTAAAGTAAGATGTCTCGATAATTTGGATCTTATTTTCAGATAGGGAGTCACTATGTGGATGGTTATAGGAATACGATCTTAGTTGAGGTCATATCATAACAATCCCAATCCACTTAGGTGATTGTGGGATTTATCATTTTGAAAACTTGGCTTGCCAAAAGATAGTCCCTCTACTTGGGAGTACCATTAGTCTGACTAATCATTAAAAAACTAAGAAATTGGCATTATGTGAACTTGTTTTTTGATAATAAATTCATGATATTCATTTTTCTGAGATGGTTGAAATATAATAGCTTTCATCACAGTAAAATAATTAGCCATTCGAAATTTTATGATAATATCACCTTCCCTGGATGGAAGTATAATAGTGATGAATAATGATTTCCTTATAATGAACATTCCTCATTAAACTTACTTGTCTAACAGAAATATGGGACCTTTGTATTACCTTTTTAGAGAAGGTTTAAAGATAAGATGTCACCTTATTTTATAAAAGATAATTTTCCTTAGGATATGGCAATAAAAATATTAAAAGAGTGCAACGACTTGGTTGTATTCTAACATCTCTAGCCTTTATTTAGGTATAAGGATGACTTCCAGTAACCCAGTTACATAATGTGGGATATATTCCAATATAATACACGAGATATTATGGATATGCCTAATTATTATATCTAACATTTTTCCTCTCATGGGGGCATATATATGAAAAAAAATCAAATTTATCATAAAATAATTTGACCTTAAGCCCATTTAAGGACTTAGAGAATAAAATATGCAAGTTGATCCTCAAAACAATTTGGAGTTAGTCTGGTTTACGTCTCTTAAACCTTTTCTTGAAAAAAAATGATAGTCCAATTCTGTGTTCTTTTCTATCTCATGAAAGATGGAGTTGCAAGCAATATGAAATGCAACTTTGTTATTAAACAATAGGTTCATAACTTCTTTCAAACATAATCCTAGTTCTTCCATGAATTTCTTCACCCATAGAAGCTCACTAATGAAATGGGTCATATACACATATTTGGATGCTATGCTAAAGCGGGAAATGAGATTTTTTTTATTACTTTTCCAAGACATAAGATTTTCCTCCAAATAAGATGCAATAACAATCATAAATGGTCAATAATAGACAAAGCTTACCCAATCTATTTATGAGATAACATGAACCTTTATGCTTCCATGACAAGAGTAGAGACTTACCTTTCATAGGGTTCTTTTAATGTAGAGAATGACCTTTCTTGGAATCATTTTGAGGTAGTAGATAAGTCAAATTGTTGCATCCCCGATGACATGTATGTGGTTTTTTTATGAATTAACTAAACACACTAGTATAAAAGAAAAAAATTTCTTCGGTAACTATAAGATAAACAATTTCCCAACCAATCTTTAGTATCATCATGGATATCCAATAGGCTCTCCCTAATCTTTATATTATCTAAACGTTTGATATATATGTGCATATACATGTTTTTATTGTAGCTGTCAGAAGATCAAGAACACACTTCACTGCAAAATGACAATTCCATCCTTGATTCCTACCGCATCAGTACCTATGAAGTATATATTAGATGATGTAATTTTTTTTGTCATGTTGATCATCTCATGTAATAAAAATAATAATATTTACATAAACAAGAAGCAAGATATATGTAGGATATCCATACTCATTAAAAATAAAATGATCTATGATTAATTGTTTTCATGCAAAATAATTTATGAGATTGAATAAATTCCCCAAACCACACTTGAGGTTAGTGCTTCAATCCACATAGGGATTTATTAAGACAAAAAATAGGTGAAACACCACACAAATCTCCTTAGATTGATCTTCACAAAATAAACTGATCATGATGTTCTATTCATAAAAGGGCCATGAGAAATGTATAGGTAAGGAATTGATGAATCACACATGAATCATCTTGGACACTAGAGATAAGACCTCTAGATAATTCTCTCCATAGACTTGTATATAGCCCTTCTTCACAATCTTATCTTTCAACTTATAAATAGTCTCATCTGGACCGACTTTAATTAACAAGATCCATTTGAATATGTCAACTGCTTTATTCAAAGGAGGAGACACAACAATCATTAAACTATTTCTATGGAGGGAAACCATCTCATTTTCCATGGTTTGTCTCCAACCTAGATGAATTAGAGCAAAAAATAAACTATTCGATATTGGGGGATGATAGAATAGACATAAAGGTAGCATAAGAAGGAGCTGAAAAGTCATAAGATAGAAAGTTAGAGATCCCATAAATAAAGTTATGGGCCTATCATCAATGCTAGATGAAAAATTGAATCTCAAGTTCTAGTAGAGAATGAAGAAAGGTTGAGTCATTCTATGTCATATTGTACTTGGGTTGGATTATCATGAAGACTTCTAGATTCATGATCATGATAGGAAATTCCAAGATCAGGAGTGCCAACGAAATGATCGATTGTAGGATTTACAATGGTAGGAAAAGGAAGAGAATCTTCAATTCCTAATCATCCTTAAAAACATCTAAAAAAATTCTAAGTATGGAGTATCTCATGGACAAAACTAACAAACTCAAATATCTTATATAAGCACATTGTACAATGGATGGTTAGGATACAAAATCTAGAAACGGATCAGATCATTCAAAATAGATGATGGAAAATGATAGATCAATGTTGTCATAATGACAACATATCCCCAAAATATATTGATACATGCATATCATGGAGAACAATCCTAGATTTTATTAATAATTATACTATTTTTTTAGATATTTGAGGACAAGAATTGATAAGTAGTCCATTTTTAGATAAAATAAGTAAGCATGTGATTACATACTCATTAGTATTCTTGTGTGGAAGATGCACCGTTTTTGTTAAAAAGGTGTTTAAATTTGATAAAAAGTATGAATAATAGATAAAATTTCATAATGATATTTCATAACTATAACAAATTAGCCCTCAAGAATTCATCAAAAAATTTAACAAAATAAATATATATACATATTTGGACAACTCCCAACTAGGGCCCCAAACATCAAAATAAAAAAGATGAATTGCACACTTATGTCTTGTGATTGGAAAATAGGTTTATGGTGCTTTCCTAACTAACAATCCTCCCAATCAAATATGGACAAGCTAGAAAACTAATAATAAAAATTATTTACTTTCCTTTAAGAGATGAATAACCTATACCACTATCGATATGTAGGGGCGATGCAACCATATGTGTCTTCAGAGTCTTCCCAAGGTAGTAGAGATCAGCATCCTCATACCTACCACCAATCATTATATGTGTCTTGAGATCAAGGACAATGGGTTTTCCATGGATCCCAATGCAAACAATTGACATAACAACATCAAGCTTCACAATCAGTAGCCCTGATCATTGCTTCTACACTAACAAACTAAGAGATTATGAATTTGAAGGGACAAATAATAGTGCTTGAAGACACTTCTATCGATTCATGCAGTAAAGAGGCAAGTGAATCTATTTATATGGATCTACAGCAAAAACAACACTACCTTCAATAGATGGTATACAATGAGCCAACCTATCACTTAAATTAGCCAGTTGGGATGCCCTTGATGAACCCATTTTGTCCATGGAAACCCATTCCCCCATTGAGAATGCAACATTTTTTTCCACTATGTCAACGCCACCGACACCCTTATCGGCTAGATTGGAGTATAATGGCATGTGAGATGGACAAAGTCCCAACAAGTGACATCGAACAATCTTACATCAAGATCGGAAGATGTCCCTAAGTCTCACAATTATTTGTTTCTCCTCCTCTTCCCATGACACCATATATGTATCCATATGATGTTGTGGCATTACCAAAAAACTTATCCCCAAGTCACAATGCCAATGATGATACCAAGATCGCTATATATTATCTTGACATCAATTCTAATGTAATCCACACATCTTCAAATTTTACACTACAATCATTGGATAAATATATAAAAGTGACTTAAGGTGATAAAGAAGGACTGAAATAGTTTAGTGACTTATTTAATATTTTATAGCATTACTTTCTGAGAAGTTTGAGGTCCCTAAGTTTTCAAAGTATAAAGGGTAGGGATATTCGAGTCTTCAAATCTTCTCATACTACTCAGACATGGTCAAAGTGAAGGATGTTGACAAGATGTTTGATTAGGTTTTCTCCAAAGGATGCTAGAGGGCCTAGCCTTGCCATGATACAACCAATATAAGTTGAACATGATGAATGTTTGGGCTAAATAGGCCAACCGCTTTAGAAACAATACGCCTAGAACTTCGACCAGATACTGCTAAGAGATGATCTTAATGCCTTCACTTAAAATGTAGAGGAATGCTTCACGCATTTCATGAGACAATGGAGAGAACTTGATGTACAGATTGACCTTAAGTCAATTGACAATGAGGGCAAATGTATGGTTATAAAGTCATCCTTCCCAGTTGTATCAACCATGGTGACTCTCTAATCGGACAAGGCATTTATTGATTTCATCAAAGATGGTAGTAGTATAAATTTTGATGTTATGAAAAGCGTTCATAAGAATATTGGTCTCACCCTCAACACTACTATCAAACCAATCAATGAGAGAGGGGTGAAATACACAATGGAAGCAATCAATGTCAATTATGTCACAAAAAGAGTATTCCATGAACTAAAAGGCACAAGTGACTACAACAACCTTTGTAACTTACCTGACACCAAAATCCTTGACCCCACAATAGTTGTAGGCAATATTTATGCAGTAGGGATGTAAATATCCAAACCCCAAATTCTATTATGAATGGTAGTAATCTCCTCCTTTTTAGGCCCCAGCAAAACAATCATCATCGCCCAACATAGTTACCCCAAAAACAATGTAGGCTAAGCAAGCATTAGTCATGTCTCCAATGATCACTTCAATTATGTTGTTTGATAGGACCTTTCTATGATTAATTCCTTCAATTTTATTTTCACTTGGGTGATTTTATTCATCTTTATTCCCAAAGATAATAAATGCACTTAATTTCCCATTCAGGCATCCACTACAATACCCACTTCTAGATAATTTTGATCAAATAGCTTTCTATGAGTATCACTGATGTCCTATACACCTCATATATTGATTTCAAGCCTTCAAACATGCATAATAGGGACAATACAAATGATGTCACACCTTAGCTAACTCATTATCCCCAAATGGTACATATTATGATAGTTATTTTAGGCAAACTCTCTAATTCTACCCCAATTACTAGATCTCTAAATCCCTTAAAGAGTCAGAGTATCTAGGGTCAATAGAATGAATAGGGATCAGAGAATTTCTCTCATTTTTAGGTGAAACATGGGACACTACATGATCTAGGAAGGATACATACTGTAGAGGTATCCCTTACAAATTTAATACTTCTAATCAAAGAGGGATGACTAAAGTGGCATGTTGTACTTCATCACCTACATTCAATAGATGTTTGAATCAACTCATTCCAAAATATTACAAGAGCATCTCCAAGTGTAACTACACCCCAGGAAATGGCCTCTTGTCACTCAATGACCAATGAAACACCCAAGGCTCAGTACCATCCAAAAGTCACTCAACGACCACCTTTCCAAAAAAATGAGGGATTTAAGGTGCCACATAGCAAATTTATGTTGAATTATGGTATAATTTATAATATCTAGACAAAATGGTTCCCTACTGCATCCAACCATAATCTAGGACCCATGTTGCTTCTACATGCTCAAGGGTCATGAAGTGAAGGAGTGCAACACCATGTAAAGAGAGTTTATGTAATACAAGGAAGACAATCCTTATGATTTTGATTGGTTAGAAAATTTTTCATCTCACCCTAGCACCCCACCTTCATAGGGGGCATTGAAGTTCCTAAAAAATACAATTATCAATGCCAAAATACATGATAATGGTTCCCTTGACACCATTTGTAAGACCAACATCATCACCAAGAATCAAAATCTTGGTGGCTAAATTAGTTGTATAGACAAAAAGGGACTTCCAAAGTCACATCCAAATACTATTCATAAATCCACCTCCCTTTACCCCTTATAAGAATTGGTGGGACTGCCACCTCACCCACATATATTTCCAATGATTTTCATTCCAAGAATAGCTCTAGCAAACTAGTTCGACTCTATTGAATAGGTAATGTAGTCAAATAAGGATGAAGTTCATTCTAGATCCATTTCATATGAAGCTCACACCTCCAATTAGTCATCACCTATAGAATTGATGATTGGTAAGGGAAAGACAAAGTTTACCACCTATGTAGGTTCTCCTTCAACATCAATGTCTGAATCAGTCTACCAAAAGGCTCTTGTGGTCATCCTTGAAACACTTACCTAGATATAGTGTCTATACATGTCCAACCAAGTGGTTTCAGCTCCTAAGTTTCTTTGCTCGCATATCAATAAGCAAGGTTGTATGATTATCCCAACCACATCAACATCAGAAGTGGATGTGGCTGAATAATCATGTGACATATTAGGACACATGAAGAAGACTTGTATGGACATCTCTATATGGAACCTGATACAAAGTGCACCCATGCATAGGGTGACTATTATAAAAATCCTTGAAGGTGAAATAATTCCAAAGAGTATCCAACATTAGAAATTGGGTAAAATAATTTCCCTAGTCACCAAGACAAATATGGTTACATATTTAGAAGATGAGATCCCAAGTAGTCTTGATTCCAACACACCATTTTACATCACCATCAAGCATGGTAATATGAAAGTGTCTCTGGATTTTATCGACAATCAAACCAACCTCATTCTTTCCCAGCTAAAGGCCTTTGTGATACGTGGCATCAAATTAAGTGAGATCACTACCACCAACATTGTCATGGATGCCTTTGATCGTCTCCTAAAGAAGTCATGGGAGCTATCAAGATACAAACTAAGTGGATCCAAAACTATACAAGAAGACATAAATGTCATTGTGATAAATGCCTCCAATCTATTGTTAGGACTACCATGTATACATAAAACATGGTGGTAACTTCATCCCTACACAAGTGCCTCATATTCAAGAACATCAACATCATAATTGTACCCGGCCAGTGTGGCTCAGGTGGTTCGGTCCGGCTTGTCCTCCCTGGGGGACCTGGGTTCGAATCCCCCTAAGCGCACTGTAATTACCAACTGCTTGGGTCATCCGGGCTCTGGCACCTATTTGAGGAGGAGGGGGAGCGGGGTCTCCCTAAGACTAAAAAAACATCATAATTGTGATCATTAATATCTTTTGCCCAAGATAGTGGCTGCTATTAGGCATGTAGTCCCGAACTAATGCTTCCGTTGATGGCCAACATAGACAATTTGTTACATGAAATTTTTTTATTGGTCACACATATTAAATGTGAGCGTAGTCTATACCTCTGAGCATTGAAGCACATGGACCTACAACTAAGATGAGGATTTTGCAAGTTGCACCAATGGATTGCGGAGTGTGTTCTTGCCCCCAAGAAGCACAAGATGATCGAGCTTGGGTATAGAGGACTCCCTTGGTAAAAAAGGAAGCCATCTCACATAATTGCTCCCATGTTGGAACCATCATATGATATGGTTGACTCAGGGTCATCTCATTCACTAAAAGAAATAGAGAACCTCTAGAATGTCAATCAAGTGCAACAACAATAGAGAGTACAAACACTCCCACCATGAGATTTGTAAAGAATATAGCCAACATAAACCTCACACAACTGACCAAGGACGCGAGAATGATGAACTCTTACTTATTAATAATGATCTTTGAATCTCCAGAACTATCATTTCTATGATTCAACGTGATGAAATTAACAATTTTGACAAACTCCTCATTGGGTCCCACAATAGGCCTGACTCCCTCATTTCAATCACCTCCTTCCAAAGTGTAACAAAAAAAAGTTGAGTGTTCCATCACTGATGCATTGTCTAGAGGCAGATGATGGAAGGTTTAATACTATTCTTATTGACAAACCTTTCAAAGACATAGCCATCCCCAACTATATGACTATTGAAAGCCAAGTGTTCCACATTCCAGATGAAATTGTATTTTTTGATACTGGCATGAGCTCGCTCATTAGTCTTGTTGAAGTAGGCTTTGCCCTACAACTATTAGTAAAACTAACCTCGAATAAGATCATGTACCGATACATTGACGTCATCTCCTAGACCTATGCCAACATGCAATGACTCAATAGGTTGATTGCCTTAAATTGACTCCAAACTATGTTAGGAAAGCATCCCATCAAGTAAAAGGATAGACTCATCAAAATGGAATGGGAACTACACATATGTAAGTATGTATAGAAACAATGCAAAATAGGATTCATACATCCTGTGTCTTTTCCCACATGGCTGGAAAACATATTGTTAGTTTAAAACAATGACAGTTGTGTTTGCATGTGCGTTAACTACATGGATAATAGTAAATCTAGCCCAAAATTTAGATGATCTCTCACTACCACATAACGATGTTCTCATGGAGAACAAAACTAAAGATGAACTCCTCAATTTCATGGATAGATCCTCAAGATACAACTAGAGAAAGATAACATCATCAGACATAGAGAAAAGTGCCTTCACATAACGCGGCATTATATTCTACATAGTTATGTCATTCAGACTCAAGAAAGTAATTACAACCTATTAGAAGGGCATGGTAGCTCTCTTCCATGACCTTATCCACAAAGAAATAAAAGTATATGTATACAACATGATCACCAAATCAAATGAAGTAGAAGTCATGTATCCTATTTTAAAAAGATTATTTTAAAGATAGTGACATTTCCACCCTCGCCTAAATTTAGAAAAGTGTACCTTTAGAATCACATCCTACAACATGTTGACATATTTATTCAGCAAGGAATAGAGGTTGATCCAAGAAAAAATCAAGAAAATATTGAGTTTTCCACTCCCTATATGGATAAAGAGATTAGAGTTCTTCTTGGAAGACTCCAACATATCAATCCATTCTTAGTGAAGCAGACATTGGTTTGCAAACCATTCTTCAAGTTGATGCATAGGAATTACAACAACAGTTGTAAGAATCAATGTCAAGTTGCATCTTAATAAATAAAATAGTATCATTTGAGTCCAGATATGCTCAAACTTCCAGTGCAAATCACTCATTGATCTTAAGTTCCTCAACTATAGAAGAATTTATTGGAGGGGTCCTTATGCAGAATGTGGATGGCCACAAACATACCATCTACTATGTTCCCAAGAGGTTCATAGAAATAGAAGGAAGATGTACAATGGTGGGGGAACATTAGATGGCATTAGTTCATTCTAGAAAAAAGTTACAGCATTAGTTGATGTCCTTTCAAGTGGTTCTAATAGCATATCATGACCCCTTGTCATAACTATGTGATCATCCCACCCTCATCATACGATTCTCCAAATGGTGTATTCTTCTCTCTAAATTTGACATCACTTTTATCCTCATGAGGTGTTCAGAGCCCATACATTGGTAGATTAATTGACATGTAATACTTAATTTTCCCTAACAAACTAGATTTCAATTTCCGCAAGTGCAACATCAACATGATAAATTCTTCGACAACTACCATGGTGGTTCCTAACAACACATGGACCATATTTTTTGATGGATCTTTAAACCAACATGGCAATGGCATAGGATTTTTTCTCATCAAAGAAGCATGAGAATACATCTCCATTACTAGATTACTATTGTTTGAAGCCACCAATACTGTGACAAAGAAAAAAGCACTAAGTCGCTAAGAGGATTGGATTCAAAGGGGTGATGTTATTTGTAATCCCGTGCTCATCTCATCTCAAATCAACAGAGTGGAAGACTAAATAGGAGCATCTCCTCCCACATAAGGATTTTTTATCAATGCTATTTGAAGATTTTGATGAGATAAAATTCACCTACTATAAAAAGATAAGAATAAATGTGTCGACGCATTGGAAATGATGGTATATTGGGTCGACATACAAGAATTGTAAAAGTTTCCAGTTGGCCAAATGGATGAAAATCCAAGAAACTAGTCGTCAAGTGAGAAATTGTGATTTATGGCATCAAGTGAGTTCTTGAGTTACATATGTTTCATAAAGGTAAATACAAACATGTGTTGGTATGTATGCCTTGAGAGCCAATCATGGGATGATTGGTGGGATACATTAAGATTGATTTGATAAACATCAAAGGAAAGCTTCCAATTCTTTCTAGTTCAGTCATATGAGATAATGATAGAATAGATTGAATGTCTACAGAATGACAATACTCAATGACATATGCTTTCAGGTTCATGACCTGAACGATGAGATCATATGAATGCTAAGAATTTGTACATTCTTGTTATGTCCCTAGTCGGATGTCATTGTGGAAGGTAGATAGACAGCAATGACACACAAGACTAGATTGTGGTGTTGGTTGATGACAGAATCTCATTAGTCATGATATGGAGATATCAAACCAAACACGTAGGTACTTGTTAGAGAACAAGTTTATCAGACAGACCCACCGTGAGTTTGACACATGGAACCATGACATGGTAGTCACAATCAGTTCTCCCGATGATGGTGGTGAGTGTAATTCTTTGACCTGAAATCACTACACTCAATACATGTCATTGGGTACACTTTGACATCATCAAACACAGTCATGAAACATGGGTTGTTATAAAGGTGATGATTGGGTGGCTTTGACACATGGGGCTTTTGAGGGGTGAGTGATAGATATGGGATTTGTCCCTCCCAAGGGAGTTTGATATCCATGGCCACTTGATGAGTAGGATTGAGATAGGCGTGCACACATGTGTGAATGAGTATGTGATATTGATGTCATACATATCTCCTCCAATCTACTCTGAGAGCAAGAAAGTGAATGAACGTTGAAAGGATGAATGTTACATGCCTTGAGTTCATTCAGGATATTAGTGACAAAGGAATTATACATTCACTGTAACACCATTCACGGATTGTAGGATTGAAAGTTGGTCTCCAACTTTCCTTTTCACTTGGGTAGCACTGATGTGCTACTAGGCACCGCTCTTTGCTTGTGAAGTCATAAGTGTTATGGACTTTCACTGCCAACGTGAAATGGACCTGTAGGGTCACACACATAGGATTTAACTTGGAAGATGAGTTTATCCACAAATGATGTTTAGATTTATTACTAAAGGAGTTTAGCAGTTCAATTAAACACTCAATCAATTGATAGCTCAGTATCATAGTGTTGAAGGTGTTGACCGATTGATTAGAGTATCAGATTGATTGAAACTTCAATTGATTGATTTTGCATGGTCGGCTACCCAAACTGATCGGCTCAGGTTGGTGAACCGATCGGCTCAACTGGTGAGACGATCGGCTCATGTGTCATGAAATGATCAGCTCAATTGTTGAACCATTCAATTCATGTGACCAACTGAGATCGTTTGGAAAGTCAGAAGACTATTTTGCAAATACAATTTGTTTCACTTGTACAAATTTGATTTGGATAAGGATTAATATTTGATTAATCAGAAAAAAATATGAAAGTCAATTTGAGTTGGATCAGGACCACGAACCGATCGGCTCAGGCATGAGATGGTCAAACTCAGAGCCCCAGACGATCAGCTCAGGTCCCAAACAATTGGCTCAGGACTCGAAACGATCGTTTCAGGGTGTGAACCGATCGGTTCAGCTGACGCAGATTGGTTGTTTTGTTGAAAATCTCAAACCCTTCTACTCCTACTTTAATCCCACATTGCCTGGGGTAGAGAAACCTATCCCATGACCCTCCTATATATAGGGGTACTAGGGGATTCTCAAAAACAACAACTCAGAACACCAGTTGCTCTACAAAGTTGTCGTTCTCTCTGGTTGTGGTTACCGAGAGAGAGCTCGAGCAAGTGCTACCCGATAAGGGAGGAACAACAAGGGAAAGACAACTACACAAAAAGCGACTGGTTGCAGGAGAGTGTGTTAGTGACTAGTACGCTGACAGGAGAGTGTGAATCCTTCCAATTCCTTGTGGGACAAGGAGATCAGAGTTCCAGGCAGTCTGTGTGGACTACTTCAGAGGCGAGAGACTTCTTCCACTCAGAGGACAACTGTCAATCCCGACAGTCCCAGTGAGACCAGGAGCTGCACAAACACCATCCAAGAGCAGAGGTGAAGACCGTGCAAGCCACGAGGTAACATTGTCGAGCAAGCATTGGGACAAGGTATGCCTCTACAAACCATTCTTCTTATTGTATAGACGTTGACGCGATTCCTTCATTCTAGGTTTGGGAGGAGAATTTTTTTTTGTTTCCGCTGCCTTCTCTGTCTCCCCTAAAAACCCAACAGTGGTATCAGAGCCACGTCAACTTTTCTATACTTTAGGGTTATCGATGTGATCGATTTTGGTTTGTCGCCTTTATTTATTACATACGATGCAAATAAAATTGTCTTTATGCATGTCCAATCCTAAATCCACAAATCCCAATACACATATATGATATGTAATATGAATGCACTCGATACATGTCACCCTTAAATGAGTTTTGTGGTAGATGTATAGCGTGGTTATGGCTAATAAACCCTATGTATGTGTGCTTGATTGTATGTGGTTGCTTGCATCTCGGTCTGCACACCGATTCCCTATCTCCTATTCCTGATGTAACTCGAGATAACTTGAGATTTCTTTCCTACCTTTGCTCCCCCTGAATGTAACTCGGGGTTTCCCAATTCAACTGTAAATAGGATAGATTTTTTTATTTCCTATTATGTCAAAGAACGGAGGACATCTGATGGCGAATGAGACGATTGGTTCAAGGCGTGAACCGATCAGTTGGTGTTCCAGACGACCGGTTCGAGGAGTGAGACGAGCGGGTGGCAGCCATGAGGAGATGCACGACAACCAGGCGAACTGATCGGTTGGAGGAGCCAACCAATCGGCTGGTGGCACCTAACCGACCGGCCTGATGGAGAGCCGATCAATCATGGAGATGAGTTGATCAAACCCAGTAAAGGAAAAGCACAAAGTTCATCTTGTACAAGTTGCATGAGATATGGACTTAGATGACCGTGATTCTTCTTGGCTCGAGGAATCACATTAGGATGTCCATAATCATTGCTTTTATCATTTCACATGTTTTCTGTGGGATATAACATGTATATGATATGTACTATGTATTGTGGTGATTGGATATGTATATGTACATATAAAACCAAATCCCTCATTAAATATTAATGTTTTAGATGGCTTCCGAAAGTGACACATGTGAAAATCTTGATCAACCAAGTGTGGGCACGCCCTATCATGGTGCACCATCTATCTCGTGGAAGCATGAAGGATGGATATGTGGGTCTGCCCTAGCAGGGTGCATATTCATCGTGTTGTCTTTGGGTCAGACTTAACAAGGTGACCTAGATAGGATCTAGCACCTTGAGGCATGGAGGTGATCATGGCAAGGAGTTGCATATGACATCTTTCAAGAGTTGCCTATGATGCAATTGGCAAAAGATGACTACCTAGAAGATCTAAGTTGTGGGTGACTACCCTAGCTGGTCCATGACTCAGAGGATTTCAGGATCTTGACCCACTAGAAGATTGTACGCTGCAATCTTCCAAATTGATGGTGATGGCTATCAATTTGAAAAAAAATAGTGGGAGCCATAATTAACTAAAGTCCTAATTATATCGTCAACCTTTCAAATCAATCAAATAAGTCAAAATTGAGTTTTGGGCTAAATTGCATATATTTCCTTTTGTAGTACAATTGACAACAAACAACAATCACTTTTCGTTGCGATCGGTCCTTGAAAAGGACAAGATGAATGGGACTAACTTCTATGTCTTGTTTAGGACATTGAGAATTGTTCTCACTCAAGAGAAAAAGCTATATGACCTGGATACTCTAATTCCAGAAGAACCTGCTCCTACCACACCAAAGGAAGAAAGGGATGCTTATAAGAAGCATTATGATCATGCCATTGATGCAAAGTGCTTGATTTTGTGCTCCATGAACCACGAGTTGCAAAGACAAGATGAGAACATGGGTGTCATTGAGATGATTCAGCATCTCAAGAACATGTATGAAGATCAAGCACGGCAAGAGAGATATGATGTCTCTAGGGCACTATTCAAGTGTGTCATGGCAGAAGGAGATCCAGTTGGTCCTCACACGCTCAAGATGATTGGGTATGTGGAGAATCTGACAAGGCTGGGATTTCCCCTGAGCCAAGAGTTGGCTACTGATGTGATACTACAATCGTTGCCAAAATCCTACTGTCAGTTTGTGATGAACTACAACATGAAAAACTTTGACAAGTCGTTGACAGAGTTGTTGGGCATGTTGAGGACAACCAAGGCCCATATGAAGAAGGAAAAGCCTAAGTCTATGATGTTGATCAACAGAAAGAAAGGCAAGTCCAAGCGTAAGGGAAAGGGAAAAGCTAAGAAGGGTTCTGATGCTAGCCAACAGCCCAAGGCGTCTTCAGCTCTCAAGGCCAAGGGAGGCGTGACCAAGAGAGGCAATTGCCACCATTATCAAAAGCTGGGACATTTGAAAAGGAATTGTCCACTCTATCTGGAAGAACTAAAGAAGAAGGAGGCGACAGACATCTCCACCTAAAGGTGTCATGAAATAAACTTGTAACACTTTTAAGGTATATGATACCAAGATATAAAGTGTAAAACGCTCAATAAATGGGGCAAGTGTTGCCGCCATAGATAGGAGTACTTTAGTTTATTTTCAGCCTTAAAAGCATGTAATAGAGTTATGAACTGCTATTTCATATTTGCCAATAGATAGAAACACATTATTTTTGCATATTGTATGACAATTATGGCAATTAATAAAGATGATGTTTCCTTATGGTAATGCCTTGTTTATCTTGTGGTACTTGGTATGCATAAGATAAAATGATACCTAAAAGTTATTGATAACTCAAACAATCAAATTAGCATAAATCATGAGAAATTCATTTCTAGTTTCCATATGATGGATAAATTTGGACTCTTTTGGTTAGAGAACCAGTAAGAGACATGAATCTCTTAGACATGATCAAACAATCTTCACTAATGGTAGTGGGAGAATGATTATCCTATTAGGTATAATACATGTGATGTATTTACATACCTATTGGAGCAAATGCTAATACTTCAAACGGTGTTTAGAGAAATACCAATATGAATATCTTGAAGTGTTCAAGAATATCATAGATGAAGTACAAATTTGTAAAGTGTTAATTCTTGATGAGATCAATGAATGAGATACTTAGACCAAATGTTTGAGAACCTTGTGAGTGATTATGATAGTGTATCATAGTGAGATCATGATTAAGGCATGGTGATGTCTAAATCAACAAGGAGTCATATTCTAAGGAGTTAGAGGATGATTATCAAATAACTAATTTCTTCTTAAATAAAGAATACCCCACACTAATAAAGGACATTAAGAATCACAAGGGGTTGTGAGTTCTTATATCCTTGACAGATACACCTCAATTATCTATGTGATGAGTTGGTCATGTGATGAGTCAACTATTTAGATGAATATGCGGAACCATATTTTGAGTTATGGTTTATGACCATTACATCCTAAATGACTTCCATGTGAACCATAAGGTATGACCTTGATGGTAGCACCCGTTGGATGTAATCCATAAGTGTGAATGAGTCTTAAGTGTTAAGACACATGGATAACATTTTGAGAAGGATGATGCTTGTTGATTGCAACTTAATGACTAAAAGATTTGGCATACGGATACTAAAACCGCATTCCTATAAGGAATAAAGCAAGGATGTGTACGTGACACAATCGATAAGGTTTATGAATCCATTAATGCAAATAAAGTCTATAAGTTACAATGGACTAATCAATGTGATTGATTGAGTACAAGCAACTCAGAATTGTGATCTTTACTTTGATAATATAGTCAAAGGGTTTGACTGATATCACAAAGATAAAGAAGGGATCTATGATTTAGTGGGAGCGTATTCACATTCCACATGTCGATGAGGAATGAAATGTTCTAGAATGGAAATCCAAAGTGGAAATTATCTTTAAGGAAGATAGAGACGTTTCCTATGTGATAGGAATAGAGATCTATAGAGATAGTTCTTGAAAAAACCTCTTGAACTAAAAAGGGAAAGCATACATTAGCAATCTATAATGAAGGGTTCAGTGTACACAGATTCAATGGGAGAAAACTTGTCCATGTTACCTGGAGTTAGTATCCCAAGGCCAAGTGTCTAATTCTTATGAAGAATGGGAACACTAAGAATAGATATGGATCTATTATGTATGTAATCATCCCATTATCTTGCGTGTATGGACATAGAAAGAACAAAATGCATTCATCATCTTGTATGTAGGACATGACAATATGATGTGCTCATCCTGATAACTCGTATGTGGGACACGACGAGTGGATGTCTGTCTAGTTCCAGTAAGGGTTATTGGAATACCATAAGAACTTGATAAGTACTTGAGAAGTACTAGTTCTATGGAAACGAGGAAGGGTTCACTGTAAAGAGTTACAATGATGCGAACTTTTGAAAAGGATAGAAAATTAATCGCAAAATATACATGAGATCAAGAAAAGTGAATGTTTGTTGTTAAATGGAAACGTTCCAATAAAGTTGTTTTATAAGGAAAAGCCGAGTATCCATGTGTTAGAGAACATTAGTGGATACTATATGGATCTGGAAGTTCATGAGATGAACTTATTCCGATCATTGATGACAAGTTAGGAGTACTTGGTCATGCAATGTGGCTAAAGGTTAGCAAAGGAATACTAGATCACATATTACAACAACTCCATCTCATACGTGTGACATACATGAAAGAGATGAGAGACATGCAGTTAATACCGAATTTGGCAAGGTGTTGCCATAACTCACTATGTTAGCACTAGAGCACAATAACATGTGGGACATGTTTGAAGATCACTATGAATATGATTCAAGGGTGATTGGCTCATAGTGCAAGTAGGAGTCTGTTAGTATGTATGCCCTGCCTTGAGAGCCAATCATGGGATGATTTGTGGGATATATTAAGATTGATTTGATAAAAATCAAAGGCAAGCTTCCAATTCTTTTTGGTTCAGTCATACGAGATAATTATAGAACAGATTGAATGTCTAGAGAATGACAGTACTCAATGACATATGCTTTCAGGTTCATGACCTGAACGATGAGATCATACGGATGCTAAGAGTTTGCACATTCTTGTTATGTCCCTAGTCGGATGTCATTATGGAAGGTAGATAGACAAAAATGACACACACGACTAGATTGTGGCATTGGTTGATGACAGAATCTCATTAGTCATGATATGGAGATATCAAACCAAACACATAGGTACTTGTTAGAGAACAAGTTTACCGGACAGACCCACCGTGAGTTTGACACATGGAACCATGACATGGTAGTCATAGTTAGTTCTCACAGTGATGGTGGTGAGTGTGGTTCTTTGACCTAAAATCACTACACTCAACACATGTCATTGGGTACACTTTGACATCATCAAACGCAGTCTTGAAACATGGGTTGTTATAAAGGTGATGCTTGGGTGGCTTTGACACATGGGGCTTTTGAGGGGTGACTGATAGATATGGGATTTATCCCTCCTAAGGGAGTTTGATATCCATGGCCACTTGATGAGTAGGATTGAGATAGGCGTGCACACATGTGTGAATCAGTATGTGATATTGATGTCATACATATCTCCTCCAATCTACTCTGAGATCAAGAAAGTGAATGAATGTTGAAAGGATGACTGTTCCATGCCTTGAGTTCATTCAGGATATCAGTGATAAATGAATTATACATTCACTGTAACACCATTCACGTATTGTAGGATTGAAAGTTGATCTCCAACTTTCAATTTCACTTGGGTAGCACTGATGTGCGACTAGGCACCACTCTTTGCTTGTGAAGTCATAAGTGTTATGGACTCTCACTACCAATGTGAAATGGACCTGCAGGGTCACACACATAGGATTTAATCTGGAAGAGGAGTTTATCCACAAATGATGTTTAGATTGATTGCTAAAGGAGTTTAGTAGTTCAATTAAACACTCAATCAATTGATAGCTCAATATCATAGTGTTCAAGGTGTTGGACCGATTGATTAGAGTATTGGATTGATTGAAACTGCAATTGATTGATTTTTCATAGTCTGCTACCCCAACCGATCGACTCATGGGATGAACCGATCGTCTCGGGTTGGTGAACTGATCGGCTCAACTGGTGAGACGATCGACTCATGTGTCATGAAATGATCGGCTCAATTATTGAACCGATCGATTCATGTGACCAACCAAGATCGTTTGGAAAGTCAGAAGACTATTTTGCAAATACAATTTGTTTCACTTGTACAAATTTGATTTGGACAAGGATTAATATTTGATTAATCAGAAACCAATATGAAAGTCAATTTGAGTTGGATCAGGACCACGAACCGATCATCTCAGAGCTCCAGACAATCAGCTCAGGTCCTAAACGATCGGCTCAGGACCTAAAATGATCGTTTCAAGGTGTGAACCGATCGGTTCAGCTGACGTAGATTGGTTGTTTTGTGGAAAATCTCAAACCCTTCTACTCCTACTTTAATCCCACATTGCCTTGGGTAGAGAACCCTGTCCCATGACCCTCCTATATATATAGGGGTATTGGGGGCTTCTCAAAAACAACATCTCAGAACACTAGTTTCTCTACAAAGTTGTCGTTCTCTCTAGTTGTGGTAACCGAGAGAGAGCCCGAGAAAGTGCTACCTGATAAGTGAGGCACAACAAGGGAAAGACAACTACAGAAAAGAGACTAGTTGTAGGAGAGTATGTTGGTGATTAGTACACTGACAGGAGGGTGAGGCTCCTTCCGATTCCTTATGGGACAAGGAGATCGGAGTTCTAGGTAGTCTGTGTGGACTACTTTAGAGGAAGGAGACTTCTGCCGCTCGGAGGACATCTGTGAATCCCGATAGTAGGAGACTTCAACAATGTGAGGGAGGCAAGGGAGAAGTATGGAGGGCTCAAGGTGCCAGACAGAATTATGGTTGCTTTCAACGACACAGTGGAGGCGGCTCGACTTATAGAACTTAATCAGATAGGTGGAGGCCTCGGGACAAGGTATGCCTCTACAAACCATCATTCCTATTATGTAGACGTTGACACGATTCCTTTATTCTGGGTTTGGGAGGAGAACTTTTTTTTGTTTCCTCTACCTTCTTTGTCTCCTCTAAAAACCCAACAACATGATCAACAAACTGTTAGGTATTTTGTTGCTAATTATATTGTGGGATCTAATAAAATGTATACATGTTCTTCCATTCAGATGTTCTTGTGAAGCCTTGATGAGAAGGAGGCTGATGATGTATGCATGAATTCCATGAAAGAATTTGTTGAATTCTTGTGAGTATTGTTGTCCTTTCTACGTTCATAAAACTCCTAGGATGTTATTGCATTACATTGTAGTCATATAGTACCTGACATGTCTACAAATGCTAAATTTTCCAAATGCATGTGGATCATATCCATGCTCCCCCACCCATGTATACAACATGGCAATGTCTTGGTTGTCTGGTATGAGGAGTGGATATGATTAGAAAAATCCATCTTATGACTCTATGGTCATTATTTCATGTTGGTATCCATTGACTACTTCATGAAATCAGTGAAAGTAATTTCATTCTACAGCATCCTAGACTGACATTGTAAGGCCCCAATACTTGTTTAATGAGTTGAAGTGGCTTCATTACCATAATATAATGCTTAGTGCATCATTAAGTTGATTAAGTTGAATTAAGTACTCACTGATGCAATTAGTGCTTTGATCGAGTGTTACAACCTAATTAGCATGATTTCTTGCCTTGAGGGTGTAGAGGATCTCGTGCTTGAAAAGTTTCAAAAGAAATCGTTTGATTTGGACCAACAGAGAGAAAGTTATGAGGGTTTCAATTTCTGGGATTGAATATGAAATTTTCCCATTAATTAGCTTTATAACCTTTATTCTCCTTTCTCCCTTATCCCCTCACCTGATCGTTTTCCAGAACAACAAAAGTGGTGCCCCAGGCAGACAGCTTGATCGGTTAGCTAAGGGCGATGGTCGAGGGCGATTCTAGGGCTCCCTAGCCCCGTTTCTTGTAGCACCTTCTGCACCCTTCCTCTACCGTTCTTCTTCCTATAGCTCGCCTTAGCGACGCCCATCACCAGCTGCCCTAGCAAGGAGCAGCCAAGGCTGACCAACACAATAGTAGTTGTTGCCCGATCAATAGTAGAAAGGTGTCTATTTAGGGCATCACATCGAGCAACGACTTCGCCTAAGAGGCCATGACACAAATCCACAACACCCACCTCCTTTTTTTGCCACCTGCACCATGAAGCAGTAGGGGTGGTGCCCCCTTTTTGCAACTGCGGCCAGCAGCACCGGCCAGCAGCAAGGTGGTCGGCCAGAGGCTGTTTTGGTGCAGCAAACACCATGAACCAACAACTATGAGTTCATCTTTGAGGTCTAAGCTTGAATCCGCAAACCTAGCTGCGTTCCTAGATTGTTTCCTCCACCTGTGCATGAGAAGCTTATGTTCGGTTGCAACAGGTCTGAAGATTGGGCAAATCTAAGGTTGAAGATGACTGGCAAATGCCCGAAAATAGGCGTCTGGATGCAATTCCAGTCGAATCCGGACGTTTCGAACTGCGGTGAGTAGAATCTCACTCCCATTCACACAATTTAACTCGAATAATTGGACATTTTGGTTAACAACAGTGTTATTCGTAGATGTCAATGTTTACCCAGGTGTCGGGTAGTGCCAGCACCACTCGACTCCTAATTTGCACATTTAAATTATTAACACGTGCTCGACACTAATTAGTTGACTGATTGTGCGATGGGATTTAGTGAAATTATACGATCGATCAAACCTATTTTACTCGATTAAATGGCGAAATCAGTAGTGCACAACCAAAAAAATGTTCCATAGTAGAATTTGCTCTAAAGCTCTAAAACCCTACCTTTCTTACTCCTTATGTTTAGGATTTGCTCATTTGATGAAGAAAGGTGCTAGATGGACGAATTCATAGCTTATTCTTGGATTTCTTTTGTGTGTGGTTCCATCTTCTCATTAAAGGCAAGTTTTATAACTTTCTCCACATTTATTTCTTACCATAAGCTTTCTAGATCATGTTCTTACTTGAAAATGATGATTCATGCACTAAAAAGCTATGCTTGACTTGGATTTCGATTTTCATAATGTTCCCTGTTCTGATTTCAATTCTAGATGAACATGTGATCATGTGTACATTATTAATAAGGTATAATGTGACTTGGATCAATTTGTTTTGATAACCTATGGTGCGAAGCATCTATCAAACAATTGTCAATTTTAGGGTTTAGAGCTGATTTCTTCTATAAACCATGACCCGACGATGGTACCATTGCAACAACCCTATGGTGTTGTATTCATAACAATTGATGGTCGTGATCAAGGGTGTCAAATTGTGGTAACAACTTATGGTCACCCCTTAGGTAAGTTTTTGGATTAATTAAAAGTATAATGATCAATCATTAAGTACATCATTGATGTTATCAATCAATGTTGACATTGGCTTAATATTTGATGTTGATTAATGAATATAATGTTGATCGAACAACCTATGGTGACTTAATGGTCACTAATGATGGTGGATTAGGTCTCTACAACATGTGGTGAGTTAATCATTGTAGTTTTAGCATCAATTAAGCCTTAGACCAATGGTTTCTTGGGTCATTTGATGCAATGGTCAAACCTATACTTTGATTGATGGTTTTAACATATGAACTTGACCCTATGGTCAAGATCTAATGTTTATTCCTCCAATAAGGTGGAATGATGGATAATTAATATGTTGGTCCTAATAATGTAATTTATATGGTTTCCTTTATATGATCAATTTAAGGAGCTTACTTGTTTATAATGGATGTCTTATTTTAACTGAACAGTCAATTATGGGATTTACCCTACTCTCAATGGGATTTTTGTGTTGTTAATCAAAGGATGTCTAGGGTTATATGGTGACTCGTTTTAAAGCACAAATCAAGGACTTCATAGGTGATTTATCCAAGGTGTTTACTTATGTAAACAACCAATAGTCTTACCTTTTAAGCATCTAATGGTTCTGGGTGACATTGTGGTATGGCGATATGGGTTGAATGATGATGGATCGAATGGAGGGTTACCCTTAATAAGTTAGTCTTACCTATTCACTCATATGAATAGAAGGGATGATAACCATATTGTGTTGATATGTAACCCTAATTAGGTATAGCTTGTTATACCTAGCTTTAATATAACTAAATGATGGTAATTGGGAATGAATAGTCTTTGAATGACTAATACAATTATGAAATACTCTATTATTTTTGAAACCCTAGTATGCTATAACCTGATGGTTACACCTCGATTTATGTGTGGGTTCATACTTGAGAATAGTATGGAATTTGATGGTGATGCTTCACCTTATGCATTCATGATCCAATGGGGATGTCGTGAGTTAGGGTTTGTGTATGAGTGCTGATTAGTAACATTGATATAATTTATCATGTTGAACATAACTCTAATGCAATTAGATAAAGATAAGTATTCATGTTTAACATTCTTATATGATGGAATGATGGTAGAATAACCTCCTTACTATGATCATTACCTTGATATGTTAATTGGTGGTTATTATAGCCACATGGTTGATACTTTCTTATGCTAAACCTGTGCATAATGAATATGATGAGAGTTAATCATATCTAGATTCCTTGTATGTTGATGTAATAAAGGAATGTTCTTAATGTTAATATAACCCTGCTATGATTGTTTATGAATACCACCTAGCTCATAAATGCAATATTATGTTGATCTGGTGTATTACATGTAAGTAATATTGTTGAGCCTTGTTATAAGGCATGCAAAGATAACGATGATCTTGCAGGGAATAGTATGATGGTCTTAATGACCCTTTGGGCATGGTTGAGCCCTGAATGAGGTGTGATCCTCTTATGTTGATAAGGGTTGATACCCTGTGATATTGTGAAAAGGATTTATATCTTGCGATAATATGATGACTAGTGTAGTCTTGGGAATGGCAAGTGAATAGTACCATGTGATGATGAGATGATAAATTATGTTTCATACATTTTATATCTTTTCAAGTTTTGATATTTATATGCTTTCTAGAAGTGAATTAGGGTTTGTATGTCCACTTGTTTGATGTAGCCTTAATTCACTCAATTGGCATAACTAATCAAGTTCAACTCTAATCATGTAGTGCCCTGTGCCGTAGAACCATCTTCAATGTCAAAACTTGTTGGAGGGTGAAATGAGTATTCCTAAGGGAAACTCAGAGAGCATACTATTGAGTATGCGGGGGTGGCAAGTTGAGGATATATCCTTGTCATCCATAATGCAGATTGTGGAGGTTGGCTATGGTCATGCCTCATACATCTGATGTGATTGAGAACAACTGTGGTCGTGTCTCTGTGGTTAAAACATGATGTGATTAGAGGACAACTTCGGTTGTACCTCAGTGATTGGGTTTGAATACCCTAGTTTCTAGTGGCGTGACCTGTACCAAGGTCGGACTAGTGGTTTTCAGCTTGACTATATGTCGTTGTGGTGGCAGCTTTGACTGATATGTTACTGCCTTTTTATTCGTACTGATCGAGGGGAAGAGATCTTACGATACCAACACTCCTAGATCTTATACAGAACCAAATAGCCCTTCGGAGGGGTCGGTTGGACTTTGAATGGTATGATTCAAATTCCCCAGGGCGTAATAAAAGATTTAATACAGTCGTGTAACATATTTGTTTAGGGTTATACATGACATTTCATATTGGATGATAACCCTTGTTTGTTCTCTTTACATAAAGATGATGCTTAGTGCAATTAAGAGATAATAATTATTCTTATGTTGTGGATCATAAGATTGTAAATGTGTACTTACAATAGTCATGCTTATGTTGATAACTATACTGCTATGACTGATAATAATCATGATGCTAGATATCTCATGTTGTTAGTTATGTTTAGCATGCTAGCCATGCCTTTGTAACTAGAGATGCATATAATGCTAATTATGCTTATACAAGTAGTTTTGCTTATGTTGTTAGCTCTTCTTATAATGTTGATATGTTCAACCAATTAGGCATGCTCATGTTGTTAGATATGCTGTGTTACTAGACTTGCTCATGATGCTAGAACTGCATATGATACTGAACTGCTTATATTATCCACAAGATAAAGGATGATAGTGTGGTTAATAATGATAGTTATTATCTGCTCCTTTGCGTATTTTGTTAATCATCATCACTATTGATCTTATTTGTTATATCTGATTAAACTTATTAACTGTTTAATTACATAATAATGTTGTAATCAATAAACGTTGTTGATGGTTACATCTCTTGCTGGGACTGGGTCTCACCCCTGTGGTTTGCCACACTTTTTTTTAGGTAATCGGAAGTGACAAAACAAATATGTGGTGGCAAAGATGAGCTATGGTAATGAATATTTTAGAAAGTTGATTAGATGTCTAGTGTGTCCTAGAGTCATCCCTGTACTCTCAGGTCCGGGCGAGATAAAGTTTGTATATAATGTTTCAAATGAATCGAACTTTTGTTAGCATATTAATGCTTGTTTGTGTGGCATAACATGGATACAAGAAAGATGTCAGGATCCTTCAAACGTTTCTGAGCGGGTGTTGATGTTGAAATCGGTTTTAATTTACCCATATTTTTGGGTATGTGATTAATTAGTGATTGATTGTGTTTTATGTTTTGAGTAATCTCATTTAGCGTGACGGGTCCTGACACACATGTCATATGTTCTTATACAATAACACTATCACATGTTATAGTGTACCTAGTGAGATCATGTCTAACAAAAGTGTTGACTTCATTGAAAAGATGGTATAAGAATATATAGATTCTTTTGACATTAAGCATCACATAGCATCTCGCGGCGAGGGAGTAGCCCAGTGGTGTGGCTGACAATTACCAATGAAGGGACCTAGGTTCGACTCTGGCTACAAAACCCTCGGGTTGCAACAAGGCCCCATGTTATTGAGCACGCTATAGTGCCCCCATGCACGTGGCTGGTTCTGGGGTTTACCCTTGGCTGGGTGGGGTCCAATAGTGGTCGATCCCGAGAGGGGTTCCTCGTTATAAAAAAAGATATTCACCTCAAATGAATGGATCTTTTTAAAAAGTCAACAAGAACCCTCATCAAGATACTCATGAAGACTACTAAATCCACTCAAGAGTGATATGAGAATCTACACATGGATTCTTCAGTGTATAAATTTTTTATCTACATAGAACATGTGCAACACCCTACTCCCTCATCTATGGCACCAAGGTTGTTCGACCAGTCATGATTGAACATCCTTCTCTAGGTATACTCCAACATGTAGATATCTTTTAGATAGATTGGGTCCGGGGTCATATATACACTTTGAATAAGGTTAAGCAATGAAGGATTCACCCTTGCACCATGCATAATGCTACCAGGTTCAGGAGGATTGGTCCTACTAAGACAATTCTAGAAAGTAAACCTAAAACTATGCATGTATCTCGATCACAATGCTTAGGGTAAATTCAACTCAAAATAAGATGGACCACTATCATCTACAGTCTATAGTGATGGATCCATATGAATCCAATATATTGATGGTGACATCCATCTACTAATGATTAGTTTTATCCATGTAAAGAGGCACTACTACTAATGGAAACACAAATAAACAATATTGCATACTACAAAGAATGTTTTAAGCCCCTAGACTAAGACAGTGACAATATGACAACACATGAAAAGATGAGGTTTAACTCATTAGAACAATGAGATCTAGGTTGAATCATTCCATGACCATCGTACTTTGAAAAATAATAATTGATTAAGAATCATATACTTAATCCATTTAACACTGACCAATGTAACTTAGCAGGAGGATATAACAACTCTTTCCAAAAAAGATGCTTCCTACTAGGAACAAAGAGGACTGTTATCCATTCTCTACTCTTAAGAGTGATGATTCTACACTGCCAAAAAGACTTTCATTTCAAATTTGTGTATGGATATATTTAGTCTTCATCCAAGAAAGGTTCACCTGCCACCTCATCCACCAAACAATGAGAGTTAGAAGAAACAAAAGGATCCTACAACTAATGTGCTTCATTCTAGGGTTGAAAGGGAAAAGACTGTCATTACTTTGATTTTCTTTAATTGTTACACCCCGATCTCACAATTTCCTCAAATCATGAGATTAGGGCGTAAGATAGGATTTATATTTAACACAAAGAACACCCTTAACTTTTTCTTTTCTTTAAAACTCTTGTTTCCCCGCATTGAACCACATATCATTGTTGGTTGTTTACACTAACGAGTTTCAATCATAAGAATGATCTTTTACTCAACTATCTATATCCCGCAAGTATACGAGAGTAGTTGTAGTCGAGGTCGAACACAAGGAGCGTTGGTTAGTTAGGCGCAAGAGTTATGATTTTCAATAATCTAGATCGTTGTACATAAGATGATTGGATTAGAACAACTAAATTATAGATTTAAAACAAAACATTATCACTTAAGAAAGGTTAAGATTCAGATTTGGAAGGATCTTAGACTTGGGATTTCACTATCACATCATAGCTTATATTAAATATGAATTTAAACATGTTAATTAACTTGCAAAGGAGGTTTGTAGTCATTACTCACCTCCCGGTGAAGTGATGACGATTTTAACTCCATACATCACTCTCGTGTATGTATTTCATTTCAAATCACAAACCTTGCTCCTCAACATAATCCCAGCCACTCTCGCGGTCAAGAACAAGTTGCCAAAAGAGTAACTCCATACTCTCAAACACATCTTCTCATATTATGAAAGAAAGCATAAAGCATGCAAGTATGATGGCCAATCACACAAACAAGCATTTCAGATCTGAAACAACTCTTGGAACATGCAAGAAACTAACATTTAGTACGAAATTCATATGTTCATACAAGCTATGACATGGGAGTTACTCTCCCATGTCCAAGATTCGGATTCTACTCGTCCATGATCATGTATTGCAGAAATGCTACAGAATTTTCAGAGTTTAACATGGTTTAGAGAAGGAAAAGCTAGGAGAATTAAAAGTGTAACCCAAGAGAAGTAGAATTCCGTCTTGGGGACGAAATTCCACTCCTAAAGCTGCTCCAAAACGGACTGGCTCCTCTCCTGAGAAGCTGCACGAAGTTGGGGAAGCTTGGCTGCACCTTGGAGAAGACAATGGAGAAGAAGAGAAGAAGAAATGGACTCCTTTGGCAAGAAACCACCTCCTTTCCCCTCAAAATCGCCCTCCTCTGCTCTAGACTTGCTCTGGGACGAGAGAACTTTCGCAAATGACCGTCCGTAACCGCCCATTAAGTTCCCCCCTCATTTTAAACAAAAACTCGTATTTTACAAAATGCTGAAACTGCCAGGTGCACGGCGTGCACTTCAAAGTGCACGCCATGGAACTTTCCAGAAACTTTCTTCTGGCTGAAATTCGCAGGTGCACGGCGTGCACTTTTGGTGTACGGCGTGCACTTTGCTGTTCTGGGCTGTTGTGTATTCTGATCATAACTTTCAGTGTGTAGGTCCGATTTACATGCCGTAAAAAGTGGTATTTGCGTAATTTCGAACCCCAAAACATGTAGATACTTGAGGAGTGATCCAATAAGAGATAATATGATATATTCCTCATAATTTCATTGCAATATGTAGTACCTACAATCCAAACCATGAGACAAGTAAGAATAGATAAAAATATAGAATCTAGCATGAATGAGAGTGATAATTGAGTCAAAACAACATGGATATGCAACCAAACATGATCCAAAAGGTGATATGATTTGTGCACATCAAATCCCCCTAAGCTTAAACCATTGCTTGTCCTCAAGCAAAAAGAGCATAGAAACACAAATGAAGGAATTGTCAAGCTCATGCATAGATCAAATGAAATGAAAGATGTGTATAAGACCAAACCAACCATGATCAACATGTTTATACTCATAGCCATCCATTCAGCTTAAACACCCAAGAAAGAGATTTTTAGTTTAGCAGGGGTGGTCACAATTAAATGAATCAATCAATTAAACAACACTAAGTAAAATTTGGATGACCAAGCCAAGTAATTAGTGGATGTGCAACTCAAACTCTCAACTATTAAGGATACAAAAGATGAAATATTAGTTAAAATTAACAATTTTAGTTGTACTCTCCTTCTCAAAAGTGATATGATAATGGATTATGGGTTCCGACACTCGGCTGCTAATGTAGGCTTATGCACACGTGAAATGTCGGTTGGGGTATTTTACCCTCTTTTAAGACATACCACCTAACCATCATGGCCAGATCGGACTTACACTAGGCTAGCATGGTATGTGGGCGGTTTAGCCATCTTTTATGGGGTATAAATATGAGATAAGCCAAAAGAAATTTTAATTTTTTTTTTCAAAAGATAGGAGAGTCAACTAAATTGCAACATTAGCTAGTTTTCATTCATTTGTTTTGAAAATTTTTCATTGAAAGAGTGGTTGAAAATGCACTAAGAGCTTGGCAAGGGCATCTTGTATTCCAAATGATGTTGTAAAGTTGATTTACTCACAAAAATTGAAACCATTACATGTTTTAAGCAATCAAGGATGTGAAAGATGAATGTTCAGGCTAGAAGCATAAACCAAGGTTAAGCACATGTTGATGGCCAAAATGTTTCATTTGATTAATGCATGCCTTTTACAATTTCTCCAAATGATATTTCTCATCAAAAGAGGACAAATAGTTAAGCATAGGATTTCTATCCACATATAAAAGATAAACATCATATCATACTAGATTTTCCACAAGAAGTACAGAATTGAAAACAAAAGACTGAAATGTGAACACAAAACAAAAACAAACGACAAGAAGCAAATAACTTGAAAGGGAAAAGCTAAAAGAACTAGGTTACTATCCGGTTGCTCCCCCCTAAGCTTGAAATCTACAGTGTCCTCACTGCATAAATCAAACTAAAAAGGTTGCAACCGGGTACCTCATCATGGTGGAAACATCAAAGTCCATGGAGGACCGGTGTTCTGATTTGCAGCTGGAAATTGTTGTGCTAAAGATTGATGCCTCCTTGCAAATATGTCCTTGATTTGGGGCAAGCGAAAGCACCTATTAGCTACAGCAAGAATAGTCTTTTGTATGCCAATACTATTTGTCTTTTCATTCTCCTTTGAAGCATCATCAAAATATGAGTTGGGAAGAGTGTTCTCATTATAAAGCAATGCCTCATCTAGAATGTAAGGAGGAAGGACATGTGGCTTGCTTGAAGAATCAACATGTAGAGCATGTGTTGTATCTTTCTCCCCTTTAGTTGCAACTTCATAATCATCATGGATATCAACATCATCATACTTTGAAGGATATACTTCTATGACAACTCCATTCTTCAATGTCACCGGCCTGAAATATGTAGGATTTGTCTCCGGTGGACTAGCCAAGAAAGGTGGAAATTTTTCTTTGCTAGAAAGAGCTTGTACTTGTGGTTGTTGTGGCTGAATGAAATTTGGGTTGACATTGTTGTAGAAGTCCGGTGGAGTGTAGCCCATTGGAGAATAAATAGAAGAAGCATAACATGTAGAAGATGAGTGTCCAAGAAACCCACATGCATCACAAATAATATTGGCAGCTTGAAAAGGATGTGTGCTTAGCTTCTCAAACCTTTGTGATAAAGTGTCTAGCTTTGCTGCAATTATGTCTAGAGCATCAACCGTGTGATCTTCCACTTGCATTCTGAAAGTAGTATGTGAAAAGATGGGTGGTAGCTTGTATCCGGACTCCATTGGTAATGGTTTGCTGCCATATCTTCAATAATAGCATAAGCTTCTCCATAAGATTTGTTCATTAGAGCTCCATTTGCAGCTGCATCAATAGACATCCTTGTATTGTAGCACAAACCATTATAGAAAGATTGCATTAGAAGCCAATTGCTTTGACCGTGATGTGGACAAAGATGTTGAAGATCTTTGAACCTCTCCCATGTATCATACAAGGTCTCTCCATCCCTTTGAGAATAATTGATGAGTTGAATCCTCAACTGTAAAGTTTTGCTAGGTGGAAAATATCTTGCCAAAAAGACCTTTAGAAGCTCCTCCCAAGTGCTGATTGACTTCTTTGGTAAGGTATAGAGCCATGTCTTGGCTCTATCTTTAAGAGAGAATGGAAAAAGAATTAGGCCTATCCCATCAGTAGGAACGCCATATATCTTTATGGTGTTTAGCAACTGCAGAAATTCAGCAATGTGGAGGTTTGGATCCTCCATTGGTGTCCCTCCAAATGCATTCAGTTGTAGAAATTGTATGATGGATGGGCTGATAGAAAACTCCTCTGCCTCAAATTCTGAAATATTAATAGGCCCACTCATGTGCATTGCAGCTGTACCAAAGTAGTCCTTAAGAGGAAGGTCATCCTCCTTGATTAGTTCTTCATGTGGATCTGGAGGATTAGGTGGATGTGGTGTATGTGGTATGGATGAAGCTGGTGGATATGAGGGTGTGGAAGAATGTGGTATGGGTGTTGGTGGTGAATTAGGTGTGGATGATGGTGATGTGGATGATGGATGCATGGGTGAATGTCATTTGGATGATGGTGACATGGATGCTGGTTGTGTGGGTTGTGATTCCTCCATACATGTTTGGGTTTCACTCCTTCTTGCTCCATGAGGGCTGCAAATAGTGTGTTCATTTTCTGAATGTAGAGATATGCACGGTTCAAGGATCTTTTTATGAACACCCCATATGCTCCTGCAAATAAATAAGGTGAGTGAGATACAAAAACAAACATGGAAGATACAACAAATTATGATGATCATGATGAATTATGATTTATGGATATGATGGTGGATATGAAGGTTGTGATCTAGTCTCATTTACTTATCAACAACTCTTACTCTAACAGGAATACCGATGCTCCCCGGCAACGGCGCCAAAAACTTGTTGGTTGTTTACACTAACGAGTTTCAATCATAAGAATGATCTTTTACTCAACTATCTATATCCCGCAAGTATACGAGAGTAGTTGTAGTCGAGGTCGAACACAAGGAGCGTTGGTTAGTTAGGCGCAAGAGTTATGATTTTCAATAATCTAGATCGTTGTACATAAGATGATTGGATTAGAACAACTAAATTATAGATTTAAAACAAAACATTATCACTTAAGAAAGGTTAAGATTCAGATTTGGAAGGATCTTAGACTTGGGATTTCACTATCACATCATAGCTTATATTAAATATGAATTTAAACATGTTAATTAACTTGCAAAGGAGGTTTGTAGTCATTACTCACCTCCCGGTGAAGTGATGACGATTTTAACTCCATACATCACTCTCGTGTATGTATTTCATTTCAAATCACAAACCTTGCTCCTCAACATAATCCCAGCCACTCTCGCGGTCAAGAACAAGTTGCCAAAAGAGTAACTCCATACTCTCAAACACATCTTCTCAGATTATGAAAGAAAGCATAAAGCATGCAAGTATGATGGCCAATCACACAAACAAGCATTTCAGATCTGAAACAACTCTTGGAACATGCAAGAAACTAACATTTAGTACGAAATTCATATGTTCATACAAGCTATGATATGGGAGTTACTCTCCCATGTCCAAGATTCGGATTCTACTCGTCCATGATCATGTATTGCAGAAATGCTACAGAATTTTCTGAGTTTAACATAGTTTAGAGAAGGAAAAGCTAGGAGAATTGAAAGTGTAACCCAAGAGAAGTAGAATTCCGTCTTGGGGACGAAATTCCACTCCTAAAGCTGCTCCAAAACGGACTGGCTCCTCTCCTGAGAAGCTGCACGAAGTTGGGGAAGCTTGGCTGCACCTTGGAGAAGACAATGGAGAAGAAGAGAAGAAGAAATGGACTCCTTTGGCAAGAAACCACCTCCTTTCCCCTCAAAATCGCCCTCCTCTGCTCTAGACTTGCTCTGGGATGAGAGAACTTCCGCAAATGACCGTCCGTAACCGCCCATTAAGTTCCCCCCTCGTTTTAAACAAAAACTCGTATTTTACAAAATGCTGAAACTGCCAGGTGCACGGCGTGCACTTCAAAGTGCACGCCGTGCAACTTTCCAGAAACTTTCTTCTGGTTGAAATTCGCAGGTGCACGGCGTGCACTTTTGGTGTACGGCGTGCACTTTGCTGTTCTGGGCTGTTGTGTATTCTGATCATAACTTTCAGTGTGTAGGTCCGATTTACATGCCGTAAAAAGTGGTATTTGTGTAATTTCGAACCCCAAAATGTAGATACTTGAGAAGTGATCCAATAAGAGATAATATGATATATTCCTCATAATTTCATTGCAATATGTAGTACCTACAATCCAAACCATGAGACAAGTAAGAATAGATAAAAATATAGAATCTAGCATGAATGAGAGTGATAATTGAGTCAAAACAACATGGATATGCAACCAAACATGATCCAAAAGGTGATATGATTTGTGCACATCAATCATCTTAACAAAGGAATCTGAACATTTCTTTTACTAATCAGACTTCAATAGTAAAGATACATGTATAAGCATTTACGATGTCTTTCACACATTATGCACATGAAACTTGCTAATTAGCATACATATCAAAGAGGAAAAATATTACACATTGTAATTACAACTCTCTCTCTAAACTCTTACTGAGGACCGAGAGTGACAAGGACCAACTGACTCAACTAATCTCATACTCGACTCCTATGGCAGGTCTACACTGATGCTCTGACCATCTTCAAGTCCACGCGGTTAACCCTAAAAATGTTTGAGTAGAGGGGTGAGCCTACTCGCTCAGTGAAGGAGTACTTCATGGAAACAGACTAATGCACTAATGTGATTAGAGATATAATTTGAGTAAACGATATGAGATTTAACAACAATAAATACTACACTGAGCAGTTCTAAAACATTATAATTGAAATGACAAAGAATGTAAATATTGCATCCAAAGAATAACTACTAGAAGACTATACTCTAGTCTTCCTTAACTCTTTCATTTATAAGGAACTCTGTGAACCTATATGATCATATTTTAGCTTATGCCCCAAACATATGCAGTGCACTCTGCATATGAAACTCGCAGTGCACTACGAGTCCACCGTACAAGACTTAGCGACACACCCGGGAAATGCTAAGTCTGACGCCAGCCCTACTCTGCCACAGGACCCCTGGCTCTCCGGCCATACACATAGGCTCTACGGCCTCAAGGCACTACTCAGAGTGCTCTAGACTCCTCCTCTATCCTGAGTACACAGACGCAGGGAGTCAACACTGGGTTACCACCAGAATTACTCAACCGGTTGGTGTTGGATAACCCCTTTTTCCCCAGTGCCACCGAAATTACTCAATCGGTTGGTGTTGGACACTACCTATAAACCCTCGTGCCACCAGAATTACTCAACCAGTTGATGTTGGACACGAGTTTCACCCCTAAGAAGCAGATCTCTCTTAGGGGTTCTACGGTGTTAGGGAACCTAAGTCTAACATTAATATTATAGATACATGTAAAACAGAAATCATAACTCATTTTACATTTCTCACAAGGCTCACACGGCCTGCCATATCATATCATATAAAACATCATAGCTCATGTATTCAATATATACCATGTCTCAGTAACATCCCTCTCTAGGGCATGTTATATCTCATCACCTGCAATTTATGAGATATGTATTGAAATATAAGAAGCCCTGCAGTATGTAGATATCATCTGAGAGAGAACAAGCATATAAAGTTAAATGCACTAGAAACATACAATTCAACAATTAAGCATCAGCACATCTCATATCGAGACCTTTCATATTGTCATAACATGATTCATTGAACACCATATCCTTAGGGTTTCATTCGCCTTATTCATACATCACATGCCAACACCCTACTCTTAGGGTTTCATTTGCCTCATTCACCTTTTCATTTACCTCATTCACTTGTCACATGGCCCTTATAATGATCTCATAAGATATAAGCATTCACTAAATAAAGATTGTTTCCAACAAATCATATACAATCAATATAGATATGAAACCATGGAAATTTAACTAAATTTAGGTTTTCCATACCATTCACTGAGATATCATGTATCAAGGATAAAATTCAATTAAGATAACCCATGAGGTACATTCTAACCATTTATAGGATTACCGGTCCTTTTCAATAAGGTTGAAACTCTAGTGATGTCTCAATTAGGTTAAACCCTAATTACATCATTTGATATAAATATGAAAGGCATTCTTACTAGGAAGTGTTGTATACGTTTCTGATATGAATCTACCATTTAGGAATCATTTAAAACAGAGAAGGAATCCATATCATATCAATTTGCAACAATCTTAAATCAAACGGACATTTTAGGTTTTAGAATCACATACTAAGCAATTAGGGATTTGGATGCTATAATCAAATTCGTGCATTAGAATGTTTGAAGGAAGAACCCACTCACCCTAAGGTGTGAAAACACCTCACAACTGCAGCTCAACTCAGGAAATCTCGAATTCCTATCAAATCCCTAGCAAGTCTCCCAATTCTTCTTCCATTCAACTCGGGAACCTTGAAAAAGAGGGATTATGAAGAAAGGGTGAGAAAAGAGGGAATTTCGACATCATCTTGGATCAAATCAGAGCAAGGACGGAATCTTGACATGAGAGAGAAGATTCACCATAAAAGTTTATGCAAAGGATCCAAACTTACTTGATTTCACCACTCTTGGGACCGCAGAACCCTAATTCAGCAATTCCTCCTCTTTTTCCACTCAAGCCCTAACTCTCCCTCTCTCTCTAGATTTTCGTTTCTCTGGAGTGAATGATGAAGAATGAGAGCTGTGTGTGTGTGTGGTTGCTCATATAAGTCAATTGAGCTGCTTGGGTCAATTGCAAATTGACCCAACACTTAACTTTAATTATATTGGCTGAAAATTCAGTTATACAAAAGTTACTGTAATTCGTTTATTTCAGAGATCAAACATTCTCCAACAATTATGGGAATTTCGCACGTTGTTTATAATTGTTCTATAAAGCTTCAGTTAAAATTTGAGATCATTTGGAGTTACCAATAAATAATTAAAAATAGAACAATGCACTGCTATATTGCAGTCTGCAAAATATTCGGCCGAGTTTGTCCTGCACAAACTCGACCGACACCCTTACTGTAGGGTTTCAAAAGTCATCCAAAAATTATGCCAATTTAACAGAGTGTCTAAAACTGTGTTATTCAAGCACAGTTAAAATTTGAGATCAATTGGATATACCTATAAAAATATAAAATTCAATTACCACACTGCTGTATAATTCTGGAAATGTGATCGGCCGAGTTTGAAACTCGACCGATAAACAGGTCAGAACATTCTTCAAAAATTCTGATATTTTCCAATGTTGTTCAAATTTTATATCCAAATCATATCCAAATTTGAAGTAAATTAGAGTTACACATAAAATACTAAAAATCATTTAGTGAGACATTCTAATTATCAAATTCTGTATTCATGTATCATCAAAACCCTATTTTGGGCCGATTAGGGTTTATGCTTCTCAAACCCTAATTCTCAAGACAAAAGAACATTTAAACTTATTATCATAGTTAAAACATCCTAATTGTGTTATCGTCATTAATTATATTTCAAGAATGATTATTCCAATTAATCTTTGCAATTGTCTAGGTAAACCCTAGTTTACCAATTAAGCTCAAATGGGGTCGTAACAACTCTCCCCCCCCTTAGAATGTTTCGTCCTCGAAACATAAACCTACAAGAAAGATACATTCAAGGTTATTCTAAGCTTCTAAATCCTTCCATGTCATTATATTCTTGTATTTCATACCTGAATGTAGTTTTCAACATTAGATCTTTTAATTCTTTACTAAATCACAACATATTTCAAATAGTTCTCAATGATATCAAGCAAATTCTTTATGCCACAGTCAAACATAGATTACAAAGATAAACCACCACGCTTTCTCTGCGCAACTCTGATACTCTGATACAACTATCTCAACTTATGCTGCTCAGAGAGTTCTATTGTTCTGTATCACCTTTAAGTGACAAAAGCAAGTTCACCATGTTGTTTTAAACTTTAATAACATGTTACTCAGATAGCAAAACAGTCTTGAATTAAAAGAATAAATTCAACAATCAATTGCACAATACTACTCTTGGCATCCCCATTGGGTCATGGATGCATGAGGTGAAGCATTACCACCTCATTCCATACTACCCTGTTTCGATCCTGGGATCTGTGGGTTATGGGCCCACACACAATTCAAAGTGTAACCATCACATTATATCATTTTAGGGTTTCAACAATAGTAATAAGGTAATCCACAATTGTATCAGTCATTCAAGCATTAATCATACTCAATTACCATCACTCAGTTATATTAGGGCTAGGTATAACAAGCTACACCTCATTAGGGTTACTTGTCCAAACAATCTAATTATCATCCCTTTCTATTAATATGAGTGAATATGTATGACTACCTTGTTCAGGGTATCTCTCCATGTGTTCTAACATCATCCAAACCGTATCACCATATTACAAATACACAATGATAAGATGCATATCAGGTATGAATTACTACAACTATCATACGCCTTTAATTTAACATATAGCTTGCACAACTACACTGAAATCATATATAGAACCAGCTTTCATACCTTAATATGCCTTCAACATATCATACATGTAAAAACAAATTCACATATTACACAAAGCTAGTGTTTTCCCATATCTCTCTGCTCATTCATTACTTCTTCACTTTTTGCTACCTATCCTTTTCATATGATTATATACAATAAACATCATTAACATTGAAGCATTCAAGATAGGAATAGATTATTCATCATTCTTGCTATCACACAAGAATTTATTTCCTATCGCACTTCATCATATTGTATGTCACTATTACATTCACTAGATGACCTCACCAAGGTAGTTATGCACCATATATGATTCATTTTCTCTTATCATTTCATTCCCACCTTGCTCTTATTAAGGAATATATGAAAGGGAAGATGATTTTAAGACTTGGAATACTTGTATTCAAACATTCCCTTAATACATTCTCGTATGTAGATTTACTTAGTTATCAACAGAGATATTTGATTAATTAGCACTTGCTTGAATCTCACAACCTCTTTATTTTATAACTTCTCCATCATATTTCAAACCCTTTCTTACGTTTCATAGTCCTCTTACTATATACTATTCTTTAACCCGTCATCTTTAATCCTAAATTTTTCTCTTATGACCATGTTGCTTATTCATATGTATGGTCATGTATACCATGTTGCACATATTTCCACCTTTATCTTTATACTATTGTGAAGTTAAGATTCTAAATTAATAGTCCTTCTATTAATTTTTACTCATGTTGAATACATTACATATTCTTCATTTTTACATCAAGTGGATCATGCATGGGTCAAACATAGTTTCTCTTTCAATCAAGTTTTTCTCTTCTGAATACAGTCCACCTTTATATGACTTATTCATTCGTTAAACTACACCTATGTTCTTTACTTAAAAACTAATTTGTTGTTCTAGTCTTATGAATTATATGATCATTTGATTCTCTTCACTTTTACTCTTTTGAAGACTCTTCACTTCTATGGACCTATTGAAATCTCAACCTTATTCTTTACTTAGCCTTTGCTTTAGAGTTCATAAAAGGATTATACGCTATTATATGATTCATTCATCATGATTGATTCTTGCTATCTTGAACCATACATACATTTCACATATCTTTTCTATATTTCATATGTATAGTTCATATAATATTAATCAATAAACTGATTATGAATTTCTTATCATGTTCTATTATTCCCAATTAAGGGTTTCACATTTGAGACCCCAAAGTTGAACCTCAGATATCAGTTTCAACTAATTCTTAGTTGTTCTGATCTTGCCCATCTGTTTCAACATTTTACTATATGTACATTCTTACTCTGATGTGGGTCTAATTATTCCAATTCTATTCTTATTATGCTATTAATAGGATTCATTAGATCCTAGTAACGCATCCTGCCAACCGGACCAGGCCAAACCTGAAGTCCTGAAGCCAAGAACTACAAAGGATTACATTCTTTCTGAACTGCCACTCACAGCTCAGAAACTCAGCCGATTGGTCAGAAACTCGGCCGATTGCTTCACAACTCGGCCGATCCGCTTGAAACTCGACCGATGAACTTACTGTTTGATTTCCTGAAAAAGAAACTCGGCCGAATTACATACAACTCGGCCAATCAGTTTGCTGTTCGATTGCCTATTAAGGAAACTCGGCCGAATCACATACAACTCGGCCGAATCGCGTACAGATTGAAAACCTAAACAGACCTGCTGATGTCAATTTCACTCGAATCAGCGGGCAAAACTATAGAAATAAAAGCCCATTCAAAGGTCAATTCTAGTCTACTTGTTGCAAAGAATAAAATCAATAAATGCTACAATTGCATAGTATACAACAGATATTAAAGACCCATATTTCAAGGTATTGAATATTTCAATTCAAACATATAAGAGCATTTCTATACATTTCCAACAAAAACAACATTTTGAAATGTAAGTTCTATCTCCTTTTACATTTATTCTCTTAATTCTTGTTTGTTTTCTCGTTTTCTAACCCTAACCTTTCTAGGGTTCCTCTCTAGCCTATTCTTCCACTGTATACCTGGCCAGGGTATACGTGAGAGAATAGACAGAGTAGCTTGTACTGGTTGATTCAAGTACTCAGATATTGGGCCAGGATATCCAAATACTCAAATCCCCAAAGCTAACATCAAACATCTCCTATCTGCCACACATAGGACTCTAACTTACTAACTTAATGGTCCTTGACAACTCACCCTAAGCTCTGATACCAAGCTGTTACACCCCGATCTCACAATTTCCTCAAATCATGAGATTAGGGCGTAAGATATGATTTATATTTAACACAAAGAACACCCTTAACTTTTTCTTTTCTTTAAAACTCTTGTTTCCCCACATTGAACCACATATCATCTTAACAAAGGAATCTGAACATTTCTTTTACTAATAAGACTTCAATAGTAAAGATACATGTATAAGCATTCACGATGTCTTTCACACATTATGCACATGAAACTTGCTAATTAGCATACATATCAAAGAGGAACAATATTACACATTGTAATTACAACTCTCTCTCTAAACTCTTACTGAGGACCTAGAGTGACAAGGACCGACTGAATCAACTAATCTCGTACTTGACTCCTGTGGCAGGTCTACACTGATGCTCTGACCATCTTCAAGTCCACATGGTTAACCCTAAAAATGTTTGAGTAGAGGGGTGAGCCTACTCGCTCAGTGAATGAGTACTTCATGGAAACAGACTAATGCACTAATGTGATTAGAGATATAATTTGAGTAAATGATATGAGATTTAACAACAATAAATACTACACTGAGCAGTTCTAAAACATTATAATTGAAATGACAAAGAATGTAAATATTGCATCCAAAGAATAACTACTAGAAGACTATACTCTAGTCTTCCTTAACTCTTTCATTTATAAGGAACTCTGTGAACCTATATGATCATATTTTAGCTTATGCCCCAAACATATGCAGTGCACTCTGCATATGAAACTCGCAGTGCACTACGAGTCCACCGTACAAGACTTAGAGACACACCCGGGAAATGCTAAGTCTGACGCCAGCCCTGCTCTGCCACAGGACCCCTGGCTCTCTGGCCATACACATAGGCTCTACGGCCTCAAGGCACTACTCAGAGTGCTCTAGACTCCTCCTCTAGCCTGAGTACATAGACGCAGGGAGTCAACACTGGGTTACCACCAGAATTACTCAACCGGTTGGTGTTGGATAACCCCTTTTTCCCCAGTGCCACCGAAATTACTCAATCGGTTGGTGTTGGACACTGCCTATCAACCCTCGTGCCACCAGAATTACTCAACCAGTTGATGTTGGACACGAGTTTCACCCCTAAGAAGCAGATATCTCTTAGGGGTTCTACGGTGTTAGGGCACCTAAGTCTAACATTAATATTATAGATACATGTAAAACAGAAATCATAACTCATTTTACATTTCTCACAAGGCTCACACGGCCTGCCATATCATATCATATAAAACATCATAGCTCATGTATTCAACATATACCATGTCTCAGTAACATCCCTCTCTAGGGCATGTTATATCTCATCACCTGCAATTTACGAGATATGTATTGAAATATAAGAAGCCCTGCAGTATGTAGATATCATCTGAGAGAGAACAAGCATATAAAGTTAAATGCACTAGAAACATACAAATCAACAATTAAGCATCAACACATCTCATATCGAGACCTTTCATATTGTCATAACATGATTCATTGAACACCATATCCTTAGGGTTTCATTCGCCTTATTCATACATCACATGCCAACACCCTACTCTTAGGGTTTCATTTGTCTCATTCACCTTTTCATTTACCTCATTCACTTGTCACATGGCCCTTATAATGATCTCATAAGATATAAGCATTCACTAAATAAAGATTGTTTCCAACAAATCATATACAATCAATATAGATATGAAACCATGGAAATTTAACTAAATTTAGGTTTTCCATACCATTCACTGAGATATCATGTATCAAGGATAAAATTCAATTAAGATAACCCATGAGGTACATTCTAACCATTTATAGGATTACCGGTCCTTTTCAATAAGGTTGAAACTCTAGTGATGTCTCAATTAGGTTAAACCCTAATTACATCATTTGATATAAATCTGAAAGGCATTCTTACTAGGAAGTGTTGTATACGTTTCTGATATGAATCTACCATTTAGGAATCATTTAAAACAGAGAAGGAATCCATATCATATCAATTTGCAACAATCTTAAATCAAACGGACATTTTAGGTTTTAGAATCACATACTAAGCAATTAGGGATTTGGATGCTATAATCAAATTCATGCATTAGAATGTTTGAAGCAAGAACCCACTCACCCTAAGGTGTGAAAACACCTCACAACTGCAGCTCAACTCAGGGAATCTCGAATTCCTATCAAATCCCTAGCAAATCTCCCAATTCTTCTTCCATTCAGCTCGGGAACCTTGAAAAAGAGGGATTATGAAGAAAGGGTGAGAAAAGAGGGAATTTCAACATCATCCTGGATCAAATCAGAGCAAGGACGGAATCTTGACATGAGAGAGAAGATTCACCATAAAAGTCTATGCAAAGGATCCAAACTTACTTGATTTCACCACTCTTGGGACCGCAGAACCCTAATTCAGCAATTCCTCCTCTTTTTCCACTCAAGCCCTAACTCTCCCTCTCTCTCTAGATTTTTGTTTCTCTGGAGTGAATGATGAAGAATGAGAGCTGTGTGTGTGTGTGGTTGCTCATATAAGTCAATTGAGCTGCTTGGGTCAATTGCAAATTGACCCAACACTTAACTTTAATTATATTGGCTGAATATTTAGTTATACAAAAGTTACTGTAATTCGTTTATTTCGGAGATCAAACATTCTCCAACAATTATGGGAATTTAGCACGTTGTTTATAATTGTTTTATAAAGCTTCATTTAAAATGTGAGATCATTTGGAGTTACCAATAAATAATTAAAAATAGAACAATGCACTGCTATATTGCAGTCTGCAAAATATTCGGCCGAGTTTGTCCTGCACAAACTCGACCGACACCCTTACTGTAGGGATTCAAAAGTGATCCAAAAATTATGCCAATTTAACAGAGTGTCTAAAACTATATTTTTCAAGCACAGTTAAAAGTTGAGATCAATTGGATATACCAATAAAAAGATAAAATTCAATTACCACACTGCTGTATAATTCTGGAAATGTGATCGGCCGAGTTTGAAACTCGACCGATAAACAGGTCAGAACATTCTTCAAAAATTCTGATATTTTCCAATGTTGTTCACATTTTATATCCAAATCATATCCAAATTTGAAGTAAATCAGAGTTACACATAAAATACTAAAAATCATTTAGTGAGACATTCTACTTATCAAATTCTGTATTCATGTATCATCAAAACCCTATTTTGGGCCGATTAGGGTTTATGCTTCTCAAACCCTAATTCTCAAGACAAAAGAACATTTAAACTTATTATCATAGTTAAAACATCCTAATTGTGTTATCGTCATTAATTATATTTCAAGAATGATTATTCCAATTAATCTTTGCAATTGTCTAGGTAAACCCTAGTTTACCAATTAAGCTCAAATGGGGTCGTAACATTAATAGTATAAAATTCAAATTTGCACAATTCCCATCCATTATGCATGTTTAAAGCAAAGCTCTTGTCTTGTGACTCTAACAACCACTATCTACAAGATATGTGCTCTTGAAAACTCATCCCATAAATCATCAAGAGAAAATGGAACTACTTCACACCATGTCGATAACTAGTGAGGAACCAACCTCCATTATATGGTTGCAAGTACCAAGGTAAAAAATTCTTGGCTCATGATAATATAGAACATCACGGAAAGTTCTTGTGACTAGGTGTCAACTTAAAAGAGATCCTTATGTGGTTCAAACATACATGGACAATACTTCTCCATAGTCAGTGGGGCACCAAGTCTTGATTATTACCCTAGAAGTAAAAACTCAAGAGGGAACAGTTATGGAGAAAGGTTGCAAGGCCCCTCTCCATACCCACACTACAAGTTGAAGATGTTGGGTGCAACAATAAAAGTGAAAATTCAAAAGAATACATCCACCTATATAAAAAATCCTACACCACCTAAGAACCATGTACTATAGCCTAGGTTGGGCTTCTAAGCAAAAAGTCTATTTACTACCTTACTAGGAGTACTAAGCGTAAACATAAAATTAAGCTACAAAATGTAAAGTAAAAAATGCCACATACAAGGAGCTTATCAAAAGGAAAAGGATAGTTTTCACTGAATTATTCATGAATACAACTTCATGAAAAGAAAACAAAAGATGAAGAAAATTATTGATCCTAAAACACATAGAACTAAGGATTATCTCCTTCCTATAGTTCTCCCTCAGCAGAACTAAGGGCACCTTTGAAGATGTAGTTCATTCTCTATAGAAGCCTCATATCCATGAGAATAGACTTCTACAATTAAGATCACATAAACTCCAAACACGTTGATGATCATGAAGAATGCTTATTTTATTGGTGGGTAGATCCTCCCACCACCTCATAGGAAAATCATCCAAAAAACCAAAGTACACATTGAACTTGTGGGACTAATGAAGGACCACCACTATACAATAAGCCCCAATACGTCTAAAATCCTGGGGGTATGATAGTGTTATGATACCCTTTAATTGTTATCTAATGTGACTCCATTATTCTACCTTCTACCAATCAATATTAACAAATTTCGTGGTCAGTCATAATTGTCAACCATTGTACTAACCTTCCCCAAGCTCTAGGAAGCCAAACACCAATAACTTTTGAAGAACTACCATACAAGTTCACTATATTAGCATCCCTTTCCAAGGTGATGTGAACCCAAAATAGCCAAGGGCATCATCATCTAGACATAAAAAGGATTGACAACTCCACCCTCTATGAATATATGGTGTTTCATAGTAGGGATACATTGGAATAGTTTTGACAAAATCAAAGGAGGGATGCAGTCAATTTGTATAATTGACTCTGCAACTAGAAGCATACATGTAGATAATTGTTCCACATAACAATATATAAAGTTTGCAAAAATAAGAGGAATGGCTTCAAGGGACCTCTCAACTCAATACTTATGTGGCTTGAAGAAGTCCCACATCCTTAGTGGTTGCAACATCTAGGCTCTGCTACTTACCAATAAACTCCAAAATATTATTCACGTCTAGTAGACCAACTAAAAGGTGAATTTCGAAGTCATGAGCACACTAAATAAACCACTTATTGTGCAACATTGGAATAATATATATGTCATCTACTCCAAGGTGGGCATCAAGTATGTTTAGAAAAAATAGAAGCCATTGACCTCTGGATCCTAGAGTTGAATGGTGACACTCATCAAATACATGTCAACCAATACATAAGTAAGGTCAATCAACAGTTGGATATAAATACTAGTCAAGTGATCCATGTCCTACTCAGTCAAATATCACTTCCAATATGCTCATCTTAAGCTTAGATGGGAAATAATGGACATATTGGATCTCAGATAGATGACGTATATTTCCCATGGCACCAATAGACAACCCTTATAGGGGTTCTAAAACCATCTTCAAAGAAGGATGAGAGAAAAACAAGAAAGAAATGGCACTATATAAGTTATTTAGAGGAAGTTTAGAAGATATTTCACCTTTATCTCATCATGAAACCATAGCAACTATAGCAATAAACATGACTTCCAAAGTTGTGAGGTTACTCTTGCAAAAGAGATCCATTCATAGAGGGATGTTAGTCTAATGCATACACCACATGCCAGAAAGAATGGCACCATGACACCTCCCCTCAAGAAACCCTAATGCTTCTACACTGGACAAGGCACATATCTGATGGGTGATAAATGTGTATTTATCCTTTTTATATTAAACTTTTAGATATCTTTTTAGGATTATTTTGCTATTTATTTTCTTAGTTTTGTATTTAGTTGTATTAATTTAGAATTTTCTCTATATGTGGAGTTTTAATTATATTAGTTTGGTTTTTTTGTAGGAAAATGGTCTAACCACTCTAATGATCAACTTCCCTTGGAAGATATTTTGTACAATTCCTGCAGTGCCTGAAATTAATGTATATGTAGCATAAAACATGTCATAACTTCTGTATATGAACTCCAAATTAGATGTATAAGTATTCGTTGGAATAGAAATTTAGTTTCCTAAAATAAAATCATATTATTTCTATCGATTTAGAGCCTTTGATGGGATAGAAATCTGATCAAAATCGCTATTACGGGAATCTGCAGCAAAAAGAATGTGCACGGTCAACATAATTAAAAGCAATCAACCATTTCTTCTATTGACTAGATCCAGGAAGTTTTCATTCGCCAACCATGAGTCTTATAGAGAGTCTTGTATATAGGGTTTCCACCCCTCCTTCCCCTATAAAAGGAGGGGGGCTCCACTAAGAAAAGCATCTCAGATTTTACTATTCTATCTTGTAGTTTAACTTTGTTGTTTTCATTCATAAGTGTAATCCTTTATTTTTGCAATAAAAGTTTTTTCTTTTATCTCTAGTTTCTAGATCTTGTTTATTTTTCTTGTTATTTACTTTGGAAAAAAGAACTAAGAGAGAAAGCCATTTCATTGTCACCAGCTAAGATCTCCTTGGAGATTCTGTCACATATGGTCTATGGCTATCTACCTTTATTCCTAATTTTCTCCATCCCTTAGTATGACTAGCGAGTAGTTTTTTTATCGAGGTGAGGGGAACAACCCCTTAGCCATGCGATGATTAGATTTTAGTTTTACATGATATTTTAGATAAATAGATTTTGATTTGGATATCGATGATTTTAGCGATGTGAACTCTCATTTTCATCGCTTGTTAATATTGGCGGATGCGACTGTGGCACCCAAGATTTAGAACAACCAAATCAATTTCATGGGAATTTGAATGAGACCTCAGTAATGTCCCCATTAGGATGATTGAAATAGGATCTGTGAATGCTAGGACCAATGGGTTCACAGGGAGTTCATCTTTTGTGAATCATTTATGAATGCGTCACATACCTTTCTTTATCTTTCTTATCATGTAATTTCTTCGGTCTCATTTCACATCAACTAGGGTGGTGAAATCTTTTAGCTTTGGTACTTTTTTCTTTTGATTAGTTGATCTTTAATTCAGCATCTTTTTTTTTAATTTTAATTTCAACAAACTCTCAAAATAGATTTTACATTCTTGTTGTCGCAATCGGATTTGAAACTCGGTCATCTTCGTTGTTGTCTCTTTGGATCGACCATTCTATACTAGCCTTTATCAAAAAATTGAAACATAAACTCTAGGATAATTTTCCTAGTGATTAGTGTGCTAAATGACCCGCATCAATTTGGCGCCGTTGTCGGAGAAGACAAGGTTATTTTTCAGATCTGGTTTCTTGTATATCTTGTATAAATTTATTCATATTACACTAACTTGTATAATTTCAGTCTTGTTCTACATCTTCTATTTTCTAATTTATTTTTGTATATTTATGTAAAAAAAATTGCCTATCGAGTAACAATTCGGTAGTGTACCTCCTCCTTCTACTGAGTTTCCATTCCAGCAGTACTACTTTTTAGTTTATTCTTTTTTTAATTTTTAATCTCGTTCCATAGTTTATTTTTGTTTCAAAAAAAATTTAGCATGTTCAATAATTTTTAGCCTTGTTCTATAATTTCCTTCTTAGATTTTTGTCATTTTTTTACTTCTGAGCACAATTCTAAAAGTGTAACTCCTCTTTCTACTGAGTTTCCATTCCGACAGTACCGCTTTCTTGTTATTTTTTTATTTTAGTTTATTTCATAAATTTTTATCTTTATAATTTTTAGTTATCTTTGTAATTTTAACTAAACCATTATCTTGTAATCTCTCTTCTCTCGTGCGTTGACTGACATATCTTTCAGGAACTTTTCTAATGGATTGGGCATACCAATATCCCCCACAATGTTGTTATTGTGGTCTTTACCACCATGCATCTCTTTCCTTTCTGACTTTATCCCATAGCACCCCTCTTTACAAGCCCTTACATCCTGGTGGGTACAATGTGAATTCATATTTTTCTGAGAACCATTATGGGGAACCTTCCTATCAATATTCTGAGGGGGGTATGATCAACATAATTTTGGAGGGTATGACCAACAGAACTTTGGGGAAATGCACTTATTTGTAATACCCAATATAATCCTTAGTAAGAATAGAACCTTAGGTCGCTAGAGAAGATGGAAGCACAACTAATAACTAGCCAAACCTTGTTAGCCACTTTTTTGAAAGCCCAATCCCAAAACCTAAATGTTCCAAATATGTACCCCCATGATTTGGTGACACCTTGTAATATTGAATCTTCTCACCATGATGGATGCAATGGAGATTACAATCCACAATCTTATGAAGATTATTATGAGGAGCAATAACACAATCAATATGAGGAGAACATGGCCCAAGACTACCATGAGGGGTATGGTGAGGATGGCCAAAATTTTGGGGTGTATAAATCCTATGGTGAAACTCAATTTAATCTTGATCTGGAAGAGAGACTTAAGACCCTAGAGAAGATGGAAGAAGAAGGACAAGCAAAACTTGAATCCAGTCAGGCCATTTTAGCTACCTTTCTAGAGGCTCAATCACAGACTCCCCCTGTAGAGCTTGAGAAATCTAAGATAATTCTTCTCAACGATGATGACGATGATCCTATTTTTGTGTCATATGTGTCGGATCCTGAAGAAATAGCACAAACCATGGAGCCATATTTTGCGTGTGATGAGGACGTTGGTATCCCTATTGTTAGGACTCACTATTTTGGTCATCATAAATACAAACCATTAGAGATAATCCCAAAACCTAAACTCAAATTATGAAATAAAACAATGAATTCTCAACAAAGGCGATTAAACAACATATGAAAAACACATATAATTTTTTCCTTTTTCTTTCTTCAAAAATTCATAAATCATTGTCACATCAAGGACATCACATTTAGATATCACAAATATTATTCAACTCCATTAAAACCATAATCAAATATTGTTCTCATATGCGGTTCAGTTTACATCAGATACATGTACATTGATGTCGAACTTAGTCTACAACCCATCTCGGGAAAGAGAGAGTATAGGGACATTCTAATCTATCTAGATTATTCTATTTATATCTTCTTTGTCACAACCTCTCCATGGATATCATTATAGCAAAAAACATTTGAAACAACTTCATGATACTCATATAGAGCCCTAGTAAGTGGATACCTCCCACTCAAGCTAGGTACATGCATCCACATTAGATTAAGTATAATAAACTTAACAGACACATGCAAATACTGAAAATTTTAGCCGATAGTTCTATCATAAGTCATATCTAACTTATAATGGTAATATAATCCAAAAGATAAGGTAATCACTTAAACCAATTATTACTTTGAAACATCTTTTACAGCATGTCTATGAACAAATCAGTAGATACTTTTTAGTTCAAATTAAGAACCCTACTGCATGAGAAATAAGTCAAGTTATAAGCATTTTGAATCAATACATAATAATAACATTATCGTTGTGACACTCCACTAGCCGGACCAGGAACACATCCTACAATCCTAAACCTGAAGTACACATAATACATATCTACCAAACAATACTATCAAATAGCAAGCAATCCATATCATACTCAGAATGGATATAAATCCCATCATTTATAACTTCTCAACATGACATATCATAATATGAAATGAAAACGTCCATAGCAACATGATTACTTTCCACAAAAAGAAGCATAATCAACAATGACATATCATCAAGAAGTAGTACAAGGAATGTAATAAATATTCAAATCATGTTCTATACGACTTATCATCTTTTATTCATTTTCCCTGAAACTACTTGCTTGTGCTTCAAAAAATAGAAGTTGACATGCCTAATTCTCGTGTCAACGAATCACCATCAATATCTTAGGGTTTATTCGACCACCCTAAGATATCAACAATAGACCCTGGATACCTCAGGGTTGCCTAAAGAGGCTCACATCCTCATCTCAGGTACATGGGATAGGAACCAACAAAATAGTATATCACATATCACATCATTTCACATATTTTCACATTTCACATATTTCATTTCATCAGAATCTATTCCATCTGGATAGAGACTTTCACAGCAAGGATTTTGGGCCAGAGCCACTCAAGATGACTCACTCCTAAATCCTAGTGGTCTAACCTTTAAGGTCTCGATCCACACTCCATAAATCCTTCTAATGATTCATCGATTACTACAAGGAGATCTATTTTGTTCTACTAGTGTGGTCCTCGGGGGAAACTCACGGTGTTTAGGGCACCTAACTAGATGTTCCATCATTTCACTTGTTATTAATCCCTTTTACTCATCTTTAAAGAATTCAAAACATCATATATCATATCTATGTATTCTTGCATAATTAGAATAACATGAGACATATTAAGTTATCAATAATGATGATGATCAAAGAAAGAAGCAAAATAAATCTGTAGATTGCAACACTTATGATTATTTCTATCTTCTACATAATCTCATAGCAATTATCAATAGTGGGCTTTCAGCCCGACACAGAATCTTATTGTCCAACATTTACCCCATCATGGTTTTATCATCATCAGTGGTCTTTCATCCCTAGACATAATCTCATTTTGGAACATTTACCATTATCATGGTTTCTTCAATGTAAGGAGTGCATATAAATTCAATTTCAACATATTTCTTATTAGTTCATTGTATATCACAGTTCTTAACAAATATTAGCAGAGGCATTAGAACTAGAAACTATAAAAGCATACAGATATCATGTATCATTCATCATTCATCATACTCAGAATAGATTTATCATACAACACATGCTTGTTCCATCCAATCTTGATAGATGCAAATAAATTTCATGCATATACTTGGATAACAGACTTAGTTATCTTCTTATTTCATTTCGCATTCTTCAGATGGGGTTACTAATAAACACATGTTGACTATCACTTGAAGTTTGTACTATTAGTCCATTCTCAGAGTACAAGTCACAATTCAAGAACACATTCTTGTAAATCAATTCAAATACTTGAATTTCATATTTTAGTTGAATTCAACTACAGTTATGTGCAACCCTTAATCCCTCATTTGAGATTGTCATTCACTAGCATTATCAAACTCATCATTTTAGGGTAAGAGTTACATTCTTGGAATCATCTACTAATTCCTGTCTTTTTCCTTCATTTTATATTCAATAGTCTCAAATTCTTTCATTTCATGTTCATGACATTATTCAGACCAATCTTTCTTGATTCACCACATACAATGCTTCTCTTCTACTTAACATTTATCAAAGTCCAATTCTTAGTTTATTTCATTTAATTTGGGTTAATCTACATGTAATTAAAATAAAAGATAAAATACTTCATCATACTAACTTCATTAGTTTCATCTTTAACTTGCAATCACCATTAAGTACATCTTGTTCATATTGTCTCTTATATTTAGATAAGTGTACCATGTCAATGATTACTAATGTCATTTCCATAATCAACAATGATCATTCTTTATTATACTAATCACTTTAGCTTAAAATAATGGTTTAGGTTACATCATCTTACATCATAATCTCTGATCATCCTCCACAAATCACTATTATGTAACTTGTATAAAAGGATCCACCTCATATGAGGGCTACTCATTATTCCATAAATTTTACTAAAACAGATGCATTATTCTTAGATCATATTAGTAAGACAAATCATCTTTAATTGAAGTATTAATACTTACATTCAACATTTCATCACATTTACAACATCATATACAAGTTCTAGATTCATCACTCATACTCGTCTTAATACTAAACATCTATGATTTTCAAGAAGTCATCCTTAGTTCAACACATCGTAAGATGCATATCACTAAGTAATTTCATAATGACGCATAGAGGTTCATTTGGGTATTCACATACATGGAAACCCTAGTTTCCATTTTCACATATTCCATTCATCAATCATAAGTATACATTAATTCATTAATTCATTTGATTCACTTCCTTAACACAAACCCAAATCAGGATATGTGGTCACCTCATACTGATCCTTATACATATATTATATTCAATTCCATTAACGTTCAAAAGAAGTATAGTTGGTAGTTCCATACTATCTTACTGCAATACCCAAATACTTGACCAGAGTATTTGGATACTGAGTTCAGTTAGTATGCCCATCATTCAGGTTATATTCATCATCCACATTATCATTTAGTACTAGATCCTATTGTCCCTGTACACTCATCTAACCTAGGCTCTGATACCATGTTGTCAGGACCCACTATTTGATCATCATAAATACAAACCATTAGAGATAATCTCAAAACCTAAACCCAAATTTTGAAATAAAATAATGAATTCTCGACACAGGCGATTAAACAATATACGAAAAACATAGATACATTTTTCCTTTTTCTTTCTTCAAAAATTCATAAATCAATTTTACATCAAGGACATTACATTTATATATCAAAAATCTTATTTAACTCCATTAGAACTAGAATCAAATCTTGTTCTCATATGCAATATAGTTTACATTAGATACATGCACATTGATGACAAGCTTAGTCTATAACTCATCTGGGGAAAGAGAGAGTACATGGACATTCTAATCTATCTAGATTATGGTATTTATATCTTCTTTGTCATGACCTCTCCATGGATAGCATTATACCTAAAAACATTTGAAACAACCTCATGATACTCATATAGATCCCAGTGAGTGGATACCTCCCACTCAAGCTAGGTACATGCGTCAAAATCAGATTAAGTATAATAAACTTAACAGATACATGTAGATATTGAAAAGTCTAGAAGATAGTCCAATCATAATTCATATCTAACTTACAATGGTAATCTAATCCAAAAGATATGGTAATCACTTAAACCAATTATAACTTTGAAACATCTTTTAGAGTATGTCTATGAACAAATCGGCAGATACTTCTTAGTTCAAATTAAGAGCCCTACTGCATGAGAAATAAGTCAAGTTCTAAGCATTTTGAATCAATAAAAAACAATAACATTATCTTTGTGACACTCCACTAGCCGGACCAGGAACACATCCTACAATTTTGAAGTTGAAGTACACATAATACATATCTACCAAACAATACTATCAAATAGCAAGCAATTAAACTCATATTCAGAATGGATATAAATCCCATCATTTATAACTTGTCAACATGACATCATAATATGAAATAGAAATGTCCATAGCAACATGATTAATTTCCACAAAAAGAATCATAATCAACAATGAAAAATCATCAAGTAGTAGTACAAGGAATGTAACAACCATTCAAATCATGTTTTACATGGCATATCATCTTTGATTCATTTTCCCTGAAACTACTTGGCTTGTATCTCACCAAGTAGAAGTAGCCACACATGATTCTCATGTTAACGACTCACTGTCACTATCTTAGGGTTTATCCATCCACCCTAAGATATTAAAAATAGACCCTGGCCACCTCAAGGTTGCCTAAAGATGCTCACATCCTCATCTCGGGTATACGAGATAGGAAACAACAAAAAAGTATATCACATATCACATCATTTCACATATTTCATTTCATAAGAGTCTATTCCATCTAGACATAGACTTTCATAGCAAGGATTTAGGGCTAGAGCCACTCGAGATGACTCACTCCTAAATCGTGGTGGTTTATCCTTTAAGGTCTCGATACACACTCCAAAAATCCTTCTCCTAATTCATTGATTACTACAAGGAGATTCATTTTGGTTCCCTAGTGTGGTCCTCAGGGGAAACTCACAGTGTTCAAGGCACCTAACTAGATGTTCCATCATTTCACTTGCTATTAATCTGTTTTACTCATCTTCAAAGAATTCAAAACATCATATATCATATCTATGTATTATTGCGTAACTAGAATAACATGAAACAAATTAAGTTTATCAATAAGGACAATGATCATAGCAAGAAGCACAATAAATCTGTAGATTGCAACACATATGATTATTTCTATCTTCTACATCATCTCATAGAAATCATCAACAGTGGGCTTTCAGCCTGAGACATAATATTATTGTCCAGAATTTACCCCATCTGTGTTTTATCATCATCAGTGGGATTTCAACCCTAGACATAATCTCATTATGCAACATTTACCCTTATCAGGGTTTCTCAAATGTAAGGAGTGCATATAAATTCAATTTCAACATATTTCTTATTAGTTCATTGTATATCACAGTTCTTAACAAATATTAGCAGAGGCATTAGAACTAGCAACTATAAAAGAATATAGATATCATGTATCATTCATCATTCATCATTCATCATACTCAGAATAGATTTATCATACAACATATGCTTGTTCCATCCAATCTCGATAGATGCAAATAAATTTCATTCATATACATGCATAACAGACTTAGTTCTTTTCTTATTTTATTTCACATTCTTCATATGGGGTTACTAATCAACACATGTTGATTATCATTTGAAGTTTGTACTATTAGTCCATTCTTAGAGTACAAGTCATAATTCAAGAACACATTCTTGTAAATCAATTCAAATACTTGAATTTCATCTTTTAGTTGAATTCAACTACAATTATGCGCATCCCTTAATCCCTCATTTGATGTTGTCATTCACTAGCATCATTTTAGGGTAAGAGTTACATTCTTAGAATCATCTACAAATTCATATCTTTTTCCTTGATTTTGTATTCAGTAGTCTCAAATTCTTTCATTTCATGTTCATTACACTATTTAGACCAATCTTTCTTGATTCAATACATACAATTCTTCTCTTCTACTTAACATTTATCAAAGTCTAGTTCTTAGTATATTTCATTTAATTTGGGTTAAGTCACATGTAATTAAAATATAAGATAAAATATTTCATCATACTATCTTCATTAGTTTCATCTTTAACTTGCAATCACCATTAAGTACATCTTGTTCATATTGTCTCTTATATTTAGATAAGTGTTCCATGTCATTGAATACTAATGTCATTTCCATTATCAACAGTGATCATTCTTTATTATACTAACCACTTTAGCTTAAAAGAATGGTTTAGGTTACATCTTCTTACATCATAATATTTGATCATCCTTCACAAATCACTATTATGTAACTTATATAAAGGACCCACCTCATATGAGGGCTACTCAATATTCCATAAATTGTACTAAAACAGATGCATTATTCTTAGATCATATTAGTAAGACTCGTCATCTTTAATTGAAGTATTAATACTTACATTCGATATTTCATCACATTTACAACATCATATACAAGTTCTAGATTCATCACTCATACTCGTCTTAATACTAAACATCTATGATTTTCAAGAAGTCATCCTTAGTTCAACACATCATAAGATCCTTATCACTAAGTAATTTCATAATGACGCATAGAGGTTCATTTGGGCTATTCACATACACGGAAACCCTGGTTTCCATTTTCACATATTCCATTCATCAATCATAAGTATACATTAATTAATTAATTCATTTGATTCACTTCCTTAACACAAACCCAAATTAGGATATGTGGTCACTTCATACTGATTCTTATACATATATTATATTCAATTCCATTAACTTTCAACAATACACTTGTATAACACAATCTAGTGTGATTCAAATATAATTTTATACATGTCAATTCAATTCCAAGCATATAGGCCGTTGGGCTGATTTTTAGGCAAAATTCACATGAAATAGCATAGTCATCTACCCATAATATTACCCATGGATAATACATCAATATATCATGAACTAATAAAGTTCAATTAATGATAAATAATCTAAATAAGTAGAATTAGATCCCCTAATATCTTTTCCAAATCAATATCCAATCACATACATACACAAGCAAGGTTTCTAATTATTTTAGCTTGATAGAATTAGGCTTTCAACATGAATACAAAGCTTAGGAGGGAGAAAAACACTCACCTCAGGTGCCAAGAACCTTAAAAACATAGGTCAACTTTAAATTTTGGGAAAATCAATCAAACTCTAGTAAATGAATCCAGTTCTTTCTCTTCTCAACTCAAAAACCCTAGAAATGGGGATTAGAAGAGAAAAAGTGAGAGAAGTGGGAGATTTGATGTGATTTCAAATCGAATTAGAGGATGAATGGAATCTTCACATGTGAGAGAAGATTCACTATGACATGCTATGCAAAGAAGCTAAAATTACTTGATTTCATCATATCTTGGATAGAGAAACCCTAGGTCAACATCTCCACCACTTTCTCTTTTCAAAACCCTAGCTCTCCTCTCTCTCTAGAATTTCATTTCTTTGAGAGGAATGAGAGCTCCTTGTGTGTTAGGTTAGTCATATAGATGAATTGAGGTGCTTAGAATAATTGCAAACAAGCCCTTCATTGTATTTTTATTTTGCTCAGACTATTTGCTTTGTTGAGTTATAAACTCGACCGACACCACAATTTTAAGAAATAAAAAATTAGTACATTGTCTGAAATGGAGTTTATAATAAAAATTAAAATTTTAGATCATTTGGATTACCAATAAATAACTAAAAAAATACTACACATCTATATTACAAACTGTAGCCTGGTCGGTCGAGTTTATCCTACACATCACTTGACCGACACCCCTCTCTGCAGAGATAAAACATCATCCAAAAATTATGCAAATTTAATAGTACGTCTATAATATATTTTCCAAACTATACTAAAATTTGAGATCAATTTCATATACAAATAAAAATATAAAATTCAATTACCACACTGCTATATCAATATGAAAATATGGTTATTCGAGTCTGAAACTCGACCGACAAATAGGTCAAAACATTCTTCAAAAATTTTCATATTTTCAATAGTGATCTAATTTGAGATATCCAAAACAAATACAAATTTCAATTAAATCAAAGTTACAAATAAAATTATAAAAATTATTTAGTGAGACACTATACTTATCAAATTATGTATTCATATGTCATCAAAACCCTAATTTGGTCTGCTTAGGCTTTCCAAATCTTAACCCTAATTATGTGAATCAAAGTATGATTAAAACTTCTTGTTATATTTAAAACATCAAAACTTAACTACCATCAATAATCAAGCTTTAAACAATGATCAGCTTAGTTAAGCATATAATCATCCAAGTAAACCCTAATTAGATGACTAATTTGAAAATGGGTCATTACACCTATCTTTCCTTTAGAGACTTTATTACTTGAATATGAAAAGCCGAAGAAGGAGAGTCATTCTAAATATCTAACTAGCCCTCCCATCCTTAACATAAATCTGAATGATACCATATACCAATACCCTTTTTTTGAGACTATTTTGGATAATGAGTATCTAACCCCATTTTTGACACAACCAGTTCTCATTCAACATTAGACTAATGTACAAGGGGAGATACCACCCTTGGAAGAAGCCCATACACCCCCTTCTATTGTTTGCAAGGAAGACATCATCATACCTCCTAAATCCTTGGGGAACCCTTGTACAAAATAATTAGACCCACATGTTATATCAACAATGAAACTTACCAAATCCAATGTTGATGGTATTATTTTAAAGGAGAAACAAAACACTTTTGTAAATAATTTGAAATATTTTGTATAAGCATCAATTCTCCCATATGCAGGTCATTATGATGGTGGAAAACCTAAGCCAGATCCTCCACTTGACTCTGTACATCCTTCTCTATCGGAATTACTGGTCGGGTACCCGCCATCCTCTCTCGATCCACACCCACCTTCAACACTTCCCTTTCTATCGAAGTAAGATCTGTGGATCTTATTGGAGGGAATGTGAGGTGAAAGAAAATTTGAGCATCCCACTAAGCTTACAAGATTACACTATCATAAGGTACACTATGAAGCTCCTCTCATGAAGGTCCCAGCCCTCGTACACATCCCCTTTAGCTAGACATTCTTCGAGCTACTAGGGCCACCTGGAAATCCTCACTCTTCTCTTCCCTCCATCTCAAATTTTAATTTTGCTTAGGATGAGCAAAAATCTAAGTTCAGGGTGAAGGTGGGTGGTATGTTTCTATTCCACCCCCTTATCGTTTTTATTCTTGCATTATTTCTACCCTTTTATTTGTTTTGCATATAGTTGCTTTGTTCATGGCCATTATCTAGTTGGCCATGTTTTTATTTATTTTGTTACAAAATGGCCTTGATCTAGTCGGCCAATATGAATAGATGTTTACCATTTCACCCCTTTGAATTTAGTAAATCATTTGTAAAAAAATCCACAAATTGCCATGTCAGAACCATCATGTCACCTAGGACTCCAAAATAGCATCACTCCTTGGAAAAGTTAGTAAGCCGTATGGAATCAATCAAAATCAAACACAAATTTTCTCTATTTTTAAACTATGGATTAACTTGATATAAATCTTGTATAATGTGACTGACATGAATATTCTTTCTGATGTAATGGTACTTTCTAAAAGAAAAGAGAAAATAACTGTGTGAATTTATAAGAACAAGGACACCTTTTGTTTCCCCCTTATTTTCTTTCTAAAAAAAAGAGAAGCAAAGAATCACCACCGGGCAAAACTCAAGTCCAGTATGACATGCTTCTCATATCAAAAATTCCATACCCCACAAAGGGGTGTACCATCAAAAGATACCAAAAGTGCACATGAAAAATTTGTGACCAATGTAGCCACAACTCCACAAATTTAAATCCCGAGTCAAATAGAGGAGGGATAAAAAAAATCAATACTTCCTTCTTTGTTTTCACACCTCTCAATTTCATCATGTTCTTATGAAAAAACTCACATAAAATAAATACAATAATAAAAACGTGAGTGTCAAAGCAAAAGTAATATGAAACATATTTTTCTATAAAGTCTTGATTTAGAAACAAGGTATGATATTTGTTCTTGATAGGGAATATAGAATTTTGTGTTTTGTAGTTTTAGGAGATTGGGTTGCTTGGCCAAATTTAGAGGTAAGGAATAAAGTGATGTTACTAGGGTATGTTGTTAGTATAGATTGCAATAATTTGTGATTTTATTTGTTTGAGGACAAATAAAGATTAATGTCTGGGGTATTTTGAGAAATGTGTATTTATCCTTTTTAATTTAATCTTTTAGATATCTTTTTAGGATTGTTTTGTTGTTTATTTTATTAGTTTTGTAATTAATTGTATTAATTTATACTTTTCTCTTTATTTTGAGTTTTAATTATATTTGGTTGGTTTTTTGTAGGAAAATGGTCTAACCACTTCAATGATCAACTTCCTTTGGAAGATATTTTGGACAATTCCCGCAGTGCCTGAAATTAATGTATGCCCAAAAAAAAGTGTCAAAACTTCTGCATACGAATTCCAAATTAGATGTACAAGTATTTGTTGGTAAGAAAATTTAATTTCCTAAAAGAAAATCATATTATTTGGATTGATTAAGAGCCTTTTATGGGAGATAAATATGCTTGAAATCACTATTACGAGAATCTGCAGCAAAAAGAATATGAACAGACAACATAATTAAAAGCAATCAATCATTTCTTCTATTGACCAGATCCAGAAAGTTTTCAGCCTCCGACCAAGTGTCTTCTAGAGATTCTTATATATAGGGTTTCCACCTCTCCTTCCCCTATAAAAGGAGGGGGGACTCCACTAAGAAAAGCATCTCAGACTTTATTGTTATATCTTGTAGTTAAACTTTGTCATTTCCGTTCATAAGTGTAATCTTTCATTTCTACAATAAAGTTTGTTCTTTTATCTCTGGTTTCTAAATCTTGTTTCTTCTTCTTATTCTTTTCTTTAGAGAGAGGAACTAAGAGAGAAAGACATTTCATTGTTACCAGCTAAGATCTCCTTGGAGATTCTGTCACTTCTGGTCTATGGCTTTCTACCTTCCATCCTTGTTTTCTCCATCCCTTAGTATGACTAGCAAGTAGTTTTCTTACCGAGGTGAGGGAAACAACCCCTTAGCCATGTGAGGATTAGATCGAAGTTTTACATGATTTTTTAGATAAATAAATTTGGATTTGGATCTCAACAATTTTAATGAAGTGATCTCTCATTTTCATCACTTGTTATTCTTGGTGGATGCGACCGTGAAACCCAAGATTTAGAACAACCAAATCAATTTCATGGGAATTTGGATGAGACCTAGGAACAGTCTCCATTAGAATGATTGAAATATGATCCATAAACTCCAAGACCGATGGGTTCACAGGTGAATCATTTACAAACGTTTCACACACCTTCATTTATCTTTCATATCATGTATTTTTTTCGGTCTCATTTCACATTGACTAGGGTGGTGAAATCCTTTAGCTTTGGTATTTCTTTATTTTGAATAGTTGATCTTTAATTCAACATATTTATTTTCTATTTTAGTTTTAACAAACTCTCAAATGGATTTTACATTCTTGTTCTCACAATCGGATTTGAAACTCAATCATCTTCATCGTCGTCTCTTTGGATCGACCCTTCTATACTAGACTTTATCAGAAAGTAGAAAAAGGAAAAACTCTAGATTATTTTCCTAGTGATTGGTGTGCTAAACGATCCACATCAATGGGCACCTCACCCAGGTCTGCGGACCAGCCTCATACGCCACACACAACCTAGTCAATTGGAGTGCTTTCCCATGCCCAAGATGTGGTTTTTATAACCATTTTATCCTTCTTTAATGGCATTTCAAGCCAAGCTCTCCTCCCCAAGCCATGACTTGTCTAGAGTTTCTGTATTCCACCACTTGGTCTAAATAATGAATGCAAATAGCCTCATAAGTGAGAGATACTTGATTTTAAAAAACTCATTCTATGAACATCCTATTACAAGACTTGTGTGTATAAGTCATTGTTTGTTGCTCTCTTGAAACATTGCATTGATCAAACGTAAGACCTCGATTACTAATTCAAAATCCTTATGCATGTGAGAAAAATGTAGTTGTCTAAATTGATCCTTCTCTTAGAATGAGAGTGATTGAACTTTGATGTAACCCCATATACAATTTTGTCGTGCCCAAACCAACAATCTGAAAGTGAATGATTTTTAGTGTCATGACTTCAATTTTTATTATGAGAAGATTCACTAGCCTTGATTTGGACGTCATCTTGAGAGAGGAAAGCTATTGATAGCCAATTTTTTTATCTATCCAATTTGGTTGTCCAAAAAGTAATAACTGACAATCATCAATTAAAGATATCAATGAAACAAATATATATGCAATCAAATTCTAAAGTCAAAATATATGTATGATGGTGCAACCATATACACTAAAACTTTGACTAAAAGGCACTAAAGGTGACAATGGAATGAGAGAAACAAGTAAGAACATGTAGATTTTATTGATAACAACCCAAGTGTTGCTAGGATGCAAAAATGAAAATTCAAATGCAAAGCTCAACATATCGAACCAACCATGTGAATTCTAACTAGATTTGTGACCAATATTGAGACATAATTCAATGATCAACTCAACTGACAAAGTCACTAGTTGAATTAAAAAAAATGATACTATATATCTCATGATTAGTAGTCATTTTCAAAATTCAACATATCAAATTTCCCTCAATGTGAAGACTGCCAAATGAGATGAACTTCCAATTCCTGAATGGTTAATTTTAGATTACCTTGCTTAATGTTGTCACTAGGATCCCAAACCTAGATCTTCCCACTTCATGATTCATGGATGTATGGGTGCATCCTCATACATGCACATTATTTTGATTCCTGCCTAAAATCAGCCCTAAGTTTAGTCAGATCAAGCAAAACTAAACCTCAAAAGCATCAGCATGTATCTAAACCATGCCCCCTCTTTCCCATTGTCCTTGGGCTCACCAGTGTTGAGAATATACATTGGGAAGAATCTAGAAGGTAGGATGCGCATTGGATATGCGCCCCCTTTTCTCTCCCTTTGGAATTTATCAATCAACTTCATATCACACAAAAAATGCACTGGAAGAATCCAAAAGGTGCAACACACATCAGACACATGCCCCCTTCATATCACGTGTTGACTACTTAACTCCAAATCACCTGAAATATGCCCTATATAACTCCATAAGATGTGGATCCTATCTGACACATGCTCTACATATATTGTCTAAATTGGTTTTACTAGAGCACATCTTGAAGACTCTAGTAGGATATTGGTCGTATAACTTATGTCAGACGCCTTCTAGACTTGGAAAACATTCCAAACTAAACAAAAATCATAGAAAATCCCTTAATCAAGCTCCCATCCACCATTTACAAGTAATAACATTGTCTAGTAGGTTGAGACTTGCACTCTGTCATTTGTAAAATGCTATAATTTTGAGAAAAAGAGGTCAGAAGTTCATGCACCCTAGGCTAGTTTTTTTGGGTCTCTTGAGAGAGGCTACAACTTAGAACTCTAAAAGAAATTGAAAAGGATAGTGTATGAAATCCATCCCTTCAAAGAAAATAAACACCTTTCACGTTAAAAATGTTCATACTAAGTAGGCATGTGGATAAAAAATAATGTAATATATTCTCTTCTCTGCATTTTATCAACCCTTAAGTGGTGCAAGGATATGAGAACTCATGGTTTATTATCGCCAATAATATTTTGATACAATGAAAAAAAAATTATATATGTTATTATTTGTTCTCATATCCCCTCCTTGAATCTGAATCCCTCCTTCCAACCCCTCAATTATTTGTGGATATGAGCATTTTGGGTACCAATGTAATCATGCTCTTACTGATACTTGATTTTTAGGTGATCTTTTTTATTTTTCAAATATCTTGAAAACACAATCCCTCTTTAAAGAGTAAAATTTCATAACGTTGTCATAATTTGTGTTACTGGAAAGGTGTTGTGCAGGTGCCTAACACCTTCTCCACATGTAAATTGGCTTCTTTCTCATTTCTCTAGTTATCCTTAATTTGGGTATCAAATCAATTTTCCTAAGTGTGTATTTTATGTTTTTCCTCATTTTTCTACATAAACATGGTGGTCATGATATATGTTTTCAGTGACCTATCTATTAGTGTCCACCCTATGATTTCCACTTGGGCATCTAAAGCCACAACTAGACATAGTGAGTCATAGCCATGATCCATCTTCATCATATTTAAACTTTTATAATATATTTATGATTTTCAATTCTTTTTTCATTTATAAAACATTTTAAATAATGGTTACTATAAAAGCTAGTTTTATCTTATTTCATAACATTTCAAACATAAGATTTTGTGTTCATAGAGGGAAAAAGCATAGTAACACATTAGACTTTTCTAAAATTGATAGCAATTAATTGAGGCATTTTAAAGAAAAAATATATGTCATTTATTCATTCTTCTCACTAATAGTAGATATTAACCTACCATTACAATCATTTGACTCAACTAAATATGTTTACAATGTTTTAGGTGTACATCCTTTCCCAACATGATTTGGATGACTTTGATTCATCTACAACTTGAATAGTGCAGTAGTTAGTTTGTTGGTGCCTCTTTTCCTATACATGGATTTAGAGACTTATGCCATCTCCATACGTTGTTCAATGTGTGCAACAACATTCTTGTATTTGGGTGCAACACTTCTCTCTTTGTTCATGATTTCCAAAAATAATTTGCAAACATGAATATACAATGTATAGTCCAAGCTCGTATTCCTTTTCTAATATACATCCCTTTTACATCACATACACATCAACCTCCAAATTATTTTCCCCTTCCTTTTGATTCCATTCCTATTAGACATTGTCCTCATACATTCATACACTTCTCAAAACATATTGATCATTCCCCTTATATTCAACAACATACACCTTGATAGCTACTCATTCTTAAGTTGATGTTTTCTAATATATTTTTCCTTGTATGCATGCATTGTGCTTGTTCTTTCTAACCAATGGGCCTTATTGTTTTGTGTTGTACTAATGATCACCCAATTTTCAATTAGATCTAATTTCTTCACCTTTCCTTTAGTTACAAATGTGTTTCTCACTTTCCAGACTTTCCATACCGCAACAACAAACTTCAGCCAGATCATGTTATATGTGGAACATATGAGTCTAATAGTAGCAACAAATTTGTAGTGTTAGGGTAGTAAGTCGAGTGTGCAAAGAGGGCTCTTTAGTCTCATATCTCGTACCTTTGAGTTGAAACCAGCCCTTATATATGAGAAGCTTTTTGAGAATTTGTTCACAAGTAGTACATGGGGAAATGGTGGTTTGCACACATGTATGCATTCCAAGCTGTGATGGGCCACACTTGGATCAAGACTTGAGACTTGGGACTTGGGGAATAGTATTCAGTCTTATGTTTCATTTTCAACAACAAAGAAAAGAATTTTTTTATCTCTAGTTGCAATTGCCTTCCTCCTATACTTGATGGAACTACTGAAGTAATACGTTCAAATAGTTAAACTATATCAAAATATTGTATTGATGTTGTAGAAAATATTTATGATTTGTTGCCTTTGAGATCTAAATTCTAACAATTTCATGAGAAGTGGTTGATTTTAGTACTAGTCTAGGCCAAATACAATATGTATCACGTCAAATTTAGATCTAGTAAAACAACCAAATCAGTTCATTGACCAGTTCAATTTGAAAATGTGTCAACTAGCGAGAGGGAAAGAGAAACAACTAGATCCATTGCTTAGATATTCCTTTAGTGATTAGGGCAACACTATTCTTATTGAAACCTCCATCTCACTATGTAGTATCTATGACAATTTGATCGAAACTTCATCTTCCTATTCTATTTACTACGTCTAATATTTGTTGTTTCTTCTTATCATTTTTCTCAATTTGACTAAGGTATGGTCAAAGTCCACTGGAGATATGTTCTTGAACATGAGAACATTCTAGCATTGGGGTGAAAGTGCAGTCACATACTTGCTCAATTGAGAGGGTGTTTTTTTCTCTGAGGCAAGTCCATCATGGATGGATCCTTTTGAGATAAGATGCTAGTTTTTATCTTTTATTTCTTTGATCCATCTACTTTTTGGTTTATGAAATCCTATTGGGTCTTTCCAAATTAATTGTTGTTGTAATATTTTTTATTTTGCATGATTATGTGATCATTATTTTCCAAAAATATTAGATAAAATCACTATCATGACCTTTATGAATATGGATGGTACAACTTTTTCTATGGTAAGGTTGACATGTTATCCATGCCATATAAATTCAGTGAGGCACACTTCAAACTTTTACAAAACATATGAAGATATGTCTAATATTTGTCAGATTAACTTATGCATTAGATTTAAATTCTCCTAAATTGGATTAATGGTAGGATTAACCATGCATTATATTAGGATTATGCCAAAATGGATTAGTCAGATCATATAACATTGAAGATTGGGAGAAAAATTTTGAGTTGTGTCGATGGTGTATATTATCAACTAAATCACTTGTTCACTTTGACGTATATAGTTCTTCTCCTACCAAAACTGTTGAGTAATTTAATGGAAGTTTAGATCAAAACTATAATATAGAAGACAAAGTATTGAGAAACACTATATGGACAACATTTTGAAATTTTAGATGGTAGAGGGAAGATCCATTTCTAAAAAACTACATGAGCTTTTACATCTTATTCATGGTTCACAATAGTATGACATGTGGCTACTCGACAAGTTTTTCATTATGTATACCTTTGAGAAATTTTGTAAATCTAGGGAAGACCTTGCTTTGTATAGAATGTATAATAAGGGATATATTTCTTAAAAAATTTAATGAAAACATAGAAATACGAGAGTAATATTGGATGTACAAGAAAACTATTTGGTAGAAATGTATCTTAATTTCAATCTTTCATTGAGAAAGAAGGGTTATCTGATTATAATGGGAAAAATTTTACCACAATCCAAAAGGAAAGATCCAATAGAAAACAAAAAGTAAGCCATGAGGTATTTTTGGTTAGGTTGGTCCTTGCTCAAAGGAGTTTCCCTCCAAGAAACATGTGATCTCTAATGGAGTTATGGTCAAATTGATGACTAGTATCTCTACCTACAACAATGAATAGTATATCTTTAACCTAAAACTTTTTATATACTTAAACCAAAATATTAGTTCTTTAATACTATAAAATTCTCGCATTTGTAGTGACGAGTCCCTATTTATATATTAATAGTACGTCAATGATATGTCATTGACCTTGGGATATTTCACAATTTTTACTACAAGTCCCTATTTGTATCCACAAAGAGGTGAAGGTCGTGTTGATCTGAAGTTTCTATTAGGAAAGGTTCTTATTATTTATACAATAAGACATCCACCCACAATCGTACATCATATCCTTAGTAGTTTCATATTGATTAAGAAACACATAAGAGTATAGTATCAATGCAAAAAAGTTGTATTTACTAGTGTTTGTGATAATCTATTTAACATAAGAGGTTTTTTCCAATATGGAGGATCTTTTCGAGATTCATGTTGAACTTATTTTTTAATTTTTCATTGAATGATATTGAATATTCTTTCTTTTTCTAAATCTTATCCATATAATGGTTGCCTTGAAAGACTCTAACATGTCAAATATCATTCCATGTAAAGTAAAATTAATCCTAGTCTTAGTTCTAATTTTGCCACTGATTAATAATGTAAATGTGCTATTTGTGTGCAAACTAAAATTTGATATATTAGATGTCGTGCACCCTGACATTTATGAGATCCATGGTATAACCATTTGGAATAACAAAAGATACTTCATAACCTTCCCTGGTGATTTCAGTTGGTGTTTCTATTTTAGCTTACCTAAAGTTAAGGATGAAGCATTAGAAAATTTCAATTTTACAAGAAAGAGCATAAACATTAATTAGTAGCATACCTAAAAGAATGACACTTCATAGGGGAGGAGAGTATACCTTAAACATTATTTCTACAATACTACCAGACTAGTGGTGTTGTGTATGAGATAATTGCCCCATATTCACTACAACAAAATGGAATATCATATTAAAAGAGGAGGACCCAAACAATTCTGGTCAATAGTACTACATAATTGTAGATTACCTACTTTATGTTGGGGAAGCTTTGAATACGATTCCTCATATTCTAAATAGAATTTTCCACAAACATAAGCAAGCAATACATTTTAACTTTGACATGGTAGAAAGACAAGTCTCAAGTATCGCAAATTGTGTGATTATCTTGAAAAAGTACTCATCCTATAACACAAAAGAAAGAAGTCAGAATCTAAAATTGTTGACACCAAATGCTTGGATTGTGTTGAGACAAGATTTGCATACATATTTTTATCATTTCATTTGATATTTGCAACATGGATACCAAAATAATAGTTGAACTGTGTGATGCACTGTTCTCTGAGAATGTATATCATATAAAAATGGGTGTACTCTAAAATGTTTATTTAGTAGATCCTAACCATACATGTTGCATTCTTGAGGATGTGGAAATGATGTATAATGTGGGGTTGATACTAAATGTGTTATCTTCGGATCAGATGATTCTAAGGAAATAACCAAATCTAGGAGTGGTAAACATGCAAGGACACTCAAGGAATTTGGAATTCTATTTTTCACTTACAATTTGAGGAAGATTATATTTTCAACTAGCAGGTTATGGCTTCTTTTGAAGGCAAGTTTATGAAGGAAGCTGTTAACAATGACATACAATCAATTCCTTCAATTAGAAATTGCAGTTTGGTGTATTGGCCTCAACATTGTGCTACATTTGGATGTTAATAGATCTTATAATGGAGAGTAAAATTTGGTTGGATCTATTATTAAGTAAAAGGTTAGATAAGTTGCTAAGATATATACCAAAAGGGAGTAAATGGCTATTTTGATATATGTTCGCTTATTTATCATTTAAACATGATTCAAGTGCTAAATTGACTGACTTACATATATGACCTCACTATCCATCAGATGGATATGAAGACTACACTCTTGCATGGTGATCTTCAGGAGGAAATATACATGGATCAGACAGGGGGATTTTGGCATGAGGGACTGAATCCAAAGTGTGTAAACATGTTATATTAGTGTATATTTTGAAACATTCATATATACAATGACATGAAATATTTGATAATGTTACATCATTCTTCTGCTCCATTTCATATGAATCTAAAAAGTGTGTCTAGTGCAAATTGTTCGATGATGCATTTTTTTGTTGTGTAAATGATATTCTTCTACTTGGTTCTAATATAATATTTTATGATGGAATAAATCATTATTTTTTTGTATGTTTTATATGAAGTATTTGGAGTTGATATCATTTTAGGTGTTAAAATCATTATAAGTACAAATGGCATAGCACTCTCTAAAAATCAATGCTCCATATGATCTTTCTAAAGCATTAGTCAAGAATGAAAGTGGAATATATATTTCTCAACTAAGATACCATCGAACTATTGAAAGTTTAATGTGCCTTATGAATTGTACATGACAAAACATATCATTTATTTTTCACAAGTTAGGTTGATACACATGCTTTCCAAATAGATACCATCGGTAAGCTCTAGATAGGATATTTTAATTGTAACATATTCTCATGGTTTACATTATGGGAACCTTCTTTAGTTCTTAAAGAAGTTAGTGTGCAAGTTGGATATCTATAATATATATGGGTAATTGGGTATTTGGATAAGTGTTTCTTTTAGTCATTGGTGAAGTCACCCAGAAGTCTACAAAACAAACATTCTTTTCTTGGCCCATATTTGAGGTTGAGTTGTGTGTCATAGATGAAATGGGGAAGTAAGTTGAATGCTTAAAGGGACATATGTCCAACTCACCTATGGGAAAACAATCGCTTATTACAATCACAATTCATTATGATCGCATGATGAATATTGTCAATCTTAGGAGTTCCAAGTACAATAAAAAATAAAGGATACACCTGCAAGTCAGATCAAAGTTTGTAAAGTAGATTGTGTCTAATGGGGTTTTTGATGTTTATTATATTAGTACAAATACAATATATCCATTCACCAAAGGATATTTCGTAGCCCTAGTAGATAAATCTAGGTTGGTGAAAGGATAATGCTCGTGACTTATTTAGATATGGAAGAAACCCAACCAAACTAAGTGGATATCCCACAAATTAGGTTCAATGTAAATAACAAGATATCATATGAATTGATGATACTTAAATTAAAATTGACTCTTATGAACATGTGATTCTCCTCAAGAAATTGTAATTGTCACAAACTACAAGTGACCAAGAGAATAATTCTAGTAGTAGAAGCAAGTTCTTAGTGTGTGAGTGGTGTTTCAATGTGGAGATGAGACTCTTTAGTTCCACAATTTCTATCTATGACTTGTAATCATTCCTTATATATAAGAAGATTTGTGCCTATTCAAAATTGTGATGCCCTTTGCCACACAAAGTGAGATTACACAAAACAAAGCACTGAGTTATCACTAATAACAATATACCACAAAATAGGGAAAATTAAAACCATTTGCAATGCAATATCTCAAGCGGAAGTATTTCATAAACAAACCTTCAAATCAGGCCATATATATTTTATTTATGCCAAAAGATGTTACATATCATGTTCAAAGGCTATCAACCCACAAGTGTTACATATTATAACATGTTTATATGTACATTCCATTTCTATACACTCCGGGCACAAAGCCAAAATTCTACATGTTGATATACAAAATAATAAAATCTCCCCAAATACCTGAGAGTACAGGTATGACACATAGGAGTCTAATACAAAACTCTAGCAACATGTCTAACCTCTAGTAGTTACTGCTCTTCTTGTTGCTCAGCACATGCAAAATGATCTCTACCTCCTCATCCATGACCACCTAAAAAGTTGTAGAACCCACAAGGTGAGACCAACGTCCCAATGAGAGATATAACTCTTTGCCAATGTCTATTATAAACTCAATAATATATTAGAGTAGTTAAGTAAAATAGTATATACTGATTAAGAAGTTTAAGTAGGTACAACTAAGCAGTATAACAATTTATACATTTTAGAAGAATTATGAAGAACATGTATAACTGTTCTAAACTTAATAGTATAAGAAATAATGTATGGTGTCATCCAATGTGATTCATTTTTCCCCCTAAGAAAACGTCCTATACGGTTGTATTACAACTTTCATTATTATGCCCTGAGGATTTGAGGCGTACCACTCAAATCCAACTCACCGCTATTAAGTTGAAATCTGTGCCATACAAGATCTATGGAAGAGTCAGACTTCACAATCATCACCAACACTACTCGATTAGTTTGAGTCTACAATGTAGTGTCGTAATAGTCAGACTGCTAAATAGAAACTTATAGACAAATCTATAGTCCTGTAAACAGCAACTCATAGTCAAAGCTAAGGTCATGTAAAACAACTAGCATGACTTGGTTCATGGTATAGGACTAGATAACATGCTTATGTATGCCCTTAAAAAATACCATACCACTATTACAACAATTTAAGGATGCAATAAGTTGATTCAACTTGTACCCCACATATTCAATAATATGTGCTCCAAGTTTCTTATAGAAATGACTAGTTTCACCATCCAACTAGATACCAACACTAAAGATGGATCTATGGTACATGGCAACTTCATGATTAGGGTTTCACTTGATTATATATTCCAATTGGGTATCATTTAGTGCATCTATCAAGTTACAACGTATAAACCTCTAAAAACATTCTACAAAATTAAGGATAGGATACAACTCCAGAAGATATAAAACATACAAGGTGATAATTTGTCTCATCATCACATGACGCTTGTATTATTGCCTATCACAAGGTCATTAACAATATCACATAACTATGGGATATCAATCCCTTCATCACATAACTAGAGAATTTCACCTCAATTTATGCACAAGTCTCTTGCTAGGTCACTATACCCATTCACATAATTCCTAGACATTCAATATCGCATTTATATATCAGTAATGCTCATAATCACCACCATGCAATATACAAGGTTCACCATAGCACTCACATATCTATGTCATTCATCTCACCTATAAGGTTAGGGTTACATAAATAGGAGAGATAAATTACCATCATATAATAATGATGTTCAAAGAATATGAGAAAATGTATTTTACATCTCAAGATTTGGGTTTCAAAAGAGTGATTCAACCACTAAACCCTAATTCCATCACCTCCCACATGTTTGGAGATTACTAGGGTTAATAACTATTGTTAATAATTAGCCATTCATAAATACATTATTTTATGTAGACTATTGCACTGTATATTGACCATGTATATGCATATGTGTGATGGTCTTGCTTACTCATACACATGTAGTGATCATATACTCATGTATGTGTATCAACCCATACCATCAACATATGTCTCAACCAACCATCATAGATATGTCTTGACCACCACAACCTATGTATATCGACCCCTCTCACAATAAGTGTCCCAACCAAGACACTTCCACATGGTCACGACCCTAGGTGTTACGACCACTACATACCAAGTGTCTTAACCACCATTCAACATGGTGTCTCGACCCAAACAAAAGCATGTCTTGACTTCTAACAAGTCCTAATCAGTCTTACGACCTACCCTCTTAACCCTCATAACTACAACATCAACCAACTGAACAAAACCATGAAACAACATTGTGTCATGGCCAGGATGGTGGGTAGCGACCTTCCCATAGGGTTGGGGTTGTTTCGGTTGCAACCAACACCCAACCATGGTATTGACCATGAGGAAGACAAAAGTTTGTATCGACCATAGCTCAGGTATATGCCCAACACCATAACAGGTCCAAACAAGGTCGAGACGGATGATCAACAATAGGGAATACCAAATGTCACCCAAGAACAACTCTCCATACCAAGGTGTTCATCAAACCCTAGATTATGGATCATAGAAAGTCACCAAAAGAGATATATTTAGAGAGAGAAAACCAAGATTCTTATGCATGTTAACACTTTCAAAACCTCTTGATATTCATGGTAAATGAACCATATATCAAGTATTATTGTTCCATAGATAATGATCCAAAGGAACACATTTATAATTCCAATCAACAAAAAATCAGATAGAAAGATTAAAGGTTTATAAGAAGAGTAATCCTATCAAGAATACTACAAGATGAAACCCTAAACATTATAATTTCTTCTACCCTACAAAACACATTTTTAGGATCTAAAACAAAAACATATTATCAGGTTTAAGATGCAAATAATAGATGTGGGAAAAGTTATATAACCCACCCAATTTGGAGAGAACCAAATCCCCAAGATCACAAGATCCAAGCATTCCAACCAAGCTTCAACACTTTGGCCAAAGGATCACCTCAAAAGAGAAGAAAACCTTGGTCACAATAGAGCTCACAAAATGATGAAAATGTACTAGGGATTGATGTGATATCTCCCTAAAGAGATTGCATGTTGCGGATGTAGCTCTATAGTGAAGATGCCACTATACCCTGGCAAGATAGTTGCAGTTTGACATGTGGTCACTACTAGTGGTCCCGTACTGATCGAGACGGGTGAGGTCATGGCAGCCGGCTCTTCCATTGACCTTGTATGGTTTTGATTTTGACTAAGCGGTGGTTGGTTGGAGCATGAGCGGTATGCCTCATCTCCTCTAGGCATAAGTGTGATTGTGAACATGTAATCATCCATGTAGTGTATTTGCTTAAGGTATGAATATAGAAACATTGGTTAATGCTTCATTACTTTTATACATCTTAGATTGATAGATGTTATTCATGTTCTTCATATTCCTTATAAAGAAAATAGATTATCTGTAGCACTGTCATGGATAGTTGAACTACTTTAACATTTCTATTTCTGTGCACTATAATTAAATAATGATTAAACATTTTTATTTACATAAAAGATCATGTTCTTAGTTTTATACTATTTACTTGTGATAATAATATTGTTGGCAGAGATTTATATCTCTTGTTGGGACTTGTGTTTCACCCTATGGGTTCCATAGTTTTTAGGTGTACATGTACAAGGAGGTAGAGACCGTACTATAGAGGAAGGACAACAACAACATGAATAGTAGTAACAAGTCAGGTTGAGTGTATTGTATGTCGTGTCTTGTAGATAGAAGTCCTATGTGTCGTCTCTGTACTCTCAGGTCCTTGGGAGTTAGTACGTGATGGTTTTATAAACGATATAATATTTTGGCTTGTATGCCTTGAGGTTTTATGTTGGTTATGTATATGTCTGGGCAAAGCAACTGGTATGTGATATCCTCAAGATGAGATGGTACAATGTATGTACAATATGAACCATGATGTATATACTGCTTTGGTTCTTTCTTTAAGAGTTCCTGGAATTGGATCTCTTTACAAAATGGTTTTAATTTTAGTAATTTTTTTTAATCAACTGCTAATGGTTATTCTACATGGTTACTGGTGGCAATTTAGTTGTCGGTCTGATGGCGAGTCGTCACACTAAGTACTCACTTAGAGAAAATAGCACCCTATAAATGGTGCAACTAGGTGCTTACGCTAGGACCTCCTAGATATAGCATTTACACTTTTGAGATACAAATCTTATCTTGATAGAACGTCAACCATTATCCAATCGCCTAGTGCAGATAAAAAGGGAACATCAATAATTGCATAACACAATAGCAACAAGAGTAATGGATAATTAGGATTGAATCATTACACATTGGGATTAGGTCTTAAAAAGCATATATTGTCCTAATCATTGTGGAGATATATTTAAGCAATGGATTGAGCAATTTTTGTTTCACTCTCACACGTTTCCACATTGAAACCATCAATGAATTAACTAAGTCATTTATTGGCTTTAAATTTGATTTGATACAACTTGTATTAGACCAAATTTAGGACTAAATTCAACACCTACTTGAATGCTTACTTCAAATTTTCAAATACATATCCCCAATATAACTCGAATGCAACATATTAAAGATGTAATTTGAACTGGCCACATACACGACATCAATACAATTTTGGTTGGCCAAATATAGTACCTGAATATTGTTTAACTACTCAAATATGTCACTCAAATACTATTTCAAATGGAGCAAAAAATTCATTTTCTATTTTTTGCAGTATAAAAGGAAATCAAAGACCAAAAACCATTCCCTGAGTTTTGAGGCCCAAGACTCGAGACTTCCCCCACCACATATGACATGGCATGTGAGAACATGTGTGTTTATGTGGATTAGCATTCCCTCTTCTAGTAGTTTTTATAAGACCCCTGATCTAGCTTTATAATTAATTGTAATATCTTTGTATAATGATATCCTTAAACCTTAATTTTATATTATGTGATGTATTAATAACATGTGACATGTTTGTAATATCAATTGGGTCCAATTTGATTGACGTTTGAGATATCTTTTCTATATATATGCTTGTTTTTTACTAGATTGCAATTTACCCATGAGTGAGGGTTATCTTGCAAATTGTCACATGAAGAGAGTTCTTCTTATGCTTTATCATCATGAGATAGAAGAAGATGCAATGGAGTGCTCTGTTTGAATCATGTTTGGTGATGTGACATCTCATGGTGATTCTAGGGTTTCTAGGGTTCCCTTGTTGATATGGTGACTATGCTAGGGTTTGAGTGTTTCGACCACTACCCCACTTTTGGGTGATGGTAGCGACCACAATACATGCTCTATATAGTGTGGTGTTGACCGTGGTGACCTAGAGGTGGGTTAGTCGAATCACTTTGTCCTTTATTGTCTCGACCATGTACATATGGTGACCTAGGGTTTCGACCGATACAAGTTTATGGTAGTGTCTCGATCGAAACAAAGTTGTAGTTGACCTTGAAGGTCAATACACATTTTTTGGATAAACATAAACAATTTGAAATATGCATGTGAGTGGAGATAAGGCTGTGTTCTTTGAGGGCATGTATCCTTTGACAGCCTATTATGTTAACACCTCATAAACCTTTACTTCCCTCCTCCTTTGAGTATATAACTCCTTCTCTTCACTTACAATCAATATTTTTCAAACCCACTCTTTTCCTTCTTCCTTGTGATCGTTCTTGGAGCTTCGGGAGCATAGGAGGTCTGATCCTAAAGCCTTGGTGGCCGGCCAACCTTGCTTGAGAAAGAATTTGTGCTAAATCAATCCTCTTGGTGGTGATTCTTGGATATTCTTCTCTTGGTAAGTGGTCTTAACTGTTGATCACATTTTCCTTCTTCTGAAATCTCCATCTTCTTCTTCCTCCCTTACTATAGACTCTGGATCATCCATGGTGGTCGTTTGAAAGAAAATCCTCATCATAGGGGTCATAGACTAGTTTGACATGGTGAAACCTGAGTGAGAGGATGATTTCTTCTCTTTCTCCTTTCTTCTTTGGCTCGTCCTAGGGTTGTTTTGCTTATTTCTTAAGCTCTATTGTTACCAAGGTTTTCTTCTCTTTTGAGGTGATCTGTTGGTTGAAGTGTTGAAACTTGGTTGGAATCTTGGATCTTGTGATCTTGGAAGATTGGTTTTTTCAAATCAGGGGGTTATATAATTCTCCCACATATATTATTTGCATATTAAACCTGATCATATTCTATTGTTTTAGATCTTAAAAACATGTTCTTTATGGTAGAAGAAATAATAATGTTTAGGGTTTAATATTTTAGTATTCTTTAAAGGATTACACTTCTTATAAACCCTAAATCTTTATATCCGGTTTTGTGGGGATTTGAAATAGTGATATGTTCCTTTGGATCATTATCTATGGAACAATAACACTTGATATATGGTTCGTTTAGCATGAATATCAGGAGGTTTTGAAAGTGTTAACATGCATAAGAATCTTAATTTTCTCTCTCGAAATATAACTCATTTGGTGGCCTTCTATGATCCATAATCTAGGGTTTGATGAACACCTTGGTATGGAGAGTTGCTCTTAGGTGATGTTTGGTATTCTTTGTTGTTGATCATCTGTCTCGACCTTGTTTGGACCTCTTATGGTGTTGGGCATATAGCTGAGCTAAGGTTGAGACAACCTTTAGTCTTCCTCATGGTCAATACCATGGATGGGTGTTGGTTGCGATTGAAACAACCCTAACCCTAGGGGAGGGTCATTTACCCACCATCCTGGTTGTGACGCAACATCACTACATGGTTTTTCTCAGTTGGTTGACGTTGTAGTTATGATGGTTAAGAGGATAGGTTGCAACACTGATTAGGACTTGGTAGTAGTCGAGACATGCTTTCGTTTGGGTCAAGACACCATGTTGAATGGTAGTCGAACACCATGTTGAATGGTGGTCGAGACACCATGTTGAATGGTGGTTGGGAAACTTGGTATGCAGTGGTCGTAACACCTAGGGTCGTGACCATGTGAAAGTGTCTTGGTTGTGACACTTGTTGTGTGAGGGATCGAGACACATAGGTTTTTGTGGTCGAGGCATATGTGTGATGGTTGGTCGTGACACATGTAGATGGTATGGGTTGATACACATACATAAATATATGATCACTACATGTGTATATGTAAGCAAGATCATCACACATATGCATATACATGGTGAATATATAGTGTAATGGTCTACATAAAATAATGTGATTATGAATGGCTAATTATTAACAATAGTTCTTAACCCTAGTACTCTCAAAACATGTGGGTGGTGATGGAATTAGGGTTTAGTGGATGAATAATGCTATGAAACCCTAATATTGAGATGTAAAACACATTTCCTCATATTGTTTGAATATCATTATTATATGATGGTATTTTTTCTCTCCTATTTATGTAACCCTAACCATACACGTGAGATGATTGGCATAGCTATGTGAGTTCAATGGCAAACCTTATATAATATAGGGTAGTGATTATGAGCATTATCGAGAGATAAATGCGATATTGAATGTGTAAGAATTATTTAAATGGGTCTAATGACCTAGAAAGACACTTGTGCATAAATTGAGGTGAAATTATCTAGTGATGTGATTAAGGGATTGATATCACATAGTGATGTGATATTGTTAATGACCTTGTGAGAGGCCGTAATACAAGCATCATGTGATGATGAGACAAGTTATCACCTTGTACATTTTATAACTTCTGGAATTATATCATATCCTTAATTTTGTAGAATTTGTTTAGGGTTTATATGATGTAACTTGAATTATGCATTAAAAGATATCCAAATAGAATTTATAATCAAGTGAAACCCTAATCATGTAGTTTCCCTATACCATAGATCCATCTTGAGTGTTAGTATCTAGCTGGATGGTGAAATGAATAATTCCTATGGGAAGCTTAGTGCACATATTGTTGAATATACGAGGTACAAGTTCAATTACCTTTTTGTATCCTTAAATTTTTGTTATAGTGGCATGATATTTTGTTAAAAAGGGCCATGCATGAGCCTATTGTCTAGTGTTGTGCCATATACCAAGGCAAGCTAGTTTTGTTATAGGAACATAGATTTGACTATGAGTTGTTGTCTACATGAATATAACTTTGTCTTTAAGTTATTATTTAACATTCTGGCTATTATGTCACTACATTTCAGAATCGAACTGACCGAGTACTGATGGTGTTGATCATGGAGTCTGTCTCTTCCATAGATCATGTATGGTACTGATTTGGACTTAATAGTGGTTACTTGGTTTTGAGTGGTTTTCCTGAAATCCTCAAGGTATACTAATGAAAGGTGCAATACAACCGTATAATATATTTGCTTAGGGTAAAAAATGAATCACATTGGATGACCCCATTCCTTATTTCTTATACTGGTTAGTTTATAACATTTATACATGTTCTTCATATTTCTTCTAAAAATATAAATTGTTCTACTGCTCAGTTGTACGTACTTAAACTGCTTAACTAGTATTTACTGTTTTACTTAACTACTATGTTATATTATTGTGCTTATAATAGACCTTGGCAAAGAGTTATGTCTCACACTGGGATGTTGTCTCACCCTGTGGGTTCCATAACTTTTTAAGTGGTCATGGATGAGGAGGTAGAGATTGTGGTGCAGGTGCTGAGCAGCAAGGAGAGCAATATATGTTAGAGGTTGGATATGCTACTAGAGTTTTGTAGTAGAGTCCTATGTATCGTTCCTATACTCTCAAGTATTTGGGGAGATTTTATTGTTTTTTATATTGCCACGTAGATTTTGTATTTTTTCTGAGTGTATAGAAATGGCATGTACATATAAACAAGTTGTAATATGTAATAGTTGTGGCTTGATAGCCTTTGAACATGATCTGTAACATCTTTTGGCATAAATGGAATACAGATGGCCTAAGTTGAAGGCTTGTTTATGAAATACTTCCACTTGAGATTTTGCATTGCAAATGGTTTAATTTACCATGTTTTGTGGTAATATTGTTAATAGTGATAATCCCACAGTTATTTTTGAGTAATCTCACTTTGTGCAGCGAAGGGTATCACAATTTTGTGTTATCATAGCTATAGGTTCGTTGAGTCTATAGGGACATAGGACTAGGGTTTGAGTCTATTCTAGTTTTCACTAGTAAATCTTATGGTCACTTCTACTAATGCAAAATAAAAAGAAGAGAAGAAAAATGTCTAGAGAACACAAGAAACATGTTGTAGAGAGCAATATTGTTGCACCAGGAGGTGGTGCCAGGAGGCAAGAAAGTGTTGATGTTGTTCCTGAGATGCCTCAAGTTGACCCAGCCAATGTAGACAAACCTACTTTGCAGTCCATGTTTGCGCAGTTCATGGCTACAATGACACACATACTGGATAGGATGCCTACAACCCAACATAGGGCAATTGTCCCCGGTGCTGAAACTTATGGTTCTAGAAAGAATTTTGAGAGACTTCGACATTTAGGAGCATTTGAGTAGTGGGAACATATGATCAAGTTAATGTAGATATGTGGATGACTAAGATATAAAAAGCCTTCAAGATACTCAACACCCCCGAAGAGGATAAGGTGAAACATGATGTATATTTGTTGAAGGGAAGTGCTGGTGACTAGTGGGCCATCGAGGAGAAGAAAAGGCTAGGTGTTGTGATTACTTGAGAAGAATTTTGATGGGAGTATGTGAGTCAGTGCTTTTTAGAGACCTATTTGGATAAAATGATTGTATAGTTTGAGAATATCCGACATGGATTTATGTCAATCAATGCTTATGAAGCTAAGTTTATGGAGATTCTAAGATTTTGTCCACACATGGTTATAACAGACAAGGAGAGGATTAGGCACTTTGAGAAGGGGTTGAGTACTGAGCTGACAACTCCAATGCCATCCTTAGAGAACAAAGAGAAGTTTTCCACTTTTATGGAATCAATTAGGGGAGTAGAGAGGTCCATGATAGAGCAGCGTGAGATTAAGGGTAAGAAGAGGCTTGTAAAATACCAAGGACAATCTTCTGGTAGTGATGGGCTCCCAGAAAAGGAGGTGCACCTTGGTGATATGGGTAGTCCAATCATTCCTTTTAAGATCAACTTATCCGAGGTCTCAAATCATGGGATGTTACAATCTCCCCCACTTAGACTCTTGACGTCCTCGTCAAGTCTCAACTATATGGCCTCATAATATGACCCCATTTCAGTGCAGACCCACAATGACCCATGGACACCCAGCTCCCGATCACGGAATACCAGTGCAAGGGTGGCTACGTCAACCATGGACAACCCTTTCCTACATGCCTGGACGTCACGGCTCAAGACTGGCATGTCACATGCCCATGTGGGCCCCACATATTGGAGGGGCTATGGCTCTGATACCATTTGTAATGCCCGGGCTCACTGCCCAAGGCTCTAGTAGAGTTTCAGGAATGTTGATTGTCCCCACAGACAACCACTAGCCTTAACTATGTGCTTTGTCCTCACTCACGCGCATGCCAGGATCAACTTCCCGACAGGTCACCCATCCCAGTACTACTCCAAGCTGAGCACGCTTAACTATGGAGTTCTTAGTGATGGGCTCCCGGAAAAGGAGGTGCACCTTGGTGATATGGGTAGTCCAATCATTCTTTTTAAGATCAACTTATCTGAGGCCTCAAATCTTGGGATGTTACAACTATAGCTTTCCACCTGTAGGAACTAATAGTGCAACATTAGTGACAGTAACGGGGCCGTCTAGGCTGTGGTATGAGAGGAAAACCTATTTCAATTGTGGATAGGTGGGGCATACTATGTGGTTTTGCTCTATGAAGGACAAAGAGGTGACTCAACAGTTGAGGTAGAGTCAGCAAGGGTCACAACAATGATAATAGTACAATGGAAGTGGAAGAGGACACAAACAAGCATCATAGGTTGGTTATTCAAGACATGCTGGCAGAGGAAGAGGGTGATAACATGTGATGACTTGATTCTATGCAATGGGTCATCTGAATGGAGTTGTTAACCCTCAGTCTGTGACATGTTTGATCGAGTTATTTCATTCTGGTTTGTCTTCTTCATGTTTTATATATGTTTTGATTGACCCAGGTGTGACACACTCTTTTATCACTAGAGATGTGATTGCTAGTTGTTCCTTTCCTATTCGTTGTATACAAGATAGTCTTAATCTAGAAACTCCTTTAATTGTCTCTACGGAGCTGTGGGATGTGTGTCCGTCTCGTGTTCTTTCTTTTTCTGGATGTATCATTCAAGTGGATCTCCTACCACTTGATATGTACGGATTCACTGTGATCCTTGGGATGGATACTTTGGAAAAGTAGCGGGTGATGTTGGACTGTAGTGCCACAGTGGCAATGTTTGTCGATGATAATGCTTCATGGGTCTTCCTAGGTGATAGGAAGATTCTTCCGACATGTCTAGTTTCATCTATGACAATAGAGAAGTAGATTAGACAGGGTTGTGATGCGTTCTTAGCACATGTGGTGGATACCAAGGAAAATAATCCTAGTATTCAGGAAGTTCCAGTTGTACAGGAGTTCCAAAATGTGTTCCATGACAAGTTTCTGGGTATACATCCTCCTAGAGAGATTGATTTTGGGACCAATCTAGTTCCAGGTACCCAACCTATAGCATATATGCCATATAGAATGACACCAATTGAGATGTAGGAACTAAAGAAGAAGTTGTAGGAGCTGTTGTAGAAGAGTTTCATTAGGATGAGTGCATCTCCTTGGGGTTCTCCTATTCTATTTGTAAGGAAGAAGGATGGATCGATGAGGTTATATATTGATTACCAACATTTGAATAAGATGAAGATTTCCATTTCCACCTATAGATGATTAGTTTGATCAGTTACGAAGTACCACAACCTTCTCTAAGATAGACTTGAGGTCAGGATTTCACCAATTGTGAATTAAGGACAATTACATACCTAAGTCAGCTTTAGGACAAGCTATGGTCATTATGAGTTCATGGTTATGTCGTTTGGCTAACCAATGCATCAACAACATTCATGTATTTGATGAACAGAGTGTTTAGACCCTATCTAGACCAGTTTTTTGTTGTTTTTATAGATGACATCCTGATCTACTCTAAAGAAGGCCAACAACATGAGCAACACTTATGTTAGGCTTTGTCTTTGTTGAGGCAACACTAGTTATATGCAAAGTTTAGTAAGTGTGAGTTCTGGATAAAGGAAGTGGCTTTCCTAGGGTACGTAATATCTACCAGGGGAGTTTGTGTGGACCCAAAGAAAGTGGAGTCAGTGTTGGAATGGGATCAGCCAAAGACACCTAAAGAGGTTCGCAACTTTCTAGGTCTAGCATGATATTACAACAGGTTAATTAAGAACGCTTTTGGGAGCATTTTCATGCAGCGATGGGCATGTAGTTGAGGTTCGGCACTGTGTTGCATCCACAGATAGATGGAAAGTATGAGAGGATAATACATACTTTGGAGGATATGTTGAGATCTTGTGTGTTACAATTTTCGAATAGTTTGGATATACACCTTAGTCTAATAGAGTTTTCCTACAACAATAGTTGTCAGAGGAGCATTGACATGGCACCATATGAATCGATGTATCGGAGACAATGTAGATCTCCTTTGTTTTGGTATGAGACAGGAGAATATCAGCTGCTAGGTCCTGATCTGGTGCATCAAATGACAGAAAAGATCAAAGTGATTCAACAACAGCTGAAGGCAACACAGGATAGGCAAAAGTCTTACACTGAAAACCATCATAGACCTTTAGAGCTCCAAGGGGGAGACATGGTGTTCCTCAAAGTGTCTCCTTGGAAAGGTGTGCTAAGGTTTGGGAATAAGGGTAAGCTAGCTTCCTAGTATATGTTACCTTATCATGTGGTTGCACGTGTTGGGAAGGTGGTCTATGAGCTAGAGTTGCCACCTGAGTTGCACAAGTTACATCCAGTGTTTCATGTCTCGATGTTAAATAAGTGTCACCCTTATACAGAGTTGACTCTTCACCCTATTGAGGTGGAACTAGATCATGACATGTCTTATGTGGAAGGTCCTGTTCTGATCTTGGATAGAAGGATCAAGAAATTAAAGAAGAAGGACATTGTGTTAGTCAAAATTTTGTGGCATCATCACGGAATATAGGAAGACACGTGGGGGCTTGAAGATGAGATGCAGAAGAAGTATTTGTCTCTTTTTATGTAGGATTTTGGGGAGAAATCCCTGTTAGTGGTTTATGAGGGTGTAATACGCCTGACCTAGATTTATGCTTAATTGTAATTTCTTTGTATAATTAGATGCTTAAACCTTAATTCAATCCTATGAGATTTCTTAATAACATGTGACATGTTTTTCATATTAATTGGGTCCAAGTTGATTGATGTTTGAGCAGTCTTTGCTATATATCCTTGTTTTGGACAAGATTGCAATTTACCCATGAGTGCGGGTTATCTTGCGAATTGTCACATGAAGAGAGTGATTCATATGCTTTAGCATCATGAGAGAGATGATGATGCAATGAGGTGCTTTGTTTGAATCATGTTTGGTGATGTGACATCTCATGGTGATTCTAGGGTTTCTAGGGTTACCTTATTGATATGGTGACTATGCTAGGGTTTGAGTGTTGCGACCACTACCCCAATTTTCGGTGAGGGTAGTGACCACAATACATTCTCTATATAGTTTGGTTTTGACCGTGGTGAACTAGAGGTGGGTTGGTTGAAACACTTTTTCCTCTAGTATCTCAACCATGTACATATGGTGACCTAGGGTTTTAGCCGATATAAGTATATGGTAGTGTCTGGATCGAAACAATGTTGTAGCTGACCTTGAAGGTTGCTACACTTTTTCTGCATAAACATAAACATTTTGAAATATGAATGTAAGTGGAGATAAGGTTGTGTTCTTGGAGGGAATTTGTCCTTTGATAGTCTATTATGTTTACACCTCATAAACCTTTACTTCCCTCCTCCTTTGGGTATATAACCCCTTATCTTCACTTGCAAGCAATATTTTTTGGCCCCACTCTCTTCCTTCTTCCTTGTGACTTTTCTTGGAGCTTTAGGAGTATAGTAGGTCTGATCTTGAATCGTTGGTGTCCGATCAACATTGCTTGAGGAAAATTTTGTGCTAAATCAACCCTCTTGGGGGTCATTCTTGGAGAATCTTATCTTGGTAAGTGGTCTTAACTCTTGATCACGTTTTCCTTCTTTTGAAATCCCCATGTTCTTCTTCCTCCTTGATCGTAGACTATGGATCATCCATGGTGGTCATTTGAAAGAAACTCCTCATCATAAGAGGTCATAGACTATGTTTGACACAATGAAACCTGAGTGAGTGGAAGATTTATTCTCTTTCTCCTTTCTTCCTTGGTTTGACCTAGGACTATTTACACATAAACCCTGGCATTCACCGGGGAGATAACACATCAATCCCCATCTGTACATAAGGATATGTTCGTCCTTCACCCCCACATATTCAAAAATATGCACTCCAAGTTAAACTCATTTCACCATTCAGCAAATCCTGACACCGAATGGGTCTATGGCCTGGGCACTACATGATAAGGTTTCAATTGATTAATTAAGTGTATTACAATATCTTTTAACATCAATTAAGTTACAAGCATGGATTATAATAGATGCTACAAAGAAAAAGGTGCAATACATTTATCAAGTACTTTCATAATCTTTGGAACATAGTGAATACATAACACTCGAGATCTCAGTCCCTTATTACATTATTGGGAAATCTCATCCCTTAACATTTTCATCATCATGATTGATAGATCTGGGTATTCAAACCCTTAGTTCATCACTAAACATTGTTACCTCTTATTAGGTAAACTATTACCTCTAGGTTCTCAGACCTAGGTATATATAATACTTGTTGCACAAGTATTTCACATGGATCACAAGGCCCATTTAATTTGCATCATATGATACATCATATCTCATACCTGGCTATGTTCATCATCTCATGATACTTGCATGGTTAGTCTTTCATGATAGAAACAATTATCAAGTACATATCATTACCATGCAACACAAGAGAAACAAAACCTTCCCATTAATAGGGTTAGGGTTTTCCTTTTCAGTGATTAAGGTTATGGTTTCTCTTTTCACCAATTGAGGTTAGGGTTTCACTCTTTAGTCAATTAGGGTTTCAAGTTCATATTATCAAGAATCAAAACCCTAATTCATATTATCAAGAACCAAAACCCTAATTCATATCTCTACACATATAGGGGTATTAATATATGCTTATTGAATGATTATCACATAAGTATGAGTTTCTCTCTCATCCTTTCTAGGATAATGATTACATCATACTTTATTAAGTTGGCTTAATCCTTTTATCATGGTACATTGGCCCACAATTATCAAAATGGATTGAACTCTATACATATTATTGTATCATTTGACATAACACACTTCATGTGTTACTCAATCAAGTATATTGGATTGAGGTTCTTCCACCATATCGGGCATGAGGTGTGTTTGTGCTTCACATCGTATCAGACAAAGAGGTGTGTGTATGCTTCACGCCATATCAGGCAAAGGGGTGTGTGTATGCTTCACACCATATAGAGAAAAGAGGTGTGTGTGCTTCCCACCATATCAGGAAAAGAGGTGTGTGTATTCTTCATACCATATCAGGAAAAGAGGTGTGTGTGTGATTCACACCATATCTGGCAAAGAGGTGTGTATGTGCTTCACACCATATCGGGCAAAGAGGTGCTTCAACCCGATATCAGGTTGAGCCAGGATGATGTCATCATCATCAAGCTCTAGACTTCGTTCCTTACTTTTCTAGTTCATGGACAACAGTCTTATGTCACTAATAGATCTCATGGATTCATAAATTATACAAGAAAACTTGAAATTGAAAGTAGATCATCCAGTATAGAAAGATTGAAGGTGAATAATAACATAATTGGGTTCAAGTTATATAACCCGCCTCAAGAACAACTTCAAAGATCCAAGCTCCAAAGCTTCATGTTACCAAGGTTGAAGATTAACTTATCACATATCCAAGACTCGTTCACAACTCCTTCATATGCAAAGAATCACCATTGATAAGAATTTGGTGAAGAAGAAAAGAAAGGAAGAATCACAACCCGAGATCATGCTTTATCCAAGGTTGAAGGTGACCATGGATTAAATTTTAAGCTTAATGGCTCAATATCATCCTTGATCCTCAACTCTTTGCATAATATCTAATATAAATGGAGTGATAGGGTTCGAAAAGATTCACTAGTAGGTGAAAGGACTGGTATATATAATTGGGGTTCATGAGAGAGGGTGTATAAGAGGTGTCATCACCATATACTACTAGGTGCCACATGTCCATGCATGGTTGACATGTGTCCATGCATTCATATTTCTCTTGACATGAAAAACTCTTGAGGATAATCTAGGGATAATATTTCGGCCCTTAGTCATCTTGTTGAGCAAGGTATTTCAACTCAACATCACTTTATTCACAAACTGATATACTTTTTCTAAGGAAAGTTGCAAACTGATATCCATCACCTCCTTGAGGTTCTTAACACGTCATGGAAAAGGCCAAGAGTTGAAAAAATGATATGGGGCCTACTCTATGGCTCCTTGGCTGATAGGCATCCCCATATAAGCTCTACAACCTGATACAACTCAATTAGGGTCTCAACTATACAACTTTTCTTGGTCTTTTCATCACCAAGAATACCACCACTCAAAAATGATTCAAACATGGTGTATATTTATTTATATATCCTATATATGATTCCAATATAGAGTAGGGACACTCTAAATGTGGTAATTTTCATATCAACCCTACATTATGGGAAAATTGCAATTTCCACCAAAATTGGTACACAAGACACAAGCATTATTCAAACAAGCTCCAACTTGGAACTTAGGATTTCCACAAGCCACCCCTTAGAATCATTTTCTCTCTTATGATGCTAAAGCACTTGAATCATGTTCAAAATGTGACATATTGCAATATAACCCCTCATCCTGGGTAAATTGCAAATTACACCCAAATTATCATATAATGCACAAACAGTTTGCAAATAAGCTCAAACTTGAAAATTAAACTCAAAGAGAGTCTTAACTACTTTTCAAAAGATTAAAACAAGTTTATACATAACTTACTTAAGCAAACTTCTAGGTTTATAGCATAAGGTAGGTCAGGGATGTTACAATTATCAACCCCTAACAGGGATTTCATCCCCAAAATCTCAAGAGAAAATAGAAGGGTACTTCCTCATCATTTCTTCCTCCAGCTCCCATGTGGCTTCTTGAATGCCACGGTGATGCCAAAGAACTTTCATAAGAACTATGCCTTTCTTTCTCAACTTCTTGATTCTTTTTTCAAGAATCATCATTGGACCTTCCACATAGGATATATCTTCATTCAATTCTACCTCTACAGGTTGCAACACCAAATCTATATTAGGATGACACTTTCTCAACATAGATATATGAAACACTAGATGAAGTCTATGTAGCTCAGGTGGAAACTCCAACCTATAGGCTACTTTTCCAATCCGTGTTGTCACTGGGTAAGGTCCCGCAAATTTAGGACCTAACATACCCTTCTTCCCAAATCTGAGAACACATTTCCAAGGAGAGACCTTGAGATAAACTCTGTCTCCAACTTGGAACTCTAAAGGTCTACAATGTTTATCAACATATGACTTTTGTCTATCTTGTGCAAACTTCAACTGTTGTTGTATTACTTTAATCTTTTCAATTGTCTGTTGCACTAATTCAGGACCCAAAAGTTGGTATTCTCATGTCTCATACCAGCATAATAGAGATCTACAACGTCTACCATATAATGCTTCATATGGTGCCATATCAATACTAGTATGATAGCTATTATTGTAGGCAAACTCCATTAAGCTCAAATGTAAGTCCCAACTTCCTACAAACTAAAGAACACATGCCCTAAGCAAGTCCTCCAAAGTCTATATAGTCCTTTCAGATTGTCCATCTGTCTGAGCGTAAAAAGTTGTGCCAAACTTTAACTGCGTACCCAAGGCTTTTTGTAGTCATTCCCAATAACGTCTTGTAAACTGGGGACCTCTATCATACACAATCATAGATGGAACTCTGTGTAACCAAACTATCTCATTTATGTAGATCTGTGCAAGTTTTTCAAACAGTATCGGTTGTTTTAACAGGAAAAAAATGTGCTGACTTAGTCAACCAATCAACTATCACCAAAATAGAATCATGAATTTTGGCTATTCTGGGTAGAACAACCACAAAGTCCATTGTCACGTGATCCCATTTCCACTGCGATATAGGTAAGGGTTGCAATGTTCCTATAGGCTTCTGGTGTTCTACTTTAACTTGCTGACACACTGGACACCGCATAACAAACTCAACTACATCCTTCTTCAAACCAGACCACCAATACATTTTTTAAGTTATGATACATTTTAGTACTCCCTGGATGCATTTCATACATAGATGAATGGTCTTCTCCATAACTATCTTTCTTAATTCATTGGCATCAGGTACGACCAGCCTACTATGGTAACAGACTATCTCATCCACTGACTCATGGAAACCATCACATTTCTCACTACCATACTCTGACCTGATCTGCTGAATCACAATATCAGCCTATTGTGCCTCATTAATCTGTTGTCTCAGAGTAGGTTTCACATGCATCTCAGCCAGCAATTCGGCTAACAAAGATACTTCTAGTTGTACATTCATTTGTCTCAAAGAGATAAACATGTCTCATTTAAGGCATATTAAAGAGTTCAACTATGCTTTATCTATGGGTGGAAATGAAGATTTTCTACTCTGTGCATCTTCCTCTACATTAGCTTTTCCTGGATGATAATCAATTATACAATCGTAGTCTTCGATTAATTCCATCCAGAGGTGTTGTCTCATATTCAACTCATGTTGTGAGAAGGTGTACTTTAAGTTTATATGGTCTGTGAAAATCTGACATGTTTCTCCATAAAGATAATGCCTCCAAATCTTCAATGCATGGACCATTGTAGCTAATTCTAGATCATGTGTCGGATAATTCTCCTCATGTTTCTTAAGTTGTAGGGAAGCAAAAGAAACTACATTATCACTCTGCATCAGCACACATCCTAGACCATTCTTAGAAGCTTCACATATCACAATGTATCCCTTTTCTTGCTCAGGTAAAGACAACACAGGTGCACTTCTCAACCTTTCTTTCAACAATTGGAAAGAAAACTAACACTTGTCATTCTAGAAAAAAGGAACCTCCTTCCTAGTCAACCTAGTTAGGGGTAATGCTATAGAACTGAAGTCTTTAATAAACCTTCTATGGTAACATGTCAAACCTAGGAAACTGCGAATCTCAGTTGGTGTCTTGGTCTGTTCCCACTCTACAACAGACTCCACTTTCTTAGGATCAACACAAATACCTGAAGTAGATATAACGTGTCCTAGAAAAGACACTTTTGACAGCCAGAACTCACACTTGCTAAATTTAGCATATAGCTTGTGTTGTATCAACAAAGTCAAGGCTTGATGAAGGTGTTGTTCATGTTGTTGACCATCGCTATTGTATATTAGGATGTCATCTATGAAGACTACTATGAACTGATCAAGGAATGGCCGAAAGATTCTATTCATCAGCTCCATGAATGCAGCCGGTGTATTAGTTAGTCCAAACGACATAACTACAAACTCATAATGAACATACCTTGTCCTAAAGGCTGACTTAGGTATGTCATCCTCCTTGATACATAACTGATGATATCCTGACCTTAGATCTATCTTAGAGAACACTGTTGCACCACGCAACTGGTCAAACAAATCATCTATCCTTGGTAGAGGATATTTGTTCTTTATAGTCACCTTGTTAAGATGTCTATAGTCTATGCATAAACTCATAGACCCATCCTTCTTTTTAACAAAAAGAACTAGAGCACCCCATGGCAAAGTACTCAGTCAAATGCAACCTTTCTCAAGCAACTCCTGTAACTGTTTCTTGAATTCTGCCATCTCAACAGGTGCCATCCTATAAGGTGTTTGTGTTATTGGTTGCGTACCCAGAATTAGATTAATCTCCAAATCAATCTCTCGAGGTGGAGGAATATCTGGAAATTCTTCAGGAAACACATCCTTGAATTCCTTGACAATAGGAACTTCAGGAAGACTAGGACTTTCTACTTTGGTGTCTACCACATGTGCTAAGAATGTTTCACATCCTTGTCACATCTGTCTCTCCACTACCATTACTGGCACTAGACAGGTTGGAAGAATCTTTCTGTCCTCCGGAAAGACCCATGCCTTATCACTTTCTATGAACATAGCTTGCTTGGAACCACAATCCAAGACAACCTTATATTTTTCTAAGGTATCCATCCCAAGATTTACATCAAACCCATTCATCTCAAGTGGTATAAGATCCACCTGAATGATGTGTTCTGAAAAGGAAAGAACACAGGGAGAACATACCTCTCGCAACACTGCAGATCCGACTAATGGAGTTTCTAATAACAGATTATCTACTCTACGGCTGACAGTCATATTGCAGTCCTGAATAACTTCTCGAGTCATAAATGAATGTGTAGAACCCAGATCAATAAAAATAGATACGAAGAAGGATGACGACATATCAGAATGAAATAATTTCATCTGACCTATCATGACTCGTGGATTGACTACTGCCTCCGACTGATTCATAGCATGGAATCTTATTATTGCCTGTTGCTGACTTCATGCTCTTTTATTTGGTGCAGATGATCCTACTTGGGTTGCTTGTCCACGTCCTCATGTGCAACTACTGAACTATTACCTCTGAGAGCCTTGTTGACTCTGCCTCGATGGTTAGGTTACCTCCATGTCTCTAATTGGACATTATCTCATCATATGTCTTTTCTGTCCACACTAAAAAGCAGTTTATGTCCTGTTGTGGTCTAGATGGTCCTGTTACTGACATTGATGTCGTACTATGGGCTCCACTAGGTAGAAAACTACGGCCTCTAATCTTGCTTGATGTCCACTGCACTTGAGCACTAAACCTTTGTGGTGCTACTGGTGTAGGAAACCTTAGTTTCTTTAAACTTCGAGACCTCTGTCCCTGGAACTGGGCAGGTACTTTCCTACTATTTACCTCACATTTCTCAATCACGGACCTCTCTATCCTCCTAACTGACTCCACAAAGGTGGCAAACCTCCCTCTATTCTCTAGAGTAGATACAGGTGTGGTTAACTCAACGTTCAGACCCTTCTCAAAATGTTGAATCCTCTCCTCATCCATAGTAGCCATGTGTGGACAAAACCACAGAAGCTCCATAAACTTAGCTTCATACTCACTAATTTTTATTGTTCCTTGTCTAATCTGCTCAAACTGTAAGATATTCTCATCTGGATAAGTCTTGGGAAAGTATATACTAACAAACTCACGTCAGAATTCCTGCCATCCAATCTCAACACTAGGTTTTTTCTCTTCTTCAATGGCCCAGCAATGGCCAGCGCTTCCTTTTAAAAGATACACAGTGTGAGTAACTTTATTAGTTTCTTGCATAATAAGGATTCTAAAGGCTTTTTCCAATTCACTAAGCCATGAATCTACGTCTGCTGGGTCAGATGTATCGGCATATTTCGTGGATCATACCTGACATAACTGCTCAAAGGTCTTACCAACTCCATGTCCCTCATTAGGAATAGGTGCCATAGGTGTTGGTGCTAGAATCCGATCTGCCATTGATCAAATCAGGGATTCTCAAGCACTGATTCCTCTGTAGCCTATTCCCTTACACCTCCTCCAGGTGCAGCAACACTGCTCTAAGCAACATTTTCTTTGTGTGCTCCAGCCGTCTTTCAGCTTTACTTCTTCTCCTATATGAGTAGAAGTCACTATAAGATAAACTAGAGGACACTAGAACAGACTCAACAACCTTAATCCTATGTCTCTATAGACTCATCGAACCTTAGGCTCTGATACCAAAATTTTGTGATGACCCACCATCTGACTGACAGCTAAATTGCCACTAGTAATTATGCGGAATAATCATTAGTAGCAGATTAACGAAAATTATTAAAAATTAAAACCATTTTGTAAAGATATCTTTTGTCAGGCAACTCTAAATGAAAGAATCAAAGAAATATATACACCATGGTTCATATTGTACATACATTGTACCATCTCATTTCGAGGATATCATATACCCGTTGTTTTGCCTAGACATATACATAAGAAACATAAAACCTCAAGGCATACGAACCAAAATCTTAGATCGTTTATAAAACCATCACGTACTAACTCCCAAGGACCTGAAAGTATAGATATAACACATAGGAATTCTATCTACAAGACATGACAGACAGTACACTCAACCTGAGTTGTTACTGTTGTTCCTGTTGTTGTTGTCCTTCCTCTGCAGTATGGTCTCTACCTCCTCATGCACATCCACCTAAAAATTATGAAACCCACACAGTGAGACACAAGTCCCAACGAGAGATATAACTCTCTGCCAACAATATTATTATCACAGGTAAACAATATAAAACTAAGAAGAGGATCTTTTATGTAAATAAGCATGTTTAATCACTATTTAATTACAGTGCAAAGCAATAGAAATGCTAAAGTAGTTCAACTATCCATGACAGAGCTATAGATCATCTATTTGCTTTATAAGGATTATGAAGAACATGTATAACATCTATACATCTAATATGTATAAAAGTAATGCAGCATCAACCAATGTTTTCGTATTAATGCCTTAAGCAAATATGCTACACGGCTGATTACATGTTCACAATCACACTTATGCCCAGAGGAGATAAGGTATACCGCTCATGCTCTAACTGACCACCACTTAGTCAAAATCGGTACCATAAAAGATCAATGGAAGAGCCGGCTTCCATGACCTCACCCGTCTCGGTCAGTACGGACCACTGGCAGTAACCACGTGTCAAACTACAACTAGCTTGTCAGGGTATAGCGACATCTTCGCTATAGAGCTACAGCCGCAACAGGAACTCTATTCAGGGAGATATCACATCAGTCCCCGATACATTTTCATCAAGGTGATCACACGGAAACCCTGGCATTCATCGGGGAGATAACACATCAATCCCCATATGGATGTAAGGATATGTTCATCCTTCACCCCCACATATTCAAAAATATGCACTTCAAGTTAAACTCATTTCACCATTCAGCAAATCCTGACACTGGATGGATCAATGGCCTGGGAAATACATGATAAGGTTTCATTTGATTAATTAAGTGTATTACAATATCTTTTAGAATCAATCAAGTTACAAGAATGGATTATAATAGATTCTATAAAGAAAAAGGTGTAATACATTTATCAAGTACTTTCATAATCTTTGGAACATAGTGAATACATAACACTCGGGATCTTAGTCCCTGATCACATTAGTGGGAATTCTCATCCCTTAACATTATCATCATCATGATTTCTAGATCTGGGTATTCAAACCCTTAGTTCATCATTGAACATTGTTACCACTTATCAGGTAACTATTACCTCTAGGTTCTCAGACCCATGTATACATAATACTTGTTGCACAAGTATTTCACATGGCTCACAAGGCCCATTTAATTTATATCATATGAAACATCATAGCTCATACTTGGCTATGTTCATCATCTCATAATACCTTCATGGTTAGTCTTTTATGATAGAAACAATTATCAAGTACATATCATAACCATGCAACATAAGAGAAACACAACCTTCCTATTAATAGGGTCTTTTCATCACCAAGAATGCTACTACTAAAAAATGATTCAAACATGGTGCCCCTTTATTTATCTATACTCTAGATGATTTCAAGAAGTAGTAGGGACACTCTAGAGGTGGTAATTTTCATATCGACCCTACATTTTGGGTAAATTGCAATTTGCACCAAAATTGGTACACAAGGCACAAGCATTATACAAACAAGCTCCAACTTGGGACTTAGGCTTTCCACAAGCCACCCCTTAGCATCATTCTCTCTATTATGATTCCAAAGAACTTGAAGCATGTTAAAAATGTGACATATTGCAATATAACCCCACATCTTGGGTAAATTGGAAATTACACCCAAACTATCATATAATGCACAGCCAATTTACAAATAAGATCAAACTTGAAAATTAAAATCAAAGAGAGTCCTAATTACTTTTCAAAAGATTAAAATAAGTTTATAAATAACTTACTTAAGCAAACTTCCAAGTTTATACCATAATCCAGGTTAGGGATGTTACACTTAGTGGATGGCTCTCTCTCAGACAAGTTACTAATCTTTGTTTCCTCTCATTTTATCCTTCTATGGTTTGGTTTGTTGTTTACTTTTGGAACTTGTGTTGGTTTTCTCATCTTGTTAACTATTCATTATTACAATATTGTTTATTTTTCATGATATGCGGATCATTTTTTCCAACACAAATGTTTTCAAAGTTTTTTTTTCTTTAGAGTATGCTCAATATATTCTCTTGCTTCAATTTGCTCATAAATCTCAATAAGTTTATCATGTGATATCAGTTGCGTCTAACAATATTGATATTGGACAATGCAACTAAGGTCACAAATGTATACATTCAATAAGAATTTACTCTCAGGGAATAGAAAGTCAGTTTGTTGCATCACAATAAAGGAAAAATAGACAAACAAAATGAACTCATAAAATATGTTTAATTGTACAACATACTTCTCATCATTTATGCATTAGGTCTAATTGATGAATTAGAATTATTCTAAAGTAGTTGTCATATTCATAGTATAACTGTTATGGCCAACGAAAGAAATCTCTAATAGTGTATCACTGCATATTCAAAGACCCTTCAACTTCTTTTCATTTATATCTAACGACATATTCTTAATAAGAGGGAGGACCAAAAGTCATCCCCGTTGATCCATGTAAGTGATATGGCTGTACTACATGATATTAAAACCTTAAGGGGGCAAGATAGAAAGGGGGACAAAATACTAGTATGATAGGGGTTGTTTAGAAGAATGGGTAACTAGGCTTTCTTTCATTATGTTATATCAAGCTTGTTATTTCCTGATATATTGAGGTGCAATAGTGTGCCATAATTGTAGTTTCCACTTGGAATGGAGGAACTTCTGAGCGAATTGTTGGCTTGCACCACGACCTAAAAGTATCGATCCATACAATATGAATAGAAGCACACAATTTTCATTAGTGACTATGGAATTGATGCACGAAACCTACTCCATGGCATGTCAACACTTAAAGAACTACAAGTTATCATCAACAATTGTAGAACGCGTGTGGTCAGCTTCAATCAGCCAGTCACCTCCTTCCCAATTGGATTGTGATATGCTTCATTGTCATTACTATTGTGGGTGATTTAGCAAAGAAGAGGGGCTAGAGTATGAGCTTCATACGCCCTACCATCTTCTTCAATGAACTGGCAAGAAAAATTTTAGAAATTGCATGCCTATTAAATTGATGAACATTGTAGTGACCCCACTTCCCGATAACCCCCAATCAAGGGAGACCAAGAGGTCGGAGGCATTATCCCAAAATTCAGGATCATTGGTTTGACAATTTAATCAAAAATAATTATCAAATTCTACTAATAATAAATTGGAAAGCTGGCATAAAAAAAAACTTTTACATACCATTTCAAAATAGGATTCTAAGATTTCTATCCACAGAAAAAATCTACCTATCTAATCCTCCTTGAAGTATTTAGACTTTATCTTCACAAAATTCTATTTTACTATTTGTCCAATTTCATATTTGTACCAAAAATGCCGACAAACAAAACGTCGGACGGTATATTACTATACTGGTATGTGGGGACAAACACAACATGACAAATAGTCTCTAACAACCTAAATATAGCAAATAATTGAGTAACAACCCAAATTATGTTTTCAGTTTAACTTCTCAACCACTTTTACCCTAAACCCTGGATTACCCTCTTGTAGGGTTTTGTCCTTGCAAGGGACACAAGGCCACCTTCTCCCTCCTGAGCTTGGTGCCTGGGGTCATCACTCGGGTGCCCAATGGTCTTCCCTCTGGGGCTTGACCAACTCAGACCTTCCCTCCGGGGCTTGGTCTTGCATCATACATTAGGGTGGTATGTAGGTTCTAGAAGTACACTCATAATTAATTGTTATACATATAGTAACTTTATGAGATTGCATAATTGAACAATCAAATAGTTTAGGTTGCATGTAAATTGAGAAACCTCATGAAACGTCGTGAAACATAAGGTGATTATTCATAAATTAACCACATACATGTTTAGTAGATTCAACAAGCTAATAGCAAATCTAAGCAAGAAATATCCCAAGCAAGTAGTTCAATCCACACAAGCAAGAATCTTGAAAAGTACATGTACTCTATTTACTATCCACTTTATCAGATTATATCTATTCAACTTGAACTTGCGTCCTAGGGTTTCCTACTTGTTAGGGTTTCATTAGGGTTCATTTGTATCATTATCACTATAAACCCTAAAATAGCAAAACTGGTTGCAAACCCTAATTAGCTTGTTAAAACCTTCCTAATAGGCTTACGATCAACTAAATACTACTTTCTTCTAATGAATTTCAGATTAACCACATTAATCACTATTCACCCTAAAATTAGGGTTTCTATGTTCAATATATCATATTTATGTGTACAAAACCCCATAGCAAGTATATTATCATCTTAATCAGATTCAACTCTTATTCTTTTTCTCAACAAGTTATTATATCTCAAAATAACCTATTTAAGACCTTAAATCTGATTTTCCATCACAATTAGGGTTTTATTAAGGTTTACTACATAAACATGGGTAACTTAATGCACTTTTAGAATTATAAACGATATCACTCTTCAAAAGTATTTTTAGTGGATTCCTTGAAATTTTCTGATCAAAATTCATATATAACATGTTTCATCATAGCTACCAATAATTACTTATGATTGTTTTAAGATAATTACATGTGGACCAATAAGAAGACGCCATGTGTACTTTTCTCTTCTTTCCCCTTCCTCCTTTTCTCCCTCTGGCTCGCGGATCCTCCTCTGGGGTCTTGACTTCTTTCTGACCCGACAACCCACTTCCTTCGTGGCCCCTTTCCGTGCAGAGCAGCCGCGTGCGGACTCTGTTCCTGCGCTTGAACAGAGCACCTCCACAGACCACTTCTGGCAGCCGCCCCCTCCGTCGAGACCCATTCTACGACTCTCTACCACATGTGACTCCGTGGTCAACATCGGGTTGCCTCCCAGCTTCCAAGCCTCTGGCAGGCGGGCAACGGTGCCTAAGCCTCCGCATGGCCTCCCCGTATTCAGCAAGGCTTCAAATCCTAGGGAGTAACATGGACCAGAGGATCGGTCATGTGCAGTTCGGACTTGCGACAAGGGGAAGATTTGTTACTTGTAGGGAGATCAGAGGCTAGGAGAGGGTTGGGGAGTTCGGCAGCAACTCGCAAACATATTCTCATTCTCACAGGGGGTATCTACCCCTTAACTAGAGGTCTACATAAAGGGGGGTAGCCTGCAAGGATCTGTGAGTTGGGGAAACTCAAGATTCTTCACGAGTCAGGTTCATCTAGGGACTATTAGTTCCGATTTCTTCTCCTGAATTCAGATATTTGCTTTTTAAGAGTCCTTATTCACCTGGGAGAGAGATATATTGAATTGATCCCACATTTTACTATTCCAATTTTCCCGATCTTACACAAAGTGCAGTCACCGTTGGATCAAGGATCCAACGGCTATCAAGCCTTGCATTAGAACATAAGTCACAATTGAATTGTGACATTTAATGTTATCCTTTACACTTTATGAAACTTGCAAAATTCATATCTCCTAATACGTTTATGCTATTAATCCCAAATTTTAGAAGAAAGTCCATAATGACTTAAACTACTTGTGTGCCAAGTTCGGGACTCAAACTCGAAAGTATGAGATACTTTTCTTCATATGTAAGTTATCACTTATTAAGGCATATTTTATGCATATTTTCTATCTCCTATTCTTTTATTTTCTTTATTTGGATTCCTTTTACTATTAGAAACCATGTGGGCTCAAAATCTCATCCATGATGATTCTATTATCCATATTTCCACTTATTTCTCATATTTTCGTCATTATTTCAAATTTCCTTCTTAATATAGCAATATTTATTTTTTTCTTTTTCTTTAAATCATATTGGACTCATTAATATATAATGATTCACGAAATCACATGTAAAAAGAAAATATTACAAAGGGAATCCATTCAATACACATAAATCATACAATTCTCCTAATCATATATTTATTGGAAAAATTACATTTCCACCCAAAAGAACCCAAAAATTGGAGTTGTAACAAACTTAGTGCCCATGCCGATGGAAATGGAGATTCTATATTTATATTAAGAGCTAATTTGCTAGGGTGTAGTCTGGCTGCGACTGTGATTTGACATACAAAACTCCACCATAAATTTACAATTTGTTATCCGACTACACCCAACAAAACAGACCATACATTTATCTAAAAAAACACACTTCCAAAAATTAATAAGTTGAGTATACAACAGAGATTAAAAGGGACGTGCCTGGGAACAGCAAGTCCGGGACAGAGATTTGAACTGTAACCATATCGAGGTTGACTATTGGTTAGCTTTGAAGATATAGTAAGAAGCAAACTATGTAATGGTGTCTGGTTTCAGAAACGTGGCCATGACATTAGCTTTGAAGATATAGTTAGAAGTAAACTATGTAATGGTGTCTGATTTCAGAAACGTGGCCATAACAATATTTCTACATGCTTATCACTCTACCTGAAATAGGCCGAATCAAAAAGGTAAAAAGTTGTTGAATATAGACCATAACTGTACGCTATTTTAATATGACCGTGTTGTTTGAAAACACGGTCGTCGAATGATATGATTGAGCAACGAGCGAAAGGGCGAGGGCAGTCATCGGTACATTATATCATACCATCTTCCACTGGCACGTTTCGTGAGACAAGAAGTTTTAATAAACACTCAAGTTCTTGATGTCCAGGTCTGTATCCCAACTAGACTCGATCATTGACAAATTTGTACGATATCTAAAATAATCCCTTAAACAAATCCTTCATGCAATGTATAAACCAGCCCTACACCACTATTAGATGTCCAGTTAGTGCGCATTCCTACCCAGAACCCAATTTGACTGACCTAATGCCATCTTATAATTTGATGTCTAGTTAGTGCACGCTCCTAGTAAACCCCTATGGATTAAATGTTTTCATGATTTCATCCTTCATTCTTTAGAAAAGATTAGTTTGGGCCCATCCATAGAAACAAGCGTATCCTCTTCACCATAATTTGCTCTCTTTTCCTGCCACTCTAAATCATACTATTACTGTGTCAGAAGTGGATGCCACCGCTGCAGCCGACCGGCCTACAAGCCTAAACTTAAGAGTTTAATGTCTTTTCTAATGTCCCTGGCCGGAATTTTCTTTTTGGATGACCTCTTGATTGCGACGAGATTACATATGGTATAGTTTTCAAGTTCATGTGGTTCAAATCTGGTAACCTTTATCCTTACAGTAGTGGGGTGATCTTTGGTCACTTATCCTTATTAGGGATGTTTTTTTAATCATAATATCACTTAGTCTATACCCTTTTAATCACCAAGCGAAACCGTCAATTTGCTCACCAAACGCAACCACTCAGAAAAGAACCTGATTATAACCTGAACCATAGACAAATTCGTATTTTTATCATAGTCAGACGTCTTAATGGCGGCCTCTTCTTCTCTAAATGGTGGCCTATTTGTTTCAAATGAATTGGGTCTTGTATGAACCGGTCTTATAGCTTCATCAAGAAGGAAAATAAAAGAGACACAAATATTGCTCCTTTCCTGAAACATTACTCCTCGCCTCCGGTACCCTATGCTCGACTTTAACCTCCGACATCCATAGGTTTTGTTTGCATTCTAGGGTTTCACAATATAGGGTTTCATATCATCCTTCCCAGACTCACTGTCTACCCCTTCCAATTTCCAAACATGTTGGCAGTTCACTCTTCGAGCTACTCAAGGTCTACCCTTGGCGTGCCACTCTCTCAAACGGGTGCCATCGGATCCATTACTAACCTTCTTGTCGCCTTCCTCCCTTTCTCTTCACATCATGCATCATGATTTACTTCTTGTCACACATCTTCACAATATCAAATTTCCCCCTCCCTCAAATTATAATAAAAATACATCATCACATATTTTGTTCTTTTTTCATTTGTTCTCCCGACCACACCCCACCATCAAATTTATGCACGCCTCCTCAATCCTAAAGTTGGTTGACCTCATTGATGGTACCACTTAAACCATATCAATGCTCAATCGATTGTTTTTCTTCTCCTTCCCCAATGTTCCATTTCTAGCTCACCCCACATTCACCACTGATGATCCAACCATCTCTTTCTTAAACACACTGACTTCACTCACCATCATCTCATTATCATTTCCCTAAAACAATCAAAACTCTCAAAATTCCTTCTCTTACTTACAGACAAACCCCACGTGTGTTTGTGGTCTTTATCCTCGACATGAAGATCCCTTAGTATTTGGATCATATGCCTTTTCCATTCCAAATCACCCCATCATCAACCTAAATAGGGTTTTCTTCAACAAGGAAATACTGGAAAAGCTTGCATATCTCACATCTACTGATACTATAAGTTCTTATCAGAACCTACAAGAAAAAAATGGATCTCGCCTTTGTACGTGGACCTTCATCGCATGATTCCTAACAAAAATCAAGCATCTTCCATTTCTTCATCTTCAAAGGATTGAACTCATTATGAGAATGAGGACAAAGACAAAGACAAAGACAAAGACAAATGTGTATACTTATCCAATCCTAATAAATATGATATGTTTTTTGCGAATATCTTCCCTAGTGATATACCTCACTCACCTCCCCCAATATAGTGGATATAGGTCATGCATAAGCATAAAAAAGTGATTATATCTGAGACGCACCGTTCGAACAAAATGTTATTAACTAAGCGAAAGCGATCATTAACAGTGGATTACTGAAAATCATTAAAAATTAAACCATTTACAAAGAGATCCAAACATCGGAAAACTCTTTTATCAAGAACCAATGTATTTTATTTACATATTGGTTCATAAATACATATCATGTACCATCCCTTTTCTAGGGTTACAAGCATCAACTGCTCTGTTAAAACTATACATAGGCAACATAAGAACCTCAAGGCATCAAGCCAAAATCTCAGATTGATTCATTAAGAGTACTAACTACTAACTCCGAGGACCTAAGAGTACAGATACGACACATAGGACTCTCTATACAAAATATGACAGCCAGTGCCTCCACCTGGAATATCATTGTTGTCCCTATTGTTGCTGCTACTGCTCCTCTGCTACAGGGTTTTTGCCTTTTCTTCCGCGTCTACCTAAAAAGGTTAGATCCCACGGGGCTGAGACAATTGAAATTGTCCCAGCGAGAGATATAACTCTCCTCCAGAAACATTATTATTGCAGTTTAATAGATTAAAATTGAGAAGAGGAATCATATATATTCAACAGCAGATAAATCAATGTCTAAACATATTGGAGCAATATTCTTACTCAAAGCATTTCAGTTATGACTTGATAAAGCAGCATGTCACTTATTCAATACGGAATTGAAGAACCGGTATAAAATTTATCCATATGCTAAGCATGGTAACATCAACCAATGATTCTCGTATTTCAACCTTAAGCAAATACGCTACACAGCTGATTACATTTTACAATCATACTTAAGCCCTGAGTAGATGAGGTATACCGCTGATTCTCCAACCGACCATTACGAAATCAAAATTGGTATCATACATAGGTCAATGGAAGAGTCAGACTCCATTACCTCAACTGTCTCGGTCAGTTTGAGATCATATGCAGGACATCTTGTGTCTCTGCTAAATAGTTGTCTAGGGTATACTGGCATCTTCGCTATAGAGTTATAGCTTGTAGCATATACTCTTTTCAGGATATGGCCCATAGCCAATGCCTAGTATTGTAGACTTATGACCCATAGACATACTCTTATTGGGATATGGTCCATAACCATTCTTGTGCATATGATATGACCCACAGTCATTCCTATGAGGCGTAAGGATATTTTTGCCCATTACCCCTACATATTCAAAAATATGCATTCCAGGAATTTCCATAGGAAAACCTATTTCTTCATCACCAACTAATGACGATGATGGATCTATGGTCAAGGATTTTTATGATAAGATTTCACTTGATTAATTAAGTACATTACCATATTCTTCTAGCATCAGTCATGTTTTCAAACATAAATTATTATAACAAATGCTACAAAGAATGTATAATACTTTTATCAAGTACTTTTCAAAGCTTTATAAGACATTGGGATCTCAATCCCTTATCACATCATGGGAATTCTCATCCCTTAACATATCATCATCATGATTATGGAATATGGGTATTCAAACACTCAGTTCATCAAAGAACAATTTTTACCACTTATTAGGTAACTAATACCTTCAGGTCATCTGACCAAGGTAAACATGATACTTGCTACACAAGCATCTCACATGGCTCTCAAAGCCCATTTAACTCTTATTACCTCTTACTAGGCAACAAATCATATAATGGCTCACAAGGCCCATAAAACATTTTAAATAAATAACACATCATAGCTCATACCTGGCTATGCTCATTATCTCATGATATCTGCATGATTACTACACATGATAATGGTTATATCAATTACATATCAGTACCATGCAATGTAATGGTAGTATCACTATTCCCTCATTAGGGTTAGGGTTTCCCAAATCATGTCAATCAGGGATATTCATCCCATTACTCAAAATTAGAGTTATGGTTTATCATCATATTGCCCAAGATTAGGGTTTCATGCATTATAACCCAAAACTAAGGTTTCACATACCTTCACCCTATATTAGGGTTAGGGTTTCATATAGAATTACATAGCATCACCCTGGATTAGGGTTTCACACATCATTACCTTGAATTAAGGTTCCTTATAACTTTTCCCCAAATTAGGGTTTCATGAGATTTTACCCGAAATTAGGGTTTCATGAAGCATCCTCTTAAATTAGAGTTTTTCATTATATTACCCAGAATTGGTGTTTCTCATATCATCACCCCAGATTAGGGTTACACCAATACCCTAGATTAGGGTTATGCCTAGTATTGCCCTAAATTAGGGCTAGGGCTCATCAACCTTCTCAATTAGGGTTTCATGATCACTGTATCAAGGATCATACCCTAATTACATATTTTATTCATGTTGAAAGTGTTGAGGCTTAACCACTACATGATTATTATACATGTATGAATTCCTCTCTCTCTCATCCTCTCTAGGATTTTGATTACTTCAAGCTTAAGAAGATTAAGTCTACCCTTCATTCAAGTACATACATCTATGATTATCATAGTGTAGTGAGTTACTTCTTTCATAAGCATCAAAGGTTAACCACTCAAAAGGTACTAATCACTTACGTACCTTAAAGGTAAAACCATTGTAATTATCATCATTACCAATCATAGGGTTAATTGATCTTTCATAGCTTTGAGACTATTAGGTCTCCAAATGGTTTTGATACTTTTGAACCTTCAAACGGTTTTGACCTCCTTGACCTTCAAAAGGTTTTGAAACCGTTTGCCATCCAAACGATTTTGAAACCGTTTGGGCATCTAGGGTTGAGACCATTTTCTCTTAAATGGTTTTGAAACCGTTTGGTGCTTTCAGCCTTTGAAATCATTTGATCAAATTAACCTTGAAACCGAATGAACAACCCATCATTGAAACCAATTGAACATCAAACGATTTTGAGACCGTTTGCCCTCCAAACGGTATGAAGACTGTTTGATCCAAACAGTCTCAAGATCGTTTGGAATCAAACGATCTCAAGACCTTTTTGTCCAAACCACCTTGAAACTGAATGGATCAATTAGGGTTTATTAATCAATCGATTTCAGGGTTTTCACTCATTGAGCCATCCAACATTAAGACCATTGAAAGTACATCAACTTGTAACCCTTGGATCTCCATCCATCCATGACTCCTCTTGACCTCAAATGGTCTTGAGACAGTTTGATCCCAAATGGCCTTGATACCGTTTGCCCTCAAACGGTCTTGAGACCATTTGGGCCATTCAACATAGAAATCAACTCCATCAATTTAGGGTTTCAACCAATCAATCTGATTAGGGTTTATAATCAATGGACCATCCATTCTTGAATCCATTTTAATTAGATCAATTTGAACCATTGGATCTCCATTCATCCACATCAGCAAATGACTCCAAATGGTCTTGAGACCGATTGACCTCAAACGATCTTGAGACTGTTTGCTCTCAAACAGTCTTGAGACTGTTTGCTCTCAAACAGTCTTGAGACTGTTTGCTCTCAAACAGTCTTGAGACTGTTTGCTCTCAAACAGTCTTGAGATTGTTTGATCACCAAATGGTCTTGAGACCGTTTGATCATCAAAGTTGAAACCGTTTGCACATGATCTTTATTGAGGTGTCTGATAAGATGAAATCATCATCTTCAAGATACAAACCTTCGAAATCTCATGTGATTCTTATGGTGATTTCATCAATTAATCAATTGGAATTTCGGGAAAGAAGAAAGAATCAACATCTGATAAAGAAGGAAAATCAATAATAACATTTAAGGGTTCAAGTTATATAACCCTCCTTCAAAGTTGAATCCAAGCTTCAAGCTTCACGTTCTCAATGGTGAATGAAGCTTTCTCAACTGTCCAAGGTCTGTTCTTCAAGTCTTTGGATGAAAAGAATGGCTAAAGTTGAAGATTGAATGGAGAAAAGAAGAAAATAAGCATTGAATTTCGATTTCCACCATGAAATCAAGGTTGAAGATGATTAAGGAGCTCACCTACAGGTTGGGGTACGTCCTCCTATTTCTCCTAAGCTCCCTTGTGCATGGCCAAAGCAAGGAAAGAAAGAAGAGTAAAAAAAGCCTTTCATGTGGGTGAAAAATGGAGTGTATATAAGGGAATTTCAAGAGAGAGAGAAAGTGTTATAAAAATCCTTCAATTCCTTAAACTGATGCCACTTATCCCCCTCACTTCCTTTCATATGAAGCCATCATCCTCTCCTTCGAAATCCTCTTCTTTATCCATTAATTAAAAGAAAATAAATTAAGCACCTTAATCAATATAATAATATCCAAAAATTAGTGGATATTTCTTTTTTTTTAACTAATGTGAGTGGGCTCTCCACTCACTTTAGATATTTCGGTGCCATTTCAAGGCAAAAGGACTTCCATACTTATATAAATTCAACCATCACATTTTTGGTTGAAGGACACTTCCATTAATATATTTATTTTTGCATTAAATTGAATTAGGGTTTCAATTATGCTTAAATCTTTATTATTTTAATATCAAGATTCTCACTCCTCCAAAGAGATTCAAATGAGATTCCCTATGATTTTATTTTCTCTAATTGATACCAAGAAACCTTAGGGACTCCTTAGAAGTGGTATTTTGCATATTGAACCATAGGTTTTGGGTAAATTGCATATTACACCAAAACTAGGTTTTAATGCACAAACATTGCTTAATAAGCTCTTTGTTGGTGCTCAGGCTTTCACAAGTCATACCTCTGCATCATTCTTATTATTATGATTCTATAACACTTGAGGAATATTTTATCATGTAATATTTGCAAGTTAACCCCTCAACATGGGTAATTTGCACTTTAGTCCAAAACGGGCAAAACATTGTTTTAAACAGTATTCAAAAAGGACTAAAATTTGAAACATAAGCTCCTTTTTAGCCTTAATTACTTTTAAAAAGATAAAAGCAAGCATATAGTTATCTTTCTTAAACAAAACATCTAGGGTTAAAGCATAATCTAGGTCAGGGATGTTACAAATTATCCACCCCTAACAAGGTTTTCGTCCCCGAAATCATCAAGAGAAAAGAGAAGGGTACTTCCTCCTCATCTCTTCCTCTAGATCCCATGTAGCTTCTTCAATACCACGGTGATGCTAGAGAACTTTCACAAGACATATGTCTTTCTTTTTCAGCTTTTTAATTCTTTTATCAAGGATCATCACAGGTCCTTCAACATATGATATATCATCATTTAATTCTACCTCCACAGGTTGCAAAACTAACTCTGTGTCAGGATGAGACTTTCTCAGCATGGAGATATGGAACACTAGATGCAACTTATGCAGCTTAGGTGGAAATTCCAGCTTATAGGCTACCTTTCCAATATGTTCAATGATTGGATAAGGCCCCATAAATCTAGGAGCTAACTTTCCCTTCTTTCTAAATCTAACGACACCTTTCCAAGGTGAGACCTTGAGGTAAACTCTGTCTCCAACTTGGAATTCTAAAGGTCTTCATCGTTTGTCAGCGTACGACTTCTGTCTATCATGTGCAGTATTTAATTATTGTTGTATTACTTTAATCTTCTCAGTTGTCTACTGCACTAATTCAGGACCCAAAAGTTGATATTCTCCTATTTCATACCAACATAAACGAGATATAAAATGTCTACCATATAATGCTTCATATGGTGTCATATCAATACTGTGCTGATAACTATTATTGTAAGAAAATTCTATCAAGCTCAGGTGTAGATCCCAACTTCCTACAAACTGAAGGACACATGCCCTAAGAAAATCCTCCAAGGTTTGTATGGTCCTCTCAAATTGTCCATCTATTTGTGGGTGAAAGGCAGTACTAAACCTTAACTGCGTACCCAAAGCTTTATGTAGTCGTTCCAGAGATAATGTCTCCAGATCTTCAAAGCATGAACCACAACAGCTAGCTCTAGATCATGTGTCAGATAATTCTCCTCGTGTTTCTTAAGATGTCAAGAGGCAAAAGAAATCACTTGATCATCCTGTATCAGCACACATCCTAGACCATTCTTAGATGCATCACAGAAAACTATGTACCCCTTCCCTTTCTCAGGTAACACTAGCACAGGTGCACTTGTTAACCTTTCTTTCAACAACTAGAAAGAATGTTGTCACTTGTCATTCCAAACAAAAGGAACCTCCGTCCTGGTCAACTTGGTTTGGGGTAAAGCTATAGAACTAAAGTTCTTAATGAACCTCATGTAATAGACTTCTAGTCCTAGGAAACTATGTATCTTCGTTGGTGTCTTTGGCTGTTCCCATTGCAGTACAGATTCTACCTTCTTAGGATCAACACAGATACCTGAGGAAAATATTACGTGTCCTAGAAAAGAAACTTCTGGTAACCAAAACTCGCATTTGCTAAACTTAGCATATAGTCTATGCTCCCTTAGAAAAGTTAAAGCTTGACGGAGGTGTTGCTCATGCTGTTCAGCATCTCTACTATATATCAAGATGGCATCTATGAAGACTACTATGAACTGATCAAGAAAAGGTCGGAAGATTCTATTCATGAGTTCCATAAATGCAGCTGGTGCATTAGTTAGTCCAAACGACATAACTATGAACTAATAGTGACCATACCTTATCCTAAAGGCAGACTTAGGTATGTCACTCTCATTGATACGCAACTGATGATATCCCGACCTCAGATCTATCTTAGAGAAGATAGTTGCACCACGCAACTGATCAAATAGATCATCGACCCGTGGAAGAGGATACTTGTTCTTTATGGTTACTTTATTCAACTATCTATAATCAATGCATAACTACATAGATCCGTCCTTTTTCTTAACAAAGAGAACTGGATCACCCCATGGTTAAGTACTCCGTCGGATAAAACCTTTCTCAAGCAACTCCTGTACCTGTTTCTTGAGCTCTTCCATCTCAGCAAGTGCCATTCTATACGGTGTTTGTGCTACTAGTTGCGTGCCCGGGATTAGATTAACCTCAAAATCAATCTCTCAGGGTGGAGGAACACTTGGAAGTTCCTCAGGAAACACATCTCCAAACTCCCTAACTATCAGAACTTCAGAAGGATTAGAACTCTCTATTGTGGTGTCTACCACATGTGCCAAGAATGCAAAGCATCCTTGTCTCATCAGCTTCTCAGCTACCATATCCGATACAAGGCAGGTTGGAAGAATCTTTCTATCTCCCTGAAAGATCCATGTGTCACCGTCATCTGAGAACACAGCTTGCTTGGAATCACAATCCAAGACAACCTTATACTTTTCTAGGGTGTCCATCCCAAGAATTACATCGAACCCGTGCATCTCAAGTGGTATAAGATCCACCTGAATGTGATGCTCGGAAAAGGAAAGAATGCAGGGAGAACACACCTACCACAGCACTGCAGATCCCAACAAAGGGGTTTCTAACAACAGATTATCTGCTCTATGACTAACAATCATATTACAGTCAAGGATCACTTCTCGGGTGATAAAGGAATGTGTACCACCCAGATCAATCAAAATAGATACGAAGCAGGATGAAGACATATCAGAATAAAATAGTTCAATCTGACCTTTCACAACTCGAGGGTTGACTACTGCTTCGGGCTGATTCATCGCATAGAATCTCATTGTTGCTTGCTGTTGACCCTGTGCTTGGTTGTTGGGTGCCGACGAACTAGCTTGGGATGCTTGTCCACGTCCTCTAGTGCCACTCAAAATCTATTTCCTCTGATGACCTTGTTGACTCTACCTCGGTGGTTGGGTTACCATTATGTTTCCAACTGGACAATCCCTTGCTAGAAGTCCTACCTGTCTGCACTGGTGGCAGATTCTATTCTCTTGATATGGTCTAAAATGTTGTAACATCCTAGGATTTGAGGTCTCAGATAAAATGATCTTAAAAGGAATGATTGGACTACTCATATCACCAAGGTGCACCTCCTTTTCCAGGAGCCCATCACTAAGAACTCCACAGTTAAGCGTGCTCCGCTTGGAGTAGTACTGGGATGGGTAACCTGTCGGGAAGTTGACCCTGGCATGCACGTGAGTGAGGACAAAGCGTGTAGTTAAGTCCAGTGGTGGTCTATGGGGACAAACGTCATTCCTAAAACTCTACTAGAGCCTTGGGCAGTGGGCCTGGGCGTTACAAATGGTATCAGAGCCAATTCCCCTCTAGTAGGTGGGGCCCACATGGACATGGCATGCCAGTCTTGAGCCGTGCGGTCCAGGCATGTAGGAAAGGGCTGTCCATGGTTGACGTAGCCACCCTTGCATTGGTATTCTGTGATCGGGAGCTGGGTGTCCATGGGCCATTGTTGGTCTGCACTGAAATGGGGAAGAGATTATGAGGCCTTATAGTTGAGCCTTGACAAAGAGTCTAAGTGGGGGAGATTGTAACATCTTAGGATTTGAGGCCTCAGATAAAATGATCTTAAAAGGATTGATTAGACTACCCATATCACCAAGGTGCACCTCCTTTTTCGGGAGCCTATCACTAAGAACTCCATAGATAAGCGTTCTCATCTTGGAGTAGTACTGGGATGGGTGACCTGTCAGGAAGTTGATCCTGGCATGCGCGTGAGTGAGGAAAAAGCATGTAGTTAAGGCTAGTGGTGGTCGGTGGGGACAGACGTCATTCTAGAGACTCGGGCAGTAGGCTCGGGCGTTACAAATGTCCAGTTTCTAATGTTGATGTTGTATTGGGGGATCTATTTAGAGGAACACTATGGCCCCTACCCCTACTTGACGTCCATTGCGTCTGGGTATTGAACCTCGGTGGTGTTGCTGGTGTAGAAAACCTTGGTTTCTTAAAACTCTTGGACCTCTGTCCATGGAACTGAGTATACACCTTCTTGCTCTTAGTCTGACGCTTCTCAATCACCGACCTTTCTATCTAACTTATGGACTCCACGAAGATGGAGAACCTCTCCCTATTCTCTAAAGCAGACACAGGAGTAGTCAATTCAGTGTTCAACCCCTTCTCAAAACATTGAATTCTCTCTTCATCAGTAGCTTCCATATGCGGAAAAAACCATAAAAGCTCCATGAACTTAGCTTCATACTCTCTAATGTTCATTTTTCCTTGCCTTAACCTATCAAACTAAGAGATCTTCTCATTTAGAAACATCTTGGGGAAGTATCTACTGATGAATTCTCGTCGGAATTCTTCCCATCCGATTTTAACACTAGGCCTCTTGCCCTCTTCTATTGTCCACCAGTGGCCCGCACTCCATTTTAGAAGGTACACTACATGCCTCACCTTCTCTTCTTTAGGGATATTGAGGATTCTAAAGGTCTTCTCCAACTCAGTCAACCACAAGTCAGCATTTGTTGGGTCAGTTGTACCAGCATAATCTGTGGCTCCAACCTGGTGAAGTCGTTCGAAACTCTTACCGGCTCCCTATCCTTCATGGTGAGTTGGTGCCCTAGGTGCAGGTGGTGGCATCATATCCGCCATATGCGTGTAAAGAGTGGGATATAAACCACCCTCTACTAATGATGATAATCAAAACTCATTTGAAAAGCAATGGAATAAAAAATTTCTGACTATATTCAATTTCATAAAAGATTGTACAAAAATACATCAAAAATCTCCCTTTTAGGGTTTACATCATCATACACAACTAGGATCTAGATAGAGGGAAGTCTAGACTACTCCACTTTTGTCTCCAACCAATATATCCATCATCTAGGTCCAAGTCAATGCTAATATCTTCATGCCATATCCATCACCTTGCTCCACATCTGGGTGGTTGGGAAAGCACCCAACAAGAGGGAAGGAAAATAAAAGTATGTGTCACTAAACTATACTAAAGGTGACAAGATAAATATAACAAGTAAATCAGGCTAGGGATTCATCAAAATATGAGACATCAAGAGAATGAGGCCATTTATATAAAAGAATATTTCAATAGATGCTTGCCATAAACATAGTAAAACAACAACATCGCATGTATGGTTAATATTGACTATCTTAACTATGTAGGGTTGAGGCACCTACCAGACCTTCAACCAAAGGGTGAGGGGAGAATAACACATTCCCAGACACCTGCACATATTTCATGTGCGGGGGAGAGTAACATGTTCCCCAGGGGAGAAATAACACATTCCCCAACTATGGGTGGTTGTACATACAAGTACCACTACACTAGTTAATTAGTCTAATAAAATCAACATGCTAGAAAAAGAGTTATGGCAAGATTAATTAAAAGATTTAAATAACATGGCAGTAGGGTGTAAAAACCCAATCAAGATAATACTAAAACTAATTTTGAGGCATAAACAAATTAGGTTTCTAGAATCAAGAATTAGGTTAGATTAAGCCTCGTTAGGGAATATAGGTGAAAGGTATAAATAATTTCCCAACTGAAGGGGGTAAATGCACATACATAGCACATACCTTATTCATTAGAATCCTAGAACCACTTTTCATAACTTTTACACGAGATCAGATCCACTTTCCCTAATATGATCATCATATTTATGTATTAGATATATGTATATTCATTAAAGGCTTAAAAACCCTAATATTACTAAATTTTTGTGCAAACCATCGAATTAGACTCTGAAAACATCACCATCATCTTAGTTAGGTTTTTTTTATCAAAATGACATATAATATTGTATATTTTTGAGTTACTGACATTTTAGGGTATTTTCCATATTTATTAGTTAAGTAAATCAACTCGAAAAATGCATATCCAAAAATCTCAGAATCAAACCATAAGAACATTTTTATTGAGTAGATCTCGTTCTCATGATTTCAAAACACTATTTATTTTCTATTTTTGACATCGGGAATAATTTATAGGAATTATTTTTCCTCGGCCAATGATATCATGTCACGTAGGCAAGGCATGCGCGCAAAGTGCAAACAAGAGAGGGGTGTGGGCTCCGCATTATTGACCTGGCCCAATGGGCCGGCCTCACGTGCGCAGGCACCCGGCTTGCCTCACGGCCGGTTGGGTCAGAGCCCGGTCAAAACAACAAAGAAAAGACGAAAGGACATGAATGCCCTCGTGCGAAAACGCAGCAAAAGCAAAACCAATCGGGGAAAACTAGTAAAATCGTGGGGAGTCAACTTCCTCCCATCGCTCGCGACATGGCAATGAACAGCGAGCAGCATGCTCAGCTGATTTGGGCAAAATCGTGATACACAATGGAATTTCACATTTAGGTACTCAAAAGAAAGAAGAAGAAGAACCGAATTCAACCGTACCTCTAATTTGGAAGGAGGCCCAGAGAGCAAACCACGAAGGATGTCACAAGAGTAGGGGAAAACTGTGGATAGGTTGTGGTAAAGACAATCGCGAAACTCGAAAATGGCAGCGTGGTTGAGTTACAAATGAGATGGCGGTCCTTGGGGTAGGTATATATATAGGCAAGGTAACCTAGACTAGGGTTTTGTTAGATGGGGGTAGAGGGAGGCGGAACCCAAGTTGGGCATTCCTTGAATATTCACTAAAACTCAAAAACTTTGGGATAAATCGGTGCGGATTTGCGCAAGGAACTTGTAGAACCAAAAATCACTGAATTCCATCGAGTAAATCTCGAGAAAAGTAGATTTGAAATTTTAGAAACAAAGGACTTGTTGCCCAAAATGATCCAAGGAGGAAGAAGATCCACAGATCCTTAGATCGTGATCCAACGGTCGATGATCAACATGATATAACAGTTGCCAATTGTTATTCCTATTCAAAATCGATTAAAAGGGCATATACATTTAAATGTTTTTCTCTCTCCTCATTTGGAGGCCCAAACGTTATCCAAAAATTACCAAATTTTACATTTTGACTAATTTTTATGCGTAGAATCCAAATATGGTGTTATTTTTGCCTTTTGAGGAATTTTGATAGGTTAAATAATTAATATGTCATTTTCTCTTTCCTCCTTCAAAAGGGGTAATAATATTGCTTAAAATTTGTGTAACTTCACCCATAAGTCTCCCTATGGGAATAGAACACGATTTTGTAATTAATTTGACAAGGTGAGATTATTTATTTATTTATTAAATAAATAGAAGATTGTACACACTTTCTCTCTCCTATTTTATTTATTATTCAAACATTATCCAAATTAGTTGCAAATTTGCCCAAAGGCTTATTTTTATGGTTAGAATACGAATTTGGAGATATTTTTCTAATTTGAGAGCATTAAGTATTTTATTTCACTTTATTGGCCTATTACCTATTTTCTTTTGATAATGACATTACTATTTGCATTTATGTTCCACTTTAAATGATACTTGCCCCTTAAGTTTCTTTTTGGTCAAGAAACGAATTTGAGTGTCAAATTAACCTTGTGGGTTTCCAATTATAATTTTTGGTGCAATATATTTCTCATTATCCTCTTTTATCCATTAAATCCCATATTGCTTCTAATTATTGCATTTATCTTCTCCTTTATATAAAATTCGGATTTTCTCTTATTTCCCTTATTCTAGGAAGTGCTAGAAAGTTCTAGGAAGAAATATCTTATTATTTTTATTGCTTAGTGTACAATTTGCACTTTAGGCCCATTATCTAAAATCTAACTGAGGTATGTGTGCATACAACCCTTATTAAGAATATATGGGAAACATTTATCCAATAACCATCATAATCTCCACAAATTACACAAAAAGGCCAAAGAAGATAGGAATGAAAGGAAAAGATGAAAAAGAGCTCCAAAAAGGAAAAATGCCCAGAATTTAGTATGTTACAACACTCCACCCCTTAAAGAGGATTTCGTCCCCGAAATCACAAGCAAGAAGGGAAGGGTGTGTGTGCAACATCTCATCACCAAACTTCAGGTTATACCACCAACCAAAAACTTCCACCAACTACTCATCAACATATATACCTAAGCGTTCAGAAACTTCACATACAGGTCATCATAGGTCAGGTTCTCAAGGACCACCTAGGGTCCATTATTAAGATATTCTTTTTAGGAGATTTAACATTATTTATATTTTTGTCTCATTAACATTATATTCATTATGGTATCACATTGTCATCATTATATTAATTATGTCATATCGCATTCACTTGGTTGCCAAAAAGAATAATATTTCATCATCATACATGAAACATTATATATGTATCTCATTTTTCTTACTAAGAATTTTATCACAATTAGGGCTCACTCAATTATCTCAACATTCATTATTATATTTGATCATTATCATTAATATTTTGAACTTAGACTTCATCATCCTTATATTATCACCATATTAATTTATAACAAATTATTTTTCATGAAATAGGACATTATCTTTAATTTGTAGTTAACATATAATTATTCCAATTAATGTCACGTTAGTCACTTATATTCATATTAACGTTGTCACAGTGTCACATTATCTTTATTTCTCACATTAATGTTACCATTATTCATTCCTCATATTTATTCATTTATATTATTGGTTTTTGCACACTTATGTGAATCCAATTACTTCATATTCACATTCAAGCATTTACATGTATTTTAATGATCAAGCTGAGACATATTACTTATCAATGAATTGATTCACATTAAGTGACTAATCACATGTGTATTAGATAAAAGGTAACTTGCATTTTATATTGATGACTTGATTAATATATGATTAGATGATTATATATATATATATATATATATATATATATATATATATCATTTATGTGTACCAAGGTATGTTAACTAATTATGACACTTAACATCATTAATGTACCATGAAAGGCATAAGGGTGTATATGTTAAGGTTAGAAGATTACAACTTTAGGGTTTAGGTCATCATGACCATTATATTTCACTTATTCATCCTTAGCATGCAATAATTACGAATTATAACCTTACTCATCAAATCATTGGGGTTTATTGGTACATGACATTATTAACATCTTACTTATTGACAATTAGCATTGATATCCATATTATGTGCATTGGATATTCATTAGGGTTCAAGCATATGAGTTATTCCTTAGATGACCATTACATGTTCATTAATATGTAAACAAGCATGTTAGGTTACCATTATTACATGTTTGGTCACGACCATAGATCCAAGCATACAATCCTCCTATTCATGGGGTTAGGGTTTCTAAAGATCAAGTAGATAGATTTCAAGATATCACAAGGTTCCATCCCCCTAAAGAGGATTTCATCCACGAAATCTAACCACTCAAGCATCATCAACTAACCATACTCCACCCCTTAAAGAGTTCAACCCATCAAGCCAAACTACATTAGGGTTAAAGGATAAGTCTAACTAAACCATTCTCAAGATCCATCATGCTTCCATTGCGCACGCTAGTATCTTTCCAAACACCCACACTCTAAGGTCTATGTTCAAAGGACATAAGAAATTATCTTGGTAACCATCCTCAAACAAATCATCATACACATGAAACTTAGGGTTCCCAAAGATATACAACATAGAAGTCTAAGGTCACTATTGCCTAAAAGCAAGCTGTTTCGGGAAATTCGTATCAGCTCAGGCCAGGCCGGTATCATATGGGCACGGGAGTCCTCGTAAACCAAGCTAGTGGCGCGGAGGAAATTATTGCCAGCCCCTGAAACCCTGATCCATTCTAGACACCTTTGCTTCAACTTCATGCCCTAACAGTTGCCTAAAGGCAAACCTAAACAACATTAAGTTATGCATATTTTTAATTATGAGCATACTAGAGTTTTATTCATCAAGACTCTAAGGTGAAACTATAGGGTCCTATATCAACCTTCAATCAACATAGATCAAATCTAGGGCAAACATGTAACTTAAGGGAAAGTATACAAACCTAGGGTTCTAACTAGGGAGACAAAATTGGAATAGCCATATTCTGACTACCATTGGCTCTGATACCATGTTGTAAAGAGTGGGATATAAACCACCCTCTACTAATTATGATAATCAAAACTCATTTGAAAAGCAGTGGAATAAAAATTTTCTGACTATATTCAATTTCATAAAAGATTGTACAAAAATACATCAAAAATCTCCCTTTTAGGGTTTACATCATCAAAGATTGACTACTCCACTTTTGTCTCCAAGCAACATATCCATCAGTTAGGTCCAAGTCAATGCTAAGATCTTCATGCCATAACCATCACCTTGCTCCACATCTGGGTGGTTGGGAAAGCACCCAGCAGAGGGAAGGAAAATAAAAGTATGTGTCACTAAACTATACTAAAGGTGACAAGATAAATATAACAAGTAAATCAGGCTAGGGATTCATCAAAAGATGAGACATCAAGAGAATGAGGCCATTTATATAAAAGAATATTTCAATAGATGCTTGCCATAAACATAGTAAAACAACAACATTGCATGTATGATTAATATTTACTATCTCAACTATGTAGGGTTGAGGCACCTACCAGACCTTCAACCAAAGGGTGAGGGGAGAATAACACATTCCCAGTCACCTACACATATTTCATGTGCGGGGGAGAGTAACACGTTCCTCAGGGGAGAAATAACACATTCCCCAACTATGGGTGGTTGTACATGTAAGTACCACTACACTAGTTAATTAGTTTAATAAAATCAACATTCTAGAAAAAGAGTTATGGCAAGATTAATCAAAAGATTTAAATAACATGGCAGTGGGGTGTAAAAACCCAATCAAGATAATACTACAACTTATTTTGAGGCATAAACAATTTAGGATAATAGAATCAAGAATTAGGTCAGATTAAGCCTCATTAGGGAATATAGGTGAAAGGCATAAATAATTTCCCAACTGAAGGGGGTAAATGCACATACATAGCACATACCTTATTCTTTAGAATCCTAGAACCACTTTTCATAACTTTTACATGAGATCAGATCCACTTTCCCTAATATGATCATCATATTTATGTATTAGATATATGTATATTCATTAAAGGCTTAAAAACCCTAATATTACTAACTTTTTGTGCAAACCATCGAATTAGACTCCGAAAACATCACCATCATCTTAGTTAGGTTTTTCTGATCAAAATGACATATAATATTGTATATTTTCGAGTTACTGGCTTTTTAGGCTATTTTCCATATTTTTTAGTTAATTAAATCAACTCGAAAAATATATATCCAAAAATCTCAGAATCAAACCATAAGAACATTTTTAGTGAGTAGATCTCGTTCTCTTGATTTCAAAATACTATTTATTTTCTATTTTTGACATCGGGAATAATTTATAGGAATTATTTTTCCTCGACCAATGATATCCTGCCACGTAGGCGAGGCATGCGCACAAAGTGCAAACAAGAGAGGGGTGTGGGCCGCACACTGCTGACCTGGCCCAATGGGCCGACCTCGTGTGCATAGGTGCCCGGCTTGCCTCACGGCTGGTTGGGTCAGAGCCCGGTCAAAACAGCAAAGAAAAGACGAAAGGACATGAATGCCCTCACGCGAAAACGCAACAAAAGCAAAACTAATCGGGGAAAATTAGTAAAATCACGGGGAGTCATCTTCCTCCCATCGCTCGCGACATGGCAACGGACAGCGAGCAGCATGCTCAGCTGATTTGGGCAAAATCGCGATACACAACGGAATTTTGCGTTTAGGTACTCAAAAGAAAGAAGAAGATGAACCAAATTCAACCGTACCTCTAATTGGGAAGGAGGCCAAGAGAGCAGAGCATGAAGGATGCCACAAGAGTAGGGCTAAACGGTGGATAGGTGGTGGTCAAGACGTCCGCAAAACTCAAAATTGGCAGCGTGGTTGAGTTGCAAATGAGATGGCGGTCCTTAGGGTAGGTATATATATAGACAAGGTAACTTAGACTAGGGTTTGGTTAGATGCGGCCCAAGTTGGGCATTCCTTGAATATTCACCAAAACTTGAAAACTTTGGGATAACTCAGTGCGGATTTGCGTAAGGAACTTGTAGAACCAAAAATCACTAAATTCCATCGAGTAAATCTCGAGAAAAGTGGATTCGAAATTTTGGAAACAAAGGACTTGTTGCCCTAAATGATCCAAGGAGGAAGAAGATCTGTGGATCCTTAGATCGCGATCCAATGGTCGACGATCAACACGATATAACAGTTGCCAATTGTTATTTCTATTCAAAATCGATTAAAAGGGCATATTCATTTAAATGTTTTTCTCTCTCCTCATTTGGAGGCCCAAATGTTATCCAAAAATTACCAAATTTTATATTCTGACTGATTTTTGTGCGTAAAATCAAAATATGGCATTATTTTTGCCTTTTGAGGAATTTTGATAGGTTAAATAATTAATATGTCATTTTCTCTTTCCTCCTTCAAAAGGGGTGACAACATTGCTTAAAATTTGTGTAACTTCACTCATAAGTCTCCCTATGGGAATAGAACATGATTTTGTAATTAATTTGACAAGGTGAGATTATTTATTTATTTATTAAATAAATAGAAGATTCTACACACTTTCTCTCTCCTATTTTATTTATTATTCAAACATTATCCAAATTAGTTGCAAATTTGCCCAAAGGCTTATTTTTATGTTTAGAATACGAATTTGGAGATATTTTTCTAATTTGAGAGCATTAAGTATTTTATTTCACTTTATTGGCTTATTACCTATTTTCTTTTAATAATGACATTACTATTTGCATTTATGTTCCACTTTAAATGATACTTGGCCCTTAAGTTGCTTTTTGGTCAAGAAAATGAATTTGAGTGTCAAATTAACCTTGTGGGTTTCCAATTATAATTTTTGGTGCAATATATATCTCATTATCCTCTTTTATCCATTAAATCCCATATTACTTCTAATTATTGCATTTATCTTCTCATTTATATAAAATTTGGATTTTCTCTTATTTCCCTTATTCTAGGAAGTGGTAGAAAGTTCTAGGAAAAATATCTTATTCTTTTTATTGATTAGTGTACAATTTGCACTTTAGGCCCATTATTTAAAATCTAACTGAGGTATTTGTGCATACAACCCTATATTAAGAATATATGGGAAACATTTATCTAATAACCATCATAATCTCCACAAATGACACAAAAGGCCAAAGAAGATAGGAATGAAAGGAAAAGATGAAAAAGACGACCAAAAAGGCAAAATGCCCAGAATTCAGTATGTTACATGTGTCATAGTTGCAATGAACTGCCTAAATAGATCATAGAAAGCTGGGTTTTCTAGTGCAGCTAGATTGAAATGGGGATGTTCAGGTACTGATTCCTCCCTATCCTGATCCCATGCACCTCTTCCTAGTGCATCAATGCTATTCTCACCAGTATGTTCTTCGTGTGATCCAGACATCTTTAAGTTCTTCTTCTCCTCCTATATGAGCAGAAGACACTATTAGATAACTGGAAGACACTAGAACAGACTCAACAACCTTAATCCTATGTCTCTGTAGACTCAGCGAACCTCGAGCTCTGATACCACTAATTGAGATGCATCGTTCGAATAAAATGTTATTAACTAAGCAGAAGCGATCATTAACAGCGGATTACTAAAAATCACTAAAAATTAAAACCATTTACAAAGAGATCTAAACACTAGAAAACTCTTTTATCAAGAACCAATGCATTTTATTTACATCCTGGTTCATAAGTACATATCATGTACCATCCCTTTTCGAGGGTTACAAGCATCAACTGCTCTGTTAAAACTATATATAGGCAGTATAAGAACCTCGAGGCATCAAGCCAAAATCTCAGATCGATTCATTAAGAGTACTAACTACTAACTCTGAGGACCTGAGAGTATAGAGATGACACATTGGAATCTCTATACAAAATATGACAGCCAATGCCTCCACCTGGAATATCACTGTTGTCCCTGTTGCTGCTGCTACTACTCCTCTGCTATAAGGTTTTTGCCTTTTCTTCTGCGTCTACCTAAAAAGGTTAGATCCCACGGGGTGAGACAATTGAAATTGTCCCAGCGAGAGATATAACTCACTGTTAGAAACATTATTATTGTAGTTTAATAGATTAAAACTGAGTAGAGGAATCATATATATTCAACAGCAGATAAATCAATGTCTAAACAAATTGGAGCAATATTCTTACTCAAAGCATTTCAATTATGACTTGATAAAGCAGCATGTCACTTCTTCAATATGGAATTGAATAACTGGTATAACATTTATCCATATGCTAAGCATGGTAACATCAACCAATGATTATCGTATTTCAACCTTAAGCAAATACACTACACGGTTGATTACATTTTACAATCATACTTAAGCCCTGAGGAGATGAGGTATACTGCTCATACTCCAACTGACCATTGCGAAATCAAAATCGGTACCATACATAGGTTAATGGAAGAGCCGGACTCCATTACCTCAACTGTCTCAGTCAGTATGAGATCATCTGCAGGACATCTTATGCCTCTGCTAAATAGCTTTCCAGGGTATACTGGCATCTTCACTATAGAGTTATAGCACGTAGCATATACTCTTTTTAGGATATGGCCCATAGCCAATGCTTGGTATTGTGGAGTTATGACCCATAGCCATACTCTTATTGGGATATGGTCCATAACCATTCTTATGCATAGGGTATGGCCCGCAGTCATACCTATGAGGCATAAGGATATTTTCACCCATTACCCCCACATATTCAAAAATATGCATTCCAGGAATTTCCATAGGAAAACCTGTTTCTCCATCACCAACTACTAATGATGATGGATCTATTGTTAGGGATTTTCATGATAAGATTTCACTTGATTAATTAAATACATTACCATATTCTTCTAGCAGCAGTCAGGTTTTCAGACATAAATTACTATAACAAATGCTACAAAGAATGTATAATACTTCTATCAAGTACTTTTTGAAGATTTATAAAAGATTGGGATCTCAATCCCTTGTCACATCATGGGAATTCTCATCCCTTAATATCTCATCATCATGATTGTGGAATATGGGTATTCAAACCCTCAGTTCATCAAAGAATACATGTTACCACTTATTAGGTAACCAATACCTTCAGGTCATCTGACTAAGGTAAACATGATACTTGATACACAAGCATCTCACATGACTCTAAAAGCCCATTTAATATCTTGTTACCTCTTACTAGGCAACAAAGCATATAATGTCTCACAAGTCCCATAAAATATTTTAAATAAATATAACATCATAGCTCATACCTGGCTATGCTCATCATCTCATGATACTTGCATGATTAGTAAACATGATAATGGTTATATCAATTACATATCAGTACCATGCAATGTAATGGTAGTATCACCATTCCCACATTAAGGTTAGGGTTTCCCAAATCATGTCAATCAGGGATATTCATCCCATTACTCAAAATTAGAGTTATGGTTTATCATCATATTGCCCAAGATTAGAGTTTCATGCATTATAACCCAAAATTAAGGTTTCACATACGTTCACCCTATATTAGGGTTAGGGTTTCATATAGCATTACATAACATCACCCTAGATTAGGGTTTCACACATCATTACCTTGAATTAAGGTTCCTTATAACTTTTCCCCAACTTAGGGTTTCATGAGATTTTACCTGAAATTAGGGTTTCATGAAGCATCCTCTTAAATTAGGGTTTTTCGTTATATTACCATGAATTGGGATTTCTCATATCAACACCCTAGATTAGGTTACACCAATACCCTAGATTAGGGTTACGCCTAGTATTTCCCTAAATTAGGGTTAGGACTCATCAACCTTCTCGATTAGGGTTTCATGATCTCTATATCAAGGATCATACCCTAATTACATATTTTATTCATGTTGAAAGTATTGAGGCTTAACCACTACATGATTATTATACATGTATTCCGCTCTCTCTCTCTCATCCTCTCTAGGATGTTGATTACTTCAATCTTAAGAATATTAGGTATACCCTTCATTCAAGTACATACATCTATGATTATCATAGTGTACTGAGTTACTTCTTTCATAAGCATCAAAGGTTAACCACTCAAAAGGTACTAATCACTTAAGTACCTTAAAGGTACAACCATTGTAATTATCATCATTAACAATAATAGGGTTCATTGATCTTTCATAGCTTTGAGACTATTGGGTCTCCAAACGGTTTTGATACCTTTGAACCTTCAAACGGTTTTGACCTCCTTGACCTTCAAAAGGTTTTGAAACCATTTCCCTCCAAACAGTTTTGAAATCGTTTCGGCATCTAGGGTTGAGACTGTTTGCTCTTAAATAGTTTTGAAACCGTTTGGTGCTTTCAACCTTTGAAACTGTTTGATCAAACTAACCATGAAACCGAATGAACAACCCATCATTGAAACCGATTGAACATCAAACGATTTTGAGACCGTTTTCCCTCCAAACAGTCTGAAGACTGTTTGATCCAAATGGTCTCAAGATCATTTGGATGCAAACGGTCTCAAGACCGTTTGGTCCAAACCACCTTGAAACCGAATGGATCAATTAGGGTTTATTAATCAATCGATTATAGGGTTTTCACTCATTGAGCCATCCAACATTAAGACCATTGAAAGTAGATCAACTTGTAACCCTTGGATCTCCATCCATCCATGACTCCTCTTGACCTCAAACGGTCTTGAGACCATTTGGGCCATTCAACATAGAAATCAACTCAATCAATTTAGGGTTTCAACCAATCAATCCGATTAGGGTTTATAATCAATGGACCATCCATTCTTGAATCCATTTTAATTAGATCAATTTGAACCATTGGATGTTCATTCATCCACATCAGCAATTGACCCCAAATGGTCTTGAGACCAATTGACCTCAAACTATTTTGAGACGGTTTGATCACCAAACGGTCTTGAGACCGTTTGGTCATCAAAGTTGAAACTGTTTGCACATGATCTTTATTGAGGTGTGTGCTAAGATGACATCATCATATTCAAGATACAAACCTTCAAAATCTCCTGTGATTCTTATGGTGATTTCATCAATTAATCAATTGGAATTTCTGGAAAGAAGAAAGAATCACCATATGATAAAGAAGGAAAATCAATAATAACATTTAAGGGTTCAAGTTATATAAACCGCCTTCAAAGTTGAATCCAAGCTTCAAGATTCACGTCCTCAATGGTCAATGAAGCTTTCTCAACTGTCCAAGGTCCGTTCTTCAAGTCTTTGGATGAAACAAATGGCTAAAGTTGAAGATTGAATGAAGAAAAGAAGAAAATAAGCATTGAATTTCGATTTCCACCATGAAATCAAGGTTGAAGATGATTAAGGAGCTCACCTACAGGTTGGGGTACGTACTCCTATTGCTCCTAAGCTCCCTTGTGCATGGACAAATCAAGGAAAGAAAGAAGAGTCAAAAAAAGCCTTTCATGTGGGTGAAATATGGAGTGTATATAAGAGAATTTCAAGAGAGAGAAAGTGTTATAAAAATCCTTGAAATTCCTTAAATTGATGCCACCTATCCCCCTCACTTCCTTTCATACGAATCCATCATCCTCTCCTTCAAAATACTCTTCTTTATCCATGAATTAAAAGAAAACAAATTAAGCACCTTAATCAATATAATAATAATATCCAAAAATTAGTGGATATTTCTTTTTCTTTAATTAATGTGAGTGGGCTCTCCACTCACTTTAGATATTTTGATGCAATTGCAAGGCACAAGGACGTCAATACTTATATAAATTCAACCATCACATTTTTGGTTGAAGGTCACTTCCATTTTTTTTTTGAATTAGGGTTTCAATTATGCTTAAATCTTGATTAATTTAATATCAAGATTCTCTCTCCTCTAAAGAGATTCAAATGAGATGCCCCTCTTATTTTCTTGTCTCTAATGGATACCAAGAAACCTTAGGGACTCCTTAGAAGTGTTATTTTTCATATTGAACCCTAGGTTTTGGGTAAATTGCACATTACACCAAAACTAGGTTTTAATGCACAAACATTGCTTAATAAGCTCTTTCTTGGTGCTCAGGCTTTCACAAGCCATACCTCTGCATCAGTCTCATTCTTATGATGCTATAACACTTGAGAAATATTTTATCATGTAACATTTGCAAGTTAACCCCTCAACTTGGGTAATTTGCACTTTAGTCCAAAATGGGCAAAACATTGTTTTCAACATTATGCAAAAAGGACTAAAATTTGAAACATAAGCTCCTCTTGAGCCTTAATTACTTTTCAAAAGATAAAAGCAAGCATATAGTTATCGTTCTTAAACAAAACATCTAGGATTAAAGCATAACCCAGGTCAGGGATGTTAAAAATTATCCACCTCTAACAAGGATTTCGTCCCCGAAATCATCAAGAGAAAAGAAACGGGTACTTCCTCCTCATCTCTTCCTCTAGATCCCACGTAGCTTCTTCAATGCCATGGTGATTCCAGAGAACTTTCACAAGACATATGTCTTTCTTTTTCAGCTTTTTAATTCTTTTATCAAGGATCATCACATGTCCTTCAACATATGATATATCATCATTTAATTATACCCCCACAGATTGCAAAACTAACTCTGTGTCGGGATGACACTTTCTTCGCATGGAGATATGGAATATTGGATGCAACTTATGCAGCTCAGGTGGAAATTCCAGCTTAAAGGTTACCTTTACAATCCGTTCAATGATTGGATAAGGCCCCATAAATCTAGGAGCTAACTTTCCCTTCTTTCCAAATCTAAGGACACCTTTCTAAGGTGAGACCTTAAGGTAAACTCTATCTCCAACTTGGAATTCTAAAGGTCTTCACCGTTTGTCGGCATACGAATTATGTCTATCCTGTGCAGTCTTTAATTGTTCTTGTATTACTTTAATCTTCTCAGTTGTCTGCTGCGCTAATTCAGGACCCAAAAGTTGATATTCTCCTATTTCATACCAACATAAAGGAGATCTACAACGTCTACCATATTATGCTTCATATGGTGCCATATCAATACTGTGTTGATAGCTATTTTTGTAAGCAAATTCTATAAAGCTTAGGTGTAGATCCTAACTTCCTACAAACTGAAGGACGCATGCCCTAAGAAAATCCACAAAGGTTTGTATGGTCCTCTTAGATTGTCCATCTGTCTGTGGGTGAAAGGCAGTACTAAACCTTAACTACGTACCCAAAGCTTTATGTAGTCATTCCCAAAAACAACTTGTAAATTGGGGACCTCTATCAGAAATAATAGTAGCTGAAACTCTATGCAACTGCACTATCTCATCTATATATATCTATGCAAGTTTCTCAGCAGTGTAGGTTGTTTTGACAAGAAGGAAATGTGTTGTCTTAGTCAACCTATCAACTATCACCCATATGGAATCATGACCTTTGGTTGTTCTAGGCAAACCAACCACAAAGTCCATGGTCACAAGATCCCGTTTCCACTGCGGTATAGGCAAAGGTTGCATTGTTCCTGTGAGCTTCTGATGTTTAGCATTAACCTTATGACACACCAGACACCGCATAACAAACTCAACTACATCCTTCTTCAATTCTGGCCACCAATACATATCCTTCAAGTTACGATACATTTTGGTGCTCCCTAGATGCATTACATACATCGAAGAATGAGCTTCCTCCAAGACTAACTTCCTTAAGTCATTGGCATCAGGTACTACCATCCTACCATGGTAACAGACTACATGATCCTCTAATTCATGAAAGTCATCTCATTTCTCACTACCATACTCTGACCTAATCTGCTGGATCACAGGATCATCCTGCTCTGCTTCTTTAATCTTCTATTTCAAAGTAGGTTTCACTCACATCTCAGCTAACAATTCGGCTAACAATGATACCTTAAGCAGTACATTGTTTTGCCTTACGGAGATAAGCATATCTCTTTTAAAGCACACTAAAGAGTTCAACTATGCTTTATCTAAAGTTGGTGATGATGATTTCCTACTTACTGCATCAACCACTACATTAGCCTTCCTTGGATGATAATCAATGGTACAATTGTAGTCCTTGTTAACTCCATGCAGTGACGTTGTCTCATGTTCAACTTGTTACAACCCCAATTTTTTGGGTTCCTTTGGTGAGGAATGTAATTTCTCACATTAAAGATATTGGAACAAATAATGATATAATTTGTTTTGAATAAATAGATTTTTTTACAATAGCCTTGATGATTGTGTTGTGGGCTTTATTGGCTATTGGGCCCAATAACAAGGAAATTCAATTAGTAAATGAATAATTAAGTTTTTGAGAAAAGAAACGTGTGGAAACCTCTAGAAGGCAAAATAATACAATCCAAAGTTGGATTTCTTGCCTCTTGGGTTCCTTGGGTCCCAAGGAGTCCAAAATTGCATAGAGAATGCAATAAGAAAAGAAAAGACCAATTAAGTATTTCCTTGTTAAGAAAGAAATTGAAAATAATGATAAAATGTGGAAAAGATGTGAAAAGAGGTGTAATTGAGTTATCCTTTGTGGAATTTCATATCCCAAGGATTCCTAATGATAAAAGGAATACCAATGAGGAAATTAAAAGAGAAAAAAAGAGAAATCCTCAAAAGGAAATATTTTAATAAACAAGATAATGAGAATAATGCATTTAGATGCATCTAGAAGGATAACGAGTATCCAATAAAAAGGATTTCGAAATAATAGAGTTTCTTGGGATCCAAGGAGTCCCAATGAAGAAACAAGGAAAGAGAAAATACCAATAAAGCAAAATAAGAAAATAGTATAATACATTATTAATGGTTTTTGTGGTTTTGCTAAAGGAGTAGTATTTTCTACTTATGGAAATATAAAAAATTGTGGTCAATGAATTAAAAAGGGCAAGTATAAATAAAATGAAAGAGGAATTTCGAATTCCTAATATCCATATAGTAGGGAATATCCAAAGGATAAAGAGGAGAGAGAAATCTTGCTTTCTAATGAAGGTATTGGATTCCTATTGGGACAAGATCTTGCATCTTGGTGGATGCACATCTTAGGGTGCAAAAACCCTCCCTTATAAAAGGGGTACAGCTCAGGGGTGAGTTCTGAGGAGTTGCATGTATCCTTTCTTCCTTCTTCTTCTTCTTCGTCTTGGGTAAAACCCTAACCATGAAGGAAAGCGCGACCCTAGTACAATGAGAAGCCGTTGAACGATCTTAATGGAGAGAGTGTGCTCTCACGACTATGAGGGGAGATCGGTCATCACCCCTTGCCCGCACCTTCGTGCAACACCAGCGGGAGGACTACAGCGCGGCTGCAGGTCGAGGACAAACCACCTGCACCCCCGACCACCCTGGTCATGGGTTAGAGCTTGGAGGGATGCGATAGAAGCTGTCCAAGGGCACATAATGGTTTCTAGTCACCGTCGAGGTCCATGGGTGGAGGAAGAGTCGCGCCAAGGCTGTAGAACGGCAGCTAGGGCGGCCGCAACCATGAGGCTCGAGGAAGAAGAAGGGCGGAGGCACATTGGATGCTTGTGCTCTCCGCGGGCTAAGGAGCTACCCAACTTATCCAAGGGCGTTTCAGACTTTTCGTTATGTTTTCAAAGTAGCAAGCTGTGTTGCATGGGGACAAGGTGACGTGGCGCCCTCCCATTGGCCAGAGTAAGTGAATTTTGCTAAATTAACTAATTAACGGTAGCTCAGATAGATGTGTATTATACATGAATTTTGCTCAGAAAAATGAGAGGAGTCCATTAAAAATATAATTTAAGCCGAATTCCTTTTGCAATTCGAAAATTAATGGAAGATATCAACTTTAATGTATTAATGTTTAACGAACCCTATTTTGATATGATTAATGTGATTAGTAGGGTTTAATTGATGATTAAAGTTGATATTAGCTTGTTAATGATAAAAGGGAACATTAGGAACAAAAAGGATGAATTTTGCATGTAATTAATTTAACTTAGAGTTTCATGTGCATGAAAAAGATTTAATGGGCCTTGAAACCCTAATGTTGGCAAATTTGACTCTTAATGGCTTTAATTATTTGATTTCATGTATAAAACTGAGTTTTCATGGTTAAAAGCTATTTCGAGCAGTAAAGTTCCTAATTTGTGGATAAATACCCTAAATGTAGTAATTAGGATTTTCTCATGAATAAAAGGTGGAATTAATGGCAAATCGAGTTCATATGTGAATTAGACCATAATGAACTATGAATTGATGATAAATATGTATAATGATCTTGTCATGGATTAAAGGGATAAAAATAGTAGCTTTAATGTAAAAGAGGCTTAATGAACTTAATTAATGGTTAATTATGCCTTTAATCTGAAATTAAGGATTAGATGTGGAAATAATTAGGGTTTGTGATCAATTGCATTTAATTAGGGTTTAAAATAGTAAAAGATGAAGGGAAACCCTAATTGTAATAGAAACCCTAAAAGTGAATTAGAAAACCTAGGAAGTGAGCTAGGTTTAATAGATCTTGATGACATGAATAATAAAAAGGGAATTACGTGATTATTTCAGGATCTTGTTGAAAATGCTTGCTTGCTTGGATTCTTATTTGCATGGATATTTCTGTTCAAATCGTCAGATCAGGTATGTGGTTAATTATGAATAACCACCTTAGTTTCTTGAGGATTTTCTGGATGGTTAATCGCATTGAATGCAAATTATCAGTTTGGATGTTCATACTTGCAAACTATAAAGTCACTATGATTATCACATTAATAATAGAAGTATGGATTCTCGCACTTACATGCCACCCGGATGGATGATGCCAAAGGTCAGGCCCAGATGGGTAGACCAATGGACACCTTGAGTGGTGACCCCAGGCACCAAGATCGGAAATGAGAAGGTGGCCTATGATATTGCATTACTGGTGGGCACCATGAGTGGTGACCCCTAGGCACCAAGCTCGGGATTGAGAAGGTGGCCTTAAGTCATTGGCAAAGGAAACCCTAAGGTGGGTATGCCAGGGTTAGGACAAAAGCGGTGGAGAATGTCATACTAAAAAGTGTAAATTGGCTTGTTAATTAACTTGATTGTGATAATTAGATTGTTATCCTTATGTGCAAACTTTTGGTTGTTCCCACATACCAGTATATTTTGATATTCTAACCGACGTTTTGTTTGTCGGCGTTTTAGGAACAACAATTGAAAGAACAAACAGTAAAGTGACACATTGTGGAAATAAGAAATAAAGTCCAAGGAGGATTAGATAGAATAATTCAAGCTCTGGATAGATAGATTTCCAAAGTTTTCAAAGGTAAGTAAAGTTTTAATTTTATACCAAATTCTAGTTAGTTAGTAGAATTTCATAATTATTATTGATTATTTATTGAACCTTTGATCATGTTAATTGAATAACGGCTTTGACCTTCCGGTCTCCCTTAATTGGGGGTTACCGGGAGGTGGGGTCGTTACAATTGGTATTAGAGCATAGGTTCCTCAATTAATCTTTAATAATTATTAAATTTTACAAATTTTGTAGAACCCAAGGGAGTTATTAGAGGACTGTCTAAAAGATTGAGGTGTCTAGAAAAGGATCACGTCCGGGGGCTGGCAATATTTTCCTCCGCACTGCTAGTCGGAATACGAGGACTCCCGGATTGTGTGACTGCCTGGTCGATGTCTTAATATATGACTCGAAATAAGATACCTTTAGGACTCTCTCATCTTGTTCATCCCTTCTCAACTCAAATTCTGTTAAGGACCTTAAGGATTAGGGTTTCCTCTCTCTTCTCCTCACCCTCTTGAGGTATGGGTAAGGTTGATAAGGATTAAGGAATCCTCCACCAAATTAATAAAAAGCATGTAAATGAGATGTCATGGACATAAGCTTAATAGAGTAAGCGTAAAGGAATAGATACATGTTGAGGTCGTATGACACGAGTTGTCATTTCCTTCAAGAGAGGCCTAAGGATAGACCTCCATGGTAGGAGGACGAGTAGAGAGAGTTAGTCTTGGAGGTAGAGACCTCCATTAAAAGTAGAAACCTAGCACATCCTTTGGGGATGATGTTAACCCTAACCCTAAGTGAAGGTTAGAGAGAGAGAGAGATGGCATGATGATTTTAGACCAGGTGTTTGGATAAACATGCCTTGGATTCCATATGAGCCATGAGAAGTTGATGACCTAGCACCTTTGGAAACCCAACCCTGGGAAGGGTCATGCATGTTTGAGCGAAGGATAGCTCCTTCATGGATGAAGTTAGAGAAGAACCTATAGAACCCTATGGGCTTGTGCAAGTAGGGTGTAGCTTGCACCCATAGTACGTCAATAGTGCTGACAGTAGGATGTAACCCTGGACAAGGAATCATGATGGGTGTCTTATGAGATAAACATAAAGAGCTAAGGATAATCTTGAGCCAAACATGAGTTGAGCAAAGGCTTCACCCAGGTAGGGATATGATGGTAAGCTTGATCCAACTTCATGAAGTGAGGCTGGATGTGGAGCTAGATCTAGAGAGAGAAAGCAGCACCCAAGAAAGAAGGTTGGAAGCTTAGATTCCGAGACATGAGGAATAGTGGGGAGTCGAGGATGATGCGACCTAAGTGGATGATAGTGATTGATAGTGGATGCTTCTAGTACCTATGGTATAAGTGATTACCTGTTGGATGAGATAAAGAGTGCTTTAGACCCTGAGGAGGTTTAAGTAGCCAGTTGTGAGGCTTTATACCTAGTTGGTTGTCCTGGAAGAGGACTCAACTCCGAAGTGTTGCTCGATAGAAGGATCATGAAAGTACATGACATACATTGGACATGCTTGATTCATGGTTAAGAGATTGAGCATGCAGTTGGACACCCGAAGGTGAACCTAGGGTTCCTAGGCCTAAGAGGGGAAGCAGTGTATCTGATGCTCATGATGAGATTTGAGTCTCTATAGTCTCGAGCATGGCACTCCTCATATGTAGAGGTAAAGGAAATCCCTTAAGTTAAGGGTATGTTTGATGAACCCCTCACGACTAAGTTGATCTAATGTTGAGGATGAGAACAAGTTTGACCTAGCATGGTTTAGTAGGTACGCTTGTGCCTTAGTAGTTGCTGGATTAAGCATGCTCATGTGAATGTAAACCCTAAGGATGATTGTAACCTTTGTTATCAAGGTGTAGTTTCCTCCCATCCTGGGAGAGGGACCCTTTGGTAGGGGGTTTACTAGTTTGGTTGGTTTTGAGGTAACCTAAAGAAGTTTCATAGGATCTTGAGAAGCTATGTGAAAAGTACATGGAATGAGAATGAACCTGTAGACCCATAGATAACCATCTCTAAGTGCATGTGGATGTGTTACCATGGAGGTAACCGCTATGGGGCTTGACCAAGGTAGGCAGGTTGCCATGACCCCTATGAAGGGATGAAAGTCAGTCATGAATGTAGGGAGAGATGATGAAGGATTGGGTAAGGTTCTAACTTGCACATGTATTATAATGGAATCCTAAGTCTATCCTAGGGTCGGGTAGGGATGAGACTAATGGAAGAAGGAGTTTCCTAATTCCCTAGTTGCACATGACCATAGGGTCGGGAGGTAACAGCTATCATTGTCTGAGGGCCATGGGTCAGGAGATTGATCACCTTCATAAACTCATGGGACCCAAAGGGCAGATGAGTAGGGTACTCTCTAGATGCATGAGGGAAGAGGGATGACCCCAAAAGTGTCGACACCCTATAGACCTAGAGGAGATGACAAAGGATTGTGTGTGGATCCAAGTAGGTTCGAGACCAGTTTTCCATGGAGGAAATTTTGATATCATGATGTTTGTGTTGTGGAGACATGAGTTGCACGTTTCAACTTAGATTTGAAGGTATACTGGCAAGGTGGGATGTACCATCTCTACTCTTGGAATGGGAAGAACTCTGTATTTGGATGGCCGCCAAATGCTTATTTCTTCTTGTTATGGGAATGAGAGATAGGATAGTACGCATGCCATACACCAAGGATAAAAAATGATGTGAGTTGGAACGTTGCTACAAGGTATGAGGACAGAGATGATAACATACCTTGGTGGAGTGAATGATACATGGATGGTTTGCAAACAATAAAAGGAATAATGTAGTCATCTTATAAGGATGCTTTTATCATGAGCTGTGAGTCATACAAGGTGGAATTCAAAAACTAAGAGGATGAGCTCAGAGTTTCTCGATGAAGATAGGCTTAGAGCCGAGATGAGATAATAAGTAGAATACATGGAGGTGTGTGTCCTCAAGATTACCTAACACCTAAGGAGGTGAACTGGTAATGAATGCTCAGGTTGAGATATAGCTGCCTAGTTTAGCTGGAAGCTAGAAGAAGTTGAGGTTGTTAGGCTAACCTTAAGACGAGGTAAAGAGATAAGTTTGGCTAACACCTAGATGTATCAATAGTGGTTAATCAAGTAAATGATTATTTGGTTAGCCAGCCTAGTCTGTGATATAATGAAAGGATGGTTGTAGAACCTCAGATGTACTTCTTTGGAAAGGAAAGTGATGAAACCCTGATGAGAGTGGTTTAGGGTTTCCAAAGTATCGATCTTGAGGAATTATGACATACAGGAGATCATGATCACCATAAACCATGGTGCTACAAAGATAGTAAATGGCAGTAGTACTTTGGGTTTTTAAGGTGAAGCTGCATGTGGTATATGGCCATGTAAATCAGGGGTGAAGGAGGAACACCATTAACCCAGTGCATGGATATAAAGTATAAAGAGTTCCTGAGAGGGAATGGGAGTTCATCACTATGGATGTTGTGAGTCTCCCCTAGACCAAGGAGGGTCGAGGTGCAATATGGGTTATGGTAGATCGCCTTACCTAGATGACATGAGAAAGGAACAATACTGTCACGAGACAGATTCGGTTGAATTACTTAAGAGAGAAAGATGGTTCAACTACACCATGATGCGAGTTCAAAAGTTCTTGGGTATGACCAAGGTTCACTTCCATGAGGTGGAAGTGGATACATGAAGAACTCGATGATAGTACAATTTATCACCCCATACTAATGGACCGTATGATCCAGACTAGAAGGTTTGATGAGAGCATGTGTGCTCATTCAGGGTGATACATAGAGACAGTTATTAAAGATATGATGTTAACCACCATAGCCTTAACGGGATGCAAGAAGTTTTATAGAGAGGTTGTGTCAGTCACTGCTTCATTAAGTTGATGTTGGTGAAGGAGGCTTTGCGAAGGTCAGAAAAGAACCATAGTGTGTGCAGATGAAGTCACTTTGATCGTGCAATGGCTGAGAGAGAGCCCAGTGGTGACATGAGTCACGAGCTGATTCAAAGCAGACTGACATGCAGTTCACTGTGGGAGAATATGTGATGTGAAAATCTGACCCCTCTAAGATACAGCTGAGAAAGTTCAGTCCCCGATATATGGGTCCATTTGAGATGGATTGGTGGAGATGGTTGTGTTTAGCCTTTCCCCTTAGGATAACATGATGTGTAATGTGTTCCATGAGTCCGATCTAGAGCACTATGTGAGGTACCCAAGCCATGTATTAAACCCTAAACCTATTCAGCTTTTAAGAGGCTGAAATGTCATGAGTCACCTATGAGGGTATGATATACCAAGGTAAGAAAGAACTCAGATGGAAGAATATGAGATGATGAAGGTTCTTGGGAAGCACCATGGAAAGGGTGATGGCACATGCGAGCCCTGATGGACGTATGAAAGGCTTATCCTGAATTGTTTATTTGCTTGATGGAATTTTGAGGGTAAAATTCGTATAAGAGGGGAAGGTTGTTACAGCCCCAATTTTTTGGGTTCCTTTGGTGAGGAATGTAATTTCTGATATTAAAGATATTGGAACAAATAATGATATAATTTATTTTGAATAAATAGATTTTTCTTACAATAGCCTTGATGATTGTGTTGTGGGATTTATTGGCTATTGGGCCCAATAACAAGGAAATTCAATTAATAAATGAATCATTAAGTTTTTGAGAAAAGAAACGTGTGAAAACCTCCAGAAGGAAAAAGAATACAATCCAAAGTTGGATTTCATGCCTCTTGGGTTCCTTAGGTCCTAAGGAGTCCAAAATTGCATAGAGAATGCAATAAGAAAAGAAAAGACCAATTAAGTATTTCCTTGTTAAGAAAGAAATTGAAAATAATGATAAAATGTGGAAAAGATGTGAAAAGAGGTGTAATTGAGTTATCCTTAGTGGAATTTCGTATCTCAAGGATTCCTAATGATAAAAGGAATACCAATGAGGAAATTAAAAGAGAAACAAAGAGAAATCCTCAAAAGGAAATATTATAATAAACAAGATAATGAGAATAATGTATTTAGATGCATCTAGAAGGATAATGAGTATCCAATAAAAAGGATTTCGAAAGAATAGAGTTTCTTAGGATCCAAGGAGTCCCAATGAAGAAACAAGGAAAGAGATAATACCAATAAAGCAAAATAAGAAAATGGTATAATACATTATTAATGGTTTTTGTGGTTTTGCTAAAGGAGTTGTATTTTCTACTTAAGGAAATATAAAAATACGTGGTCAATGAATTAAAAAGGGCAAGTATAAAGAAAATGAAAGAGGAATTTCTAATTCCTAATATCCATATAGTAGGGAATATCCAAAGGATAAAGAGGATAGAGAAAGCTTGCTTTCTAATGAAGGGATTGGATTCCTATTGGGACAAGATCTTGCATCTTGGTGGATGCACATCTTAGGGTGCAAAAACCCTCCCATATAAAAGGGGTAGAGCTCAGGGGTGAGTTTTGAGGAGTTGCATGTATCCTTTCTTCCTTCTTCTTATTCTTCTTCATCTTGGGTAAAACCCTAACCATGAAGGAAAGTGCGACCCTAGTACAATGAGAAGCCTTTGAACGATCTTAATGGAGAGAGTGTGCTCTCACAACTACCGAGGGGAGATCGGTCATCACCCCTTGCCTGCACCTTCGTGCAGCACCAGCGGGAGGACTGCAACGCGGCTGCAGGTCGAGGACAAACCACCTGCACCCCCGACCACCCTGGTCGTGGGTTAGAGCTTGGAGGGATGTGGCGGAGGCTATCCAAGGGCACAGAATGGTTTCTGGTCACCGTCGAGGTTTAGGGGTGGAGGAAGAGCTGCGCCAAGGCTGTGGAACGGCGGCTAGGGCAGCCGCAACCATGAGGCTCGAGGAAGAAGAAGGGCGGAGGCACATTGGACGCTTTTACCCTCCGTGGGCTAAGGAGCTACCCAACTTATCCAAGGGTGTTTCAGACTTTTCACTATGTTTTCAAAGTAGCAAGCTGTGTTGCATGGGACAAGGTGACGTGGCGCCCTCCCATTGGCCAGAGTAAGTGAATTTTGCTAAATTCATAACTAATTAACGGTAGCTCGGATAGATGTGTATTATACATGAATTTTGCTCAGAAAAATGAGAGGAGTCCATTAAAACTATAATTGAAGCCTGATTCCTTTTACAATTCGAAAAGTAATGGAAGATATCAACTTTAATGTATTAATGTTTAAAGAACCCTATTTTGATATGATTAATGTGATTAGTAAGGTTTAATTGATGATTAAAGTTGATATTAGCCTGTTAATGATAAAAGGGAAAATTAGGAACAAAAAGGATGAATTTTGCATGTAATTAATTTAACTTAGAGTTTCATGTGCATGAAAAAGCTTTAATGGGCCTTGAAATCCTAATGTTGGCAAATTTGACTCTTAATGGCTTTAATTATTTGATTTCATGTATAAAATTGAGTTTTCATGGTTAAAAGCTATTTCGAGCAGTAAAGTTTCTAATTTGTGGATAAATACCATAAATGTAGTAATTAGGGTTTTCTCATGAATAAAAGGTGGAATTAATGGCAAATCGAGTTCATATGTGAATTGGACCATAATGAACTATGAATTGATGATAAATGCATATAATGATTTTGTCATGGATTAAAGGGATAAAATAGTAGCTTTAATGTAAAAGAGGCTTAATGAACTTAATTAATGGTTAATTATGCCTTTAATCTGAAATTAAGGATTAGATGTGGAAATAATTAGGGTTTGTGATCAATTGTAGTTAATCAGGGTTTAAAATAGTAAAAGATGAAGGGAAACCCTAATTGCAATAGAAACCCTAAAAGTGAATTAGAAACCCTAGGAAGCGAGCTAGGTTTAATGGATCCTGATGACATGAATAATAAAAAGGGAATTACGTGATTATTTTAGGATCTTGTTGAAAATTCTTGCTTTCTTGGATTCTTATTTGCATGGATATATCTGTTTAAATCGTCAGATCAGGTATGTGGTTAATTATGAATAACTACCTTAGTTTCTCAAGGATTTTCCGGATGGTTAATCGCATTGAATGCAAATTATCAGTTTGGATGTTCATACTTGCAAACTATAAAGTCACTATGATTATCACATTAATAATAGAAGTATGGATTCTTGCACTTACATGCCACCCTGATGGATGATGCCAAAGGTCAAGCCCAGATGGGTAGACCAATGGACCCCTTGAGTGGTGACCCCATGCACCAAGCTCGGGAATGAGAAGGTGGCCTATGATATTGCATGACTAGTGGGCACCTTAGTGGTGACCCCCAGGCACCAAGCTCAGGATTGATAAGGTGGCCTTAAGTCATTGGCAAAGGAAACCCTAAGGTGGGTATGCCAGGGTTAGGGCAAAAGCAGTGGAGAATGTCATATTGAAAAGTGTAAATTGGCTTGTTAATTAACTTGATTGTGATAATTAGATTGTTATCCTTATGTGCAAACTTTTGGTTTTTCCCACATACCAGTATATTTCGATATACTGACCGACATTTTGTTTGTCGGCATTTTAGGAACAACAATTGATAGAACAAACAGTAAAGTGACACATTGTGGAAATAAGAAATAAAGTGCAAGGAGGATTAGATAGAATAATTCAAGATCTGGATAGATAGATTTCCAAAGTTTTCAAAGGTAAGTAAAGTTTTAATTTTATACCAAATTCCAGTTAGTTAGTAGAATTTCATAATTATTATTGATTATTTGTTGAACCTTTGATCCTATTAATTGAATAACGGCTTTGACCTTCGGGTCTCCCTTAATTGGGGGTTACCAGGAGGCGCGGTCATTAGAAAACTCATGTTGTGATAAGATATATTTTAAATTCTTATGGTCTGTGAAAATCTGGAATGTTTCTTCATAGAGATAATGACTCCAGATCTTCAAAGCATGAACCACAACAGCTAGCTCCAGATCATGTGTCAGATAATTCTCCTCATGTTTCTTAAGTTGTCGAGAGGCAAAAGAAATCATTTGATTATCCTACATCAACACACATCCTAGACCATTCTTAGATGCATCACAGAAAACTATGTACCCCTTCCCTTACTCAGGTAACACTAGCACATGTGCACTTGTTAACCTTTCTTTCAACAACTGGAAAGAATGTTGACACTTGTCATTCCAGACAAAAGGAACCTCCTTCCTGGTCAATTTGGTTTGGGGTAAAGCTATAGAACTAAAGTTCTTAATGAACCTCCTGTAATAGCATGTCAGTCCTAGGAAACTGCATATCTCTATTGGTGTCTTTGGTTGTTCCCAATGCAGGACAGATTCTACCTTCTTAGGATCAACACGGATACCTGAGGTAGATATTACATATCCTAGAAAAGAAACTTATAGTAACCAGAACTCACATTTGCTAAACTTAGCATATAGTTTATGCTCCCTTAGCAAAGTTAAAGACTGACGGAGGTGTTGCTCATGATGTTGAGAATCTCTACTATATATCAAGATGTCATCTATGAAGACTACTATGAACTGATCAAGAAAAGGCCGGAAGATTCTATTCATGAGTTCCATAAATGTAGTTGGTGCATTAGTTAGTCCAAATGACATAACTATGAACGCATAGTGACCATACCTTGTCCTAAAGGAAGATGTAGGTATGTCACTCTCCTTGATACGCAACTGATGATATCCCAACCTCATATCTATCTTAGAGAAGATAGTTGCACCACGCAACTGATCAAACAGATCATTGATCCTTGGCAGAGGATACTTGTTCTTTATGGTTACTTTATTCAACTGTCTATAATCCATGCATAACAACATAGATCCGTCCTTTTTCTTAACAAAGAGAACCGGAGCACCCCATGGTGAAGTAGTCAGTTGGATAAAACCTTTTTCAAGCAACTCCTGCAACTGTTTCTTGAGCTCTGCCATCTCAGCAAGTGTCATTCTATACGGTGTTTGTGCTACTGGTTGCGTGTCCGGGATTAGATTAACCTCAAAATCAATCTCTCAGGGTGGAGGAACACCTGGAAGTTCCTCAGGAAACACATCTTCAAACTCCATAACTATCGGAACTTTAGAAAGATTAGAACTCTCTATTGTGGTGTCTACTACATGTGCCAAGAATGCAAAGCATCCTTGTCTCATCAGCTTCTCAGCTACCATAGCTGATACAAGATAGGTTGGAATAATCTTTCTCTCCCTGAAAGATTCATGTGTCACTGTCATATGAGAACACAGCTTGCTTGGAATCACAATCCAAGACCACCTTATACTTTTCTAGGGTGTCCATCCCAAGAATTACATCGAACCCATGCATCTCAAGTGGTATAAGATTCACCAGAATGTGATGCTCGGAAAAGGAAAGAATGCAGGGAGAACACACCTCCCGTAGCACTACAGATCCGAGAAAAGGGATTTCTAATAACAGATTATCTGCTCTATGACTAACAATCATATTACAGTCAAGGATCACTTCTCGAGTGATAAAGGAATGTGTAGCACCCGGATCAATCAAAACATATACGAAGCAGGATGAAGACATATCAGAATGAAATAGTTCCATCTGACCTTTCACAACTCGAGGGTTGACTACTACTTCGGGCTAATTCATTGCATAGAATCTCACCATTGCTTGCTGTTGACCCTGTGCTCGGTTGTTGGGTGCCGACGAACCAGCTTGGGATGCTTGTCCACGTCATCTAGCACCACTTGAAATCTATTTCCTCTAATGACCTTGTTGACTCTGCCTCAAGGGTTGGGTTACCATTGTGTTTCCAACTGGATAATCCCTTGCTAGATGTCCTACCTGTCTGCATTGTCGACAGGTTCTATTCTCTTGATATGATCTAAAAGGTCGGGTTGATGACGTTGATTCTATATTGGGGGCTCTATTTGGAGGAAAACTACGGCCCCTACCCCTACTCGACGTCCATTGTGTTTGGGTATTGAACCTCGGTGGTGGTGCTGGTGCAGAAAACCTTGTTTTCTTAAAACTCTAGGACCTCTATCCTTGGAACTGAGTATACACCTTCTTGCTCTTAGTCTAACGCTTCTCAATCACTGGCCTTTCTATCCATCTTACGGACTCCACGAAGGTGGCTAACCTCTCCCTGTTCTATAAAGCAGACACAGGAGTAGTCAATTCAGCGTTCAACCCCGTCTTAAAATGTCGAATTCTCTCTTCATCAGTAGTTGCCATATGCGGACAAAACTATAAAAGCTCCATGAACTTAGCTTCATACTCGCTAATGTTCATTGGTCCTTGCCTAAACCTCTCAAACTGAGAGATCTTCTCATCTAGAAACGTCTTGGGGAAGTATCTGCTGACGAATTCTCATTAGAATTCTTCCCATCCAATTTCAAAACCTGGCCTCTTACCCTCTTCTATTGACCACCAGTGGCCCGCACTCCCTTTTAGAAGGTACACTGCATGCCTCACCTTCTCTTCTTCAGGGATATTAAGGATTCTAAATGCCTACTCCAACTCATTCAACCACAAGTCAGCATCTGTTGGGTCAGCTGTACTAGCATAATCTATGGCTCCAACCCGGTGAAGTCGTTCAAAAGTCTTACCGCCTCCCTGTCCTTCATGGTGAGCTAGTGCCCTAGGTGCAGGTGGTGGCATTATATCCTCCATATGCATCATAGTTTCCATGAACCGCCCAAACAGATCATGGAAAGATGGGTTTTCTAGTGCGGCTTGGTTAAGATGGGGATGTTCAGGTACTGGTTCCTCCCTATCCTGATCCCTTGCACCTCTTCCTGGTGTGACAACTATTCACAGATTCTAGATAGGATTTTGACACTCCATAGCAGAGGTCTTTTCTCCACTCGCATAACTCTATAGTCACCTCTTAGTCTCCACAATCATAAATGTCTCTCCACATCTTACTATTACATACCACAACTCATGAACCCTTCCACCCCCAAAAAATACCCACCTTGTCCTACCATACTCAAAAAGAAACATGGAACTAGCTTCTGATCACCCATCTTACCTTACAAATAATACAACACCCACCAACCCTCTGAGCCTTCCCAGTACCATTAGTCTTGATCTTCTAGTTCAACACACTAACTTACTACACTCATATCTATCAAGGCCTCGTTGTTAAAACATTTGATGTTTCCAATCCACTATTATTTGCATATGATGGCATCCATGCATGTCTTTTATCCTTAATATTACCTCACAACATTAGTCCTCCATGATCCATCATCACTAGAAAGATCAACTATGTCATCGCTGATGACAAGCACAAATATTTCTTAGATAGAGAGACCAATTATATTACCTTCTCACTTTGGTCATGTTATAGATTCCCTTCACAAATGGACCTCTAGCTATAGAGCTTACACAAAAATCCTTGGGGAATATACAAGGATCAAAATTAGGGGTTTGCAACCCTTCCTTTGGTATACATAATTTTTCAGTGCCATCACAAAAACATTTGGGGTTTGCACCTCTCACATCCCTTTGGATGTACTTAAAACTAGAAAATGCATTGAATCTAGAATTGATTATTTTCCATAAATATATACAACTCATAGAAGATATTTCCTTTACCTTAGATGGTCATACCTATTCCATCCACATTAATCAAACTATATGAACATTAACCCAACTACCTAACACCTCCACAAAACCCCCATAAACACCAACTACCATGACACTAGACTCAGTATCTATAGTCACATTAGATCTTCAATACCACCACATAAACCCACCAAAAAAAACCATCCACCATCAACCATATTAGACATGAAAATTGTGTCTCCTTCAAGATAAAATCATATCTTACTAACCAAACTATTAAGAGTATCCTTGGCATGTACCATATATTTAATAGCCTTCGTAGCTTCAACAAAAAACTCAAAAACCAAGTTTCTGTCACTAATCCTACAAATCCTACATAAGCTCAAAATCTCCACCAAAACATAAATCTAATCTTGGAATTGGTAGCATCAAGGAAGATATCAAGGAATACACCAATTCCACCTCCAAATTCATCAACCTCCTCTCTAACAATCTTAGAGAAGAAGGCAATGATATAAAGAAGGAAATTGTATGCACCCTCCTAGCATCCACATGGAGGAGTCCAACTATCCAAGAACCAGTTTTGAACATTCACATGAGACCCTCAAAGGTATATATAACTCTCCCATTTTTTTGTCACTAAAATATTCATCTGGTATTTATTCACCATAATCTACAGTATCAACATCCACATATGGTCTGGATCTTCTAGATTATATTATTTATAAAAACTCACTAAACCACTTTAGAGACCTATGATCCAACATAGAAATAAAATCAAGTACATTAGGCATTCCAGGATATAAAAAAACATCTTGTTGGTCATCAAAATAAAAACTAAGTCACATCTTAGTACATACATAGACAAACTAGATATATAAGAGATATGTATATATAAAACTCTCTTGCACTATTTAGTCATTTTTCCTATAGTCTCTTTCAAAAAATAACTTATTAGAGTGGCATTGATTCCCTATGATTTGATATCATAATCATCCAAGAAAAGAAACCTATTTTTTGATATCTCATGTAAAAGATTTGGATGGCTCTATACTCAATGATTGGTTCTAGCTCCGTATTGTAGGTACAAGTGGTAATAATAAGTCTACTTGTCCATATTCAAAACTTTATTTAATTGTTTCTTGCATTATTAACAAACTCATCAGAAACACCTCATGGGTATTTATAGGTGTTTATGAAGAACATCCCACAAAATAAATATCTATTTACAAAGAACATTATGATCTTTCAATCATATTCAAACCAAAATCTTGGCTCATTGCCAGACTTTTCAATTTACATAGGTTCATCCATGAGAAATAAACACAAATCAACATAATACAATGTTTATAGTATTCAACTTGTTAAATAGATCATATCTCAGTAATATAGATCATTGGATCTCATTGGTATATATCATGGACTAATGACATACACATACAACCCTGGATCAAACTATATGCATTCATTTACACCCATCTTTGGCCGGATATCATATGTACCACTACCTTCTTATCAAAGGATGATTTACCTCATATCATTACCCTATATTTAATAGCACAAAGCCTTCAACCTAGGGTCCCAAACCTTTCAGCTATGCAAAATCATGGATAAAATATGATTCCTATAAACACTTCATTAGCTCCTCCTGGGGTAACATTCCTTGGTCCCAATAACAACTTTATAATCCCTTTCCTATGACTTATACATGTTAAATGACTCACCTTTACATGGAAAGTCAACAAATCAGATGAATCCACAAGTCTCTTTCAAACAACGAAATGGAGTTCACTGAATTTGGATGGTCCTCAAATAATTCCTACAAATTTGACTTACATCTAAACATGAAACGCTCTTTTTGAGAACAAACACAATATAAATATGGATACAAGATTCACTAGCTCAAAAAGATTGATCTCAATTACACCTATCAAACTAGGTCCAAATTCACAGGCATCAACAGGTTGACCTTTTTAAGTTAAGTTTGTGTGATGAGATTTGCCACCCGCCAGAAATCACCCAAACCCACACCCACCCATTCAATTATTGGGTATGCAAGTGACCCTCTAGCACCCGTAGGTGACCCAATTAATTAAAATAAATATATTAGTGTAAATAGTATACCTATATGACTCTTAAGACATTCCACCCCACCCATTTATCAAGCAATTAAATTTGGTGATGTGTAATGTTTATATTATATAGAGACAAAGTCTAGAGACCATGGTTGATATCCTTTGTTAATTTTTCATGCTAATGAGAAAAAATAGTTATCTTCTATTTTTTTTATATTAATGCACATATATTTTGTTGTATGCTTTATATGTAGCTTAACAATTATATTCTCTTTCTGTTTGATATGTATTTTCTATAACATGTATTTCTAACATGACATGATAAAACATAGTGTTGTTATGGGGATCTATCATGCTATTTGCAACATATATATCATTTATTTATCCAATTTTACATTGCAGTAGTTAGGCTATTTTCTGTCTTCTTACAAGTTTGTCAAAAATCATAGGTGTTATTGTGCTTGACACCAAACACATTGGATGGTGGTTCTCAGTTTCTTATGTTTTCACGAAATCTTGCTTATGAATCATTCTACTTTTTGTTTTAAATAAACGACTAGCAATATCTTTTTATAGTGCACATATAATATGGGAACCGCAAGCAATCCACTGGGTCAGATTTAGGTGAGCTATTTCTTCACTCATTTAAGACTAGGTCTTTTTAACCCGCAGTAACAAAGAACCAACCCAAACCCAAAAAATCACTTGTTTGACAAGTCTAATCTCAATACATCCTTTTTTCACTGATACTTCCAACCATTTCAGAACTAAAGTCATCTCCTTCTTTTCTAAAATGGCTTGACATATCAATCTATGGATGTTGTGTCCTTAATATTTCAAAAGTAGAATGAATATACCACTTTTTGACATGTAGATTACTCATCCTCATTTTGAATATCCATTTATATTCCCAAATAAAATAAGTCATCCACTTATATGAGTCAAGCCTTTCACAGCTAATGACATCAAATATGATGTCTTGTCTCTAAGCAAGGATAGATCTCCTAGTCTGGATGGTCTCTCTATGCCATTTTATCACACACTATGGGATCTAATAGTCCCTGATATTATGGTGTTATCCATAACTTATTCATTGATCATTCCTCCTTTGACATCCAAAAACTCAACACTAATACCATCATCCTCATTCTAAATACCAAGAACCCATCCTTGGTATGTGACTACAAATATAAATCTCATTAACAACTCATGTAGAAAGTTGCAAAAATGCTTATTCTTAGACTTCAAAGTCATCTTGATCATCTCATTCACCCAACACATAATTTATTCATTTGATGTCACAAAATATGTGATTAATCCTTGCAGCACATGAAGTCATACATCGCTTACAATCTACCAAAGCCCTTACTTGTATAATTCAAATTGACTTTAAGGAATCAAATGACCATAAAAATAGGCATTTTCTTCTAGAATGCCATGAAGGTTATAGTTTCCAATATAAACTATGTCTTTGTAAGAAAAAGTACATTACTAAGGCCATATTTTTGGCTCTTATCAAAGCTTCTCCATTATGACCATTCAGCTTTATTATTTTAACCAAATGCCTCTAACACTTTTTTAGACCATATACAGAAACAACCTCCTATATCATTTCATTGTTGCAGCATCGAACATTGTACAAATTCTCCAAATTATGGATGGTATAGTCATATTTTTGAATTCAACAGCAAAAATGTTATTAATCCCGAGTTTGTCCTCACTATCTCCCAACTCTTCACATTCTTTGAAATAAATTTCTCTAAGTTTGTCCTCCTACCCTTAGACATATTGGATCATGAATCAAATATCATTATTCATTTTTTAGAATGTACTATTTTGATTTCTTCACGAAATATCTTGTTGTCCTCTCTCTCTTTCCTCCTTCTACACTACGTGTTTGGAATCATATAATTAATAAAATGTCAATTTGACTGACTAGATGGAAATGATGATATATCAATGTTGCTAGCTGCCTCACCCTCCTCAACTCCTCACTCTCCTCCATCCATTCATATTATAGTATCATCACACTTCCTACTAAAACATATCAACTCCTCACTCTCTTCCCTCCCTTCATATTTTTAACACTATTGACTCTATTAGGAGAAATATTCCTAGTAACTCCACATGTTCACAAAAGAGATTCACCTTGTTTTATGGTAGACTAATTTGGCCCAAAGATAACAATGGTTTGGTTTTTATCAACCATAAAATGCATGCCATCTATGTCAATCTTAAACTTAGATGGTCATTAATCACCAACAATACATACTTATTGTTATCGAGTACTAAAAATATTATTCTTCATGGAGAAGGATGGTTAAAAAAAGATGGTCACCCATTTGGTGAGATATCACCAAGATTACCCATCATTTTAGAAATTTCTTCATTCTCTCAGTTTACATCCATCACTCAACATTCTTTTAGTTTTATAAGTGATTGTCATCCAACAATCCCACTAGTTACTACAAAAAACCCAACATCCCTGACTACCTATTACACACAAACATTAGTTATGATAGACAATACATCTTGCCAAGAAGAAACAAGGAACTCAAAAGATTCATCCAATTATGCCCAACCTTACCAAAACAATTAGTGTACCTAAAACCCTTATGGATATAATGACTTTGGGGTCATGATCCTTGATCAACGGATCTTATACCTTCTTTTTTGTTGGTGGTTATGCTTTATTTCAACAAAAAAAATCTATGTTGAATTTCCTCAGTAGTTAAAATTTCATCTGTCTTGTAGGGCACAAGGCATCCTCACACATGACCATCTTACACAGACTCTTGCTTGGTCCCTTTCTTTGTTTCCTTTATTGCATACATATGGAAAAAAATCCATCACCTTTTTGCTGAGTATAACTTATCTAAAGCAGTTTTGTGAAAATCAATTACACTAGTACATAACCGGCCTTTAGTATCGGTTATTTAAGGCCTTTAGTGTCAATTTTAATGTGACACCTATGTGGGCGCTGCTAAAAGGCCAACCGTTAGGCCTCGGTTCTCAAACCGACACCACAACCCTTCACGTGCCACCGAAAATGCACCAGCAGGGGGTTATAGGCATCGGTTATTAGCTTTGAAACCGATGACATAAACCTTCACGCCACAGAAAAGGCGCCATCTGGGGCATTATCAGTGTCGGTTTATTAGTGAACACCGATGCCATATCACCTACTGCCACAGACGTGCTGGCCAGCACGAACGTGTTGTTTGGCCAGCTGCCACGGCCGTGTTGGCCATCACGGTCGTTGTGTCTGGCCTCATTAGGGAAATCGACGTCGGTTACCAATAGGGCAACCGACACCAGAACCATCAGTGTCAGTTTATTATTGACAACCGATGCCACATCACATGCGTTAGGCGTCGCTTATAATTATTTATACGACGCTGTAATTATTTGTCGTCAGTTTTAAACAAATAACCAACGTCTATTGAAAGTTTTTTTTTCTATCAGTCTGCAGACCTGCTGTGGTTGGTCGTAGGATGAGAAACCTACAGTTCAGTTATGAACAGTAGGTTTTACGGCATCCATTGATATCAGTCAACAGCAGGCCACAAACCTACAAAATTAACAACATAAATGTTCACACATTTAGCAACCTGCAGTTCCATTTGATTTTCACACATGTAGAAACATTCATGTAGCAATATGTAGTTCCATTCATTTCACATTCACACATGTAGAAACATTAATATAGCAACCAGCAGTTTCATTTATTTTCACTCAGACACATGTAGAAATATTCAGACATGTAGAAACATTCACACATATTACAATTCTGAAATTCATTTACAAAATATCATTCTTTAGTCATTATTCTCTATCAACATCCCAATTATATGTTAAAACCCCCACTACTTATATGGTTGTTGCCCATTCTTCTCTTACATCATTTAATTCTTTTGTCGTATAGGGAGAATGTACATCTGGTAAGGCTTTTCCTGTAGTGCGGTCAGTTTTAAACACCTACAAAGAGAATGATGTATATATATAATTAATAATATATAAATAAGATTGATATATTTCATATTATCTAATGAGACTATATATAATACCTCAGGAATGGTATCGATGTCCACTGCAGCATATTTGATAATCATGTGTATAAATCGCATCACATAGTATGCACATGCCCATCCGTTGTCTTGTGTAGCACACTATAAATTGAAACATACAAAATATTAAAAAATACAACTAATTAAGCATTGTTCACATAAATAATATATACATTGCAGTCTGGAACTTACTTCCACATTTTTCCAAATTATTGGTTGGTTCTTTTTCCTGGGGACCTTTCCTCCAGCCTTTTTGAACTCATCTAAACCCCTACATGTTAATGTAACACAGTACATTGCATAATTAAATAGTAATGTAATAACATATTTTTACGGATATGAAAATGAAATATTTCTAACCGGAATAATGCCATTTTCATTTTGTGTCCATATTTTGAATTCAATTTATTCCCCTTAGGATCTAGATAATAGACAGTGAATGTCTCAGGGAAAATAAATAGTAAATCCCAATGCATACCACTAGAGGTAAAAAAGTTAAAAATTAATAACTCAAAATCCACAATAAAAATGTAATTTTCTTAAGTCCAAATTGTAAGCAAAGTAAACTTACTCCACATTGAATGGAGCTATTATCAACGTCTTCTTATTTTGAGAAAAATTTGTAAAAACCTCACAGTAGTATTGTTGAACTGACAGAGGGTCTTTAGCTACTAGACTAATCAAAGATGGAATCAAAACTCCTACATGTTCGAATGAAAAATCTACACATATCTTGTCTAAGTAGCTACAAAACATGTATTACGTATGAATTAATAAATAAGAAACCAGATCACTAGATCCTACACAAGGTATATGGATGTATAAAGAAGATATCACCTTATCCATAGCTCTATCACAGATGTATTCAGCCAATCATATCAAAACAACTCCAAAATATCTTGTATAAATAGTTTTCTTTCGTATGATTGACATGCAGCATCCACATCTATAGAAACAACTATAGGGCAATTTATATCATGTTCGCCTAACCATATTGCCATACCCCTACAGTGAGGACCTAAGAGGATAGGTAGGTCCTGTAGAACCCAACTTAGTAATGTAGGAGGTGGAGTTGGAGGCCTAGATGCTCTGGGTGTCTTCTTTTTAACCTGTATATATATATATATATATATATATATATATATATATATATATATATATAATTTTAGATCAATTGACATCATATACACACTAACAATTTAATTTAATGTAAATTTACCATACAGTTTCACTATAGAGGACATCCACTTTTGGCCTCAATATCACTCTGCCTTCTGCCTCACCAAGTGTTTCACAATCTGGGTGGGCATATGGCAATGGAAGATCCATCCAATTGGGGAATATACGTACTAGGCTCACACAAATCCAACTAACTGGTAATGGAGACCCATGAAACATTTCCCCTGGTAGGGGTGGGTAAGTCGACGCCTCTGCAATGACAAATTCTTTACTTTTTAAATGGCATGGCTTCAACCCCTAAAAATTGGGGAATAATTCTTGAACACCTAATCTCACTAGTAAGTGTATAATGTCTATTGGGTTTTCAAGAAAATTTCGGCAGTATTTCCCTGTTGTTCTCCAAGTACATATGTACTTAGAGAACAAATGGGGAAATGCTACCAGAATTTTCTTGAAAACCAAATACACATTATACACTTACATCCTAAGCGAGATTAGGTGTTCAAGAATAGTCCCAAACCAGGGACTATCCAAGATTTACTCCTAATGAGTAAATCTTGGACGGGTTTCTAGGCCAACAAATACATGTGTTGTCATTTTGTAACATTGATTTCAACATTTCGAGTGTCCATGCATGTTCATCATCAAGATAAAGATTACACATAAATTAGTATGACCTAGGGATGGAGAGATTCATAATTGATTTCAAAATTTCAAACTAGCTCATGCATTATCATCAATCTACATTATACAATAGGGATTCATGTAGATGTTAGGGTGACACATCACTACAAAATCAGACATTTTACATTAGGGTTTTAATATCTTACATAGATTGATCACAAGATTTCAGCAATATAATTAATTCAAGATTATGGTGAAATGTGTATTAGGGTTTTAATATCTTAATTCAACATGCATCAAAATATACAAAATTAGGTCAAGCATTAGTATTCAATTGCAAATGTATCTTCTTCTTCCTACTCCCTCCTTACCAAATGGATAAAAGCAAGGCCACGACCGTGTGGGCTGGCCACGGCCGTGGCCATCCCACATGGTCGTTGCCTTGCTTTAATCCATCTACTAAGGAGAGGGAGTAGGAGGAAGAATAAGAGGGGACTGAAGGGAGAAGTAAGAAAAGAGGGGCATGAAGGAACAAGAAGAGGGCTACCTAGCAGTGTGGAGAAGAGCGGCGGCGGCGGTGTAAGAGCAACGGTGGTGAGCAGATAAGGAGGCGGCGATCAGAGCTACAAGTCATGGCGGTGGAGGTCGGTGAGCATAGCAGCACCAGCAGTAGGAGAAGGAGCACACAGCGGCAGCGAGAAGAGACGCACCAGCAGTAACAGCAGCGAGCAGTAGGTTATCTGTGGGCGGGTGGGGGCATCGTCGGGCGATTTTAGGCGAGCAACAGGATAGGAGTGATGAAATAGAAGAAAGGGGAAGACTCAGGTGATCTTTGGTCTATTAATTTTGTAAAAGGTGTCAGTTATCCACAAAACTGACACCTAACATCTTAAGTGTCGGTTGATAGTAACAAACTGACGTCCAATTGGTCCTTCCTTTACCCTAATTTTTTTAGCGGGGACGGTGCGTGCACCCTTATCACATCGGTTATGCTAAGAAAACCGACGCCCATATTAGAACATTTGGCGCAAATTTTATTTTCATTCAGTGTCGGTTATTAGGTAAAACATTGATGTTGTATCTGATACTTTGGCGCAATTTGTTTTTGCTCGAAAAAATTGGATTTTGCGGGCTACTTTAAGCATCAGCTTCTTTTCTTCAACCGACACTGAATGAAAAGTGATACCCGTGCCTGGCTGGTCTTCAAATATAGGCGTCGGATGTCCTTATTAATCGACGTTTAATGTTAACATCGTCAGTTTTACTAAAAAAATTGAGGCATCTAAAAGTGACGTTGAATGTTGTTTCTGTAGTAGTGTTAGTTCTATACCCATCAATTTGTCTATCATACCCATTATATTTCACACACTTGATGTCATTTTCCAAGCCATCCAATGTAGTGGTCTTATGCTTAGATATAATGCTCTTTACAATATTTTGAAACAAAGGAACAAATGAATATTTTAAAGTATTGCATCAAGTTTCACTATTCTTAGAACAAATACATATATGAGTTTCTTGATGGCAGTGTCATTGTTAGATTATGACATTACCACAATATATCCCTTACATGCATACATTAGTTCTTCTATTGTTGGTTCTACAACTATAACCTTTCTAGGATTTATGAACAAAGGAACCATGAAAGATCCCTCCTTTTATCAAGTTGATGTTGTCAGTGATGATGAAGATTGATATTTTCTCTCCACATGTTCTAAACCTTTTTCATTTATTGGTTTTGTTGTGGTGAGTGGGATCTGAAAAAGGATCCATTCCTTACTCCTATTCAGAAATTATGTATACAAATACATTCACACAAAATCATAAAATAAAAATTAGTGAAGTAAAAAGGGTGCATGATATTTTCTTAGACAGTATGATAAAGAACAATATAATGTAGTAGAAAAAAGGCCAATCAAATTATTAGTAAAATATTATCAATGTTTGAAAATGGGTTAAAGGTAAAACTAACAAAAAAACTTTACTCTAATGGGATAGCTGTAATGGGTGATTTGGCCATCCTAGAAATTGTCTTGTATCAAGTCCAGAGCAGTGAATCCTACTTCCAATTCCTTAGGCTACTCAACTTCTAGGTGGGTTGAAGGCAATAAACAAAAGGAGGAACAAAAAAAATAATGGTACGTTCACATATAACTGAGTATGTGCAAACTGTATATGACTAGGCATTATTAAAGGAAAAGAGAAGAAAGTAAGGAGATTTCATACAAAGGGAAGTCCAAAAGAGATTACTTTCAAAATTAATAGGTCAAATAAATGAGGTAGTGGTTTTAACAAGAAATGACTTCAATTTAGAGATGTGGCCAAATACTTGAACTTTAGTAAAAAGGCATCCATGAATTACATGCTACAAACAGTTAGGCATATAGATAGGAATATACATATTTGCCATAAATATGGGGTGAGAAGGATAAGTACACATCCACTCAATAATTTTGGGTGAGAAGGAATAGAAACACATATGCTCTATGTAGGACATGATACACATCTTCTCCAATAAATTCATTTGCATGAATTACTACCTCTATATGATTGTAAGTTATAGAGATTTATACATCCACACAAAAGAGCACACATTAAATTATTCTTATAGTTACCAGAAGATTCATAATATAAGATCAAGCAAGTTCATTTACATAAAAGGGAAATGGGAACATCCATGTATAACATATATTAGTTATAGGATTATAAAAAAGATTTCTTGTACTTTTGATTAACAAATCAAGGAAATAACTTCAAAATGAAAAGGTGCTTCAATTACTAAACAAGGGAAGATCTTATTCGAAGTAGGTGACTCATGTGGGAATGCACAGTTTCAATTGTAATTGTGTCCAAATAAATAGAGAGGTTGTACAAAGCTTAACATGTATGTTTGGTTCAGAAACAAACTACTACCATCTCAATATTTGTATTCCCACAAACCTATACGCCATACTTGTACCAAATATAGGGTTCAGGTATACTTTAATCATGAAACTCTACAAGTCAATCCTAAAAAAACCTTGTATTGAACCTTGATATTACTCTAGTTAGGAAGGTCTTATTTTCCTGATTTAGATATTTATTCATCAATGCTTTCATAATTCATGGTTTATTTATAAAAGTTTTCACAAGTATTGGTAAGAGAGAGATAAACCCTAAAAATCACTCCTTTAATGAAGTTTAATTACGAAATGAAAAGCATACCATCAGGTAGGGAAAAATATCACAATTTGGAATATATTTTCCAGAATTTTGGTAAAGTCCAATAATTAGTTATGGAATTTATAATTTCGTAGAATTTGTTGATTTAAATGGGAAAGTAATATTTAAAGACTATTTTATGCTTATATTATTATAGAAGACTTTATAAAATGGTAGAGTGATATTATCACAAGGAATGTGAGAAATTTGTGGCTAAGATAAAAATGAAAATGGCTAAATTTCAACTTTACCCTTGCGAGGAAAAAGAAACAACTTTGCACAAATGAGAAAAGTCAAGAAATCAAGGGGAGAATCATCCTCATCTATTGACTCCTAGCATGGATACAAGTAGAAAGACATCTTGTTGACAGTGGAGTTGGGAAAAAGAAGATGTGCAACCCTTGGGTAAAAACAACAAGATGAAATCAAAGAGGTGGTCTCAAAGTATCTTCCCTTTGAAGAAATTGGGTAGAAATGGAGAGAGGGTCAATCAATAAAAAGATTTATAGTAGGTGGAAGACCGGGTTGAATATAAGAAGGGATGAAATCTATGACATAATTGGTGTAAGGGGAAGTTTTCAAGAGGGGTGGTAGAGTTCATGGGGTGGTTACACATATATGTAGGTTAGGATCTTATGGAAACCTAGGAAAAAAATTGGGTGATTTACCAAAAAGGAAAAGTAGGTCTTGAGTTAATTCACATTGTGTCTGGAATCTCACAACAAGACCAATAGAAGAAAAATAATGAAGTTTCCTAGATGGAAGAGATAGAAAAGACCAAAGAAGGAACTGAAGAAGAGACAACCACTTTATGATGTTGTGGCCCCTCCTACCCAAGGTAGGAGATAGGTTTCCCACTGTCTGATCTTGATCAGATGGCAAGGATGGATCGTGCCCAAAAATGGAAGAGGGAAAATGAGTATTTTACATTAAACTAAATCTTACTCTATATCTTATTAAACTTTTCTTTTATTGTCAATTTGAGTGGATATTTAATATCTAGTTAAGATGAAATTTTGTAGGTTAGTGAATTGAGGGGTGACGAATTTGATCGCTCCTAAATTTACCTAATCATGACTAGTTGGTTACCAAAACTATTAATATAATATATATATATATATATATATATATATATATGTATATATATATATATATGTATATATATATATAAATTCCCTTTTTTCTTAAATGCTCAATTCATTTTTGACTCTTCTTTCCACACACCTAATGATAATAAAATTATTTTGTTTCGTGTAAGAAGTGCATGTATATTGAAAAAAAATCTAAACTTTGTCCAAGATAGATAAGCCCAGTGGTAAGATCCATGGTTTGTTACCAAGAGTCTCACTATCAAGCCCTGGAGATGGCATGCATAGAATCACCAGTTTTTTTTAAAACTTTGGCTACAAGGTAAATTGTGTGCCCCTATAACATGTGGTAAGAATGTATTCTATAACTAAGAAAAGAAAAGGAAAACTCAAGGATCAAAGATCCAAACAACAAAACTTAAACCCTTCTCGGAAGAAAGGGGGATTAGAGTAGAAAGAAGAAGAAAGGCACACAACCTGAGATAGGCGTGATCTAGGATACCCATACCATATTACTCTAACGAGCTCATCAATGGTACATCTAGTTGTATCAAGTCTTTAATCCTTCTTTACTTTCTTTTTCTTCTTCATTGATCTAGAGTTCATACCCCATATTTAATAAGATTCCCATCGATCTAGTTCATTAAATAGACCAACAAGACTTCTCTCTTCTTCTTGGGGTAAAGGCCTTTAGTTCCTTAGCTTGTAGTCAAATGAAAGACTACAATTGCGCCATACCTACTTTACTAGTTGAGGATCTATGCAATAGATGCAATCAAAGGATGGGACATCAAAATATTGAGGGAATTGCATGGTTTTAGCACACCAGTCGAATTGGAAACCACTATTGAACCCCATGGATAGGGATCGAAAACTAGTGACATCTGGTTCTTCTAGGCATACATGGGAAGCATTTTTGGTTGAGACTTCTTGATCAAGTATAGAAACATGTTCTACCTTCACTGAAACTATAGGGATTTGGGATTTATCATCACACTACTAATATTCTTACCATCAACTGTGATTTCCCCCACGCACTCATGCCCTCTCTTGCCCCTGGAGGATATCAATTTTTGGAGATTTCCCAATAGAATGCCACATTTTAGTAGAGACCTTAATTGTAAAACTAACCAAGTGTTCATCTTAATAGCCTCATAGTAATTCCTTCAAACAGTTGTTGATTGTTTACCAAAATGGAGTTGAAGGTCATTACGAAAAGCTACCTTTCTCATCACCAATGGACACGTTGACAACCTATACCCAAACAATATACAACCAAAATAGACCAATGTTTAAAAATGAAGTTGACCTTCAGGAGAACAAGATCTCCATTAATTTCTTACCAATTTAGCTTTAGGAAGAGTCAGAGTGTACTTGATTTCCACACAAACCTTCATTACATCAAGACATCCTAATATGAGAGCAACATCTTCATATTCTGATGGTCTTCCTAGCATACTTGAAATACTAGAGATTCGATCAATAGTTCAAGGGAACCCAAGATTCTCAATCTTCAACTAGGCATGAGTCATTGAGAAGGAAAGAGGAGGGAGAGTAGTTCTGGGTTCCTAGGACTGAGAGATTAGTAGAGAGTCATCCATTTCCCATGGTGCCTCCTCCACAACCTGCTACATTTCCTTGTCTATAGACATCTTGACGATGAAACCTTCTTTCACTTCATCAACAATCTCAAACTTGTCGCCCGGTCTCCAATTCCTTCTAATCCAAATCGAGAGTTTACCAAGGAATGATTTCCTTCTAGTAAATCTAATTGATAGGAATTCATTCTAGGCCAACCTTTTATTCTGGTTATTCAAAGTTGGGAGCATTTAACTCGATCTCTAAGAAATGGATCTACAAACTCCATCCCAGCCACATCAACTTCCGCACGGCCCTGTCAACTAGCCTTGAGCCTGTTGGACCTCAAAGGAGTCAAAGTAACAGATGATGGATGATCTTTAGGGGGAGGTGGTGGGGGTAGCAGAGGAGCTTGTTGCTTCCAATATAGAACCTGAACTCGACTCATTTCTTTTATGTGAAGAAGGTGATAAACTCTATGGTGTATAGGAAATTTGGGAATCGACATGCGGGATCTCCATTCCATTAGCCTCTCCTGGGATGACTAAACGAATCGTTGATTAATTAGTCGTTGCACCTCTCCTAGATCCTCCACGGCCTCCAAGATATTTTTCCCTTCATGTCCCCTACTGCGGCTCCACCCCTTCCTTTTTATCATAAAAAAATTCTTGAAAACTAATTTATAGTTAAACCTATTAATGCGGTACATATATATATAGTTAACCTCACGCTTGGTATATTATCTCAAATTTTTTACATTAAATCCTCAAATAGGTGATTTATTCTCTAAAACATTACAATTATATATTCCTAACATCGTAATATGATCTAAGTCATGAAATCATCATTATCTAAATCTCAATCCCAACCATGTTGGGTCGCCTAAATCAAAATTTAAAAAAAGTATAAAATAAAAAAAAAAATCATCAAGGGGGAGATTGGATATATACCTAAGATTGAGTATGCTACAGATATTGATCATATTCTCTCCACTCAAATTGATTTTTTTTGTATGAAAATAGAATTTCGTTGCCATCAACTTTGGGATGTGAAATCTTAATCCTTAACTACACTCTTCCCCTTTTCTCCAAACTTATTCAATGGTGCCCTTGTTGGGTTTGCATGGGCTTACTATTTGCAATGGTTTACCGTTTTTGCTTCTAATGTACATTATCTCTTTGGATTTTACATGAGTGTGTCTAGTTACTCTTTTTGTTACAACCCCAATTTTTGGGTTCATTTGGTGACAAATATAATTTCTCATATTAAAGATGTTTGAACAAATAATGATATAATTTGTTGTGAATAAATGGATTTCATTTACAATAACCTTGATGGTTGTTTTGTGGGCTTTATTGGCTATTGGGCCCAATAACAAGGAAATAAAGAAAGGAAATTCAATTATTAAATTAGTAAATGAATAATTGAGTTTTAAGAAAAGAATGAGGTAGAAACCTCTAGAAGGCAAAGGAATGTAATACAAGGATGGATTTCGTGCCTCTTGCATTCCCTGGGTCCCAAGGAGTCCAAAATTGCAAACATAAAGCAATAAGAAAAGAAAAGATCCATTAGATATTTCTTTATTAAGAAAGAAATTGAAAACAATGATAAAATGTGGAAAATAAAGAATATAAGCAAAGAGGAAAGAGAAAATACATGCATAAAATATGCCTTGTAATCCTTTGACTTGCATATGAAGAAAAAGGGGTTTTCCTCTCTCTTCTTGGACTCAAACATTGTACAATGGTAGACTTTCTAATTTGAGAAGAAAGGATGACCCATAAAGCAACAAGAATTTCTTTAATAAGATAGTAAAAGAGTGACCTTTGTAAATCCCACAAATAGATAAAGAATGGGAAAGTGGATATATATAAATATATATATTATAATATATATGGGAAGGAGTTAATAATATCCTGCTACAACCACGTATGCCCTTAGAAATAAGTTTCCTTCGTCACCATAAGGGAGAGAAGGAGATGTATTATAAGGAAAGGATCTTTTAGCAAGTTTATACATATACATGTATACCTAATCGTAGGGCAAAGGAAATCATGGAAAGAGTTTTGGAAAGATGTGTGGACGGTGGCCCTCCTATACCCATATATCCCATGGTTTCAATCATGATTGGAAGGAGAAAAGACACGATGTTTCCCCTTCCAGATCATGGGCATCGTACTGAACCTCTTTCGTCCCTACCCTTAACCGCCTCTAGGGTTCCCTGGAACATATATATAGGATCCCAGGATCCCTCGTTGGAGGAGATGGCGTTCAACCTCCATAGACCATAGAGAGACTCCACCAACACCGTGGTTACGACCTGTACGAGCATGGGAATCGAAAGGATCTCTGGAAGAATGACACATCTTCTTCCCTGATTATGTTAGCTACAGACTCACCCTGGAGTTGGGCCGTGATCTAGGGTGGAGTGCAAGGGAAAGCGAGCCACAACGCAATGGACGTCGGGTCTAAAAAGCTTCAGCGACAGCCTGCGTCCAAAACCCTAGTCGACGGAATGTTTGTCCCTGACCAGCTTCGGCCGCGAGCAGGTGGCTTGGTCATCTTCGTCGAAGACTGGGGGATTCACTCTGAGCTCCTCCATGTCCTCGGGGCCCAGGATGAGGGGTAGGCCACGCGGTTAGCTCACCCGCTGTGATTGTAGGTTGACGCTACGAGGAAGAAGAAGATCATGTGGCTTTTGACGACTTTACCCCTAATGGCACATTTAAGGAGCGAGGGCACATATGTCTTTCCACTTGATCTGACCACAAGGTACGTGAGTGAGAGTGAGTTGCCTACGTGGCACCTCCCTATTGCTCCATATGTGTTTATCCTACAAAATTCATAATTAAATATTGGTAACTCCGATTAGGACAAGTAATATATGAAAATTGATCCTCAGAACGAGAGGAACACAAAGAAATTATTGTTGAAGCCTAATATCGCTTTCTATTCAAAAAGTATATCAAGATGCTATCTTTAATAGTTTAATCAATGAAAAACCCTAACCTTTGATGATTAATGAATTAGAAAGGTGTTATGTCAATGTTTAAAATAGATATTAACATGTTGTTAATAAAAAGGCATATTAGATCTAAAAGGATGATCCTCATGCATAATTTGATTGATTTAGGGTTCCATATGATTTAATGAACCTTGAACCCTAACTGTGGTAATTATAATCCTTAATGATTTTAATTAGTCAAATTCATATACAAAGTTGAGATATGATCGTTCTAATCTATTTAGAGTACAAAAGTCCTTAATTATGGATAAATACCCTAAATGTAGTAATTAGGGTTTTCTCATGAATAAAAGGTAGAATTCATGGCAAAACGAGTTCATATGTTAATTATACCCTAATGAACTTTGAATTAATGATAGAGGCATATAATGATCTTTTCATGGATTAAAAGGATAAAAATAGTAACTTTAATGTAAAAGAGGCTTAATGAACTTAATTAATGGTTAATGGTGCCTTTAATCCAAAAATAGGGTTATATGTTGTTAAGATAACGTTAATATTGAAGAATAGATGAGATAATTAGGGTTCATGAGTAATGGTATAAAATTAGGGTTTAGAATAATAAAATATGAAGTGAAACCCTAATTGCAAATGAAACCCTAAAATGGATACAGAAACCTTAGGAAACAATTTCAAGTTGAATAGAAAGAATCTTGATAGAGTACATGTGTTTTTTAGGATTCTTGATTGTGTGGTTGAACTACTTGCTTTGATTTCTTTCTTGGTTGGAATGGATATTAGCTTGAGAAATCTACTGAACATGTATGTGGTTACGCTTATGAATATTCCGAGTTAGTTTTCTGAGGGTTTGTCGAGGCTTTATCGGTTGCTTGAAATTAATTGTTGGATGCTTTTATTTCATGCAACTATAGAGTGACTACGACTATCACTATAAATGTATACATATAGCTGTCTTAGATCTGGGTCCACCCCTGTGTCTATGCAAAGGCTAAAAAGGATAACCTAGAGTAAGGTCTAGGCTATCATGAGTTAAAAACTGGGCTATTCTTGTGTAGTGCCAAGAGACTCTTAGCATGCCATGAGGTAAGGAGTGGGCTACCTACGGGTAGTGTCATGTGACTCAACCCTAGAAACTGATTCACCTGTTAGGTGGGATCATGAGGGGTACAATGGGGATAGGATATACATGGATCGCGCAGCTATATTTAAATTATAAAATTGTTTTTTGAACTATACTTGATTGCAATACATTGTTAGGAATAATTGCACGATTATTATTTCCCCCGCATACCACCTTTATGCTGACCAACGTTTTGTTTGTCGGTGTTTTAGGTAAAAAACCAAAAGGACAAACAGTAATTCATCATATTGTGAAATACATGAATTAATGTTTCAGGAGGATTAGTTAGATTAGTCCCAGTTCTGGATAGAAGTTTAAAAATCCAAATTTTTTAAAGGTATGCAAAATTTTATTTATTACAGCTTTCTAGTTTATTATGTTAAAATTTAATAATTGTTCTTGGTTAATTGTCGAACCTTTGATCCAGAAATTATGTGTGCATCTTCAACCTCTCGGTCTCCCTTGATTGGGGGTTACTAGAAGGTGGGGTAGTAACATTTGGTATCAGAGCGTAGGTTCCTCACTTAACCATTAATAATTATTAAATTTTACAAACTCCATAGAACCCAACGGAGTTATTAATAGGATTATCTGAAAGGCGGAGGTGTCTAGAAAAGGATCACGACTGGGAGCTGACAATATTTTCCTCCGCACCGCTAGACGGAATACGAGACTCCCAGATCTGTGTGAATGTCTGGCCAAAGTCTTAGGGTATGAATCGAAATAAGATACCTGTAGGACTTTCTCATCTTATTCATCCCTTCTCATCACAAATTCTATTAAGGACCTTAAGGATTAGGGTTCTCTCTCTCCTCCTCACCCTCTTGAGGTATGGGTAATGTTAATAAGGTCTAAGGAATCCTCCACCAAATTAATGAAAAAGTATGCAAATAAGATGTCATGGACATAAGCTTAATATATTAAGCGCAAACTAAAGGATAGATACATGCTTAGGTCGTATGACATAAGTTGTCATGCCCTTAGAAGAGACCTGAGGCTAGACCTTCTTGTAAGGAGGTTAAATAAAGAGAGTTAGTCTTGGAGATAGAGATCTCCATTGCAAGTAGAGACTTGGCACATCCTCTGGAGATGATGTTTACCCTAACCTTAAGTGAAGGTTAGAGAGAGATGGCATGATGAGTTTGACCGGGTGTTTGGATGGACATGCCTTGGATGCCATATGAGCCATGAGAGGTTGGATGACCTAGTACCTTTGGCGACCCAATCCTAGGAAGGGTCGTGCATGTTAGAGTGAAGGATAACTCCTTCAATGATGAGATTAGAGAAGAACCTATGGGAACCCCATGAGCTTATATGAGCATGGCACCCAGAATGCGTCAGTAGTGTGAGAAATAGGTTGAAACCCTGGTCAGGAGAGTATGAAGGATATCTTATGAGATAAGCATAAAGAGCTATGGATGACCTTGAGAAAACATAATAAGCTTCACCAGGTAGGGGTATGCTTGTGAGCTTGATCCCTCTTGGAGAGAGAACCTCTCATAGTAAGGTTGTTGGTAGGGTTAGCTCTAGAGAGAGAGTCGGACCCATGCAAGAAGGTTGGAAGCCTAGACTCCGAGATATGAGGAATAATGGGGAGTTGAGGATGATGCGGTCTAAGTGGATGATAGGGGTTGCCTTATGCTCGATCCTTGGAGGCTGATGATGTCTTGGTTTCCTTTAGAGGAACCAAACCCTAGAGAGAGGATGAGGCTTCTGGAACCTATGTGTCTATGGTGTAAGTGTTTACCTTCTGGGAAAGGAAGAAGAAGTTTTGTATACCCTGGAGAGTTTTAGTGACAGGCGGTGGGGCCTTATGCCTTGTTGGTTGTCCTTAAGGAGGACTTCAATATGAAGTGTTAACCAAGCAGAAGGATCATGGAAAGTGCATACCATGTACATGCGTAATTAATGGCTAAAAGGTGGAGCATATATTTGGATACCCCAAAGTGAACCTAGGGTTCCTAGGCCTAAGAGGGGAAGTGGTGTGCCTAACATTCATGATGAGAGTTGAGTTTCTTTAGATGTGGCCATGGTACTTCTCATGGTTGGAGGATAGAGAAACCCCTTAAGTTTAAGGTAGGTTTGATGAAACCCTCACAGCTAAGTTGGTGACATGGGAAGGTATGCTTTGGATCCAATGCTGAGGAATGAGAACAAGTATGACCTAGCATGGCTAGTCAGTGGTCCGCTTGTGCCTTAGTAGTTGTTGGGTTAAGCATGCTCATATGTATGTAAACCCTAATGATGTTTGTGACCTTATTGTCAAGAGTCATAGTTTCCTCCCATCCTGGGCGAGGGACCCTTTTGGTAGGGTATATACCAGTTTTATGGGTTTTGAGGAAACCTAAAGAGGTCTCATAGGATCTTGAGAAGCTAAGTGAAAAGTACATGGTATGAGAATGAACCTGTAGACCCATAGATATCCATCTCTAAGTGCATGAGGATGTGTTACCATGGAGGTAACCGGTATGGGGCCTGACCAAGGTAGGCACGTCGCCATGACCCCTGTAAATGGATGAAAGTCAGCCCATGAGTGCAGAGAGAGAGATGATGAAGGCTTGGGTAAGGTTCTAAGTTGAACATGTACTATAAGAGAATACTAAGTCTATCCTAGGGTCAGGCAGGGATAAGACCGATGGAAGTTGGAGTTGCCTAATTCCCTAGTTGCACATGACCATAGGGTCGGGAGGTAATAGCTATCATTGTCTGAGGGCCATGGGTTAGGAGATTGATCACCTTCATGAACTCATGGGACTCAAAGGGCATATGAGTAGGGCACTCTCTAGATGCATAAGGGAATATGGATGACCCCTAAAGTACCGAAACCCTATAGACCTAGAAGAGATGACCAAGGATTGTGTGGTGACCCAAGTAGGCTCCGGATCAGTTTTCCATGGAAGTAATTTTTGATATTGTTATGTTTGTGAGGTAGAGGCATATGTGGCATGTTTCAACTTAGATTTGAAAGTGTACAGGCAAGGTGGGATGTACCATCTCTACTCTTGGAACATGAAGAACTTTGTATTTGGACTGCAGCCAAATGCTTATTTCCTCTTGTTATGGGAGTGAGAGATAGGACAGTATGCATGACACACACCAAGGATAAATACGATGTGGGTTGGGACGTTGCCACAAGATATGGGGATAGAGAAGATAACATACCCTGGTAAAGTGAATGATACATGGATGGTTTGCAAGCACTAAGAGGAATGAGGTAGTCACCTTATGGGGATGTTTTTATCATGAGATATGAGTCATACAAGGTTGAGTTTGATCACCAAGAAGATGAGCTCAAAGTGTTCTCAATGAACATAGACTTAGAGTTCGAGTTTCATATGATAAGTGAAATATAGGTAAGTGTATGTCTTTAATGTTACCTAATACCTAAGGATGTGAAGTGGTAATGGATGCTCTGGTTGAGGTATATCTGTCTAGTTTGGCTAAAAGCAAGAAGAGGTTGTTAGGCTAACCCTAAGTTTGGAAAGGAGATATGTTTGGCTAATACTCAGATGTAATGAGATATGTTGAACAAGTTAATGGTTGTTTGGTTAGCCAGCCTAGGCCTTGATTCAATGAAAGCATTGTTGTAGAACCTCAAATGCACTTCTTTGGAAAGGAAGGTGATGAAACCCTGACTAGAGTGGTTTAGGGTTTTTGAGGAATCATGACATACAAGAGATCATGATTTAAGATTACCATATACCATGGTACTACCAAGGTAATAAGTGACAGTAGTACTTTGGATGCCTAAGATGAAATTGAATGGGGTATGTGGCCATGCAAGCCGAGGGAGAAGGACGTGCACCAGTAACCCAGTGCATTGATATAAGGGATAAAGATTCCCCAAGAAGGAATGGGAGTTCATCACTATGGATGATGTTGTAAGTCTTCTTTAGACCAAGGAAGGACAGGATGCAATATGGGTTAGGATAGATCTCATTACCACGATGACATGAGAAAGGAAGAGTTCTTTCAAGGAACAGATCCGGTTGAACTACATATGAGAGAGATGGTTCAACTACACCATGATGCGAGTTCAAAAGTATAACCCAAAGGTTCACTTCCAGGAGGTGGAAGTAGATACATGAAGAACTCGATGTTAGTACAGTTTATCACCCCTAACTAATGGTTAGTATGATCCAGACTAAAGGGTCTGATGAGAGGATGTGTGCTCATTTAGGGTGATATCTAGAGACAGTTCTTGTCCTATGAAAGATGTGATAATAACCACCATAGCCAGTTTTAGGATTTAAAGAAGCTCTGTAAGGGAGGTTGTGTCGGTCACCACTTCAGTAAGGTGATGTTGGTGAAAGGACCACATGATGGTTAGAAAAGGACCACAGTGTGTGTAGATGAATTCGCTTTGATCGTGCAATGGCTGAAAGGAGCCTAGACACGATGAGAGTCATGAGCGGATGCAAAGTAGACTGACATGCAGTTCACTGTGGGAGAATATGTGACATGAAAATCTAACCCCTCTAAGTTACAGCCAAGAGAGCTGAGTCCCCGATACATGGGTCCATTTGTTGGATTGGTGGAGAAGGTTAAGTTTGATCTTACCCCTCAAGATAAAGTAATGCGTGATGAGTTCCATGTGTCCAATTTAGAGCACTATGTGAGTTACTTGGGCCATGTGCTGAGCAATGAACCTAGTGAGCCCCAAGGGAGGCTGAAATGGCCTGAGTCACCTATGCAGTTTATAGACGCCAAGACTCAGGGAAAGGAATATGTGATGATAAAGGTTCTTTGAAAGCGCCATGAGTAAGGTAAAGCCACATAGGGGCCAATGATGGACATGGAAAAGTCTTATCCTGAATTGTTTATTTGCTTGAAAGAATTTTGAGGACAAATTTCCTATAAGAGGGGAAGGATGTTACAACCCCAATTTTTGGGTTCATTTGATGAGAAATATAATTTCTCATATTAAATATGTTTGAACAAATAATGATATAAATTGTTGTGAATAAATGGATTTCATTTACAATAGCCTTGATGGTCGTTTTGTGGGCTTTATTGGCTATTAGGCCCAATAACAAGGAAATAAAGAAAGGAAATTCAATTATTAAATTAGTAAATGAATAATTGAGTTTTGAGAAAAGAATGAGGTAGAAACCTCTAGAAAGTAAAGGAATGTAATCCAAGGATGGATTTCATGCCTCTTGGGTTCCTTGGGTCCCAAGGAGTCCAAAATTGCAAAGATAAAGCAATAAGAAAAGAAAAGATCCATTAGATATTTCTTTATTAAGAAAGAAATTGAAAACAATGATAAAATGTGGAAAATAAAGAATATAGGAAAAGAGGAAAGAGACAATACATGCATAAAATATGCCTTGTAAGCCTTTGACTTGCATATGAAGAAAAAGGGGTTTTCCTTTCTCTTCTTGGACTCAAACGTTGTATAATGGTAAACTTTCTAATTTGAGAAGAAAGGATGACCCATAAAGCAACGAGAATTTCTTTAATAAGATAGTAAAAGAGTGAACTTTATAAATCCCACAAATAGATAAAGAATGGGAAAGTGGATATATATAAATATATATATTATAATATAGATGGGAAGGAGTTAATAATATCCTTCTACAACCACGTATGCCCTTAGAAATAAGTTTCCTTCATCACCATAAGAGAGAGAAGGAGATGTATTATAAAGAAAGGATCTTTTAGCAAGTTTAGACATATACATGTATACCTAATCGTAGGGTAAAGGAAATCGTGGAAAGAGTTTGGGAAATATGCATGGATGGTGGCCCTCTTATACCCATTTATCCCATGGTTTCAATCGTGAGTGGAGGGAGAAAAGACACGATGTTTTCCCCTTCCAGATCATGGGCATCATACTCAACCTCTTCCTTCCCTACCCTTAACCACCTCTAGGGTTCCCTGGAACATATATATAGGATCCCTCGTTGGAGGAGATGGCGTTCAACCTCCATAGACCACAGAAAGACTCCACCAATGTCGTGGTTACAACGTGCACGAGCATGGGAATCGAGAGGATATCTGGAAGAATGACACATCTTTTTCCCTGATTATGTTAGCCACAGACTCACCCTAGAGTTGGGCCGTGATCTAGGGTGGAGTGCGGGGGAAAGCGAGCTGCAGCGCAATGGTCGGCGGGTCTAAAAAGCTACAGCGGCAGCCTACGTCCAAAACCCTAGTCGAGGGAGTGTTTGTCCCTCACCAGCTTCGTCCGCGAGCAGGTGGCCTGGTCGTCTTCGTCGGAGCCTGGGGGATTCACTCCAATCTCCTCCACATCCTCGGGGCCCAAGACGAGGGGTAGGCCACGCGGTTGGCTCACCCGCAGCGACTGCAGGTCGACGTTGTGAGGAAGAAGAAGATCCCACGGCTTTTGACGACTTTACCCCTAATGGAACGTTTAAGGAGTGAGGGCACAAACGTCTTTCTACCTGATCCGACCGCAAGGTACATGAGTGGGAGTGAGTTGCCTACGTGGCACCTCCCTATTGCTCCATATGTGTTTATCCTACAAAATTCATAATTAAATATTGGTAACTCCGATTAGGACAAGTAATATATGAAAATTGATCCTCAGAATGAGAGGAACACAAAGAAATTATTATTGAATCCAAATATCACTTTCTATTCAAAAAGTATATCAAGATGCTATCTTTAATAGTTTAATCAATGAAAAACCCTAACCTTTGATGATTAATGAATTAGAAAGGGGTTACGTGAGTGTTTAAAATATATATTAACCTGTTGTTAATAAAAAGGGCATATTAGATCTAAAAGGATGATCTTCATGCATAATTTGATTAATTTAGGGTACCATATGATTTAATGAACCTTGAACCCTAACTGTGGTAATTATAATCCTTAATGATTTTAATTGGTCAAATTCATATACAAAGTTGAGATATGATGGTTCTAATCTATTTAGAGTACAAAAGTCCTTAATTTTGGATAAATACCCTAAATGTAATCATTTGGGTTTTCTCATGAATAAAAGGTAGAATTGAGGGCAAAACGAGTTCATATGTTAATTAGATCCTAATGAACTTTGAATTAATGATAGAGGCATATAATGATTTTGTCATGGATTAAAAGGATAAAAATAGTAGCTTTAATGTAAAAGAGGCTTAATGAACTTAATTAATGGTTGATGGTGCCTTTAATCCAAAAATAGGGTTATATGTTGTTAAGATAACCTTAATATTGAAGAATAGATGAGATAAATAGGGTTTATGAGTAATGGTATAAAACTAGGGTTTATAATAATAAAAGATGAAGTGAAACCCTAATTGCAAACGAAACCCTAAAATGGATACGGAAACCTTAGGAAGCAATTTCAAGTTGAATAGAAAGAATCTTGATAGAGTACATGTGTTTTTCAGGATTCTTGATTGTGTGGTTGAACTACTTGCTTGGATTGCTTTCTTGGTTGAAATGGATATTAGCTTGAGAAATCTACTGAACAGGTATGTGGTTACGCTTATGAATATTTCGAGTTAGTTTTCTGAGGGTTTGTCGAGGCTTTATCGGTTGCTTGAAATTAACTGTTGGATGCTTTTATTTCATGCAACTATAGAGTGACTATGACTATCACTATAAATGTATACATATTCCGGGTCCACCCCTGTGGCTATGCAAAGGCTAAAAAGGATAACGTAGAGTAAGGTCTAGGCTATCATGAGTTAGAAACTGGGCTACTCTTGTGTAGCGCCAAGAGACTCTTAGCATGCCATGAGATAAGGAGTGGGCTACCTACGGGTAGTGTCATGCGACTCAACCCTAGAAACTGATTCACCTATTAGGTAGGATCATGAGGGGTACAATGGGGAAAGGATATACATGGATCACGGAACTATATTTAAACTGTAAAATTGTTTGTTAAACTGTACTTGATTGCAATACATTGTTAGGAATAATTGTACGATTATTGTTTCCCCCACATACCAGCTTTATGCTAACCGACGTTTTGTTTGTCGGCGTTTTAGGTACAAAACCAAAAGGAAAAATAGTAATTTGTCATATTGTGAAATACATGAATTAAAGTTTTAGGAGGATTAGTTAGATTAGTCTCAGTTCTGGATAGAAGTTTAGAAATCTAAATTTTTCAAAGGTATGCAAAATTTTATTTATTACAGCTTTCTAGTTTAGTCTGTTAAAATTTAATAATTGTTCTTGGTTAATTGTCAAACCTTTGATCCGGAAATTATGTGTGCCGCTTCGACCTCTCAGTCTCCCTTGATTGGAGGTTACCGGAAGGTGGGGTCGTAACACTTTTGCATCTCCCTTTTTTTGTCTTCGGCTTTTTTATTTTCATAGGTGAATGTTTATTATAATTCTCTCTTAGATTGAGCATGACTCCTTATTTGACTGGTAATCTAGATCCAACTTTTAGTCCATCTTGCTACAAGTCAGGCCACAGATTGAGTACAACCCATTGACTCTACTCCCTCCACATACATCTACCCCTATGGTCAGCTCATTGGATTATTTGCTTCAATTATCGTTGTATTATTATATTTCTTCTTTGGGCTTCATATATGAAGATACTTGTTATGTATATGTACAAACTTATCAATAAATTTTTCATTAACAAAATAGTAGCCTAGATGAGTTGTTCCAAGTACATTACAATATTTTCTTACGTTAAATAAATGGAAACCTCTAGCCCATCAGCCTATCCACTAGCTAGCTAGGTTGTGAAAGCAATATGTTACATTGTTCAATTGGTCAGGCCATAGGTTTTCTCACATGCTTCAACTGTATGCTTATTTCTTTATCCTATTTGTCTATCTATTGTTAGTATATCTTAGAGCTAGAATCTCATATCAGTTATAGCTTACGATAATGTTGGTTATCAATGGTAAAAAAAGTTAGTTTTGGGATAGTTCACAGTCACGTAAGGATCTAAGCTTCAACAATCAGTGGCAGATCTCCTATAAGACTGGGGGAATGACCCCCTAAAATTTTTAAAAATTAATGAATATGATTGGGTTGAATGTTGTTAATTAATCTACTTTATTGTACTTGACCAGTTCTAATTTTATACCCCCCAAGAGTTTTTTATTGATGGTTCTTTTATACTTTCTAAGGTAAACATACAATAAAAATGTCTATTATTTTAACTCCTTACCGAGATTTACTCACTAAATTAATGTATTTGTAGTTTCTTTTTTAATTTGTGTTGCTTTTACAATTATGAAACGAATTTCTTATGTTTTTTCCTATTATAATTTTTATCCTATTTTAATTTATAGAACTTAATGAATATGGTTTGGTTAAAAGGTGTTAACTAATTTACTTTATTGTGTTGCTAGTTTCTTATTTGATAAGCTCCCCTCTAAGAGTTTTCATTGATGGTTCTTTTATACTTTCTAAGTAAAATAATATAATAAAAATCTCTATCATTTTGAATCATCTTCGACAATTACTCTGTAATTTAATGCGCTCGTAGATTCTTTTCAATTTAGTTTGCTTTTACCATTACGAAGTGGATTTCTTGTGCTATTGTCATTTACAATTCGTATTCCATTTTGATTTTTTAGTGTAATTTACTCTCTCTCTCTCCTCTGGTCTTTTGATAATTATAATTATCAAAACAATAAACATAAATAAAGGAAACAATCGACTTCTATAAATATATCCTTCAACTTCTAACATTGAACGTGTCACATGACCTATTAGATATAGGTAGGCATGGTTATTTTCAAACAGAGTTTTGCTCAAACTCCACTTTCAATATTGTTTAAGCGACCAACAAAATATTTGAAAACTAGTTGCCTGTACCTTTTTTGAACACACATAGGTGTGCACAATAGCATTGATCAAAGAGAAACAAAGTTGATTCTTATATCCAATTCTTGATTGATTTTTTTTATTATTCACCGTCCATGTATCATGGAGTGGCGGAAACATTTTGTAAGTCATCTTGTCGTTGATTTTATTTATCTGTCATATGTGTGGCTCTATATAACTTACTTATTTTCCTCCGTAACTGTTGAAAAGTTGTTTATATTAATTTTGCATCCCAGTAGTATAACTTACAAGATATGACTGTTGTAAGTTTGTCTTTTTTGTAAAAGTATTACATCAAGAAAAAGTTGATTTGAGATATCAACTTTGTCATTTCATGGAATATGCTCCTACCAATCCAGATTTCATGAACCTTTTGACTTTTTCAGATTGTTGTGTTGTAACAAAAATTAAAAAGATCAAAATTCACATATTGCTACATATTGCTCGATAGATTGATCCGTCTGATTTTGACTCTTCTAGTCTCCATAGACACAACAGAACATGTATCTCAGTGATGAAAGTTATTAAGACAAAATTATGCAATAAAATGGAAGATGAATTTCTCACTAATAATCTCATTGTCCATATTGAAAGAGGAATTACAAAGTCATTCGACACTAATTCTATTATTGGGGACTCTAAAAACCTTAAAGAGAGAAATGTGATTTTTTAAAATTTTAGAGTTATATTGTGTCATTAATTTCATTATATTTTCTTTTATAATCTAATCTATCGTTGCACCTGAAGTTAAAAAAATTACTCTTAATTTTTGAAATTTTGAAATGGATACACTGACTACATCATAGTACATTATGAACCCCCCCCCCCCCCCCAATATTTCACTCCAAGATCCGCCACTGTCCACAACTACGTAACCCAAAACCCACCGAAAACTTTAGTTTTTATATAATAGTAAAATCAGAATTAGACATGTCAAGAAGAGGTCATTATAGTTTATTGATCCTCGTACTACTTGATTGTATGTTATTCAATTGAGTAGTTTTCTTATTTGGTAATCTACATTTCCGTTCTTACTTAACTGTGTTTTTCTTTCAACTAACACTGCATGTTCATTGCAGCTCACGAAAATATCAGTTCGAGGTGTCAAAGTTTTGATTTTTGGTTTGTTCTGAGTGAAACATGCATTTGATCCAATGCAGAACTGTGAAACCCAAAACTAACGTAGTTCAATATTATCACAAACCAGTACAACAGATCCTATGCTAACTAGAAAATGAACCCAGATTTCACAGTCGTTTGAGCTTGTATTCAAGCAATAATTAGATTTACATTATAGTGATGCTTCTAGTTTATGATCTTAAAGTTGTATTATATAAGATCTTTTTTGTAATAAGTAATTTTAGTTTTTTTATAAATAATATACATTAATATACATATCTTTCACAATCGGATTCTGAATTATCAACCTATAATTATTAATAGTAAAAAAATCTAAACCTGAACCAGATTGACAACATCCAAACTCAGATATGACTTAGTTTCTTATAAACATAGGTATGGCTTGATTAACAATTTTTTAATCTAGGGCTGGTTTTTTTTGTTTCTCGGGTTCAGGCCAAAAACTACTTAGATTCCTAAAGAACAAGCTTCATGTGGTTTGATAGCCAACCTCCACAAAGTCGACTGGGTAAGGTTTACAGGTTCAGAACTAACTTTCTCAACCTACTCAGATGATCCTCGTAGCCATATCTATATATTTTTCCTGCCAACATCTCCGATTATCTCATATGGGACCAAAGTTCACGTTTATCGAACACGTTTATTCCTCCTATACTACTCGGTGAAATTGCTTAATATGGGATAAATTTTGGTTCTTGAATTTTATTAGAAATGGGATTTTTTGGTAACGTTTTCAAACATTTGATTGTGTATTTGAGTATATCCTCGTCTAGATTCCTAGATTGTTTATTTGTTACTTTAATATGCTAAAAAGTAGATATATGGGTATCTTTCTTAAATCAGAAACATATCAAGCATCTATAGAATTTCATCTAAAATTTTAATGATTTATTATTTCTGGTTTAACATGAGCACCATTTTATTGTGAGTCGAATACCACTTAACATGTTTATCACGTGTTTTAAGTTAGTATTAACAAAAATCCGGCAGCTATATCTACTGACCAGATACAGTCTAGACATGTTCCATCCAACCATGTTACAAATCAGAAATTCTTTTAGTCATAGAAGGGGGCTAGTTATGTGTTACTTGATCCCAATGATTGTTGATGTTTAAATTGTAAGTAGTAGAAAATGTGTTGGTGTAGTGTTTTATGTGCAATGTAGTAAACGAGTCTTTTTCATTCAACATTGTCCACTCCTATGTTGGTAACAACCCTTATAGATGCAAAGACAATTGAACATAAGTTAACAAGAACTATTAGATGGTATGTAGACCATGGATGCGTAGACACGCACAGGGTCAGATTGGACATGTCCTTAGTTAATTGTCCTTGATACCTATTTTTACTCCATATGATCTATTTTTCTGCTTCAACCAAATGTGAAATATTATCGAGTTTGACATGCATATGATAAATTATGATTTTCTAATCAAGTGAGTCTTATAGCTATCCAATCAAATAAAACTGTGATATGGTCGTATTCTCTAAGTACTTTGTGAAGTACATGGTTGGTTAGGAACCATACTTGAACGTACAAGTGAGTCTTATAGCTATCCAATCAAATAAAACTGTGATATGGTCGTATTCTCTAGTATATGACTGGTTCCATACGACTTTATCTTTCATAGTTTGTTTTCCTTTTCTAACTCATTCATCGTTCATTTCTTATCAATTCTTATATATCAACATTTATTATGATATTTCATTCCACTTGGTATACAATGTTATATCTCTACCGGTAAATTTTAACGCCTTCGTATGGGCAACTTTATTCATACCATTTTGAACTTTGATAGACAAGGTTAAGTACTAATTTGGTCTTAGTTAAATAGTTATCATTCAAATCTTACTTTTATTTGATCCACCTATCTCTTCAATTGTGTTAGCTTATTAAATTCTCCAATTCTGAATTATTCCATTTCTAGCGGCATTTTAGTAAGTGCCTTATTATCCTTTTTCAATAGACAACTTAAAATTTCTACATGTGAGGAGGCCCAGATTTCTTCTAGGTATAATACAAACAATTATTTTTATTCAACTCGATATATAATTGTTTGAGAGAAGAAACATGCATTTATATGAAATTATGCACTTCAGCCATAAACTTAGGTAGGTAAGGGTACAGGGGTTGTTACACCTTCAGATGATATATTGTACTAAAATTACGGTAGATCATGCATTATATAATATATTATTACTTACTTACTTATTTCAAAGCTCAGAACTTTATTCCTCAGTTAACCTGGAATCAATATTGAGGATAATGTGTGATTACTCAGTACATATTGTTCTCACATTTATTGTTATATCCGGAGTTTTAGGATGTATTATTATAAATTACTATATTTTATCTTGAAGTGGTTACCCTATGATCTAATATAATCTTATCACTTTTTGACATGTTGCATCTTAAAAACCATAGGTGGATAATTCCTAAATCTCGAGCTATAATCATGATATGTTAGTCAACCTTGGGTTCGGATTTGGTTTAGGCTAACCCGTTCATATTAAAAATAATATTTAATATTATAATGATCTTATAGATAGAAATGTGATATAAGTTGTGGCTTATGCCTTTGACAAGGTTTGATAGAATCAAGTGAATCCAAACTAATAGAAATTTGAAGGTACGTGTAAATTATCCTGCTTGATGAATGTCTAGTTCATTGGGACTAGAATTATGATATAATATCTATTCAATGTTTGATATTATATAATATTGCTTGGCGTGTTCTATTTCAATGAAAACTTGTCTATGATTCATTTTTTAATTGTATATCTATTCTCCCAAAACATGAGCATAAATGACTTGTTCCATTATTCAAGATTGGGAGCAGCTGCTACGAAGCTAGGAGACATTTGATCGATTATCCATACATCATTGGGTCCATATTGGCCTAATAAGTGATTCTTTTTTAATATACCATTGACTCCATAGTGAAGGAACTCATAGTTCATACAATGGTGATCCACTTATATCAGAATCCTTGGTTCATACACCATTGATCTATACTACTAGTCTTCTCTTTTCCCATTGTGTTGCTAGCACTAGACCAATTCTAAGACTCAAGTATAATAAATAATTTTTTTAATTGAAAGATAAATTTATCTGACTTTTGAAAGAGAATCTAGTATCTAATTTACTTTTGAATACCTTACAACGCTAAGTTGCATGTTCCATATTGTATGGTTAAGTTTCCATTTTTTTGTAGTTATGTCCTTTATGTGCACCGTGTACTCGTCATGGTTGTGTAGCTTTATCCTATATTAATGGTTTAAGTTCATATAAAGCATGAATGAGAGGAATAAGAGGTGAGCATTGTGATCAAGTGCTAGCTGGAAGTTGCTGTTGATTATGTAGAGTCTTGAACACATTTTCCAATTATTAAATAAATTCAAGTAAATTATTATACATATGTTTAATATTTTTGTGGTTTGTGATTGTTCATTATTAATTATGCATAATATTTTAAGAATAGAGAAAAGTTGACTAAAGAGTGGCCATTAAAAACTAAAAAGTGAAATTAAGGGCATCATAGTCATTTCCTTGTTTTATGAGGAAAATAAAGAAATTTATAGATGGGCATTTAAATCTGTGGAAAATTACATAAAAAACCAGAAAGAACACAACCCGAAAATGGATAAGACATAGAAAGTGACCTTGAGACCAAAAATGGGAATCCTATTACGGTCAAAGATGGTTTTGTGCACTCCCGTGACACCCTAAAAATTGGTACTACATGAATTCATATGTTTATTGAACACCATTTGATTGGGTTTGACTGAGCAATTAAAACAAAGAAAAAGTGATTAAGGTGTGAGAAATTTTTAGGACTTAAGATGATCGTAAAACTTTTCATCATACCCAAATACTCTAGTTTGATTAAGGGATCCTAGTCGCCTCAAGATCTTCCATGGTAAAGATCCATCTTAGATGATTGGAATGTGACATGGGTTTATAGAAAGAAAATTGCAATGGAAACAAGATCTAGATGTGTGTGCGATGAAATTCGTTAAGAAGATCAAGCAAATACGTAGAGATGTAGTTAAAGCAACTAGTCAATTATGTAATATGATCATGAATAGAAATTTCTAGATGTTTGGTATGAGATGTTATTACATGGTGAACAAGTAGATAAATAGGAAATTGTTATTTCTAGAAGATAAGAAGATATGGTGATCTAGGGTAGAAGTTAAGATGAACAAATAAAAGAAGAGGAATTTGGTGCATCATTATAGTTTTACCAGTGTCCCGGCATATTAGAATCATTTTTCTAGAAGAAGGATCTTCTAGGAAATCATTAGTGGAGTATGAATAAGATGAAGTAGTTTCCTATATTGCTTTAGAAGAGTGAAAAGAGATCGTCATTTGATGTTGGATATGTGGGTATTTATAGTTATATTGTGGGGGTCATAGGTTTATTGTCGAGAAAGTATAAATTACTTCCACTATATCAAGAATAGGAAATCCAATTTAGGATTTGTACCATATCAATGTCCTACTAATACTATTTTATAAGGCATGCACCACCTAAAAGAAAACTTTCCACCATGTGGCACCTTGGTAGAAATAGGTGCTCCACTAAGCTGTCTTAGGGTAGGAAACATGACTTTTCCTTATCCAAGTTTTTGACTTTTTGAAGTTTTTGAGTGTATATCAGATGGGAAGTTTATTTTTTATCACGAAATTGTACCTTTGAACAAAACAAACTAGTAAAAGAGGGAGAAGCAAGTGATAATTACAACTTAAGGGACAACTCTCCCGTTTCATTTTTCTTTGTCAAAAAGTAGTGGAGTTAAATTGACTATCCTCTTCACTAAAATCATATCATTGATATTTTGAAATGAGATAAAAAATAAAATTGAATCTTCTAGTTGAGATTGGAATTGAATATTTTATTGATAAGGAATTACAATGAGAAGTTTATGGAAAAGGGCTTGTTGAGAGCTCAATGAGAGGGAAAATGGCACTTATATTCTGAAAATAGTTTTTTTATATTTGTAAAATATTGACAACTGGAAGATGGGTAAGATGGGTGGATTAAATAGGTGGAAAAAATATATTTTTGAGGAATGAATTATATATATATATATACTCAGAGAGAAGAATTGATTTTTATCATTAATTGAATGACCAAAAATGTGGTGTCAATATTTTCCCCCCTCTTTAGATGAGTTCTAGGTAAGAGTGAGGACTGAATGCTTAACCTAAGTCTCACCCCCATTTTCTCTTGAGTTACAAAAAGTGTTAGACTCATCATGGGATATTATGTCAAATCATGTTTTTGGTTGTAATATATTATTAAATTACTATTTTTTTTTAAAATCATCATTTATCTCTAGAATTTGATGACTAGATTCATGAGTGAATTAGCTCAATTGCAAAGACCAGATGTATGACCATATCAAATCTTTAGTATAACTCTAACATTGTAAAAATGTTGGAATTTCCTATGCGGGTTGGGGCTTCTAAAATCCAAAGTTCCTATACAAGATAGGGCTTAAATAAAGTACAACATGAGGTTCCTACTTCGAGTTGTGCTTCTTATGCTCTATGGATACCTACACAAGGTAGGCCTTTTAAAAAAATGAGGTACCTACCAAATGTATGGTTTGAATGTGAAATGATTTTCATATGTGGGGTAGGGCTTGACTAGATATGCCTACATGGGGTAGGTTTTAATGCTAAAGGCAAATGCACATTTTTCCTATTTTGTGTAGGGCTTGAATATAGAGAAAGGAAACATAAAGTTTTGTCTACTCATAGTAGGGTTTTATGCATGCAGGTAGTTCAATTTGATCATTATCCAAGACCCACCTAAAAACCCTACCATATGTAAGATTTTAAAAGAGGAAATTCCTATTAAGAATAGGGCTTGTGCTCCAGTTTAAGACCTTAGTTTGGGATCTTGAAGGAGAGATGGTGATGCCTACATGTGATAGGGATTTGCATTTCAGGTGACAAAGAGTAGCACTTAGTATTATATTTGAAAATATTATATCTTAGAGTCTATCATAGATCAAATGATTGAAGTTAAGTAGTGGAGTCCACAATCTAGCATTTAGGATCCATAAGATGTTTTGGTTTCTTAGGGTTTATCAAGTGATGCTTGTAAGAGTGAACTTTCTATCTTATAAGGACATATTTAAAATCTTCATATTTTTACACTTTATTCATACTTAATTCGTATTTTTTTATTTACTATGAATTTTGATGAATTTTTGCATGTATTGGACTGAAAATCTAGGGATTAATTTGCATTTTTATAAAAAAAAATATCTTTAAGGTGTGAAGAACGATATGTTGGGTATCATCATCATTTATTGATTTTTTTTGCAATGTCGGAGATGCAAGAGGAGCTCTCAAAAAAGCTAGTGATAGTGTGAAGGAGGATTTTGGCTCACTGAATGAGGTGTTTCAAATCATGCCTTACACACATAAAGTAGCATTCTACTTGTGTTCTTAGTGAAAGTCCAGTGGGTTTCTTCTTGCAGGTGATGATATTGTAGATTAGGCATTCTTCAGTAGCTTTTAAATGATTTTATATTACGCTCAAATTTGGGAAGGCATATTTGTTTATTTTGAACCTTTGATCCATCATTTTCAACTTTTTGTAGTGATTTTCAATTTTTGACTTCCTAGTGCTCTTTGTGTTCTAGAGGTTCAAGATGAACAGGGTCACATTTTGAGTTGATATTCATATATTTTTATTATTTTGTCATATGTGTGAGTATCTAGTGTTTGATTTTGCGTACTAACTTGTATCTCAAAGGTAATGTCATTGCAACTTTTTCGGGATGATCAAAATGGGGAATGGTGGTGATTATCATAGTGGGGTTCATGAAGGTTCCCTTAGGAGGATCCCATCAAATATGAGTGTTAGGCTTCTTATGATTCTATGGTAGCTAAAGCATATCCCATGTTCTCCCTTATTCTTTACTATTGATTTTAATTACATCATACTAGGAAATTTTAGTTGTTGCTTGCTCTATGTAGTTGCATGTAAATTTGGAGATGACTTATGTAGATATTTTCCCTATTAAGGACTTTTTGATGGGGATGAGTCCATTTAGGATAAAATTCCATCACTGCAAATGTTGATTGGATGATGAGGTATAATTTGAATCTTTTTTGCTTATTATTTCCTTTTGTTGTTGATTCTTGATTAGGCTTTGATGGCTTATTCAATGAATTTGATGTTGTATTTGTATTTAGACTTTGAATTTAGGGACTGAAGGTCCAATATATTTTCGTAAGAGTGGGCGATCTTTGGTCATTATACATTCTTTTGGACCTAGAGGAGTGGACTCTTCTAAAAATAACTAGTTTTGGTGATGTTTGTAAATGTGGGTTCATAGATAGGAATGACATGATCCCCTTGATTGAGTGATTTTGTCCACAGACTAGTTCATTTTACTTTTATTTTAGTGAGTTAGCCATCAACTAAATTTAGTTTATCAAGATTATCTAACTAGTTATATAGGTATCTCGATTAATAGTCTACTCAATAAGCAATAATGGGGATATGTGTTGGTTACTTCCCTAAGAGTCATCATGTCATGATTTAAAAAGGGATATTTTGAGTTTGACTTGATTATTAGTAAAAGCCATTTTATATTTTTATGTTTAGGTATTAATAATAATATTTTAAGTGTTTTGACTTGATGACATATGGTTTGGGTTGAGGACCTCAACATGAGATCACATGTATAACAAGAGTATTCATTATTGCTATGTACCTAGTCGGTCATTATTTTGGATATTATAAGACAAAAAAATACATAACACAACCATGTATGGTGAGTAACAACTATGTTTCCTTAGCCATGATATTTGATGTCAATGTATATACATGATTACTTATTCGAGAACAAGTTGTACTGGATAGACCCACCTTGACATTGACACATAGAATTCATGTAAGGACATGTTAGAGTCATATATCAATGTTACAATCATGGTTGTGATCCTTATACCTAAAGTCACTACAGTAATCACATCCTATTCTATGCTCTTTGACCACTAGCCTAATGTGATTTGCATAAGGGTTCCAAAAAATGTAGTGATTGGGTGCACTATGACATGTGGAGAATATTGTAAGTGATGTAGATGGAATTTATCCCACCTTTGGAGTAAGTGAGACTATCAAATGGATGACCATGCTCATGAGAACCAATACATGATATTGAGCTTACAATATCTTGAATCTTCTGCTCTAGTTCAAGGAACATATACTGAATGTTAACAGGGTGGAATCTATTCCACAGTTATATATATATATATATATATATATATATATATACATATATATATATATAGAGAGAGAGAGTCAGACTAGAATACACTCGAGTGTACAGATCACGATGTACACCCCAATGGTGTTTGCCTATCTAGACCATGTTTTTCCAAAATCTAATCCATTTATCTTCATGGTTACAATAATAATAGGTCACATACAAAATTTGAACTCATTGGGATGAGTGTAAGTCACTCATCTAAGGACAACAAACTAGACGCACAAAACTAATTTGAAATACATAATTTTTGCCTCCTTCAGATGCACGACCTATAAGTGTCCAAATGAGCTAAAATTTATTATATCGTATGTTCTTATGATAATTAAGAAGATCAATGGTTTAGATTTTATAAAAATTAATTGCATCTTCAAAAATGACCGAGGTGTATGGTGCCTCTAGTACACTCTAGTGTATACTAGCTTGACTCTCTCTCTCTCTCTCTCTCTCTATATATATATATATATATATATATATATATATATATATCTGTGTGTGTGTGTGTGTGTTTTTGTGTGTGTCAAAGATATTATATGGTCATGAAAACATTGATCACTTTACATGTTGTAGTATTCTCAATAATACCTATTACTTGGGTGGCAATTATGTCTAGCTACATATCAATATTTGTTTTTTAGGTTTTTAACATCACTACCAACGTAATTAGGAACCTACTGGGTCACATGCATATGAATCCATAGGGAGTTTAAGTTTGCAATCAAATAAATGATTAGAATGATTCTGAACCATAAATATATTAATTTCCTATATTACTATGTGATCGGAATGTCAAGTCAGCCAATCAGATTGGTTGGGTCAACTAAAACATTGGTTTTCAATTGGTTGAGTGTATTTTACATAGACTTTCCTGAGAGACCAATCAAGTATCCTAGTTAGATAATCAAAATTCAACAAGGAAGGTATCAAATTGAAAAGCAATTCAAATTATTGATGTAAACTGACCCGATCGGCCAATCATGTATCTTGATCAGCCAATAGGAATGTTTTTTGAATCTCATCCAGAATGTGATTGGTCAACTAGGTAACTAGGAGATCGATCAAAATTCTAGTCTAACTTTTTAGAATTGGAAAATTTTGGAGATTGTGAGTAGGAAGGGACTGAAATTTGTATTTTGCGGCCCAATGACTCTTCTATATAAAGGGGCATGTTCCAAATGGTTCAACGTATCTTTTAGAAAAACTTTCAAGAAAATTTGGTCTTCATAGGACAAATGGCACATCGAAAACTCATGTTCCTCTTCAACTTGGTGGCCACGTTGTTGTCTACAATGTCTAGTAAAGTCTAAGGAACATGTGTGAAGGCTTGTAGAAGTTGTTCCACAAGATATCAACAAGGCTCTACAAAGAAGACAACTGTGAAGAAACTTGGTGGTAAGTATGGATCACTTGATGATATATTCATATTTCTTGGTGGCCAATTCAGATTTATTGAGGAAGTTTGAGTTGTCCAACTACACATGTCTTTATTGGTGAAGAACTAAAACTTTTGATTCTGGATCTAAATCATCCACCAATAAATCCAATTAGATAAACAAGAGATCCAGATTGGCCACCAAGTAGTTGAATGATTATCATTTTCACAATACCTTGTTTCCATCTTATGGAATAGCTTTTTGAAGCCTTTACACATGTCCCTAGGTCTCTACTACGTCAATGTGGATGAGGGAGAACATGTTGAACCATCTTGTCTGCCAAGTTGAAGAGGAACATGAGTTATGGATGTGTAAGTCATCTCAGAACTCAATATCTTCTCTTATCTCAGGAAGTCATCCTTTGGGTTTCTTCCTCTCTCTCTAAGAGAGATATGAAGGCCAACATGTCTTGAAAATTATCTCATTAGATATGTTAAACTCTTTGGGATGTGCCCCCCTTTTGAAGAAGAGTCATGGGCTTAGAAAACTCAAATTCCAATCCCTTTCCTAATCTCAATATCAAAGGTAGTCCAATGATGAAAATTTAGACTATAATTTTGATCAGCTGACTGGGTTCCTACTGGGACTCAAAAAACATTATGATTTGTTGATTGGGATACACTATCAACCGAACAAGTCAGTTTAGATCCAAATATAAGCTGATTTCCAATAAGATACCTTCCTTGTTGAACTCTGATCGGGCAATCAAGATACTTGATAGGCCGATTGTTCTAGTCTGGTGTAAAATTCACTCAACCAATTGACAATAAATTGATCCATCAACTCAACCAATCTAATTGGTCAGACATACATCACAATCACCCAAACTGATAAGAAACTAGCCTGTTTATTACTCAGAACCATTATAATCATATGTTTGATTGGAAATTTCAATAACCTCATGCATCCATATGTCCTTAATTAAATTGAGAGTAATGATCAAAACCTCACAAGAAAATATTGGTTTATATCCATACATTATCACCACCCAAGTAATATGAATGAGTTGGAGAAAACCTCAACATGTAAAGTGATCAAACTTGCCATGACCATATAATGGTTTTGTCACACATATCTAGATGTGAAACTAAGGCATGGAATGTCATCCTCTTACCATCCATTATATTTTCCTTGAATTATAGTAGATTGTTCATGATATTGTGAGCTCAATATCATATATTGACTCACATGAGTGTGGCCATGCATGTCATAGTCTAGCCTTATCAAATGGTTGAAATATCACTCCAATGGAGGGGCAAATTCCATCTACATCACTCACAATATTCTACATGTGTCATAGTGCAACCATTACTACCTTTTGGAAACACTTATTCAGAACATGTTGGGCTAGTGGTCAAAGCGCACAAAACAACATGTAATTAATGTAGTGACTTCAAGACTAAGGCTCACAGTCACCACTGTCATGTTGAGATGTGACACTGAAATGTCATTACATGACTTCCATGTGTCAATATCAAGGTTTTTTATCTTGTATAACTTGTTCTCTAATAAGTACTCATGGATCTGAGTTGATAACCAATATCATGACTAAAGAGACATGGCCATCACTCATCATATATACTAGTCTTATGCATTATTAGTGTCTTATAATATTCACAATAATAACCGACTAGGGGCATAACCAGAATGAATACTCTTCTTATGAATATGATCTCATGTTCAAGTCCTCAACACGAACTATATATCATCAATATGAAACATTTGTATGACATTATTAGATTAATTATTTATCTCAATATGAAAATGAACATAATATATGGAAGTGCCTTTTATTAACAATCAAATACAAAATATCCCTTTTACAGTCATAAAATGATGGCTCTTAGGGCATATAACCAATAGTTTCCCACTTGCACTAGATAAAATCACTCATTAAAATAAGTCTAGTTGATCTAACATGACCATCATGCTTCTGTTGTGAAAGAGCTTTAGTCAGAGGATCAACAACAATGCCTTTAGTTGGTACCATGCAAATATTTATATCTCCTCATTGTAAAATCTCACATATGAGATGGTAACAACTGATTATGTGCTTGAAATGTTGATACCATTTCGATTCATTAGCTTATGCAATAGCCCCATTGTTGTAACCACCTCAAGTTCACTAATAAAAATTTTGATCCATATTTGTTCCTTTGTTGTAGTGGAGGCAAAAATGTACTTTTCCTCTATTGTAGAATCAGTCATTGTCTGTTTATTGGAACGTTTCTAGCTTATAGCTATACTAATTAAGAAAAACATGAATCCTAATTTTGATTAGTGATCTTCCATGTTGGTTTGGAAGCGTGCATCAGTGTAACCTTTAACACCTAACTCTTCCTAACCACCATAAATTAGTAATTGATCATTAGTTCTTATCTAGTAAATAAGGATGTTCTTTACTGCTATCTAGTAACCATAACCTGGATCCCACTACTACCTACTCATCATGATCAAAGCATACAAGACATCTAGATATGTACACATCATTGCATACGTGATAGATCCAATTGTTATGGCATATGGAACCATTCTAATATGTGCCCATTCTAAACATCTTGGACATTGGGATTTAAAGTTACTTTTTCCATATAACATGGGTAAGTATCCTCTCTTATGTTCTTGCATGCTAAACCTCTTTAGCACTTTGTCAATGTATGTACTTTATCTTAGGCTAAGAAGTCAGCTAATCTATCTCTATAGATCTTAATTCCTAGATTATATTATGATTCACCTAAGTTCTTTATGGAGAAGGTATTTCCTAACCATGTTTTAATCAATTGTAGAGTATGGGTATGATTTCTCATCGATGTTATGTCATCTAAATACAATATGAGAAATAGATTAATGCTCCCACTAACCTTCTTGTAGACACATGTTTCATATTCATTTATAGTAAATCCAGATTATTTGATTGTCTCACCAAAATGAAGATTCTAGCTCCTAGAGACTTACTTCTATTTATAGATTGACCTTGGTAGGTTGTAGACTTCGCTAGATTAATTTGGAGAGATAAAATCTTCATGTTGTATCATGTAAACATCCTCTAGAAGATTCTCATTAAGGAAAGTAGTTTTAACATCCATTTTTCTAATTTATAGTCATGATAAGCTGGAATGTAACACATGATCTTAATGGATTTAGCTATGGCAGCTGGTGAAAAAAATTCATTATAGTCAACACCTTGAACTTGTTTGAAACATTTTGCAATATATCCACCTTTGTAGGTTTCTACATTACCATTTATGTCAATCTTCTTATTCAAGACTCATTTTCACCCTATGGGTTTTGCCCCTTTAGGTGGATCCACTAAGGTTCATACATTGTTAGTATATATGGAGGTCATCTAAGATCTCATGATTTCAATCCATTTCTTATAATCTGCTCCCCGAAAAAGCCTCAGTGTTGGTTGTTTTCTCATCATCCTCAATGAGAACACATCATCTTCTTGAGTCACTAGAAATTCATATATCTCTATTTCATGATGTACCCTAATAGACCTTTGAAGTTTTGTGTTGCAATAAGAACTTGAGGTTCCATAATAGCTTGTGGATCCTTTTTTTCCTAATCTACCTCCATAGGTTCAATGTTGTCTTGTTGGTCTTTAAAGTTTTCAAGATCTATTTTCCTCCCACAGGTCCTCTAGATATCAACTCCTTTTTAAGGGATACATCAATTCTGGGAAAAACACTTTGTTATCATATGGAATCTAGAAGTAGTAACCGTCAGTTTCCTTGGCAACCCCATTAAAGTCAAATTTGTCTAGTTTGGGTCCAAGCTTTTCAAAGAACTGTTCCTTCAAATAATCTTCACATCCCCAAACTTGCATGAATGACATATTGGGACATTTTCCATTCGATATCTCATATGGTGTCTTTTTAATTGAATTGGGAGGTACCCAGTTAAGTTTAAACATGGTAGTTTCAAGAGCATGTCCCCAAAAGAAAATTTGAAGATTAGCTAATATCATCATTTTCACACCATGCCCAACAAGGTTTGATTCCTTCTTTCTAATACACCATTATGGCATGGAGTTCCAAATGGGGTCAATTATGATACAATACTACATCCCTCAAAAGGGCCTCTAACTCTTGTCTTAAGTATTCACCACCTTAATTTGATCGAAGTGCTTTAATTATCTTTGCAAGATGATTTTGTGCTTCACTCATGAATTCCTTGAATTGTTCACATGATTTTGACTTGTGCTTCATTATATTCACATACCCAAATCTACTAAAGTCATCAGTAAATGTGATGAAATATAGATAACCACCTTTAGCACTTGTGCCAAATGGTCCACACACACCAAGTCTGAGTCCTAGTAAGTCACTAGCTCTCTCATTATTTCCAATGAAAGGTGTTTTTGTCATCTTGCCAAATAGAAAAATCACATGTCTCTATTGATTCAAAATCAAAATTGTCAAAAAAACATCTCTATGGAGTCAAGAAATGTGCTTCTCATTTATGTTCTCTAGATGATAGTGTTGAAGATAAGTTTTATTTGAGTCATTGAATTTAAAATTCTTGGTATTTATATTATATACATGTGTCTCAAAAGATAACAAATAAATACTATAAGACATAGGGGCATATCCATAAAATATCTTGTCTTTAGAAATGTAAACTCGACCATTCTTTATCAGAAAATCAAAGATTTTCTTGTGCAAAAAAGTTATAAAATAATGTTTTCATTTATGGTAGGTATGTAATAGTAGTTCTCTAACTCCATTATAAGCCTACTGGGCAGAGATAAACAATATTTGCCTACTACAGTGGCACCAGCTCTTGATCCATTTGCAACACGTACTTCCACCTCCCCTTTATTCAAGGGTATACTTGTTTTCATATCTTAAATATATGAGCATATGTGAGATCCACATACAGTATCCCATACTATGATAAAACGGTGGGTAAATTTATTTCTATGACATTTCTACATGAAATGGAGATCTATATCCCCTTCATCTTGTTCTTTAGTTTGTCAAGGTAGAGAGGGAAATTTCTCATCTAATGTCGAACCTAGTGGCAAAGATGACAATTGCCTTCGTTAGCAAATCCTCCATTTTCCTTACGTGCAAAAGACTCTTGGATAGCTTTAGAACATTTCTTATCTTTGCCCTTAACCTTGCACTTTCCTTTTCCTTTGTTGAAAATCAACATAGATTTTGGCTTGTCTATCATCTTCCCCTTAGTATTTCTCAACGTGCCAAGTATCTCTGCCAGTGGAATATTATTCATGTTGTAGTTTATGACAAATTATTTATATAAATCCAACAAAAATTGTAGGATCACATCTTTGGCCAACTCTTGATCCAGAGAAAATCTCACTCTTGCAAAACTTTTCACATACCCAACTAACTTGAGTACATGGGTTCCAACTAGATCACCTTCTGTATTTTGCACTTAAACAACAACTTGGAGACACCATACCTCTCCTATCTTGCTTGTTCTTGGTACATGTTTATGAGATGTATTATCATCTCAATAACATCCATATTTTCATGTTTCGTGTGAATCTCGTGATTCATGGAGCAGAGCATGAGGCATTTGATATCCATGGCATCATCAGGATGATTCTAATGAGCATCCCTTTTTCCCTTTGTAAATTATAAGATGGATCATTAGGTACTGGTATGTTTGTGACATATAGCTTATGCTCATGTGTGAAAATGATCCTCAGCAGGGTGCATCGTCTACCTTCAGAAAGTGTGATAATAAGCATGTGGGTTTTCTCCAAAGGTGCATATCTTATTGCATTGGCCTTGGCTTAGACTTGACTAGGTGATCTTAATAGGATTAAGAACCTAGAGGCGTAAAGGTTGTATATATTTCATATGATGATTTATTGACATAAAGTTGTGCAACCATTTATATGAAAATTGCATAGGATGCAATTGATAATCATTACCTACCTTAATAATTAAGTTGTGAGCGGTTAGCCATAGTTGATTCATGACTTAACTTATTTTGGATCTTGTCTCACTAAAGGATCTCTCATCTTAATCTTTTAAATTAATAGGGAGTTCTATTAATTTGAACAAAAATGTGGGAGAATAATTAATCAAAGCCAATATAATTTTATCAAATCTTATTTTTGAAATCAAAATCTATTTTCCAATCATTTTTTTGACTCGTACAAAATATCTTCTATGTATATTGTGATCTAGTTTTGAAAGTTTGAGTTCTTTACTGAAAAAGATGTGTTTATTAGTTAGAAAACTAGTGTGAACAAAGGTATGACCTTTACTCTTTCTATGTCTTTTGTTCACTGATGTTTTATATCTATGATATATCCAACGGCTAGGGTATGAAGGGAATATTTTCTTTTATTATTCTATTGTCCCCCTTCTCAAAAACCCTACAATATGTGCATCTTTTCATATGATGAGGGTGAATTTGTTTGAAGGAGGTAAATGACCCTTGGTTGCTGCTTGGCATTTGATGGTTTTTTGTTCCTCCTAGTTCTCAATTATCTCCTTGCCACAAAGTTGAAATAGAGGTGAGAAAAATCAAAAGATTATCCTTTCTGATATATTTAATTGTTATTTCTTCATTTTACTATGATGGAGGTGCATATCCCAAACTATTGAAATGCTTGACGAGATCCATTATATGTGACTTCACCATGAAGGGTCATATTTGTTCTTTGAATGTTAGTCGAGGTTTTGTTGGCTTATTAAAAGTATCTCTTCTACATTTTGTCATTAAATATTTATGTAGCTTTGATGTTTTGTGACTAATTTCACTAATATTTACTTTTTATCTTTAAGGTATGAGCACTATCATCTTGGTAGACCTCAGATGTAGAGTGGTCTATAGGGTCTTCTGGATTATCCTTTCACTACATGTCATTACTAGCATGGGTATAACAGTCAATCCTTGTATAAGTGGTGGAGAGAGGATCTAAGAAGATTTCTTTTGGAAGTATAAGTCGTCCAACTTTACAAACTATCAAATTAATATTTATATTCTTTATTAATCCTATACTAGTTTGCATTTTCTAGTTTATCTTTAAGATCTTCTCCATATTTCATCTTGGCTTGGGATATACATCTTATGTTGCCTTCTTCCACTTCTTGAAATTGGATGCATATAGGATCTAGTTTGAGTCAGCAAGGGGGGTCTTGTAAGGACCTCACTTTTCAAAAACCCCGAATTAAAGAAGGCCAAAAAGGTGAGAGCCATTACCAAAAATTTTCTCAAGGATCCACATTTAGCAAATATTAACTAATAGAAAACAATTTCATTAATTCAATAACTTTGTTTACAAGATGCTTACATGAACTTTTTATCCTCAAAAAAGAATATTTGAGAATAAATACTAAACTATCTAATCCTCCTACATAACGTTATCACCTTCCATTGGATTCATCTTTATCTTCATGTTTGTATCTTGTGAAACAAGTACCTACAACACCTACAAACAAAATTTCGGTCAGTATAACAAGTTATACTCATATGTGGGGAGGGGGGGAAATAGATCACATCTATTTCTAACAACTTAATGCATCCAATTATTGTTTAACAAATCGAATTTTGGCATTTTCGATCAAAACTACTCAGTCTCGATCTATCCAACCTTTGTCAGTCCCTACAGTGGACATGGATCATACCTCACTTAGATGGTAGACCCTTAGTGGTCCTTTTGGTCCTACCTTGAAGGTAGACCAGGATCTAGACCTGTGATGGCCATTTGATCCTACCCAGAAGGTAGACCAAGATCTAGGCTCATGACAATCCTTTTGATCCTACCCCAAAAGGTAGACCAAGATCTAGATTATAATTTTCTCATATATAAATGAAGCTCTAGAGGAGGCTTAGGATCTGAGCTAGTCATGTCCATATATACATATATATATAGTGATATACATAGTCGCTTAATAGTTTGCAAGGAATGAATTAAACAAGCAAGCATATATTTGCAAACCATGCGAGGGAAAAACTCTATGAAACCACGTGAAACCACATCGATTGTTTTTAGGCGTAACCACATATCTTGATGGCAAGACATCCAGATTATGCAATTATACTTCAAGTAGATTCAATCAATCAGTCAACAAATCCAAGCAAGGATAGAAGAATCCAATTATTTAATCAACATATATATATCCTAAATTGTCCCCATCTCATTTTATACATTAAATCCTACTAGATCCTAAATTGTGGTTTAGGCTTCCTTTTCATTGAGTTATCAGTAGGGTTATGTTTGATACGCCAATATCCATCTTGATCTAATGACTTAAGAAACCTAATTCATATTAGGTGTTTCCATAATTATTAAATCTACCATGTAATAGAACCATGAACATTTATATCATATTAAGTTTATTAATTAACATAACAAGATATGACTTTGATTTCATAACCTTGATTATTCACATGCATACTTATCCACTTTATTAACCCTAATTGTCATCTTTGTTATCATGGTCATCAGATTATTCAATAATATCAGATCACATCTCAAAATAACCAAATTTACAGTTTTAAGTGTCATGATCACCAAAACTATAGTTTTTATACATTAATCAACCTTGTAATGCATATTGCACTACTTTTATAATTTGGTTCATGGTTAGGTTTCAAACATATTTTCTTTGAATTGTACGTGTTCTCTTGATAAATTTTCATATATTACATGCCTTAATGTAAGTTACAAATAATTTTATATATTATCTGTAAGAAAAAATTGTGTAAGCCAATCACAAAGTGCCACGTCAACGCTTATTACATTTGATTCTTTATATCTTTCCAGCCCAGTTTCAATGGGGAAAGACTTTTTTCTCTTGCATTATACACGTGCATGAAAGGGCATAATAGTCCTTAGCTCACAAAATCTTACTTCTTTCTCATAAGAGTGCCACTCACAATCCTAGCGTCTGGCTACCAGGTCTTTTGGCGCGGCCCTTGCGATTCAAGGGTCAGGTTGTATTGGTCTGGTGCAATTTAGCCCAGTCAAAGGGCGGTTCATGAGACTATGTCCCTTTCTTTCTTTCCATTCATGCAAACATTGTCCCACACATAGGCATCACCACCTACCGACGCTGCCACATTGGGGAAGGCACGCGCTTGTGTGGCCGCCAGGTGCCTAAGGCACGGCCTACTTCCTGGCCGCCCATGGCCCTCGAGACCTCCAACGGTCTTCCCCTAGTTGACTATGTAACTCGAGAATCTTGATCATAGGTGAGGTGTCAATCGCAAACTCTGGTGTTGTGCAGGGGTGAAAGAGGATAAGAGAGCACCACAAATCATAGAAGCATCGGGGGGAGCCCTAAGAAAGAGTACCATAGATGTAGGGGAGAGTTGGTGATGGGAACATCATCCTACTATCCAGTTATGGATAGGGTTGTGGCTATAGCCCCTTGCATGTCTAGATAGAACCCTAAAAGAGGATGGAAAATAAGGGGAGGGGGGTATCTATCGAGGAGGGCATAACCTTATTCGTTTATATACTACTTTCACAGAGATGATTCATTGGTTTCAAGATTATCTCCACCCCATCATTGATTATCTTCCTATTCCATAAATATCATTGATATGAGGAGGAAACCTCCATCTCCAATGAAATGTAGATTTGGCAACATAAGTCGTAAAGGGAAGCACATCTCTATATGGTACATATTGAATTGTTAATCCATAAGGAAACATGTATAATATAGATAGTTCCTTTTCTCTCTCCCTTCGATATATCCCTTAAATCAAAAATAGGAGTTCCTTAATCTCTTTTTCAATCTATGTTTAGTGCATGGAATTTATTGGATTTCTTTCCCATATACCAAAACTTGCTCTTTTCTAACATTATTTTAAAATAAACCATTATGTCATGAAACATCCTATTTCTCCACATTTATACAATGCTCTTATTTTCTTTATTATTTTCAAGTATACAACAGGTTAAATTGAAATATACTTGTTTGATGCCTCAAGCATGGTGCTGCCAGTCTTGGCTTTATGATTATCCTTTTAATTATCTAGAGCACAGTGTTTCTTATTTTCTTTTGGAAACTTACATATTGCTTTATATTTTAGTTTCTGCAATATTTCATAAGTCGTTATCATTAATTAATGCACACATCCCTTTGATTTATTTAACTTGTGCCACAAGCACCCATGCCACAAAGGTGATTAATATTATCATTCCACCAACAATACCATTATTTATCAACTCATGCTTTGTATTTATATCATTCAATTTTATCAAAATTGAGGATATTACATGTCTTGTAATGTGTGTGAGTGTGTATCCTAAAATTGGGTGGGAGGTTGGCACATCCTGTAAGATCCTCCCATAGTATCAGTTAATTTTGGCAATGAGATCTATCAGTAGGCGTGGAGCCTAATGGGTGGTTAAGTAGGCCATGATGCACATTTATATGGTTTTACTAGTTTTTTCATCCAATATTGTTCTTACAAGGATCTCAACAGCATTTAGCATGTCCTTCACTAGTGAGTGTATCTACATGATGTAGTTTTATTTGATTTTGTGCTTCCATTTTTGCAATTTATTGAATATAATTGAATTTAGGATCCATATGATAGCACGTATGAGTCACAAAATTGTCATCATCTTTGAGGAAAGTGTTAGTAGGTGAGTCCTCCACTTTTGCTTGATCCTCCTAGAGAGTTATATCAGGGCTTTGATGACTTTCTAGGGTTGTGACCTCATTGCAACTTTGTAACTGAAGCTTCGAGTCACTTCCCTACCATGGGACCCATGTGAATTATTCTTTAGTGTGGGTGATTTTCAATGGGCTTCATCCCACTAGGAGGTTGGTTTTTTGACTGATGCGATTGAGATTTCTTCTAGTTAAGCATCTCATTAGGATATGAGTAGAGTCAATAATTTATGGGAGCTTAGGGTCACTATGATTATGGAGCGAGTATCGGTATACTCCCTATGTAGAATGTACTTTATGTTGTGGACCCATAAGGTTGTGTGGTCACCATGTAAGCTACCTTTCATGACTATAGAAGCACAAACATCCTGATATAGGGACACTTCTTTGGGCATCTAGATGCATCTCGGTGTACCATGTTCTAAAAACATTGGTTTGCCAATATAGGTGCATGCAGATCTAAATATATAACATGGACCTTTAGGTCTTATTATGAGCAATGACCATTGACAAAGTGTTCAATGGGGTGACGTAAGAAGTAACTACATTAGTATCATGCTTTGTACTTTTATTTTCATTACTTGATGTTATGTATTTTATTTTTGTTCAAGAAATACATGTATCGATTTATTTTTTAAAATATTTGGTGATATAATTGATTTTGTTTAAAATAATGATTTTGGATTCTAAATTTAAGAGTCAAATTATATGTTGGGACATCAAAATCCCTCTTGTAGTTTGTTTGATTCCTAGGAAGGATCTCAGATAAGATTAGTATGGGATCTTAGGTCCCGCACCAGGACTCATGAAACATATTGTTCTACGACACCTACTAGTGGTTGGACAGGACTTTCTATGAGGCACTTGTATTAGGAGTTTAATTTGAGCATGTTGGTAACATTTTTTCAACTTGGGATGGTATAAATATGGTCTGAATGCCTTATTATTTCACATCACTTTTCTCTTACAAAATTTCAACTTATTGCATTTTGTGAGATTATATTTTTCCATCTTTGGATAACTATTATAATTAATCTTTCATCTGCTAGGTGGTAGACCACATATATTTCTGAGATGGAGGATATCAAACTGGCCAACTTTTTTATGACTTGGCAGGTTATCCATCTTGTATATGTCCCTATCACTAGGGAATGAAAGTCAATCGATATCTTATTCTAGGATGCTCTCAGTAACACCTATTGATTTAGGGATTTTGTATAAACTCCCAGTCTACAAGACATGTCCAATATAACTTGTCTAAATATACATGATCACTAGCCAATTTTCATGAAGAAATCGAATTTGGTATTGAGCTTGTTGATTAGTTTGGTGTGAGAAATCCTAGAGATTCTCAAAGGTTGTCTAGTGATGGTCACTCCATCAAGTTGGCTCCACATTAAGAGAAGTTCAAGAATGAGGCATGTTGGGAAAAATAGTCTATGGATATGTCTTGTCTATAAGCTTATACCTTGCCCTTTTTAGAGAATTATTCATTGGTGAGATTGTTGGTTAGGTATCAGTGTTGATTGTAGGAATAATGGCATCTATGTGGAATGGTGAGACCATTGTGCCCTTCACTTTGAGCGATTTTTATCAGTTTTGGGATTAGGGCAAGATAAGTAGGACGATGTAAAGGGCCTTTCAAGGTATTTTATATTTATTTAGGATGTGTATCGGTCCTATTGAGTTCTAAGAGATGGTGAATTCACATCATATCTTGAACAATAATATGCACTGAAGCATATCTAGATTGGTGGTCCTATCCAATGACATGGTAAGCTAGTCGAGTGGATTTCTTGTTTGACACATGTGTATGTACAGTGAGGATGATGAATTTCTATCTTAACACTTTAGATTGTGAGATAATATTGTCCATCTTTTAATGGATGAACATTCTTTCATGGCTAAATTGATATGTTTACTATTACATGTGTCAATATTTAGGTAGTTTGGAAATTGACAATGCGTATATGTTTCTAAGGACCTTATAGTCTTCTAACAAAGACTTCATTATGCTTCCTGTAAGGTCCAAGTGTCTATTTCCTACTCAAGTAGGTTTTTCTAGTACTTTGATTTTGGTAGATTTGATTGGAGATTGATGCTTAGGGCCTTAGTATGTAGCTTGAGTTTTGGGGTAACAGAATGAATGGAGTTTTCCTAGTGATGGGATTCCCATTTTGTTGATCCCCAGTTGGTCCATGAGAAGTTTAGTTCCACTTTCTTTTTAAGGATGAGGCATGGACAACCACAAGAGATCTTAACCTTTATTCCATTATACTAGATGTGCCTATCTACCTTGACCTAGGAATATGTCATATCTCAACTTGTTTCGAGGTGAGATACATGCCAAAAAAGGACCCATGATATATTGACCTCATAGGTTAGGGATAAATCACCTCTATGGGGACTTACATCTTTATCAATTGTATTTTTCTTAGGTAACTTGTAATGACCATAGATGGATGCTCTCATCAATCCCTATCTTTGGAGGGAAATCATGATTGTAAGCATAGGGTTTCCTTTAACCAATTTTCAATGTTGACTTTGTTGTTGAGATTTTGTATTTTATAGCTAAATATAAGTTGGCAAACTATTTAGGCCTCATAATAAGGTCATGATCATTTTTTCATAGAACTAATCATTCTAGTTTTCCTACTCCTTTTATTCAAGCATTCATGGAAGACATAGTAGGATATTTAAGTAGGCTGAATGTATGTTAAAAAGGTGGGAGTTTCCTCCCATAAAATGATCCTTGTGGGAGTTGTGATTTTGGTGTATCTTGTGAGTCATCAATGGTAGTGTTTTATGAAGCTAACATGTTTATGGTGGACATGAATATCCCCATACTTGTCTTTTAGGTGAATAAAACCCTAGTCATAGATATTGTGGACAATGTAGGGTCCTCTTATTTTGGATTCATAATTCCCATGTCATCAACATTTTTAATAATGCAAAGTACTATATTTCCTTTTCAAAATTTGTAGGCATGTACCTTTTTATTTAAATCTCAATATGCTCTAGTTTTATAGCATTATGTATGATTCACACCTCTCATTGGTCAATCTTCCAACATTTTAAGGTAGTACTTGTCGTCAATTACCCATTCTGCCTTAGGGATTTCAACTTCTTATGGTATGCAAAAAGATGTATTGATGACCTCCACTCGAAGGCTTGCCCCCATACCATATAAAGAGAGTAATGTATGTCTCATGTGGGAGTTCTTTTAGACATTCAATATTCCCATAGAGTTGCTTGAAGGTGCTCATTCTAGTTGCACATGAGTTGAATGTCTTTTTAGGATCTTTATCAAGTTCGTGTTCGCAACCTCAATATCACCATTCATATGGGCCCGACATGGATTTAGCGATTTTTCATTCCCAAAGAGCTTAAATGATCCTTGAAGGTTTTGAAAATTGATTTCATGTTGTTGGTACTGAATTTTTTATGTGGTATTCATTATTTTCCTATCATGGTTTTCTTGAGGAACTTGTTTTCCTATTGAGTTGAGGCATCAGTTATAGGGACTGCCTCAACTTATTAGTGAAGTAGTATATTTTGAATGGAATGAAAAAGTTCCTATTAGAAGCCTTATAATGTATATTTCCAATCATAATGATTTCTTAAGAAGAGAAGGGCCAAGGCATGGTCATGTTGTATAATTGGTTATATGTTGCATAGATGTAGTCGCCATAGATCTGGATAACTCTTAATTTGTGAATTTATTGACATAAATTTATCTCTATGGTGTTCCATAGTAACCCACAAGTTGTCTTACTTAGGATCATGAATCCTCTCATGTGTGTGCCACACATTCCTCCATGGCCCTCCATCATTAGAGCATTGATGTTGAAATTTTTTATGCATGTAATGGGGGTTTAATTGCATGACATGTGATAAAGATGCCCGCTCCTAGGACATATTGTAAGGCTTGTCATTTAAGTTCTTATTAGTCTCTTCTAGATATTCTTAAGGAAATACTTGGTTTTGAGATATGATTTTATGTCATAGAACCGTGCATTTTCTTAATTATTAGTTTCATTGTTGAAATCATGCAATAGGCCAATAGAGAGATAGTTTGGACTTTAAAGGAAAAGATTTGGTTGGTTTCAATATCAAATCAATGAGGTGAGTGTGGACAAAGCATCATTGAAGGCATTGTGATCTCATTTCATGTAGTTGGAGGAGATTTGTTAAAAAAATTGGGTAAGAGAGAACAAACACTCTTGATAGAGGATTTGGTTCTAATAGTCATTTATATAATTTTTAATCTCGAAGAACATAGGGAAAGAATCAACATTGACATAAAGGTGATGTCCCCTTAGTGCTTGTCAAGGTGGAGTTCTATGATGCATGTTTTTTATTTACCCACATTGGTAGTGGAGCTGAACTGTAGTTGTGCCATCACGAGTAGTTGTTTTCCATGTGGATCTTGAAGGACCGCTCTAATCACTACACCCTTATGATTAAGAACTGTATTAAATAAGATCATACATAAGTGTGGATTCAACAAGATATTCATTTTCAATGAGGCAATCATTTTTATGTCTTTGTTAAGCAACTTATACTCGAGTGTTTGTTAATATGGTAGTAAGGAGTCCTCTAGAATATCTATGAATTCTTTTGTTTTGAAAGCCTTCATGGGTACATAAGTGTTGTCAAATTTAGATGACAATTGGCATTTTGAACATTTTTAGTGATGGTAGGCATTTCACACATATAACAAATTGGATCATGTCCCACAATGAGCTAAAGTTAATATGTCATCAGTACTGACACATCATCCTTTTCATGTAAACTAGGGATAGGCAATATTTTTTAGACTAGTGTACTATGCCTCATCTTCATTGAAATTATTGAATGGTATAAGATGACATGCTTTCCATCCACTTGTCATTTGCTCACAACTTCCCCGATTCATGTTTCACATATGGATATCTAAAGAGTGAGGGGATTCCCTAGAAGTACATGTTTTATAATTGTTTTCCTCATGAGGTTGCCTTTAATATTTTGCAGTGCTTATTTAAATTTTGTATTCCACATTGAGTGGAATATTTCTTCAGTAAGCTTGAAAATGGTCTAAAAAAAGGAGTGATCTTGGTGATGAAGCAGATAATGTATTGGAGATGACCAAGTAGTCATCATATCTCCTATTCCATATTTGTTGAAGGCATTTCCCTGGTGGCACAAGCCTTTTAATGATTGACAATGATAACTCTTTTAATGATAATGCATCCTAGGAGATATCTAGATGTAACTACAATCATACATTTTGTTAGGATGAGGCAAAAAGAGAATCCTTCCAATCATTGGAATAGATTTTATAGGTGAGTGATGTCATCTTCAAGATCCTTTCATTTACACCAAATCATCTACATAGACCTCCAAGTCTTTGTGCATCATATCATGGAAGAGGGCAACCATCACCTTTTGTTAGGTGGCTTTGATATTTTTGAGGCCTAGTGGAATGATTTGGTTGCATCTTACCACCCATTTGGGAATGAAGGTCATGACTCATTGTCTTCCTTATCCATATTGATGAAGCTCAGTAGGGCATGACAAATTTTATAGTTGACTAGTACACCTATGTACAATAATAGGAAGTCGTCTTTGGAAGATGCCTTTTTGAGATCACAATGGCCCATGCACCTATGTAAATATATTGATGTAGGTGCATAAGATATTTATAAGGTAATCTATGATAAATTGAGGTATTACACATCCTAATTATAACTTTGTCTGGATTAGGGTTGGATTTGAGATTGATAGTTTTCATCTCATATTCTATGTGAAATGGTTGTTGCTTATTCAATATGTAGTTTGAGATGGGAATATCTTTGAACTCTACAACATTTTCATTGTATATGTGTTACTTCTATAAATAGTCACATGTTCTTGTCTGGCTACCAATCTAAGATAACCATGATGTCAATTGTGATATTTTAAGCACTACATGTGGCTTCATGTTTAGGACAGCCTACTTCTCTTTTGTCAATTGTGTACTTAATTTCCACTTAGAACAAGATAGATTAGTTGTTGTCGATTTATATTGATCTGGTCTTCAAAGATGGCATTGATATCCCACCCTTCACACATTTCATATGTTTCATAGTATTCATTATAAGGGGTCATATTCCTCATTGGATACTAATTGCTCCACTTGTTGGAGTTATGTAAGTTTTGCGAGCTAGATATGGTTGTTGGTATTGTGAAGTAGTCTAGGTTGTAAAATCTCAACATCTCCTCGGGAGTTAGATATTTGTCTTCCTCTAATTTAGTGATGGGATATGCCTATAATTAAATAATCATGTCCTTAGGCTATAGGTTGTTCCAAGAAACATTTATGCCATAGGGAATTTAAGTAAGGAGGATAATTTCCATGATGTTGGGTGTGGTGTCAAGGTACTCATCCAATTCTTCTTTGTCAACCTCTTGAATAAGGTAAGGTATCACCATGAGGGTGATTTCTTTAGTTGCATCCAAACTATCATCATATGTGGTAACAATGTAGGGAAGTAGGAGTAGGAACCCTTGCACTCTGGGCATACGTCCCATTGGTAGAACACACAAAATCGATTCCATTTTCATGTAGTATTTATTGAGACTCCTTACTAAGATTTTGACAAGGATGTTTATAGGTGAGGTAGCCTCATCTCTTCAAATCATTTGGCATAGGACAAATAACATATATTCTCTACTTGGGCTTCCACCTTACAAAGTGGGTGTGTCTATGTGGTAGTTGTTGATCCCTAATACCATTTTCTTTAGGCCCAATGTATTTGTATGATGTTATTGTCCCCTTGTCATATCCAACCTAGGCCTTGATCTCGGAGAGTGTACATGTCTCACAACCTTTGTGTAGATTGTGTTGGTTCATATGGAGCATGGTGTGATCTATGTAGTAGCACATAATTTATGGTTGTTATGTGTAGTGTGTTTAATTAGATCAAGATGTCATCTTATTCTAAGCATGTTATAGTGCCTCTTGAGCCATATCCATGGATGGTAATAATGGTGATGTCCATCCAGCATTAGATATTTTGATGTAGTGATGAGGGTACCCCCTTTTATGCGTCCATGGTCTTCCCAGACTAATATATAAGTCTAAAATCATGTCAATGGCAACGGATAGTGATGATAATGTTTGTGGTATAATATGAAGCTTGAGTGTGATCTCTCACATTGTATCCTTAAATATATCATCGGAGGAGGTGCATGTCCTTGTAATTGTATGGATATATGTAGGGTCTTTCCCCAACCTGATAAGTGTCTCAAGGGGGCATGCATTGAGTCATGCCCTATTGTCGACCAAGTGTGATGAGACCTTGAGGCCTCAGTGTATAGTAGTGATGAGTAACAATATGGTGTGGTCCTCCTCTCCCGGTATCTTCCTTAGATAATAAAATTAAGTGTGGCATGGTGATGAGCCTAATGGTGGTATCAAGTGCTTTTGGATTTACATTTTTGGATATGTAGGCTCCTTAAAAGGTCTTCATCAATGCCTCACAATGCACTTAAGTGTTTTGCATTATTTTTGTGAGACATCTCCTTCGATCTCATCTACAAACTACATAACCTCTTCTCCTTTGATTTTTTTATGTGAAAATTTGAGAGTGGGAGGCACTTGTTTCAAACCTATTATGGGAATGATTATCCCCATGGTATGTTCATTTGCAAGTGCTTTTGTACCATCAGTGGGGACCACTTTGTATGTAGTACTCTTGATCTTTCCCTTATCTACAGATGAGGGAGTTTCAACCAAAGTGGCTTGGTCCACAATCTATTTTGGCATGGGGATAGGAATCTCTAGACCCTTGAATTTTTATTGATTCTACATTATCATCACAAGCTTGGTTGACTTTTGATTAATCGGTCATGGTACGATAATAAGTGTTGTGATGGTCAGTGTTGGTAATGACAAATATTTGTATGTAACTACGCCACTAGTATGATGACATGTCATTGGAAAAATCCAAAAATAATCAATTTTCCTTCTTGGATAGTGGCAATAATATCAACTCTTTAGTACCATGGTGTCTTATAGAGGTTGAATGAAGCATGTAGTACAATCCTTGACTGTAGTTATGGATGCCACAACATTGGACGTGGATAGAGTATCTTCTGGAGAAACCATCTTGACTTCATAAAATCTTTCAGACTGTGTATGATAGCAAGATAAGAGTGCATCTTGTGCCCCTTACTACATATATATTCGCAATCAGAATTGGTGTTATAGGGATTGAGAGGATACCGTCTCATGGGGAATTTTGGAAGATGCTTGGTAGAGGGGGAAAATGGCACTTAGAGAAGCTTCTATGAGATGATTTGTTTTTAGTATTTTTGAAGATTCTTCTATGGTTGTGACTATCACCTGCGTAGATCTGTTTGGTAGGGGATTGGTTATAATGAGTTGTTGCACTAGTGGCTAGAATGGTAGGGGTTCATACCAACAAAATTTGATGGGTGTGTATCAATATGATGGTGGCATGTACTGTGGTTGAGTTTGTAAATATTGTGTGTTGGGATGCATCATGTGGGGTTTTTTTATCATATGTGATTGCAGTCATTGTTCCACAGAAACAACATTGAGTTGAGGTTGTTGATCTTGATGCAGAGTTGCTTTGGTGAAAGATTTATGTCACATGGCATTGATGTCTTTGGATGAGATCCTTACTTTCTTGTAGTAGAATCAACATTTTTTACATTGTTTGTCCTCTTCCACCTCAATTTTTTATTCATCATTAGAGATTGTAGCAGACGTTGGATGCCAAGGCATGTTTTCTTGTATAAGCATCTTTTAATTGAGTTTGTGATGTGGATTCCATCTTGGATTAATTTGTCAAACATATTGAATCACTATAGAGAAAGGAGGGTGGTGAGTGATGGTGGGGCCTCCTTCATTATCATTTTGAATTATTCCTTATTGTTTTAGTTTGAATTCTAGTTGTGATATCAATTTTCATCATCTCCCAATGAACTCCAAGAAGCCTAAATTTTTCTTGATTGTAGTGCTTTTGTGTCGTCTTTGGATTGGTACTTGGTTGAGGCACTACGTATATTGATCAATAAACCTTTATGGAAACTACTACTAAGTAGTGAAGGACAAAATTTCTACTTTTTACTATGCCAGATCATGCCCTGATAGGGTTTGGAAAGAGAAATGGATAGGGGTCTTGTCATTGTATTGTAACTCCACCATATCAGAGCAAGAATATTTAACATGTACAAGTGGGTTGCCTTTTCATGAGCACTTGTGTAACTTCGGCATGAAATTTTTTTAGTAGCATTGGATCAAGAAAGTGATAATAGTAAGAAAATGTCTTGCCACATACGTGTACCCCTCCAACTATTTGAGTTTGTAGAGAATCTCCATATGATGGGTCAATTATGGATGTGTCTTGAAATGTATTCTTTCCATATTCTATCTTATGTGATATAAATGGCAGACTTATTATTAGTAAAGTGGTGTATATACTGATTTTGGAAAAATATATATCCTCCCATGTATTGATTGCACCATAGAGGAGGAGGCATATATAAAATATGATCATGAGCATTTTCTCCACATTTGTGTTCCCACAATGGACATGGCAAACATTGTTGGAGGTGTTCGTATGACTACTAGTTTAAAATCTTGCTTGTAACCTCTGACTTATTCAACCTTGGTCTATTATTCAATACCACTCTAAACATTTGAAGATTGAAGACTTATGCCTAGGTAGATTTTGCATATAAGTGTTATTTGAACTTGTATGTGGTGGATATTAGTAGGACCCTAGAAATAAGGGACTTGCATATGAATATATGGTTTCCATAAGTTATATCTAAAAGAGGGTTTTGACGAGCTTGCATAGGATCTAATGTAGGATGTTGATCTAGTCTATTATGTGCTCAGTTGATAGTTTAAGTTTAATGGGTGTATTTATGATGTATCAAATGTTTGTTCAGGTGGAGCTTGGTGTATAACTTCTTGTATAGTTTTAGGGACCTATGGTTCCAAAGGAGTACCTTTACGGATATCCATTTTTGTCAGACAAAACTTCATTTGAGGGTTCATTTAGGTTTCATATCGATAGATATTGCTCTGCCTATCTCAGTCAAGTGTTTATAAAATATAGTGTAGTACAAACATCTAGTAGACCACATGATAACCTACAATTTGGAAAAACAAGTTTCAAGGGCATGGTTTAGTCAGCAAATATATAATAATATAGAAATTCTAGTCAGACCCTTCGCACAAATTTATAGTGCAAAGTAAATTGCTCCCTCTTTCATGTGAATGTGTAAAAGGATACTCTTTGTCCTCTATTGTGCATCACTTAGATCATTTCTACAATAAAATTATGTTTCTTTGGGAATTAGGGGTATAGTATATATAGAGGATACTGGACCATAGATCAGATAAGGTGAAGGGAGTTTCCAACTGTTGTAAGATGTCCCTGGGAGCACCATGGGGGTGAGAAATGTGAACATTCTCTTTCCCTTTTAATGTTGGTTCAACGTGATACATCCTTAGAGAGATTATCTTTGGGCGTATTGTGAGTGTTAAGGTTTAGGGTGGTCTCCTTTAGGCCATGAATCATGCCTCATTAGCCTTTTGTCCTTAGGGTATTTCTTTGATGTTGATGGGAGAGACTATCTTTTGACATCCTCTCTTGGTATTGAGTAGGATCAAGAATTATTGTAACTCCTATGCGGTTTGGGTTTCATTCTCCATTTTTCTATACACACGTCAAGGAGAGATGGTAGTGGCAGTTGGTAAGATTGCACTATTTAGAATCATGTAAACTTGAGTAGCAAAAGGGGTTGTCTTCTTTTACGTTTTAAGTTGGGACCAAGTAGTCTACTTTAAGGTCATAGTCCATGACCACCTAATATCAACATGAAAGTGGATGTCTAGTTTTAGGTCAATGTGGAGGACCATTTTGGGTAGGCAAAGATGGGTGGATCATGGTACTGGGTGGAATTTCATTCAAGTGGGATATCCTTTGGATAAAATAGAGATAGTAAACTCAAAGAATTAGTTGAAAGTTGATTCATTTTGGAATCTATGACCAAGGTCTAGAGTGAGTATCCTTGTAGAATATTCGAGAGGCCATGTTTTAAAAATATCAAGCTGATTTGGAGAGTCTCTCTAGCATATATTAATTGCAAGTGTAAGGTGGGGACCATGCATAAAGGCATGTGTGTCATAGGCTTTAAGCACGTGGACATATGACACAAAGTTGTATATCGATTTTTCATGGATGCACATAGACTTTAGTCATGGACAAACTTCTGGTGTGGGTCAAAAAGTTGAAATTGATTTTAAGATGGACCTCATTTCCTAAAAAGGTTTCATTGAATCAAGATCTGTTCATCATGGATCATGTCACAAGATCTTTGGAAAGGGTTACCGAAGTATGAGGAATCTTGAAATTTAATTTGAATAGACTTATATAAGAAAGTAAGAAATGCATAAAATTTTAACTAAACACCCAAATAATCCATGCATAGTGAGAAACTTTGAAAGCCCAAAGTGTAGGATAAGATAAGAAATTTCCAGTGATTTTTATGATGTTTTCATAGCCTAATGGCATAGAATAGGATATCAGATTGTTTTTAATATCGCTAGTTTTTTTAGAGGTTAGTGATAGTGATTGGAATGATTGTTTTATAAACATGAACATGATATATGGATATAAAATATCTATGCAAAATGTATAATAAACAACAATCTCAAGGAATAAAGAAAACAACAATATTAGAATGTAAATAGAGAAACAAATATGAGATTTAAGTGTGTATGATAATACTTCCCCCCTCCCTTAACCCATGAGTTTAGATGTGATTTAAAAATTCACTCAGCCATGACTTTTATGGTAGGGTTTGGTCCTTAACTTCTCTATGATACTATGATGCTTGAATAAGGGTAAATCAATTTTATTGAATTTTTGGTTACTACTCTCAATACATCTCATGACCACAAAGGTTATAATTAGTCAATAGTACTAGGAGAGGGGAGTGTATTTGAGGTCTTTGGATGTCCAACACTATCATGTGATGGTTCCTTTACTAAAACCCCTGTGCCTCATCATGACATCCAACATGAGAGTTTGTACATATTTTGTAGACACATGGGTCAATAGGCATGTAAAGTGTAAGCATGTAAATTTTAAACTTCCAAACACTACCATATAATAGAAATAAATATGATCTAGAAAGTAAGAGGGAAACCCCAAGATGACATGCAATAGTCCCACCCTCCCACAATCAATTCATTATGTAAATAAGCAATCATAGATTCATAAGGAAAGAAAGGATCTTTCTCAAGATGGAATATTTTTTCTCTATGATTTATTTTTTGTTTTTGTTCATTTTGTTAATAATATAAAATAGGAAATTGAGGAAATAAAAATAGAAAAAAAGGGAATCAAAATGGAAACCTTGAATGCATTTAAATAAAAAAGAAAGAAAAAAACTTAGATTGTCTAGATATCCCCAGTCGACTTACCAAACTCATATTGTCAAGAAATATTTGAAATTCACATATAACTAATCAAAATTTAAAAGATACAAAACTTAGAGTGGCTATCTTATACTACAAGGAAAATATGGAAAAAATTAAATGGGCATCTAAATCATCAAAAAAATGTGGAAATGAATAGAAATGACTCCACCTAAAGGTGGATAAGAGGTGAAAAGCATGACATGAGACTGGGAATGAAAATTTTGTTATGATCAAGGAAGGTGCAAGTTACCCCACATCACCTACATAATTGCAATTGCATATGAATTTCGAGTTGTATGAAAGCATTTGATTAGAGTTTGGTTAAGAAATTCAAAGAAAGAAAGAAATGAGTAAGGTGTGAGAGTCTTCGGAGACTTAAGATAAACATGGAATATTTTGCCATTGTCCCAAAGACTCTGGTTTTATTAGGACCCAACTGCATTAGGGTCTCTCATGGTAGAGTCCGTCCTAGACGATTGGGATGAGAAGTGGGAAATAAAGAGAAATGATGCAAGGGAAAAGGGTGACTAGATCAAAAAAGACGTGTGTGCATTTAATGATCTTAAAATGTGTACAAGTTCACATATTTAAATTCATAAATTTAGAGAGAAGTTCTCAATCATAGAAAAATGTAATTTGTTTGAGAAGATCCAGCAAATATGTAGAGATATTGTTGAAGCAACTAGTGAATCGTATAATATGATCATGAACAAAAAAGATCTAGATTTTTAGCATGAGCAAAAACTACAATTGAACAAGTATATAGATAACCAATTGTTATTCAAATTAGATTAGTAGTTTTGCTAATGTAGATTTTATATTTATTATGAACAACTAAAGTTTTAGTCTGTTGGCATGTCCCTACCATTTTTTGTGACTACCACGTGTATCAAAATCATAATCATAGTACCATCATTGACATATTCTAAATTATAAGAGGTAGTTTTATCTCAGTCTAATAGAAAGTCGAAAGGGATTATCTATTGATGGGGGATGCATATGGGTATTCATAGTTGTTTCTTAGGCTAGGGGGGTTCAGCATCAAGAAAGAAGTTTTTGGAACAAAGTGTTATTAGATCAAGAATAGGAAATAAAAATTGGGATTTATGTCGTGAGTGGACCCTTTGGAATGCTAATTTATAGGTGGTGCTCCCACTAGTGGAATGTCACCTTCTAAAATGAGGGCCATTTCCAAACCATACATTCCATACAAATGACACCAAGGCAGGAAATGGGTATTTTCTTATTCAAGTTTCTAAGATAATAGATGTTGCTAAATGTATCTCAGATAGGAAATTCATTTTTTATTGCAAGATTGTGAGCTTGAACAATAAATTTCAACTTTAAAGGAATAAGAGGAATAATGAAATCTTGAATGGCAAGTTGTCCCTGCTCTTTCTTTGCCAAAAAGATGTTGAATGTCCTCTTTTTTAAAATAATTCGAGGATTTTTTTGAAGAGAGACATAAAGAAAATTGGAATTCTGAATAGGATTGGGATTGAATATTTTCTTCATGAGAATTCAATTTGGCAAATTAATGGAAAAGTATTGTAAAAAAGTTCAATAGAATGGAAATTACACTTGAGCCCAAAGAAAGCATAAGATAGGTGTAAAAGTCACAAAATGGTGGATTAGATAAGTGTAAAATGTAGAAGAAATCTAACAAATTCCATCATTAGCTAGAAAGCAAAGTTGATTGTGATTTGTTATTTGATGACCAAAGTTGAAGTGTCAAAACATAGTCCTCCATTGTGTGAACTTTAATATTAATATTTAACATTTCTATAAAATCTAAGATGTTACGATTATCATTTGGAGGTTACATGTCCTTGACCTCATATAGATATATTCAACAATACTAATATTTGTTTAGTATATACATTACAATACGCACAATGCATTCTATTCATTCACATGAACCTTAATATGATCTGAACGGCTCAATTGAGCCTATTTCATCAAATAAACCCTCAAATGGGAAAATTCAATAAAATTCATCCTAACACTACATTTGCATTACTCTATTGGGCTAATTTTACCACGAAACTAGATTAATTATTCATAAATTTGTCTTGTTCCATTCCAATTCTCAAAACTTCATGAAGGAAATTTTATTTACTAAAATATGACTTTAGATTCATATGCACTCCTACATAATTTCTCCAAATAATTGTAGAAAACTATACTTATGCTAGCATAAAATATAAACAACATTCATTTGATAAAATTAATCTTTGAATGTGTTTGAGTAACTGAAGTAGAACCAAAAATCATGAGACATGTGAAGATAAAAACTTCATTATATTCATCTTCATATATCTATAAATGCATAATTCTTAATCAAACTACTAATGTGTATCCTGATTTAGGTAAACATGACAAATTGTGATAAAAGAAGAAGACTTAGGGTTAGAGATGACAAATTAAAACATAATTCGTCCAAGTTAACCAACTTATTGAACTTGAATGTAAAGCAAATGAATACATTACTTACCCATGAATCCCTACACCAACACCAAACCCTATTTTCTTTTCATTTAGGGAGAATTCCATATTGATCACCCAATTTCTCCTCCATTCCACGCCAACTTTATCATGTTAGATTGGTTACTTGAAGTTTTAGTATTGATGTTGGTCCTTTTTAGTCAATGGAGGTTCTTGATTAAATTACATTTCACTCATTTTCACTTTCAAATTTCAACAAGTCAGTCAACCTTCTAATGGTAAGTCAACCATTAAAGTATGTTCAACCTTTCAAAGGATGTTCCCTTCCCACCACTAGATAACTAGAGTGCTGAATAACCTTTAAAGTTTGTCTATCCCCATGTTGGACTAACTTATCAAAGAGTCACCTACCTTTGGCCCAGCTAGATCAAAGTATACAAAATCTTGCATAAATGATTTTAGTTTCACCCCAATCCATTCCTACTGTTTCTCACTTCGATCTTGAATTCCACAAAAACTCCAATACATTCATAGATAAAAATAATGTATTTTATATTTCCATTTCTTCATTATTACATCAATCACATCCAAAGAACACAAATCACCTCTCAAAACCTAGTTCTATGATATTTGTGTTTGCCTTGCCAAATGCTAACTATCACAATTACACACCAAATGGAATTTTGATAATAAAGCAAATTAAACAATAAATAAAGAGATAAAAAGTCATAAACCAATCTAGTTTGATAAATTTGGATTACACGTGTAATATTAGCTTGGGATATTACAATTATTTCATACTGTTGATATATAACAAATATGAAGAAATTTGTATTGCAAATATGAACAATAATTTATTGCATTAAAGAATAATAATACCCATATCATATAATTTTTAGGCAAAGTAAAGATCATATTCATTCATCTTGTCTGTAGAATGCATACAAAAAAAAGAATAACATCAATAAATGATTTGAATAAATTAACCTAACAGGGTGGGTAAGGGTAAGAACCCTTCAAAGAACCAATATCCTTATACATTTAACTTTTGTTGTACCTCCAAATAATAACAACAAATTAATTTTGAGTTCAATATTTTATTCATGATAGCCTTATATCCTATAGGTTTTACACCCATAATTAAAGTTTATTCCCTCAAACTACAATCACTGATAAAATAACCTCTCCAGATTTCTCATATTTACCTATTCTTAACAATATATTCCAATATGCTTGTAACCATTCATCCTCTTTTATCTGTAAATTTTATACAAACGAGATCATACAAGGTTAATTTAATTCCTCATTGCCCTAGATACTCCTCCACTGGTATAAATTTTATGATAAGAAGGGATATGTTATATTAACAATTCATCCCACTTTCCCTCTTCAGTCATGCTCAATCATTCATTTACTACGTCGACTATACGTGCACAGTCATTTAATGAACATGCATAATTTTTATAATAAATTCATCATTTTATCTCAAAACTATACAATGGTAGCTACACCCTCATTTGTTCTAAAATTTATTATTTGACCCTATAATCATTCTCAATATTCATTTTCTGTGTAGGCTATACTCATAGTTTCATTGAATGAATATTCAAGGAAAATTCTACAAATGCCTCATCATGTCTCAAAACTATAATGGTGGATCTATCCTCATTTTTACAAAATATTACATTATCTTCCCCTATAAATACTTCATAATGCCCACCACATTAAGATATGTCATTGAAAATAACATAGGAATACATGACATATCTAAATTATTGTAGTTATCTAAGGAAGGGGTCCATTTACCAATATAACTTCTATAAAGTTTCCTACATTGCCTCTATCACAAATGGTTCATCATGAGGATAGGTCCACTTGATCCAAATCTAGTATATTGGCCCCATTCTTTTGTCGCTTTCATCATGTTTCATGTGACTACACCAAGTGAAGATCCAAAAGGAAAGGGATGATTATTTTCCTACCTCTCGCATACCCACACCTCAGATGAGGAGTCCCCCTACAACTCTTGATGACATGAAGGTGTGTAACTAGTTAGAACCATTTCTTCAGCCACATACTTCTAGCTAACTACTATGATATGACTATGAGTTACATCAAACTCCTATTCTTCAAGAGGTAGGACAAAACTATAGAGTCATCTGATTTCTCATGTTATGCTCGAGATCACACAACATAACTTAGGTGCACAAGACATTAATGGTAAAAGTATTATTTGTCTTTATCTAAAGGTGGGTATATGGACACTTAGCCATCCATGCTCCAATTCACATACCAATGAGTTTAGAGTTATATATATAATATTCCAATAGTTTAAATAAATCATATATAGAAAAGTTCATCAATCATGGAACTTTGATCTTAGTTTTCGTACTATATAATGTATTTTACAGCCATTATTGGAAGACTAATTGCATTATTTTCTCATTTAATCAAATATCTCAATTATCCATACTCATGTGGGTGTACATTAAAAATAATATGTGATAGTCCCAAAAACTACAATTAATCTGCATTGTAATTGTTTACATTACACCATAGGTCAGGTAATTAGTGCATTTCAGCCATAACTCCCCTAATTTTAATATTGTACAATATAGTTGCATTATTTTTCTATCATTGAGTATGTTACTCCTTGCTCATTTGCAAAAACAAACGGGCCATAACTCCCCTAATTTTAATATTGTATTATATAGTTGCATTGTTTTTCTATCATTGAGTATGTTACTCCTTTCTCATTTGCAAAAACAAAGTTTTCCTTAAAGAAAAAAGGTTTACTACCAAGAAAATGTATGTATCTATCTATATATATAGGTTATGAAAATTGTAAATGATAAAATGATGCACATTGAAGCTACTTGTAACTATAGATGCATTATATGAATTAATATTTTATTGATGAATGTATATTCATCTATTTTTACCACATCTATTAGATCATTTATTTAGTTTAGGACTTCATTGCGTTAGTTTTGCTTTGTTTCTTTAAATAGAATTTTAATTAGTTTTTCATTTATTGCAAAATAACAACTCAATTTCACTCCTTTAATCCCAAAGACCAAGAAACCCCAATGCTACTTAAAGAATTAGAAGATTGGGAAGCCTAAGCTATATATTTTTAGCCTCCCAGAAGACCAATCGAACTATTGGCCCCCTCCAATTGACCAACTCAGAAGCCTAAGTTGAAAGGATTTGCAAACTGAACCAGTTTATTGGACACCCAGTTGACCGACTTAACCTGAATCGAGAAGAAATATTTTCACAGGTGAACCACTTAACTCACCTCAAACCATTTGATTGACTTGCCTTCAGGCTAAAGCATCATTATGATCAGTTGACCAATTGATCTCCAACCAATCAACTGGCCTGCATAAAAGTTGTGTGTCAACTCAACCCAATCGATTGGATGGACCACCAATTGCCTAATTGGAGCTCTATATACACAATTTTTAGTCATCACCATATGCATTCTTAAGGTTTTTAGCACTTCCTTCTATATAAAAGGAGCGGGGAGTGCCAAATGTAACCATCTCATATCATTCTAGAGACTCCCTTCAGTACAAAGAGAACTAAAAGAGAGAGGGAACCTACATATTTCTAATGGAGACCATCAAAGTGCTTCTAGGTTCTTCTAGAAATATGATTCCTTCCCCCTCTATCTATTATTTTGTTATCATTAGTGATCAAAACTTCCAACTGGGGTATGGGGAGTAGCCCTATAGGTCGTAGCTAACTTTTTTGGTATTTGACTCCAAAATCATCATTAATTATATGTGTTTTTATCTGATCTTATTATGTGACTTATGAATTGATCTCATAGAGTTCTAATCTACTATATCTATGGTGATGAGATCCTTGATCCACTGGTTGGAACATTGGATGAAACTCATAAAACTCAAGAAGATATCCCAGAAGGATTTTTATTGGACATTGAACAATAATGCACAAACACTAAGATCTTAGGTTTGTGAGAAGTTTGGCCCTTGTAAGATTTCCATTCTATAAGTACAATAATTCACTTAGTTTTGTCCTAATTAATAAAAGATAAGGAATTGATTAAAGTAAATATGTAGTCTATGGTGGTGAAACCCCGAACCTCAACTATCTCTTAATAATTAATTGAATCTTAGATTCGATTAGCTTTTATTAATGCAATATTGAATTCCTATTTTAGTTATAATCTCTCTCCAAAAGTATAGTATAAATATTACTCTTAGTAATTGGTTCGAAAAAAAATCATGAACATGTTGTTCCATTGGATCTACTCTTTTCTGTACTATAATTAACTTATTTGTTTGTGGATGATTTGATTTCTACTTTAAAGGTTGAACTCTGTGGAATAATGTTCTCTTATGAATTTGTTGTGTAAACAACACATATCAAATTTTGGCATGGTTTTGGGGGACAACAGAGTTTCTTTCGAACCCTAGTGGTTTGAATAATTGGGACTTTTCAATTTCAATTAATAACCACTCGTATCTACTTGAGCTTATTCTTCCATAAAACTTAAGTATTTTTTTATCTCTTTTTTAGGTACTAATGGTTTATGAGAAGCTCCTCAAGCGTTGACTCTACACCATTTTGGTTCAGTCCAGAGATCAAAAAAACCTTCCATAGCCTAAACAAGATCCATCAATACAGGATGTACTAATAGGAAGTCAACCATCAGATCGAATGAGCCCTTGCCGCACAAAGAGAGGTCATCTTAGCTAAGTCAATGGAAGTAATAGATGACGAACTAGAAACATGAGATGTTGTTCCACAACAAGCATAGCTGAAAAAAGCAACTTAAGGACTTCTCAGTCCCTAAGTCTACCAACACACAAGATTTGTTGTATCACCTTCCATCACTTCTATATAGTTTGAGATTTGCACACAGTGGATCATCATACTTCAGAACATTGCATTCGTTGATAATAAAGGAGACAGTTGTAAAGATCACCTCCAACACTTCTCTGACTTGTGTGCATTGTGCAAGATATATGGCATCTATGAAGACGCCATCAAGCTAAGGCTATTAAATATTCCTACCTGATCAAGCCAGCAGTTGGTGTAATGTTATGGAGGAAGACTTCATCACCACAGGTAAAGATCTTCAGGCCAAGTTTCTTCAAAAATACTTTCCCCCATCCCTCACCTACCAAATCAGGAGGCAAATTACCTAGTTTTCCATGGTTCCTAGAGAAACCTTGGGTGAAGCTTGGGAGTGATATAGGGACCTCCTCCATCATAGACCACATCATAGCATATTTTTAGTCTATTTGATTGACATTTCCTACCAAGGTGTTGACGATAACACCAAGGTTTCCTTGACATCTCATATGGAGGTAACTTTATGTTCTAAAATTTCAACCATATTTGGGAAATCATTATAACAAGCTCTCCAAGCCCAATCCAATCAGGGACAAGGTGGAGTTCTCAAGGTAGCTAAGGATGAAGATAGTTTTAACATCAAATGCATTGCTGAAAGCTTTAAGACGCTCATCTTAAAGTAAGATCGTGTGAAGTATTCTTTCAACGTGTTATAACCTGGTTTTTCATATGTTTTTACATAATTGAAATGCAATTATCTAAATAATAAGGATATAGTGGAGACTTGGTGTTCCTTATTTTAAAGGTATGGTTTTCTTTTACAAATTTCCCCTTGATATGATTTTTGTGGCTCTCACTACTTTTAGTAAAGCAATAATGTATATGGGGAAAAAGGAAGAAAGAGAAAGGTAATATTAAGGGGAATATAAAAGATAAAGGATAAATAATATTATACTTTTGGGAATTATGTGGAATTTTCTAAAAACAAGTGGTGTTAAAGGTCATGAATGGTTTGGTCTTGTTTTCACATGGTTCCTAATAAGAAAATTAACCAAAATAAATATTATGGAAAAGATAGGAAGAGAAGGATTAATTTGGTACTTTAAATAATGAAATACAGGAGAAAACTTGGATATTAGTATAAGTATCTTTTATTTTTTTTTCATCTCAAACTTCACCCACATCAACATAAAAGCAGTTAAGACTTACTTTCAAAATTTGGGACTAAAAGGATTAATAGATTGATAGATATGGATTTTTCTATAAATCCTAAAGTGAGTGGGTTAAGGTGAATATACAATAAATGTCACCTTTTTGTTTTCATACTTTATATATATATATATATATATATATATATATATATATATGTATATGTATGTATGTATGTATATATATCCATATTTTGTGATTTTTTGCATAACATAATGGTCGTTGATCCCAGATCCTACAATTCTTAAGTCATCCCCTACCTCCACTAGATATGGAAACGGGTACAGTGAAACTAGGAATTCATATCACACCACTCTATCTCTTTGATAAACAAGAGTTCCCAAAAATCATCCCATTGAATGAGGGAAATGATTGTGAATCCAACCATCTGGGATTTGACCCCCCCTCCAGCAAGCTATTAAGATTTTCCCCAAACATGTACCCCTTCATCAGCCAACCCAAGAGGCAAGGGCATGTATATAGGAAAGGTTCTAACCCTGCAAGATTACCATCTCCTCTACATGACTTTGGGTGACTCAAGGACTACTCCCCTATCTTCAATTTCAACCCTTGTCCTTGCTTTTCATGTCACCCCTTTCTCTTGTTTTGACCATCCCATAGAAATTACCTACCATCATTGAGTGGCGTAAGTCATGATGTAGAGACTTGTGAATATACCTAGTGCTCGGGGTTTCAATTTCTCAGAGTCAACATCTATGTTGTATCGCACCAAGGAAGTTGTTCACGAGCAACCAAGGTTGAAGGCAACATAGTGGAAAAGACTTCCTTGTCCTCAACCTTTCGACCCTAATTGTCTTTTCAAACTTGTTTTGTTGGATATCTGAGAGATTCACCATGTGGGTGTGGGTTCCTCCATGGTTGAAGCCCTTTGGCTCGGCCCCAACCCAGTGGCACATCCAAAGGCCCACTAGCTATTGAGGTGGTGACCTAGGATTGGACAGGGCTATTTAATTTTGCAAAAGTGGTAGTAAATTGTAGGAATGTCCAATGATAGCATATAATATATGAAAATTGATTATAGAAATGTGGGGATTCTAATAAAAATGGTTCTAAGACCCATTTTTTCTCTAATTCAAAAAGTGCCTAAAGTTACCAATTTGAATTTTTTTATGTGTAAAAACCATACTTTCTAGGTTTTTATGATCATAATATATTTGATTGATCTTAATAGTTAAAGACTAATGTTTTTTGGATAAAAGGGGTATATCAGATCTAATTTAAAACTAATAATTCATAAAGTTGATGAATTAGGGTTTTCTTGAGTTAAAATGCATATGATGATAAAATTAGGGTTTGTGAACCAAAAAGGCATTAGAAGTGATAATTAGGGTTTTCTAAAAGTGTTTTGACCCCCAAAAACCCTAACTTGAACCGCATTCAGTATTAATGGTAGATTTTGAATAAAGTTATAATAGATGGGTATTATGCTTTAATTTCAGAGTCATTGCTTGATTGGTTTGTTTTGTTACCTTCTACTTGGAAATCAAGTTACTCTGAAGAAAGGCATGTGGTTACACCTATGACTACTTGACTTAACCGAACTTATATGGTTTTCTCGAGGATTTTCTAAATGGATTGCAAAATAACTTCTTATTTGTTTATTTACTTCATGCAATCTATAAAGCCCATGTGAGTATCACAGAATATAAAAATAACTTTCTTAAGCCCACTATAATATCTCAAATTTAAATGCATGCATGATAATTATGGAAAGAACCCCCAAGAAGTGAGTTGGCTAATATATACTCTAAAGAGTGAGCATGATGTCATGAATAACCCCAATGCATGGGTATGGATGTAAATCACCCCAATGAGTGGGTAGATCAAAGTAATACTCCCAAAGAGTGAGTATGGTAAAATTGGGTGCCCCAGTGATTGGGTATGCCACAGAGATTAAGGGTCCAGAACTTATGAAATCAAAGGTGTTTTGATTATTTTGTTAATTAAAAATATAGTTGATTGTGTTGTTACTCACATGTGCATATTCTGCATCCCCCACATACCGATATAGAAATATATTGATCATTGTTTTGTTTCATAGATTTTTAGGTCAAACCTATGTTAACTCGAAAGATGGACTTATACAAATATGACACCAAGAAGAAAGGAAAGGAAAAATCAAATATGGAGGATTTTCATTCGATAGAATTTCTTTCTACTGCAAACATTTAGATTCATATTCCATGTAAACTCACTTGAGGATAGGTTATCTTGTACCAAACTATTTTCCATATAATGATATGTATTTATTATTATTAGTTACTTACTAATCCTAATCCCAAAATTATGATTATTCCCTTTCCATCTAGGTCCTCCTTTTTAGGAGATAACAAGGGGAGGGGGTCATAACATTTGGTATCAAATCCCAGGATTACCATTTAACCTTTAATAGTTAACTAATCTCATAAAAACTCTATAGAGACCATGGGAATTATTAAGAGTACTTTCTAAAAATGATGGTGTCTAGAAGGGACCATGATTCGGGGGATGGTAGAACTTTACTCTGCATTTCTGGTCATCTTAGAGGCTACCGCACCCATTCATCCTGCCTAGACAAAGTCATAGGATTTTACTTGAAAAACAAATTACCTCTAGGATTTCTTCTCATCTAATTTCATCCCATCTCTACCCCCTTCACTCACGAAACCCTAGGGACTTGAAAATTGTTTCCTCTACCCCTTCTTGAGAAATTAGGAATATGGTTAATAGGGTTAATGAATCCTCTACCAAATCATAAAATGCATGTAATTAAGATGTCTTGGACATAATTTATAATGCTTTAAATACCCTAAATTTTAGACTGAGGTTAATTATTTGTTTAAGTGAACTAGCATGTCCCATACCAAGGACACCGCTATTCCCTTTGACACTCCCCAGGATCACCCCAAGGATAGGCCCTTTCACATGAAGAGGAGGTCCTTAGAGAAGAAGAGGAAGTCCATGGAGGAAGAGTCCTCCAAGAAGCAGAATAGGTAAGAAGAGGCCTCCAAGGAGAAAGGAACTGAGCCTAAGCGTGTCCCCTTTGACATCTTAAACCCTAAAGATGACCAGAAAGGTGAACCCATGTCAGAAGATGAGGCCAAGCCCAAGGAGGACCATGATACTAGCTCTAGACCCACATTTGGGAAAGTGGTTTGAGTAATAAAAGAAGGTCACTGAGGCCATTAGTGCCTTGGCCCACAAGGACATCCCCAAAGATGAGAATGGTGAACCTCTACATGTATGTCCTCATATTGGATCCACCATTCTGTATTTTATCAAAATGAATATGGAGAAGTTCTAGGGTGAAGATAAGACCAAGGTCATTGACAAAGCATAAGTGTAGCTCCTGGAAGGGGAGAATGGTTGCATCTGGGCAAAAAGCTTCTATTAGCCACTCACCTTGTTGAAGGAGCGGCAAAGATATGGTGGGAGAATCATGCCATGGGTCGATATCTAAATGAAGAACCAATGGCCTAGATAGACTTTCGTACTATCTTCTCTATAAGATTCATACCCACCTCCACCAAGAAAGAGAAGGAAAAGCAGTCATGTTACTTTACCAAGGCAACATGTCAGCTATAAATTTTGCTCGTAAGTTCGGCCTCTTGGAGCATTTCAGATACATGATGACTGAAGAATGCCGAGTGGAACAGCTTGTGGAGTGTTTGCACCCTCTAATAAAGCCTCATGTGATGGCAAGTAAATATGCAAGCTTAACTGAGGCCCTTAGCTTTGCCCTAGACATGGAGAAGATAGTCATACTTGCATAAAACCCACCCAGAGGATATCTGGGGTTCAGCAAAGGTGTCTCTTCCCCAAGGAATGATCATAAAAAAAGGGCAAGGATGCAATAATGGTAATAAGGAATGAAGTAAAGGAATATCCCTATCAAGCAAATTTTCATCCTAAGTGTCGTACTTGCAAGAAGAGCCACCCTGGAAAGTGTCTCCAAGAAAAGCACATGTGCTTTCACTATCATTAGGAGCGACACTTTGTGGACAACTATCCCCTCCCTCCTTAACCAGGGCACAACTATTGGTGGTCCAACCAGTAGCAGTAGTGCAATCGGTGGTTGCTGCTCCACCATGAATGGATCCAGTTGTAGGAGAGTGACGGCAATCCCAAGTCTTTGCAATTGATAATGAAAAGGCTCAGGCGAATGCCAATTTTCTGATAGAGGGAAACCCTCCCTAGAGCTCTTTTCCTATCCTTTAATATGAAATACATAGTATTTTGACTGTCATGAATCCAATGTAGGCATGCTTGATATCATGGGATAAAATGTAAAAGCTTTGTTTGATTCTGGTTCTACCAATACTCTTATTTTGAGAAATTTCACAACTATACTTTGTATGTACTTCAAGAATTTAGGATATGTTTTAGAAGTCACTAGTCCTAGTGGTCGGATCTTTGCATCTTTCTTGGGGAAACTGATCATACCTATTAAATATATGAATAATGAACTCCCAATAGATTCTATCCTCCTCAATATGAATGACTTGACGTAGTAATTGGCATGGATTGGATTTTTACTTATAATGCAAAAATATACTATAGGGAAAAGAAAATAAGAATAGAGAGACCAGGACACCCACCCTGTACAACTGAAGGTAGGAAGGATGCTACCACTAGCCTATATTTGTTAGCTGTGAAGGTAGAGCAGATGATAGCCAAAGGTTTTCAGGCATTCCTAGCAATAATTACTGAGTTGAAGCCTAAGGTGTGGCCCTTAGAGGAAATAGAGGTAGTCAAGGACTATCTAGATGTGTTCCCAAATTATTTTCTCACAATACCTCTGAATAGAGAAGTGGACTTCTCAATAGAATTAGCTCCCTGGACAAACCCTGTTTCCATGGCACCTTAGAAGATGGCCCATGCTGAGTTACTTGAGCTGAAAATGCAACTGTAGGAACTACTATACAAGGGTTTTAGTTGACCTAGAACTTCTCCATGGGGAGCACTGGTCCTTTTCATGAAGAATAAGGATGGATCTCTTTGTACGTGCATAGACTATAGAATGATAAATCAGGCTACCATTAAGAACAAGTATCATCTACCTCATATAACTGACATGTCTGTCCAGCTCAAGTTAGCTCGTGTTTTCATGAAGATTGACTTGAGATTGGGATATCACCAGTTACAAGTTAAGAAAGAAGATATTCCAAAACCACATTCCAAACCTTCTATGACCATTGTAATTTCTTGGCCATGCCTTTTGGGTTGTCCAATGCCTCGAGCATATTTATAAACCTTATGAACATTGTATTCCAACCTTTCCTTGACTCTGTTATCATAGTGTTCATCGAATGACATCTTGGTTTACTCCAATAACATAGATAAACACTGCGACCACCTTTCTAGAGTCCTTGATATCCCGAGAAAGTAGAAGTTATGTGGGAAATTCTCAAAATGCAAATTTTAGATAGATCATGTCATGTTCCTTGGACACATTATATCCATAGGGACCGTATCAGTAGATCCTATCAAGGGTTTAGTTGTATGTTATTGGCTAACACCAAAGAACCCTCTTGAGATTTGCATCTTCCTGGGATTGGTCGGGTACTACCGACGATTCATCAAGGATTTCTCAAAGACTACTTTCCCCTCACCAAGCTCACCCAGAAGGATGAGAAATGGTGTGGTCCGACTTATGTGAAGCACGATTCTAGGATTTGAAGGAGAAGATGACCTCGACTCCTTTGTTGACTCTACCTTTGGGCTATGAAGGATTCATAATCTTCACTGATGCATCAAAGATGGGACTTAATTGTAAGCTAGATCATAATAAACATATTGTCGCCTATGCCTCAAGACAGCTCAAGCCGAATGAAGTGAACTACCCAACACACATGATTTAGAGTTAGAGGCAATTATCCATGCCCTAAATATCTAGTGACACTATCTATATAGAGCTACCTTCAAAATCCTCACTGACCATAAAATCTTGAAGTACCTCCTGACTGTGAAGGACCTAAACTTAAGACAGAGACAGTGGATGGAGAACATGAATGACTATGATTTCACCAAAGCCTATCACCCAATAAAAGATAATGTGGTAGTTAATTCCCTTATTTGGAAACAACTAAGATGTACGACTATCTTATCCACTAGTGGAGAGATTTAGAGGAGTTTATTGGATGGACTTCACAGCCACTAGAAGACTGAATTTGTTTGATTCACATTCAAATAAAGCATGACATATTGACCAAGTTATTAGCTTCTCAGCTAGCCACTCCAGAGCAAGAAAAGATGAAAAGTGTGATGGAGAAACCTCAAACATGCCTCTCAGTAGGTGTTGACAGTGGAATCTAGTATGAAAGTCAAATTTGGGTTCCTGACGATTCACCCTTAAAGACTCAAATATTGTAAGAGGCTCACCTCAAACACGCCTCTCAGTAGGTGTTGGCGGTGGAATCTGGTATGAAAGTCAAATTTGGGTTCCTAAGGATTCACCCTTAAAGACTCAAACATTGTAAGAGGCTCATGGATCTAAGTATACAGTACACCCCAACACCATGAAGATGTTTAAAGACTTACAATGATACTTTTGGTGGCCTGGAATAAAGAGAGATATAGAAGCATATGTGGCTAGTTGTCTCACATGCTAGATGGTGAACGTTGAACACCAACGAACTGGTGGATTATTGCAATCTATGGGATACCTGAGTGGAAATGGGATCATATCACTATGGATTTTTATAGTGGGTCTTCCTAAAATGAGAAAAGGGCATGATGCTATATTGGTTGTGGTGGACCATCTAACCAAGTTAGTATACTTCCTAGCCATACAGAAATAGTCCATTTACATGGTGTTAGAGTTTGATTATTTTTTATCGTGAACCTAAGTTCACTTTAAAGTTGTGGAAATAAGTTCAAGAGGAACTTGGTATAAGATTAAAGTTTAGTACGACCTATCACACCCAAATTGATGGTCTGTCAGGACGAACAATTCTGACATTAGAAGATCTCTTGAGAGTATGTGTGCTCGATTGGGGTGGATCATGGGAGAAGTACCTACCCTTAGTTGAGTTTGCTTACAATAATATCTACCAAGCTAGTATCAAGATTCCTCTGTATGAAGCTTTTTATGGGAGGTCATGTCGGTCATCACTTCACTAGGATGATGTTGGTGAGAGGACCTTGCTTAGGTTATAAAAACTATAGTTATATGTCGATAAAGTCACTTTGATCAAGCAAAGGCTAAAGAGATCACATGATCGGCAAAAGTTGTATGTTGATGCAAAGTGAACTAATTTGCACTTTACTATAGGTGAACATGTGTTTTTGAAAAATCCGACCCCTCCAAGCTATATCTAAGAATAGAGGAAAATTGAGTCCCCAATGTGTGGGTCCTTTTGAGATTATAGAATTGATTGGCAAAGTTGCTTATCGTCTAGCCTTACCTCCACAATATAAGATGATGCATGATGTATTCAATGTATCCAATCTTAATCGCTATGTGAAGGATCTTGCCCACATGATGAATATTGAACCTATATAACTCCAAGGGAGAATGACATATCCTGAGTCACCTGTAAAGGTACAAGATATTAAGGTGAAAGAACTCAGAAGTAAAAAGATTGAGATTGTAAAGGTTCCTGGAAGCACCATGGAGGGGATGAAGTGGCATGGGAGCTAAAGACATGTATGGAAAACTCTCATCCTGAACTTTTTGTATGATTATAGGAGTTTTGATGATACAATTCCTATAAGAGGGAGGTGATATTATGACCTGGTTTTTCATGGGTTTTTACATAATTGAAACACAATTATCTGAATAATAAGGATATAGTGGAGACTTAGTGTGCCTTATTTTAGAAGTATTGTTTTCTTTTGAAAATTTCCCCTTGCTATGATTTTGTAGTTCTCACTATTTTTAATAAACCAATAATGTATATGGGGGAAAAGGAAGAAAGAGAAAGGAAATATTAAGGGAAATATAAAAGATAAAGGATAAATAATAATGTACATTTCATAATGATGTGGAAATTTATAAAAAAGTGGTGTTGAAGGCCACTGGTGGTTTGGTTTAGTTTTCACATGGTTCCTAATAATAAAAAAATCAAAATAAAGAATATGGAAAAGATAGGAAGAGAAAATTAATAATTTGGTACTTTAAATAATAAGATAAAGGAGAAAACTTGGAGATTAAGAAAAGTATCTTTTATTTTTGAGTTTTGGTCTCAAACCTCGCCCATGTCAATATAAAAGATTTTAAGACTTTCCTCTAAAATTTGGTATCAAAAGGATTAACATAGTGAGAGATATGGATTTTGTTGGAAATCCAAAAGTGATTGCATTAAGGTGAATATACATTAAATGTCACCTTTTCATTTTCATACTTGATATATATATTTGGATTCTTCTATTTTTTGCATAACTTAATGATCATCAATCCCATATCCTATGATGTTTAAGTCATGATCTACCTTTGCTAGATATGGAACAGTGAAACTAGGAACTAGTTTTACAACTCTCCATCTCTTTGATTAACAAGAGTTCCTAGAAAGCATCCCATTGAATGTTGGAAATGATTCTAAATCCAACCATCTTGGGTTTGACCCCCTTTAGCAAGCTACAAAGATTTTCCCCAATCCTCTACCCCTTCATCGGCCAACCCAAGATGCAAGGTCATATATAAAGGATAGGAAATATCCTTGAAAGATTACCATCTCCTCTGTGTGGCTCAGAGTGACTTGGGACCACTCCCCTATCTTCAATTTCCACCCTTGTGCTTTCTTTTCCCCTTGCCCCTTCTCTGTGTGACCAGGAGATCACCTTCTATGATCTTCTTACTCAGACCATCCCATTGAAATTACCGACCATCAACGAGTGTGGTAAGTCACGGTGGAGAGATCTACAAATCTACCTAGTGCTTGGGGGTTCAATTTCTTGGAGTCAACATCTATGTTGTCTCACACCAAGGAAGTAGTTTGTGAGCAACCAAGGTTAAAGACAACCCTAATGGAATAGACTTCCTTTCCCTTAGCCTTTCTTCTTACAATGAAGACCCTTTTTGTCTTTTTGAACTCATTTTGTTGGCTATCTGAGCAAGTCACCATACGGGCATGGGTTCCACTGTGGTTGAAGCCCATTGGCTCGATCCCAAACCTGTGGTGTGGCCAAAGGCCCACCAGCTATTGAGGTGGCAGCCTAGGATTGCCAGTGCTATTTAATTTTGCAAAAATGCTAGTAAACTGTAGGAATGTCCAATGATAGCATATAATATATGAAAATGTGTGGATTATAATGAAAATGGTTGCAAGACCCAATTCTATCTCTAATTCAAAAAGTGCCTAAAGTTACCAACTTTAATGTATTTAATGTGTTAAAACCCTAATTTCTAGGTTTTGATGATCATAATATGTTTAATTGATCTTAACAGTCAAAGATTGATCTTTTTGGATAAAAAGGGTATCTTGGATCTAACTTGAGATTAATAGTTCATAGAGTTTACAAATTAGGGTTTTCTTGAGCTAAAAATACATATGATGACTAAATTAGGGTTTGTAAACCAAAAAGGCATTAGAAGTGATAATTAGGGTTTGGGAAGTCAAAACCCTAATTTGACCCCAAAAAACCCTAAGTTGGACCCCAAGTCAGTTTGAATGGTAGATTTTGGATAAAATAATAATGCATGGGTATTATGCTTTCATTTTTGGGTAGTTGTTTGATTGGTTTCTTTTTCTGCCTTTTGCTTGGACATCAAGTTAATCCTGAGAAAGGTATGTGGTTATGCCTATGACTACTCGACTAAACCGACTTCCATGGTTTTCTCAAGGCTTTTCCAAAATAGACTATAAAATAAGTACTTGCTTGTTTATTTAGTTCCTGCAATCTATAAAGCCCATATGAGTATCATAGAATATAGAAATAACTTGCTCAATCCCACAATAATATCTCTTATTCAAATGCATGTATGATAATTATGGAAGCACCTCTATAGAGTGGGTTGGCTAATAAGTACTCCCAAAGGGTGATTATGATGTCATGAATACCCCCAGTGAGTGGGTATGAATGGAAATCACCCCTAGTGAGTGGGTAGATCAAAGTAATACTCCCAGAGGAGTGAGTATGGTAAAATTGGGTGCCCCAGTGAGTGGGTATGCCACAAAGATTAAGGGTTGAGAAGTTAAGAAATCAAAAGGTGTGTTGATTATTTTCTTTAATTGCAAAGATGGTTGATTATGTTGTTATTCATACATGTGCATATTGTGTTTTCCCCACATACTGATATAGAAATATATTGATCATTGTTTTGTTTCACGGGGTTTTAGCTTAAAATTTTGTCAACTCGAATGATGGACTTGCAAGAATATAATACCAAGAACAAAGGAAAGTTAAAATCAAATATGGAGGATTATATTTAGATAGATTTTTTTCTATTGCGAGCATTTGATTCATATTACATGTAAACTCCTTATCTTGTACCAAACTATTTCCATATAATGAAATTTATTGATTGTTATTGGTTACTTGCTTATCCTGATCCCAAAATTATAATTATGACCCTTGCTCTCTCGGTCCTCCTTTTCAGGGGATAACAGGGGGTTGTAACACAATGCCTATGAAAGAAGGGGACAACTACAACAACCTCAGTATCTACAACAGCAAGTAAAATATGTAGATTTTCCTTATAGAATCTATTAAGGATATGATCATTCCACCTTAGCAGTGCCAATTCCCTTACAATAGTCCCATGTAACCTGAAGATCGACAACATATGGAGGATTTCAACTCCATCAATAGCATTCCCCAAGCCTATTACAATCCAAACCAAAAAAGAAATCATCCTGGTTTTCAATATGGCAAACCAACAAGTGCAGAGAATGTGATACAACAACAACCTTCTCAAATGAACAATCATCGACCCCAGGGCTCCAATACAAAAATCAACAAAATTTCAAGAACCAAGGCATCTATTGGGATAATTTCCAAAATTGTGGACAACAATTCCATAACCTCAATCAAGCACCAAAAATGCAGCAATCCACCCCCATTTCTTCCAAAAAATAAAAATATTGCTTCTCTAGAATAGATAATCATATCTCAACAATCCCATAAAAAGGAAATAGATTCTCAATTAGCCCATCTCTTAGCCAACCAACATCCAACTACAGGATCCTCTGTTGGACAACCTGAGAATAACCCCAAGCACCTCGAGTAGCTAACGGTCAGGTCCAAACATTCAGGAAATATTTATGTACTATCTCCCCCTCCAAAGAAGTTGTTTGACGTGCCCATAGACTTCAATGATGACAATACTATGATGGTCAAGAAATATAAAATACATGAAGTAGTTTTCAATATTAATACAAAGAAGACTCTCGTTGTCAAGGCTCTAAAATTGAGGTCATTGGGACCAATGTTCCAGTCTACAAGTCGTGCCCCTCCTACCAGGAGTGCCTTAAGAAAACGAGGCTAGACACCAGATCCATGAGATTTAAGAAATCTATGAAGAAACTTCATGTGGACTTCCCTTTCTTGGATGCCCTTACAGAATGCATGCATGATCAAAATACATGAAGACTCTATTGACCGAGAAATATATCATGTAAGAACATGAAACTATGAATCTTGCAAGAACAACTTCTGATATTATTTGAACAAGATCCCTAAGAAGTAGAAGGACCCAGTCTCCTTTGGGATTGGTTGTTATCCATGTGACAATACTTGTATAAAAGGATTTGTAGACTTAGGCACAAGTATTTCCAACATGCCTTAAAGTCTATGCAAAACATTGGGCTTTAAAAATATGTTGTACACAACAATGACCATTCAGGTTGAAGATTCATCTATGAAAAAACCCATGTGCGTCATAGAAGATGTCACAATGAGGGTAGGAAAGGAATCATATGTCCCTTGCGATTTTGTAATCATGAATATCAAGGAGGACCTATGTAATCATCTTATTTTTGGCCATCTATTTCTAGCTACAGCCCATTCCTTGATTGATGTAGAGGATGGTATTATTCTCTTATGGCTAGGCAGCCAAAATATAAAGTTACATGTGTTTGAAACATTAAAAGGCCCAAGCATCTATGAGAAAGTTTACCTACTTTATTGCATTGACAAGTTCTCCCAGCTTATACAGGAGTGGGAACTATTGGAAGATCTACTACATACAACTGTCATAGATCCAACCGAGTCAAAATTTGATTATGAGTAGATTCACTAGTGGAGGGTTCATCTTGATGCCTTTGAGACTACATCCCACACTGAATTTGAAGACCTAAATATGGTCTTTGTTGTTGAAAAGGATGCACCACCAAAAGCTCCAGAAATGATGGCTCTACCTAAAGGACTCAAAAATGTTATTCTTAATGAATAAGAGACTTGTTCAGTTAACATCAACTCCAACCTTACACCTGAGCAAGAAGACAACCTAATCATCAAGTTGAAGAAAACAAGAGATTCCTTGGGATATAATATGATAGACCTAATAGGGGTTAGTCAATCTATCTGCATGCACAAGATCCCTATGGCCAAGGACTACAGGCATCTAGGGACCCTCAGTGCAAGCTAAATGCAAACATGAAGGAGATTGTCTGCCTAGAAATTATCAAACTTCTTACTATAGAATCATTTACCCAATCTCTGTCTCTCCTTGAGTCAGCCCAATTCAAGACATGACCAAGAAATGAGGCACCACAATAGAGAAAAAGATAACAACAAGATCATCCCCACCTATACTATCACTACTATGGGGTGGAGGATGTGCAATGATTATAAAAAATTAAACAAGGCCATAAGAAAAGAGCACTACCCTCTCCCCTTTCTTGATCAAGTGTTGAAGTGGCTCGCACATCAAGATTATTTCCTCTACCTTGATGGCTACTTGAGATTCTATGAGATTCCTATCCACCCCGAAGATCAAGAGAAGACCACTTTCATCTACCCCTTTGGCACGTTTGCCTTTAGGAGGATGCCTTTTGATCTCTATAGTGCTTCATCTACCTTCCACCGATGCATGGTCGCCATTTTTTTCAGGTAGATAGGGAAAGTTATGGAAATTTTCATGGACGACTTCTCTGTCTATGGAGATTGTTTTGATGCATGTTTGCATCACTTATATCTCATTCTAGAAAAATTAAAAGATACACATTTGGTGCTAGATTGGAAGAATTGCCATTTTATGGTAAAGGAAGGTGTTGTTCTTGACCAAAGGGTGAGCACTAGAGGGATAGGGTTGATAGAGAAAAGATTAAAGTCATCATCAAAGTTCCACCTCCCTCCTCTTCCAAGGTATTCTATGTGTTCCTTAGGCATGTCGGATTGTACAAAAGATTCATTTAGGCTTCTCCAAAATCATCAATCCCCTTACTAATATCCTACTAAAGGGGGTTTCTTTTGACTTTAATAAGGCATGCATGACTAGCTTCAATAACTTGAAAGCAGCACTCACCCCCACTCTAGTTATCCTAGTGCTGAATTGGTCGCTACGGTTTGAGATCATGTGTGACACAAGAAACTACACATTAGGAGTTATACTCAAGCCTATGATCTATATGAACCACCATGTTATTTAGTATGCTTCAAAGACTTTAGATGATGAACAACAGAAGTACACCACGATAAAGAAGGAGATGTTAACAATCATATATGCCTTCAGTAAGTTCTGATCTTACTTGGAGTCAAGGTATGTGACGAATCTCTTTAAGGACACTTTTTTCCTAGGTTTGGGCTCCCTTGCAGTATAATTTCAGATGGTGGATCACACTTTCTGGATAAAAACACTGAGACAAAGCTAAGAAAATATGGCGTTTGCCACAAATTTGCCTCTCCCCACTATCACACTTAGATAGTGGCCAAGTGGAAGTCTCAACAGCAAAATCAAATCTATCTTGTAGAAGATTGTGAATCACACCAGGAAGGGTTGGGCCCTGAAGCTAAATGGTGCACTATGGGTGTATAGAACCACCTTCAAGACACCTTTGGGAACCACACTCTTTTGACTTATCTATGGGAAATCTTACCACCTCCCTACAGAGATGGAGCATAAGGCCAATTGGGCCATTAAGACTCTTAGCTTTTATTTGTCTTGTAGTTGGTGATAAACACCTCCTCCAAATGCAAGAACTTGAGGAATTGGGAATGTACACCTATAATAGTGCAAGAATATATAGGGATAGAAGAAAATGTGTCATGATGTCCATCTAAGAAGAAAAGATATCAAAGAAGGTGATCAAGTTCTAATGTACAACTCAAGACTGAGAATATTCCCTTGGAAGCTCAAATTCAAGTGGTATGGGTCTTACCTAGTAAAACATGCCTATCCACATGGCACCTTCCTCCTTTGGGACAAGTTCAAGGGTGAATGTGTAGAGAATGAATACATATGTAAATGTTACCTTGCAGTTGATGATTTTGTGGCACAAGGAGTAAAGTGATATGCTATCCTATAAGATCCAAAAACAAAGGAGCCCCAACCCTTGATCTTCCGAACCATAACCAAAAATATCTTAATTCTATGCATTGGTTATACAATGTAAAATTTGGACACTTACTGGGAGGCAACCCAACATTCTACTCTTATTTGAACTTTTGATCATGTTTCCTATTTTTTCATTACTTTTATATCTAATTTCTCCATTTCCTATTTGTTAATTATTCTTACCTTTAGATTGCATGATATGAAAAAAATAGAAATTTGAATCGACCATTTCAAATAGAGTCTATCAATCCAAACAAGTGGAAGAAAGTGGAATCGGACACTTCTTTCCACTTCAAAACCCAACCTAGTCAATCAAGTGGGTCACTGAGCGATCGACTATTAATCAACTACTTACTTATATAAAGTAGCCACTTGGAGGTGAATCATCTCCAATACTAGTCGCCCAGACCTACATCAGTAGTCATTCCACTAGTGCTATCACCATCTCTAGTCACCTGACTTGCTAACTGCCAGGCGGACCGACTCATCCACCTCCACTCACTCAACTTGTCACCGACGATATTTGATCATCTCTTGACTCTCTCCCTTCCCCTCCCACTCCCAATCTTCTGTGCCACCGATCATGCCTCTGTCACCAACAATCCTCCACCACCCAGTCAGTCAGTGAGCCAACCAACCCACCCTCCACCATTGTAGTGATCTATTATCCAGCACTGCCACAACTCCTCCCCCCAACCAACTGGCCACTATAGAACCCAGCCCTTTCTCCATATGAATGGACCAGCCAACCAGTCAATTTGCTAATGCAACATCCATTCCCTCTCTAAACCTTATTGACCAACCAAATCTTCAATCAATCAATCATAATAGCAACCAACTACCTCTAGTCGGTTGACCCATGTCATAGTCAATCGGTTGCAACACAGCCGTCAATGTTGCAAGAGGGATCCAGATGGGGATTTTTGGATAGCTTTTAAAAGGCTAAGGAAAAGCACAAAAAACCACCCCTCATAACCACACTGCCATCATCCCTAGACTATCTCAAGAGGGATTTGTATTGAGGAGCCCAGTGATAGTACAAACCCCCATCCCTGATGACATGGGAGCTAATATCAAGATGCTTGATAAGCTTATAGACCATGTTGAGGTGAGCCACCCCACCCACTAGACTCCCACATCATCCTCCTCTATCAAGGAGTGTATTTCCCACCCTTGTAGGCAAATACCTACAATTCACTAGCAATGACCACTTTGAGTGCTTTGAGAGATGGCAGTGTTGGGTATTATCCTTCCTTGATAAGAATGTGGAGCCACCCTCTCTGCCTTGGGGATTAACCACTCTGTTGACAACATTCTATGTAGGAATCACATCTCACAATTCCCCTACCTAATCTGACATGTCTATTTTTATCTAACACTAGAGTTCCTAACAACATTCCAGAAGCACTTAATTTCATAGGAGGGCTCCAACTATTCTTTCTCAATCTTAGGAGAGAACCATTTCCTCACCATCAGATAGATCGCCACTCTCATCCTTGATGCCATAACCTATCTAGGTATGATAAATCCATGGCATGTAGTCATCAAACAATTCCTTGAAAGTCTGTCACCAAAAAATTCTATGCAGAAATTGACCTTCCACCCTCCTTTCCCCCGAGGGAAAAGTCCTTGTAGCCATTGTTCAGGAAAGCGGTATGCGGTGTATAGGTAGAGAGGGTACCACATAGAGTATATGCAGTATGCGCGAGTATATGTGGTTTTGGATTTTTTTCTATTAATGAACTTATTCTATGTAAAATGATATATTGAGATCATAAATAATATATATATTAGGCACTTATATATATTACATACAAACATATTAATATGCATGTATGATATGCTTATATATGTATATATGGAATGTGTTTGAAATATATGTAGTGTACAAATATTAAAATGTATGTATATCAAAATATGAATATGTGTAGAGTGTGTATAAATGTGAACAAATACAAATGTATATATACATGTACAAATATGTATTTATATATGTAGGTATTTTTGATGTGTATATACACATATCAATAAGTCAAAAGGTATTCATATAAATGCACAAATGTGTGTGGAAATTGTTATATGCATTACAATCTATACATATAAATCAATGACTATACATTTAACTGTTAATATGTAGTGAAATTTACAACATGTAAATGTATGCATGTATGTAAGAAATGCATGGACTTACATTGTGGGTTTTTTAAAAAGTGGAGTTTAATCGGCTGCTTAATCGGCGAAGCAGGAGTATATGTTGCCCAGTACCGCTTAGTGGGCTGATTAGCAATATATGATGTAGTAGTACGACCGAATAGGTATAAGCGGGAGTATATGTGGTCGTGCGGACTGATTTCCCAAATAGTGCTTGTAGATGCATAACTTGGTGGTTCGCTACTTATACTGGTCTTGAGTTGCACCATTTACAATGGAGTTGGAACGTAGGACAACATGACCACCATGGGTTTGTATATCTTTGGTGCTTGTTGAACAATGACCCTTTCAACTTGGGGAGAGTCATTATTGACCATTTCCACTGAGCCTACAATGAGTCCTCCCGTGCATGTTGGTCCCCTTAAACATCTGAGAACATGGCATCACCTTCTCCCCTCCCACCTACACCTCCATCACCATCATCTCTAGGAGATCATAGTGCATGGTGGCCACCACATTATATATCTTCCCTCCATCCTAGATTTAGTATTTGATCTGGAAGAGCAATTCTAAGCTTGGGGTGGATGTGGGTGGTACGTATTGATTCCACCCACTCTATCTTCACTTTTCCTTTTCAACATTCTTAGATTGATAATTTGTTTTGCATGCAATTTTAGTCTGAAAATTTTTGTTTTCTTCTCTTTACTTGTATGTTTTATGGCCTTTATCTTGTCAATTAGATGTATTTATATGCACTTTTACCAATGAATCCCTTTTAATGAAGTGAACTTTCATACAATTTTTTTCATAAAGTGTAATTTCTAGAGATCATCTTGTCACCTAGGACCTTAAGTAGCACTACCCCTTCAAAATGATTGCAAGCCATAATGGATAGATAGGAATCAAACACAACATCTCTTCACTTGATTTGTGGAAATAGCTTGTGAAGTTTCTTGATTTATGTTTGTTATAGAAAGATCTGAACTAATGTTTTGATACTTTCAACGTGCTATATTCAAACAAAAAAGATGCACAAGTTTAGGCGCTTCTACATGTCTTGTATCACCTTCTTATCTCTCCAATCATTAAAAATATAAAAAAAACATGTGTCAAACTCTAAGTTCGGGGTACCACACCCCTTCTCCTTGACCGCTTCTTCCACACCCATCGTGATAAGATGGAGGTGTGCCATCAATAAAGAAAAGATGTTAATGCACACACAGTAAAATGCAGTCAATGTAATTGCAACAAAGAAAATATAAAGATCTCGAGTCAAAAAAGGAGAGAGTGCCTTCTTCCAAATCTCCATTCACTCTGCTTTTCTACCTAGAAAAACTTAAGTTCCCCCCATTCACCAACTCAATAAACCTTGTAATTATGGAGAGCTCATAAGAATATGTGAGGGTACCAATAACATATGTGATATGACATTTGTGTCTTTGCAAATCTCGAAATGGAAACAAGTTGTAAAACAATTTCATGCAGAGAATGTGTGAAAGTTTGTTTTATGAATTCAAGAAATCAAGATGACTTGACCATAAAAGTTGGTAAGGAAAAATAGTGCTATACTAGTGAGGAGGACAAGTTATCAATAATATATGGTGTATGTTTGTAATTTTTGTGTTGCTCAAGGACGAGCAACGTTCAAGTTCGAGTTAAATTGATGAGTGCATTTTTTAGATCATTTATTTAGGACATTGTATAATTGTTTCATAAAAATAGAATTTAATTCATTAATTTTTCTTTTGTCTCCTAAAATATAATTTTAATAAGTTTTATTCATTTATTGTATAAGAACATCTCAATTTATCTCCTTCAATCCCAAGGACTAAGAACCCTCAATGTTAATCAAAGAATTAGAAGATCACGAGGGCCTTTGATGCAAATTTTCAACCTACCAAAAGACTTGTCAGTCAATTGGCCCCCTCGGGTCAGCCAACTTAGAATCATGAGTTGGAAGGATCCAAAAAACTAACTGCTCGACTATCCACCTAATCGTCTGACTTAACCTAAATCAAGAAGGCACATTTTCAAAAACAAACTGATCGACTCTCCTTGAATCAATCCAAGGACCTTCCTTTTTTTGAAGTATCATTCTTCTCAATCAACCAGGTGATGTCTGACTAATCAACTAACCTGCATAAAGTTGTGCATCAACCAAACCCAATCGATTGATTGGACCACCAACTGATCGATTAGAGTGATATATCTAGATTTTCTAGTCACCTCCATATGTGTTTCTATGGTTTTTTAGGGACTTCCTTCTCTACAAAAGAAGGGGGTGCCAAACATAACCATCTCATAGCATATCATTCTAGAAACTCACTCGGTTGTAAAGATAAGGAAAAGAGAGAGGGAGCTGGAATGTTCCTCACGAAGGCCATGAAAGTGTTGCTATATTCTTCCGGTAACATGATTTCTTCTCCCTTTATTTATTCTTTTGTTATCATGAGCAAGTAAAAATTCCATATTGGGGCATGGGGAGTAGCTTTGTAGCCCATAACATACTTTGTTTATATTTGACTCCAAGATTTATGTTGACTAAATATGTTTTCTTTTGATCTTGCTACATGACTTTTGAATCGATCTCTCATTCTTATCGTCTGTTATAATATGTAGTGACGAGATTCTGGATCCACTAGTTGGAACACCAGATGAAACTCATAAAACTTTGGAACACATCTTGGAATGAGTTTTTGTGCATGGTTGAACAATCATCCACAAACATCAAGATCTCATGTTTGTGAGAAATTTTACCCTTACGAGATTTGCATTCTGCAAGGACTGAAATCCACTTGATCATTATCTAATTAATAAATATTAAGGAGTTGAATTGATTAAAGTAGATATGTGGTCTATGTTGGTGAATCCTTGGACCCTAATGTCTCCCAATAATTGATTAAATCTTAGATTTGATTATCTTTTGTTTTGCAATCTTAAATTCCCATTTTAGTTATAATCTCTATCAAATATCAAATTTTAAAAAAGTACTCTTAGAAATTGGTTCAAATAAAATTCATAAACATGTTGTTCCATGGGATCGACCCTTTTGTGTACTAAAATTAACTTATTTTTTTGTGGGTGAGTTCTTGCCACTTTAAAGACTAATTTCTAGGGAATAATTTTCTCTTGTGTTTTGAGTAAACAACAAGCATCAGTTACCTCAATTTATTTCATATCATGTAGTAAATCTTATTTGAATGCCCTCCTATTCAAATGGATTCATAAACTTACTTTATATATTTAATATCACTAGTTAAACACTACACCTTTATATATATATATATATATATATATATAGGGCCCATCTTTAATACCCGCACGGGTAGCTACCCGACCCCCATTTCAATTACTTTTTTTCAAGTTGGTTACTTTGAACATGTAGAGGGTTACTTTACCTTGCAAATTGTTGAGTTTCATGCATAGATAGTTACGTTCGTAACGACAGATTTCAAAACATGGTTACATATATATCTGTTGTGTATTTTGTATGGGATTACTTTTTTAGTCGTATAGTTACTTTTTGATCAACATAGTTATATTTATATAGCAGAATTACTTTTCTGGCCAAAAGAATTACTTTTTTGGCTGCCGGGTAGCGAAATCCAGGCTACCCGTGTGGGCAGAGAATAAATCCCCATATATATATATATATATATATATGTGTGTGTGTGTGTGTGTGTGGGAATTCATTCGTTGCCCGCGCGGGTAGCCTGGATTTTCGCTACCCGGCAGCCAAAAAAGTAACTCTCCTGGCCAAAAAAATAACTCTGATGTCAAAACAGTAACTATGGTGAACAGAGAGTAACTACACGAATAAAAGAGTAACTTTGTACAAAATATACAACAGATATATATAAGGACGGGTTTTTTTATTTTGGAGGGGAAAATGATACTATTTTTGGCTAAAATTTTTTGGAGAGCTAGACAAAATAGTCCTCTACAATTGCAAAAATGTTTTTTGAAAAAAAGTGGTCGGACAGGTGGGCGGGTAGCAACCCGCACGAGCAATAAAGATGGGCCCTATATATATATATATATATATATGGGGATTTATTCTCTACCCGCGCGGGTAGCCTGATTTTTCACTACCCGCACATCCAAAAGTGTAACTATATGGTAAACAAAAGTAACTCTAAGATCAAAATAGTAACTATATTGATAAAAAAAAAGTAACTACATGACTAAAAAAGTAACTGCGCAGAAAATTTATAGTCAGTAAATATATGGACGTATTTTTTTTTTGGTGGGCCAAATGATATTATTTTTGGATGAAATTTTTTGGGGAGCTAAATAAAATGCTCCTCTACAATTGTAAAGAAAAAAAATTAAAAAAGTGACTGGAAGGGTGTGCGGGTAGCTACCCATGGGGGTATTAAAGATGAGCCATTATATATATATATATATATATATATATATAGGGTATATCTTCGCTACCCGTGCGGGTAACTAAGATTCGCTACCCGTGCATCAATTTTGTAATGGGATGACACATATATGTAATGAGACAACCAAATTTGTAATGAGACAACCAAAATTTTAATACAAAAACTCGTTTTGTATCACAGCATTGTTACAGTAATAAATACATATTTATTACTGTAACAGCGTTGTAATACAAAATGAGTCTTTGTATTACAATTTCGGTCGTCTCATTACAAATTTGGATTGTCTCATTACAAATGCATACCTTCCCATTACAAAACTGATGCACGGGTAGCGAATCTTAGTTACCCACACGGGTAGCGAAGATACACCCATATATATATATATATATATATATATATATATATATATATATATATATATATATATATGTGTGTGTGTGTGTGTGTGTGTGTGTGTGTGTGTGTGAAGGTGTGTGTGTTGTGTGTTGTATGTATCTATGTTTTTCATGACAATTTTGGAGATATTCCACTTCTGATTATTGATTTAGCAAACTTCACAAGCAAAGGAAACATCATATGATAAGAAAATAAAAAAACATAGATTTAAGGTTTATAAGATCTTGTGGCTGAAGCCTCCTCAAAATGAATATTGTTGTAAACACAAAACCTACTACTCATGTCCACAAGCTTCCCAACCGTTTGCCTCCCACATTCAATCGCCCCATAGCTCAGGTATTGCCTTTTAGTGCTAGGAAGAGGACAGTGTTGAACCCTGCATTGGCCCTCAAATGTCACCAAAAAAACAAGTCATGGAAACCCCACAAGTGTGCTAGTAGGTGAAAAAGAGATGAATATAAGCTGAATGTAGTGGCCATTATGCGGGGAAAGGCAAGGTGGAGAAGGCAAGCACACAATAGACATGAGAACAATATTTTTACACAACAGTTCTCACTCAATCAGATGTTTCTCAATATGTTTAGAAATGGTTGCAAAGGGTCCTTTTTATAGATGGATGCATCCAAGGAAAATAGGCATCCAACTAGATATTTCCCCTATAATCAATAGTGGTATATGAGTTCCTATATTCACTTGTAAAGAAGATGACATGGACCAAACCGAATAGCTAGTGAACCTGGATGAAAATAGGGCTTGAAGGTTTATTCAAAGGAGTTTATTTTTTGGGCGGCTCAAAGATTATATTTCCAAGGAAGCTCATACGGTTAATTTTCCAAGGCAATTAAGACATTCAGTAGGCAAATGTGTGTGCCATATTGTGACTCTATGTAATAATTAAACTATTTTTAAGGCAAAACTAAAATAAAAGGAATTTTATTTTGTGAAAAATCAGATTGTATGAGAAAAGGTTTTCAATCACATTCAAATAGTAAATGGAAATACAACATTCCTCCTCGTATTCATAAACCACAGGAAATTAAAAAAAAAAAGTAAAAATGGTGAAAAAATATTTTTAAGCATATGCAGATTGTGTATTTGAACTTTTCCTAGAAATGACTCATCTAAATCTAGAGATACAAGGTGAACTAGACTTTGTGGCATGAATTTCAATAAACTATGCAAGCATAGTGAATATAGATGACAAAGCTTGTATGATTGTACTGATTACAAACTTTGCAAGAATCGATTTCATGAGGGCTCTAGCAAGTATGGCAAACTCACATGAAACTTGGAATAGTGTTAAACTCACATAATAGGGATCTTTGAAAAGTGTATTTTCCCAACTTACACCCTTTTAAACATATGGCATCGATCCATTTAGAGCAAAGACATCTTCTACCAAGACAATAGTGAAGCACAAAAAACCATAAATAAGGGTTCATAGTAAAACTCCAAGGTTGTCCTTCCATCGAAAACAAACACAAGTTAGTTTCCTCTTTGAACCATTACCCATGGGATCTCTAGTTTTCAAATGGTAGGGTTACCATTATGGTGTTCAACTCATGATCAAAATGCTCATCTCCCTTGGTGCACTAACTACTAGCTTTCTATCTAGACCATCTTTGAGAAGAAAGAATATTCTCTACTACCATAATAAACTGGGATAGGAGGAAATGACCTCAAAATAATAGATAAACCAAACAATAGATTTCTAAGCCAATAAGTATGAAAACAATCTAAATATAATCCTATAATCATCCTCCATAGTGGATCTTGTATGAAAAGATTTCTTGGATGATTTTCAAGAAACTATAGAACGACCATGCAAAACACATAACCACTAGTTGACTTGGTCTCATTGGAGTCAACAATACAATTTGCATCCATATATTCTTCTAATAAACTTGGAAAACTAGTGAACTAAAAACTGTGACTCAACATGACTTTAAGAAGCCTATAATTCATGGTACCTTCCATTGATCAATATTTAGATATCTAGTGTATCTACTTAGCCTACTAACATCATAACCAATATCAGGTATAGAATATTTTGCTAAAAACATCAAGCTTCCTATGAGTTGGGCATATCTATTTTGATCAGCATGATTACCTTTATGTGCCTTAAGATCTAAAGAGGGATCTGATACAGTACTATCAAATACACAATTGTACATATCAAATATATGCTTAACCTTTCTTACATAATGAGTCTGATTCAAATAATACTTAGAAATATATCCACTCAACTTAAATCCAATACTAACATTGACAATTCATCAACCTTTCGTATCATAATTCTTGGAAAGAAAAGATTGTGTTAAAAATTATAGCACCATTGGATCCAAATGTTAAAATATCATCAAATGTACAAGGACCTAGTCACAAGTGTGTTATCAATAGAGTTAAAACAAATTTATCTATTAGTGTCATTAGCAGCAAATCCATAAGATAAAATTTTACAAACTTTTTGTTCTTATCCTTGGACCAAAAAATCCTAAGGTTAATCCATATATATCTCTTCCATAAAGTCATAATAGGGAACGCAACATTTTTGGAAAATATGGAGGTGATAGAATTAATAGAAGCAATAAAAAGATTCACACTTCTTACAAGAACATCTCGTCAAGAATAATGAATTCAAAAAGTGGGATTTGAGAATATATCCTATCATGGAGAGATCCGATGACATTCCTGGTGTGAATATATAGGTGTATATAGAGATTCACTGGTGGTGGTTGATGACGTCCTCCTAACACATTCATATAATCCATGTGTCTCTATGTAGTCTACGTGGAAGATGAGAAATAATGCAAGACTAGTGAGAAAGGAGCAATCTTTCTATTGGCAATCTATCTACTTCTCTCTCTCTCCCTTGTGGGTAATGACGGATAGGGTTTACATGTAAAAAGGTGTCACTATAATTTTGATCATCATACCCCTTTGGACATGAGAGGAAATAATTCTCTTAAAACCCTGGTAAATGGAAAGGCAACAATTTCATTGAAGTGGTCTACTCACAGAAGCTTGTCGATCGAATGACTAGTCTAGTTTGTCAATTGGATTGTATTAGAAATTTTTGGAATTAGACAACCATCTCACTGATCTTGTCCAGTCAGTTGATTGGAGTGGTCAGTCAACCGAGTGGGTTGATCTTGTCTAGTCAGCTGATTGGATGGCTAGTCGACTTATTGGTATAGTTCCAAAATTTCCATTTTATCAAACAATCTATTCGATCGGGTTGATTGGACTTTCCAATCGACTATTTGGTATTCCAATAAATCTAATGGTCTAGTTGATTACCTAAACCTTTTAATGATAAATTAATCTTGTGTCCATGGTTTTAATCCTGTTACATGTGAATTCTATATGTGTGACTCTATAGGCTCCACATTATGCTGGTAATGATGTTTATAATCATACTATGACTTCAAAATTAGTGATTAGCATCTACTAAGACTTCATTTATACCCAAGTAATTAGATAAGAAGGACAATAACTTCAATCTAGTTTCGTTTCCAATTTTGTAGTGATCATATAATCCCTTTGTCTCTGATATCTAGATTGTATCCAAAGAACAAAACCAACATCACGTTAATGCTTAATATTTGTTCCTAATCAAGAGTAGATTATGAGATACATGTGAGCTCAATATCATATATTGACTCACATGACCATGGACAACCATTTCATAATCTCTCTCATAAAATGGTTGGGATCTCACTCTAACAGGAGTGATAAGTTACATTTACATCACTTAAAGTAATCCATATGAGTCATAGTGCTCCCAAGAAATACTTGTTTGACATTCTCTATTCATGGTCTTGAGTAGTGTTAAAGTATATTGAACAACATGTAATAATTATAGTGACTTCATGTCAAATGACTATAATCACCACTGTCACATTGAGATATGATTCTCAATGCCATTTCTAGCTTCCATGCATCACACTCAAGTTGAATATTTATTGTACACTTCTTCATAACAAGTACCCAGGTGTTTGACTAAATTTATAGTATATAGTCACCACACATACCAATCTTAGATTTATTATTTTCATCCTAATTTCGACAATAACACCCACCTAGGGACTCAAACAAGATTGAATATCTTACCATACACATGATTTCATGTTTAGGTCCTCAACCCAAAATCACATGACCTGGAGTCATACATTCTTAGGAAATTCTTATATTAATTTATAATCTATGGAAGAGAAACATAACAAAAAGATTTACATTAATTTGTAATCAAATCAATTACAAAGAGTTCCATTAAAATCAACATATGGCTGGCTCTTAGGTCATACTACCAACATTAATTACCTCCATTTCATTCAATTCAAGCTATGAAATGTGGCTAATGTAACAAAGACATGTATGTAGGTGGACCTCATCATAGGAGAATGGGTGTCGAAATAAACAACTCATTATTATTTGTAACCTTCAGATACCTGCTTGACATTAAACTTATCAATGCTATCATTTTCCTTAACGTCTTTCTAAAAACCCATTTTAATCCAATGGTTTTTCACCTTGGAGGAAGATCAGTTGGAATCCAAGTTTGATTGTTGATTAGGGAAACTATTTTTTTACCAAAATCTTCTGCCCAAAAACTAGCATGTATGGATTTCAAATATTAGTAGGTTTTGTGGTCTTCTTCTACAATGAGGGTGCAGAATTCAAGATCAAACTTCATAGTAACTTTATCCCTTTACCCAAAAAAGTCACTTGGAGGCTCAAAACATATATGGTTCAAGGATTCAGGTCTAGGCACATGTATATTAGTGACCTGAGTGAGTTTGGAAGGTTTAGAAGATTTAATATTTGATGGACCTTCACTAACTTGTTTGCAAACACTATAATTGAAGGGAAGGATGTTTCAATAGTATACAACATCCACATGTCAGACTACTGGTATTGAGCTTATATGATGTCAGTGATATCTGGGTTTATAATTGGAAGTTGGTTTGCATTGATATTTTCAACATAGCCAATGAAAACATCAATGGTTTTGGGACAAAGCTTTCACTTCTTGTTTTACTAATTTAAACTTTAGCCAAGCACCTCACACACTTTAAGGTACTTTCAAACATGTACCATGTTAAATCAAAGTTCATAAGGAGTTTTCTCTATGTATTGAAAAGGAAAATGGTTTAACACATAGTTAGCGGTTAGGAACGATGTCCTCTACATTCTTTAATGTAGGCCAAAGTTAAGCCAAAATTGCATCGAACATATTGATCAATGTTTTGTTCTCTCATTCCGCTACACCATTATATTTTAAATTTTACAGGGAAGTCATTTTAATGAATAATCCCATGATCCTCATGAAACTGTTTAAGTTCTTTTGAGGTATATTGACCTCCTGCATCAAATCCAATCGTATTAAGGTTCTTTTTAGTTTGTTTCTCTACTTGTGGCTTATAGATTCTAAGTATTTCCATTCAATTATATTTAGTTTTAATAAATAAATACAACAATATGCGGATAAATCACCAATAAACATTACAAAAGTAGTGCATCCAATCGTAGATAAGAACATTGTTTAGGTCACATATATTGGTATGAAAAATCTCAAGAAAAGGTGTGTTTTTGTCTACTAATTTTAAAGGATTCTTGGCAATTTTGGTTGAACACATATTTCAAATATAATATCATTAGATACAGGAGTCTTAGGAATAATGTCCATGTGAAGCACACACTTTATAGTATTTTGTTCATATATCCTAAATATGCATGCACCCCCCCAAAAAAACCCAAAAAAATAAATATGCATGCCAAACATCACAAGATATGGAAGTTGAAAGAGTATGAATGAAATTATCATTGATATGAAGAGTACTATTACATGAATAAACACCAAGATTAATTAAACCCCCAAAGGTGTAGCTAACACCTATGTATAAACCATATCTAGATATAATAACTTTGTTCCCTTGACTCAACAAAATATGAATAGACTACATAACAAGGACCCCACCAATTAACTTTTCCTTAACATCAAGAAAATGTAAGTTGTTTAGCAGCATAAGGATTTTCCCATATGTGAGCTTCAAATGTACACATACATATCTTACAAACTTTTTCACAGATACAATGTCTCTTTAACAACCTCACTTTTTAGTGTCCCTCAATTAAGAAAGGGCCTTAAAGTTGAGAGTCGTTACCTAAAATTCCCAAGATTTAGATATTAACAAATAACAAATAATAGAAAATAATTTCTACTAATTTACAAATATTTTTTACAAGATGCTCCTCTAAGGAGTTAGATGAATTTTCCATGTGAGACTATTACATATGATAGTAAGTATATAACTAATCCCCCTTTACTTAGATATAATGTCTTCAAGTGATTTCTTTTGTATCATCATGTTTTGATATCTTTATACATTGCATTTACCAAAAATAGTGTGAAACATAATGTGGATTAGTATATTGCTATACTATCTATGTGGGGTGCATGTAAAAGTGTGCAAGTAATATAACAACATATAATCAATCAACTATTTGCAAATAAAAATATCATTTTCATCTAATATTCTAACCCACACTTGATATTCTATCTTGGGCATGAGCATTGTATGATCCTAGATCATGTGCATCACCCATTGATACATGTCATCCTAGGGATCAGAATATGATATATTACTTTATGTGATACTCATAGTGGCATATAATTGAGGATAATGTATATAGACATCCAATAGTTTATTTCAACGATCCTCAATAAATCATCGGCATACACTGACAATGGATATTGCAAGTAGTCATAACTGTAACCACGTACCTTATGTAGAACCATGTAGATAATGCAATACATACTTCAAGCATATTCAAGCAATCCAGTCAACAAATCCAACCAATAAACATTTAATCTGCATGTATGTAAATCCTAAATTGCCACCATGTTTAGGATTGTCTCGAGTTTGGGATAGGAATAAGGGTACAAAACCTAGTTCCATCACATATTAAACATTAGGTGAAACCCCAATTATAGATATTTCATTATGAACATCTTCATTAAATTATGTGCATTATTATCATGACAAGTTATGATATATGGTTTCAAAACCCTAATTATACATGTATATGATTGTTGATCTAGAAACACTGATTGTTCATCGTTATCATTATCATTTTAGATTCTCATTATGTTCATACATATCAAATTATAACACAAAAGAACTGTTTTTAGTTATGTTTAACCATATCAGATTATACACAAAAGAATGTTTTTTAACGTTTTCAACTCTTTAATATCCAAATTTAGGGTTTCCATGTATGAATCACCAATTCAACATATATTAGCACTACTTTTGGAAGTGGGACCAAAATTAGGCTTTGAATCTATTTTATTCGTATTCTACATGTTCTCCTAATCAACTTTCATATATATATTACATATCTCAATTTGAGTTACCGATTAATTAATAAAATTTGTTGCAAAATTATTAGATTTTGGCTAATCAAGAGAGGTTGTGTTAGCATTAAGAAAAATGTGACATATCCAGATACCCACATGGAACCAGGCCCAGCTAATGGGCTTACACCACATCAGCGGTTGGTTCCATGTGGGAAAGGCATTATAATAGTGCAAAAGATCCTAATACCACTTATGTTGTGATCAAATCTGATCACGCGGGTTGGGGTAATGAGGTAAAATCCTAGGGGAATTGTCCACCCCCTTTCTTCTTTGCAAGCCATGTCTAACCACCACAACCCAGAGGTAAAGTGAAAGGGTTGACTTTGGCTTCCAAGGTCGGGAAACCACCATTAAAGGTAGGGTTGTCTTCACCAAATCCAAATAGACTTGAAGCATTCCTTAGTTTGACATGGAGTACTCAGGGTAGGTAGAGCAAGGTTGGATTTTCACAAGTAGAATTGAAAAATGGAAATAGGAAATTACCTTCCAATCTGATGAGTTATGGCATTGTGCACCTTTCTAGGACATCCAGGGACCTTTCCCAACCTCTACAAGATCATGTAGTGGTAAGGGCATCACTCTCTAGATGAGGAGCTTATCATGGTAGGTGGAGAGCTCAGGAACCTATCCTGGGTTCTCTCCACCCCTCTCTAGGGACTGGAACCTCTTCGTGGTGCCTCAAGACAAATCTAGCCCAAGGTAATTGGTCGTATGCCTCGTGTACCGCTAAAGAAAGGTGTCGATCATTGGAGTTGTAGGTGGATTTCATAGGAGAGCCTAGGGGCACTACCCAATCAATTGAGAGGGTGACTGGGTTCACTATGTCATGACGTAGGTATCTAACCCCTTATATAGGCAAAGGTTGTAGACAAAAGGGAGTCCTTGTTAAGCCCTAAATTCCTGAAGAGAATGGAAATTGGGTTCTTTATAAATATAGCAAGATATCAGTCATTCAACGGCTTGTTGTGTTCATGTCTATATCATGAATTTGTAGGAACTTGTCGTCAGAAATAGTGAAGGAAGTAGAGAGAGAGATGGGGAAAGATCTCGACTTATCTGGTTTTTATTTCCTATTTGATCACGAGGTAGGGGATGACGTGTGACGCCCCATAACACAACAAGCGAGATTACTCAAAACCAAACTATGGAACTAAAACTAAGCATCCATGCTACCATAAAGCATAGGAAATTAAAACATATTTCATATAACCATAAGAGTTGCAATATATTGCACATGAGTCCACAAAAACCACATGTATTATATATCACCTGCCCAAAACAATAGACAAGATACTATTCACTAGCTTTCAATCTAGATCGTGTCACATAAGGTAACATGTTCATGTTCATATATCCATCTCTATGCAACAACGGACATAAAGACTAAAACCTCATACCGATACATATAAAAAAAACCTCCCAAAGGACCTGAGTGTATAGGGATAACACATAGGACTCTACTTTTATACACAAGCAACATATCCAACCTTACAATAGCTATTGGTGCTCTTACTTCTCAACAACAACAACACAATCTCTACTTCCTCATGCTCGATCACCTAAAAGATATGGAAACCCACAGGGTGAGACCAAACGTCCCAGTGAGAGATATAACTCTCTTCCAATGTCTATTGAAAGCATAAATAATCTAAGTAGATAAAACAATATACTAAGCAGGTAGAGCAGATTCAGCTAAATGATATGTACTCAACAGATGAAGTAGATTAAATAAGACTAGGCAGCTACAACTGAATAGTAGATCAAGTTATATTCTAAAAAGGAATATGAAGAACATGTATAACAATTGAGTTCTCTTACCATCTTATAATTCAAGAAATCAATAAAAAGATAAGGCAAGGGGCTCAACCAGTGTTATTTGTATCTAACCCTAAGCAGGATACACTACACGGTTGTGTTATGTCTTTTATTATTATTGCCCTGAGGATTTGAGTCGTACCAACCAAATCCAATCGACCACTTTTAAGTCGAGATCAGTGCCATACAAGATCAAATGGAAGAGATGAAATCCACAACCTCTTCACACCTCTTGGTCAGCACAAGTGAAACACCGTAGAGACAACTAGTCACTAAAAAAGATGACATAAAGTCAAAAGAAGGATCAGCTCACGCATGGCCATCCATGTAAAACACCTAACCCACCTTGGTATAGGTAATGACACTAGAAGAAATGCTCATGCATGGCCATTCTTAAAAGAAGTAGTGGCACACGCATGACCATCCATATCACAAGGAGATTGGCTCACTCATGGCCATCTCACACAACCTATAATTGTGGACATAAGGAGATACCTCTACTTGCACGCTTGCATACTCGTTTTACCAATCCAACAATTAGAGCTGACACTAGAAAAGATCTATGGTACAAGGCACCTACATGATTAGGGTTACACACTATTAGTTAGTCAATTGGGTGACTTTTAGCATCAATCAAGTTACAGTGTATAAAGCCAAAACAAACTCTACATGAAATAAGGGTACATTACAACTCCAGAATATATAATATGCATAGGTTGTGAACTTGTCACACAATCACCACGATACTCAAGTCTCTGCCATTCACAAGGCCAACATCAACGTTACACATCACTGTGGGATATCAATCCCTTGGTCACATCACTTTAGGATATCACCTCTCAAGGCATGAAACCATCACTGGGTCATAGGACCTATCACATTAAACCCTACATGTGTTTCATCACAGTATGCCTCATCAATGTGCATAAGCACCATCTGGTATCATAAGATCATCACCATAGCATGCACAATCCATGACATTGCTACATGTTACCTACAAGGTTAGGGGCTTATAAACAAGAAAGAGAAAGTAGTATAAAAGATGAAAATCTCAAGAGAGTGAAAGAAAACACATCATATAGCTCATCATTAGGGTTAGGGCTCCATTTCTTAGTCGATTAGGGTTTTTTAGATACATCAAATTATTAAACCCTATATATGGCATATCCCATATTCTTGGAACACTTTAGGGTTAATATTACAACTATCTCCACAACATTGCATGTAGCTTATACATTACTCCTAGATGTGGGTTGATTGACTACTCAAGCATGTGTCTCAACAATCCATCAACCATGTGTCGACACCACCCACTAATATTGTAACATACCGGATCTTGAACCCTACCCTAGAAGTTTGATCTCTTATATATAGCCAAACAAGGTTGAGGTTTGATCTAATAGATGTTTAGCATAACCCTGATGAGATAATGCGTGTATAAATCACCCTAATGTAACCTAATATTCTCAAATTAGTCTTGGACCGATAATAGACACCTAAAATATGTCACACGAGATAATAATAAATTATATAAAAATTTTATCAAAAAAAATAAATTATATAAAATTTGTGCAAATAATCACACATAATTCTTTTGGTGATAATATTAAGTTATGGAATAAGCAATAGTGATGATAATGACATAATGTGTTAATAATGGCCACAAATATTAATGGTGACATAACTCAATAAAAGAAATCCCAAAAGTGGAATTTAAGTTAAAAATCATGTTCCTTGGGTCCCAATTACATTGGGAGTCAAGTTTCACATTATTCACATAATAATAATTAATTTAATTCAATTTGAAAAATAAGATATAAGTTTTTCCCCAAAATATGAAATAAAATATTTAACGACTCAAAAAGTGGGAAAATTTCTTCTACTCATAATATACACATTAAAATATTTATTTGTGTGAATTTTCACTCAATTTGGATAATGTTTGGTTAAAAGGTGAAATCAGGAGAGAGAAAGTATGTAGAACCTTCGAAATATTAAATAAATGAACAAATAACTCCAACATGTAGAATTGATGGCAAATTCATATCCAACACATTAAATATGACTTATTGGTGAAGTGTCATCAATTTTGGATAATTTTATACGACTCTAATGCATTAGGAAAGAGAAAAATGATATACTTCAAAAGAATTAAATAAAATAGTAGAAGTCTCCAAAAGGGAAAACTAATACCAAAATCAGATTCTACATGTCCTAATTAGGCTAGGTATAAAATTCATTTGATTTGTACCTTGTTTGTACCTTCAATTGAAGAGAGAGAGAGAGAGAGAAAGGAAAATAATTTAATCAACACTTTACAGAATTTGGATTAGGAAACACCATCCCGCATAAATAGTAACTACGGACCAAGGTCCGATATTTTGGACATCACTTCTTCATTTTTTAATGAAACTTTATAAAATAACTTCTATTGGATTGCAAATTTCATTCCACATCTATCCATACTATATTCGAATCCTAACGTGGAAAATTAGAGAAATGCCTAAATTTTGTCTTCAAGTCTTCTGAAACAACTTTTCACACACCCCCACTTATAAATACCTCTACCCCGGTCTTCTTTGGTTGTTTTATGAACATCCTCTCTTCCCAATTTCATCCTTTTTTGAGTGTGTGGCTGCTGGCGGTCGTGTTTTGATTTCTCCTTGCATCGTCGTCTCACCCAAAAGCCAAATGTGGTTCTTGGTTTGAGTTTGCGGCACCGCTCCCCAACGTCATGTTTAATTTTGGAGCATAATTGGACTTTAGGTAAACAAATTTGGCACTTGTTCTTTATGATTGGTTAGTTAGTTTCATGAACGAACGAAAAATAAAGTTTTTCCCCTAAACTCTCAGATAAGTTTCTCCTTGCATATCTGACCTCTCTTCCTCTCTCGCAAATTCCCTACTGATTTGACTTTTTCTAATTTTGTATTTGGTCCATCTTAAAAAATTCATATCTTTTAATCTACTGGTCTAAAATTTATAAATAAATATGTTTTGTAATGAAAAAAACATTCTTTATCTAATAAAAATACTTTTAGAGTCTGATTTCAATATTTTTCAAAGGATGATTTTTAGAGAATGAAGTACATATATAAAACTCATAATAAATGTAACTTAATCATATAAACTTCAATTTAGATAAAAAGATATGTTTTCTTAATCAAGAGAATCTAATAAATCGTTTGGTGATTTTTTTAGAGTTTAATTCGAATTTAATAAAAATATGATTTTCTTAGGTTGCAATATAATCATCAATTAATGATTTGCATCTAAAATGAAATTAGGTGAAGAGATATTCTGATTGGATCTAGGGTGTGGACCCTAACCTAATACACACATCATTAAGGTATGTTTGCATCTCCTATTAATAACTTATTTTCATCTTTCTCTTGTTCCTATGGACATTAGCCTACACATTATCTTGTTCTTTTTGTAATTATACTTCATTTGAAGTATCCTACTTGTTATTGATCTTGTGATCATGGATATTCTTTTGGACTCTTTTCATATTCTTTGTTTATGATGGAACTCTATATGATGACATGTGATGTTTTTTGCCCACTTGTGGGGTGGATGTATATGTTGGCCACTTTTGTGGTGCTTTTGTTTAATTTAACTATACCATTTTACTGGCCTCACTATTAAACATGCTATGTGAATCAGTAGCACTAGAGTAGTGTAATTGCATTGATTTGTGGATAGTATGCCCCTTTTATTATTGGAATGGAGGTAGTGGTGCCCCATACCCAGGTTTCAAGTTTGTGCGGCTTGGCCCATGTTATAAATTTGAGAGTTTGTATGTACATCATTCTCTATCAGGTTTCAAATTTGTGAGGTTTGGCCCACTTTTATATTGGGAGTGACAGTGTATCATCTCTATCAGGTTTCAACTTTGTGAGGCTTGGCCGCCTGTGTATTTATATTTTTCTAGGGCTATGTTTATCTCACATGCATGCAGGTTGATGATATGGGGTGTGTGCCCTACTTTCTCTTATTGTGCTTCATTTCCCACCGTGGTAGTGGATGTATATATGAAATAATTTTTTATTTGTTTTAATGGCAAGTATCACTTTATTGTGATCCTCCCATTTGGGTGGTAGTTTTCTATTCTATGGAAGCTTCATTTTATTTGATGTCCTTTACTCCATATATTGCTCAATTTACTTTTAGTATACACATACCAGCCTTTGTTGATGTCATCTATTTTCTCTTCTTGATGGGGTATGCTTCCAACCCTAGGTGAAGGATATGGAGGACATGGCTTAAAGATATGGACTTAGCTTAAGGAGTTAAAGCTTGGAGACAATCTTGATGTGGTTTAGATTTCCCTCTATAGGGATCCTTTTGATGTACCTTTACATGTAAGATTAAGATGTTCTTTTGTAACCTTATGAGAAATTGAATATAGTCAATGATTTTATTCTACTGCTCAACTTTAGGGTTATAATACATTCATGTTGAATAAATTGGTTTAATCCCTTTGGCAAAAGTTTTATGTTGGTGTTTGGTTTGGGATGTTGCCTTTTTATTTTAGTAGGGAGTGGTTTCCCCATGGGATCCCACTCCTTACAGCATGGTATCAGAGCCCATGGTACCCGAAATCTGACTATTTCAATTTTGTCTCCCTAATTAGAACCCTTGCCTTGGATAGTGACCCTCTAGGTGAAACGTTTGCCCTAGAATTGATCTATGTGAAATATGTGATTAGGTTTTAGGATATCTTACCCTATCATATGATTTGTCTATGATTTGTATATCTTGATGCTATGAGGTTTGACTTGAGGGTGCAATTAGTTTGAGGAGGTATTAGGATGAAGATTTCTTATTATGGATATCTTATGACTTGGTTTTTGTATTGAATTTTGGCCAACTTGTTGGTTTTACCTCGCAATGTTTCTTATCAGAAAAAAAATATTTTCATTATAGTACTATATGTACAAAATTTTATGGATTTCATTGAAGTTTTCATAAACTAAGTCACAATGATATGATATGAGAAGTTTTGGTTGTAAAACCCTAAACCTAGTTCTAACCCTAGTTTTGACTTTAGAGTTGTGACTAGGATTGATATAAAGGTGTAGTTGACCTATCCTATGACTTTTGGATATTTTTGTAGGGTTGTTAGGTTAGAGACACAAGGAAATAAAACTCAACCCTAGATGGTTCTGACTTGTTAGTGGGATACATGAGCAACATAAAACTCTAAAACATTCACAAGTAAAAGATATGTGGGTATCTGATAAGGAGTGGCTCAAGTGATCAAGCACGGTGTCTCCTCACGAAGGAACTCGGGTTCGAATCCCAGCTGCCGCCTTGGTTTACCACCCTCCCAGATGTTCAGCCTCTGTCACAGGTGTGGGAGAGGGGGATAGAATTCCTCTTTTTATCCCACACAAAACATATGTGGGTGACCCTAAATGTTGTTTAGTTTGGCTTGGTAGGTCAAACCTTTTAAGGGGTGGATGGTAGTAGGTTGTTGATGTTTGGATCAATAGATTTTGAGGAAGAAATCCTTTCAAGGGGTGGAGTATTGTAACATATCAGATCTTGAACCCTATTCTAGAAGTTTGATCTCTTAGACTTAGCCAAAAAAGGTTGAGGTTTGATCTAATAGATGTTTAGTATAACCCTAATGAGGTAATGCATGTACAAATCACCCTAATGTAACCTAATGTTCTCACATTATTCTTGGGCCAATAATAGACACATAAAATATTTCACGTGATATAATAATGAATTATATATAATTTGTGCAAACAATCCCACATAATTCTTTTGGTGATAATATTAAGTTATGGAATAAGCAATAGTGATAATAATCGCATAATGTGTTCATAATGGCCAAAAATATTAATTGTGACATGACTCATTAAAACAAATAAAAAAAGTGGAATCTAATTTAAAAATCATGATCCTTGGGTCCCAATTTCCTTGGGAGTCAAGTTTCACATTATTCACATAATAATAATAATTAATTTAAATCAATTTAGAAAACAAGATATGAGTTTTTCCCCAAAATATGAAATAATATATTTAATGACTCAAAAAGTGGAAAATAATCTTAGATTCGTAATCTACACATTAAAATATTCCTTTGGGTGAATTTTCACTCAATTTGGAAAATGTTTGATTAAAAGGTGAAATCAGGAGAGAGAAAGTGTGTAGAACCTTCAAAATATTAAATAAATGAACAAATAACTCCAACATGTAAAACTGATGAAAAATTCTTATCAAAAATATTAAATATGATTTGTGGGTGAAGTTTCATCAATTTTGGATAATTTTATACGACTCTAATGCATTAGGAAAGAGAAAAAGTGATATATGTTAAAAGAATTAAATAAAATAGCAAAGTCTCCAAAAGGAAAAACTAATGCTAAAATCAGATTCTACATGTCCTAGTTAGTCTGGTATAAAATTTCATTTAATTTGGACCTTGTTTGTACCTTCAATTGAAGAGAGAGAAAAAGAAAAATAATTTAATCAACACTACACAATTCGGATTAAGAAACACCAGCCCACATAGATAGTAATTGCGGACCAAGGTCCGGTATTTTGGGCATAACTTCCTCATTTCTAAATGAAATTTCATGAAATAAGTTCCATTGGATTGCAAGTTTAATTCCACATCTATCCATGCCCTATTCAGATCCTAACGTGGAAAATTCGAGAAAATTCCTAGACTTTTTCTTCAAGTCTTTTGAAACAACTTTTCACACACCCCCACTTATAAATAAATCTATCCCGATCATCCTCGGTTGTTTTATGAACCTCCTCTCATCTCAATTTAATTCTTTCTTGAGTGTGTGGCTTCTGGTGGTCGTGCTTTGATTTATCCTTGCATCTTGTTTCACTCAAAAGCTGAACGTGGTTCTTGGTTTGAGTTTGCGGCACCGCTCCCCAATGTCATGTTTATTTTTCGGAGTGTGATTGGACCTCAGGTAAACAACTCTAGAAATTGTTCTTCATGGTCGATTAGTTAGTTTCATGAATGAATGATGAACAATTTTTCCCCCAAATTCTCAGATAAGTTTCTCCTTGCATATCTGACATCTCTTCCTCTCTTGCAAATTCCCTACTAATTTGGTTTTTTCTAATTTTGTGATAGGTTCATCTTACAAAATTCATATCTTTTAATCTACTGGTCTAAAAATTATAAATAAATATGTTTTGGAATTTGAAAAATATTATTTATCTAATAAAAAATACTTTTAGAAACTGATTTCAATATTTTTCAAAGGATGATTTTTGGAGAATAAAATACATGTATAAACTCATAATAAATGTAACTTAATCATATAAACTCCAAATTGGATAAAAAGATATGTTTTCTTAATAAAGAGAATCTAATAAATCATTTGGTGATGTTTTTAGAGTTTAATTCGTATTTAATATAAAGGTTATTTTCTTGGGTTGTAATATAATCATCAATTAATGATTTGCATCTAATATGAAATTAGATGAAGAGATATTTTGTTTGGATCTAGGGTGTGGACCCTAATCTAATACACACATCATTAAGGTATTTTTGCATCTCCAATTATTCCTTTTGATAAATAACCTATTTTCATCTTTCTCTCAGTCCTATGGACATTAGCCTACACATTTTGTTATTCTTTTTGAAATTATACTTCATGTGAAGTACCCTACTTGTTACTGATCTTGTGATCATGGATATTCTTTTGGACTCTTTTCATATTATTTGTTTATGATGGAACTCTATATGATGATATGTGATTTTTTTGCCCACTTGTGATGTGAATGTATATGATGGCCACTTTTGTGGTGATTTTGTTTAATCTGACTATACCTTTTTACTTGCCTCTCTATTAAACATGCTAAGTGAATCAATAGCACTAGAGTAGTGTAATTGCTTTAGTTTTTGGGTAGTATGCCCCTTTTATTATTAGGATGGAGGTGGTGGTGCCCCATACTTGGGTTTCAAGTTTGTGAGGCTTGGCCCATGTTATATATTTGGGAGTTTGGCAGTACATCATTTTCTATCAGGTTTCAAATTTGTGAGGTTTGGCCCACTTTTATATTGGGAGTGAAAGTATGTCATTTCTATCAAGTTTCAAGTTTGTGAGGATTGGTCACTTGTGTATTTATATTGTTATAGGGCTATGTTTATCTCACGTGCATGCAGGTTGATGATATGGGGTGTGTGCCCTACTTTCTCTTATTGTGCTTCATTTCCCACCATGGTAGTGGATGTATATATGGTACAATCTTTTATTTGTTTTAATGACAAGTATCATTTTATTGTGATCCTTTTCTCTTGATAGCCATTTGAGTGGTACTTTTCTCTTATATGGGAAGATTCATTTTATTTGATGTCCTTTAATCCATATATTGCTCAATTTACTTTTAGTATGCACATACCATCCTTTGCTAATGTCATCTATTTTCTCTTCTTGCTGGGGTATGCTTCCAACCCTAGGTGAAGGATATGGATGACATGGCTTAAAGATATGGACTTAGCTTAAGGAGTTATAGCTTGGAGACAATCTTGATGTGGTTTAGTTTTCCCTCTACATTCACGTTGAATAAATTGGTTTCATCCCTTTGGCAAAAAATTTATGTTGGTGTTTGGTTTGGGATGTTGCCTTTTTATTTTAGTAGGGAGTAGTTTCCCCCTGGGATCCCACTCCTTACAACATGGGTCGTGACCACCAACCATTTGTGGTGTCTCGACCACGACCAACATCATGATGTCACAACCACGGCACACTAGGGAGGGCATGTCTCAACCATAAACCACACCATGGGTCGCGGCCAAACAAAATATAGGTGAAACATTGCAACTGCGATAAGGGTAAGGGTTACTAACATCATAATATCATATAACTCTTTCAAAACAAAATCAAGGTCCTAACTAATTCAGGGCAGGTATCTCAACCAAACGGCAAACCATCATCTCGACTGATACCACGAAAAGATCAAGGTGTAATGACCACCAAGGGTAAAACCACCACCAAGACCAAGGATCATCGTCAAGCTAAGGGTAACCAAGATCAAAACAGAGATAATACATGGCTAAAATAGACGAGAAAAACATGGAACACACCCATCCTCAAGAAGGAAAAATGTCTCCCAAAATTGGTCATTAAAACCCTAACACTTGCATCATGAAACTACCATGAAAAGGGATCTCAAACAAGAGAGAAAACCAAGTTAAACCACACCAAAATAGAACTAAAACTGCATAGAATGCCAAAACACTTGGTCATCATGCATGCAACTAAAATCAAGATCAAGAGATAGGGGGAACATCATTGCACCACAATCATCAAAATTGAGTGCAAAACTAGGGTTTCAGATTCCATCCAAACCAAGCATTACCTCAACATCAACCAAGTTCTAAGGAATATAATCATCTACAATAATGTTAAGTAAACATTTTAGAGATAGAAAACAGTAGCATGCATGTAGAAGAATTGCATTAATAGAGAAGGTTAAGAGTTATATAACCCGCCTGAAAGGTCACTCCAAGGGTTGCAAGATCCAAACACACAACTACCAAAGGAGAAAGAAACTCCACCAAAATCTCCACCCTCAGCTACAAGGACACCTCAAGAAATAGAAGACACTATGGTCAAACATTTCCCAAGGGAAGAGAGCGAGAAGCTCAAGGCCGAACCAAAAGAAAGAAGGGGGGGGAAGAGAGAAGAAACTTCCACACACTTGGGTGTCACCTTGTCAAAACATGGCCTATGACCCCTTGTGAGGAGTTTACTCTCAAGAACGACCACCATGTCAAAAATGATTTAAGGCCGAGAAAAGGGAAGAATATGAGGTAGAATATCCAAGGAAAACACCATAAAGCAAAGGTAAACACTTACCAAGGTAGAAGATGATCAAGGGTCACCACAAGCACCACATGCAAGATTGATCCTCCTTCAAGGAACCAAGAACAACACCTCCTTGATCCACCAAACTTCAAGGGTGACCAAGCAAGGAATGAGAAAGAAGATGGCAGAAAAATATTACTTGGATGGAGAGAAGAGGGTTTATAAAGCAAAGGAGGGGAGAGGTAGGGCAAGAGATGAGGTGTAAACAAGGTAGGGTTCCAAAGGGACACTTGTCCACACATGAAACTAAAATGAAACCAATTAAAACCCACATGAATGAGATGGTTATACACTCTATTTTGGGTCTCGACCCAATTGGGTCACCCACATGGTCACGGTCGCGACCCACCATGGAACACCATCCATGGTCGCGACAACACCACCAAGCACATCAAGGTCGCGACACACAAGGTCATCAAACCCCTCCTAGGTCGAGACACCCTATACAAGGGCAACTATCTTGAACTAATATCACCCAAAACCATCTTGGTCATGATCACAACATCTAGAGGGTTGTCTTGACCGCAACACCCCAAAACAACCCATGGGTCGCGACATAGGTCGATGCACCCACAAGGTACACAAACCCTAGAAACCCTAATCACCCAAGGTGATTCCACCACTCAACCAAATCTCAAACAAGGCACCCAAAAGCACCACAAACTCTCTCATGAATCCAAGAGAGAGAAGGAACACTCTAGAGGTGACAAATTGCAAGATACCCCCTCAATTTGGGTAAATTGCAATTTGCACCAAAATAAGCGCACAACGTACAAATATCATCCAAACAAGCTCAAACTGGAGACTAAAGCCCTACACCAGCTCTAAGATCATATTAAAAGATTATATCAAGGTTTTAAACACATCATCAAGCCAAATCAAATAGGGTTAACCCAAAACACAGGTCAGGGGTCTTACATGACGGCTGAGCCATCCAGTCCCAAATCCAATGGTCATTGTAGGTGTGACACATTAAGTGATGTGGGTTATCACTTGATAAAGTCTAAAATCATTTAATCACTTTCCAAAATAGAAACACATGTATTTATTACACATATGTCCCCCATTCTTTACAAATTTCCCTAGACTACTAGGATTATCCTTTGGGTATGAAACTTGAAGGGAAACACGTTAATATTTTTTCCAAACTACATATAACTTTTGGGATTTATTGGCATAACGTTCTTAGCTAAAACTGGCTCTTTTAGTAAATCCTTAAATGAATTACTCACTCTACATGAAGAGTCCATTTTCTTTCAAATTTTAGAATTCTTTTCTTATGATTATTATCTACAAGTATACCAAATGTCTTACTAAGGTATTCTTGTTTGATGTCTTAAAACTTGTGTTGACGATCCTTGCTAGATAATTACTCCATTAATTATCTAAAACACCACATATCTTGTTTTATTTTGGAAACTTGCATACTATCTCATATTTTAATTACCTGACAAACCATAAAGTCATTATCCTTTATTTATGTATGAAAACTCGTATTTCTTAAACTTGTATGACAAGGACCTATTTGCAAACCAAATAGTCTTGTGGGCCTCACTTAGGCCATGGGTTGCACCCATGCCACAAGGTGGATAACATTGTTATTCTATTCATTAGAATTTACTTATCAAAACAACCCTCATATTAATATATATCAAACTTACCAAATTTGAGGATAATACATTAACCCCTCCTTAAAAGGAATTTTTTAATCAAAATTCACAATTAGTAAGGTCAAGTTAAATAATAACGCAACCTAACTCAAACCTTAGGGTTAGCAACCCTAATTATATATCTCTAACATATTTTATTGATGTGCAAATCCCTCATCTTACCACTAAGATTGGTATCTAAATTCAATTCAAGGTACATCCACATCCTTAGCATTTACATGATATCATCTCTTGGTGATTACGTTTTTATTTGTGATTTCAATTTCAGTTGGTGATCACCTTTTCACCCAAGTTCCTAAACTATTATTCTTTTTTCTTGTATAAGGGTGAGATAACACCTCAAACCCAAGATTATGACATTAAACTCAACTTAATATATTCGTTTTCATATTTCAATTTTGAGCATAACATGTGTTTACCCAATCTCTCTCACTCTAATAAGATTAAATAAGCATTTGGGTGCAACCCAAAAACAAAGTCCATCTCAATCCAAGAGAAGATATGGTGTATACACACATTATCTCAATTTTTTGCATTTTAGGTTGAACCAATCTCATAATTACTTTTAATCCCACAATTTTCTTAACTTTCATACCCTCACATGGAAAGTGATTTTCTCATAATCTTAGGGTTCATGCACTACTCCCTTCAAGATTTTATCAACATTATTACATGACCTCTTTTTTTCTTTACATCTACATCTCATGTATCTTTAGCATTAGTCATTTCCGAAAGGTCTCTAAGGGTACATGTACTTTTGGAGTGATCTCCTCTTAGCCTGGTGGGCTTTATGCACTTATGGAGTGCCTCTCACATTCCCTTTGGGCCTTATGAACTCATGAAGGTGGACAATTTCCTGACCCATGGGCCTCAGGAAAACATGGATGGCCATATCCTGGCCCCATGGTCTTATGTACTTAGGGCATGATCACCTCCTAACCTCATAGGTCACACATACCTTTAATCCTCTCTACTTGACTTAGATTGACTTAGGACTCTACCCTACCAATGGTTTATTGAAAGCTGATTATTTTCATACATAATTATTTAACTCATATTTCCTTCATCTTTTTGGGTACACATTTTTCACTTTATGTTCCTGCATGGGGCTCATGGTGAGCTTCCCTCCTTAGCTTGGTCTTTCATGGCAACCTTCATTTCCTAGATTGTCCTATTAGTGGCCTTCCTTCCCCTATTTGATCACTAGTCATTGCAATGATTTCCTTTTATATTGGCCTTCCTTTTCCATCTTGTCATATTGATGACCTTCCTATCCCAGTTTGATCACCACTTATTGCAAAGACTTCCTTTTATATTGACCTTCCTTTCCTAGCTTGGCCTACTGGTGACCTTCCTTTCCCAGCTTAATCACCCATCATTGTAATGACCTCATTTTATATCAACCTTCCTCTCTCGGCTTGGCCTATTGGTGACCTTCCTTTCCTAGCATGATCATTGTATCCCTCATAGATAGCATACTTGGGTTCAAAGAATGTATGTGCTTTCATATTTTGCATACTTAATCCTTTACACTTTTAGGTGATATTTAAGGTTATTTTGATTCTTAAAATAATTTGTCAACTCACCCTTCTAGGGAACGTCCTAACCTAGCCACAACCCAAGCCCATGAGTTTAGAGTTTTGCCTCCCCCACATATCATTTTCCCACTATAGGTTTGACCTACCCTGGGTCGAGATACCAACTCTAAAAGTTGAATTTTAATTTTTATTTAACCACTAGTTGCTTATGTCTCATATTTATATTCCAAAACCCTCCACATGCATCATGAATGAATTTCTCCATGCACATGCAAGGGATATTGGGTCACCTAAGCTCACTGACATTTTTTTTATTCCTTTCTTACCCTAATTAGGGTTCATACGAGTAGAGTTTCTATCTTATGCACACTTGTCCCATTCCGCATGATTAGGATTTAGGGTTCAGGTTAGGGACTACCCATGCACTTAGGGTTTTAAGATTCCCTTGGCCCACTAAGGGTTTACGTAAACCAACCCTAGATCCATTTAGGGGTTATCCCTGAAAAGGAAAAAAAACATAAAACATCTTTCTTTACTTTACCATTACTTCCACATTACTTATACATTAATTGGAAGAGGATTCCTTAATCCTACTTCTTATAAAAAAACCTAGCTTGAGATGAGGATGGAAGTATCTTTTAGGGTTTATTAAGAAAGGAGATGAGATGTGAATGAAATTAGAGATCAAAAGACTTGGAGGAAAGATTAATTTAGACAAACCTTAGGTTCTGGCAAGGCCGGTATCACATTGGCTAATGGAGTCCTCAAATACCAACTTAATGGTGCAGAGGAAAATATGGCCATCCCCCAAAACCATGATCCATTCTAGACACCATTACCATCAGGTTATGCCCTAATAATTTTCCTTATATTTCTTCAAATTACTTTAATTTATAAACTATTAAACATTATTTGAAAATTTTGAGGCTCTAATGTCAAATGTAATGACCCCACTTTTCAGTGCCCCCAATTAAGAAAGGACCTTAAAGTTGAGAGTCATTACCTAAACTTCCCAAGATTAGATTTTAACAAATAAAAAATAATTTCCATTAATTCACAAATAATATTTACAATATGCTCTATAAGGAGTTACACGAATTTCCCACACGAGACTATTACATATAAGAAGAAGTATCTAACTAATCCTCCTTTACTTAACTTTAACACCTTTAAGTGATTTCATCTGGTTCAACATGTCTTGATATCTACATACATTGCATTTACCAAAAGCGGCGTGAAACAAAACACATATCCATATATTGCTATACTATGTGCATGGGGTTCATGTAAAAGTGTGCAAGTAATATAACAACATATAATCAATCAATTACTTACAAATAAGAACTATCATTTCCATCTCATATTCTAACCCACACTTAATATGCTATCTTGGGCGTGAGCACTGTTTGATCCTGGCTCATGTGTGTCACCCCTTGATACATGTCATCCTAGGATTCAGAATATGATATCTTACCTTATGTGATACTCATAGTGGCATTATAATTGAGCAGAATGTAAATAGACATTCAAAAAATTATTTCAACAATCCTCGAGAAATCCTAGGCAAACACTGACAATCGATATTGTGAGTAGTCATAATTGTAACCACATATCTTATGTAGAACAATGTTGATATTATGCATTATATACTTTAAGCATATTCAAGCAATCCAATCAACATATCCAAGCAATCAACATTTATTCTCCATGTACGCAAATCCTAAAGTGTCATCGTCACATTATTCATCTTAAACCCTACTCGGGTCTTAGGGTTTAGGGTTGTCTCAGGTTTGGGATAAGGAATAAGGGTACATACCCTAGTTCCATCACATATTAAACATTAGGTGAAACCCCAATTACTAGATATTTCATTATGAACATTTTCACTAGATTATGTGCATTAATATCATGATAAGTTATGATCTTTGGTTTCAAAACCCTAATATGTATGTGATTGTTGGTCTAGAAATTAATGGTTCATAGTTATTGTCATCATTTTATATTCCCATTATGTTCAGCCATATCATATTATAATATAAAAGAAAGATTTTTAACATTTTCAACTCTTTGATATCCAAATATAGGGTTTCCATGTGTTAATCACCACTTTAACATATATTAACACTACTTTTAGAACTGGGACAAGAATTAGGCATTGCATCTATTTTATTTGTATTCTACATGTTCTCCTAATCGACTATCATATATAACTTATCTAAATCCAAGTTACCCATTTGTTACTATCATTATTGCAAAATTATTAGATTCTGGCCCAACAGAAGAGGCCACGTCAGGATTAAGCAACTTATCCAGATAGCCACATGGGACCATGCCTAGCTAATGGGCTTATGCCACATCAATGATCAGTTGCACGCAGGCGACGCTTTATAATAGGGTAAAAGGCCCTAATACCCCCTACGATGTGATCAAACTCGATCATGCAAGTTGGGGTAACGAGGTAAAGTCCCCAGAGGAATTTTTCATCCCCTTTCTTCTTGGTGATCCATGTTTGATCACCATAACCAAAAGCTCAACTGAAGGGTTGACTCTGGCTTATAGGGTCAGGACACCACCAATGAAGATAGTTTGTCTTTGTCCAACCCAACTGGATTTGAAGAGTTCCTTATCTTGACATGGGGTACTCAGGGCAGGTAGAACAAGGTTGGGTTTTCATAAGTAGAACTGGAGAATGGAAACAAGCAATTACCTTCCAATCTAATGAGCCATGGCGTCGTGCACCTTGCTGGGACATCTAGGGACCTTTCCATATCTTTGCAAGATATCATGGAGATCTGGGCATCACTCTTTGAAAGGAGCTTATCATGGTAGGATCAGAGCTCAAGAACCTAGCACGGGTGCTCTCCACCCCCTCTTTGGGGACTAGACCTCTTTGTGGTGCCTTAAAGAAACTTTAGTCCAAGGCGATTGGTTGTAGGCCTTATGTACCCCTGAAGCAAGGTGTCGGTCATCAGACTTGTGAGTTGAGTTTTGAGGAGAGCCTAGGGGAACTACTAGATCCATTTATAGGGTGACTGGGTTAGCTATGTCATGACGGAGGCACCCGACCCCTTATATAGGTAAGGGTAGTAGCCAAGAGGGAGTTCATGTTAAACCCTAGATTCCCAAAAAGAATGGGAATTGGGTTATTTTTTAATACAATAAGAGAGTAGTTGTTCAATGGATTTTGGTGTTCATCTCTATATCCCAAATTTGTAGGACCATGTCTCATGGGAAATAGTGAAGGAAGTAGAGAGAGAGATGAGGAAAGATATCAGCTTATCTGGCTATTATTTCCTATTTGGTCATGAGGTACAGGATGACAGTTGAGCCATCCGATCCCAGATCCAGTGGTCATTATAGGTGTGACACATTAAGTGGCGCGGGTTATCACTTGCTAAAGTTGAAATTCATTCACTTTCCAAAATAGAAACATATGCATTTATTTCACATAGGTACCCCCTTCTTCTTGAATTTCCCTATATTAGTAGGATTATCCTTTGACTATGAAACTTGAAGGGAAACCCATTACTATCTTTCCCAACCTATATCAACTTTTTGGGATTTATTGGAATAACATTCACTGCCAAAACATGCTCTTTTAGTAAATACTTAAATTAATTACTCACTCCACATGAAAAGTCATTTTTCTTTAAAATTCTAGAATTATCTTCTTGTTGTTATTATATTCAAGTATGCCAAACGTTAGAATGATGTATTCTTGTTTGATTCCTTGAAACTTGTGTTGTCAATCATGGTTAGATAATTACTCCATTAATTATCTAAAACATCTTATTTCCTTTTGGAAACTTGCATATTATCTCATATTTCAATTACCTGACAAACCATAAAGCCATTATTCTTATATACATAATAAATCTCTTATTTATTAAACTTGAGTCACAAGGACCTACTTGCAAAGAAAATAGTCTCGTGGGCCTCACTTGGGCCATGGGTTGCACCCATGCCACAAAATGGATAATGTTGTTATTCTATTAATTACATTTAGGTAATTTTCTTATAAAAACAAGACTAATAAATATCAAGTTCACCAAATTTGAAGATATTACAGTCTCCGAACATATCATATGGTTGTTGCTTTCTAGATAGGTGGGAAAAGCAAAATGTTTAGAGCAGATATGAGAAACTATCCCAGAGTCTATCCACCAACTATTATAAGAAATGAAAAATATTAAGAATAAGAGGATTAGTGGAATCTAACTTTACAGAAGAGGATGCATCACCCCCAATAATGATCATTTTCACTTTTCTAATTATAGACCTAGTGAATTTGCCCCTTATGATTGTTGCAAACATGGGAAAGATGACTAGACTTTCATCATGCATAAAAAATATGCTAGCCCCAATAATCAAGAGAAATATGATTGGCTACTTGCCTTTCTTGAAAGATTGATTGGACTTAGGATCAAATGTATTTTTCTTCTTGGGTTGGATGTTATATACTAAGTTGACAAAGGGATTGTACTTGACATCATTTTCCCTATGATGATATTTGGTTTGAAGGTATTTTATAATGGAGAATATTGTCAACCCATCATGCCTATGGTCAAGAGATTTAGATAAATCCTTCAAACATGGAGGGAGCTTTTCAATCACAACTTCCTCTTGCAAGTTCTTCTCAAGATTATAGCCACAAGAAAATGTTTTTGAAATGAGTTTATAATACTTAAGAACTTAGGCTAGAACACACCTATTCTCCACCATATTGTATTCACAGTAAAGAAAAATAAAGCATATCATTTAAGCCTAGAGTCTAATATTCCGATTTTTTCATCTAAAGTTTACCAAAGCTCATGGGTAGAAGCTAGATTATGGTAGATTTCACAAGTCTCATTAAAAAGAGAAGACTCGATCCTACCACGACAGAGATAATCTATTTGTTTAGGTACTTTACTAGGGGATGAAGATGGGAAAGATGGATCGTTATATGTAGAGATAGTAAATAAAAACTTTATGAAAAGATAGTCCACATTCCTCAATTTTTCTAATAGCTAAAACTAAATCTAAAGAACTAAGACAATACTTCATCTTTTGTTGCCAACATGTAAAGTTCAATCCTATGAACATTTTTTTACCTATGCTAGCTATGTCTTCCATTCTCATCATGGATCTTGGTCCCATATCACAAAAGTTGTATATAGTTCAAAATAAATAAAAAAATAGTAACTAGAAATGGTATTTTGTCTTCACTAATGTTGAAGGTATATCACTTCTAATTATTGTTTTAACAAACTTTTGCAAGAAGATGCAACATATAATTTGATCAAGAAATAAAGAACAAAGATTTAACATTTAGAACAACATGTGGGTGAAGGCATTGTCAAGTTGAACAATGTCCTAACTAGATAAAATCCATCGCTACTATGCAATCGCTTCTCAATGGTCTTCCTCCCAAATTCAATCGCCCTACAACTCAGGTATTGCCTCTAGATTTTAGCAAGAGGACAATGTCAAATCACTCATTGAACACCATTAGAAAACAAGTCATACATCTCCTAAAACTATGCACAACAACATGCGCCAAAGAAGAAAAGATGAGTTAAATATAGTGGTGTTTATATGGGGGAAAGGAAAGGTGGAGAAGGCCACACACAATAGTTCACACTCAATTAGGTGTTTCTCAGTGTGTTTAAAAGTCTATAAATGCCTTTTTATAGAAGGACAAAGCCAAGAAAATGGGTACCCAACTAGCCATTTTTTATCTAATCAGCAATGGTATGCAAGTTCCCAAATTCACATTAAAATGAGGAGTTTCAAAACAAATAAAATATCTAGTAAACGTGGATGGAAATAGTGCTAGAAGGTTTGCACGAAGGAGTTAATATTTTTGGGTGGCTCAAGGCCTGAATATCTAAGGCAATTCAAATGGTCAATTTTCCAAGATAATAAAGACTCTTCACTTAGTTATCCAACATTGGGACTCCCTATGACAATTAAAACTTTATTTAAAAATCATTTATGAAAAATTAAATTACACAAGCGTGAGAAAAATTGAAATACAATGGGGGTGGAAATATAATATTACATTCACCCTGCTGAATTCAAAAATTGTATCCTTATAATTCAACTAATAGTTGTGATCTTATTATTTAACTCTTTAAAACACTCTCTCTCCCTCACTCGCTAACAATAGTTGCTCTAGCGATTAGGGAAATGATAGTGGGTTACCTTTCCCATCCTCTCCATCATGGTTACCTTTTCTCTTATTGGTCCAAGGTTTTCTAGCCCTCATGGCTCAGTTCCCTGGAATATGGTAGAAGATTTGATTGATAAGTGTGATCAACTAGGGATGGCAGAGGAGGAGTCATGTACCACTAGCACTAGCAGTAAAGTTATTAATTGAGAGACCATACTGCTTTTGGGTGCTTCAAAGAACCTTAAGCCAGGCTTGAGCTTTGACTGACAAAGTTGTCTTTAAGTAGTTGAATGCCAAGGTGTTTATCATCCAATTGTTCCATTGTAAAGACTAACAAAGCATTATAGAAGGAGGGTCATGGATCTTCAATAATAGGCTACTGATGATCAAGGAACTGAGGACCCAGATCTACTGGAGAAGATGGTCTTTAACAAGTGTCCCTTCTAGATTAGGTTATACATAATGCCTTTGGGACATAGATCAGAATCATCTATTAGATCCATTGTAGAAAAGCTCAAAAGAGTTATTCAAATTGACCAGAATGATTTAGGGTGGGAAAATTCTCCTTGCGTTTGGGTGGGATTTGATTATACCAAAATGCTGAAAAGGAACCAGAAGATCCATGATAGAAAGGGCAACGTGAAAACACTAAAGATGAGGTATGAGAGGCTACATAATTTTTTTCAATCTTTGTGGCCATATAGGTCATGTAGTTAGAGACTATGTGGTAGACAATGAGAATGAAGACCCAATCCAGGCTGTGGGATCCCTGGCTGAAGGTATCATCAAGGAAACTTCATCCCCCTAACACAGAAGAACTGTATGGAGAAGTACTGCTAAAAGGACTTTGTTGATTCATGTAAAACTAGAGAATGAAGATGTGACAAGTTTGTGGAATAAGGGTGATACAGGGATGAAGGGCTAGTTGGTCTTCCATCTGATAATTGCATGACTGCATGAACTTCTTCAAAGTTGGTTAATTCTTTTGATATGGTAGGTAGGGTACCAAGCCTTTATAGGTCGGATTCAGATTGTACTTACTCAGAGGAACCTACTACGGTTGAGGATGACTTTGGTGGATAATGATAAAATAGAAACTTGTTGTTAGGGGATCGATTTGTGCCAAGGTAATGTGTTGTCTAAGACCAAGCTTCATAAAAAGCTAAAGCAACATGAGCACGAGAAGGTAAACACAAGGAAGGAAGCTATATCCAAGAGCATCTAACATGGGGGGGGGATCCTATTGATGCTAGGCTTTCTAAAGAGGGATTAGCTCAGGGGAAGAATTTTTTTGATGTGGATTAGGTGTTTAACACTCTGAACAAAGATCTACTAAGGGTGAATCAATGAGACCCTCATGCACAAGGAAAGCTAAAGATAGAAACAAAAGTTGTCTTCAATAATGGGTGGGCTGGTGTGAGAATTCAAACCTTAGGAGACAAGAAGAAAATCCATGGTAAATAAGTGGAAACTAATGCTGAAAATGCTAAAAGGATAGCAAACAAGTTTTGGAAACTAATGATTGTCCAAAAAAGTGGTCTTATTAGTGAAGACCCACCAAAAATGAGGACAAGGAAATTTTAAATGGTCTAGGGAAAAGGATAAGATAGGTTGAATCTATGGAAGTGGATTTTGAGGAGGATTGAAAATAGGCCAAACATGGTTTTTAAGGAGATAAGTTTTTGGGCAGGTACACAAGGGTCAGATATGTCCCAAGTAGAGATTGTTGGAAGGGACCAACCCCTTGAACAAAGATGAATATCCTAAGTTGGAAATATCAAGAATGGGCAAATTTAGTAGTAAGAGTACTCTCCACATTTGGTGTTGGAGGGAACGTCTAAGTTTGGTTTCTTATCAGAAGCCAAGGTACTAGATTCTTTGTTAGAGGATGTGAAGAGAGATTGTGGTTTTGTGGATGGTCTATGTCTATCTAGCATAGGATGTTTAGGAGGGTTGGGGTTATGGTGGCATGATCTGGAAGTTAGTGTGCTTAGTTTTTCTCAGCATCTCATTGAATGTATTATTTCTAAAGGAGAAAATAGTTCTCAATGGAGGGCTATGGGGATTTATGGCTGGGCAGGACAACATCACAAATCTAAGATGTGGGATCTTATGAGCAAACTAAAGAACAACTCAGATTTGCTGATTATTTTCTTTGGGGATTCCAATGAAATCATCTCCACCGAGGATAAGGTTATAGGACATCCAAATCCGGATAGGTGGATGTAGGATTTCCATGATGCTATTGATGATTGTTCTCTTATGGACTTAGAATTTGGTGACTTTTGAATGGAGGCAGGTATTCACACAGTGTAAGGTTATTCATATTCCTATGTATGAATCTAATCATATCTCTATTTTTATTTGTGTAGACAAAAGAGAAAGAAAACAAATAATTTTTTTCCAGTTTGAACCTATATGGTTGGCGGAGGAGGAGTGCATGGAGACTGTTGTAAACTTCTGGGAAAGAGTGAATATTGCAGATCTTCTAAACAAAACTACATGTCATGGGGAGAAATTAGAGATATGGGCAGACAACAAATTTGAAAATTTGAAGGCAAAGATAAAGAAGGTTGAACAACTTCTTAAAGAAGAACAAAAAAAACATAAACCATGCAGGGATTTGCATATGTTGTGAACTTTTTGATCAGTTTGAGTACCGAAACATGATGGCGGACTCCTACTGGTGTACTAGGACCAGGGTCAATGAGATGAAGGCATATAATAAGGACATGACTTACTTTCACCATAAAGCTTCACACACAAGGAAAACAAAATTTATAGAGGGCTTGAAAGACAAACATGGAGTTTGGAGGAGTGAGGATGAGGTGATATTGGTTGTGGTAGTTGATTATTTTCATTCTTTCTTCCATACAAGTAATCCTTTGGGTTTTATGAGGCAATGAGGGGGTTGAAAATTAGGGTTGACAATGCCATAAACAATGTAATGCGGCACATATTTTAGATTAAGAGATTGAAAGAGATTTGAAGTAGATTCATCCTAATAAGGCTCCTGGTCTAGATGTTATGAAGCCTATTTTCTTACAAAATCTCTCACAAGTCAAAGGTAGGGTGGTGGAACGACCAATAAAATATGGAGGAGGTAATGTTTACACTGATTTTTCTCATCCCTAAGGTGGAGAAGCCCAAAAAAATGTCTTAGGTTAGATCCATAATTTTGTGCAAAATTGTATACAAAATTGCATCTAAGGTCCTTGCTAACCACCTCAACCCAATTATGGATCAAGTTATTTCAATTAATCAAAGTTCTTTTATCCTGGGTAAAATGAAAACAAATATTGCTCTTATTGGCTATGAGCTCTTTCATAAAATGAAGGCTAGTTTTATGAATAACAAAGGGAACATGGCTCTTAAATTGGATATGTCTAAGTACTATGACCGGTTGGAATAAGATTATCCAGACCATGTGCAAAAGAAATTGGGATTTGGTGACAAGTGGAGGCGAAAGTGTTAATATGGATGCCCAGAGGTCCAATCATGTGATGATTGTGATGTCACATTATGTAAAGGATTTGATTAATAATAAAGGCAGTCTTCTAATTTGTTCCGTTTCACTAAATTATGAGATAATGAGGAAACATAATGAATGCCTAAAGAATGACAATTACTCAATGATGTATGTCTTCAAGTGCATGAATTGAACAATGAGATCATATGGATGTTAAGAGTATGTACATTCTTATTATGTCCCTACTCATATGTTATTGTGGAAGGTGGGTAGACATCAATAATACATAATACTAGAGTGTGTGTTGATTGATGACAATATATCATCAGTCATGATATGTGATATCAAGCCAAACACATAGATACTTGTTATAGAATAGTGTATTGGACTGACCCATCTTGAGAGTGACACATGGAAACCATAATTGGTGGTCATAATCATCTCTCATAGCGAAGGTGGTGAATGTGGCTCTTAAACCTAAAACCATTACACTCAGCACATGTCATTCAGTGTTTTTTGGCATCATCCATCATTATCTTGAATAAGGGTTGACATAATGGTGATGATTGGATACACCATGACACATGGGGATGATTGTGAGTGATGTAGATGGGATTTGTCCCTCTTACAAGAGTTTGATTGTAAGGCCTCTAAACTTGTTTAATGAGTTGAATAAGATAAATTACCATAATTGAATGCTTAGAACCATAATCTAACCTTATGATATACTTTTAAATCATAATACAAGCTTAAGTTTCAAATTTGGTCTAATTTGGACACTGGTTGAGCAAGTTATGCAATTTTATGCACATTTTGGACTTTTCTGTAATTACCCAATTGAGAGGTTTTCTTTGCAATTTATCACTCGCATTATGTTCCTTGGATATTATATCATCATTTTTTAGCTTGTTGAGACATGGGGTACCTATTTAAACTTGGGTTTGAAGGTGTTTTCTCCAAGGGTATTTTAGGGTTTACCCCTTCATGGATGAGCTACCTTTAGTAGCTATCAACTAATGAGTTGTTTGTTTTGCTTGGAAATTCAAGAAATGAGGGATACGAATGTCTCTATGGATGGTGGGGGGCATTATTATGTGTGTTCTTGTATATTCTTAATATTTTAAGGCTATGGACACTTGGAAAGATACTAGAACTTCAACTTTTTCTTTTTCTTTATCTTAAAGTTTCATATACTTATGCCTAAGCACCAAAACGAGTCATTTTCTCACCACCACTTCCCTCCTGATCCCAACCTCATTATCCCTCTGTTCTTTTGAGAATTTTCCTGTCCAAGGAAGAAGAAAGTGGGGACCTTCTTGGAAAAAGGATCTAGGGTTGCAATTGACTTCCTTTTAGGGTTTAAAAAGCTTCCTTCTAGTGATCTTCACCTAGAAGAGTAAGAATCCCATTCTTTCCTCCATTTATTTCTTTTTTATCCTTACTCCTACCTTTCTCCAGGTCGGAACCTTGCTTTTTCATGGTAGAAATTGCTCTAAATCTCTAAAACCCTATCTTTCTTGCTCCTTATGCTTAGGATTTGCTCATTTTGTGAAAAAAGGTGCTAGATGGACGAGTTTACAACTTATGATTGGATTTCCTACCCTAACTACTCGAGTTTTCTTCTGTTTGGGATTTCATCTTCTCATTAGAGGCAATTTATATAACTTTCTCCATGTTTGTTGCTTACCATAAGCTTGCTAGCTCATGTTCTTGCTTGAAAATGATGATCCATGTACTAAAAAGCTATGCTTGACTTGGATTTCAATTTTTATAATGTTCCCTATTCTGATTTCAGTTATACATGAACCTGTGATCATGTGTACATTATTATTAAGGTATAATATGACTTGTATCAGGTTGGTTTGACAACCTATGGTGCTAAGCACCTATCAACCAATGGTCAATTTTAGGGTTTAAAGCTTATTTCTTCTATAAACCCATGACCCGATGATGGTACCATTGCAACAACCCTATAGTGTTTTATTCATGACAACTGATGGTCGAGATAAAAGGTGTCATATGATGGTGACAACCTATGGTCACCCCCTTAGGTCAGGTTTTGGATCAATTAGAAGTTTAATGATCAACCATTAAGTACCCTACTGATGTTAACAATCAATGATGACATTAGCTTAATATTTGATGTTGATTAATGAATATAGTGTTTATCTAACAACCTATGGTCATTTAATGGTCACTAATGATGGTGGATCATGTCTCTACAACCTATTTTGAGTTAATCATTGTAGTTGTAGCATCAATTAAGCCTTAAACCAATGGTTTCTTGGGTCACTTGATGCGATGGTCAGACCTATACTGTAATTGATGATTTTAACATATGAACTTGACCCAATGGTCAAGATCTACTATTTATTCCTCCAATAAAGTGGAATGATGGATAATGTAATATGTTGGTCTTAATAATGTGATTTAGATGGTTTCCTTTATATGATCAACTTAAGGAGCTTACTTGTTGACAATGGATGGCTTGTTTTAAATGAACAGTCGATTGTGAGTTTTACCCTACTCTTAATCAAACTTTTTGTGTTGTTGATCAAGGAATTTCTAGGGTTAGATGGTGACTATTTCTAGAGAAAAAATTAAAGACTTCATAGGTGGTTTATCCAAGGTGTTTACTTATGTAAACAACCAATGGTCTTACCTTTTAAACATCCAATGGTTCTGGGTGACATTGTGGTATGGTGATATGGGTTGAATGATGATGGAACAAATGGAGGGTTACCCTTAACAACGTAGTCTTACCTGTTCACTCATATGAATATAAGGGATGATAACCATATTGTGTGGATATGTAACCCTAATGAGGTATAGCTTGTTATACCTAGCTTTAATATAACTAAATGATGGTAATTGGGTATGAATAGTCCTTGAATGACTAATGCAATCATGGTGTACTCTCTTATTGTTGTTGAAACCCTAGTATGCTATAACCCGATGGTTGCATCTTGATTTATGTGTTGGTTCATACTTGAGAATAGTATGGAATGTAACGGTGATGCTTCACCTTATGCATCCATGATCCAATGGGGATGTCGTGAGTTAAGGTTTGGGTATAAGCGCTGATTAGTAACATTGATATAATTTATCATGTTGAACCTAACTCTAATGCAAATAGATAAAGATGAGTATTCATGTTTAACATTCTTATATGATGGAATGACGGTGGAATAACCTCCTTAATATGATCATAACCTTAATATTTTAATTGGTGGTTATCATAGCCGCATGTTGATACTTTATTATGCTAAACATGTGCATTATGAATATGATGAGGGTTAATCATATCTAGATTCCTTGCATGTTAATGAAATAAAGGAATGTTATTAAAGTTAATATAACCCTACTATGATTGTTTATGAATATCTCCTAGCTCATTAATGCAATATTGTGTTGATCCAGTGTATTATATGTAAGTGATGTTGTTGAGCCTTGTTATAAGACATGCAAAGATAATGATGATCTTACAGGGAATTGTATGATGGTCTTAATGACCTTTGGGCATGGTTGAGCCCTAAATGAGGTGTAATCCTCTTGTGTTGATAAGGGTTGATACCATATGATATTGCGAAAAGGATTTATATCCTATGATAATATGATGGTCGTAATGACCTTTGGGCATGGTTGATCCCTGAATGAGGTGTAATCCTCTTGAGTTGATAATGGTTGATACCCTGTGATATTGTGAAAAGAATTTATATCTTGTGATAGTATGATGACTAGTGTGGTCTCATGAATGGCAAGTGAATAGTACCATGTGATGATGATATGAGAAATTATGTTTCACACGTTTTATATCTTTTGAAGTTGTGATATTTATGTGCTTGTTAGAAGTGAATTAGGGTTTGTATGTCCACTTGTTTGATGCAACCTTAATTCACCCAATTGACATAACTAATCAAGTAAAACTCTAATCATGTAGTACCCTGTGCCATAGATCCATCTGAGTGTCAGAATTTTCCAGATGGTGAAATGAGTATTCCTAAGGAAAACTCAGAGAACATATTGTTGAGTATGTGGGGGTGACAAGTTGAGGATATATCCATGTCATCCACAATGCAGATTGTGGAGGTTGGCTATGGTCATGCCTCATACATCTGATGTGATTGAGAATGGCTGTGGTCGTATCTCGGTGATTATATATGTGATAAGATTGGAGGACAACTGCGGTTGTACCTCAGATGGTAGGGTATGCATACCCACCTCCTTTCACTAGTGTTGTGACCTGTACCAAGGACGAACTAGGCTGTTAGTAGCTTGCCCTTATGTATCACTGTGTAGACCCATACTGACCGGGGGCAAAGAAGATCTCAGGAGTCTGACTCTTCCTAGATCTTGTATGGCATTGATTTCAACTTAGCATTGGTCAGTTGGATTTTGAGTGGTATCCTCCAATTCCTCAAGGCATAATAAAAGATGTAATACAACCATATAGCATATCTATTTAGGGTTATTCACGACACTTTACATTAGATGATAACCCTTGTTTGTTCTCTTTACATATGGATGATGCTTAGTGCAATTAAGAGATAGTAATTATACTTATTTTGTGGATATCCATAAGATTATAAATGTGTACATATAGTAGTCATGCTTATGTTGATATCTATACTTATACTACTGATTATAATTAGGATGATAGCTATATCATGTTGTTAGTTATGTTTAGCATGCTAGCCATGCCTCTATAATTAGAAATGCCTATTGATGCGATGATTTTGAGTCGCATTTAGAGACATATTTTACTTGTGTTTTATGCAGCTATTGGTCATTTTGGTGGTTAATATTGCATAATTCATCTACTTTGGTCTATGATCTTTCTCTATGTCAAATCTCCCTTATTTTAGTATTTTGAGCATAAATTATCACAAGAGTATGTTTTGTTTCGGCTTATTTGGTTTCATGTTGAAATTTCAGGAAAAACAAGTATCTGTTCTGTCGATACCATCGACAGTGGTCGAAACCATCGACCTGACCATAGGAAGCCAGTCGCAAGGAGTAGAAAAATCTCGACACTATCGACAGGAGAGTCGATGGTATCGAGATAACATCCAGTTGCTTCAGAAAAGAGAGTCGATACTATCGACATAAAATTCGATACCATCGACGAGTGGATCTACAACGACGTAAAAGGACAAAACCGACGCCTATGAATGTCGATACCATTGACTCGCGTCGATGGTATCGAGGTGGCATCAGTTGCGACAAAGAAATGAAAAGAAGACTAGCTGATACAGTGCAGGGTCGATACCACACCGTCAGATACATGTTTGCTTCAGATTGATCTAAATCTGACGGCTGTGGTAATTTGGCGACCTAATTCGGAGATTACACCTAATGACGAAGACCAAGAGCAAGCTATCACGTCATTAGCCGCTGCACACGTCCCGAGAAGGTGTGGAGAGAAGAACGGAGCCTGGAAGCATGCCCCAACCATTCCGGACGCCGAAGAAGATGATTTCCACCACCAAAAGGCAGGAGAACGCGTATTCTATGCCAAGGAGCGATTGGATCTTCTCCGTTTAGGGGTTTCACCACTCAATCACGTTTTTCTCCATGCTTACCCTTTTCTCTACCATGTTTTTCTTTGAGATGAACATGCGGGGATAATCTCCTTTATCTTTAGGATCGGGAGTAGCCCCGAAAATCATTGTATGGCGATTTTATCATAGTAATTCATCATTTATCTATTAAATTCATGGTATGATTTCGTTATCTCAATTATATTGTTATGCTTGATCACCATAATAATAACCTAATGCCCTTAATTACTTTGAAAGAAGAATTAATGGTTGAAAAGAGATGAAATTCACATTAATTGACAAATCCCTTGAACAAGGTGGTGTAAGGTTAATGGTGGATACCGTGAGATCGACTCTAATGCACCTAGTTTAGGGTATAGGTTGCTACGACGGTGGAACCGACCTAGACATAGATAGTGAATTGTACCACGACAGTGGGCAATTCTGATATCAGGCCACTACCCGGATAGAGAGATGAATCTGAGTGACTATATAGAAATTCATACAATGATAACCCGTGGTGAAACCGCAATCCTAAAGATTCCCACTTGAATTGATTAAACTAAACATTTAATCGATTGCTTTGTTTTGTTTTATTTTATTTTCTTTTAATTTTACAACAACCTCCAACTTTTTAATCGGTCTAGCTGATTGTGAGTAGTTAGTAGTAGTCTCTGATAATTCACGTGTCCCTGAGTTCGACTCGGGCCTCACAAAGGCCTATTTTACATTGTCGCGTACACTTGCGTTTCTACGCACGTAAAAAGCGTGTCAAGTTTTTGGCGCCGTTGCCGGGGACACGGTAGTTGTTGGCACTACGAGTGCTGCAAGCGGCCACTCTAGGCCACTTTTTATTTTTTTATTATTATTTTGAAATCTTTCCAAAAAAATTATAGCTTATCTTTCGCATCTTGTAGTTGTCTAGCACGGTACTGAACTTAATTTACCATTTTGCAGGTACTGTGTATGGTGCAGACGTGTAGTACCGACTACACGCAACAGGCACCATAGGTTCCACTGCCGGGACCTGATGACGAGGAAGATTACAATCAAGACCACTTGATAGAAACAGATTCAGAATCCGAACAAGAAGAAATGGCAGAGGAACAAACAATATGGGAGAAGATCAAGGCTTCTTCTTCATCTGCTTCAAAGGGGCCAATCAAGAAGCAGGCGATCAACATTCCAACTTACAAGATTGATCCTGCATTAATCAACTTGGTCAAATCGAATGCTTTCCATGGGCTCAAGAACGAACACCCAGTCACACATATAAGCCAATTTGTGGAAAATTGCGACATGGTCAAAATTGACAGGTTCCCGTAGGATGTACTCTACCTAAAGTTGTTCCCAAGTTCTCTAGAAGGAATTGCACGAGAGTGGTTGCACAATCTCGACGATGAATATGTGGAATCATGGAACCATATGGTGGAGGTTTTCTTTGAAAGGTTCTTCCCTCCCGAGAAGACCAACGATCTGATCAGAAAAAATCACAATTTCACTCAGAAGGCAGGAGAGACCTACTCGGAGACGTGGGAACGCTTTCAGATTATGCTAAGGAGGTGCCCACACCATGGTCTGGATAAGGAAAAATAGGTTAAAATCTTCTATTTTGCTCTTTCCGAGCATGATAGAAGTAACCTTGATTCAGCAGGTTCAGGGTTTTTCTTAAACAACATAGATACAAGGTGCTGGGAGATACTGAAAAACATGGCAAAGAAACAGTCTTGGGGCGATAGGGATGCACCAGAACAAGTCAAAGTTGCAGGTGAGTCCAGGGCCATCAAGGAGATGAATGACAAGCTAGATCTTCTAGCCAAGAAATTGCTTGCCAAGGAAGATGCATCATCTGATGAGGAAGCCTAGATCAAATTTATGCAACAACAGGGTTATAGAAATAATGATTATGCTTGGAGGTGGGACAAGAAGTTCTCATGGAAGGATCCAAGCAACTTCCTACAAGATCCTGATGCAAAGCCACAACCAAGAGCCGAAGATAAAAGCACCGAGTTACTTAGTCAAATGGTGCAGCAAAATCAGGAGATGATGAGCATGTTCAGTAAGCAACTGCAGTCCCAGGGTGATATTTTGACCAAGTTTGGGCAAACACTGCAAAGTCATGGAGCACAAATGAGGGCTCTAGAGATGACCGTGACTCAAATTTCAAATGAAGTGGCGGCCATAAAGCATGCCAATCAGCAGAGACATGTTGGGAATGCAGATGTTGTTCAAGCACATCATCAAGTAAAATATATGTCGGTGATTAATGAGGCAGAACCCCCATTGGTAGAGGCTCGGGCTAAAAGTAAAATGATGTTTGATACGGAGGTTGTACCGGAAATACCGTATCCTCGTAGTCATTATGGACTACCAGGCGGGTACACTCCATTCAGAAAAGCCCACCAGGAGCACATTATGGTTGCGCCCACACCTAAGCAAGAAGAGCAGGTGAAGGCCATTTGTCAAGGTGAAGATACATCCACTGCGAGAGAGGTGCCACTGCAAGTTACACCTATTGAAGATGATCTACCCAAGTCTACGTCAGAGGGAGTTATTGAAACAAGTTTAGGGGAGCTTGCCCCGAAAAGCTCGTATGTGCCACCTCATAAGCGTTTAAATGAGGCTGTTGTGTCTAGTCCGGACAACCCGAGGCCGAAGAAAGAGCATCGGAACTACAGGAAGTTCTTGGATATGTTCAGAAAACTCCATGTAAATATTCCGTTAGTGGAAATGATAGAGAAGATTCCCGCCTACGAGAGGTTTATCAAAGAAATCATCAACAATAAGAGGCGGATTAAAGACACAGATATTTGCCGAGTGAATGAAATGGTGAGCTCGATTATCCATGGGAATTTACCACCAAAGAGGAAAGACCCAGGAAGCTTCTATATTCCATGTTCTATAGGCGATCAACATTTTCCACGAGCACAGTGTGATTCGGGCGCTAGCATTAATCTTATGCCACTGTCCACGTTTCAAAAGCTTGGGTTGAAGGAAATGAAGAAATCGACAGCAACGATTGAGTTAGCGGATGGGTCCATTGTAAATCCATACGGAGTGTGTGAGGATGTACTCGTCAAAGTGGACAGGTTCATCTTTCTGGTGGATTTCGTCATCATGGACATGCCACAGCTTAAAAGTTGTGAGATGCTATTGGGTAGGACGTTTCAAGCCACAGCTGATGTTGTCACTACCATAGGGAGAGGTACATTGACCTTGGGGATTGGCCAAGATCGAGTGGAGTTCAAACTGCCGAACGATCCCTTGGGCACACTTTCCAAAGTTCTGGATGCATGATGAGCTTCATGTCATCTAGCCTAAGACGTTAAATAAGGGCTCTTGTTGGGAGGCAACCCAGCCATCGGTAGTTTAGTTTAGTTTCTTTCACATTCGTACTTTGGTTTGTTTTGACTTTGTTTTTAGTGTAAAAAAGGTGCCGTGATCGTTTGGGTAATGTGCAGGACTGAGGCAGAGTCGGTCGATGGTATCGACCCGGGTACAGGTTGGCGACTGCAGAAATCGCTCTACGTCGATACCATCGACGACCTCGTCGATGGTATCGACACACCAACAGGTTGATCGCAAAGTCGAGGTCGATAGTATCGACATGCAAGTCGATACCATCGAGATCTCTGAAGATTATCAGAAGAAATCGTCTCAGTGAAGTCGATACCATCGACGGGCCTATCGATGGTATCGACCCAGTTACAGGCAGAAAGCGGCGGCCGGGCCTCGCGAGGGTGTTCCCTAATCTGAAGTCGATACTATCGACTTGCGTCGATAGTATCAACGCGACACGTCACTGATCCGCGAGAGAGAATCTACGGCGATTGTTGCACCGAGAGAGTCGATCCGTGGGACGGGTCGATACCATCGACACCTTTCGATAGTATCGACACGTCAGCGATCCAGGCCCCGCAAATCCAGCCATCGACGACCGTCGATACCAGTGGCAGTACGGATTGTGCTACCCGTGTCGATACCATCGACCCGCGTCGATGGTATTGACGGGCATACAGCAGCGCCAGCCACGGCTATATATGAGAAGGATTGTCGTCATATGACGTCACAACTCTAGAGCAATTCTTCTCCACTCGTGCCGAGCATATTCCAGAGCGATCCGAGCCCGGCGACGAGCATTCAGGAGCACGTTCTTCATCGAGTGGAGATTTCCTTCTCCGATCTTCACCAAGCTCTTTCTCTACTTCTCCTTCTTCCGCAACCATGGTGCATGTTGCCGGTGCGTCTTCTTCACACGCCAACCTGATGGACATTCCGGAGTTCGTGCCTCCACCGACTGCATCGATTCCACGCCCGCGGATTGTCCATCCGACCGCGGAGGTCAAGAAGATCTACGAGGAGATCATGAAGAGGAAAATCAAGCTGACCCGCTATGTTGACCGGGAGGTGATCCGCAACTTGGGGTTCGAGGCTAATCTGGCCTATGTTCTAAAAGGGCAGGCGAGACATACGAGTAGGATGCCCGACAAGATGGAATACCATGTTGATGGCCAGCCGTTCTTCGGTGACTGGCCGACATACAAGGAGTTGGTGGCTGAATTCATGGCATCGTTGGACGTCTGCGTCGTTCCCAATGACATTGTCGCTACGGATCGTGAGTGGATCAAGGGCCGCGTTTCTTTTCGGATGTACAATAATGGCTACACTCTCACCCTCTGCCAGTTCAACTCCATCTACAACTGTAACCATGGGCGAAATGACTACCGACGGCCAGACAATAGAACATATTATGATGCTATCTTCGCCGAGCTGGTAACGGTGCCACCGGGAAAATCAGTGAGCTACCACAATGCAGCGGTAGCAGACTTCGAGCATCCGTTCGTGTGGATTCTTCATTGGATGTTGTGTTCTACCCTGTTTGCTAGGGGTGATCTGTCTCTTAGCAAATTCCAGGAGACGGACTTGTTTTTCTTGCATAAACTATTGAAGCACCAAGAGTGCAACTGGGGAGCATTCTTTCTGCGGCAGGTGTTGGCTGTAAAGCGGAGTACGCGGAAGGCGCCTATTCACTTTGGAGGGCTCATTACACCGCTGGCTTCTTACCTTGGGTTGAATTTCCAGCAGCTTACTCCTCTCTCCATAAGAAGCAAGGTTAATTTGCAGCATCTTCACCGATCAAACTTGATCTTGCTTCGAGATGGTTTACCATATGCTCATTGCCATGTAAACCACGCATATCAAGAATGCTCGCTTCCCGATCCTGTCTTCCATATCGAGGGTGCTCAACATTTCTGATGGCCAATCATAGGCATTGTTGACTCCGATGAAGACGACAGCAAAGACGACAACAACAATGATGACGACGAGGCTGAAGAGGAAGAGGAGGCCTACACTCCTCTTCGAGTACAAGTAGCACCTAGGAAGCGTCCTCGCATGCGTCCGGGTGCATCTTCATCTTCACAGCCTCCGCCACCACCACTGCCCTCGCAGCCAAGTGAGGATGTCTATTCCATGCAAGGAATGTATGCCATGCTGCAGAATATACAACAAACACAGCAGCACCATACAGCAGTGTACACCGGTGTTCAGGAGACGACAAACCGGTTACTTGACAATCAGAGGGCAATCTTCGAGAATGAGCGCCTCCTCCTCGACAACCAACAACAAATTCATGACAGGTTGTATAGGATGGAGATGCAGAAGCAGCCCTTTTATGATCATTAATGGAGCCAGAACTACTTTGGGGGGTATCCACAACCTCCACCCATGCCCCAGTATGATCCTAGCTTTCAGGGGCAGTACCCATCCTGGGACCCCACGGCCCCATAGTACCCACCTCCACCAGAATAGTGATCAGTATCTCTCTTCCAACCTTTAAGATTGTTTTTTGACTATGAGACCATAGTCAAATTCAAGCTTGGGGGTGTTGGAATAGCTCTATCCTTTAATTTTCTCAGTTTTTAGTTTTTATTGTTTTACTTCTTGTCATTTAGTTTTTGCAATCTTAGTTTGTTCGTAGGATCCACATTCTATCTAGTGCAATTGTGGATGTCTTAAGTCATGTGTCATCTCATTTTCTTGTACATGGGTTAAGGGAAAATAAAAAAATTTCAAGCTTGTGTTGCTCAACCTTGAGCACATAACTTAAGAAAATGATTGGTTTTGTCAACTCTAAAACAGAAAATCACAATTGTACATTCCTAATGATTTATGAAAAGTGGACGGATTTGGTTGTGTGAGCCTAAACTGACCAAATGATAACGAGACTCTAATTTGAAGTAAGAGAGAGAAACCTCTTAACTATTACATGGGTCAGTAAGGAGGGACACATAGTAATTTTCAAAGGTTCAATCAATTAGTCTTGTGATCTTTCCACCCCATTGTTTTTCACAATCCACCATAAGAATTGGAAGTACTCTACGATTTTAATCTTTTTGATTGCATCTCATATAGATAGGTTTTGCATTGCAACCAGTTTCACACGTTTTACATGAAAATAAGAAAATTAGAATAGTTATACATGCACATTATCCTTAGGTGTGTGTCATTTAGCTGCATTCATAATTTCTATGCATAGAGCACATCATGTAACTTATTTCTTCTCTAAGGGTTATTAGTTGTTACATACCTTCATAAATGCTTCAAATATTTGAGCTATGCAGAAAAAGTGAGCCCAACAAATAATTCATTGTCAATTATGGATATAAGGGCTTAAGAAAAAAAGAGTAAAAAAATGAAAAAATGAAAAAGAAAAAGAAATTATTGAGAAGCAAGTAGAATAAAAAGGAGAAAGGAACATAGTCTCATTCACATTTTAAGATGAGTAAGTACATGATGTAGCTCAGTTAGATATTCCATCTCATTTTGAGACGGGATGTTAGTGCATGCATCATTCCACCCAATCTTAGGCACTAGGGCATGTTCATGTGCAAATGCATCATTTAGGACATTTTTGTTTTATGCATGTTGAAACCGTATACTGCCTCCCATTTCATCCACACGTTGCTCGAATTGGTAGGCCACCGTGATTTTCTCCTCATTTGTGAATATCAGGATATCTGCTTCCATGTAGATGGTAGTTAGGGCGAGCAATGTAGTATAGGAGATCACAAGATGCACCGAGTTTGAATCGGAGAATTTTATTATGTTAACTGCCTTATGTGATAGTGTTCATCAGTTTTGAGGTAGAAATCTTTTATGGATGATTACTGTCGCCTTTAGGGTAGTTATCATTCCGTGGTTAGTGAGGGCCGGAATGTGAATGTCCGGTCGGGATCATATGGTAATGTTTGTTGTGATGATTTGTTCTTTAGTTGACTCTGGCAATTCTATTCTAAGGTTTTGTTGCTCGAGGGCGAGCAATGTTCAAGCTTAGGGGAGTTTGATACAATGATTTTGAGTCACATTTAGAGACATATTTTACTTGTGTTTTATGCAGCTATTGGTCATTTTGGTGGTTAATATTGCATAATTCATCTACTTTGGTCTATGATCTTTCTCTATGTCAAATCTCCCTTATTTCAGTATTTTGAGCATAAATTATCACAAGAGTATGTTTTGTTTCGGCTTATTTGGTTTCATGTTGAAATTTTAGGAAAAACAAGTATCTGCTTCTGTCGATACCATCGACAGTGGTCGATACCATATACCTGACCACAGGCAGCCAGCCGCAAGGAGTAGCAAAATCTCGATACTATCGACAGGAGAGTCGATGGTATCGAGATAACATCAGGTTGCTTCAGAAAAGAGAGTCGATACTATCAACATAAAAGTTGATACCATCGACGAGTGGAGCTACAACAACGTAAAAGGACAAAACCGACTCCTATGAATGTCGATACCATCGACTCGCGTCGATGGTATCGATGTGGCATCAGTTGCGACAAATAAAAGAAAAGAAGACCAGCCGATACAGTGCAGGGTTGATACCATCGACTCGCGTCGATGGTATCGACACCGTCAGATACATGTTTGCTTCAGATTGATCTAAATCTGACGGCTGTGGTAATTTGGCAACCTAATTCGGAGATTATACCTAATGACGGTGGCCAAGAGCAAGCTATCACGTCATTAGCCGCTGCACACATCCCGAGAAGGTGTGGAGAGAAGAACGGAGCCCAGAAGCATGCCCCAGCCGTTCCGGACGCCGAAGAAGACGATTTCCACCACCGAAAGGCGGGAGAATGTGTATTCTACACTAAGGAGCGATTGGATCTTCTCCGTTCAGGGGTTTCACCACTCAATCACATTTATATCCATGTTTCCCCTTTTCTCTACCATGTTTTGCTTTGAGATGAACATGCGGGGCTAATCCCCTTTATCTTTAGGACTGGGAGTAGCTCGGGAAATCATTGTATGACGATTTTATCATAGTAATTCATCATTTATCTCTTAAATCCGTGGTATGATTTTGTTGTCTCAATTATATTGTTATGCTTGATCACCATAATAATAACATAATGCCCTTAATTACTTTGAAAGAAGAATTAATGGTTGAAAAGAGATGAAATTCACATTAATTGACAAATCCCTTGAACAAGGTGGTGTAAGGTTAATGGTGGATATCGTGAGATCGACTCTAATGCACCTAGTTTAGGGTATAGGTTGCTACGACGGTGGAACCGACCTAGACATAGGTAGTGAATTGTACCATGACAGTGGGCAATTCTGATATCAGGCCACTACCTGGATAGAGAGATGAATCTGAGTGACTATATAGAAATTCATACAATGATAACCCGTGGTGAAACCGCAATCCTAAAGATTCCCACTTGAATTGATTAAACTTTACATTTAATCGATTGCTTTGTTTTGTTTTGTTTTATTTTCTTTTAATTTTACAACAAACTCCAACTTTTTAATCGGTCTAGCTGATTGTGAGTAGTTAGTAGTAGTCTCCGATAATTCATGTGTCCCTGAGTTCGACTCGGGCCTCACAAAGGCCTATATTACATTGTCATGTACACTTGCATTTCTACACACGTAAAAAGTGTGTCACCTATACTGCTAATCATGCTTTTGCAAATAATCATGCTTATGTTGATAGCTCTGCTTATGATATTGATCTGTTCAAACTATTAGACGTGCTAATGTTGTTAGATATGCTTATGATGATAGACTTATTCATGTTAATAGAGATAATATGCTACTAGACTTGCTTATGCTAGTTATGCATATGCTATTGAATCTCTTATATGGTTAATAAGGAAAATGATGATAGTCAACTTGATGATGATAATTGTTATCAACTCCTTTATGTATTTTGTTAATCATCAGTGTTGCTGAGCCTATTTGTTGTATATGATTGAACTGCTTAAACTATCTCATTACCTAAAATGTTGTAATCAATAAGTGTTGTTGGAGGTTATATCGCTTGCTGGGACATGGGTATCACCCTTGTGGTTCACCACAAGTTTTTAAAGTAATCATAAGTGATGAAAACAAACATGTGGTAGCAAAGAGGAGATATATTAATGAATCTTTGAGAAATTTGATTAGATGTCTAGTGTGTCCTAGAGTCATCACTGTACTCTCAGGTCTGGGTGAGAAAAAGTTTGTATATGGTGTTTCAAATGAATCGAATTTTTTTAGCATGTTAATATTTTTTGTGAGACATATACAAATATTGTTCTCCTATGTATATATGTTGTGGCTAAGGCGATAGAACAATTTGTATCAAATTCTTGGCATAGTATGGATATAAGAAAGATGTTGGGATCTTATGCAAATGTTTCTGAGCGGGTGCTGACGTTGAAATTAGTTTTAATTTACCCATATTTTTGGGTATGTGATTAATTAGTGATCGATTGTGCTTTATGTTTTGAGTAATCTCGTTTAGTGTAATGAGTTCTGACATTGATATCTTGGCCACTTGATAAGTGAGACTGAGGAAAGGCATGCGCATGCACATGTGAATTAATATATGATATTGAGGTCACACATATCTCAAAATATCTACTCTAATTCAAGGAACATGGATTGAACATTGAAAGGATGACGATTCCATTCATCGAGTTCAATCTGGATATCAACAACAAAGGAATTATACAATCACTGTAACACCTATCACAAATTGTAGGTTGAAGTTGTTCTCCAACTTTCCAATTACTTGGGAAGCAATGATGTGTGAATAGGCACCTCTCTTTGCTTGTGATGTCATAAATAAGTTATGGACATTTACTGCCAACATATCTTAGAGCCTATAGGTTCACACACATAGGATACATTTGGAATAGGATTTCATTCATGAATATGGTTTAAACTTGATTACTAACGAGTTAGGTATTCAATTTAAAAAACATTGGTTGAATATTGACTGACTTGACAGTTAAACCGACAGGTTCAAGTGTTGAACCAACCATTTCAGTGTGTCAGGTCAATTGAACCAAGTTTGGCAATACCAGACAGTGAATCGACTGATTCAAGAATTGAACTAATCGGCCAACTCAGGTTGTGAACTGAATGGTTGGTGGATCAATTTGATTGATTCAAGGATTTGTGTTAACGTCATGTTGTGCATAAAATCAAATATTAATTTCCAATGCAATTGCAATTGGGAAACATGAACAGATGATCGGTTCAAGGGTTGAACCAATCGGCTCACATTCCAACTGATCGGTTCACCTGTGAACTGATCGTTTTGCCTCTCGCAAGTTGCAAAATTTTGTGAAATTTTAGTCCCTTCTGCACCCACTTTGAATAGGAACCTTGACCCTCCTATAAATAGAAGGGTATTGGGGGCTTCTCAGAGACAACTCAATTACCTCTGACAATTGTTTATCTTCTCTAGTTGTGGTAACTGAGAGAACCCAAGCAAGTCCTACCCAATAAAGGGAGGGATAGCAAGGGAAAACAATTATGGAAGAGCAAGTTAGTGACTAGTATGCCAATGTGAGGGGCAACTCCTTCTTGTCTATTTTCCTAGAATGAAAAGAGTTCTTGATGGTCTCTGTGAATGACTCTAGAGGTGTGGGTCCTTTTTTTGCTAGGAGGACAACGTCAACCCGTTGTCCATAGTGATCAACTAGGAGGTTGACATAGACGATGTTAGAGTGTGACTTGAAGAAAGGGCACACAGTAAGATAAGGAGATTGTCATTGAACTTGCACTAGGACCAGGTATATCCTTGTAAGCCATCATTCCCATTACATAGTTATTGATGTGATTAATTTGTTCAAGGTAAATATGGTAGTTAAATTTTTAGTTTCTGCTGCCTGTTTTGTCACCATATTTCCCTACAGTGGTATCCGAGCCACAACAATCTACTATATTTTGGGATAGTCGATATGATCAAACTTTTAGTTTTCATCATTTATTCATTACATACGATAGAATACTTAAGACCAATAATGTGCATATCTGATTAAAGACCACATATGATCCCAAACTCTCTCTCTCTCTCTCTCTCTCTCTCTCTCTCTATATATATATATATATATATATATATATATATATATATATATATATATATATATATATATATATATGCAATTCACACGTGTCGCTCTAAAAATTATTTTGATGGTAGATGTGTAGCATGGTTATGGACAATAACCCAAATATATGTGTGTGGTTGAATGATTTGTTTTGTTCTTGTTATATCTCAATTTTCATATCGATCCTCTGCCTTCTTCTTCCCAATATAAAAGTATTATTCTTTTCCACCTTGATATCCTCGAATGCAACTCGAGGTTTCTCATTACCATGTAATAAGCTTAATAGAAACATGATAGTTTCTTTTCTAAACGACGAAGAAGATGACAATGAGAGGTAAGCCAGAAATTTCATGATATGAGCCGATCAGCCAGAGGACCAAGGAGCGCAGATCATAGGAGGAGTGAGATGATAGGATGGTAGTCCCAACCGATCATTTGGATGTGTCCAAACATCGATTGGATAGGAGGCCAGATGATCGTTTCCGACGACCAACTGACCAGCCAAGAGGCAAGATGACCAGTTCAAGAGTTGAGTCGATCAACCCAGATTGGCAATCATAGATCCACACTAACAATAGGTTCTTGTATGACATGTAGACCTAGTTGGTAGTAATTCCTTGTGGCTGCTAGAAATTACAATAGAATGGCCATAACCATCACTAATATTTTATATTGCATGTTACATTGTGGGATATATCATATATTTGATACATACTATATATATGTGATGATTGGATAATGTATATGTATTTATATAAATATAAATCCCTCAATCAAACATATTAATTCTAAGATTCTTTCCATTATAGGAACACATGAAATGCTTGATCGAGTAAGGATGGGCACCCCAAGGGTGGTGTGTCGTCTATCTCATGGAAGTGTGATGGTAATAATGTGGGCCTGCCAAGCGGGGTGCATTTTATAATATTGGATTTTGGGTCGGGCTTAGATGAGTGTCTGTAATGATATTAAGCACTGGGGGCATGTAGATGACTATGTCAAAGAGTTGTGCATACCATCTCTATCCAAGAATTGGATAAGATGCAATCAGCAATTAACTACCTTAATGATTGATTATGGACGTTAGCATTGGCCGGGTAATAATTGAATTATTTTGGATCTTGGTTCATCAGAAATTTGTTTGTTGCAATCTTCTAAATTGATATTTGAGGGTTATTGGGTTGAAAAAAATAACAAGAGTGATAATTAATTAAAGGCCTAATAAAAATCATCATTTTTATCAAATCAAAATTGAGTTTTTGACAATATTGCAAATTTCTCTTGTAGAATCAAATGGCAACACACAACAACACATTTTCTCTGTGATTAGTCTTTGAGAAGGACAAATTGAATGTGAATAACTTCCAAAACTAGTTTAGGATGCTGAGAATTGTTCTCACATAGGATCACAAGCTCTATGTCCTAGAGACACCAGAGCCAGAAGAGCCTCTTCCTAATATATCTAAGGCTGACAGGAATGCTTACAAGAAGCATACTAAATATTTCATTTATGTCAAATGCCTAATGTTGTGCTCCATGAACTATGAGTTGCAAAGATAGTATGAGAACATGGATGTTATTGAGATGGTCACACGTCTTAAGAACATGTTCTAAGATCAGACAAGACATGAGAGATTTGATGTCTATAAGGTGTTGTTTAAATGTAACATGGCAGAAGTAGATCTAATAGGTCCTCATCTACTCAAGCTCATTGGGTATGCAGAGAATATTTCTAGACTGGGATTCCTCTTCAGTTAAGAGTTGGACAATGATGTGATTTTGTAGTCTCTACCATAGTCATATAGTTTGTCATGTACTACAACATGAATGACTTCGACAAGCTGTTGATAAAGCTACTTGGCATGTTGAGAACAACTGAGGCACAAATGATGAAAGATAAGCCAAAGTCTTTGATGATGATCGGAAAGATAGAGGGTAAGTCTAAAGGAAAAGGCAAAGCTAAGAAGAGTTCAAAAGATGGTCAGAAGCCCAAATCTTTAGCACTCAAGGCAAAGGGAGTAGTAAATAAGGGAGGCAAATATCACCATTGTCACCAGTCTGGACATTGGAAAAGGAATTTCCCTCTCTACCTAGAGGAATTAAAGAAGAAGAAGGAGGGTATAGAGACCTCTACTTTAGGTATAAACGTTATAAGATAAATTTAATTACTTCTTCATCTTGGGTATTGATGTCAAATGTAGATCGAACATATGTTGATGTGCATGATCTGATAAGAAGTAAAGACTTTATGAAAGGACAAGGATGGACTGTGCGGAGCAAGAGTTTCTGAAACTTTAGTGTACATTTAGAATTTATCGTATCCCATTGGGCATGTAATAGAGTTAGATGAACTTCTATTTCATTATGCCAATAAATAGAAACATTTTAGTTTATGCATCTTGTATGGAAAATGATGATTATAAACAAAGAGTTGTTACTGGTTCTATTTCAAAGATATGATCTTGTATGGCAATGCCACATATATCTTGTCATCTTTAAGTCAAGGATCTAAAGATAAATATTTATAACATAAATATCCAAAAGATTATAATTGATATATACTCAAACAATCAATATCTATAGCATTGTCATCTAGATCACATGTATGAGTAATGTATTTCTAGAACATGTTGATATTTATATAGACTCTTTTGGTCACTAAACCAATGAGAGACATGTGTGTCTTATATGAGCAACATGAAAAACTACCTCTCACTAGGAGTAGTGGGAGAACAAGCATTCTATTAGGGCTTATACATAATGATGTACAAAGACCTTTGGAATAAATGCTATAGACAATTATTTATACTTCATTATGTTTACTAATGATATGGTAATATGTGTTGAGTAAAATGCAAATCTCTTAAAGCGTTCAAGAAGATTACATGTATGAAGTACATAACTTCCTTAGATGGGTATTAAGATACTCTGACATGATCATTGTTGAAATACTTTATAGGGATAGTTGGAGGACCTTTTGGAGAGATCATGATAAAGTATCATGATGAACTCCACCTGAAACATGATGATGTATTAGATAGAAGGAATCACATCATGATAAGTCATGATATGATTTATCATTTAACCTAATCTTCTAATTTCCTTAAAAGGAACATGGTTAGCACTAAAATAATGTACCATGGTTTGAAAGAAACCATATTAGATATGAAAATGTCCTGATATGTCTTAAGGATTGAAGCTTATGCTAGAAAAGAGTTTCTAGAAAAGATGTAATTGTATAAATGTAAGTTTGTTGGATACTACTTATATAAACCCAAAAACAAAATGTTTGTTGATAGGATGGTTGAATTCCAAAAGAATCAGTGGGAGTAAAAGTAGAACTTGATAGGATGGAGAATCACAAAATTGTTGTGGAAACTCAAATTCCATATGTAACACAAAACTCATACTTCTAGTAGAACACATTGAAGGTTTAATGATTTTGAATCCTATAACTTAGATAAGTTGTGAGTTGGTCATAAGATGATGAGACAACATTCAACTAAGAACTATTGAGGGACCAGAGTATGAGAAATGGCTTGAGGCCATTGTATCCAGAATGGAATCCATGAACACCAACAAAGTTATGACCTTGGTGGTACTACCTAGAGGGGTAAAACCCATAAAGTGCAGTTGGGTTTTCACAAAGGAAGACCAACATGGATGACAAAAAAGGACAAATTGGTTGAAAAGGTTTCCAAACCTCTTCAAAGTGTTGAACATGATGAAATATGTTCATTAATGGGCATGCTTATTTTGCATATTGTTAATACTATATGATCTGGCATATGGAGACTGAAATTGCATTCCTTAGTAGGAACACTTGAGAGGATGTGTAGTGATACATCTTGATGGTCTTATAACTCAATTAATGCAAATAAAGTCTATAAGCTACAATGTTCAATCTAGAGGTTGAAATAAGTATCTCAGGATTGGAATTTTTGATTTGACAAGATACTCAAAGAGTTTGACTTGAGTCAAGATAAAAGATGAAATCTATGATTAGAAAAGATTTAGTGGGAGCATATAAATGAGGAATGATAACTCAATACTAAGTATTGAAACCTAACATGTATATCACTTTCAACATAAAGGATTAGGTGAAACATCCTATGTGATAGGAATTGAGATCTATAAAGATAGTCTTGGAAAGTTTCTAAACATAAATATGAACACATATATTGGATATATGATGAAAGCGTTCAGCATGAAGGATTCATTGGGTGATAATCTGTCCATGGAGATGGGATCCGTTTCTCAAGAATTCAATATTCTAATTCTTATGTAGAATGGAAGATATGCCATATGCATTCACATTTGGATCTATCACTTATGCACTATATTTTACTAATCCCATTATCTTGTATGTATTGGACATGACAAGATAATTTTTAGTTAGATTCCAATGAGGGTCATTAGAATACCATAAAGAATATCCATTAGTACTTGAGAAGCACTGACGGATCAATTCTTGCACTATGGTAATTAAGGAAGAGTTGGATGTAAATGATTACATCAATACAAGATTCCATAATGAAAAAGAATGATCATAATATAAAAATTGTGTTTAATCTTAAGATAAGAGTTATGAGTTGGAAAGGGTTCCCAACTACAGACCATTATTTCAATTCTATAATAGAAACTGTATCTCCTGGTGTTATGAACACATGAATGAATACCATTTGGATCTAGAAGTTCATATAGATGAACTTGTGAGATGTTCCAACCATTGATGACACAGTAGAAATACTATGACAACAATGGAGATATTGGTTATGCAAGGAATTTCATATAGCATACTACAAAAATTTCATCTTATACGAGATGTCGTATAACGAAGAGATGTGAAACATGCGATATACTGACTAAAAGCAAAATATTGCTAACCCTATGGATTAGCACATGTTCAGAAGAAACATCATGGACATGTTTAGATCACTAAGAATAAGATCTGTGGGTGATTGGCTCCAAGTGCAAGTGGGAGTCTGTTGGTATGTATGCCCAGAGAACCAATCATATGATGATTGTGATGGTATATTATGTAAAGGATTTGATTAATTATCAAGACAATCTTCTAATTTATTCTACTTCACTCAATTATGAGATAATGAGGAAACATAATAAATGTCTAAAGAATGACAATTACTCAATGACATATGTCTTCAAGTGTGTGACTTGAACAATGAGATCAAACAGATGTTAAGAGTATGTACATTCTTATTATGTCCCTAGTCAGATGTTATTGTGGAAAGTTGATAGACAACAATATATAGTACATAAGACCAGAGTGTGTGTTGGTTGATGTCATAATCTCATTAGTCATGATATGTGATATCAAAGAAAAACACATAGATACTTGTTCTAGAGCACTGTATCGAACAGAACCACCTTGAGAGTGACACATGGAAATCATAATTGGTGGTCATAATCATTTCTCATAGTGAAGGTGGTGATTGTGGTTCTTAGACCTAAAATCACTACACTCATCACATGTTATTTGGTGTGTTTTGACATCATCTACTGTGATCCTGAATAAGGGTTGTCATAAACGTGATGATCAGATACACTGTGACACATGAGGATGACTGTGAATGATGTAGATGGGATTTGTCCCTCCTACAGGAGTTTGATATCCTGGCCACTGGATAAGTGAAACTAAGGAAAGGCGTGCACATGTACATGTGAATCAATATATGATATTGAGGTCACATATATCTCAGACAATATGCTTGAGTTCAAGGAACATGAAATGAACATTAAACGGATGATGATTCCATGCCTCGAGTTCAATCTGGATATCAGTGACATAGGAATTCTACAATCACTATAACACCTATAACATTGAAGTTTTGGACAGTGAACTGACATGTTCAAGAAGCAAACTAATCGACTTAGGTCCATGAACCGGCCGACCCAGATTGTGAACCGAGCAGTTGGTGGATCAATTCAATTGATTCAAGGTTTTGTGCTGAAGTCATGTTATGCATAAAATTAGATATTAAATGCCAATACAATTGTGATTAGAAAACATGATAAAATGATCAGTTCAAGCGCTGAACCGATCGAATCACATGCCAACCGATCGGTTCACTTGTGAATCGACAGTTTCACCACTCTCAAGTTAGAAAAATTTGTGAAATTTCAGTCCCTCCCGCTCCCACACTGACTGGGAGCCCTGACCCTGACCCTCCTATAAATAGAAGGGTAGTGGGGGCTTCTCAGACACAACTAATTTGCCTCTAACAATTATTTTTCTTCTCTGGTTGTGGTAACCAAGAGAACCTGAACAAGTCCTACCCGATAAAGAGAGAGATAACAAGGTAGAATAATTGTGGAAGAGTAAGTTGGTGATTAGTATGCCAATGTGAGGGAACAACTCCTTCTAGAATGACAAGAGTTCCTGATGGTCCGTGTGAACTAGTCTAGAGGCGTGGATCCTTTTCTTGATAGGAGGATAATGTCAACCTGTTGTCCGTGGTGATCAACCGGGAGGCCGAAATAGACGTTGTTCGAGTGCGACTTAAAGAAAGTACGTACACAATGACGAGAAGATTGTAGCTGGACTCGCATTAGGACTAGGTATATCTTTGTAAATCATCCTTCAGATTACATAGTTATGACGCGATTCATTGCTTCAAGGGGAATATGACAGCTAAAATTTTCATTTTTGTTGGGACACTTGGGTAAAACGAAGTATGTTGCCACCCGGCCTACAAGTAATGATAGAATGTAGAATATTTTCTGGAAGTTTGGATGGCTGCTGAAGCTTGCACACTTTCTATCACGGACGTGTATAGGTAGTTTGGCTACCTTGGGAAGGCTACACAATTGACACTATGAAGTGGATCAGAGATGACCGATCTGTAGGGAGGAGAAGAGGCAATTACACATGTTATTCATGTTATTGTTTATATAGTCATCTCAATTACCATTATATAGATGTTATGACATCTGTTATCTTTTGATTGTTGTATGGGAAGTACTCACTTATTGAAGCAACAACTCATAATTTTTGTGAAGAACTTATTAGGTATGTGACCTTGGAGTTTTTAAACAACGTTGAAATCCTAAGTGCTGCCGCCCACGAGGCACATACATTGAAAGGCTTGCAAGTCATGTAATCGAAGATTGTGGCCTAGTGAACCATGTCTCACAAAATTGTTAATTAAATTGGGTGAGTTTGCAAGTAATAAAGTATTTAAAGCACTATGATGCAAATTTATCTAGCATCAAGGATGATGAGTACCGTAATGTGGATTATGGTACTTGATGGTATAAAAAACTATAAGTATCTAGCAAATCAATCGTCCGCTAATATGAGAATTTCCTTTTATATCAGTCATTCTCCTTTTTTCACTGTTTAAGTTTTAACTTGATACAACAACAACAACAACAACAAAATCTTATCCTTTTTTTTTTTAAATTTGATTCTTCACCATGTGATTTGTAGGGTGTGCGTCGTGAATTCAAAATTGTCCACACACGCAACATGGTAGCCTACATACCCATGCCGTATGTTATCAACTAGACTGGACATGATGATTAATACACACGATATGTAGATGAAGCGAAAGGTATGTATGTCTCCGTCCCTTCATATCTCTCCCACAGTTTCTTCTGCACTGTCACTTCACAATGGCGGACCAACGATCACGTCAACCAATCAGGATCACTCGATTACCATCCAAAGGCGACAACGCACCCTCATCCGACGGCCGCCCTGGCATCTAGCGAGTAGGCCGCCCTCGGGATGGCGTCTGGTGGATTGAGGAGTGGGGAGTGAGAGAAGCCGGGCAACGGCGCCTCCCCTGCGCGCATTTAAAAAGGTCGGGGTGAAACCCCAATCACTCTCCCACTCCACCCTTGCTCTCTAGTCTCGTCCACCTCCTCTCCCAACAACATCTCGCCTCCACACTCGACTGACTGATCCCCTCTGGCGACACACTGGTGCCGCCTGCTGCAAAAGAGCTCCTCAGACCAGCCGACAGTAATGGCGTCTTCTTCCCTGCCAACGCAGCCACTTGCTCATCATTAGCGTGTTCACTCGAAATTGAACTCCAATGTCTCTCTTATTTTCTCTCTCATGGTCAAGAATTGAATCCTTCTCCCGCTCTCTCTCACTATTCGTTAACCACATCTCTCTCTCTCTCCTCTTCCCTTCTGAAGGACCACAGTTTCCCTTGGTCTAGTCTGCGTCCTACCGACGCCTTTGCCTCTGAAGTCCGTGATTCGGTTGTTGGACCACACCACACCGTCAAAGGATGTATGTTTTAGGAGAGACCTTGTGTTACGGTCTGCTCTGATAACACCCTTTATTCGTCACCTCCTCGATCTCCATCTCTCTCTATCCTCCTACCAGATCGAGTCTGCAGCCTCTCCAGACCGTCGTCTTCCTCTTCCTCCTGCGTTTCTCTGGGCGTATATTTGTGTACCAAAGCAGGGGAACAGGAAGCATCAGGATGAACCAGGAATAGATAGTAGCTACTAGGTAGACCACACTAGCTTTTCTTTTTTCAGTTGGTTGGTGTGGTTTTCTCCTCCTCTCCACCTTTCCAGCTCACAGTCTCTCTATCCCTTGGCTCCCCCATCATATATGCCTCTTAATTCCACGGCGGTGGCTTCTTTTGTAAATGCCCCGCTAACCCTTGTTAGAAGCTGTTGCTCTACCACCACCGCCCCTATTCTATTCCTTGTGTTTCCTCTCTCCAAAAGCTTCGTCCTCCTCGCGTCGCGTAACCAACCCCGTCTGACGCCTTGCTTCGGGACGTTCCCCCGGGATCTGGGCGCTCGCTCGCTCCACTTTGCTTGACGCGTCTTGATTGCTCCGCCCGTAAGACTTAATTCGGGTTGGTGCGGGACTGATTTCTTTTTGCAGTCTCCAACACCCGAAGATCTCTTTCCCTTCCTTCCTCCTCCTCGATCCTCTTTATCTCCCTCCCTAACTCGCCGCCTCAATCTACTTATCAATCATCCTCAATGGCCATCCGCTCCATGAGGCCCAAGGGCCGGTTTGAGACAGCCCTAGGAGTGGCGAAGATCATCGCCATGGTGATCGGAGCATCCTCCGTGGCCGTTGGCGTCGTCAAGCTCGCCATCCCGCTCTATCGTTACCTAGCGTTCACCGCCTTCCCAGCGGCCTGGTCTGGTTTCCGGTCCTTCCTGGCACCGCAGTACCTGTTCCTCCTCGTCAACCTCATAATCCTCATCATCTGGAAGCTCTCGGAGAAGAAGCCTACCGACAAGGACAACATCCAGCATTACCACGCCGAGCCCGCAGACATCGGTTCAGCAACAGCCACTGCCCCCGCCGCCACCGCCGCGCCTCCTCCGAAGCCGAAGATCATCCACGAGGACGTCGTCCTGCCGTCACCCCGACTACAACAAATCATCCGCGAAGACATCCCACCGTCGCCTCGGAAGACGGCACCGTACGGCCACGTGGACATCATGCCTTCGCCACGGAATCCGGCGTACTCACACGCGCACAGCAACGACGCCATGCCGGCGTCCCCTCGGAAGCCGATTAGAGGCCACGACACCGCCGTCGCCCCCCGCAACCTACGCCGTCCGCCGTCTCCTGACACCAGCTCGGACGACTCCTGCGTCACCGCCGACGACGACTCGTTGGAGTACCATTCCCCGATCTCGTCCCCGCTCCGGCACAGGAGGCTCGCCGCGATCGCCACGCCGTCCCGGTCTGCTCCAGTGTCACCCTACTACCCCGGCTCCGGCGGCAACCCTGACGCGGACGCGCCAGAGTCTCTTGAGGATGCCTGGAAGGCCATATCGGGCGGCGGCACGCCCCGGGTGCTAAGGAAGAACGAGACGTTCGGCGTCCCTTCGCGGGTCGTGCAGATGCAGCCCGCGCCGCCGGCACGAGCTGCCCGGCGGGAGATGAAGAAGTCGGAGACATTCAATGACACAGAGACGCGGCGGCGCACGGGCGCAGCGGCCGGTTCTAGGGCATCGGGCCTAGGGAGTAGGGCCGAGCATCCTGTACTTGCTCGTGAGCCAGACGAGATGAACCAGAAGTTCGACGCGTTCATCAAGAAGATGAACGACCAGCTGAGGCTGCAGCGGCAGGAGTCGGATCAGCGGTACGTCGACATGGTCCGGCGAGGATACTAGGTTGGGCCGGCCCTCTCCCAATTATCACTCCCGACTCCATTGGCCAGACTGTAGTCCTCCTGTTCCAGTGATTCCCAACCAGGATTGATTAACATGGGTGAGCGGCGGCAGTTACAGATGCTTTTTCCGTATTCTATAAGTTTGAAAGACAAAGAATACCACTGGTCGCCTCCACTACAAGCCTTGCTACTACTCCCATTCTCCCGTCTCCACTTCCACTTTCTTTTGCCTTTTTTTCTCTTGTGGTTTGTTAATCAACTATTATTAAATTTGGTGGTAAGAATTCCGAAAGTTGCCAGCCCAGAACAAAGGCAATAGAACTAGATACTGCTGCTGGTAGACAACACACTTGTCCTTCCTTCCTCTCTGGATATGCCTTGCTTGCTTTTTTTCTTCCTTCTACGTAACGGGAGCTATCGCTGTCTTAGCTCCTCCTCTCCTATCTGATGCTCGCCAGCTCAAACTTTTGCTTTTTCTCCCTTCTTCATCCCCTTCCCGCTCTCCACACAGTTTGACGCCACTTTATCTCCCCGTGTTCTGTTCTGGGCTCTCTTTTGTGGGGGCCCCCTATCACTTCCCACCTGAAATAGACCATGCAATTCGAAATTCAAATCTTGTCGATGAGGAACAGGAAAGAAGAGAGAGAGAGAGGTCACGGCATGGCATGTTCTTTTCTCTTCTTTCTTTTGTGTGTCAGTCAGTTTATGCGTGTGTTGGATACCAAACAGAGAAGCGGGGCTGTACAAGGTCCACTGCTGGCTTGTGTGCCTATATACCACAACTGAACAAAGGCGCTGTTTCTGTTATATACACTACTAAAGTACTATGTAGCTTTTCTTCTAATTCTCCCTCCCTTGTTCCTTCTTAAGCGTGCTTCCACTCAATGATGGTTCTAATGTCACTGTACACACACAGCGCAAGGCATTAGGCTTGTTGTGTCCCCAGTTGTTGCTTGGGGATGGATGATGCAAGTGGACTTACCGTACTCCCAGTGATGATCTGTTTCTTGCGAGATAGGAGATTAACAGAACAAAAAGCTCTTGTACAACAACTGTATTGCTCTGTTTGTATGGATGATTGTGCCAATTTTCACATATAATATCTTCCATTGTAGGTAGGCATATAAATATTTGCCTTATAAACACGGGTTTCAGCTCCTGATTCTTAAGCCCATCAGGGCCTTTGAAGTGCGAATCATGCGCCGTGCCCTGACTTTCAATATTCATCTGCAGAATTTCTTCCCCTGCGTTAAGTTGTCATGCATCTCTGGTCTGGATCCTCCAATTCACTTTTGGTAATCGCAAAAGTGTGCTGTAAATCACCATGAGCAAACAACAAACAATGCCTTTTAACATGATTTGCTTGATTGCTGGAGTCTCCTCTTCCTCCTAACCCCACTAATTTAAGTACCTCGCCCCCGTGCTGATCTTTCCAAATCCCAACCCCACATAATTTAAGTACTTTGCCCCCCTTTTGATCAATCCTAACCCCTCCCCCCTCCCCCCGCCCCCCTCCTTATGATCTTTCTTAATCCTAACCCCACTTATTGAAGTAGTTTGGCTCCTCTGATCTTTCCTCCCAGACAAGAACGAGAAATAAAAAGAAACATCTCCCTGATCATTACTAATCCGCTCCTACCACCCACCACCGATCTCCCTCCTACTCTCCCAACCCAGCTGCGGTTGGCGGTGGTTGCTTGGTCGCCCGTCCGTCTCTGGCGCTTGGTGCTGGGGCTACCCTGGTCTCCTCAGCCGCCGGCAACCCAGTTGGCCTGGAGCCAGGTACGCTGGTGCTGTGCCACTGGACGGAAGTGGGGGTGGTGGGGTAGGGGGCAACCGGCCGCATCCACACCCCCACGCGCGGGTGCCTTTCAATCACTGCTACTTTGGCCCCGCCCCTCATGCTCCTCGTGCCCAACTGCCTTACCGGGGTTTATTGCGGATTCCGTGTTGCCTGATGATTAACGACTCCCGCGACGTACCCACTTGTTACTTGAGGTGGTTGTGGGGGATAACAAACAAGGCTTCGGTGTGCGGGTTAAGGACCGGTGGCTTTGGATCCTTACCCAAATTACTGAGTACGAAACTCGTCTAACCAGTTACGTGTCGAGAATCCGAATCCTGGAATGCGGAATCACGTTGTAAACACATAACTGACGGAATGGGTCTACAAACATATGTAATTAGAATCTGTACTTATGTTTAAAGCAATCTTTTTGCAAACTAAAAGAGATGTCAATTGAAGGAGAAACTACAGTTTACACCAGGAAGCGAATTGCTTTGTACAAGTGGTCTTACACACAGTTCCTAAATCCATCATGAGTTAATTATAAACATTCCCATATCACATCACTTGACATGATTTAAGTCTATGTCCTCTTTTATGGTGAGAATCGACTGTAGATGGCACACTTAGTTAATATACACATATTACGATTGCAAGGAAAGCTGATTGAAACTTTAGGTTTGATGGAAAACGTACCATTAGTTAATTTATATGTGAAAACTAGACTCAGCAGAACAATATACCAAACACAGCCTATGAGATACCCACATCAAAAAGAATTTCTACTAATATATATTGTTAATTAGGCCATAATAAGATTAAACGAAGAAGAGTCATCCACCCCAGATCAAGTGATATGGACATGTGAAACCCGTCTATCCATCAAACCAATTCATAACTAGGAAAAAATTGTAGGATATACTCCTTTCCAAAGTTTATGATATATACAACTCTAGAAGATCTCCTTGTGTGAGCAGTATATTTCTCATGTCATGATAGGGTATCCTAATACCTCAATATACAACCAACCTCACACCCTGTTGTCTTTATCATTATATTGTTACTTCTTATGTACCTCCCCATTTTCTTCTCATTTAAGACTTGGGACTTCAATCCCTCTCATTTCATCAATCATTCATAAGAAACAGTAAGCCATTGTCAAACCCCACAAGATGATTTTCTTATTGACTTCGTCATTCGTTCCAATAAAAAATCTCACAAAAAACTGAACTACTCAAGTGCCAATGTATTACCCTTCAAATATAAAACACCAAGAACAGATTATATGACCCTAAGCATGATTATTAGAATTTGCCAATTCCCAAATCCGGAAACCCAAATAGATCAAACCTAAACCTCTCGAACACAACTCTTGCCGTTGCAAACTAGCAGCCATGCAATCAAGAAAGCCGGGTGTGCGCGTTGTTGGTGTCGGAACCATGCGGCCTCTACCCAAATATTCTTGCTTGCTGGCGGCCATGTGAATAAGGGCCCTTGCTATGCGGCTAGGGATATGTTGAGGGCCACAAATCAACACCATCAATTTATCTCCCCACCACTGTCGCGCTTATTGCCAATACGGTATAGACATTGGACTGTGTGGTTGAGGTCAGCTGCGCTATGGAGTAGGGATGTTTTCGCGTCCGTGGATTATCATTGCAGTTTTCTCATGTCTTTCAGGCTCATAAATCCATTTGTCACTTTTCTCTCCGTTCTTTTTAGTTTTCCTTTTCCGGTAGACCCTCCCCTCAGCCCGCTTTCTTTTTTTATATAAAAAAAAGCTCAGAACCATCAGCAGACTCGTTTACATGCACAGTAAACAATCTTCGAATTGGCTTAGTCGTACACATATCACTAAATATCAGGCAGCCAGGTAAGGTACATTGGGACATTGTGCTCTGTACTTTCTCTAGGCCTCCCTGGCAATTATTAATCCCCACATCCTATTGCGGAACAACATCATCGTCGACACAACCGACAAGATGATAGCTAAACGGAACACTGCATTGTGTTTTTAAACAGGGTGCTGGACTCTGGAGTGGATAAAGGGTGACGATCACAATGATTGAATGCGTTGGCCAATTGATGATCGATCATATTCTATCAAAAGCGATCTTAAGGAAGGATTTTGTCACCACATTGTTCTCCAACTTATTTCGTTCTTTCTGGTACCAAGTCGTCCCACCATCTGTTGTGCTGTTGTGGGAGTATCTTTTGCGCCGGCAGCTTCTATAAGGGAGTGAGTATATTGGATTTTCTGTGCGTCTTTGAATATGTATGTATCTGTTCTTTTGTCGTATGTCTTTGAATATGTACGTATCATTTCTTTTATCGTATGGGATAAGGTTATTCGCACATGCACGCGTACAATGAGAAACAATCCGCAGGCTGCTTCAGGGTGAGTCTGTTATTGGTGTAGTAAAGGTTGGTTGGGTTAGCCTCATTTCGTTTTTGATAAACTATATGACATGCGTGTGATTGAACATCAACATTTCTTTTTCTTTCTAGGAACAAACAGGTCTCTTTCTTTGTAACAAAACTGTATATATTTCAACTTCTTTCAGAAAACTTGGAAAGAATATATGGTTACCAATCACCCGGCCCCTACATGCTACATTTGGTAAACTGAGAATTTAGTGAAAGGGAAGATAAGGTAAAACAAATGCAATGTTGTCGAGTAGGCAAACGAACAAAAGTAAGGATGAGAATAAAGGTGAATAGAGGCGAGGATGAGAATAAAGGTGAATGGAGGCGAATGATCCATGTATCATTCTCTCCACTCCAATTGCATTGAATAGGGATAAGGGGGAGTGAATGGAACAAAAATATCTTCTTTTTATATTATTCTTCCTTTTTAATATCATCATGTTCATTCCCTTCCTTCTCCATGCCAACCAAACACACTTAAAAAGAATAGTCTCCACTCCCCCCCTATTTTCTTCCCTATTATCATTCACATGACTTCCCCTTTCCTCCTATCATAATGTACCAATCACATTATTAGAATCAAACATGAAAGAAACGACATAAGATTTTGGTCAAGAAAAGCTACACAAGCATGTGCTAATAGTAATAATTTAGATTGGTCATACGGAACACTACAATCCCTTCAAATTATCAGGCATGAGGAATGGATATTGGCATCAATGTATATTGTTTTTATAATCAATGAACATCGTGAACCACTTGGCTTAAATCATTGTGTAGAGGGTGTAAGCGCACTTTGATCCCCAAAAGGTGGAGAGGATGGATACATGGGAAAGAGTTTGATCCTAAAATGAGGTATATTGGGTTACGTCTTTGTGTCATGGCAATGGTACTGAAACAAAGAGTGTGTTCGATAATTGGAGGAGACAAATATAAGAAGAAGAAAAAAACAAATATGAAATCTTACACATGAGACCGTCAATGAGCTAACTATGATGGATCTGATACCAAATTTGTAACGATGGGGATGTAAGGTCCCGCTTATAGCTAAGATGCAATCTCCACTGAAATTATAAGTGTATTATAGATTAAGCAATTTATAGGAAAATCCTAATGGAATTCATAGAAATATGAATAATAATGGTACAAAGGTACTTATTATAACTACCGACAATCATGTTTTGGCAACATAAAATAGACCGCTAAATGCCAAAAGTGTCTTCAATGCCTAAGAAAGGTACCAAACTAGTAGATAGAAGCAACTAATGAACAAGTCCCTTTATAAACTAGTAAAAGAAAGCATTTAATGAATAAGCCCATAAAGGGAACCACTTGGACATCTCAAGGAAGACATATAACAAATACATTCCAAAAGTTCTAGCTTTACGTGGTCCTCCTATTCAAACATTTACATATTTATAGTAGTAGATATCAAGAAAGAGGAAAAATTAGAATCAAATAAAAAAGAACATACAAAATGTTTTAAAATGTCAAGAGAAATTTTAAGGAAACTAACAATTAGAAGGAACGTATGGTAGCATATGGTGAACTATTGGACATGAAACTAAGACAATCATTTTGAAATTCCAAAAGCATAAATAATCAATAACAATGATTTTTCACAATTTTTTGAAAAACAACCACTAAACAACAATATATGTGTTGCCATATCAACAATAGGGGAAATATATAAATTTGTCCGAAGAAGAACAATCCAACTTCTTAGTGGGTCAACATATGTGATTGCCAAATAATAATCCTTCCTATCACAATATGGGATTAAGAGAGAAAGATTTCTCCCCCCCTCTCCCACGCCCGTGGCGGAGGCCGAACGCCCGGGAGGGTGGTAAATCAAGGTGGCAACTGGGATTCGAACCTGGGTCCCTTTGTTAGGGGACACCGTGCTTGACCACTTGAGCCACTCCTTGTCGGCCCTTGCTATCACAATATGTTAACATAAAAGGTAGGTCAGGTTAAAGGAGAGAGTGCCTCCCATATTTATTATTATTAGGGTACATGTGATATTATATGAAAATATTTTCAAACATGTTGAAGTGTGTGTATTCTACTCAAAACCAATCAGATCTAAGTGAAGGGACAACACGCCTTATAAGGCCAAGGATAACCCTCAAAATCAATAGTGTGGGTTTATTTTCAAGATCCTCCTGGGTATGTAGCCACATTATTCATGTTCTTGCACGTGTTTTCCCCATTATAGGGTGTGAACTTTTGTCACATTTATATTATGGTGTTTACTCTGATATCATGTTGAAGTTTGGGTGATAAGAAATAAAAAAAAGTGATGGAACTAAAAGATAAATGTTGAGGGTAATGATCGAAAAGAGGTAAATCATGTGTAGAAGCCATTCTCCATGTAATATTGTAGAAAAAACGAATTTGCATGGCCAACGGTAATTTTAGTAATACATTTTTTTCATCTTCGGGTAGAGATTTAATTGATGAGTTGAGATTTAATACTGCTAGATGCAAGACAACAAGAAGGCATGCTGGGTGGAGTAGATGGTGATGACATAACCACATATGAGGGAAGTGATGGCTCCTTCATGGTACAACAATGAATGCAATCAACAATGATCCTTTAGGTATTACAACAACATAGAAGCATCATTGAAAAATTAACATTTTTGATGGTGGAACTTCTAAAATGTGTAGGGATGAGCATCCCTATGGGAAGCCAAGAAATGCCAAGGGGTGGCCACCACCTACAAGGGGACTCTCCTCTTTGATTCTATCTTATGTAGGGTTAGGGGCACGTGATCGACAATCCATATACCACATGGAGAGTTCGATGAGAAGATAATTCATTTTTTAATTTAACTTAAAAAATCATTCCTATTTATTGGAGATGCATACACATACAAGATTGAGACAAGCAACCCATATAGGCTGAGAACTTAGGCATGTTTATATGTTAAACTAGATTATTTGTAACTCTAACACTCCACCTCAAGACGGAGCTTGGGAGAATCCCATGTCAACTTGCAAATAGAACAAATAGAATAAAAAGATAAATTCACATCCATGTACAAAAAGTACACACCCTCAATATCACAAGCAAGCACTCTAATAGTCTGATACTTCCCTTAAACATATAATCAACATGTCTTCAATTAGTATGGAAGAACCGTTCCACTCCCCCTTGCCCTAGAGAGGCTAGGTTTTCACTTCAACAATGGATCGATGGGGGAGGGGTTTGACTATTGCAAAGTAGAACCCCTCTCCCCTCAGCCTCTTCTCGCTCGAAGTTGGTAGGGTTTTTTATCTAGGAAGTGTGGTCATTTCTCCTATGGCTTTTAGGTGATGGTGGTGGAGGCATTTGTTCTAGACTTCTAGTTCTAGATCTTGGGCATCTTGGATGTTGTTCGACTCTTGGAACACATTTTGGTTGTTTAAGCTTGCTTAGTGTTTGGTGTGGTACCTTTAGAGGCAATAATCATCTTCCTTCCTATTTTTGACCCTGAAAGTGATGAGTTTCCTACCCACAAGATGTGCCCTACAACCTGAGTAGAAAACACAACCCCTCCAATACAAGAATATGATAAAAACAACCAACTATCTAGAGACTAGGCCAGAAACATAACAACATATTCCATAGAAAACTCTGTTGACCTAATAGATATACATTGTCCATATTTTAATGGAAACTTAACCATTCCATTCATATGTATCTTGTAAGGACCCTGACCTTCGTTTAGGGTTTACCCTGTTCGCTTTTCTTAACCTTGGTGCTTTGTTGCTTGCTAATCACCTTTGATGGTGATTAGGATTTGTTTGAGCTTTGTTGAGAGTTGGAGGGGCTACTTGCAAACAACCCAAGTCTAGGGTTTCTGGGCAAGTTTGCCACCTTGTAGGTGTTCCTCTCTCTCTTTGCTTCCTCTAGTGTAGAGAGGAAGGCTTGGGCTCGTGGATTGAGTTCTTTTGGGATTGGTTGAGCTTGTTTGGGCCTTGAGATGCCTTGCTTTGCTTTGGTTGAGCTTTGTATCAGCCAAGAGAAGTGTGTATCGGCCAAGGAGGAGAGTGTGTCGCCCATGGTAAGGTTGTGTCGCCCAGTTGTGTCGCCCATGATCTTTGACCTAGCTTTGACCTCGTTTGTGTCACCACTAGTGGACACTTGGTGCATGATGCTCACATGTGGCAATGACCTTGGACAAGTGTTTAGGGCTTGCTAGAGTGGTGGATCATGCACTAGGACAAGTGTTCCTAGGTAGGAGACACCTTGCTTGGATATACCTTGTTTTCTCCTCCCTTTCCTTCTGTATATGTGGTTCCTTTTCTTGCTTTGGGTCCCTTTGGTCCCTTAGTTTTCTTCTCCACCTTGGTGTGCATGACATAACCCTCTCTTTGCTTGTTGGTGGCCGATATCCCCTTGAAAGAGCAAGCCTGGTGGCCGATATCCCTTGGAGTTTCTTCTCCTTTTCTTGGAGCTTGCTTAAGGTGGGTTACATAACTCCTAACCCTAGCTACACTATCTCCTTTTCTATGATCTTGTTTACATGTTGTTGTTAGTTTTACATCTTGCTTAAGTATCCATGTTGGTCGATCCTCTTTGGGGTTTAGGGTTCTTGGTGAGCTTGTGTTCTTGACCCTCTAGGGTTTTGAGTGCCTTCGAGCTTGAGGAAGACGATGACCTTGTGAGATGTACCTTGGATGTTGTGAGTGTGGAGAGGTGCTACCCGACAACCCTCTTGACCTAGCCTTGCATGACACAAGTCAGTGCTGGACGTTAGGCCTGTTGTGACGGGCGATATGCCCTGCTCTTGTGACGGGTGTCACAACTTTATCTCACCTTGTGACGGCCGTTAGGCCTTGATCAGTTGGTTGCACGATAATGGATGAGTTATCTCTCTTGGACGTTATCCTTTTGTGGGATGACCTGGCCGATAGCTACTTTGTGACGGGCGTTGCTGGGCAAGCTTGTGACGAGCGTCACATGCCCGATAGGTGCCTTTGTATCAGTCGATAGCATAAGTTGTGACGGGTGTTGCCCGATGCGTTGAGTGCCCGACACACCCCTTGCACGCGTTACCTCTTATGACGCAGCGTTGTGCGTTGCTTGGTTGCGGGTCGTTGTGTGTTGAGCTTTGGGTGAGGGCAGGTTGCCCGATACAACCACTAGTGAGGGTTCCTAGCGCTTGTAGTGAGGGTTTTACGTATCATGGAAAGCAGATTAGTTGTATATGTCCTTGCTTCACACGACGGTGACTCCTTGCTTACTTAATGGTAATGGTAACACTTGTCCTTTATATCCAACATGACTATATGCATGAACTTGATCATCATGATTATCTTTATGATGCTAAGGAAAATGATAAGTATGTAGTATGGGTTGCTTAGTAAAGTGCCTGATACATATGACTATAAGTTGAGATAATGGTAAGCATGTAATAAGGTTTGCTTAATGATGTACCCTATGCCCATGACCATAAGTTAATGCATGATTAAGAAAGTATATCTAATCTTTGGTGTCACCTTATATTGGTAGCATGGTCTCTCTGTTAAACCTTTGATTATTGTGTACTAACCATGCAGGTGAGACATAGCCAAGAAAAAGGGCTATGGGGTATATGTGATGAGTAACACTACTTTGATAGTTACTCTTGATACTGAGATAACATGTATAATGTGATTCCTATTCTATGATGAGGATGAGGTAAGCCTTAAGAGGCAATGGCTCTATGTGATGAGGGATTGAGATCCCATGGTATGTGGTGATCCTTGTGATGGATCTGGATGATTGGCAAGAGGCCAAGTGATAACATGTGATGTTGGATCCTTGTGATGAATCAGTTTGATGTGAATTGTAATAAAAGCAAACTGTTGAGTTTTGTATTGTTTAATTCTGTTATAATTTCATGTTATACAACTTGGTTGAGTCTTGCAATCCATATAAAAGATACTAAATAATCACAGTGAAATATATCATGTAATTGCCTTGGCCATAGATCCATCATCGTTAGGAATTGGTGATGGTGAAACGGGTTCTCCTACGGGTTAACACGGAGTGCATATTGTTGAATATGCGAGGTTGCTCCTACAGGTCCTTGGGAGCATTTTGACGCTGTTTCACGATGTGTAGTTGTAGATGTTTTGTATATCCTGCTGCTGGCCGGATGTGGGCCTTTATGTACATATAAGAGGTGATGGACTCATGTTATGATTAGACAGTTGTTGCTCTAAGTTGGGGATAGGTTTCAAGGATTGTATATGTTTATATAACCTGTTTTCTTGCAGGATGTGGACTGGAATGTAATAGTTTCTCAGTTTATCCACTTTCTGCAATCGGTTTTAATTAACCTGTGTTTTTGGTAATCTGTGGTTATGGTGATTTTCGCACGTTTTCGCGTAACACCTCGCTGTCTGTGTGATAGTGGGATGTGTTGCCACAAGTTTTTGGTATCTGAGCTTTAGGTTCACTGAGTCTATAGGGATTTAGGACTAGGTTGTGTTTGTTCTTGTGTGTTTTCCAGATTTTCTCATAAGTATCTTCTGCCTCAGCGAAAGATAAACCAAGATGTCTGGAAACCATGAAGAACATGCTGATGAGCACAGTGATGCTGCATCTGTCGATGGAGATTTTGAGCAAGCACATGGAGACCGGGTGCCTGAGGTCCCCCAACCTAACCCAGCCATTCTTAAACACCTTGCCTACCAACAGCTTTTAGGGCAGATGATGGCTACGATGAATCTCATGGTTGAGCGATTGCCCGTGCCTCCTCCGAGAGCACAAGCTCCCCATGGAGAAGCATCAGGTATTGGGAAGACCTTCGAGCGGCTTCGCCGAGTTGGAGCTTCGAACTATGCTGGAACGGCTGATCCAGCGGATGCGGATCTATGGCTGACAAGTCTTGAGAAGGTTTTCCGGATCCTTGACATCCCTGAAGCAGACAAAGTAAAGCATGTTGTCTACCTCCTGAAAGGTAGTGATGGTCACTGGTGGACCATTGAGGAAGAGAAGCGGCCTGGCGAGGTGATCAGTTAGGAAGTTTTTCAGCACGAGTTCGTCAGCAAATACTTCCCGAAGATGTATCTGGATGAGAAGATCAGTCAGTTTGAGAGCCTGCGATAAGGAACGATGAACATCACCGAGTATGAAGCCAAGTTTATGGATCTATTGAGGTTTTGTCCTCATATGGTGGTGACAGATGAGGAGCAGATCAGAAATTTTGAGAAAGGTTTGAGTTCTGAGCTAACAACACCTGTGTCTGTGTTGGAAAACAGAGAGAGGTTTTCTACGTTTGTGGAATATGTCCGGAGGATTGAACGATCAGTAAGGGAGAAGAGAGAGTCTATGGCTAAAAAGAGACCTGCTCAGTTTCAGGGTCAGAGGTTTGGTGACTTTAAGAAGTCAAGGTTTGTGGCACCGTCAGTGATGAGAGGTTCTGGTGTACCGTCTCAGTGGTCTCTGAGTAAGGGAAGAGGTTATGTTTCTTCACCATCGAGGGCACATAGTACAACTTCTATGGCAGTAACAGGGCCACCTGGGCCATGGGTTGACGATAGAGCATGCCATCTGTGTGGCCAGATCGGGCATTGGAGGTTCAATTGCCCGAATAGAGATGTTGAAGTGACACAACAGCCAAGACAGAATCATCAAGGATCTTACAGAAAATAGCCCAGTGGTAGTAGAGGACGAGGACATGCTCAAGCGTCTCAGGCGGGTTCGTCTGCTCAAGGAAGCAGAGGTCGTGGATAGCAAGCAACGACTCGATTCTATGTTATGAATCATCCAGAGGCGATAGTCAACCCACGAGTAGTGACAGGTCAGATGGAGTTATTTCATTCTGATATGTCTTCTTCTTGCTTTATATCTGTTCTGGTTGACCCAGGTGCTACACACTCTTTTATTGCCTATAGTATGCTTGAGAACTGTCGTTTACCTGTTAGATGTAAGAAAGATAGTTTGTTGTTAGAAACCCCTCTTGATGGTTCCTTGATGCTTCGAGAAGAGTGTCAATCTTGTGTCTTGTCTTTCTCAAGACACCGCATTCAAGTGGATCTCATACCGCTTGATATGCATGGTTTTTATGTTATCCTTGGGATGGATACCTTAGAGAAGTATAAGGTTGTTTTAGACTGTGGTTCGAAGTAGGCAGTGTTTGATGATGCTGGAGAGCAGTGGGTCTTCCAGGGAGATAGGAAGATTCTTTCGATGTGTCTAGTCTCAGCTATGGTGGTAGAGAAGTTGCTACGACATGGATGTGAGGCGTTCTTAGCTCACGTGGTGGATACCATTGTGGAGACCAAGGCGAAAGGTCTTAGCCTTGAAGAAGTGCCAGTTTTCCGAGAGTTTGCAGATGTGTTTTCGGAAGAGTTTCCTGGTGTTCCTCCACCCTGAGAGATTGATTTTGAGATCAATCTGGTACCAGGAACGCAGCCAGCTGCACAGACAACGTATAGGATGGCTCCAGTGGAGATGGCAGAGCTTAAGAAGCAATTGCAAGAGTTGTTGGACAAAGGTTTCATCCGACCAAGCACGTTGCCTTGGGGTTCTCCCGTGTTGTTCGTCAAGAAGAAGGATGGTTCAATGCGGTTGTGTATAGACTACCGACAGTTGAACAAGGTCACGATCAAGAATGAGTACCCGTTACCGAGGATGGATGATCTATTTGATCAGTTGTGTGGTGCTACAGTAGTTTCGAAGATTGATCTACGGTACGGATATCATCAGTTGAGGATAAAGATGGATGACATACCAAAGTCAGCTTTCAGGATGAGGTATGGTCACTTTGAGTTCGTAGTTATGCCGTTCGGGCTAATCAATGCACCTGACGCTTTCATGGACTTGATGAACAGAGTGTTCCGCCCGTTCTTAGATCAGTTTTCTGTAGTCTTCATAGATGACATCTTGATCTATAGTCGGGACAAGCAAGAGCATGAGCAACATCTTCGACAAGCGTTGACTCTCCTTCGCCAACATCAGCTGTATGCCAAGTTCAGTAAGTGTGAGTTTTGGTTGGAATAGGTGACTTTCTTGGGTCATGTGATATCTACAGAAGGAGTCAAAGTAGATCCAAAGAAGGTAGAGTCCGTTGCAAATTGGGAACAACCGAAGACGCTGACATAAGTTCATAGTTTTCTGGATCTAGCAGGATACTACAAGAGGTTTATTAAGGACTTCAGTGCGATTGCGTTACCGATGACAAAGTTGACTAGGAAGGATGTACCTTTCATTTGGGATGATCGATGTCAGCAAGCTTTCTAGAGTTTGAAGGAGAAGCTGACCAATGCTCCAGTATTAATCCTGCCAGAGCCTGGGAAGGGATATGTTGTTTTCTGTGATGCTTCCAAGAAAGGTTTAGGTTGTGTGCTGATGCAGGAAGATCATGTTGTTTCTTTTGCTTCGCGACAGCTTAAGAAACATGAGGAGAACTATCCGACTCATGACTTGGAGCTGGCAGTAGTGGTTCATGCATTAAAGATTTGGAGACACTATCTTTACGGGGAAGTGTGTCAGATCTTTACGGACCATAAGAATCTGAAGTACATCTTTTCACAACATGAGTTGAACATGCGACAGCGCCGATGGATGGAGTTGATTAATGATTACGACTGTACTATCGAGTATCATCCTGGTAAGGCGAATGTGGTAGTTGATGCACTTAGCAGAAAGTCTTCTTCTCTTTCTTCAAAGAAGGCACACTTGAGTTCTCTGGTATGCCATAGGCGAGATATGTTTGTTTTTCTTTGCGGCAGATGAATGTGCAGATGGAAGTTTCCTTATTGTCTGGTCTTTTAGCATAGATGCAAGTCAGGCCTATGCTGAGACAACAGATCAGAGATGCACAGCAGATAGATGATGCAGTACAGTTGATCAGATCAGAGTTCGGCAGCGAAAAGCGTGATGGGTTCCGTGAGTCCGAGGATGGGCTAGTTTTCTATCGTGATAGGATGGTGGTTCTAGATGATGATGATATGAGGAAGTTAGTGCTCGAGGAAGCACACACATAGATGTATGCTATGCATCCAGGTGTCACCAAGATGTATCATAGTCTGAAGGACTTGTATTGGTGGTCCAGCTTGAAGAAAGATGTAGTCAAGTTTGTGGCGAGATGTGCGGTTTGTCAACAAGTTAAGGCTGAACACCAAAAGCCGGTAGGTATGTTCCAACCCCTTCCAATACCGTAGTGGAAATGGGATCATATAACCATGGATTTTGTAGTTGGTCTACCCAGGACAACTAGGAATCATGATTCCATTTGGGTGATAGTGGACAGATTGACGAAGTCTGCCCATTTTCTACCTGTAAAGACGACATATACAGCAGAAAAGCTCGCTCGAGTGTATGTGGATGAGATAGTACGTTTTCACGGTGTGCCAGCGACGATAGTGTCTGACATAGGTCCTGAGTTCATGAGTCGTTTCTGGGAACAGTTGCACAAAGCGTTGGGAACACAGTTGAGGTTCAGTACCGCCTTCCACCCACAGACAGATGGACAGTCTGAGAGGACTATTCAGATTTTGGAAGATCTCCTTCGAGCTTGTGTTTTGCAGTTTCTAGGCAACTGGGATGTACATCTTAGTTTGATAGAGTTTGGCTACAACAACAATTATCAGCGAAGCATTGACATGGCTCCTTATGAAGCTTTGTATGGAAGGAAGTGCAGATCTCCTTTGTGTTGGTATGAGTCTGGTGAGTATCAGCTCTTGGGTCCTGAGTTAGTACAGTAGACAACAGAAAAGATCAAAGTGATACAAAAACAGTTGAAAGTGGCACAGGACAGGCAAAAGTCTTATGCAGACAATCGACAACGACCTTTGGAGTTCCAAGTACGAGACAAAGTGTATCTTAAGGTCTCGACGTGGAAAGGTGTGCTAAGGTTTGGTCGGAAGGGTAAGTTAGTACCCAGGTATATGTGACCTTACTCAGTCATAACACGAGTTGGTAAGGTAGCCTATGAGATAGAGTTGCCTCCAGAGTTGTATAGGTTACATCCAGTGTTCCATGTCAGTATGCTGAAGAAGAGTCGCCCAGATTCGGGAACAATGATACAACCAACGACGGTTGAGCTTGATGAAGATGTGACCTACGAGGAAAGTCCTGTGGCGATCCTTGACAGAAGGGTTAAGAAGCTGAAGAGGAAGGACCTGGTACTTGTGAAGGTTCTTTGGCATCATCGTGGCGTTGAGGAAGCCACGTGGGAGATTGAGGAAGAGATGTAGAGGAAGTATCCCTAGCTTTTCTCTTCGGATTTCGGGGACGAAATCCCTTTGTAGGGGGTTAGTCTGTAAGGACCCTGACCTTCATTTAGGGTTTACCCTGTTCGCTTTGCTTAACCTTGGTGCTTTGTTTCTTGCTAATCACCTTTTATGGTGATTAGGGTTTGTTTAAGCTTTGTTGAGAGTTGGAGGGGCTACTTGCAAACAACCCAAGTCTAGGGTTTCTGGGCAAGTTTTCCACCTTGTAGGTGTTCCTCTCTCTCTTTGCTTCCTCTAGTGTAGAGAGGAAGGCTTGGGCTCGTGGCTTGAGTTCTTTTGGGCTTGGTTGAGCTTGTTTGGGCCTTGAGGTGCCTTGCTTTGCTTTGGTTGAGCTTTGTATCGGCCAAGAGAAGTGTGTATCGGCCAAGGAGGAGAGTGTGTCGCCCATGGTAAGGCTGTGTCGCCCAGTTGTGTCACCCATGATCTTTGACCTAGATTTGACCTCATTTGTGTCACCACTAGTGGACACTTGGTGCATGATGCTCACATGTGGCAATGACCTTGGATAAGTGTTTAGGGCTTGCTAGAGTGGTGGATCATGCACTAGGATAAGTGTTCCTAGGTAGGCGACACCTTGCTTGGATCTACCTTGTTTTCTCCTCCCTTTCCTTCTATATATGTGGTTCCTTTTCTTGCTTTGTGTCCCTTTGGTCCCTTAGTTTTCTTCTCCACCTTGGTGTGCTTGACACAACCCTCTCTTTTCTTGTTGGTGGCTGATATCCCCTTGAAGGAGCAAGCCTGGTGGCCGATATCTCTTGGAGTTTCTTCTCCTTTGCTTGGAGCTTGCTTAAGGAGGGTTACATAACTCCTAACCCTAGCTACACTATCTCCTTTTCTATGATCTTGTTTACATGTTGTTGTTAGTTTTACATCTTGCTTAAGTATCCATGTTGGCCGATCCTCTTTGGAGTTTAGGGTTCTTGGTGAGCTTGTGTTCTTGACCCTCTAGGGTTTTGAGTGCCTTCGAGTTTGAGGAAGACGATGACCTTGTGAGATGTACCTTGGATGTTGTGAGTGTGGAGAGGTGCTACCCGACAACCCTCTTGACCTAGCCTTGCACGAAACAAGTCAGTGCTGTATGTTAGGCCTGTTGTGACGGGCGATATGCCCTGCTCTTGTGACGGGCATCACAACTTTATCTCACCTTGTGACGGCCATTAGGCCTTGATCAGTTGGTTGCACGATAATGGATGAGTTATCTCTCTTGGACGTTATCCTTTTGTGGGATGACCTGGCCGATAGCTACTTTGTGACGGGCATTGCTGGGCAAGCCTGTGACGGATGTCACATGCCCGATAGGTGCCTTTGTATCAGCCGATAGCATACGTTGTGATGGGCGTTGCCTGATGCGTTGAGTGCCCGACACACCCCTTGCGCGCGTCACCTCTTGTGACACAGCGTTGTGCATTGCTTGGTTGCGGGTCGTTGTGTGTTGAGCTTTGGGTGAGGGCAGGTTGCCCGATACAACCACTAGTGAGGGTTCCTAGCGCTTGTAGTGAGGGTTTTACGTATCATGGAAAGCAGATTAGTTGTATATGTCCTTGCTTCACACGATGGTGACTCCTTGCTTACTTAATGGTAATGGTAACACTTGTCATTTATATTCAACATGACTATATGCATGAACTTGATCATCATGATTATCTGTATGATGCTAAGGAAAATGATAAGTATGTAGTATGGGTTGCTTAGTAATGTGCCTGATACATATGACTATAAGTTGAGATAATGGTAAGCATGTAATAAGGTTTGCTTAATCATGTACCCTATGCCCATGACCATAAGTTGATGCATGATTAAGAAAGTATATCTAATCTTTGGTGTCACCTTATATTGGTAGCATGGTCTCTCTGTTAAACCTTTGATTATTGTGTACTAACCATGCAGGTGAGACATAGCCAAGAAAAAGGGTTGATTATTGTGTACTAACCATGCAGGTGAGACATAGCCAAGAAAAAGGGCTATGGGGTATATGTGATGAGTAACACTACTTTGATAGTTACTCTTGATATTGAGATAACATGTATAATGTGATTCCTATTCTATGACGAGGATGAGGTAAGCCTTAAGAGGCAATGGCTCTATGTGATGAGGGATTGAGATCCCATGGCATGTGGTGATCCTTGTGATGGATCTGGATGATTGGCAAGAGGCCAAGTGATAACATGTGATGTTGGATCCTTGTGATGAATCAGTTTGATGTGAATTGTAATAAAAGAAAACTATTGAGTTTTATATTATTTACTTATGTTATAATTGCATGTTATACAACTTGGTTGAATCTTGCAATCCATATAAAAGATACTAAATAATCACAGTGAAATATATCATGTAGTTGCCGTGGCCATAGATCCATCATCATCAGGAATTGGTGATGGTGAAACGGGTTCTCCTACCGGTTAACCCGGAGCGCATATTGTTGAATATGTGAGGTTGCTCCTAGCCTAAAGTGAGGAGGTAAGAGTACAACTTCGGTTGTAGACTCCAGGGTGTGGATTCAGGCATGTAGCCCAATTGTGATAAGAGCATGGTGAACAGGCCCATGGCTCAGGATATGTGATATGAGGAGCATGAATGCGTTCATGGCTCAGAGCACGGTGAACAGGCCCGTGGCTCAGTTTCACTAGCGCTGAGACCAGTACCGAGGCGGGCTAGGTAGAGGGTAGCCTGACCCTGTCGCTAAGACCACTTCAGCATGAGATTGCGGTCCTGCTTGTGTTGTACTCATGCACTGACCATGAGGCGGAGAGGTCATGGAGTCCGGCTCTTCCATTGACCTTGGATGGCACCGGCTTGGGTTTCGCAACCGAAGGTTGGATCTGAGCAGTACAACTCACTTCCTCAGGGCGTAATAAAATACGTAACTCAGCCGTATAGTATTTACTACCTGAGGCAAAACACGGAACATTGGTTGAGGCCTTGCTTGTGTAGTTAACCTTGTTATATCTTGTAGTTATTTATATGTTCCTCATGTTTCATAGCAATATATCTTATCTTGATAAGCATGTTCCTTTGAGAAATATTGGTGATATGCCTTCTGTACATCCGGTAAGCTGGTCGGTAAGAATAGCTTTGCTTTACATAAACTGCTCTTGTTATACCTCTTATCAGGCAGCTGTTGTTATAGCTTTATCTTTTTGAGGTTTTGTAGTTGCGGCGGGGAGTTATGTTTCTCACTGGGACAATGTTCAATTGTCTCACTCCGCTGGTTTACACCCTTTTTAGGTGGTCGAGCTAGACGTGGTGGCAGTCACGGGTTTGCGGCCGAGCAACAAGAAGAGCAGTAGAAGGCAAGCGGTGGATATGCTGCTGTTTTGGATGTTATGTAGTAGAGTCTTAGAGTCATCCCTGTACTCTCAGGTCCTTGGGAGTGTTTTGACGCTATTTCACGATGTGTAGCTGTAGATGTTTTGTATATCCTGCTGCTGGCCGGATGTGGGCCTTTATGTACATATAACAGGTGATGGACTCATGTTATGATTAGACAGTTGTTGCTCTAAGTTGGGGATAGGTTTCAAGGATTGTATATGTTTATATAACCTGTTTTCTTGCAGTATGTGGACTGGAATGTAATAGTTTCTTAGTTTATCTACTTTCCGCAATCTGTTTTAATTAACCCGTGTTTTTGGTAATCTGTGGTTATGGTGATTTCCGCATGTTTTCGCATAACACCTCGCTGTCTGTGTGATAGTGGGATGTGTTGCCACATATCTAATATGTATATTTGCCTAGATCACAATTTAATTAGTGTTAGCCAATTATCTAGTAATGGTTATCTTGTATTATTTACCTCACTTAAATACTTGCTTCTAGATTCCCTCTCCTACAATGTTATATATTAGGAAACTATAAAGGGAAACCTTTATGTTATTGTTCTTGATTCTCTTAAGCTTATTCTTTGTAAATGCCTTGTTGTTGACAAGAGTGATATATCTTTGTGGCGCTATAGGCTTGGTCATGTAAATATGCACTAGTTGAAGAAGTTGAGCAAAAAGGAATTGGTCAAGGGACTCCCTAAATTGGACTTTGAGAAGGATGAGGAATGCCAACCCTTTACACAAGGAAAGAAAACCAAATCCTCCTTTAAATCTAAAGGAGTCCTTGGTAGCGAGAGAGATCTTGAACATTTTCATATGATATATTTGGACCAATTAGAACTCAAGCGCTTCGTGGTAGCAAGTATTCCCCTATGATTTTCGATGATTTCTCTCACTATACTTGGGCCTTCTTCTTAGCTTAAAAAGTGATACTCTCAAATCCACTTTTTACAAATGAGTCGAAAACAAAACTTCTTGGTGAATTATCTCTATCCGTAGTGACCATGGGGGAGAATTTGGAAATCATATGTTTGAAAGTTTTTGTGAGGAATATGACCATTCACACAACTTTTCTTCCCCTGATACACCTCAACAAGATGGGGTTGTAGAGGGAAAGAATAGGCAGCTACAAGAAATGGCTAGGATCATGCTTCTAGAGTATGATACTCCCGAGAAGTTTTGGGTCGAAGTCGTTAACACCTCATGTTTTGAGCAAAATCAGAATTTCACTCATCTTTCTTTAAGGAATACCCCCTATGAGTTATGGCATGGTAGAGATCCCTCCAGCAATTTCTTTCATGTTTTCAATTATCCTTATTTTGTTTTAAACACCAAACATTCTCTTGACAAGTTTGATGTGATATCCTAAAATACTTTCATTCTTAGCCATAGCACTACTAATGAAGCATATAGAGTCCAAAGTTGAAGAATCTATCAATGTTAAATTTGTTGAAACTAACCCCTCTATTTCCAAAAATATTGTAAATGATGATGTTGCAGATGAGGTGATTCCCGATTTAAAAGAGCTCAACATTGTTGATAAAGTAAAAGAGGCGGTCATAGATAAAGAAGAAGAAAAGAAGTATCCAACTCCCCAATTTCCTAAAGATCATCCTAAAGAGTTCATAATAGGACCCATTCGTAGGGAAAATCAAAATTGATTCATCGGAGACTTGAGCAACATGACTCCGCTTTGATGTCGGTCTCTTTTTTCATAACTGGAAGGTTCGGGAGAAGGTAAAGTTGGTGGTGTCATGATTATGATGGAAATCCTTTTGAAAGGATGAAGATGTGAGCCGCCTTCAACAAAGAACAAACTGAAAACACATTCATCTCACCAACTGAGCCAAAGAATTTGAAAGAAGCTCTCAAGGATGATGAATGGATCCTATCTATGTAAAAGGAGCTAGGCCAGTCTGACAAGAACAAAGTGTGAACCTTAGTGCCAAGACCAAATGATAGGAAGATCATTGGCACCAAGTGGGTTTACTGCAACAAGCTAGTTGAAAGTGGAAAAGTGGTAAGGAACAAAGCAAGGTTAGTTGCTCAAGGCTACAATCAAAATGAAGGTATTGACTTTGATGAAACTTATGAATCTATTGCTAGACTTGAATCTATTGGAATGTTACTTGCATTTTCTAGCTATAAGATTTTCTTACTATACTAGATGGATGTTAAAAGTGCATTTTTAATGGTAAACTAGAGGAGGAAATCTACGTGGCTCAACCTCCCAGATTTGAAAACGACATACTTCCTAATCATGTTTCTTTTATTGCAAAAATCTCTCTATGGGCTCAAACAAGCCCCTACAACTTGGTATGAGAAATTAAAAAACTTTTCTTTAGACAATGGCTATGTCATGAGCAAAGTTGATTCTACGCTCTTTCTCAAAAACACTTCTAACAACTTTTTGATTTTCAAATATATGTTGATTGTATCTTATTTGGTGGATCTGATCTTGATCTTTGCAAGGGTTTAGTTCTCTTATGCAAAGTGAGTTCGAGATGGGTATGATGGGTGTGGGCTCCGATCTCCAAACCACGAATTAATCCCGATTTAATCATGTGCGGAAGCAATCGGTAAACAGCGGAAGACAAAAATCACGGGAAATTAAAACTTTTCGAGACAAGAGCCTGAAACCACAAACCTTTTCCATAGAAAAAGGATTTAACTGTTTACATCACTGACAATTACTTCTTGAGTAATTATATACAACATGATACCAAAATTCTCAAGAATTCATACTCCAAAACATTTCAGGACCTGAGAGTACAGAGGACACATAGGACTTGACTCTAACTACACCATGAAGCAGGCTAGATCTCCACCTGAGATATTTACTGCTCCTGATGCTGCTGTTGCTGGGATTGGTCACCTGTGTTCTTGTTCCTCCGTCTTCGACGACCACCTAAAAAGTAGAAGTCTACGGGGTGAGACAATTATACATAATTGCCCCAGCGAGAGTTATAACTCTCCACTAGGCTTTATAAGCAAAGCAAGGAATAACTAAAGCAATAAGAGCCTTCAAGATATTCACTAGCAGTTCTGATAATGAGCAAGAGTTCAATCAATATTAAAATATGAGAACATCTATGCTATTCAAGATAACATCAATCAAATAACTCGTAGATAACTCTAACAGATATACTACGCTGTTGATTATGTTTTTCAAACATTATTGTTATGCCCTGTGGAGATGAGGCTGACCACTCATACTCCAACTGATCGCTAAGAAGTCACATTAGTATCATACATAGGTCATTAAAAGAGCCGGATTCTTATGACCTCATCTTCCTCAGTCAGTTAGAGGATCGAATGTTAGATATCTGGCGGGATATATTTTGTTATAGCTCTCCAGGGTAAACTGGACCTTCGCTATTTTAGAGTTACAGTGGCGTTCTGTACTCTCTTCGTCATCGGAAGATTTCTTGTTTATCTTTTATCGATGCGGTGTTTGTGTCTTTAAGGGAGTGTAGATATACATCTCACCTTTAGGACTTTATGGTGGGGTCTGATGGACTACTAGAATCTACATCATCCTCTCACCTTTTCTTTTATAGTGAAGGTATGACGGACTACAAGAATCTACATCAAATACCTACACTAGGATGTAAGGTTCTACACATCCATGTACCCCACATACTCAAAAGTATGTGATCCAGGAGTTCCCTGAGGAAAACCTGTTTCACCATCATTTAGATTCTGACAATGATGGATCTATGATCAGGGCTCTACATTTCACTTGATTAGTTAGGTACATTCAGTATTCATATCATCATACAAAAACACTAGCATCATGGCTATATATGAGAATACTAAAATGTAGCAAGCCTAACTCATTTCAATTACCAGTTCTCAACTATCTCATCACAAGTCATCTGTTAAGCATGACCTTGATGGTGTTTATGGCTCTTACAGCCCATAAATCACAAAAGATGTCACTTAGCAGTGCATCAAGATGATTCACTATTCATAAAGCTTAAGACATGCTTCCAATGAATATAACATGGTATTTCATACCTAGGTATGACCATTATCTCATAATAAACTGCATGGTTAGTTCAACAGATAATAATAAACAATTCAATAGTTAGGGATGCATTCCCAATTAGGGTTTCACTTGGAATCACCCTCAACTAGGGTTTCACATGGAATCACCCTCAACTAGGGTTTCACATGGAATCACCCTCAACTAGGGTTTAATTCAATAACCCTGTCAATTAGGGTTTACTGTTCATCTTTCATGTCATCACCCTAAAATTAGGGTTTACTATTCACTCCATGGTGAATTGTACTCATTACATCATTATGTAAGAGAAACATCATCATTAAGGCTGCTTAATTAGAATTAAGATCCATTAGATATTATAAATAGGGTTTCCATGACCTCACATAGGTGGGTCATTCCCTAATCATGCACATTCATGTGTAATTAAAGTATCTCACTTGAGTTTCCTCCTTAAAAGGGTACTTTCCCTCTCTAGGATACTTTCTCTCTCTAGAAATACTTTCTCTCTTCTCTCACTAGTAGATGGTGACAACACCACTCTAGATCAGGTTGAGATAAGTCTCCATTGACTAACATGATCCAAAACATCAACATCATGTGATTAGGGTTTGATTAGAACAAGGTTTTACCCCTTAGGACCCCTCAAGGGTATTTTGGTAATTTGCCACATGATTACCATCATGGGTTAACTCACTAATCACATAGTCCCTTAATGACCTAGGTTACCATTAGGGTTTAGATTGAATCATCATTGAACTAATTACATCATCAAATGGTTAAGTACAAACCATCACCAATCTCCAAACGGTTTCAACCTTCAAACGGTTTCAACCACCCAAACGGTCTTGAGACCGTTTGGATCCAAACGGTCTTGAGACCGTTTGGAGGTGAAGACCGTTTGGAAGGGTTGACTTCCAAACCGTTTGGAGCTTCAATCGGTTTGAAACCGTTTAATCAAAATTACTTGAGATCGATTGGACCAAACGATCCTGAGGTCGTTTGAGCCCAAACGGTCTTGAGACCGTTTGGATCCAAACGGTCTTGAGACCGTTTGGTCCAAAAAGGGCTCAAACCGTTTGGACCTCCAAAGTGGTTCAAAGGTTACCAATGTTCATGGATATGTGTGTTGAAGTCCTCAAATGGTCAAAGCTATGCTAACCATTTATAATTTGAGTCAGTTAGGGTTAGCCTTAACCACTTAGACATCCAATTGACCCTCAATTGCAAGCCAATTAGGGTTCAATCCTCCTCAATTAGGGTTTTAATTCGATTGGTCATCAATGTTCAACAATGTGAATCAATTCAAGGTTGAACCTATCAATTGACCTCCAATTGGGCTCAAACTTGGACCAAACGGTCTTGAGGTCGTTTGGACATCATCCAAACGGTCTTGAGACCGTTTGCCCAAAGTTTGACCAAAATCCAAGTCGTTTTGACTAAGGTTGAAGTCCAATTAGGTCAAAATCAGCAATTTTCATCAATTCATCAATTTCCTACAATTGGACCCTCAAACCATTAGATTAACTTAACCCTAGACCTTCAAACGGTCTTGGGTTGTGCCCAAACGGTCTTAGGACCGTTTGGAGAAATCCCCAAACGGTCTTGAGACCGTTTGGGTCCTTCAACCCAAAACTCAACAAGATCTATATGTCAAATCAGCACTCTTTCACCCGATTAGGGTTTCATGTTGAAGTGCCTTCAACTTTCAATTGGTTAAGAATTAGACTTTGATTCTTTGCAGAGATGAAATTCAATATGTTAGGAACAGACCCTCAAACGGTCATCCTTTGGTCAACCCTTTCAAATGGTCTTGAGACCGTTTCAATCCAAATGGTCTTGCAAGACCGTTTGAGAGCAAACGGTTTGAAACCGTTTGAACCCAAACGGTTTGCAACCGTTTGGACCAAAAGGTCCAAGGTCGTTTGAAAAAGTAACATAGAGAGTCACGCCCCTCATCTTCAACCTCTAGCAAGGTCGGTTTCTCCACTGATTTGCTTGCAAACGTGCAAGGAAGAAGGGAGGTAGAAGGAGAATTTACCAAGTAAATTGCAAGAATTGAACATACATATAAAGCATAAGTTTAGAGTTATAAAACCCGCCTCAAACTTGATCCTAAAGCTCCAAGCCTTCAAGCTCCAAGCTTTAATGGCGTCCTTTAGCTTCCACAACTTGGTCAGGGGTGAATTCTCCAAGGAAACGTTGCTTTGGTCGGCTAGAACAAGAAGACTAAGTAAGCTAACCACAAAACCAACCTTAGAAAGTGAATTCCTCCATGAATTCGAGCTAGAAGGTGGGGTTCTCTTACCTAGGACAGGTTGGTCGTCCCCCCCTGAGCTCCAGAGCTATCCTTGGCCGTTTGAGCAAGAAAAGAAGAGAAGTGAAGGAAAGAAAGTTCGTTCACTTAATTGCAAGGGAAAAGGGCTTATATACTTTAGCCTCTTTTACACCCTAAGGACCTCACAAGATTGGAAATCACATCTAGGCCCCTCCTTGCTCAAGGGCACGACAAAACCTATCTATCCTTATGCAAATCTCATGAAATCTCAAGATCTAAGGGTAAAGGAATCCAACCTTCAACTAGGGTACATACATGAAAGGGTTTCATACCCATTCTAGGTGATTTCTATCACAAAGGTCATTTTTCTCATCTAATTATTAAATGATGTATCCCTTTCATCATTTCTACTCTAAATGATGATAAGAGTCATAAAAGATATTCTAGATATTAAGAATCACAACTTGGACCCCTCAATTTGGGTAAATTGCACTTTACCCCAAATTAGGGTTTCTAAGCATGGGAATTGCTTCCACAGCTGCACCTTGGTGCTCAAGCTTGGGAAATCCCTCAAACTTTACCATAACCATTCTCATGATGTCTCAACATCAAAGGAACATCTTATCTTGTGAATTTTGCAAGTTCAACCCTTAAACTGGGTAATTTGCACATAGGTCCCTGCATACAACACAATGCTACAATTTTATACAAAAAGGAGCGAAATTGAAAGTAAATGTTCCTGAGGAACTTAATTACATGCCAGGGAGTGTTCACAAGTATATTAATTACATATTTAGGCAAAACTTCCAGGGTTAGGTCATAACCCAGGTCAGGGGTGTTACAGATTCTTTACCCCTTCAATAGGATTTCGTCCCCGAAATCGATAAAGCATCTTATAAGAAAAGAGCAGGATATTTTCTTCTCATTTCATCTTCTAGTTCCCAAGTGGCTTCTTCAACACCACGATGGTTCCAGAGGACTTTTACAAGGCTTATATCCTTCTTCTTTAACTTTTTAGTTCTGTTATCGAGGATTGACACTGGTCCCTCCTCATACGTTATATCTTCATTCAATTCTACTTCCATAGGTTGTAGAACTGACTCGGTATTTGGATGACATTTCCTCAGCATGGAAATGTGAAACACAGGGTGCAGCTTCTGCAACTCTAGAGGTAACTCTAGTCTATAGGCCACCTTCCCAACTTTTTCAACAATTGTATAAGGTCCCATAAATCTAGGAGCTAACTTTCCTTTCTTCCCAAAACGAAGGACTCCTTTCCAAGGTGAGACCTTGAGATACACTTTGTCTCCAACTTGAAATTCTAGGGGTCTACGACGTTTATCGGCATATGACTTCTGCCTATCTTGTGCAGTCTTAAGTTGTTGTTGTATAACTTTAATCTTTTCTGTAGTTTGCTGCACAAGATCAGGGCCTAACAACTGGTGCTCACCAGTTTCATACCAACACAAGGGTGATCTACAACATCTACCATATAAGGCTTCATATGGTGCCATATCAATGCTATGTTGATAGCTATTGTTATAGGCAAACTCTATCAAGCTTAGATGTAGATCCCAACTCCCGGTAAACTGGAGAACACATGCTCTCAACAGATCTTCTAGGGTCTGTATAGTTCTTTCTGACTGTCCATCAGTCTGGGGATGAAAGGCTGTACTAAACCTTAGCTTGGTGCCTAGGGCTCTGTGTAACTGTTCCCAAAAGCGACTTGTAAACTGGGGACCTCTGTCAGAAACTATAGTGACAGGAACTCCGTGCAAACACACTATCTCTTGGACATATATCTGGGATAACCTTTCAGCAGTATAGGTTGTTTTGACAGGTAAGAAATGCGCTGTCTTTGTCAACCTATCAACAACTACCCAAATGGAATCATGTCCTTTGTTTGTCCTGGGTAGGCCAACAACAAAGTCCATGGTTACATGGTCCCACTTCCACTGTGGTATGGGTAAGGGTTGCATTGTCCCTGCAGGTTTCTGGTGTTCAGCCTTGACCTGCTGATACACATGACACCTCAGAACAAACTCAGCTACATCCTTCTTCATCCCAGGCCACCAATACATATCCTTCAAGTTTCGATACATCTTGGTGCTCCCTGGATGCATAGCATACATCGAAGAATGAGCTTCTTCCAGGACTAACTTCCTCAGGTTGTCCACATCTGGCACTATCATCCTTCCATGATAGCATGCCATCTGGTCATCTGACTCATGAAAACCTTCTCGCTTCTCATCTCCAAACTTAGATCTAATCTGCTGTATAAAAACATCTACTTGTTGTGCCTCCTTTATCTGCTCTCTTAAGGTAGGTTTAATCTGCATCTCAGCTAACAGACCAGCTAACAATGATGCCTTTATTTGCACATTGTCTTGCCTTAAAGAGATAAGCATATCTCTTCTAGAGCATACTAAGGAACTTAGTTGTGCCCTATCCATGGTTGATGTTGCTGATTTCCTACTCAAGGCATCAGCAACCACATTGGCTTTGCCCGGATGGTAATCAATTGTACAATCGTAGTCCTTGATTAACTCCATCCAGCGACGTTGCCTCAAATTAAGCTCATGCTGAGTGAAGATGTATTTAAGGTTCTTGTGGTCTGTGAAAATCTGAAAAGTTTCTCCGTAGAGATAATGTCTCCAGATTTTCAAAGCATGGACCACAGCAGCTAACTCTAGATCGTGTGTCGGATAATTCTCCTCGTGTTTCTTAAGCTGTCGGGAAGCAAAAGAAATCACTTGTTTATCCTGCATCAACACACATCCAAGTCCATTCTTGGAGGCATCACAAAAGATTATATATTCCTTTCCTTGCTCAGGTAACACAAGCACAGGTGCACTTGTCAACCTCTCCTTCAACAGCTGAAAAGACTGTTGACACTTATCACTCCAAGCAAAAGGAACATCCTTTCGGGTTAACTTGGTCAAAGGTAAGGCTATAGAACTGAAATTTTTAATAAACCTTCGATAATAACCAGCTAACCCCAAGAAACTTCTAATCTCCGTCGGTGTCTTCGGTTGTTCCCACTGCAGAACAGACTCTATCTTTGCAGGGTCAACACGAATTCCCGAGGCAGATACCACATGTCCAAGGAAGGATACTTCAGATAACCAAAACTCACACTTGCTAAACTTAGCGTATAGCTTATGTTCCCTTAGCAAGGTCAAAGTCCGGCGAAGGTGCTGCTCATGCTGCTGAGCATCCTTACTATAAATCAGTATGTCATCTATGAAGACGACAACGCACTGATCAAGAAAAGGTCGAAAGACTCTATTCATGAGTTCCATAAATGCAGCCGGTGCATTGGTTAGTCCAAACGACATAACTGTGAACTCATAGTGACCATATCTTGTCCTAAAGGCAGACTTGGATATGTCACTGTCCTTAATGCGGATTTGATGATATCCAGACCTTAAGTCTATCTTGGAAAAGACTGTTGCCCCACGCAACTGGTCGAAAAGATCATCAATCCTCGGCAAAGGATACTTATTCTTTATTGTTACTTTATTGAGTTGTCTATAATCAATGCATAACGGCATCGATCCATCTTTCTTTTTAACAAACAAAACCGGAGCACCCCAAGGTGAGGTACTCGGTCGGATGAAACCCTTCTCAAGTAACTCTTGAAGCTGTTTCTTGAGTTCTGCCATCTCAGCAGGCGCCATCCTATACGGAGTCTGGGATATGGGTTTCGTATCTGGGACCAAATTGATCTCAAAATCAATTTCCCGGGGTGGTGGTATACCAGGAAGTTCTTCGGGAAACACATCCTCGAATTCCCTGACTATCGGAATTTCAGCAGGGTTGGAACTCCCCTTGGTAACATCTACCACATGGGCTAAGAATGCGTAGCATCCTTGCCTCATCAACTTATCAGCAACCATAGCTGATACAAGACAGGTGGGCAGAATCTTTCTTTCACCTTGAAAGATCCATGTGTTGCTTTCATCAGCAAACACAGCCAGCTTGGACTCACAATCCAAGACAACTCGATACCTTTCCAAGGTATCCATCCCTAGGATTATATCAAATCCTTGCATATCAAGCGGTATAAGATCCACTTGAATGCGATGCTTAGAAAAGGAAAGTACACAAGGAGAGCATACTTCTTGTAGAACAGCAGACCCACTCAACGGAGTCTCCAACAACAACTCATCTGCCCTATGACTAGTTATCATATTGCAGTTACGAATCACTCTTCGAGTGATGAAAGAGTGCGTAGCACCCGGGTCAATCAAAACAGATACTACACAAGATTTAGACATATCAGAATGTAAAAGTTCCATCTGACCTGTCACTACTTGTGGATTGACCACTGCCTCTGGTGGGTTCATAGCATAGAACCTCGCCGTAGCCTGTTGTTGAGGTGGTGCTGATGATCCAGCTTGAGACGCTTGCCCGCGTCCTCGACCTGTTCCTTGAGATTGTCCTCCCTGTGATCCCTGTTTTCCTTGTCTCGGAGGCTGTGTCACACTGACAGGCCTAGATCGGCAGTCCTTCATCAAATGTCCCACCTTACCACAGTTGTAGCATCTTCCTTCTTGCAGTCTTTGTGGTCCGGTAGCAGACATTGATGCAGAACTCTGTGTCCCCCGAGGTGGTTGTCCTCTTCCTCTACCTCTACTAAGAGACCACTGAGTCCGAGGACTAGATCTAGATGGTGGGGGGTTAGGCGCAGAAGATCTAGATTTCTTAAAGTCCATAGATGAAGAACCCTGGAACTGTGGATACCTCTTCTGTGTTTGCCTCTTCTCAACCACAGATCTCTCTATCCTTCGGACTGACTCAACGAAGGTAGAGAATCTCTCTCGGTTCTCTAAGGCAGACACTGGGGTAGACATGTCAGCATTCAACCCCTTCTCAAATCTCCTGATTCTCTCTTCATCCGTAGCAGCCATGTGCGGACAGAACCGCAACAACTCCATAAACTTAGCTTCATACTCGCTAATGTTCATCATACCCTGTCTCAGTCTCTCAAACTGAGAGATCTTCTCATCTAGGAAGGTCTTTGGGAAATATCTTTGGACAAACTCCCACCGAAAATCTTCCCACGAGATCTCTATTCCAGGTCTCTTCTGTTCTTCCATGGTCCACCAGTGACCAGCACTTCCTTTGAGAAGATAGACAACATGTCTAACCTTCTCAGCTTCAGGGATGTTGAGGATCCTAAAAGCCTTCTCCAGCTCTGTCAACCACAGATCAGCATCTGCGGGGTCAGCAATCCCATGGTACTCGGTGGCTCCGACACGACGTAGTCGCTCGAACGTCTTCCCGATACCTTGCCCCTCAGGCTGGACAGGTGCCCTAGGTGCAGGCATAGGCAACCTGTCGGTTATATGTGTCATGGCAGTCATGAACTGCCCAAACATTGTCTGGACTGCTAGGTTACCCATGTCAGCTGGGTCAAGCTGGGGTGGCTCTCTAGGTTGTTCTGGTACAGGCTGTTCCACCTCTGGTACTCCTGCACCGCCTTGAGGTGCACTGGCACTACTTTGTTCCACATACTCATCATGTGGCTCTGACATTCTTAAGTATCTTCTTCTCCTGAGGAGCAGAAGATTCTATTAGATGAGGAAGGAGTACTAAAAGTAGACTCGACATCCTAAGTCCTATGCCTCTGTAGACTCGACTGAACCTGGAGCTCTGATACCACTTAATTGTGGGCTCCGATCTCCAAACCACGAATTAATCCCGATTTAATCATGTGCGGAAGCAATCGGTAAACAGCGGAAGACAAAAATCACGGGAAATTAAAACTTTTCGAGACAAGAGCCTGAAACCACAAACCTTTTCCATAGAAAAAGGATTTAACTGTTTACATCACTGACAATTACTTCTTGAGTAATTATATACAACATGATACCAAAATTCTCAAGAATTCATACTCCAAAACATTTCAGGACCTGAGAGTACAGAGGACACATAGGACTTGACTCTAACTACACCATGAAGCAGGCTAGATCTCCACCTGAGATATTTACTGCTCCTGATGCTGCTGTTGCTGGGATTGGTCACCTGTGTTCTTGTTCCTCCGTCTTCGACGACCACCTAAAAAGTAGAAGTCTACGGGGTGAGACAATTATACATAATTGCCCCAGCGAGAGTTATAACTCTCCACTAGGCTTTATAAGCAAAGCAAGGAATAACTAAAGCAATAAGAGCCTTCAAGATATTCACTAGCAGTTCTGATAATGAGCAAGAGTTCAATCAATATTAAAATATGAGAACATCTATGCTATTCAAGATAACATCAATCAAATAACTCGTAGATAACTCTAACAGATATACTACGCTGTTGATTATGTTTTTCAAACATTATTGTTATGCCCTGTGGAGATGAGGCTGACCACTCATACTCCAACTGATCGCTAAGAAGTCACATCAGTATCATACATAGGTCATTAAAAGAGCCGGATTCTTATGACCTCATCTTCCTCAGTCAGTTAGAGGATCGAATGTTAGATATCTGGCGGGATATATTTTGTTATAGCTCTCCAGGGTAAACTGGACCTTCGCTATTTTAGAGTTACAGTGGCGTTCTGTACTCTCTTCGTCATCGGAAGATTTCTTGTTTATCTTTTATCGATGCGGTGTTTGTGTCTTTAAGGGAGTGTAGATATACATCTCACCTTTAGGACTTTATGGTGGGGTCTGATGGACTACTAGAATCTACATCATCCTCTCACCTTTTCTTTTATAGTGAAGGTATGACGGACTACAAGAATCTACATCAAATACCTACACTAGGATGTAAGGTTCTACACATCCATGTACCCCACATACTCAAAAGTATGTGATCCAGGAGTTCCCTGAGGAAAACCTGTTTCACCATCATTTAGATTCTGACAATGATGGATCTATGATCAGGGCTCTACATTTCACTTGATTAGTTAGGTACATTCAATATTCATATCATCATACAAAAACACTAGCATCATGGCTATATATGAGAATACTAAAATGTAGCAAGCCTAACTCATTTCAATTACCAGTTCTCAACTATCTCATCACAAGTCATATGTTAAGCATGACCTTGATGGTGTTTATGGCTCTTACAGCCCATAAATCACAAAAGATGTCACTTAGCAGTGCATCAAGATGATTCACTATTCATAAAGCTTAAGACATGCTTCCAATGAATATAACATGGTATTTCATACCTGGGTATGACCATTATCTCATAATAACCTGCATGGTTAGTTCAACAGATAATAATAAACAATTCAATAGTTAGGGATGCATTCCCAATTAGGGTTTCACTTGGAATCACCCTCAACTAGGGTTTCACATGGAATCACCCTCAACTAAGGTTTCACATGGAATCACCCTCAACTAGGGTTTAATTCAATAACCCTGTCAATTAGGGTTTACTGTTCATCTTTCATGTCATCACCCTAAAATTAGGGTTTACTATTCACTCCATGGTGAATTGTACTCATTACATCATTATGTAAGAGAAACATCATCATTAAGGCTTCTTAATTAGAATTAAGATCCATTAGATATTATAAATAGGGTTTCCATGACCTCACATAGGTGGGTCATTCCCTAATCATGCACATTCATGTGTAATTAAAGTATCTCACTTGAGTTTCCTCCTTAAAAGGGTACTTTCCCTCTCTAGGATACTTTCTCTCTCTAGAAATACTTTCTCTCTTCTCTCACTAGTAGATGGTGACAACACCACTCTAGATCAGGTTGAGATAAGTCTCCATTGACTAACATGATCCAAAACATCAACATCATGTGATTAGGGTTTGATTAGAACAAGGTTTTACCCCTTAGGACCCCTCAAGGGTATTTTGGTAATTTGCCACATGATTACCATCATGGGTTAACTCACTAATCACATAGTCCCTTAATGACCTAGGTTACCATTAGGGTTTAGATTGAATCATCATTGAACTAATTACATCATCAAATGGTTAAGTACAAACCATCACCAATCTCCAAACGGTTTCAACCTTCAAACGGTTTCAACCACCCAAACGGTCTTGAGACCGTTTGACCCCAAACGGTCTTGAGACCGTTTGGATCCAAACGGTCTTGAGACCGTTTGGAGGTGAAGACCGTTTGGAAGGGTTGACTTCCAAACCGTTTGGAGCTTCAATCGGTTTGAAACCGTTTAATCAAAATTACTTGAGATCGATTGGACCAAACGATCCTGAGGTCGTTTGAGCCCAAACGGTCTTGAGACCGTTTGGTCCAAAAAGGGCTCAAACCGTTTGGACCTCCAAAGTGGTTCAAAGGTTACCAATGTTCATGGATATGTGTGTTGAAGTCCTCAAATGGTCAAAGCTATGCTAACCATTTATAATTTGAGTCAGTTAGGGTTAGCCTTAACCACTTAGACATCCAATTGACCCTCAATTGCAAGCCAATTAGGGTTCAATCCTCCTCAATTAGGGTTTTAATTCGATTGGTCATCAATGTTCAACAATGTGAATCAATTCAAGGTTGAACCTATCAATTGACCTCCAATCGGGCTCAAACTTGGACCAAACGGTCTTGAGGTCGTTTGGACATCATCCAAACGGTCTTGAGACCGTTTGCCCAAAGTTTGACCAAAATCCAAGTCATTTTGACTAAGGTTGAAGTCCAATTAGGTCAAAATCAGCAATTTTCATCAATTCATCAATTTCCTACAATTGGACCCTCAAACCATTAGATTAACTTAACCCTAGACCTTCAAACGGTCTTGGGTTGTGCCCAAATGGTCTTAGGACCGTTTGGAGAAATCCCCAAACGGTCTTGAGACCGTTTGGGTCCTTCAACCCAAAACTCAACAAGATCTATATGTCAAATCAGCACTCTTTCACCCGATTAGGGTTTCATGTTGAAGTGCCTTCAACTTTCAATTGGTTAAGAATTAGACTTTGATTCTTTGCAGAGATGAAATTCAATATGTTAGGAACAGACCCTCAAACGGTCGTCCTTTGGTCAACCCTTTCAAACGGTCTTGAGACCGTTTCAATCCAAATGGTCTTGCAAGACCGTTTGAGAGCAAACGGTTTGAAACCGTTTGAACCCAAACGGTTTGCAACCGTTTGGACCAAAAGGTCCAAGGTCGTTTGAAAAAGTAACATAGAGAGTCACGCCCCTCATCTTCAACCTCTAGCAAGGTCGGTTTCTCCACTGATTTGCTTGCAAACGTGCAAGGAAGAAGGGAGGTAGAAGGAGAATTTACCAAGTAAATTTGCAAGAATTGAACATACATATAAAGCATAAGTTTAGAGTTATAAAACCCGCCTCAAAGTTGATCCTAAAGCTCCAAGCCTTCAAGATCCAAGCTTTAATGGCTTCCTTGAGCTTCCACAACTTGGTCAGGGGTGAATTCTCCAAGGAAACGTTGCTTTGGTCGGCTAGAACAAGAAGACTAAGTAAGCTAACCACAAAACCAACCTTAGAAAGTGAATTCCTCCATGAATTCGAGCTAGAAGGTGGGGTTCTCTTACCTAGGACAGGTTGGTCGTCCCCCCCTGAGCTCCAGAGCTATCCTTGGCCGTTTGAGCAAGAAAAGAAGAGAAGTGAAGGAAAGAAAGTTCATTCACTTAATTGCAAGGGAAAAGGGCTTATATACTTTAGCCTCTTTTACACCCTAAGGACCTCACAAGATTGGAAATCACATCTAGGCCCCTCCTTGCTCAAGGGCACGACCAAACCTATCTATCCTTATGCAAATCTCATGAAATCTCAAGATCTAAGGGTAAAGGAATCCAACCTTCAACTAGGGTACATACATGAAAGGGTTTCATACCCATTCTAGGTGATTTCTATCACAAAGGTCATTTTTCTCATCTAATTATTAAATGATGTATCCCTTTCATCATTTCTACTCTAAATGATGATAAGAGTCATAAAAGATATTCTAGATATTAAGAATCACAACTTGGACCCCTCAATTTGGGTAAATTGCACTTTACCCCAAATTAGGGTTTCTAAGCATGGGAATTGCTTCCACAGCTGCACCTTGGTGCTCAAGCTTGGGAAATCCCTAAAACTTTACCATAACCATTCTCATGATGTCTCAACATCAAAGGAACATCTTATCTTGTGAATTTTGCAAGTTCAACCCTTAAACTGGGTAATTTGCACATAGGTCCCTGCATACAACACAATGCTACAATTTTATACAAAAAGGAGCGAAATTGAAAGTAAATGTTCCTGAGGAACTTAATTACATGCCAGGGAGTGTTCACAAGTATATTAATTACATATTTAGGCAAAACTTCCAGGGTTAGGTCATAACCCAGGTCAGGGGTGTTACAATGGGGGAGCTTACATTGTCAAGTGGTAATTGCTTTGTCCTAGGACCATGCTTAGTTTCTTGGTTCTCTAAGAAATAAGGTATTGTGACTCTTTCAATTACCGAGGCCGAATACATTACATATGGAAGTTATTGTGCCCAAGTCCTATGGATGAAGAAAATGCTCCAAGACTTTAATGTTTATTATGACGCTTCTCCCATCTAATGTGATAATACTAGTGTAATTAATATTTTTCACAACAATATGAACAAATAACAACCTATCCTAGTTTGTTCATATAAGTATAGAACTTGGTTTAGGATGGTTTGGAGATATCCATCACTTGTTCATGCATCATTCCTAATAAGTTGTACAAATTACACCTATACAAAACATCATTTAGGTAACAAGATGTACAAGCATTCCAACACACATATTACTACATTTATTAGTAACTGGATCTTGTCTAAGTTCCTTGATTGCCTGAAAAACTTAATTTACACATTAGTGACACAAATGAGAAATATTTTATCATAAAATTTAGAGTGTGAGATATCCAGAAAACTAAATCTCTCCCTTGTGATGATGAAAAATATTTTTGAAAGACAAAGTTTAGATAGCCAAAGTTAGAGTGTCATACCTTTGATATGGTATATAAATAAATTTATCTCATGAATTTCCTCCCTCTTTGTCAAAGTCAAAAAGGCACGCATACTAACCAAATCCCCCCTCAAGGAGTTACTTCCCCTCAAAAAGATAATTGTATGGAAGGGGACCTCATACCCAAGTAGCAAAGCATATCAAATGAAAGTAGCAATTGAAACAACATGGTATGATATACAAAAATCCACAACTGGATCAAATAATATTTAGTAATGATGTCCCAAGTTTGTTGAGAAGATGTTAAGTCCTTCATGATATATATATCCCCTGAAGCACAAAAAAGATATCAACAATGATTCTCTAAGACAATGATAAGGAATGTTAAGTCCATAATTGTCAAAGGAAGGCAAGAAATGGAAACCATGATCTTTCTATAAGATAATCAATACCAATGCAAAAGATGCTAAATCCTTGATAATAGAGAGATGCCATTAAAACTAATGGAAAAACAAAAAAGAATCTCTAGAACAATACAAATAGATGTTAAGCCCATAATTGATACAGAGAAGGCATAAAAAATAAACAAAAGATAGAAAGATAAATCACATGATTTGATCTCCCTTATAATTTCACACGCATAAAAAATTGAACTAAAAAAAACTAACCACCAAGATAATGATAACCATTAAAGAACTACAACATACTTGTAGTATGTACAATAATTCATTTCATACCATAAAAATTAAAGAAACATGCAGAAAATCGAGTCTGACTACCAATTACAAGATAGGCAAAATAAAACATGACAACCAACAATTTGTTCAAACTGTATATTGAACAAATTTCCCATATATATATATATATAATTTTGATCAAGAGGTAGTCTGTTGGAAGTTTTATCCACCATAATATAGACCTCTACCAATTATTTTTATTGGAAATATCAATTCAAAAACTATCCATCAATAGTAAAGTATAATCAATTTAAAGCTAATAATTTAAATAAGATTGAATGGATATCCATTCAAGGTCATGATCTTCCAAAACCTCATAAAATGAGAGGTTCTTAGAACCCAAACTATGTTGTTGTGACTCTTCTTCTTATATGATCATGAGAAAGCATAATGACTAAATCTCCCACCAACAAAGCATGTAACATCGTTAATGAAGAGAGAATAACTAAAATTTAGTTTTACAAAAATAGGCCATTGTTTCTTCTTCTTATTTTCTTTGCTTGGAATATAATCAACAAAACTTGTACCAACACGACCATTGTGAGAATACAATATACTTTTCAACATATTTCTGCTATTTAAAATTGTATTGAAAGATCTCTTAAACTTTTTATTTTCCTTGTTAATCATTAATGAGTCATTTTTTTACATTTTTTGGGTGGTCAGTGATGTGGTTCTTTCTCAGGGGTGGTTCCCATGTATATAAAATCAATGTGTCTTTAGTGGTAGATATTAAGCATCTTCTAGTACTAGCAAAGTTATCTTCAAGTATAGAAATTTATCATTTAAATTATCATTTATTTGAAGGATAAGATCATAGCCAACATGTGATCAAAGAATATGTCATTCCTCCATACCACTTGACTTTTATAAAGGGGTAGAAACTTGACTTCCACAAATTAGTATGTTGAGAAGCAAGATCATATATATTTTTCTTTATATATATCATTAAGCCCATTGAGTTCTACATTCAATGGCTCAACAATAGTATCTGATTTCTTTCTTTGTTTTCTTATAACTTTAACGTTTTATTATTTGTTTCAATAAGAGATCGATAAGTTTATTTTTAGAAAAAAATTGATAGATTTACCTCACTATCGTCAGTCATCACTTTGAGCACCTTCTTCCTCTTGTTCATCATTTTCAATATATTTGGCGATCAGACATTCAACTACATGGTGGCAACCTTTATCCTCATTATTGGACCCCATACTTGAAGAGGAATCCCAAGGAAGCATGATATGCCTTCTTCATTTTGTCTTTGGAATTCACAGTATTCTTTTTGAGTTCCGGGTAATTGTCCTTCCAGTGTCCCTTTTCCCTACAATCACAACATCTAGTAGAGTGACAATTTTGGTTAGAAGGAAAATTTAACTTCATACCTTTGTAGTTCTTTACTTCCTCACTAGTAGATGAGCTACTTGATGAAGAAGGTGGTTGTTTTGAAATCCTTGATTTGATGGATGTGCTCTTTTTCTTGTCATGATTTTATCCAAATATCAGATACTATTTCACAAGAGGAGGTTCTATTAAACTCACTAGGAGATAGGAAAGAATATAGATTACTTACAACTTTAGCATTCAATATATCATTTCTTACCATAGCCACATCCCATTGCTCAAGCCTCATTTTTGGAGGTACATATGGTAGGATGATCATTTTCCAAAGGTCAAGGCTAATCTATTGAAAGAAAATGTGCATGTGCAACTTCCAATGTGTATAGTTGGAGGCATAGAAAAGAGTAGACTGGTACAGATGTGCCCCTTCAAGGTTTAGCTATCCCAATATATTTTCCCCCATCTTTAAGACTCGTCGGAGCTCCACATCTTAAAAACTAGGTCGGATGACAATTGAAGGAATAATGGATAAGTGATGATTGACTCAATATGAGTTTAGACAAGGCTATATTTGGTGGAAAAGGGCACTAGATCTGTACTAAGCTTAAACTTGCTTGGGAGCATCTGAATGTAGCAAACTAGAATTCTATGTTTAAGAGAGATAGTATGTAGAGGTAATGCTCAAGTCTACTTCACGTGTATATATATATATATATATCATTTAGGGAAAACTTAAGAGTAGCTAAGATAGCTGTTGGGAGTATTTAGGCTGAATTTATTGAGAAACTAGTTGTCATATGATAGCTAATTGGGGTGAAAACGACTAATTGCACATTTCAGAGTTGTCCTTGGTCGACTTAAAATTCGACCGAGATGCATCTAGGTCGAATATAGTTTGACTGGAACACTGTTGAGACCACATGTGATCTAACGATAATGTTCAAGTTGATCTATATATAGCTCCTTATATTGATCATTGTTATTGCTCATTGTGTTAGTGCTTAGTATGTGTTTCCATCCAAATTTTTTCATAGCTTTAACCCACTCCACACCTACTAAAGATTCCTTGAGCAACCCTAGAGAAGGGAAGGGACATGACAATGGGAAAGAGATGACTAGAACAACTAGGTTGTGCGAGGAAGATGGCCATCATTGGGTGGAAGCATGAAGGTTATCCTGTTGTTTGTCGTCATATTGATAACGACTTATTGCTATAGAGAGCTATCGTCATTGGGTGTGCAAAAAACTGTCGTCGTCTTCTGGTTGGGAACAAGTGCATCTTAGTCGTAGTGTGGGGACTTGGGGCTTTCAAACCCTGATGAATTAGATTGTTCATGCGATTTTAATCCCCATCAAAACACTTGGAAGCACAATTGCTACGTCTACAACATGGAGTATAACATGTTGACGTCCTTTTTACTAGCCAGAATTGCTACATCCACAGTTTCACAGGCTCACCCGTACAAATCACCAAAGCAAGCCCATCTTTTCTGTATCCACTGTCATTAGTTCCTATCAGATCTTCATCACGACTCCGTTCTAGTGCTCGCCATTATCGCCCCCACACGGTACGCCGTCGAAGTGGTAGTTACCATCAGGAAATCTTGTGGGTTTGGATATTTTCCATCACAGATCACAGAAAAGCGGAAGAGGTCGTCAATCGGCAACGTCAGTGGCCACTGGCCAGGCGGGGCCTCGTATGTCTTGGCGTGAAAGGAACCTAACCGGAAATCCCACGCCACCAGGCGACGGCCACCGCCCAGGCGCCCCTCCTCTTTGAGGGAAGAAAGGGATAGGGCATAGAGCTAGAGTGAGAGGCGGGGCCGCCGGGGTGTGTGTTGCTGGCGGGCGGATGAACCCAACCCACAAATTAAAGGTGACGAGATAGCAACGTCTCTGTAGCTGACTGCTACTGCCCGGGGTTCGATATGGCGGGCGGGCAGGGGGCGGTCCCTGTTTGCTGTTGGAATGCCTCCGATTGGGACGTTGCTGTCCGGGAGGATACGGATACCGCCTGCTGGTACGAATTGGACGTGTTTTTTGGAAGGGCTCGAAGCTGTCCTTCCAGCTTCACGACCGTGCTACTTGTCTAAATCCTGATGGTGATCGTCTTTGTGTTTCCCCCGCGTCCTCCTACTGTGTTTCTGGGGTAAGATGAAATCTAACAGCAGATGCGACAGCAAGTTGTAACAGCAGATTTGGGCTGGTTTCTGGGAGTGTTATCACTTATTAGTAGTCTCAGGGGCTATTACGCGCGACTGTGAATACTCTGGTGGACTACGGAATCCGGTCGGTGACTCCGTTGTAGATGCAGGAAAGCCATTCGTAGCAAAACACCATCCTTTCTTGGAATCAAACCGGTATAATGCCACTGAAGACCATGAATCTACCGCCCGCCGGCGCCGTCCTGCCAAAAAAGCGCATAGTTCTCTGCTTCCACACCATTCCAGCCGCCACCGCCCCCACATGCCATAACAGGGTACGCTAGCTGTACGCCCACAGGTTGGTTGCTGGAATACTTCCGGGCAGACCGACGGCAGCCACTGCCGTCGACCGGTGACTCTCACCAGTCCTGTTAGGGTGGGGGGATGGCGAATAGGGAAGGGATTATCCACTCGCCGGAGCCCACCTCACATGGAATGGAACTATCCTTATCGCTCGGTGGGACATGCAGGGCACAGGGGATCGAGAGTGACGCCGACTGGCACTGTTTTTAGTCTTTAGTTTGGGTGGTATCCCGGACGGGAGAGACCCATGGACGTTGCGGATCACCTGAGTGGTCACTGGTCGGGGTCACTTGGACTAAGCGGAGGTAGTTGTTGGGCAGTCGGCATTAGTGACCTTGGAAGATTGGACAGTGGAACAGTCGCACTGAAGGGCACTCCTCATCAAGGAAGGTGAAGTTCAAACCACCGATGCGGCTTTTGTTTATGGGTGTATGATATTTTTATTGACTGCTGATATTTTTATCGACAGCTTGATTGTTACATTTGGTTTACCCACTCGACGGGCGCATCAATAGGTGAAGATAGCCGATCGAAATGAAACCTACCAGCAGCATGAAAACTCAGTATGCGTATCAAATATCTCTATCTCTGTTCATGTCTGGAGTGAGAAGGGATCATGCTGCGATGTGAATGAATCAAACCACATACACATAGCCTCTCTATTGGCTTCGGGTTGTCATTTTATAGCTTTAATTGAGTTACTCAGTTTAGTCCGGATAAAGAAATCAGTCTAATATGAATTTAGTCTTTGCTATTTAGAAATCCAGCCTAGTTTACTACTTGTCAGCCTGACAATTTAGATAAAGTAGCATGTAACCACGAGTTGATTCGCATTGTGAATTGGATATCCCGATTTGACTAGTTTAAGTTTGGCATGACATATTATAAGTCGGTCCAACTTAATCCCTGCAACCAATATAGTGTGTGTTTGACACAGGGAGGGTATAAGTTGGACGAGACTGATTTTGCGATTGTAATGTGCCATGCAGGTCCAAATCGGATAATAAAATCCGGATTCATATAATAATGTTCGTGAAACTCAGACCATTTGGGCTTGCTTCGGGATTCTGTATGTCAAAATTAGGATTAATTCAGTCCAACTCGCTGCAAGAATTTTATTTCCAGACGCAGATTGAATCTTGTTTCGTATGCCATTTCGTCTTATGTGCCAGGCCGACAATTACACAAAAATTACTGTCTGCAAACCGTCCGAATTGATTGCTGAACGGAATCAAATTATACTGATCCCATTATCTGGACTAACCCCAAACCCAACTATGATATAAGTCTCAATCCCTAACAAGGGCCTAAGATTAAATTCCATAAATTAAACAAGAAAATACCTCTAAATTTGGCATAGACGTGGGCACAAGTACTGTGTGTCTCATAGTAGCACGGTTCAAACACTAACAGGAAAGGAATAACCTTGTTGTGGACATGCATGGTTAAGGTATCGCATTCAAGTAATCCTTCGCTTTTTCTTTTGTTATTTTCCCAATCCTGTAGGCTGCTGGGGAAGGGGACTTCCATCCTCCTATGACATGATTATTGTTAGCGATATATAAAAGGATATGTAAGGGATAGGGCGACAGACATGTTGGGGTGGTGAAGACATCAAAGATGATGTTATAATGAAATTTTGTACGTTGTGCTTTTCTGTTTTGGAAACAAAAATCTTTTTATGTGTGACCAAGTTTTAAAACAAGTAAACACAAGGGCCGGTCTTTCCGACTTACTAGTCGCCATCAGTGCTCATTTGCGACAAAAAGACCAATGCGCCGTTAAGATCTCTGACCTTGATGAAAGTACTAATTTGTTAAGTCGGATTATAGTTGTTTCTTTTGAGAGTGGTGGCGTTCGGTGAGTTTTTGTGTGATTAAAAGGGACTTGTCTAATGTTGTTATGATATGATACATCTCGTAGAAGGATAAGTGACGAATGATTACTCTACTACTTTTCGGATAAAGGCCTCTATTTAGAGTATAGGCTTCTCTATCGAGACTGGAAACTTGAAAACGATTTGATTTGATAATCTTTTCGCTATGATGAGCTTATCCAAAGGCGAAATCCCAACCAATGCCTTAAGAAAAGACATGAAACTCTAGCGTTTAGGCTTGTAGGCCGGTCGGCTGCAGTGGTGGCTTCCACTTATATATGAATAGTATGGTTTAGAGTGGGAAGAAAAAGAGACAAAATTATGAGGAAGACAACACGTTAATTGCAATGAATGGGCCCAAACTGATCCTCTTCAGAGCGGATAGGATCATATGTCCAGTTTCTAATTAGGTTAATTCTAGGGGCGTCGGACTGGATTATAGGCTTGCTTGGTGGATTTCCATGAGGGATTGATTAATGGCGATATGTGAGTCACGCTGGGTAATGAACAGGAATTAGTGCTCATCAGATATCTACTGGTGCCGTAGGGTTGGTTTATAGACTGTTTGTAGGATTATTGGCTATTATTCAAAACTGTCAAGACTTAAATCTGCATGGTCTTACAGAGATGAGCATAATTTTTTAGTTTGAGTTCTTATTGAAACTTTTGTACTCATTGAATGTGCCATTTGAAGAAGACGTAACATTTGCCCCTCCTCTCTTTTATTTCTCGCTCAATTATCCATTATTGGTAATCCAAAATCTTCATGCAACAAATTCATTAAAAAAATGAAAGTTTTCATCTATATTCTAACAACATTTTACCTTTAAAATATGAACCCACTTCTGAGACATTGATAAACATGCTGTTATAAATTGTTTGACTAATTTCACTGATATACAAAATGTTTCCGAAAGGAAATCATGTTGTCACATATCTAGAACCATCCATCGAGTAGAGTTTACTTTCTATTAACAACTATGTTGGAAGGAAACCAATGATAAACATAATCATATTATTGCAAATGCACAAATTTCATTTCGATAATACTTTTTTTTTGATATAATTTGTCTAATTTTCTTGTTAACTATTAAGGAAGATGGCAGGATATGTGGAGCTCAACATATCGTTCCTACGCTTCACTAGTTGCCTTAAGCAATAGCCATGAGGCAATGCATGGTAAACTATTTGGAATGCATGTGACATACTAATCCCAAATGTCATTAGACAATTCAAGATAGAAGTTGTCGAAAGCATGTTAATTCATGAAGTGTTCTGATACATTGGTGAAGGTGGTTACATCAATCCCCAGGTCACCATAGTGTATTTATTTTGCTAAGCAACACCTATCATAGGTAGAAGATTTACTTTCTAATGGAAAATTTGAAATACAACATTTATTTCCACCTTCCCAAGTGAATTCAAGTGATGAAACACTAACACAAATGAAAGAATACTTTGACAGAGCATAATAGTGATTCCGTATATGTCCTTTGAAGGTAAAAGTCAAATCCTAGTTACCCATTCTTCTCGATAGTCTCTTTTATAACACACATTTCAACCATTACTCTTGTCCTTGTGAAGTTAAAATATCATGTAACAGATTATAGACGACTTAGGTGGATTGATAAAGAGAACTTTTGGTGCTCCATCATGTCAAGGAGAAGATATGTGCTAGTACATTGATAGGAAATAAAGTTAATCAATTAAAGCCTATATCACTAGTTAAAAATCAATGCAAAGGTGGACAATACTACAGAGCCAAGGATACATCTTTCACTTTTTCAATTCATGAGAAGACACGACAAACACAACACCAATCGAAGAAGTTAATGAAACTTAGGCTATTTACTACACACAACATCATTTTTCCAAACAAATCCTTCATTATAGATTCTATATTATCAATATTTTTTTTGGTTTCCATGGAGGTCTATTATAAGACCCCTGACCCAAGTTTTGGGATAACACTATTTTCTTTGTCTTAATATTGTGTTGGGAACCTTTCTCTAATCCTTTGGGTTACTGTTGGTCTATTACACTAACGAGTTTCTATCTTATGAAAGATCTTTTACTGAACTAACTAATTTCTACAAGTATACAGAAGTATTCGTAGTCGAGATCGAACACAAGGAGCTTAAGCAATTAACTAAACACAACAATACTAAGGTTCGACAATCTGGACCGTGTTAAAAGTAGAACCGGTTGATTAAACTAGAAAGTTTCAGAATTAAACAAACAGTAAATGGATTACTAAAAGAGATTAAAAATCAGATATGGAAGTATCTTGGACTTAGGGTTTCATCCACATATCATAGCATACAATAGGAGCATGAAATTTAAACATACTAAGCACTTATTTTAAAGAAGAGTTGTATGTTACACTTCACCTCTCGGTGCAAGTACAATGATCCTAACTCAATTCAACATTCCCATGTATGTAGTTAATTTTGGATCACAAACCTACTCCTCAACTCCATAATTTATACTCTCGTGGTAAAGAAGGAGTTCCCAAGAGAGTACCTCCTTACTCTCTGACCTATCTTCTCAGATCAAGCAAAAGAGCATAAAACATACACATAAGGGGCCAACCATACATGCAGAAAAGAAGAAACTGGTACTCACAAGGTGGAAAAATAAGCAACATAGAATTTAGTATGAAATTGTCATGTTCCATACATGCTATGACATGGGAGCTACTCTCCCATGTCCAAGAAAAGGAAACTACTCGTCCATAATAGTGTACAACAGAAAATGCACAGAAATTTCAGAGTTTAACATGATTTAGAGAAGGAAAAGCTAAGAAAACCCAAGGTGTAACCCAAGAGGAGTAGAATTCCAGCTTTAGCATGAAATCCCACTCCTACAGCTTCTTCAAATCGGACAAACCTCTCTCCCAAGCAACTTTGTGGAGTGGAGAAGCTCTGCTGCACCTTGGAGAAGAAGTTTGGAGAAGAAAAGAAGAATGTGGTTCTTTGGCAAGAAACCACCTTCTTCCACATCCAAAATAGCCCTCCTTGCTCTAGCCTTGCTCTGGGATGAAAGAGTTTCAAATTCTGATTAAAGATAACTGCTCCATAGAGTGGTTTCATCTTTTAAAAGGAAAGGAGTTGTATTTGAAAATTGCTGAAATTGACAGGCACACGTCGTGTCTTTCTCCGGACACAACGTGTCTTGTCTCGAGCAGTTGCTTCTGTATGAAGCACATGTCATGTTTGATTTAATACACGTAGTGTACTTTACCAGAAAGGCTAGACTCAGTTCTGAATTCCCAGGTACATGACGTGTCTTTTATGGACACGCCATGTACTTTTCTTCAGAGTCTAAAGTAATAGGTCGTCTGAAAATACACACATCGTGTCTTAAATGAGACACACCATGTGCATTGTTGTTTTAGCAGAATTAAAGTTCTGATCATCTGCAAGGCGTGGAGAAGTCCTGATAATGGTGAGATTGAGTTGGGATATCTCCAATTTGATCCCTTTGATGCAAATCTGCAATACACATCATGTGATAAGCAAAATAACAAAAAAGGTGGCAAGAGTAATATGAATAGAGGCTAAATGAGAACAAAATGAACTGAATTTGTGTGTGAAAACATGTGAAAAGTTGATGTGGAAACCACACAACAAATCCCTGTAAGATTGAACCATTGCTTATCCTTAAGAAAAAATAGCATAGCCACACAAATAAAGGAATGTTCAAGCTCGTGCATGGATCAAGCGAAATGAAGATATGCAGTAAACTCAATCAACCATGTACATTAGGTTTATTTTCATAGCTATCATCTCAATTAAACATCCAAGATAGAGAAGTTTTAGTTTAGCAATGGTGGTCACAAACTAAGCGAAATAATACTCTAAACAAAACTAAACATGATTTGGATAGTCAAGCCAAACAACTAGTGGATGTGCAACATAATGTTTTTTAGCTATTATGGATGTTTTGATGAAATCTTAATTAACTTTAACAATCTCAGTTGAGATCTCTTCTCAAAAGATATGACAATTGATTTTTTAGATTCCGACACTCGAATGCTAATTTAGGCTTACACACACTTGGAGTGCCGGTTGGGGTGTTATCTTTACCCTCTTTTGATTTTCATACCACCTAACCATCGTTGTCAGATCAGACTCACACTAGGCCAACATGATATGCGGGTTGTTTGCCATCTTTTATTGGGTAAAGTGAGAAAAAGATAAAAAAGATTTTTGCACAACACAAGGGAGTCAACGAGAAAGTTAAGTTAACAAGATTCCATTCATAATTTTTGCAAATTGTTTACTAAAAAAATGGTTGTGTATGCACTAAAAGTTTGGCAAGAGTATCCCGTATTCTGAACAGTGTTGTAGAGTTGGTTTATTTGCTAAAATTTGAGGCCGTTACATGTATTTAGCAATCAAAGATGTTAAAATTGATAATTTAAGCTACAATTACAAACCAAGATCATATACATGGGGAATTTCATTTTCCATTTGATTCATGCATGCCCTTTACTAATTCTTTCATATGGCCAAAAGAAATACAAGGTACAAGGTAGTTCAAGCATACAAGGTGCAAAAGTTCATTCTATCACAATAGCCTCATTTCATACTAAACTTTCCATGAAGGGAAATACAGATAATGAACATAAAAGACTGAAATAAAGAACTGACATAACCAAAAAAAGCAAATGATAAAAGCAAATGAAACAGAAACTACATTACGGGCCGGTTGCACCCCCCAAGCTTGAAATCTGCAGTATCCTCACTGCATCAATCGAGCTCATGAAGGTAATAATTGGATACCTGTCATGGGTAAGAATCAATAAGAGGGGCCAACTCCCCCGTGGTTAGTCTGAAAGAACTGGTTGACAAGATCATCCTCCAGGACATCTATCAGAGTGGGCTGTGGGGCAGACTCTGGCTACTGCGGTGGCAGTTGATACAGCTGCGGGATGGAGTAGTGGCCCTGTGAGATGTGCCACAAATCCATGCGGTGGACCATGTCATGTATCGTAGTATATTGTGTTCCCAGATGATCCAGGCGGTCGTCGATGTGATTGAACCACTGTTGCACGTAGTCGTATAGATGCCTGACATCAGGCATCACCCAAGAATACTCCGTCTGGGTGTTGGTGGAGGGAGGCAGTGGAGCAGAAAAAATAGAAGGGGCTGGAGGACATGAAGGTGCTGAAGGACCTGCCCTGGTATCATCAACAACTTTGGCTGCTGCCATCTCTTCATCAGTGGCCAACATGACTGTCCAATTGTCCTTGTTCTCTAAGGTGTCATGCTCAAGATCAGGAAGGTCAATATACTGATCATCATAAAAAAAACTGGCGGAACTTGTTGTCGTAGTTGGGAACCCTCGAGATCCAACTTGCAGAGAGAAGATACTGAATATCTACCAGGTTTCTGCTTGGTGCAGCCTCAAGCCCTGTAAAATAAACCTCAAGTTTCTGTGCAATCAAAGTAATTAAACTACCACACATGATGTCGCTGACGTCCCACTTCTTCACCTTCTTGATGTCAAGGAAACGTTGGAGAATATAGAAAGCAACATTAATTTCATGCTCATTCATCATGCCCCATAAGAAGAAAAGATCCTACTTCCCCACAACCCCTTGGGTTTCCTTCTTGGAAAAAACCCTGGTACTAAGAAGGCGATGAATATATCGAAAGATAGGGTTGTGGATAGCGGATGCCCTGGTTGCTTTTTCCTCATGGTGGTCCTCATTAGAAATCTCGAGCCAAAACTCGTCTCTATGAAAAGTAGGCGGGTAAGCAATTGTGCCATCATAGTGACACTCCAGTAACTCATAAAAACATCGAAAAGTGAGTTTGAAAGCACGACCCAAAAGCCTGAAACGTATAATACTGAAGGGCTCGAGCTTCTTCTATGGGTCTTGCTCGGTGATGAGTATCGTCAAAAACTCATATACAAGACGAGGGTGAGTGTTTGATACTGTAAGGTAGATGTAGCTCAACCCCAGGTCTTGTAGGTGCATGAGGACTTCATCCTTGAAGCCTAGATTCTTCATCATTTGCTGGAAAGCAAACCAAGAAGGAAGAACTCTCCTTGCAATCAGGAACTGGTATGTCGGGTCTTCCTCAGGGATGACCCAAAACTGTATAGTTGAGATGTATCCTGACACTTGGGAGGAGATGGCACCGTGATTGTGATTGCTGGTCTGCTTGAATGGAACCATTTCTGCTACTGACTGGTAACACACATCGTGTGATAATGCAGACACGTCATGTGTCTAAAACAAGAGTTCGGCTCAGACTGTAATGCAGACGCTGTGTGCAACTGGGTACACTCCGTGTACCTGAAGCTCTGCGAAAATTTGTAGGTCGTGAACGACAGATTTTGGGGGAAATGGAGGGGGGAAGCGGCGGGTGCTTGGACTTGGTGTGATTGAGGTGATGGCATCAGAGTAGCTGTTGACTTCCTTGGCGTCATGGAGGCATTTGGAGAGGAGGAAGATGGATCCCTTTCTCATGGCCTTGCTGGAGAAGATGATGGTGATGTGCTTTAGGAAGAAGAAGAAGACATTGGAAACTTGAGCTTGATGGTGAGTAGACCTTCCTTGTGCAAGGGTGCATGACGACGACAAAGTAGTTGAGTGAGATCTTGAAGAGGACACACCGTGAATAAGAGAAACACACGACGATGACTTGCTTGAGCTCGAGGGAGACACACCATGAGAAATGAACACGACGACGACAACACTTGGTCAGACGGTAGCAAGGAGGCAAGGGCTAGGGTTTTGGAGTCTCACACAACTCGAATGAGATTTTGAGTGAGAGGGACGGCTGTGTACTAGGTTATAAACTTGCATTTTCATCTAAAGACATGACTTGTTCAAATAAAGACACACCGTGTGTCTTTTCAGAACTCCCTTTCTGTAATAAAAGACACGTGGTGTTCTATAAGGGACATGCCGTGTGACTTTCCAAAAATTAAAAAAGCCCATTTTCACTAATAACTACACGGCGTGTTCTAATATAGACACGTCGTGTACTTTTTCCAGGTAGCTTATCCCTTTTCCTTCTACTATGGTACACATCGTGTCTGATTTAGAACACAACGTGTACTTCTTCAGAACACTTGACAGTTCCTTTTCTGCTTCGGAACACGACGTATGCAAATAAAGACACGCTATGTGTTTTTCCAGAATTCCTTCTGCCTTTGTTTTCTACTTGGGGACACGTCGTGTCTAAATTAGAACACGCTGTGTACTTTTCCAGGTTGAGGAGAACTTGTATCTACTGATTAGCGACACGACATGTCAAATAAAGACACGTCGTGTACCTAGAGATGTAACTCGTTTGCTGTGTTTCTGGAAGTAGAGACACGTCGTATCTTAATTAAGACACGCCATCTCTTATGTAGTTTATGTAGAAAATAGCATTTGTCAGCACAGAGTTAACAACAGATATGCAATGGAATTGTCTAAATTATTACATTCATCCATGACAAGCTTATTTACGAACTAAAGAGTGTTTTTGACTCAAATGACTAGAAACGAAATCTATCCTAATGTGGGTTCAACTCCCACGAGGTCCTCCATTTAGAGTCTGGAATGAGACTCTTCAATTTTCTTTCATGCATCTTGAAGGGAGCAAGAGGCTCCCTTGTGAATTTCATCCCCCGAAGTATACAACTTGCAACGTTGCCCATTTACTTTGAATGTTCCATCTTTGCCTTGTAATTCAACAACTCCATAAGGAAATATCTTCAATACGAGAAAAGGGTCGGACCACTTTGACTTTAGTTTTCCAGGAAATAGCTTAAGTCTTGAGTTGAACAACAACACTTTGTCTCCCTCTTTGAAATCCTTCCTCCAGATTCTTTTGTCATGCCACATATTGGTTCTTTCTTTACAGAGCCTTGCATTTTCATATGCATCAAGCCGTAGCTCTTCCAGTTCTTATAGCTACAAAAGATGCTTCTCACCAGCCAGCTTCATGTCAATGTTTAAGAACTTTATAGCCCATAATGCACAATGCTCTAGCTCCAGGGAAAGATGACAAGATTTACCATATATCATCTTAAATGGGGTTGTGCCTATGATGGTTTTGTAAGCCGTCCTATGCCCATAGTGCGTCATCTATCTTTAATGCCCAATCTTTCCTTGAGCTAGACACTATCTTCTCTAGAATGCTTTTCAGCTTCCAGTTAGAGACCTCTACTTGCCTGGAAGTTTGAGGATGGTAGGGCATAGAGACTTTATGTGTGACCCCATATTTAGAAAGAAGATTATTGAATTGTTTCTCAACAAAATGCGTACCACCATCTGAGATTACAACTCTTGGAACTCAAAAGCAAGGGAAGATGATTTTCTGAAAAATCTTAACTATAGACTTTGCATCTGGTGCTTGGGTTGGGATAGCCTCAACTCATTTAGAGACGTACTCAACTACGACAAGAATATATTGGTAACCACATGAAGATGGGAATGGTCCCATGTAATCAACTCCCCATATGTCGAACACCTCAATATCCAAGATAGAGTTAAGAGGCATATCATCACATCTAGAAATTCCTCCGATTCTTTGACATTTATCACAAGCTTTGACAAACAGATTAACATCTTTAAACAAAGTTGGCCAATAGAAACTAGCTTGTAGGATCATAGATACAATCTTCTCTCCTCTGAAGTGTCCTCCTTAAGGAGAGGCATGACATTTAGAAATAATGGTAGCTATCTCTTCTTCAGTGACACACCTTTGAATAAGTCCATCACTCCCATGTTTGAACAATAAGGGGTCATCCCAATAGTAAAACTTCACATCATGAAAAAACTTCTTCTTTTATTGGTATGTCAAACCCAGTGGTAGCTGTCCTATACCAAGGAAAATTGCAATGTCTGCAAACCATGGCACTTGGGTGGACGATAGTGCATAAAGCTTCACAATAGGCAAATAATATCCAGCATCTGTAGTCAATCTAGAAAGGTGATCGACAACATTGTTCTATGTCCCCTTCTTATCCTGGATCTCAAGATCAAACTCTTGGAGAAGCAGTATCCAACAGATGAGACGAGGCTTTGCATCCTTTTTGTTGAGAAAATACTTAATGGAAGCATGATCTGTATATACAATCACCTTAGATCCAACCAAATACTGTTAAAATTTGTCAAAGGCACACACTATAGCAAGCATCTCCTTTTCTGTGGTTGTGTAATTTATTTGTTCTTCGTCTAGGGTCTTGCTTTCATTATTGCAACACATCCCGCTATTACACAAACAACAAGGTGTTACGTGAAAACGTGCGGAAATCACCATAACCACAGATTATCAAAAACATGGGTTAATTAAAACCGATTGTGGAAAGCTGATAAACTGAGAAACTATTACATTTAAGTCCACATCCTGCAAGGAAACATGTTATATAAACATATACAAACATGATACGTGTCCACAGCTTAGTGGAACAACTGTTCTATCATCACATGAGTTCATCACCTGTTATATATACATAACGGCCCACATCCGGCCAGCAGCAGGATATACAAACCATCAACAACTATACATCGTGAAACAACGTCAAAACACCTCCAAGGACCTAAGAGTACATGGATGACTATAAGACTCTACTACAAAACATCCAAAATAGCAGCATATCCATCTCTTGCCTTCTATTTCTCATCTTGCTGCTCGGCCGCAACTCCGCGACCACCATCACATCTAGCTCGAACACCTAAAAATGGTGTAAACCAGCGGGGTGAGACACACAGTTCCAGCGAGAAACATAACTCCCCTCCAAAACTACAAAACCTCAGAAAGATAAAGCTACAACAGCAGATAACTAATGAGAAGTATAACAAGAGCAGTTTATGAAGTAAAGCTATTCATACCGTCAAGCTTACCAGATGTACGAAAGGCATATACTCAAGTATTTCTTTAAGGAACATGATTAACAAGATAAGATTTACAAGGTCTTACCACATAACATGATGAACACATAAGTAACTACAAGGTATAACAAGATTAACTACACAAGCAAGGCCTCAACCAATGTTCCATGTTTTGCTTTAAGCAGTAAATACTATACGGCTGGATTACGTATTATTATGCCCTGAGGAAGTGAGTCGTACCGCTCAAATCCAACCTTTGGTTGTGAAACCCAAGCCAGTGCCATACAAGGTCAATGGAAGAGTCAGACTCCACGATCTCCCACCTCGTGGTCAGTGCACGAGTATAGCACAAGAAGGACCATAGTCTCATGCTTAAGTGGCCTCAGCCACAGGGTCAGGCTACCCTCTGCCTAGCCCGCCTCGGTACAGGTATCGACGCTAGTGAAACTAAGACACGAGCCTGTTCACCGTGCTCTGAGCCATGAATGCATTCATGCTCCTCATATCACATGTCCTGAGCCATGAGCCTGTTCACCATGCTCTTCACATACTTGGGCTACGGGCCTGAATTCGCACCTTGGAGTCTACAACCGAAGTTTCACTCATACGTCCTCATTTTCGTCTAGGAGAAACCACACATATTCAATAATATGCGCATCCAGGTTAACCCGCAGGAGAACCTGTTTCACCATCACCATCTCCTGACGATGATGGATCTATGGCCAAGGCAACTACATGATATATTCCACTGTGATTAATTAGTATCTTTTATATGGATTGTAAGATTCAACCAAGGTGTATAACATATAACTATAACAAAATAAATAGTATGAAACTTAACAGTATGCTTTCATTGAAATCAACATCATCATGATCCATCACAAGGATCCACATTACATGTTATCACTTGGCCTCTTGCTAATCATCTAGATCCATCTCAAGGATCATCACATTTCCATGGGATCTTAATCCCTTATCACATAGTGCCACTGCCTCTCAAGGCTTACATCATCAACATGGGGTAGCAATCCATAACACTTTAGTAAAATACATCATACAAATTATCTCAATATCAAGAGTAATCATCACAGCAGAGTTACTCAACATATATATATATATACCTCATAGCCCTTTTTACTTGGCTAAGCATCACCTGCATGGTTAGTATACACAATAATCATAGGCTTAACAGAAATACCATGCCATTAATATAAGGTGACGTTAATGATTATATGCTTTATCAATCATGCCTCAACATATAGACATAGGCCACATTATTTAAGCAGATCATTTATGTGATTACCATTTCCTTAGCACTTATATAGATGATTCAGGATGATCACATGCATATGTAAATTCATGATAATTTACATGGACAAGATTTACCATAATGATTACCATCCAGCATATTAAGGGCCATCATCATGTCTAAACGTGATATATACACAAGTTCTAACATAGATGTGGTCTACTATATCATGCACATCCAGGGTTACTTATCAAAACTAAAACGTGATGCAATAACAACATATCAGTTTCTAGAAGGGAAGGACCCTCACTAAAAGCACCCACTACCCTCACCACAAAGATATCAGGCAGGGAACCCTCATCTATCACCCAAATCATAACGGTCAGCACACCAGTGTCCAACAGCCAACACAAGGGTGTAACATGCAACATTGCGTTAGGCGTGTCGTGCACTCACCAGTGTTGTGCACGTTGCTATCGTGCAACGCTGCGTCAGCACCAAGGGTAACAACAACCAAGCGTGCAAATAAACAAAGAAGTAGATCGTGCGACGGGGTGTATAGCAACGCCCATCAGGTGCAGGGCTATCGGCCGAAACACACATAGGACTAGTGTGACGCCCGTCACAGAACTAACTAGCAACTTCCATCTCAAAGCACAATGACACCAAGCTACATCTAGGTCATGTGTGTGTATATATGTGTATGTGTCGGACAGAGTACTCCACAAGGGGCAACGTCTGAAGGAGTAGCTCAAACAGTCGGCCAAGGGACCTATCGTTTAGCCAACCAACCCATGGCCTATCGACCGCCACAAAATAGGGTGATAGTGTGACGCCCCTCACAAGGTCAGAGACCAGGGGTATCGTCCATCACAACTAGTCATCCAGAGCTCAAGGTCAAAAGGGATATCGGGCAACACCTTGGCCAAGAAACAACTTCACAAGATCGTCATCAACCCCAAGCACAAGGGCACCAACCCTAATGGATCAAGAAGATGGCTCACCTCTCAACAACTAAGAGAGAGGGGTCTTGCACATCATCTATCACCAAACAGGCAACACAAGGAACAACCCTAGCAAGGTTCACAACAACCACAAGGCTCACCCTTCAAGTCCATGGTGAGAGGAGGGTGTTGCTCAAGCTACTAGAACACAAGCTCACCTCTCAACTTAAACGAGAGAGGAGTGTTGCTCATGATACTAGAACTCAAGCTCACTTCTCAAGACCTAGGAGAGAAGGGAGTATTGCTCACCAAGAAACCCAAGATCATAGGTTCGGCCAACAAGGTGCAACTAAGCAAGGAAACCAAACTAACAAAAACATAGCCGATCATAAAAAACAAGAACAATAACATAGAACATGGTAATGTAGTAAGGGTTAGGAGTTATGTAACCTGCCTTAAGCAAGCTCCAAGCTCCTAGCACCAAGCTTCAAGAACCACCAAGCAAGGCACTCTAGGGTTCGACCACCACTAGAGGAAGAAGAAGACTCCAAGAAGGATTGGCCACCAAGCTTGCAAGAGAAGAGAGTGTGTCGTGCACCAAGGTAGAGGAGAAACTAAGGAACTAAAGGGATCCTTAGCAAGGGAAAGGAAACACATATATAGAAGGGGATGGAGGAGAAACCAAAGAAAAGCAAAGCAAATCAAGGTGTCGCCCACCTAGGGACACTTGTCCATGTGCAAAAACCACCACTCTAGCATGTCTTAAACACATGTCCAAGGCCATTGCCACATGCTAGCATCAAGCACCAAGTGTCCACTGGTGGTGACACAAATGAGGTCAAAGATGGTCAAAGGTCCATGGGCGACACACTTAGACGATACACCACCACTACCATGGGCGACACAAACACCCCCTTGCCTGACACAAGGTCCAACCAAACAAAGGCAAGGCACCAAAAGGCCCAATAAGCTCAACCAAACCCAAAGGGACTCAAGCAACGGGCCCAAACCTTCCCCTCAACACTAGAGGAAGCAAGGAGAGGGAGGAACACCTCATAAGGTGGCAAAATTGCTCACAACCCTAGACTTGGGTTAATTGCAAGTAGCACCTCCATCTATCAACAAAGCACGAACAAACCCTAATCACCACTAAAGGTGATTAGCAAACAACCAAGCATCAGGGTTAAGCAAAGCAAACGGGTTAAACCCTAAACGGAGGTCATGGTCCTTACAAGCTAACCCCCTTCAAAGGGATTTTGTCCCCGAAATCCGAAGAGAAAAGTGAGGGATACTTCCTCCTCATCTCTTCCTCAAGCTCCCACGTAGCTTCCTCAACGCCACGACGATGCCAAAGGACCTTCACAAGAACTAGGTCCTTCCTCTTCAGCTTCTTAACCCTTCTATCAAGGATCTCCATAGGACCTTCCTTGTAGGTCACATCTTCATCAAGCTCAACTTCCATCGGTTGTATCACTGTTCCTGAATCCGGATGACTTTTCTTCAATATACTGACATGGAACACTGGATGTAACCTATGCAACTCTGGAGGCAGCTCTAACTCGTAAGCTACCTTGCCAACACGTGCTATGACTGGGTAAGGCCCCATATATCTGGGTGCTAGCTTACACTTTCAGCCAAACCTTAGCACACCTTTCCAAGACGAGACTTTAAGATACAATTTGTCTCCTACTTGGAACTCCAAAGGCCGTCGGCGATTGTCTGCGTAAGACTTCTGCCTGTCTTGTGATGCTTTCAATTGTTGTTGTATCACTTTGATCTTTTCTGTTGTCTGCTGCACTAACTCGGGACCCAAAAGCTGATATTCACCAGACTCGTACCAACATAAAGGAGATCTGCACTTCCTACCATACAAGACTTCATAAGGAGCCATGTCAATGCTCCGCTGATAACTGTTGTTGTAGGCAAACTCTATCAAACTGAGATGTACATCCCAACTTCCTAGGAACTGCAAAACACAAGCTCGAAGGAGGTCTTCTAAAATCTGAATAGTCCTCTCCGACTGTCCATCGGTCTGTGGGTGGAAGGCGGTACTGAACCTCAACTGCGTTCCCAACGCTTTATGCAACTGTTCCCAGAAACGACTCGTGAACTGGGGTCCTCTGTCAGAAACTATCATCGCTGGCACACCGTGCAAACGTACTATCCCATCCACATATACTCGAGCGAGCTTCTCGGCTGTATACGTCATCTTTACTGATATGAAATGGGCAGACTTCGTCAATCTATCCACTATTACCCAAATGGAATCATGATTCCTAGTTGTCCTGGGTAGACCAACTACGAAATCCATGGTTATATGATCCCATTTCCACTATGGTATCGACAAGGGTTGCAACGTACCTGCCGGCTTATGATGCTCAACCTTGACTTGTTGAAAAACGACACACCTAGCCACGAACTCGGCTACATCTCTCTTCAAGCTGGGCCACCAATATAAGTCCTTCAGACTATGATACATTTTGGTGACACCTGGATGCATAGCATACATCGACGTGTGTGCTTCCTCAAGTAATAACTTCCTTAGATCACCTGTATCGGGGACCACCATTCTATCTTGGTAGCAAACTAGTCCATCATTGGACTCATGGAACCCATCACGCTTTTCGCTGCCGAACTCTGATCTGATCAACTGTACTGCATCATCTGTTTGCTGTGCATCTTTGATCTGTTGTCTCAGCATAGGCTTGACTTGCATCTGTGCTAAAAGTCCAGCTAACAAAGAAACTTCCATCTGTACATTCATCTTCCGTAAGGAAACAAACATATCTCGTCTATGGCATACCAGGGAACTCAACTGTGCATTCTTTGAAGAAAGAGAAGAAGACTTTTGGCTAAGCACATCAGCTACCACATTCTCTTTACCTGGATGATACTCGATAGTGCAGTCGTAATCATTGATTAACTCCATCCATCGACGCTGTCACATGTTTAACTCATTTTGTGAAAAGATGTACTTTAGATTCTTATGATCCGTAAAGATTTGACACACCTCCCCATATAGATAGTGTCTCCAAATCTTTAGCACATGAACCACTGCTGCCAACTCTAAATCATGAGTCAGATAGTTCTCCTCGTGTTTCTTAAGCTGTCGCGAAGCAAAAGAAACCACATGATCTTCCTGCATCAGCACACAACCTAAACCTTTCTTGGAAGCATCACAGAAGACAACGTAGCCCTTTCCAGGCTCTGGCAGGATTAATACTAGAGCACTGGTCAGCTTCTCCTTCAAACTTTGAAAAGCTTGCTGACAACGGTCATCCCAGACAAAAGGTACATCCTTTCTAGTCAACTTCGTCATTGGAAATGCAATCGCACTGAAGTCCTTGATAAACCTCTGGTAGTCTATACATAACCGCATCGATCCATCCTTCTTCTTGACGAACAACACTGAAGCACCCCAAGGCGACGTGCTCGGTCGGATGAAACCTTTGTCCAGCAACTCTTGCAACTGCTTCTTAAGCTCTGCCATCTCTACTGGAGCCATCCTATACAGTGTCTGTGCAACTGGCTGTGTTCCTGGAACCAGATTGATCTCAAAATCAATCTCTCGGGGCGGAGGAACACCAGGAAACTCATCAGGAAACACATCGGCAAACTCTCGGACAACTGATACCTCTTCAAGACTAGGACCTTTCACCTTGGTGTCCACAACGGTATCCACAATGTGAGCTAAGAATGCCTCACATCCTTGTCGTAACAACTTATCTGCCACCAAAGCTGACACTAGACATGTCAAAAGAATCTTCCTATCTCCCTGGAAGATCCACTTCTCTCCATCACCATCAAACACAGCCTGCTTGGAACCACAATCCAAAATAACCTTATACTTTTCTAAGGTATCCATCCCAAGGATAACAACAAAACCATGCATATAAAGTGGTACAAGATCCGCTTGAATGATGTGTCCCGAAAAAGAAAAGACACAAGATGGACACTCTTCTCGAAGCATCGAGGAACCATCAAGAGGGGTTTCTAACAACAAACTATCTTTCTTACAGCTAACAGGTAAACGCCAGTTCTCAAGCATACTATAGGCGATAAAAGAGTGTGTAGCACCCGGGTCAACCAGAATAGATATAAAGCAAGAAGAAGACATATCAGAATGAAATAACTCAATCTGACTTGTCACTACTCGTGGGTTGACTATCGCCTCCGGCTAACTCATAGCATAGAATCGAGCTGTTTCTTGTTGTCCGCGTCCTCTGCTTCCTTGAGCAGACAATCCTGCTTGCGATGCTTGACCGCATCCCCACCCTCTATTACCACTGGGATGCTGTCTATCTGTCCCTTGATGATTCTGCCTCGGTTGTTGTGTCACTTCAACATCTCTGTTAGGGCAATTGGACCTCCAATGCCCGATCTGACCACACAGATGGCATGACTGGTCTCACTGTTGTGGCCTAGACGGCCCTGTCACTACCATAGAAGATGTACTATGTGCCTTTTATGGTGAAGAAACATAATCTCTTCCCTTACTCGGAGACCACTGTGATGGTACACTAGAACCTCTCATCACTGACAGTGCTAAAAACATTGTTTCTTGAAACCATCAAACCTCTGTCCTTGGAACTGAGCAGGCCTCTTCTTGGACATGGATTCTCTTTTCTCCCTTACTGACCGTTTGATCCTCCGGATAGATTCCACAAACGTAGAAAATCGCTCTCGGTTCTCCAACGTAGAAGCAGGGGTTGTCAGCTCAGCACTCAAACCTTTCTCAAAGCGTCTGATCCTCTCTTCATCTGTCGCTGCCATGTGAGGATAAAACCTCAACAGATCCATGAACTTGGCCTCGTACTCGGTAACGTTCATCGCTCCTTGGCGCAAATGCTCAAACTGACTGATCTTCTCATCCAGATACGTCTTCAGGAAGTATCTACTGATGAACTCACGTCGGAAAACTTCCCAACCGATCACCTCACCAGGTCACTTCTCCTCCTCGATGGTCCACCAGTGACCAACACTACCCTTCAGCAGGTAGACAATGTGCTTTACTTTGTCTGCTTCGGGGATGTCGAGGATCCGGAAAGCCTTCTCAAGACTCATCAGTCACAGATCTGCATCCACTGGATTAGCCGTTCCAGCATAATCCGAAGCTCTGACTCGGAGAAGCCGCTCAAAGGTCTCCCCAATACTCGATGCTTCACCATGGGGATCCTGTGCTCTCGACGGAGGCACTGGAAACCTCTCTACCATGAGATTCATCGTAGCCATCATCTTCCCCATAAGCTGTTGATAGGCAGGATGTTCAAGAATGGCTGGGTCAGGTTGGGGGACCTCAGACACCTGATCTTCAAGTGTCTGCCCTATGGCTCCATCAACTGATGCATCATCGCTGTGCTCAGGAGCATGTTCTTCATGGTTTACAGACATCTTGGCTTTTCTTCCGCTGAAGGCAAAAGATGATTGTAAGAAAATCTGGAAAACTCACAAGAACAGACACAACCTAGTCCTAAATCCCTGTAGACTCAGCGAACCTATCACTCTGATACCAAACTTCTGGCAACACATCCCGCTATTACACAGACAACGAGGTGTTACGCGAAAACGTGAGGAAATCACCATAACCATAGATTATCAAAAACATGGGTTAATTAAAACCGATTGTGAAAAGCTGATAAACTGAGAAACTATTACATTTAAGTCCATATCCTGCAAGGAAACATGTTATATAAACATATACAAGCATGATATGTGTCCACATCTTAGTGGAACATCTGTTCTATCATCACATGAGTTCATCACATGTTATATATACATAACGGCCCACATCTAGCCAGCAGAAGGATATACAAACCATCAACAACTATACATCGTGAAACAACGTCAAAACACCTCCAAGGACCTGAGAGTATAGGGATGACTCTAAGACTCTACTACAAAACATCCAAAATAGCAACATATCCATCTCTTGCCTTATACTGCTCGTCTTGCTGCTCGGCCGCAACTCCGCGACCACCACCACGTCTAGATCGAACACCTAAAAAGGGTGTAAACCAGCAGGGTAAGACACACAGTCCCATGGAGAAACATAACTCCCCGTCGAAACTACAAAACCTCAGAAAGATAAAGCTACAACAACAGATAATCGATGAGAAGTATAACAAGAGCAGTTTATGAAGTAAAGCTATTCATACCGTCAAGCTTACCAGATGTACGGAAGGCATATACTCAAGTATTTCTTTAAGGAACATGATTAACAAGATAAGATTTACAAGGTATTACCACATAACATGATAAACACATAAGTAACTGCAATGTATAACAAGATTAACTACACAAGCAAGGCCTCAACCTATGTTCCATGTTTTGCTTTAAGTAGTAAATACTATACGACTGGATTACGTATTATTATGCCCTGAGGAAGTGAGCCGTACCGCTCAAATCCAACCTTTGGTTGCGAAACCCAAGCCGGTGCCATACAAGGTCAATGGAAGAGCCAGACTCCACGACCTCGCACCTCGTGGTCAGTGCACGAGTACAACACAAGCAAGACCGCAGTCTCATGCTTAAGTGGCCTCAACCATAGGGTCAGGGTACCCTCTACCTAGCCCGCCTCGATATAGGTATCGACGCTAGTGAAACTGAGCCACGGGCCTGTTCACCATGCTCTGAGCCATGAACGCATTCATGCTCCTCATATCACATGTCCTGAGCCATGGGCCTGTTCACCATGCTCTTCACATACTTGGGCTACGTGCCTGAATCCGCACCTTGGAGTCTAAAACCAAAGTTGCACTCATACCTCCTCATTTTCGACTAGGAGAAACCACGCATATTCAATAATATGCGCTTCCAGGTTAACCCGCAGGAGAACCTATTTCACCATCACCAACTCCTGACGATGATGGATCTATGGCCAGGGCAACTACATGATATATTCTACTGTGATTAATTAGTATCTTTTATATGGATTGCAAGATTCAACCAAGGTGTATAACATGTAAACTATAACAAAATAAACAGTATGAAACTCAACAATATGCTTTCATTGAAATCAACATCATCATGATCCATCACAAGGATCCACATTACATGTTATCACTTGGCCTCTTTCCAATCATCTAGATCCATCTCAAGGATCATCACATTGCCATGGGATCTCAATCCCTTATCACATAGTGCCACTGCCTCTCAAGGCTTACATCATCAACATGGGGTAGCAATCCCCAACACTTTAGTCAAATACATCATACAGATTATCTCAATATCAAGAGTAATCATCACAGTAGAGTTACTCAACATATATATATACCTCATAGCCCTTTTTACTTGGCTAAGCATCACCTTTATGGTTAGTATACACAATAATCATAGGCTTAACAGAAATACCATGCTATTAATATAAGGTGACATTAGTGATTATATGCTTTATCAATCATGCCTCAACATATAGACATAGGCCACATTATTTAAGTAGAGCATTTATGTGATTACCATTTCCTTAGCACTTATACAGATGATTCAGGATGATCACATGCATATGTAAAGTCATGATAAGTTACATGGACAAACTTTACCATAATGATTACCATCTAGCATATTAAGGGCCATCATCATGTCTAAACGTGATATATACACAAGTTCTAACATAGATGTGGTCTACTATATCATGCACATCCAGGGTTACTTATCAAAACTAAAATGTGATGCAAGAACAACATATCAATTTCTATAAGGGCAGGACCCTCACTAAAAGCACCCACTACCCTCACCACAAAGATATCGGGTAGGGCACCCTCATCTATCACCCAACTCATAACGGTCAGCACACCAGTGTCCAACGACCAACACAAGGGTGTAACGTGCAACGTTGCGTCAGGTGTGTCGTGCACTCACCATGATGTGCACTGTGGTATCGTGCAACGCTGCGTCAGCACCAAGGGTAACAACAACCAAGCGTGCAGCTAAACAAAGAAGCAGATCGTGCGACGGGGTGTATAGCAACGCCCATCAGGTGCAGGGCTATCGGCCGACACACACATAGGACTAGTGTGACGCCCGTCACAGAACTAACTAGCAACTTCCATCTCAAAGCACAACGGCACCAAGCTACATCTAGGTCATGTGTGTATATGTGTGTATGTTCCGGGCAGAGTACTCCACAAGGGGCAACATCTGAAGGTGTAGCTCAAACAGTCAACCAAGGGACCTATCGTTCAGCCAACCAACCCATGGCCTATCAGCCACCACAAAATAGGGTGATAGTGTGATGCCCGTCACAAGGTCAGAGACCAGGGGTATCGTCCATCACAACTAGTCATCCAAAGCTCAAGGTCAAAAGGGATATCGGGCAACACCTCGGCCAAGAAACAACTTCACAAGATCGTCATCAACCCCAAGCACAAGGGCACCAACCCTAATGGATCAAGAAGATGGCTCACCTCTCAACAACTAAGAGAGAGGGGTCTTGCACATCATCTATCACCAAACTGGCAACACAAGGAACAACCCTAGAAAGGTTCACAACAACCACAAGGCTCACCCTTCAAGTCCATGGTGACACAAACGAGGTCAAAGATGGTCAAAGGTCCATGGGCAACACACTTGGACGATACACCACCACCACCATGGGCGACACAGCCCTGGGTGACACAAGCACCCCCTTGCCCAACACAAGGTCCAACCAAACAAAGGCAAGGCACCACAAGGCACAACAAGCTCAACCAATCCCAAAGGGACTCAAGCAACAGGCCCAAACCTTCCCCTCAACACTAGAGGAAGCAAGGAGAGGGAGGAACACCTCACAAGGTGGCAAACTTGCTCACAACCCTAGACTTGGGTTAATTGCAAGTAGCACCTCCATCTCTCAACAAAGCATGAACAAACCCTAATCACCACTAAAGGTGATTAGCAAACAACCAAGCATCAGGGTTAAGCAAAGCAAATAGGGTAAACCCTAAACGGAGGCCAGGGTCCTTACATGCATAGTATATGGTATGAAGCTTCTTATCTTTCCTTTGTCCTAGAACTGCCCCCACTGCATAGTCACTTGCGTCACACATCAGTTCAAATGGAGCATTCCAGTCTGATGGTTGAATGATTGGTGCAGAAATAAGAGCTTCCTATAGCTTGGTGAAGGCAGTATGGCAATCATCATTGAATATGAATTCAACAACTTTGGCAAGTAGGGAACATAATGGCTTTGCGATTTTGGAGAAATCTTTAATGAATCTTCTATAGAAACCTGCATGACCAAGAAAACTCTGGATGTCTTTCACATCTTTTCAATAGCTTCCACCTTGGCCCTGTCAACCTCAATACCCTTGTTAGATACAACATGACCTAGTACTACACCGGATTGTACCATGAAATGGGACTTCTCCCCATTTAGTACTAGGTTAACCTCTTTATAGTGGGCTAAGACTAATGACATGTTGCATAAACATTGATCAAATGATTCTCCATAAACACTAAAATCATCCATAAAAATTTCCATTATGTTTTCAATGAAATCAGAAAAATAGCCATCATGCATCGTTAGAATGTCACAGGAGCGTTGCAAAGGCCAAAGGGCATACGACGATAAGCATAAGTTCCATACGTGCATGTGAAAGTGGTTTTCTCTTGGTCAGGAGGATAGATAGGAATATGGAAAACCCCAGAATACTCATCCAAGTAACATAATTAAGAGTGTTTTGCAAGGCGTTCAAGCATTAAGTCGATAAATGGCAACGGAAAATGGTCTTTTTGGGTCTCTTTGTTCAAACACCGATAGTCAATACACATATGCCAACCTGTGACAATACGTGTTTGAATCAACTCATCATTGTTTCCCTTGATGACAGTTTCACCCCCTTCTTAGGTACCACATGGATGACACTAGCCCAAGGGCTGTCACTTATAGGATAGATGATATCGACATCAACCAACTTAAAGATTTCCTTTTTAACCACCTCAAGCTTATTTTGATTTAAGCATCTAGGAAGTTCAATGGTGGGTTTAGCATCATCCTCTATATTTATTCAGTGCATACAAATAGAGGGATGAGTGCCCTTCAAATCATCAATCTAGTAACCGATAACGTCTTTATACAAATGCAATTCGGCAAGCAATTTACTTTCTTGTTCATTGGTTAACTCATTATTAATTATGATAGGAGAAGTAGAGTCAGAATCAAGAAATGCATACCTTAGCCCTGGTAGAAGGGCTTTAAGTTCTACCTTTCTCCCTGTTGTATTGTCTTTGGCTTTGTCATCAACAATTGGAGTGTCTTCTTCAGTAGCATCTAGTTTGGCAATAGAAAATACCCTAGAATTTTTAGATCCATTATTCACACTTTCATCATCATCACAGTAGTTCAGTATCAAATTCACTAATCATGATATTCTTCTACAACAAAATTAATAGAGTCCATAAAACAAAATTTTTTACACAAGAGGGTGCTTTCATGGCATCATATATAGAAAACTCCATGGCTTCATCGCCAACTCAGAGTGTGAGTTTGCCTTCTCGAACATCAACTAGGAATCCAACATTTCTCAGAAAGGGACTTCCAAAAAGAATGGGGTTGGAAGGAACTTTTACCATATCTAGCATTACAAAATCACAAGGAATATAAAGTTTACCAATCTGCACTAGCACATCTTTCACAATACCTTTGGGGTGTTTGATGGAATGATCATCCAGTTCAATGGCCATCTTTGTAGGCTTTAGATCTGCAAGATATAGCTCTTGCCATAGGGTATACAGGATGATATTGATACTAGCTCTGAGGTCTACAAGACCTTTTTAAAAAGTGGTATTGCTGATCTTGCATGGCAGAGTGATGGCTCCCAAGTCATCCAACTTATCAAGAAGTCGATTTTGAATGATAGAACTGATCCTTTCAGAAAGCATCATAGTCTCCACTTGGTCCACCTTCCTCCTTTTGGTGAGGATGTCTTTAAGGAATTTAGCATATGATGAAATCTCTGCAATAACCTCAGCTAGTGTAAGATTGACATGGAGTTTTTTTAGAATGTCCATAAACTTTCTAAAATTTGAGTCCTCCTTTGTGTTTTCAAGCCTCTGTGGAAATGGTGCATTAACTTTAAAAGAAGATGGTACCTCAGCTTTACCTTTACCTTTGTCACCGATAGGGGTGTCAAGCTTGTCTTCATCGATGATCTCTACACTCTTCTCCTTGGGTGGAGAAGGTATGTGGATTTCAGATCCACTTCTCAAGGTGATGGCATTTGCTTACTATCTTGGATTTACCTCCAGTTGGCTTGGAAGAGAACTGGATTGGGTGTTCTTTTACTGTGTCAAGGCTTGTTGGGAAATTTGGTTTTCCAACATCCTTGTGTGAGTGAAAATGCCATACGCTTTGGCAGAGAGTTGGGCAATCACATCCTTCAAGAGCTTGTCGTTGCCCCTTAACTCTTCATTCTACTGCATCTGTTTGGAGATAAATTTCTCCATCATGGCCTCCAAGGAAGAACTTTGGGGTTGTTGTTGCTATAACCCCTGTTGTTGTTGAAACCCGACTGATTCCCATTATTTTGTTGGTTGAAGTTTTGTTGTTGATGTGGTTGTTGTTGTCCATGTTGGAAGTTTTGAACATTGCTTGTGTTCCGGTAGGAGAAATTAGGATGATCTCTCCATCCCAGATTGTAGGTGTTGGAATAGGGAATGTACTGCTTGTTCCCCTGCATCCCAACTACATTGGCTTGTTCTAGGCTCCCTTCATTCCTGAATTACCACAAGCTTCACATATCACTTCAGCTGATTGGATTTGCAATGTAGTCATCTTCTCAAATTTCTGTGTAAGAATATCAAGTTTAGTAGCAATTAAGTCAATGACATCAACTGTATGCTTCCCTCCTTGTTTCCCAGTTGAAGAACAAGCTATAGAGGATGAATGTGCTCTCCTTTCGGATCCCCATTGGTAATGGTTGAGGGATATGTCTTCAATGATGTCATAAGCCTCTCTATGAGACTTAGTCATCAATGCTCCATTAGCTGCAACATCCAGTGTCATCCGGGTGTTGTAGAACAGACCATTATCAAACGTTTGGAGTAGCAGCCAATTGGTTAACCCATGGTGAGGGCAAAGAAGTTGAAGGTCTATAAACCACTCTCATGTATCATACAGAGTTCCTCCATCATTTTAAGAGAAGTTGGTGAGATGATTCCTTAGCTGGGCTGTCTTGCTTGGCAAGAAATACTTTACAAGGAAATCATTTAGAAGTTGGTCCCAGCTTTTGATCGACTTTTTGGAAGAGACAAAAGCCACGCCTTGGATCTATCTCTTAGGGTGAAAGGAAATTATAAGGACCCTGACCTTCATTTTGGGTTTACCCTATTTTCTTTGCCTAAACATTGTGTTTAGATGCTTGCTAATCACCTGAGGTTGTGATTAGGGTTCGTTTATGCTTTGTTGAGAGTTGGAGGTGCAACTTGCAAATTATCCAAGTTTTGGGGTTGATGTGCAAGTTTGTCACCTTGAGAGATGTTTTCTCTCTCCTTGCATCCTCTAGGGTTGAGAGGATGGGTTGGGCTCGTTGCTTGAATAGTTTTGGGCCTTGTTGAGCTTTGTTGGGCTTTGCTTTGCTTTTCTTTGCCTTGTTGAGGCCTTGTGTCATACAAAGAGCACCTTGGTGACCTATGCCATCCAGATGGGGTGTGTCTCCCAGTGAGATGTGTCGCCCAAGGTGACCACTTTGACCTTGCCTTGTTTTTGTCACCATACCTTGGACAAGTAGCCGATCCTTTATTAGTTGGTGGCATGACATGAGCATGTGGTTTAGCAAGATGGCATGGCTTTGGACAAGTGGTGCCTTGGACATGCACATGTGGAGCAACACCAAGGTGGGTGCCCCATACACCCTCTTGTATATATACAACCCTCTCTTTAGTTGCTTAGCTCTTTAGTTCCTTTACTTGCACCTTTCTCCTTTGGTGGCCGATGCACCTTCCCTTGGTAGAGCAAGCTTAGTAGCCAATCTCCTTGGTGGAGTCTCCTTCTTCTTCTTCCTCTAGGTGGTGGCCGAACCATATAAGTGTCTTGCTTCCTTGGTAAGCATCTCCTCTCTCTCCTTAGCACCTTCTTCTCCTTCTTGCTTGTACTTCAGCCATGGTGGTTATGAGCTTTGCTTCTCTTCTTGTGGTGGCCGAAGGTGGGGTGCTTTGGAGCTAAGAGCTTAAAGCTTGGTGCTTTGGTGCTTTGGTGCTTTGGATTCAAACACGTATTGTCACAGGTTGGCATATGTGTATTGACTATAGGTGTTTGAACAAAGAGACCCAAAAAGACCATCGGTGTTTGGAGCTAAGATCTTAAAGCCCGGACAATACGTGATGGACGATACCCCTGGTCTCTGACCTTGTGACGGGCGTCACACTATCACCCTATTTTGTGGTGGCTGATAGGCCATGGGTTGGTTGGCTGAACGATAGGTCCCTTGGCTGACTGTTTGAGCTACACCTTCAGATGTTGCCCCTTGTGGAGTACTCTGCCCAGAACATACACACATATACACACACATGACCTAGATGTAGCTTGGTGCCGTTGTGCTTTGAGATGGAAGTTGCTAGTTAGTTCTGTGACGGGCGTCACACTAGTCCTATGTGTGTGTCGGCCGATAGCCCTGCACCTGATGGGCGTTGCTATACACCCCGTCGCACGATCTGCTTCTTTGTTTAGCTGCACGCTTGGTTGTTGTTACCCTTGGTGCTGACGCAGCGTTGCACGATACCACAGTGCACATCATGGTGAGTGCACGACACGCCTGACGCAACGTTGCACGTTACACCCTTGTGATGTTAATAGTTGTGTGACCTTGGACCTTGTTGGATGTACCTATGGGTTAGGTTTTCCTTGGGGAAATACCCCTTTCTCTCCTTGGTTTTAAGAAGTGAGCTTGAGATCTAGTGGTGTAGGCAAAACCCCTCTCTTCCTTAATCATTGAGAGATGAATCTATACTCTAGTTGCTTGGGCAACACCTTTCTCTCACCATGGATTTGAGAGGTGAGCCTTTGGTTGATGATGATCTAGTTGAGGATGGAGTGTTTCCTAATATGTGATGGAGGTTGTGAAAAACCCCTCTCTCTTGGTTGTTGAGAGGTGAGTCGACTCTCTTAATCTATTAGGGTTTGATGATGGTGATCTTGAGGTTGATGATGACCAAACCGGTATGGTTCTTATGCCCGATACCTTCCTTTTTGTGGTGCTTTGCACGATACCTCTCATCTAGGGTTTGTCTTGGATGATATGCTTAGTTGGGTTTTTTTAACCTTGTTGCCCAATATGGTGCTTGGGTTATAAACCCTAGATATATGCCCTAGTGTTGACTAATATGTTGTGCCTACCTTAGTTGGACGATAGGCCCCTGGGCGCCATGGTAGGTGATTGACATGTGATGCCCACATGCTGCCTGATATCATCCACCCTAGAGTATTGGAAGTGTGTAGGTGTGCCTAGCTTGGGGAAACACCAGGGTCAAGTGCCTGGCTGATACCACATATGGAGGTGTGTTACCCTTTGACCGATCTACCTTGCCCATCACATGTCTCCTTTTAGTCGGTTACTCATCATGAATAGGTGCTTGATAGCTTGGATAGCTCTAGAGTTAAGAGCTAGGCCGATACATGTGTTGAGCATGGATGGTGCTTTGGACGATACAAGTTGAAGGGTTGAGTCTTGGCCGATATGTGGACCAAAACCCTAGCTAGATGATAGGGTGTCTTGGGCGACATGATGAAGGGCAGTAGAATCCCTTGGGCGTCATGGTTTGTTCTTGGCCGACATGACCTTAGGTGCCATGGCCTTGGCCGATAAGGCCATAAACAATATGATGATGAGGATGGCGATAGGTGGGTGTGTCCTTATGCATGATACACCCCTTGGATCAGGTTGCACGATATTGGTCCTGGTCCACTCGCGACCCTTGAACAAGTGTGCACGATATGATGATGTGATGAGGGACAATATGTGTGGCTAAGTGTCCTAGCCGATAGGCTTTGGGTGAGGGAGGTAACCTACCCGATACCCCCTTTAATGAGGGACAACGTTGCCCGCCACACCTTTGGTGAGGGTAGATGGAGTCTTTGGTGAGGGTTATTCTTAACCCAGGAAACCCTAGTGAATGAACCAATCATCTTGAGCCTGTATCTTATTCATGATAAAATATGGATGATAGGTTGTGAACTGTGATATGTTTGATACTTAAATATGATACTACATAAGATGATAAGACACATGGTTATGTTCATAAGATACATGGCATAGTGAATGCTCATGGTTTGATAACAATAATGTAATTTGTCTACAGATACATCTTTGTGATTCATGTAGCTATCACTACTATAGAAAATGCTTTTTACAATAGTTCTGTTTCTCAATTTACAACAGGTGTTAACCGTTGTATTAGATTGCATGGTCTTATGGGGGGTTCTTTACACAACATGTGATCGCATGTTGTAATAGATGTATTTTATACAACAGTTGAAACATGTTGCCTTTTAAGGAATGGCCTGTTGTAATATGGGTATTTTACACAACATGCAGTGCACCTGTTGTAATATATATTATACAACAGTTGAACGACGTTGTCTTTTGCTAAACACACCCATTGTAATAGGGGTATTTTTTACAACATGCGGTTCACCCATTGTAATATATATTATACAATAGTCAAAGCATGTTGTCTTTCACTAAACACACCCGTTGTAATAGGTAGGTCTATTACAACATGCAATGCATATGTTGTAATATACATGTTTATACAACAGTTGGAGTATGTTGTCTTTCCATACATTTAAATGTTGTAACAGGATTGTTTAGACAACATGGTGTGTGACTGTTGTAATATACACAATTTATACAACAGGTTATGCATGTTGTAGTTCACTAGAAACACCTATTGTAATAGGTGTATTTTTTCCTGACAAACCTGTTGTAATAGGTGTGGATAACACAACATGTGTTGTTTGTTGTAGAATCATACAATTTACAACATGTCATTAACTGTTGTCTTTGATTAGAGTTTGACAGGTCATATATCGAACCAATTGTATTGATCAAATTAACCATATTATTAATAAATTACAATAAATATGCAATTATACATTTTCATTTCACAAACAAACACATAGTTGAACAAAATTTCCATCAAACCTTGAAAGAAAGTCGTACTAAATTTAATTAATATTAAATCATCCATACAATGATTCAATAATACAAAGTACAGAGTATCCACTCTACAATCGAACTGAAAACTAACTAAAAAAGTTTCACACATTGGTCTATGCTAAAGAACAAATGTCTCCCCCACATGTCACATAATATTATGTCTGCTCAAGAACACATGTCGCCCACTCGTTTCGGACCTCATCGATTTCTTCTTGGTTGAAGCAATGACCAATATACTTCGAATAATACTGCAATCATATGACAAATATATCAACATATTGTGATTTTTTCAATTTATTTAGAAATTTGAACAAACTAAAAGAATATAATGTTAAGTAGCTTACACATTCAGGAATATTTCTATTTCTCACATCAAAGATGTCTTTCATATACTTCAACACATAATACCCACAATCTGTATCGTTCAGCTGCTTTGGACACTGTACAAAATAAATATTAATTTGTTATATAAATAATTGTGAGAACTTGTTAGCAAATTAGAGGATGGAAAGGTATAAATAGCCAGAAAACTTAATTAAAGGTATGTGTAAACAAAATCAAAAATGCTATAAGAGTGAAAAAGGCATGGTTTATTGCTGAAGAAGGCGTGGTTTATATGCCATACTGGATGATGCAAAACTTGCTCTTACAAGAGGGGGATTTTGTAAGAGTGAAGAATGCCACCCTTCCAAAAGGAACCTTTGTTAAACTGCAGCCTCACACGAAATAGTTTTTAGATATATCAAACCCCAAAGCTATTTTGGAAACAACTCTCAGGAGCTACTCGTGTTTGACAACTGGCGACAGTATCATGGTAGCTTATAACAATAAAAAATACTACATAGACATTATAGAAACCAAGCACATTATATAACCTGAGCGTCTTGCTGCTCCCGCTCCTATTAGTAAGGCATCTAAAGTTGAAGAAGCTCTAGAAAACACAAGACCCAAATTTAACATACAACTGGTTTGTCATGTGGAAAGACAATTGACCATCCTTTCCCGCCCAACTGTACTGATGACGGTTATGCCATGAAAGACAATTTCTCATCTAAATAATATCCTGACACAATCCATTTATAATCTGCAGAGATGACGGCCCATGAAAGACAATTTCTCATCTAAATAATATCCTGACACAATCCATTTATAATCTAAAAGGACAAGTTATTTATGAGAGGAAGCATCTCAACTTGGTTGGCCTATTTAGCGATATTCATATACAGCCTATGGATACCTCATCTTCACTGTGATCTCTAGTATTGACATCCCTTACATTTTCCATGAGGTTAATTGGTACTATGGTGTTAACGTCATAGACCTCATCGTCTACATCCTAGCACCAAATCTGGGTTCTGCAACGCCTATGGTGCTGGAGAACTGATATGAACATGGCCTACACTGCAAGCCTGCTCTCTTGTTTATCCTTACTTCCTGGGCGGGAAATGATGGTCAGTTGTATGCTTGGTTGGTTCTAGTTTGGTAAAGTCAGCAGACCTGATGCATGATTTTAAGACTGATTGTCTTACATTAACATCTCCACGATCTATGCCCCTTAGTCAGGCAAATGGGATTGCAATCAGTAGTGTTGTTGACTTGTTGCCTCTCTTGAAACTAAATAGCATCGAGATTGTTGAAGACGGAGTTTGAGGTGGTGAGTCAGGTAGAATATCATAGAGGAGACTTCCTGCTTACTTACCCTAGCCTCTTTTTCCTACCAGACTTTGCATCATTGACTTAGACTATATTCTCGACAGTCTCTACTCTTATCAAGTTGGATGGAAATGAAGGATACTAGGTGTTTCCCAAAAGCACAAGTTGCATCATTGACATAGACAGATAGACTATCATTGACCTTTCAGAAACTTTCAAACTCAAAACCAAAAGTTTTGGCTCAATTTGGAGAAGGAGCAATCTGATATCTTTTCAGAAACTTTCAACATGTTATAGACCATTTGGATTAGATTGTGGGGGCGGTTAGAGTGTAAAAACACCATATTATGCAAATTTTAAGGTGGAGATGTCAATTGTAAATAGAATTAAGGTTACAGTTATATAAATGATATATATACACCCGAAGCACGAATACTTCCCCAAAGCATAGGTGTCCATGTCAAACTCGTATCCAATGCTGATATTCCTAGGAAGTGATAGCAGATATGAGATCCGGGAGTATAAAGTAGTATGATAGGGAAAAACTTGATATTGGTTAAAGTGCTTGCGAGTCTTTACATTGTAACTTCTAATAAATTAGATTCCTATTTTCTTTTGATTACTGCCTAATTGTATATGGTAAATATATTTTCACACTATTATTACAGACATAACCAGACAATGAGGATAATGTTGGTGAACTTCTTTGCACAAAGATCAAATACTGAGGATAAAATAAAATATTTTATCCAGAAGTCATAGTATTTAGGCGCACATGTGAATTGAATTCCTGGCCTCAACTGAGGTCAATTCAAAACTAGTTCACCAGATGAGAGACCACCTTCTAGCCTTCTGCCTATGAGAATGTTCGAATCAACGGGTATAGGGTAACTAGTTGTTTAACATGATTTTACAGCATTTATTATTTAACCATTTATTTGTGGGTTCAAAGGTAAGTTTGCACAGTTATTAATTTTAGATGTTGTTATATAACTGCAATAGTTATCCTACACTTTTTTTATTGTACTTACAAAAAAAAGTTGGATATGCATACAAAATAGTCTAAATTTACAGAAATATCTATGGTGCCCAAGTGACTAGGCACCCCAAACCAGATAGGCTTCACTGGCTGCATTGATTAGAATGAAGTATACCGCATTCCCTAGAAAGACGAATTATATTAACCAATGTAAACAATTGTAAAGCACTTGATCCAGACCTGTTCCGAACTGATGTAGAGATTTGGACCCATTAAGCTAAATTGCAATGATGGGAAAACATGTGATTTTCTTGTATGACCAGGTAGACTGCTCTCTTCTGGAGCCCAGACACGTTGGATTTGAAAATCCAAAAAATATTGCAGCTCCTCAATTGGAGGCTTGTCTGAAAATTATTGGTCCAGAAGTCATTAATAGCATAAACAATCAAATATGTTACTAGAGAACAACAAACTTGTCAAAGAACATTGGAATTTATTGAATCAACAAGCATATTAGTATATTACACATTTCCAATGCCGAAACTAGACTGGCATCAGCTTGAAAGTGTCCAAATTCATGAGCTTAAAGTGAATTGGGGATTAAAATTGGAGTCAATTATTCCAGAGATAGCCAAAATAAGTAATACTATATGTCTATCTACTCTTTAATTTATTGTTGTTGTTGCCAATCTGTTTACAGAAAGAATTAGTTAAGAGACTGAAAAATTATATCCCACCTGAAGAGGACTTCAGTCAGCCAAATGCGGTGTGCTTACATGACACTAAAGGCTAAAGCATAATCACCATACATCCATGTGTTGTTGAAAACTCATACATGTTATAAGAGATATATAGGCTAGCAATAGTATTCGTCTTGTTAGTTAGTTTAGACCACTGTTGGTGGTGGCAGCAATGAAACTTGGATTAACAGCAAAACTCAGATGTGGTGTGCTCGCATGACATTTTAGCATATCTCATCCCAAGTATATATGTGATTCGAAAGAAAAAAAACATGCAATCAGAAAATTGATGGATATGCTACCAGTCAGCATGTTTAGCTGGTTAAGACCATTATTAGCAGTCCAACAACAAAATCTGGATTTGGCGGCACAAACAAAGTGTGAAGTTTAGTGTGTTTGATAAATTGATGCATATTGAACACATTTGGTTTATATTTAAATTATCGAGTCTAGTAAGCTTTATGCAATCTCTTATGTGAAATTCGGTACTTTGAGGAAAAAGTATTACCACCTACCCATTGATGGTGCATTCTCCTCACATTCTTTCATATGTAGTAGTGGGTGGTTGACCCGAATCCCTTCTCCTCTTAAATAATCATTCCTCAGTTTTAGTCTAACAAGACATTTCTATGGATAAAATCCCTGTCTGTCTCCTTCAAGTGGGTCTATTTGCACTTTTTGCATCTAAGCCGACACAAAAGCACTATTCATATGTATTAATTTATCCCCTACAACAATATCTTATATGTTGTTAATATGCTATAGAATTCCTCGAGTTACTACCCTCATTATTTGTAGAAGGTGAACCCTTACCACCCATTCTTACACCAATATCAGTAACACTACTAAGGACAATTGTCACTCTTTATCAAAGTTTGACCATATAGCATTTGACTGAAGTCGCTCTCTCCTGCCATTCATAACCCTGTCTTGTTACTTTCGGTCTTTATAGATCTTTACATGACCTTCTCATCGAAGTGACTCAATCAACCAATGTATGTCGTAGTAAGAATTAAGGAGCACAGTATGTACAGAATCTCAAAAGCTATGTTTAAAAAGAAGAAAAATATGCAAAGCTAGACTAACTAGTTGAATCACGGTGCCAAATATGTGTTTGTTTGTTAATTGGTTGCTGAAATGCCACACATAAATCCTCTAGTGTCAAGATGTGGTGTTCGTTTGTTTGTTGGTTGCTGAAATGCCACACCTAAATTTTTGGTGTCAAATTCTTGGCATAGAAATATCACAAAGAAACATAATTTCCCATCTAATAGTGAAATGTCACAAGGTCTAGATGAAGTAAGAGGCATGCTAGAAATAGATGAATCCACAGAAGACATGGACACTTGATTAACCCAATATGGCTTGCCAGCTTCTTTGCAATGGTTGTCCTTCAAATGATTGTTTTCTACCACAGTTAAAGTGAGAAAGACCAACTAGGCATGTCACTGTCCTCACATTTGTGAGTAGTTCCACCTGGCCCTACACACCCACTGTTCACACAACCGCAGATCCAAGAGTAAACAGCTAGTGCACATACCTCCAAAAGTATAGAAGCCATAGTAGTGGATCACTAGCTCGATCCGACTACAAACTTCGATGTGTGAAGAATACTGGCAAAGAATTGTATAAGCAATAACTACTATTATAGATGAAGAGTGGCTAAGTCAGATCTCAATAGATATAAACCTCAAATTCATACCATAAGCTAATAAAGCAGGATGAGCTGTCCAAGTGTCCATTATCTCCAAATAAGGACAAAGTCCATACAACATAAAGCTTGTAGTGTAGACGTGTTGTCCGGTTTCTAGTTGGAGTAGATGTGGGATAACAAACCATAATGTTGTTAGGTTCTCAACACGAGAATGCGATAGGCGAAGAGAGTCAAAACCCTAGGTCATCACCTTTACTTTTCTTGACTGGACTGTAAGGGTTAGGGTACACAACGTGTGTACCCCATATATTTATAAGGAGAATAGTTACAGAGAGGTCTTTATAGAATAGAAAAATAACAAAAGAAAAATATAGAGCTTAAATAAAACACTAGTTAACATTCCCCCTCAAGTTGGAACATAGATATCAGTCATGCCCAACTTGTCCATAAGAGAGCAGAAATGTTTCTAGGCCAGTAGCTTTGTGAAGATATCAGCAACCTGATCTTCTGAGCGAGTGAAAGGAGTGCAGATACGTCCAGACAGAATAGATTCTCTAATGAAGTGACAGTCAACTTCAATGTGCTTGGTCTGCTCATTAAAAATAGGATTATTTGCAATAAAGATAGCTACTTTATTATCACAGTGCATAGGAATAGGAGCAAAAGATCCCACATCAAGTTCTTTTAGAAGAGATTGCACCCATAGAAGCTCACAAGCAGTATGAGCCATAGCGCGGTATTCAGCCTCAGCACTAGATCTGGCAACCACATTTTTTTTTTGCTCCGCCAAGTAACCAGATTACCACCAACAAAGGTGCAATAACTAGAAGTAGATTTTCTGTCTATCTTGCTTCCAGCATAGTCAGAATCAGAATAGCCTTCAAGAGAGCAATGACCATGTTTTCTATAAAACAGGCCTTTACCAAGAGAGTTCTTCACAAAATCACCCCTACCACTAAATATGAAAAAATATGTAAAAGGTGTTTTGGAATAACATTTTTTCCTAAAACTGTTGGCCTTACGAGCTTGTGCATTAAAGCATAACAGAATAGCTTGTAGACTTCCAAAATATGGAGGTTTTCTAAATCAGTATAACTTCTCTCGACTAATAATGTCTCCATCACTACGAGTAGTTCACATCTATAAAAAAACATGAATAGATAAGACGAGGCAGAGGCACATAAAGATATACTGACAGACCTACCACACATGATACATAGTATAGGGTTTCAATTTTGAGTTAATATGTTTTTCAGAAGCGGCTTGCATCTGGATGCCACAACTTTGTAACAACCTAGGTTTGTTTACCTAGCAGGAAGTGGTGTAGCTACACTTGGGCCTGGGTGGGCTAGTTCTTTACCCAAGATTTTGATTTCTTACTAATTAATACATACTTGACTCAGATTTCTGAAAAAAGTACTAATGGTGCCCTACCTTCTATGGTTGTCAAAGCCTTCACATTAATGGTGCCCTGTCTATATAGATTTTCTGGCTCCCCACTGCTAGTAGGAACCCGAGATTAAAAAAATAGAGCTAACGACAGATTCCCAGTATAAGGAAGAGGTGGGAGGACAGATGGAGTAGTGTAGACACCCTATGACAGACAGTAGAGGATAAGATAAAAGGAGGATACTATCCTTTGGGGATGATATCCACTATACTCTATTCACACCTATATATGAACTCATAACATCAATATGCTTGGACTGTGAGGAGTCTAAACTATAACAAGAATCTTCATTAGATCCAACAATCAAACGGAAATTATCTCTCAGATCACTTTGGTTTTGGCCTACTTCATAGTTTTTGTGGAATTGGGTTCAAGTAGGGTTATTCATAGGGTGATATCATTTCTGGCCATTTAATATTATTAGGTTGGTTCAATTCAAGTCAAGTCAGAACCAAAGTTGGGTCTACTAGGATAATTTATTGGGCCAGGTTGCCATGATGATTACTATTATAATGGGTGATCTGATGGGTATAGATTATCTCGAATTGTTTACTTCTATCTAGTTGGTCCTGGTTCCAGCTATAGTTGGGTTCAATTTAGATTTATATCAGTATCTGATTAATTTTCTGTCAGATTATCTTAGTTTTTTACTGGATAGTTTTTTGCCTCCATCATCACCATGGAGGGTACTTACCATATTAACGGATGGTGGGTGATGAAGCCATGGGCTTTGGAACCTTTCAAAGTCCTAAATTTGACCATTATGCACTTGCAGGTTGGGGGGTTGCTTTCTGGAGTGTAGGGTCTAGGTGAGTTTAAAGTGTGTTTAGGTCCATTAGAGGTCGGCTCAATTTAGTTCTCATCAGGTAGATGTAGGGATGTATTATATAAATTTTGACATCTTTAGGTTAATTTAGTCCTAACACAATTTATTTTGGTCAAAATAATTAATTATCTGTGAGTATTCAGTAGTCTACTTAATGGCCAAAACATGAATTTTATTCCAGCCATCAGTTGAATCTGCTAAAAGACTGACTAGTATACCCATGATGGTCCCATGTCAAATAAATGTCATATGCTTGCAACCTACTATTAAAGAATGCTTCAAGTCACTAGGATGCCTTCAATATTCTATGATTTGCATCACTATCATGTGAGTATGATGCCTCCATCATTTGCTAAGTTTCAACTTCACTACCTACTATTGACAAAAAATGATAGGCTTTCTTTGACTGTCCCATCTTCTGCAATCACTCATGATCGAGTGCTAGAAAGTTCTAGAGATGAACTAAAGGCAATAAAAATGACTAGCAAAGAGAACCATTATTGAAGTTTACCTCTTTTAAAGTGCAGACATTTCAGCTAGACTGTATGTAATTCTACCTCAGGTTCAACAACTGCATTGGGGAAGCACCTACTATTGTTATATTGAAGAAGACTGATAAGAAGGAAACATACTATAGAAGGTATATAAATGCTAGGCACAATTATCATTTACAACAAGATGAAGTTAAGTTGAACATGACTAAATCTATCTACAAGATGAAGTTAAGCCATGAACCTTTATAGGCCAATCATGCTTCAGTTCTGACTTTGAACCCTTGGTCAAAATATTTGCAACACATATCTGACATAGTGATTTGTCTATATAGATTTTAGATAAAGTTGATATGATTAACCGGTGAGCCTCATGTCAAGGTAGTTCTTTGAGAAAGAAACATTGGCATCAACTGCACCTCACATGCATATGCAAGATGAATATTGATGCAAGCTAGAGGAAGAATGACCAAGTCTGCTTCCATATAGATAGAGGTGTCACGACCATGATTTGGGCCCTGCATTGGTTCATGTTGGGCAGTGAACCAAGTCTGCTTATGTCATCTTCATGTGAGACGACCTTTAACAATACTCAATAGCTTAGTGCTTCCCTAAACTGCTTTAGTTTTTGGACGTGGATAAAGATTGGTCTTGAAAATTTGTGCCAAGTGTCTAGCCTCTACATGGTTAGACAGTATATGAAAATCAATAACTGAGTATTGGTGATAGAAGGATAGGGCCTATAGGGTGGTCAGGTGGTGGATTATTTCAGCTAGTATCCTGTAGAAACTAGTAGGTTGTAATTGAAACCAACATGAACTTCTCTTGTGGTTAAAATTAATGATGTAGGTAACCAATGGTCTAGGTTGTTCAGACAACCAAGTGTTGGAAGTAGTGGCACAAAAAATGGATGCCAAACAGGAGTCAAAATAAGTACACATTAAAGAAAGGATAACTCTACTTCTAGCTATTCTAGAAATTTACAACAACAAGAGACAACAAACCTTCTTCGATGAAAACAAAAAGTCCAAATTTGTATCCTACAACACAACGTTTTTATCTTTGAAAATTAGTAGATTAACATAAATCCAATCATGTAGATTATATATTAAAATAAATAAGGAAATTAAAATCATGTAGATTATATGTCACATAGCAGTATGGGAATACCAATTGTTGATAGGGAAAAAACAATCTATTTAACACCATCTGCGATCATATGAGTTTCCATAACATCTATACTATGTCAAGTGATTAGTAGTTGATAATTTACTAATAGGTAATCAAAATCATAGGTTGTTTTGAAACTGTTAGCAAAATAGATGCCCTGATTTAGAGAGTACAGAAACCCTTGATTTTATGGAAATAATCAGTGTACCTTTGGAGTTGCAAGTTAGAAACTTCAATCCTCTTCTAAATCTAAAAGAATGTTTCAAAAATTTGGCAACCAAAAGCAATTCCTAGCCAAGTTATTTCCATGCTAGCAGGTGCACCTCCTAAAAATACAGTCAAAATGAATGTGAACGTTTCTATCATATGCAAACCCAAGGTTTAACTAGGCGTGACTTTAAAATGTCATAAAGGACAAGTTGTTCTTATGACATCCAAAACTTTTTTGAGCAACTAGGATGTGTTTCCAATTGAAGCATGCAATATCGAGTCATAAATTATCACTGGATCTTAGCATCATGAAGAATCTCATCAAACCATTTGATCGGTACCACACTAGAATAGTAGAATTTATGAGGATGTGTACATAAATATTAAAGTATGGAGAGCATTCTATATGTTCTAGGTTATCAGTATAAATTTATTACAAGTAGCCCAAACTTGGAGGACCAAGGAAGGTAAACTGTGTTGATTTGGAAGTTACTAACATTATGAAAAGAAGAACATATATGTGAAATTAGTGATAAGTTCAATTACATGGTACAAAGTGGTATCATTGGACTCCACGACCATCTTAAAATTGGGAAATACAAAATACAGAGGATATTTTTCTAGATCAACATTCTGGTTGGCTGAACTCCAAGGAAAGAGAGTGTTTTGACATTTTGGAATATTTTGGTCCAGAAGGAAGCATAAGTGATGGGGATAAAATACCCAAGAAAAGAAAAATAAAGCTGGAAATTATTGCATTTAAAAACATGGATGCAAAGCAACCTACATGGGCTATACACAGTAGCAAGGAGGTCAGGGTATATTCTCGATATGGTAAGGCAAATGCACTTTCAACATTTCTTCAAAAGCAAAATGAGAATGTAAACTATAATATATTAATAATATAATTTACATGAGACATCGACATGTATAAAAAATCAAACCTGGAATTTGGTGATTGGTTCGTTAATCAATAATGGAAGCTTAGAAAGGAAGATTTCAGCCACCATATCCCAAGCATCCCTACAAGAAATTAATATAGAAATGAATAATCAAAGAGTTGATGCACCAGAAACATATGCTTGAACTAGAATTATGAAAAGTCATTAATGAATCACAAATCTTTAACTTTGAAATCTCCAATTGAGTATTTTGGTTATTAATATTCGGCAAGCAAACACATCAAATGATATAGGAAACTCTGGAAAATCATTTTTCTATTGTTGAAGTGCGGCTCTCTATTTATGTATTTTGAAATGTGACTATACAAGTGTCGGTTCCTATACAATGGTTTATTGACAAGGAACAACATTGAAATTTAGAGTATTGAAAGGAAAATAAATCGTTTGTAGCACTCAGAGCAATATATTAAATGGCCATAGAACAAAAGTTGAGGAACAAGTCCCCATGGAGGTGATGAGATACTAACACAGCGTTTTGAAAGATATAATAACCTTTAAACGTCCCAACATTCTAATAATTCAAGATTGGTATACAAAAATATATGTTACCTCCTCAATGAGAGTTTCTAGAGTTTTTCTCATATTGCAATCTAGTCGACATGCGCTTCAAAAGCTTGTAATTCACTTTTTCTAGAGGAAGGTTTCATGAACGTTTGGAAAAATCTCATTAATCAAGCTTGGTGAGAGGCACATCCTAACCATATCATTGAACACTTGAATAAGGTTGAATCCTACCCTTATCCTATTTTTCTACATAACATAAGAAGGAATAAATGTGAGCATATGTTTAAGACTTAAGGTTGCATGATGTATTAAAATGCACAATATGATTCATGACATGGAAATGTCTATCGGAAGAGACATCTTGAATGAGAAAAACATTAAGATTCATTTTGAAAAATACCTTGGACATTTATTCGCAGATTCTGGGAAGTATTTTAGCAAGGAATTTTCAGACAAATTAAGGAGCTGCACCAAGTTGCAAACGTTGATAATAAAAGGCCCTAGGCATAATACCAATATCCTCAATCTAGAAGGGTCAATTCTTTGTACATGGTTCAAATAATTGAAACATCTACATGTGACAACATTAAATGGTTTATAAACTATAGAGATGTAATAGGAAATCACTCAGCTAACTACCTTATATGCCTCGATCTCTTTGATAATATTATGGGTTTGTAGGATTCATCTCACGAGGAAATCAGTAAGTGAGCAGGAAGCTTGATGTATGGTAGGTGAAGGAGGAATAGACAAAAAAAGTCGAGGTTAATGTAGGTGAAGCAAGAATGCCCAAGGCTAAAAGCAACACTTTGGGTTTTGAGGGATTGAGAAAGAAACGAAAGAAAGAGGATCTAACCTGAAGGATGACGACATTGACCTTCATTGGGCCGCCGAGCTCTACAAGGGATGACGAGCACTGCGACTGCTTGTTTTCAAGCTCTGCAGCTGCTTGCTGCCAAGCTCTATTGCTTGCTTGTGGTTGTAGGTTGCATCTGAGCTGATGTTGGCTGCTTAGCTCGAACAGATAAGGTTCACTAGCTGGCGATGATGATGCTTAAGTCGTTGGACAACGCCTAGGAGCGGGAGGGTTTTTTTTGGGGGGGTGGGGGGATTTGCTGTAGTCGAGTGTTTGGGGGGTGCGGGGGTGGTGGTGAAGAAGGGTAACCGGTTCAACAAAGAACTGGTTCAGAGAAACCAGTTGTGTCCTGGGACGTCTCAAACACAAAAAGATAGCAAAAATGTGAAAAGTTGTGAGAAAGTGCGAAAAAATGCTACACTGCGTATAAAATGTGCAGTACATTCCACAAGGTAAAACATCTAACCTGAATTCGATCTACCTGTCTGTGAGGGGCACCATCTATGACATATCATCCAGAAAGGGGTTCTACGACCCAAGTGGCTCCTACGCCATGTTCTTTGGGAAGGAAGCTAGTCGTTCCCTAGGCAAGATGTGCAAGGATCCAACAGATGTGAACGGTGACCTGTCTGGTCTGACTGAGAAGGAAATAGGCGTACTTGAGGACTGGGAGAAGTTCAACGACAAGTATCCTGTCATCGGCCGCCAGCGTTGAGTGCATGTGCAGGGTGACCAAGGTTTGGAAGGGAAGAACCATTGGGATCACGACTACTTGGGAGGAGTTAGAGAGAAGATGGTGGTATTCGTAGAATGGGGAGGGGGATGGAGCGATAGGTTGCGAGAAAGAGGGAAAAGGGGAAAAGTTGCTACTGACCTGCGCGCGAGAATTTCCATGAACCAAAGAAAAAATATATATTAATGATATATTAAAATGGGTTAGTTTATGTGTAAGAGTAGTCTATTACAATGATTTATTATGAGTGGATATTACAACATGTCACAATATGTTGTGTAATTATAATATATAACGGCAAATGTTTTATACACATATATATATGTATGCATTTTCAAAATATAAATATGTCCAATCATGGAAACGAAATTGTAAAATTCATATTTCATTCACTTAACGAGCATACAATCATCCATAAAATCATTATCAAATAAAAGATGGCAATTTGGCAAGTATAGAGAATTAAATAGTAAACTCGATTAAACAGTAAACTTAATTCTATTCAAATGCAATCAGACCAACCGAGTATAGATTAAAATTGACCAATCAATTCTATGCAAATAGTAAACTTAATTAATTTAAATGCATCAGATCAATCAGTAATAAACTCTAATTTCGTAATTCAATCTTATGCAAACAACACTTAATTAATTTGAATGCACATCAGTTTTAAACAACTCTAATTTCATAATTCAATTCTATGCAAATAGTATACTTAATTAATTTAAATGCAGTCGTACTAATCAGTATTCAGTAGTAGACTCCAATTTCATAATTTTGATAATTGTATAAGAATGAGGGGATCAGGGGGTATTAAATTGGACGATGGTTGCAGCAGTGGTATAAGGAGAAGAAAGGTGAGATGAGAAAGGGAAGAGAATTGGGGCAGCAGGTCGCGCTGAATAAGGGAGTGGAGGTGGAAGTGGAGGAGGTAGATATTGGGGGAATAGGGAGTGGAGGATGAAGAAAATCGGGAGAATATGGAGTGAGGAAGTGGAGGAGGAAGATAGGGGACGAAGTGCAGGAGGTTGGGAGAAGAAAAAAAGGTTCTTTAGAATTAGAAAGAAAATGTAGAGTTTGGGAGAACTGGAAGTGGAGGAAGAACTAGGGAGAATGGGGACTGAAGGAAATGAGGAAATGGAGAATGGGGATGAAGTGAAGGAAATAAGAAGAAGAAATAAAATAGTAGAAAAAAAGGGGAAAGGGGTACCTAACGTCGGAGGAGATGACTGGAGGGTGAAGGAGGTGTCTTTGTAGCGCCAGCTGGGGATTCTAGCGGAGCGGCAGCTACTGGATGTGGCAGCAACAACGGCTGCTGTAATCCTCATCAGCTGCTTGCAGCTGCTGTCCTCCTCGATGGCTGCTTGCTGCTGCTGCTGCCAGTCATTGGTTTTTGTGGGTCTTCAATGCCGGCGATGGGCGAGAGGGGGCGGGGAGTGTGCCGATGGGTGAAGAATCTTAGATTCTGGATGGCAATGCGGGAAAGGAGAAGCCGGCGGAGGGGGCAGGGGGTGGGGGGTTCATGCCCTGGGGGACCGACGGGTGACTGGGGGATGCGGTTTGGAGGGTTCCTTTTTTGTGGGTTTGACCGCCTTTGAGGGGGTGCATCCCTCTATTTTTTAGTTAATGCTTGGAATTTTATTCATATTGTTACCAACTAGTCATAAACCCATGCGATGCACGAGCAATTACAGTATGTTCATTATAGATTCCATGGGAATTTTTTTTGGTATTATAATATGAGGTGCTATGTAAGACAAAAGTCTAGTATAACAAAGTGATGCTTATTTCATTCAGTTCAAAATAAAATAATAGCAATTATTAAGAACCTTCCTTACAAAAAAAATAAAAACTCATAGACAAAATGTTTACAAAGATATTGAGATTGTTTCTCTTCTTGAGAAGAGATACCTTTCTGGCTGCTTAAATCTTTTTCGTCAGCCGTTGGTATACTTGCTTAGATATATCAATCTGCCAGTAAGATTAAAAAATGCAACACATTTGATTATTATAACGTTAATATAAGTAATGATAATTACATACCTAATGTCTCATTTAGAAGAGAATCAAGGCAGTTAACCATGATGAGTATATCAAGGGCTAACAAAACACACACTGTTGTTGAGAAAGAAGATACTAAGCAAGAAAATACATTAATTTTTCTACGATCAGAACTGAACTTGAAATCTTCTTGTTATATCTATAACAAAGTCAACTCCTAATTACATTTCTAAAATGGTATAATTCTAAATTATGCATGTATCTAATTAAACTGAATATAGAAGATTTTCAGGAATACCCATAAGAAAATCATGATGCATAGTTAATCTGGCCTCAAAAACCCTCTTAACTTAATTGAATAAAAGTAAAGGTATCATCAATGTATAAAATAAAGAAAAGTGTGAGTACCTACTTATCAAGACTGAATGGCGTGTATTTAAAATTGATCATATGTAGAACATGTCACTTACATCATCGGGACAAACAGAACAATTCAGTAAAAGAGCAAGATCAAACACATGGACATAAAAGTAAGAATAAAAAGTCATCAAAAATACAAAGCTCAACATAAACTTATTCTAAATCATACACATCAGTTCAATACCTCACTATTTGATTCAGATAAAACATAGAGAAATATGTAGAAAAGTTGGTGCCTTGGCGGGAACTTAACAGAAACTTACTTCAAATTCACTCTGACGTTATGTCAATGCAGAGCAGCAGAAGTGTAAGAGAATAATAAGTTATATTCTTAATCACTTATTGGTTGGACCCACATCAATAAAAACGGGCATGCATGTTCTTATAGATGCTTTCTTGTGTCATGTCACATGCTTGTAGGCCAACAATACAGAGCTCAAAAGGACATCATTCACTGACGTAAAAAAATCAACATAATTTATGATCAAGTATTGTCGTTTGAAAAATTGATTACTTTAAATATGTAGTTGGTCAAATGGTATTTTCATTTTGATGTGCCTCTCACCTCTTGGTAAGTCCAACCAACATTTTCTCTTCTTATTGGTCCAGGAGACCTCCTAAAATTCAATTAAATTAGAATCAATGGTGAGTATGAAGACATGCCTAGTTGTTAAATATTTCATAGCTTATTCATTCCAATTCCACTACATTAAGGAACTGCAAAAGAATTAAAGAGAAGCAAATTATTAAAGAAAAAGACGGTATCGTAGTTGTATATTTGATATAATAATTGATAAGCATACCAATATCATCATTTTTTAGTTCCTAATGTCTCAAACACACTTGAGGCCTACTGAAAAAATCAATCACGTTGTTGAAGTTTTAATATTAAACACAATCTTCCTTGTATTTGTGCTACAGTTATTCATGAATAAAATGCCGAACAAAAGTTTAATTTGTCTGAAATCGACCAATGCAATGCAAGAACCTAGCTACTGAAAAGCAGCACTGTCTCTAAAAATATAACTTTGGACTCTAGAAAGTTTTAGTTGGAATAATCAATTCACACAAGATATCAACTATAAGCATTTGGGACTATAAACAGACCTTTGCAAGACCTTGATGGTTACTGCTCCCTGGCGACCCAGCAGACAGTGAGAGGAGCTTGACATTACAGTGGACGATTAGTTCTCAAAGCACCTGTGCTCCATTGACCTTTGTAAGACATCGATGGTTACTGCTCCCTAGCGACCCAATAGACAATGAGATGAGCTTGACGCTGCAGTGGACTATTTATTCTCAACGCACCTCTGCTCCTTTGCCTTGACCATTCTTGTTCCACCAATATACCAATCTCTATTGCAAACCATCCCTTAGCTGTGTTGACCTCAGAGGAGACATGATATGAGATGAAGATACCCTGTCAAGCAGCATATGGACAAGTGCAAATAAGCAAGCAGACATAGATGACCAACCAGGGTAGCGGCTGACGGGCCGATATGAGGCCGGCGTGTAAGGAGAAATAGGATGAGGAGGATGGCGTAGGAGTAAAAGGCAAGGCAACTGCCTCTGGGGCAACACCAGTCAGCTTTTTAGCCTGGCAGCAGCACCTGCGACAACAACTCAGTCACGCGTCTCGGATCAGCCATGTCACGAGGGCATCCGGCGGGCATGTAAAGGTGTTAACTACAAAGGGACTATGTGACCGACACGGCTGGAGTGGAGGCTTGCAATGGCTGGTTTTGGGATCGGGGGGGGGGGGTTGCGGGAGGTGTCCTGGTCCAGGGCGGAGAGGAGGGCAATTGTGAAGTTGGCGGTGCCGAGAGATGAACACATGGACTGACCTCTTCTCGGAGATAAAAATCTGTGACAATTGTAAGGAACCCCTAGTGTCTTTTTAAGTGCAAAGGATCAATGAGTAATTCAGAAAAAATGATGGCAAAAATTGCAGAACAAATCCAAAATGGGTCTTTATATATAGTATAGATTGGCAAAAGAAAATATCACTAGTACAAAGTTGTGTCGTCCAATATCTACAAAAACGGTCCTGGTTTTTGTGGTTCAACCCGGTGGGTAGGCAGGTTTTATTTAATGCCTAAAAATGGGTTTGTAACCCACCCGAACTGCCACACCTTCCGGGTGACGGTTCAACCGGTTGAACCGGTCGGTTCGGTCGAGTTTTAAAATTCTAATATCTGGACCAAATCCAAACCCAAGTCGGTCCCAAATTCAAAACTAGATTTTGTTCGATTAGTGTCTCAATTGAGAACGACCTGATTGAAAAAATTAGATTCAAAATAAAATATGGACCTATATTTGATAATGAATTTATAAAAAATATTTATCTAATTTCTGGATTATATTTCATGTTATATAATATTGGGATTGGGATCGGTTCCGGGTCAAAACATCTACCCATAGTGAAAAATGTCCCAAAAGGAACTCAGACCTATATTTGATAATAATGTTATATGAAAAAATTATTATGAGATTACATATTCTTGATAAAATTCTCTAATAAGAAATTGAGTTCGTCTCGGTTCCGACTATATAACAACAAGTTAGAGTCTGTTGTATAATCTTGGCATGTAACAACTGGTTATAGCATGTTGTATGACTATGGTCTATTACAACATGTCATCACATGTTGTGTGATAATGGTATATTACAATGGGTTAGTTAATGTGGTGTAATGGTGGTCTATTACAATGATTTGTTATGTGTGGATATTACAACAGGTCACAACATGTTGTGTAAATATAATATATAACAACAAGTTGGATTATGTTGTGTGATCTTGGTATATAACAACGAGTTTCAATATGTTGTATTATCATAGTCTATTACAACATGTACCAAATACAACAAGTGAGGCATGTTGTGTAATTAATACATATTACAACGGGTCAGTCTGTGTTGTGTAATGATGGTCTATTACAACATGTGACTATTACAACATGTCATAATATGTTGTGTAATTAACATCTTTTACAACAGGTTTGATTATGTTGTGATACTACAGCCTATTACAACACTTTAGCCCTTGTTGTAGTATCCCCCTATACTACAACGGGTTTGGCATGTTGTAAATGACTTGTGTTGTATAAAATATACAATATACAACACGAAAGCAGACTTGTTGTGTTAAGTATGTTAACTACAACACAATAATCAGAACTGTTGTCTATCTCCCATTGTAAAAAGCATTTTTTTGTAGCAGTGTATGATCATGGATGTTGTTCCAATCATGTATCTTCAACCCTAATAGCATGATAATCATAAATATCTATGTTTGGTTATTCAATTATCTCTCTTGATATGCATACTAACCATGGAGGTGAATCAAGTGAATTCATAGCCAGGTAAGAGCTATGAGGTGTATGTGTTCTGTATAACATTCAATGATGATAATCCTTGTTGATGGGATAACATGTATCACCCGTATGATGTGAAAAGGTCTATGGACCCGATAAAGGCTTGAGTGCCTAGTTGAGGTGTTATCCTCTGATGTTGAGATAAGGGATTGCTATCCCATGGTGATGATGTAAGCCTTGAGAGGCAGTGTCATTCTGTGATGAGGGATTGAGATCCCATGGTAATAATGTAACTCAATGCTGTTTATGTTTTACAACTTGGTTGCCTCAAAAATCCACTTAAAATATACTAATTAATTACAGTGGAGCATATCATGTATTTGCCATGGCCATATATGTTGGTATGTATGCCCTGAGAGCCAATCATGGGATGATTGGTGGGATACATTAAGATTGATTTGATAAACATCAAAGGCAAGCTTCCAATTCTTTCTGGTTCAGTCATATGAGATAGTGATAGAACAGATTGAATGTCTAGAGAATGACAGTACTCAATGACGTATGCCTTCAGGTTCATGACCTGAACGATGCGATCATACGGATGCTAAGAATTTGTACATTCTTGATATGTCCCTAGTCGGATGTCATTGTGGAAGGTAGATAGACAACAATGACACACAAGACTAGATTGTGGTGTTGGTTGATGACAGAATCTCATTAGTCATGATATAGAGATATCAAACCAAACACATAGGTACTTGTTAGAGAACAAGGTACCGGACAGACCCACCGTGAGTTTGACACATGGAACCATGAGATGGTAGTCACAGTCAGTACTCACAGTGATGGTGGTGAGTGTGATTCTTAGACCTGAAATCACTGCACTCAACACATGTCGTTGGGCACACTTTGACATCATCAAACGCAATCCTGAAACATGGGTTGTTATAAAGGTGATGATTGGGTGGCTTTGACACATGGGGCTTTTGAGGGGTGAGTGATAGATATGGGATTTGTCCCTCCTGAGGGAGTTTGATATCCAAGGCCACTTGATGAGTAGGATTGAGATAGGCGTGCGCACGCATGTGTGAATTAGTATGTGATATTGATGTCATACATATCTCCTTCAATCTGCTCTGAGATCAAGAAAGTGAATGAATATTGACAGGATGACTGTTCCATGCCTCGAGTTCATTTGGGATATCAGTGATAAAGGAATTATACATTCACTGTAACACCATTTACGGATTGTAGGATGAAAGTTGTTCTCCAACTTTCTACTTTCACTTGGGTAGCACTGATGTGTGACTAGGCACCGCTCTTTGCTTGTGAAGTCATAAGTGTTATGGACTTTCACTGCCAACGTGAAATGGACCTGCAGGGTCACACACATAGGATTTAACCTGGAAGAGGAGTTTTGTCCATAAAGCAATGTTTAGATTGATTACTAAAGGAGTTTAGTAGTTCAATTAAACACTCAATCAGTCGATAGCTCAATATCATATGGTTCAAGGTGTTGGACGCATTGATTGGAGTATCGGATTGATTGAAATCACAATTGACTGATTTTTGCCCAACCTGTGCTCCCAACCGATCGGCTCATGTGATGAACCGGTCGGCTGAGGTGCTGAACCGGTCGGCTGGAGTGTCCAGGCCGATCGGCTCATGCCCAGGTTGAAATGATCGGTTCAAGAGTTGAACCGATCGGCTCAACTGGTGCAACCGACCAGTTGGGAAAGTCATGTCGGCAAGAATTTTCCTTTGGTTTCAAATTGCCCAATTCGATTGGGAATAACATTGGTATTCGATACCAATTGGGAATGAAACAAGGAAAGTCTTTTTGAGCCGGATTAGGACCATGAACTGATCGGTTTAGGGCACCAACCGATCGGTTGGAGTGCCCCAAACGATCAGCTCAGGTCCAACCGATCGGCTCAATGGCCGAACCGATCGGTTCAGTTGTGAACCGATCATTTCAAGTTGCGAACCGGTTGCTTTTTGTGGAAAATTCTCGAACCCTTCTACTCCTGCTTTAGTCCCATATTACCGGGCACAGAGAACCCTGTCCCATGACCCGCCTATATATATAGGGGTATTGGGGGCTTCTCAAAGTACAACTCAATGCAAGCCGGTTGCTTTGCGAAGTTGTCATTCTCTCTGCTTTTGGTAACCGTGAGAGATCCCGAGCAAGTGCTTCCCGCAAAAGGGAGGTGCAGTAAGGGAAGGACAACTGCAGTTGCAACTGGTAGCAGGAGAGTGTGTTGGCGACTAGTACGTCAGCAGGAGGGTGTGACTCCTTCCACTTCCTTGTGGGACAAGGAGAGTGGAGTTCCAGGTGGTCCGTGTGGACTACTACAGAGGCGGGAGGACACTGCCACTTAGGAGGACAACTGTCATCCGACAGTCTGGTAGGAGGAGGAGTCGTCAGTCTCGGTGCAACCAGGAGCTGCACAGACATTGTCCAAGACCGGAGTTGAAGACCGCGCATTGCGCGAGGTATTGTCGCCGAGCAAGCCTCGGGACAAGGTATGATTCCACAAACCATCCTTTCCTATTATATAGACATTGACGCGTTTCCTCGGTATGGGTTGGGGGAGAAAATTTTTGTTTCCGCTGCCTTCTCTGTCTCCCCTAAAACCCAACAGTGGTATCAGAGCCACGTCAGCTGTTCTATATTTTAGGAATATCGATATGATCGATTTTGGTTTGTCGCCTTTATTTATTGGATACGATGCGAATAATATCGGCTTTATGCATATCCAATCCTAAATCCACAAATCCCTAATTACATATATGATATGTATTATTAATGCACTTGATACGCGTCGCCCTTAAACGAGTTTTGTGGTGGATGTGTGTGCATGATTATGGCCTATAAACCCCTATCTGTGTGTGGTTGTTTGTGGTTGCTTGCATCTCAGTCTGCACACCGATCTTCCCTCTCTTATTCCCGATGTAACTCGAAATAATTCGAGATTCTTTCCTACCTTTACTTCCCCTGAATGTAACTCGGGGTTTCCCTTTAAAGCAATGTAATTATTAGGATAGATTTTTTTTTTCTATTATGTCGAAGACCGGCGGACATCAAGACGACAACTGAAACGATCGGTTCAAGGCGTGAACCGATCAGTTGACGTTCCAGACAGTCAGTTCAAGGAGTGAACCGATCGGTTGATGACCGGTTCGAGGAGCGAGATGAGTGGGTGGCGGACATGACGAGATGCACGACGACCAGGCGAACCGATCGGTTGGAGGAGCCAACCGATCGGCTGGTGGCACCGAGACGACCGACTGGAGAGTACAGATCATTCATGTGTTGAGTTGATCAACTCGGATGGCAAGGCACAGAGTTCATCTTGTACAGGTTGCATGTGATGTAGACCTAGATGACCGTGATTCCTCTTGGCTCGAGGAATCACATTAGGATGGCCATAATCATCACTTTTATCATTTTGTGCATGTTTTCTGTGGGATATAGCATGTATATGATACATACTATGTATTGTGGTGATTGGATATGTATATGTATATAAAACCAAATCCCTCATTAAAATATTAAGTTTTAGATGCCTTCCAAATGCGACACACGTGAAAAGCTTGTTCGACCAAGTGTGGGCACGCCCTAGCGTGGTGCACCGTCTACCTCGTGGAAGCGTGAAGGATGAATGTGTGGGTCTGCCCTAGCAGGGTGCATATTCATCGTGTTTGCTTTGGGTCGGACTTAACAAGGTGACCTAGATAGGATCTAGTGCCTTGAGGCATGGAGATGATCATTGCAAGGAGTTGTATATGAAATCTTATCAAGAGTTGCATATGATGCAATTGGCAAAAGTTGCCTACCTGAGAGATCTATGTTGTGGGTGACAGCCCTAGCTGGTCCATGGCTTAGAGGATTTTAGGATCTTGCCCACTAGAAGGTTGTACGCTGCAATCTTCCGAATTGATGGTGAGGGCTATCAATTTGAAGTAAAATAGTGGGAGCGATAATTAATTAAAGGCCTAATTTTATCGTCAACCTTTCAAATCAATCAAATAAGTCAAAAAGAGTTTTGGACTAAAATTGCATATATTTCCTTTTGTTAAAATAAATGGTTAATCAACAAATCACTTTATTTGCGATGGGTCTTTAAGATCAACAAATTAAATGGGAATAATTCCACGATTGGTTAGGACGATGAGAAGTGTTCTCAATCAAAGAGCGAAAGCTCTAAGTCCTAGTTATACTAGAACCAGATGAACTCGATCCCACCACATCAATGGCTGAAAGTATGCTTATGGAAGCATACTGAGGATGACATTGATGAGGAGTGCTTGATGTTGTGTTCTCTGAACTATGAGTTGCAGAGACAACATGAGACATATGATACTGTCCTAGTATGTCATGACAGAAGGAGATCCAGTAAGGTATTCACACACTCAATATGATTGGGTATATGAAAACTTGATTAAGAAGGATTCCCTCTGAGCCAAGAGTTGGCTATTGGTATGATACTGCAAATGTTGTGAGAATCATACAATTCATGATAAGCTACAACATGAAAAACTTTGACAAGCGTTGACAGAGTTGTTGGACATGTTGAGGATAGTAGAGGCAAAGATGAATAAAGACAAACCATAATCTTTGATGTGATCAAAGAAAAGGTAATTCTTAAGGGCAAGGACAAGGGCAAAGCTAAGAAGTGTTCTGATGCTAGCCAGAAATCCAAGCCGTCTTCAGCCTCAAGGCACATGGGGAAAGGGTGTATGAGGGATTGCCCTCTATATCTGGAAGAACAAAAGAAGATGAAGGAGGGGATGGAGATCTCCACCTAAGGTATCATGAAATGAACCGCTTCTTTATCTGAGGTATATGATACCAAGATATGGATATGTCATATATGATATGCAATATCCACAAAGAAGTGATGGCCTTTGTGAAAGGACCAAGAAAGAAATACCCATCATTGGAGCAAGTGTTTCTGCCATAGATAGGAGCATCTTTCAGTTTATTTCAGCCTAAAGGGCACGAAATAGAGTTGAGAACTGCTATTTCATATATTGGCAATAGATAGAAACACTTTATTATTGCATATTGTATGACAATGATGGCAATTAATAAAGTTGACGTTTCGATCTTAAAGATATGATCTTTTCGGAAATGCCTTGTTTATCTTGTGATACATGGTATGCATAAGATAAAATGATACCTAAAGTTAATGATAACTCAAACAATCAAATTAGCATCAATCATGAGAAATTCATTTCTAGTTTCCATATGATAGATAAATCTAGACTCTTTTGGTTAGAGAACCAGTAAGAGGCATGAATCTCTTGTACATGATTAATCAATCTTCACTAAAGGTAGTGGAAGAATGATTGTCCTATTAGGTATAATACATATGATGTATTTACATACCTATTGGAACAGATGCTAATACTTCAAATGGTGTTTAGAGAAATACCAATATGAATGTCTTGAAGTGTTCAAGATTATCATAAATGAAGTACAAATTTGGTAAAGCATTAATTCTGGATGAGATCAATGAATGAAATACTTGGACCAAATGTTTGAGATCCTTATGAGTGATTATGATAGTGTATCATAGTGAACTCATGATTAAGGCATGGTGATGTCTAAATCAAGAAGGAATCATACTCTAAGGAGTTAGAGAATGATTATCAAATAACTGAATTCTTCTTAATAAAAGGATACCCCACACTAATAAAGGACATTAAGAATCACAAGGAGTTGTGAATTCTTATATTCTTGACAGATACACCTCAATTATCTATGTGATGAGTTGTTCATATGATGAGTCAACTATCTAGATGAATATGAGGAATCAGATTTTGAGTTATGGTATAAAACTATTACATCCTAAATGAAATCCGTGTGAACCATAAGGTATGACCTTGATGGTAGCACTCATTGGATCATATCCATAAGTGCAAATAAGTCTTAAGTGTTAAGACACATGGATAACATTTTGAGAAGGATGATGCTTGTTGATTGCAACTTAATGACTAAGACATTTGGCATATGGACACTAAAACCGCATTCCTTTGAGGAATAAAACAAGGATGTGTACGGGACACAGCCTATAAGGTTTATGAATCCACTAATGCAAATGAAGTCTATAAGTTACAATGGACTAATCAATGTGATTGATTGAGTACAAGCAACTCAAAATTGAATATTTACTTTGATGATATAGTCAAAGGGTTTGACTGATATGTCAAAGATAAAGACGGGATCTGTGATTTAGTGGGAGCGTATTCACATTCCACATATTGATGTGAAATGGAATTGTTCTAGAATGGAAATCCAAAAGTGGAAATTATCTTTAAGGAAGATAGAGATGTTTCCTATGTGATAGGAATAGAGATCTATAGAGATAGTTCTCGACAAATCTCTTGACCTGGAAAAGAGAGAGCATACATTGGCAATCTGTACTGAAGGGTTCAGTATGCACAGATTCAGTGGGAGAAAACTTGTCCATGTTATATGGATATTAGTATCCTAAGGCCAAGTGTCCAATTCTTATGAAGAATGGGAACACTAAGAATAGATATGGATCTATCATGTATGTAATCATCCCATTGTCTTGCATGTATGACATGGCAAGAATAAAATGCATTCATCATCTTGTATGTAGGACATGGCAATATGATGTGCTCATCCTGATAACTCGTATGTAGGACATGACGAGTGGATGTCTGTCTACTTCCAGTAAGGGTTACTGGAATACCATGAGAACTTGATAAGTACTTATGAAATACTAGTTCCATGGAGATAAGGAAGAGTTTGATGTAAAGAGTTACATTGATGCGAACTTCTGAAAAGACAGAGAATTAATCGCAAGATATACATAAGATGTATAAAAGTGAAAGTTTGTTGATAATTGGAAGTGTTCCAATAAAACCATTTAAAAGGGAAATGTTGAGTATCTGTGTGTTAGTGAACAACAGTTGATACTATATGGATCTAAAAGTTCATGAGATGAACTTATATTCCACTCATTGATGACAAGTCTGGAATCCTTGATCATGCAATGTGGCTAAAGGTTAGCAAAGGAATACTAGATCACATATTACGGCAACTCCATCTCATACGTGTGACGTACAATGAAGATATGTGAGACATGCAATTTGTAAAGACTTTGGCAAGGTGTTGCCATTACTCACTATGTTGGCACTAGAGCACAGTGACATGTGGGACATGTTTGAAGATCACAATGAATATGATTCAAGAGTGATTGGCTCGCAGTGCAAGTGGGAGTCTGTTGGTATGTATGCCTTGAGAGCCAATCATGGGATGATTGGTGGGATACATTAAGATTGATTTGATAAACATCAAAGGCAAGCTTCCAATTCTTTCTGGTTCAGTCATATGAGATAGTGATAGAACAGATTGAATGTCTAGAGAATGATAGTACTCAATGACGTATGCCTTCAGGTTCATGACCTGAATGATGAGATCATACGGATGCTAAGAGTTTGTACATTCTTGATATGTCCCTAGTCGGATGTCATTGTGGAAGGTAGATAGACAACAATGACACACAAGACTAGATTGTGGTGTTGGTTGATGACAGAATCTCATTAGTCATGATATAGAGATATCAAACCAAACACATAGGTACTTGTTAGAGAACAAGGTACCGGACAGACCCACCGTGAGTTTGACACATGGAACCATGAGATGGTAGTCACAGTCAGTACTCACAGTGATGGTGGTGAGTGTGATTCTTAGACCTGAAATCACTGCACTCAACAAATGTCGTTGGGCACACTTTGACATCATCAAACACAGTCCTGAAACATGGGTTGTTCTAAAGGTGATGATTGGGTGGCTTTGACACATGGGGCTTTTGAGGGGTGAGTGATAGATATGGGATTTGTCCCTCCTGAGGGAGTTTGATATCCAAGGCCACTTGATGAGTAGGATTGAGATAGGCGTGCACACGAATGTGTGAATCAGTATGTGATATTGATGTCATACATATCTCCTTCAATCTGCTCTGAGATCAAGAAAGTGAATGAACGTTGACAGGATGACTGTTCCATGCCTCGAGTTCATTTGGGATATCAGTGACAAAGGAATTATACATTCACTGTAACACCATTCACGGATTGTAGGATGAAAGTTGTTCTCCAACTTTCTACTTTCACTTGGGTAGCACTGATGTGTGACTAGGCACCGCTCTTTGCTTGTGAAGTCATAAGTGTTATGGACTTTCACTGCCAACGTGAAATGGACCTGCAGGGTCACACACATAGGATTTAACATGGAAGAGGAGTTTTGTCCATAAAGCAATGTTTAGATTGATTACTAAAGGAGTTTAGTAGTTCAATTAAACACTCAATCAGTCGATAGCTCAATATCATATGGTTCAAGGTGTTGGACGCATTGATTGGAGTATCGGATTGATTGAAATCACAATTGACTGATTTTTGCCCAACCTGTGCTCCCAACCGATCGGCTCATGTGATGAACCGGTCGGCTGAGGTGCTGAACCGGTCGGCTGGAGTGTCCAGGCCGATCGGCTCATGCCCAGGTTGAAACGATCGGTTCAAGAGTTGAACCGATCGGCTCAACTGGTGCAACCGACCAGTTGGGAAAGTCATGTCGACAAGAATTTTCCTTTGGTTTCAAATTGCCCAATTCGATTGGGAATAACATTGGTATTCGATACCAATTGGGAACGAAACAAGGAAAGTCTTTTTGAGCCAGATTAGGACCATGAACCGATCGGTTCAGGGCACCAACTGATCGGTTGGAGTGCCCCAAACGATCGGCTCAGGTCCAACCGATCGGCTCAATGGCCGAACCGATCGGTTCAGTTGTGAACCGATCATTTCAAGTTGCGAACCGGTTGCTTTTTGTGGAAAATTCTCGAACCCTTCTACTCCTGCTTTAGTCCCATATTGCCGGGCACAGAGAACCCTGTCCCATGACCCGCCTATATATATAGGGGTATTGGGGGCTTCTCAAAGTACAACTCAATGCAAGCCAGTTGCTTTGCGAAGTTGTCGTTCTCTCTAGTTTTGGTAACCGTGAGAGATCCCGAGCAAGTGCTTCCCGCAAAAGGGAGGTGCAGCAAGGGAAGGACAACTGCAGTTGCAACTGGTAGCAGGAGAGTGTGTTGGCGACTAGTACGTCAGCAGGAGGGTGTGACTCCTTCCACTTCCTTGTGGGACAAGGAGAGTGGAGTTCCAGGTGGTCCGTGTGGACTACTACAGAGGCGGGAGGACACTGCCGCTTAGGAGGACAACTGTCATCCGACAGTCCGGTAGGAGGAGGAGGAGTCAGTCCCGGTGCGACCAGGAGCTGCACAGACACCGTCCAAGACTGGAGTTGAAGACCGCGCATTGCACGAGGTATTGTCGCCGAGCAAGCCTCGGGACAAGGTATGATTCCACAAACCATCCTTTCCTATTATATAGACGTTGACGCGTTTCCTCGGTATGGGTTGGGGGAGAAAATTTTTGTTTCCGCTGCCTTCTCTGTCTCCCCTAAAACCCAACAATATATCCATCATCGTCAGTAGTTGGTGATGGTGAAATAGGTTTTATCCTACGGGATTTCCTAGAGCGCATATTGTTGAATATGCAGTGTTTCTCCTAGCTGAAACTAGGAGGATTTGAGTACAACTGCGGTTGTGTATAGAGCATGGTGAATAGGCCCATGGCTTAGTGATTATAGAGCATGGTGAATAGGCCCATGGCTCAGTATTATAGAAGGGTAGCCTGCGGAGCTGACCCTGTGGTTGAGGCCATTCAAGCAAGAGACTGCGGTCCTGCTTTGGTTTTCATGCACTAACCGCGAAGAGGTGAGGTCATGGAGTCTGTCTCTCCCAATGACCTTGTATGGAACCAGTTTTTGGGCTTCACAGCCAATGGTTGGAGTTGAGAGGGACGACTCACTTCCTTAGGGCATAATAAACCGTAATCCAGCCGTATAGAATATATTTCTTAAGGTAAAATACGAAACATTGATTGAGGCATTGCTTGTATAGTTGATCCAGTTATACCTTGCAATTATTTGTACGATCCTTATGTTTTGTGATAAGTTCTTATAAAGCTTATCTTGTCAATCATGTTCCATAAAGAAATATTTGGATATATGCCTCCTGGATACCTGGTAAGATTGTTAATAAAATAAGTTCTTCTCAGGATGTTGTTCTTATGATTTGCTGATATCAATTATCTGCTTTACCTGCTTTACCTAAAGTTTTATAGTTTTGGTGGGGAGTTATGTTTCTCGCTGGGACTATGTCTCACCCGTTGGTTTACAATCTTTTTAGGTGATCGTGCTAGACATGGTGGTGGTCGTGAGGTTGCGACCGAGCAACAAGAAGAGTAGTAGAAGGCAAGAGATGGATATGCTACTATTTTGGTAGTTTTGTATAGAGTCCTAGAGTCATCCCTGTACTCTTAGGTCCTCAAAGGTGTTTTGACAATGTTTTATGATGTATAGATGATATAGCTTTGTATATCCCGCTGCTGGCCTGATGTGGCCCATTATGTATGTATAAACAGGTGATGAACTCTGGTGCTAACAGGATAGCTGGTTCCTATAAGCTGTGGACATATATCCATGCTTGTGCATATTTATATAACATGTTTCCTTATAGGATGAGGATTTGGACGTAATAGTTCTCTTTTATCTGCTTTCCGCAAATAGTTTTAATTAACCTGTGTTTTCAGTAATATGTGGTTTATGGTGTTTCCACATGTTTTTGCATGGCATCTCGTTGTCTGTGTGATAGCGGGATGTGTCGTTACAAGGTTGGTATCAGAGCTCTAGGTTCACTGAGTCTACAGGGATCTAGGACTAGGTTCGTGTCTGTTCTTGTGAGTATTCCAAATTTTCTTACAATAACCTTCTACCCTCAGCGGAAGATAAAGCTAAAAGATGTCTGGAAACCTTGAAGAACATGCTGCTAAGAGCAGCGATGCTGCATCTGTTGATGGAGCACAAGTGCAGGCACATGAAGATCAGGTGCCTGAGGTCCCCCAACTTGACCCAACCATTCTTGAAAACCCTGCCTATTAGCAACTTATGGGGCAGTTGATGGCTACAATGGATCGCATGGTGGGTAGATTTCCAGTGCCTCTGCCAAGAGTACATGCTCCCCATGGTGAATCTTAGGGTATTGGGAAGACCTTTGAGTGGCTTCGCCGAGTCAGAGCTTCAGATTATGCTGGAACGGATGATCCAGCAGATGTAGATATGTAGCTGACAGGTATCGAGAAGGCCTTCTAGATCCTTGACATCCCCGAAGCAGACAAAGTCAAGCACGCTGTCTACCTTCTGAAAGGTAGTGCTGGCTACTGGTGGGCCATCGAGGAGGAGAAGCGACCTGGTGAGGTGATCTGTTGGGACGTCTTTTGATGGAAGTTCGTGAGCCGATACTTCCCGAAGATGTATCTGGATGAGAAGATCAACCAGTTTGAGCATCTGCGCCAAGGATCGATGAGCATCACCAAGTATGAAGCTAATTTTATGGACCTACTGAGGTTTTGTCCTCACATGGAGGCAACAGATGATGAGAGAATTAGGCGGTTTGAGAAAGGTTTGAGTGCTGAGCTGTCGACACCTGTTGCTGCTCTGGAAAATCGAGAGCGGTTTGCCACATTTGTGGAGTCTGTCTGAAGGATTGAATGTTCAATCCGAGAGAAGAGAGAGACTATGACCAAGAAAAGGCCTACTCAATTTTAGAAATAGAGGTTTGATAGCCACAAGAAGCTGAGATTTTCTGCACCTTTTGTGAGGCAAGGTTCTAGTGCACCATCTCGGTGGTCTCCGAGTAAGGGAAGAGGGCATGGATTTTCACTATCCAGAGCTTACGTCACAACTTCAATAGCAATGATAGGGCCATCTTGGCCACAGTTAGAGGACATGTCATGCTATCTCTGTGGACAGACTGGGCATTTGAGGTCAAATTGCCCAAGGAAAGATGTTGAAGTGATACAGCAGCTGAGGCAGAATCAGTAAGGGTCAGATAGACAGCAGTTTAGTGGTAACATAAGGCGAGGACACGGTCAAGCGTCGCAAGTGGGATCATCTTCCCAAGGAAGTAGAGGATGTGGACAGCAAGCAACGGCTTGATTCTATGCTATGAGTCAGCCGGAGGCGATAGTCAACCCACGAGTGGTGGAAGGTTAGATGGAGTTATTTCATTCTGATTTGTCTTCTTCTTGCTTTATATCTGTTCTGGTTGACTCGGGTGCCACACACTCTTTTATCACACGTAGTATGCTTGATAGCTGTCTTTTACCTGTTAGTTGTAAGAAGGATAGCTTGTTGTTGGAAACCCCTCTTGTTGGACCCGCGTTGCTTCGAGAGGAGTGCCAATCTTATGTTCTATCTTTTTCGGGACACAGTATACAAGTGGATTGTATACCACTTGATATGCATGGATTCGATGTGATCCTTGGGATGGATACCATAGAGAAGTATAAGGTTGTGTTGGACTGTGGTTCCAAGAAAGTAGTGTTTGTTGACGGAGGTGAGAGGTGGATCTTCCAAGGAGATAGGAAGATTCTTCCAACATGTTTAGTGTCATCTATGGTGGTAGAGAAGTTGTTGTGGTAAGGATGTAAGGCGTTCTTAGCCCATGTTGTGGATATCAAGGCAAAACGTCATAGCATTGAGGAGGTGCCTGTTATCCGAGAGTTTGCAGATGTGTTTCTCGATGAGTTCCCCGGTGTTCCCCCACCTCAAGAGATTGACTTTTAGATCAATCTGGTTCCAGGAACACAACCAGTTGCTCAGACACCGTACAGAATGGCTCCAGCTGAGATGGAAGAGCTGAAGAAGCAATTATAGGAGTTGCTGGATAAAGGCTTCATTAGACTGAGCACATCATCGTGGGGTGCTTCGGTCCTGTTCATAAAGAAAAAGGATGGATCGATGCATTTGTGCATAGATTACCGGCAGTTGAACAAAATTATGATCAAGAATAAGTACCCATTACTGAGGATAGACGATCTGTTTGATCAGTTGTGTGGCGCTACAGTGTTATCAAAGATCGACCTACAGTCTGGATATCATCTGTTAAGGATTAAGGATGAGGACATACCAAAGTCAGCTTTTATGATGAGGTATGGTCACTTTGAGTTCATGGTTATGCCATTTAGGCTAACCAATGTGTCTGCTGCTTTCATGGATATGATGAACAGGGTGTTCCATCCGTTTCTAGATCAGTTTGTTGTAATTTTTATAGATGACATCTTGATCTATAGTCGGGATGGTCAAGAGCATGAACAACATCTTCGGCAAGCGTTGACTCTTCTTCGCCAACATCAGCTATATGCCAAGTTCAGTAAGTGCGAATTCTGGTTGAAAGAAGTGACTTTCTTGGGTCATGTGATATCTACAGAAGGAGTCAGAGTGGACCCCAAGAAGGTGGAGTCAGTTGCAGATTGGGAGCAACTGATGATGCCGACAGAAGTTCGTAGTTTCCTGGGTTTAGCAGGATACTATCGGAGGTTTATAAGGAACTTCAGTGTTATCGCGCTGCCATTGACAAAATTGACCAGGAAGGATGTAACTTATATTTGGGATGATCGTTGTCAGCAAGCTTTCCAAAGTTTGAAGGAGAAGTTGACTAGTGTTCCATTGTTAGTGCTGCCAGAGCCTGGGAAAGGCTATGTTGTTTGCTACGATGCTTCCAAGAAAGGCCTAGGATGTGTGCTCATGTAGGAAGATCATGTAGTTTCTTTTGCTTCACGACAACTTAAGAAATGTGAGGAGAATTATCCAACACATGATTTGGAGCCAGCTGCGGTGGTCCATGCGTTAAATATTTGGAGACACTATCTTTATGGGGAAGTGTGTCAGATCTTTACAGATCATAAGAACCTGAAGTACATCTTCTCGCAGAGTGAGCTGAACATGCGATAGCGTCGCTGGATGGAGCTGATCAATGATTATGATTGCACCATTGAGTATCATCCTGGTAAGGTGAACGTGGTAGTTGATGCGCTTAGCAGGAAGTCTTCTTCTCTTCCTATGAAGAAGGCACATTTGAGTTCCTTGGTATGCTATAGGCGGGATATGTTTGTCTCTTTGCGGCAGATGAATGTACGATTGGAAGTTTCCTTGTTGGTAGGATTGTTGGCCCAGATGCAAGTAAAGCCTACATTGAGACAGCAAATCAAAGACACACAACAGTCAGATGCTTCACTTCAATTAATCAAATTAGAGTTTGACAGTGAAAAGTGTGATGGGTTCCATGAGTCTGAGGATGGACTAGTTTGCCATCATGATAGGATGGTGGTCCCCGATATTGATGATTTGAGGGGGTTAGTGCTCGAGAAAGCACACACATCGACGTATGCCATGCATCCCGGTGTCACCAAGATGTATCATAATCTGAAGGATCGGTATTGGTGGCCTGGCTTGAAGAGAGATGTAGCCGAGTTTGTGGCTAGATGTGTGGTATGCCAGCAAGTCAAGACTGAACATCAGAAGCCGGCAGTTACGTTGCAACCCATGTCGATACCATGGTGGAAATGGGATCATATAACCATGGATTTCATAGTTGTTCTACCAAGGACAGCTAAGAATCATGATTCCATTTGGGTGATAATGGATAGATTGACAAATTCTGCTCATTTCATACCTGTGAAGACAACGTATATAGTAGAGAAGCTTGCTCAGGTGTATGTGGATGAGATAGTGTGTTTGCACGGTGTACCCACAACGATAGTTTTCGACAGAGGTCCCCAGTTCGCAAGTCATTTTTGGGAGAAGTTGCACAAAGGGTTGGGGACATAGTTGAGGTTCAATACTACTTTCCACCCACAGACAGATGGACAGTCTGAAAGGACTATTCAGACTTTGGAGGATCTTCTCCGAGTTTGTGTTTTGTAGTTCCTAGGCAGTTGGGACGTGCATCTCAGTTTGATAGAGTTTTCCTATAACAATAGTTATCAGCGAAGCATCAACATGGCTCCTTATGAGGCTTTATATGGCAGGAAGTGCATATCTCCTTTATGCTGGTATGAGTCGGGCGAGTATCAAATTTTGGGTCCTGAGTTAGTACAATAGACAACAAAGAAGATCAAAGTGATACAATAATAGTTGAAAGCAGCACAGGACAGACATAAGTCGTATGCATATAATCGCCGACGGCCCCTAGAGTTCTAGGTGGGAGACAAAGTGTATCTCAAGGTCTCACCATTGAAAGGCGTGCTGAGGTTTGGCCGGAAAGGCAAGCTGGCACCCAGGTATATGGGGCCATATCCGGTAATAGCACGTGTTGGCAAGGTAGCTTATAAGTTAGAGATGTCGCTAGAGTTACACATGTTACATCCAGTGTTCCATGTCAGTATGTTGAAGAAAAGTCATCTGGACATAGTGACAGTGATACATCCAGTTGAGGTTGAGTTTGAGGAAGATGTGACCTACGGCGAAGGCCTAGTGATGATTCTTGATAGAAGAGTCAAGAAGTTGAAAAGGAAGGACTTGGTTCTTGTGAAAGTTCTTTGGCATCATCGTGGCATTGAGGAAGCCACTTGGGAGCTTGAGAATGAGATGAGGAGGAAGTATCCCTCACTTTTCTTTTTAGATTTCGCGGACGAAATCCCTTTGTAGAGGTTTATGGCTTGTAAGGACCCTGACCTTCATTTTGGGTTTACCCTATTTGCTTTGCCTAAACCTTGTGTTTAGATGCTTGCTAATCACCTGAGGTTGTGATTAGGGTTCATTTGTGCTTTGTTGAGAGTTGGAGGTGCAACTTGCAAATTATCCAAGTTTTAGGGTTGATGTGCAAGTTTGTCACCTTGAGAGATATTTTCTCTCTCCTTGCATCCTCTAGGGTTGATAGGATGGGTTGGGCTCATTGCTTGAATAGTTTTGGGCCTTGTTGAGCTTTGTTGGGCTTTGCTTTGCCTTGTTGCGGCCTTGTGTCGAGCAAATAGCACCTTGGTGACCTGTGTCGTCCATATGGGGTGTGTCTCCTAGTGGGCTGTGTCACCCAAGGTGACCACTTTGACCTCGCCTTGTTTTTGTCACCATACCTCAGACAAGTGGCCGATCCTTTGTTAGTTGGTGGCATGACATGAGAATGTGGTTTAGCAAGGTAGCATGGCTTCAGACAAGTGGTGCCTTGGACATGCACATGTGGAGCAACACCAAGGTGGGCGTCCCATAGACCCTCTTGTATATATACAACCCTCTCTTTAGTTACTTATCTCTTTAGTTCCTTTAGTTGCTCCTTTCTCCTTTGGTGGCTGATACACCTTCCCTTGGTAGAGCAAGCTTGGTGGCCAATCTCCTTGGTGGAGTCTCCTTCTTCTTCTTCCTCTAGGTGGTGGCCGAACCATAGAAGTGTCTTGCTTCCTTGGTAAGAATCTCCTCTCTCTCCTTAGCACCTTCTTCTCCTTCTTTCTTATTCTTCATCCATGGTGGTTATGAGCTTTGCTTCTCTTCTTGTGGTGGCCAAAGGTGGGGTGCTTTGGAGCTAAGAGCTTAAAGCTTGGTGCTTGGAGCTTGGAGCTTTAGAGCTTGAAGAGCTTGCTTGAGGTGGGTTACATAACTCCTAACCCTAGATATACCACTTCCTTTTCTTGTTGCATGTTTATGTTCCATCTTGATCATCCATGCATCTTGTTAGATATGTTTCTTGCTCTATTACGTACCTTTAATCTTGGGGAGATAGTGGTTATCTTGTTGTTGATATGATGTTAATAGTTGTGTGACCTTGGACCTTGTTGGCTGAACCTATGGGTTAGGTTTTCCTTAGGGTAATACCCCTTTCTCTCCTTGGTTTTGAGAAGTGAGCTTGAGCTCTAGCAGTGTAGGAAAAACCCCTCTCTTCCTTAATCATTGAGAGGTGAGTCTATACTCTAGTTGCTTGGGCAACACCCTTCTCTCACCATGGATTTGAGAGGTGAGCCTTTGGTTGATGATGATCAAGTTGAGGATAGAGTGTTGCACGATATGTGATGGAGGTTGTGCAAAACCCCTCTCTCTTGGTTGTTGAGAGGTGAGATGACTCTCTTAATGTATTAGGGTTTGATGATGGTGATCTTGATGTTGGTGATGACCAAATCGGTATGGTTCTTGTACCCGATACCCTCCTTTTTGTGGTGCTTTGCATGATACCTCTCATCTAGGGTTTGTCTTGGACGATATGCTTAGTTGGGTTGTGTTAACCTTGTTTCCCGATATGGTGCTTGGGTGATGAATCCTAGATAGATGCCCTAGTGTTGACCAATATGTTGTGCCTACCTTAGTTGGATGATAGGCCACTGGGCTCCATGGTAGGTGACCGACATGTAATGCCCACATGCTGCCTGATATCATCCACCCTAGAGTGTTGGAAGTTTGTAGGTGTGCCTAGCTTGGGGAAACACCAGGGTCAAGTGCCTAGCCGATACCCCATATGGAGGTGTGTTACCCTTGGACCGATCTGCCTTGCCCATCACATGTATCCTTTTAGTCAGTTACTCATCATGAATAGGTGATTGATAGCTTGGATAGCTCTAGAGTTAAGAGCTAGGCCGATACATGTGTTGAGGATGGATGGTGCTTTGGATGATACAAGTTGAAGGGCAAAGTCTTGGCCAATATGTGGACCCAAACCCTAGTTGGACGATAGGGTGTCTTGGGCGACATGATGAAGGGCAATAGAATCCCTTGGGCGTCATGGTTTGCTCTTGGCCGACATGACCTTGGGTGCCATTGCCTTGGCCGATATGGCCATAAATGATATGATGATTAGGATGGCTGATAGGTGGGTGTGTCCTTTGCACGATACACCCCTTGGACCAGGTTGCACGATACTGGTCCTAGTTTACTCGTGACCCTTGACAAGTGTGCACGACATGATGATGTGAGGAGGGATGATATGCGTGCCTAAGTGTCCTAACTGATAGGCTTTGGGTGAGGGAGGTAACCCTACCCGATACCCCCTTTAGTGAGGGACAACGTTGCGCGCCACACCTTTGGTGAGGGTAGGCGGAGTCTTTGGTGAGGGTTATTCTTAACCCAAGAAACCTTAGTGAATGAACCAATCATCTTGAGCCTGTATCTTGTTCATGATAAAATATGGATGATAGGTTGTGAACCGTGATATGTTTGATACTTAAAGATGATACTACATAAGATGATATGACACACGGTTATGTTCATAAGATACAGGGCATAGTGAATTCTCATGGTTTGATAACAATAATGTAATTTGTCTACAGAGACAACTTTGTGCTTCATGTAGCTATGATCATAGATGTTGTTCCAGTCATGTACTTTCAACCCTAATAGCATAATAATCATAAAGATATATGTTTGGTGATTTAGTTATCTCTCTTGATATGCATACTAACCATGCAGGTGAATCAAGTGAATTTATATCCAGGTAAGAGCTATGAGGTGTATGTGTTCTGTATAACACTCAATGATGATAATCCTTGTTGATGGGATAACATGTATCACCCGTATGATGTGAAAAGGTATATGGACCTGATAAAGGCTTGAGTGCCTAGTTGAGGTGTTATCCTCTGATGTTGAGATAAGGGATTTCTATCCCATGGTGTTGATGTAAGCCTTGAGAGGTAGTGGAATTCTGTAATGAGGGATTGAGATCCCATGGTAATAATGTAACTCAATACTGTTTATGTTTTACAACTTGGTTGTCTCAACAATCCACTTAAAATATACTAATTAATTACAGTCGAACATATCATGTAGTTTCCATGGCCATAGATCCATCATCATCAGTAGTTGGTGATGGTGAAATAGGTTTTATCCTGTAGGATTTTCTAGAGCACATATTGTTGAATATGTGGGGTTTCTCCTAGTCGAAAGTAGGAGGATTTGAGTACAACCGCGGTTGTGTATAGAGCATGGTGAACAGACCCATGGCTCAATGATTATAGAGCATGGTGAATAGGCCCATGGCTCAATATTATAGAAGGGTAGCCTGTGAAGCTGACCCTATGGCTGAGGCCATTCAAGCAAGAGACTACGGTCCTGCTTTGGTTTTCATGCACTGACCACGAAGAGGTGAGGTCATGGAGTCTGACTCTCCCAATGACCTTATATGGCACCCATTTTTGGGCTTTGCAACCAAAGGTTGGAGTTGAGTGGGACGACTCACTTCCTTAGGGCATAATAAATCATAATCCAGTCGTATAGAATATATTACTTAAGGTAAAACATAGAACATTGATTGAGGCCTTGCTTTTATAGTTGATCTAGTTATACCTTGCAACTATTTGTATGATCCTTATGTTTTGTGATAAGTTCTTATAAAGATTATCTTGTCAATCATGTTCCATAAAGAAATATCTGGATATATGCCTCCTGGATATCTGGTAAGATTGTTAATAAAATAAGTTCTGCTCAGGATGTTGTTCTTATGATCTACTGATATCAGTTATCTGCTTTACCTGCTTTACCTAAAGTTTTATAGTTTTGGTGGGGAGTTATGTTTCTCACTGGGACTATGTGTCTCACCCCATTGGTTTACAACCTCTTTAGGTGATCATGCTATATGTGGTGGTTGTCGTGAGGTTGTCATCGAGCCGCAAGAAGAGCAGTAGAAGGCAAGAGATGGATATGCTGTTGTTTTGGTGGTTTTGTAGTAGAGTCCTAGAGTCATCGCTGTACTCTCAGGTCCTCGGATGTGTTTTGATGATGTTTTACGATGTATAGATGATGTATCTTTGTATATCCTACTGCTGGCCTGATGTGGCCCGTTATGTAGGTATAAACAGATGATGAACTCTGGTGCAGATAGGACAACTGGTTCCTATAAGTTGTGGACATATATCCATGCTTTTGCATATTTATATAACATGTTTACTTGTAGGATGAGGATCTGGATGTAATAGTTCTCTTTTATCTGCTTTCTGCAAATGGTTTTAATTAACCAGTGTTATTGGTAATATGTGGTTTATGGTGTTTCCGCACATTTTCACGTGGCATCTCGTTCTCTGTGTGATAGCAGGATGTGTCATTACAGAAATATCATTAGCTTCACTCCTTCAGCGGATACTCCATTGATTTTGAAAGTATTCATATACTCCAAGAACTCAGTCACATGAAGATTCAGATCTTCATTGACTGTACCTCTGAAGCTGTTCTACTGTATCATCTGCATCATAGAAGGATCAATAGAGAAATTGTTCGCTTCAACTGCAGGCATGTCAATGGCTCCATAAATGTTTGTGGCAACCGGCATTGCAAAATCCTTCAAAGGACGGTCGCCCTCCATGGTTGGATCCCTTGGTGTAGCTTCTTCAAAAGACGAAGAAGATGGTGACGGTGATGATGTTGGAACACCTCTTAGCAGCGGTTGTTCTACTCTTCTTGCCCTTCTTAAGCTTGAAAGAGTACACTCAATCTCAAGGTCTAGCAATGCAGATGTTTGAAGATCTCTTTGTGAGCAACACATACAACCTAAAAAATAGCAAGAAAAATTGAGAACACAACTAAAAGATATATGGAAATTTGGAAAATGGAAATGATGATCTAGTCTCGAATACTAGTTAGCACTTGTTACTCTAATTTGATTAACCGCAGCTCCCCGAAAATGACTCCAAAAACTTGTTGGTCTATTACACTAACGAGTTTCAATCTTAAGAAAGATCTTTTACTCAACTAACCAATTTCCCCAAGTATATACAGAAGTAGTCATAGTCAAGATTGAACACAAGGATCTTAAGTAATTAACTAAATGCAATAGTGCTAAGGTTCAACAATCTAGACCGTTTTAAAAGTAGAACCAGTTGATTAAACTAGAAAGTTTGAGAATTAAACAAATAGTAAATGGATTACTAAAAGAGATTAAAAATCAGATATGGAAGTATCTTGGACTTAGGGTTTCATCCACATATCATAGCATACAACAGGAGCATGAAATTTAAACATACTAAGCACTTATTTTAAAGGAGAGTTGTATGTTGCACTTTACCTCTCAATGCAACTACAACGATCCTAACTCAATTCAACATTCCCATGTATGGATTTCATTTTGGATCACAAACCTACTCCTCAACTCTATAATTTCCACTCTTGTGGTAAAGAAGGAGTTGCCAAGAGAGTACCTCCTTACTCTCCTACCTATCTTCTCAGATAAAGCAAAAGAGCATAAAACATACACATAAGGTGGCCAGTCATACATGCAGAAGATAAGAAACCAGTACTCACAAGGTGCAAAAATAAGCAACATAACATTTAGTACGAAATTGTCATGTTCCATACATGCTATGACATGGGAGCTACTCTCCCATATCCAAGAAAAGGAAACTACTCATCCACAATAGTGTACAACAGAAAATGCACATAAATTTTAGAGTTTAACATGATTTAGAGAAGGAAAAGCTAAGAAAACCCAAGGTATAACCCAAGAGGAGTAAAATTCCAGCTTTAGCATGAAATCCCACTCCTACAACTACTCCAAACTAGAAAAACCTCTCTCCCAAGAAGCTTTGTGGAGTGGAGAAGCTCTGCTGCACCTTGGAGAAGAATCTTGGAGAAGAAAGGAAGAAGAATGGGGTTCTTTGACAAGAAACCACCTTCTTCCACCTCCAAAATAACACTCCTTTCTCTAGCCTTGCTCTGGGACAAAAGAATTTCGAATTATGACTAAAGATAGATTCTCCATATAGTGGTTTCATCTTTTAAAATGAAAGGAGTCATATTTGAAAATTGTTGAACCTGACAGGCACACATCGTGTCTTTCTCCAGACACGGCGTGTCCTGTCTTCGACAGTTGCTTCTGTGTGAAGCACACATCTTATTTGATTTAATACATGACGTGTACTTTACCAGAAAGGGTAGACTCGGTTTTGAATTCCCAGGTACACGACGTGTCTTTTATGGACACGTCGTGTACTTTTTTTTCAGAGTCTGAAGTAATAGGCCGTCTGGAAATACACACATCGTGTCTTAAATGATACACATCGTATGCATTGCTTTTTCAGTATAATTAAAGTTTTGATCATCTGCAAGGCGTGGAGAAGTCCCGATAATGGTGATATTGAGTTGGGATATTTCCAATTTGATCCCTTTGATGCAAATCTGCAATACACATCATGTGATAAGAAAAATAACAAAAAAGGTGACAAGAGTAATATGGATAGAGGCTAAATGAGAACAAAATGAACTAAACTTGTGTGTGAAAATATGTGAAAAGTTGATGTGGAAACCACACAACAGTTATGATTAGGGCTTGTGGATAGCTTAAGTTTCAAGTTTGACCTTGTTTGGATGGTTTGCACTTTATGTGCTAGTTTTGGTGCAAATTGTAATTTATGAAATGTAGGGGGTTGATGTGCAATTTTCCACCTCTAGAGTGTTCCTTCTCTTTCTTGACATCATCTATAGGAAATAGAAAGAGGAGGGCACATTGTTTGAGCCATGGTTGAGGAGTATCACCCTTGGTGGTGATTAGGGTTTCCATGCTTGTTGGATGTCTCAACCCATGTGTGTTGGATGTGTTGTCTTGACCATGGGTCGTGACCTAGGTTAGTTTTAGAGGGTGTCATGGTCCAGACACCTCCTACAGGTGTTTGGGCCACGATCTAGGAGGTCTAAGGTGGTTTTGGGTCAAGTTGGGGTGACCTAGCATGTGTTGTCTCGATCTAGGGTTGATGGTGGCACCTTGTCTCGACCTAGATGGTGGTGTCGCGACCATGGGAGGTGCACCCTAGGAGGGTCACAACTGTGACCATGTAGGTTGACATGGCGGTTGAGACACTACCTAGAGTGTATCACCATGTCTTGCATGTCATGTCTAGGTGGTTTCATGTGGGTGCATGTTATCCTTTTGTGAGGACAAGTGTCCCTTAGGTCCCTTAGTATGTTGACACCTCACCCCTTTTCTCCCTCTCATCTTCTATCTATATAACCCCTTAACTTTCCTTGTTTACAACCCTTTAGGCCATCTATCTTCTTCCTCCTTCTTTTCTTGTTCTTGGTGCTTGGTGGAGCAAGGAGGTTCGTCCTTGGAGCTTAGGGGATCTATCTTCTCTTGCATGTAGTGGTGGTGGTGATCTGAGCTCATTTTCCATCCTTGGTAAGTGTTTTCCTTCTAAGTTAATGTTCCTTTTGATGTCCTACCTTCATCTTCTTCTCTTTTCTCGGCCCTAGACCAAGGTTCTTCCATGGTGGTCGTTTTGGGAGATAAACTCCTCATCACAAGGGTCATAGACCATGTCTTGGCAAGGTAAACCCAAGTGTGAAGAGAATTTCTCCTCCCTTTCTCCCTTTCCCTTTTGGTTCAGACAAGATCTTCTTTGCTTCTTTCCTTGGGCTATCTTTGACCTGGTGTATTCTTCTTCTTGAGATTCTCTTGTGGCCGAGTGTGGAGATGTTGGTGAAGCTTCTTCAACCCTTGGATCGTGTGCTTGGAGCTCTTGATCTTGGAGTTTGGAGATCTTAGAGGTGATCATCTTAGGGCAGGTTATATAACTCTTTTCCCTCTCTATTACTTTCACTCTTTCATGCATGCAAGCTATAATGTTCTCTCTAAAATGTTCCCATAACATTCTTGTAGACGATAATAATATCTAGAACTTGTCTGGTGGTAATTATCTTGCTTGGTTTTGATGAAATCTAAAACTCTAATTTGAAATACCCGATTTTGGTGATTGTGGTGTTATAATGTTCTTCCTATACCCTTTTAACCTTAGTTTTGCTCACACACATGAGGTTCATGTACCTAGATGTTAAGGGAAATTTATGTTCTATTTTGGGTACCATACTCATGGTTTCCACTCTCTTAGATGAGGTCCTTCCATGTGGTATAAGCATGACTTAGGGTTTATGGTGATCGTTTTGCATGAGCCTTCCCTTCGTGATGATCATGGTTTTCCCTTAGTCGTGTTTCTATTTTGAGACCCTAACATCACCCGTTAGGGTGGTCGAGACACCTACCCCATGTTGGTCATGACCATAGTTCATTTTAGGCAAGATGCTTCCTTTTTTGATTTGTTGTGCCTAATGTTGATCGAGGTCATGACATGTGGACTTGGGCCACGCCATGCTATCATGGCTTAAGGTCAAAACGGTCATGTTTCTTTGAATCGGGACAACCTTGTGAGTGGTTGGAACCCTAACCCTAGATGGGTCAAGACACCCTAGGTATCGCTGTCGCGACATGGACCAGGTTTGGTGGTCGTAACCTAGATGTTTATGTGGTCCAGACACATGATGATGTTAGTGGTCAAGACACATGTTAATGGTGGTGGTTGAAAGGTATGCTTGGATACATGTTGACATCTTGTATGAGTAATACATAAGCCATATAACATGATGTTTGGATAATATTTAATCTACCCTAATCATGTCCTTTAACCTTAAGGAAGCTCCAATATGATTGGATATGGTGATCTTAGGATTGGTAATTAATTCAGCTTCCAAATACTAATCAGTTATAGAGGGAAAACCCTAATCCTAATGATGAGTAAGGTGACATGTTTGCTTTTATTTCTTGTAACAACCAATATGTTATGATATTATCTTTGTTGTCTTTGAACCCCTAACCTTGCAGGTTGAATGCATGCCATAGCTTGGTATGCTATGGTGATGGTTAGGAATAATTGATGCATGTGAAAAAATGATGTGGCACATGGAATTAGAATGCTTCCTCTTTCTCATTTATCAATTTCTAGTGCATGCTATGAAGTGTATGATGTGACACTGGTTGAATGATCCTTTATGAGGCATGTTCAAATATTGTGAAACATGAATGATGTGAGTGGGTCTTATGACCTGGTGATGGCCTGATGCCTATTGTGGCGTTAGTGATAGCCTTGAGTGCTTATGTAATAGTGGTGATGGTATTGTGAATGACAATGTACATGTGTTATGTAGTGATAGTGTGAAACGTTCACACCTTATACATTTTATATATTTTGAAATTGTCTCATACCCTTAATCTTGTAGAGTTTGTTATGGTTTTATACGTTGTAACTTGATTGATGCTAAAAGTCATCCAATTGTCTAACTAATCAAGTGGAACCTTAATCACATAGGTGCCCTGTGCCATAGGCCCTTTCTAGTGTCATCCTTAATTGGTGGATTGGTGAAATGAGTTTTACTCAGAGCGCATATTTTTGAATATGTGGGGTGCAAGTCGAGTATACCCTTGCATCCTTAATTTTAGGTTGTGTGAGATGGCAATGCGTGAGATGGCGATGCGTGAGCCGATCGCATTGTGATATGGATGGCCATGCATGAGCTACTCCTTGTTAGAATGACCATCTGTGAGACTGTTCTTCTAGCACCGTTACCTGTATCAAGGTGGGCTAGGTGTTGATATATGTGGACAACCATGCGTGAGTAGATCCTTTTGTTGCGTTTAAGTTACTTGTGTAGTTAACTGACGTGTCTCTGTGGTGGTACTCTCGTGCTGACTGAGATATGTTAGAGAGGTCATGGATTCTGGCTCTTCCATTGACCTTGTATGGTACCAATTTTGACTTTCTAGTGGTTGATTGGATTTGGGTGGTATGACTCAAATCCTCGGGGCAGTAAACAAAATACATAATAAGTTGTGTATCATGTTTGGTTAGAATCAAATATGAAAACATTGGATGAGGCCTTGATTTGCTTTTGTATAGCTTGGTTGGTAAAAAATACATGTTCTTCATATTCATCTTTAGTTTATAAAATGTTCTACTGCTCTATTATAGCTATCTGATCTACATAGATGATAATAACTGCCCTGCTTATATCAAAAATTGGATCTATTTAACATGGTTTTAGGTTTACTCCTGTTCTGTATTTATCTTTACCTATGCTCTAATAGCGTTGGCAGAGAGATATATCTCTTGTTGGGATGTTTGGTCTCACCCTGTGGGTTTCCACATCTTTTAAGTGGTCGTGCACGACGTGGTGGTGATCGTGCAGCTGAGGAGGAGGAGCAACAAGATTAGTAGCTGATAAGGTTGAGTGTGATGTTGGTTAGTCTTTTTGTTGTAGAGTCCTAGAGTCATCCCTGTCCACTTGGTTCTTGGGGATAGTTCAGTGTGTTTTGTGGTTGTGCTATTGAAATGAGTTTTTGGCTTATGTGCCCTTATTGTATATAGTTGTCTGATGTACATGTATATACAAATGAAACATATATCATGTGTAATAGGTATGTCTATGGAACATGTTGTAAGAATGATGTCTTGTGAGATATATGATACAGTTGGAAGGTGATGGATGTATATGTCACAAGTTTTCTGATGTTGGTTCCTTGTACAATTGATTTTAATTTTTAGTATTTTTTGGTAATATGCTTGTTTAGTTTTGTTTCTGCATTTGGTTTTGAGTAATATCGCTTTGTGTGGCAATGGGTTTCACAATAAAGGTTGGTTTAGAGCTTTAGGTTCGCTGAGTCTACATGTTCCTAGGAATAGGGTTTGTGTCTATTCTAGTGTCCTCTAGTGTATCTTATGATGACTTTTACTTGTGCAAAAGAAGAAGAAGAGTTGAAAAGATGGTTGGAGAAGACGAAGAACATGTACTGAGAGTGATGTTGCTACACTAGGTGGGGGTATAAGGAGACAGGTTGATGAGGAGAGAGCACCTGAAATGCCCCAAATAGACCCTGTAGTGGTGGCCAATACAACTTTACAGTCCATATTCAGACAATTTATGGCCACGATTTTACATATGATAGATAAAATGTCTATTTCCCAAACGAGAGCAGAAGTCCCCAATGTGGAATCTATGGTCTTGGGGAAAACGTTTGAGTGATTGAGGCAAGTTGGAGCGACTGAATATGATGATACAACGTATCCAAGGATGTAGACCTATGGTTGATAGAGCTAGAAAAAGTCTTCAAGATACTTAGAATCCCAGAGGCTGATAAGGTGAAGTACACAATATACCTTTTAAAGGGGAGTGCTGGCCATTGGTGGGCCATAGAGGAGGAAAAGAGGCCAGGTATTGAGATCAGTTGGGAGGAATTTTGACATGAGTTCATTAGTTGGTACTTTCCTCAGACATACCTTGTTGAGAAGATCAACCAGTTTGAGAGAATCCAACAGGGATCCATGACGATCAATGAGTATGAAGCAAGGTTTATGGAGTTGTTGAGGTTCTGTCCTAACATGGCCGTGATAGAACATGAGACGATCAATCATTTTGAGAAAGGGTTGAGTGTAGAGTTGACAATGTCGGTAGCAGCCCTAGAGAGAAGAGAGTGTTTTTCTACATTTATGGAGTCAATTTGAAGGATATAGAGGTATATGGTTGAGAAGAAAGATAATAGTGCCAAGACGAGGCCTGTTGAGTACTAGGGACAGTCGTTAGGAGGCTTTAAGGAGCCTAAGTTGTCAACACCACCAACAAAGCAGAGTTCTAGTACACCAACACAGTGATCACCAAGTAAGAGCAGGAGCCATAGTCATCCACCTGCAGGAACCCAGAGTGCTTCCTTAGTATCTATGATAGGACCACCTAGGCCTTGGTATGGCAAGACATGCTGTAAGTGTGGACAAGTTGGGCATACTAGACCATTTTTCCCCATGAAAGATGATGAGGTAACCCAACAGTCAAGGAAGAGCTAGCAGGGCTCACTGAGATAATAGTTCAATAGTGGTGGGGGACAAGGATGTGGATAGGCATCACAGTTTGGTTCCTCTAGACAGGCCAGTGGGGGACGAGACGACAACAGGCGATGGCTTGACTTTACACCTTAAGTCAGTTAGAAGGAGAGGTCAACCCTCGAGTTGAGACAAGTTATAGGAAGTTGTTTCATTTTGATATGTATGCATCAGTTTTATATCTATTTTGGGTTGGCCTTAGTAGGGTCTTTAAATAGAGATGTGGAAGTAATACCCTCTCGTTTTGCTCTAGATTTTGGGGGCAAAATCCTTATTAGTGGTTTATAGCTTGTAAGACCCCTGACCCACGTTTTGGGGTAAACCAATTTGATTTGTCTTAATATTGTCCTAAAGAACCTTTCTCTAATCCTTTGGGATGTGATTAGGGCTTGTGGAGAGCTTACGTTTCAAGTTTGAGTTTGTTTTGATGAAGTTTGTGCTTTATGTGCTAGTTTTGGTGCAAATTGCAATTTACCCAATGTAGGGGGTTGATGTGCAATTTTCCACCTCTAGAGTGTTCTCTCTCTCTTTCTTGTCATAATCTATAGCAAAGAGAAAGAGGAGGTTTCCTTGTTTGATCCTTGGTTGAGGAGTATCACCCTAGGTGGTGATTAGGGTTTCCATGCATGTTGGATGCCTCGACCCATGTGTGTTGGATGTGTTGTCTCAACCATGGGTCGTGACCTAGGTTATTTTTGGAGGGTGTCATAGTCGAGACACCTCCTTTAGGCATTTTGGTCATGACCTAGGAGGTATAGGGTGGTTTTAGGTCGATATGGGTGACCTAGCATGTGTTGTCTTGATCTAGATTTGATGGTGGTACCTTGTCTCGACCTAGATGGTGGTGTCGCGACCATGGGAGGTTCACCCTAGGAGGGTCGTGACCACAACCATGTAGGTTGACATGGTGGTTGAGATACTACCTAGAGTGTATCACTATGTCTTGCATGTTGTCTAGGTGGTTTCATGTGGGTGCATGTTGGTCTTTTGTGAGGACATGTGTCCCTTGGGGCCCTTAGTATGTTGACACCTCACCCCTTTTCTCTCTCTCATCTTGTGTTGATATAACCCGTTAACTTTCCTTGTTTGCAACCGTTTCAACCATCTATCTTCTTCCTACTTCTTTGTTGTTCTTGGTGCTTGGAGGAGAAAGGAGGTTCTTCCTTGGAGCTTGGGGGATCTATCTCCTCTTGCAAGTAGTGGTGGTGGTTATCTGAGCTCATATCCTATCCTTAGTAGGTGTTTGTCTTCTAAGTTGATGTTCATTTTGATATCCTACCTTCATCTTCCTCTCTTTTCTTGGCCCTAGACCATGGTTCTTCCATGGTGGTCATTTGGGGAGAGAAACTCCTCATCACAAGGGTCATAGACCATGTCTTGTCAAGGTAGACCCAAGTATGAAGAGGATTTTTCCTCCCTTTCTCTTTTGATTCGGACGAGAGCTTTTTTGCTTCTTTCCTTGGGCTAGCTTTGACCTTGGTGTCTTCTTCTTGTTGAGCTGATCTTGTGGCCTAGTGTGGATTTTGGTGAAGCTTCTTTAACCCTTGAATCATGTGCTTGGAGCTCTTGATCTTGGAGTTTGGAGCTCTTGGTAGTGATCATCTTAAGGCGGGTTATATAACTCTTTGCCATCTCTATTACTTGCACTCTTTCATACATGCAAGCTACTTTGTTCTCTATAAAACATTCCCATAACATTCTTGTAGACTATGATAATCTCTAGAACTTGTTCGGTGGTAATTATCTTGCTTGGTTTTGATGAAATCCAAAACTCTAATTTCAAATACCCGATTTTGGTGATTGTGGTGTTATAATGATCTTCCTCTACCATTTTGACCTTATTTTTGCTCACACGCATGATGTTCGTGTACCTAGATGTTAAGGGAAGTTTAGGTTCTATTTTGGGTACGTTAGTCATGGTTTCCTCTCATAGATGAGGTCCTTTTATGTGGTATCATGATGTATGACTTAGGGTTTGTGGTGATCGTTTTGCATGAGCCTTCCCTTCGTGATGATCATGGTTTTCCCTTAGTCTTGTTTCTATTTTGAGACCCTAAAATCATCCCTTAGGACGGTCGAGACACCTACACCATGTTGGTCATGACCAAAGTTCATTTTGGGCAAGATGATTCCCTTTTTATTTGTTGTGCCTAGTGTTTATTGAGGTCGCAACATGTGTACTTGGGTCACGACATGATGTCATGGTTTGAGGTTGAAATATCCATGTTTCTTGGAATCAGGACAACCTTGTTAGTGGTTGGAACCCTGACGCTATATGGGTCAAGACGCCCTAGGTATCCGGATCGTGACATGGACCAGGTTGGGTGGTTGCGACCTAGATGTTTATGTTGTCGAGACACATGATGATGTTATTGGCTGAGACACATGTTAATGGTGGTGGTTGAAAGGTATGCTTGGACACATGTTAACATCTTGTATGAGTAATACATAATCCATATAACATGTTGTTTGGATAATATTTAATCTACCCCAAACATGTCATTTAACCTTAAGGATCCTCTAAGATGATGGGAGATGGTGATCTTAGGATGGGTAATTGAATTTAGCTTCCAAACCTTAATCGGATATAGAGGGAAAACCCTAACCCTAATGATGAGCAAGGTGATATGTTTGCTTTTCTTTCTTATAATGGCTAATATGTTATGATATTATATATCTTGTCTTTGAACCCCTAACCTTGTAGGTTGAATGCATGTCATTTCTTAGTATGCTATGGTGATGGTTAGTAATAATTGAGGCATTTGGATGAATGATGTGACACATGGAATTAGGATGTTTCCCCTTTCTTGTTTATCAATTTCTAACCATGCAAGTGATATGAACTTGAATATCGTAGCTAGTACATGCTATGATGAGTATGATCTAACACTGGTTGAATGATCCTTTATGAGGCATGTTGAAATATTTGTGAAATAGGAATGATGTGAATGGGTCTTATGACCTGGTGATGGCCTGATGCCTATTGTGACATTAGCGATAGCCTTGAGTGGTTGTGTAATAGTGGTGATGGTATTGTGAATGGTAGTGCATAGGTTTTATGTAGTGATAGTGTGACAAGTTCACACCCTATACATTTTATATCTTTTGAAATTGTACTATACCCTTAATCTTGTAGAGTTTGTTATGGTTTTATACATTGTAACTTGATTGATGCTAAAAGTCATCCAATTGGCTATCTAATCAAGTGGAGCGTTAATCACATAGGTGCTCTGTGCCATAGATACTTTCCAGTATCAGCCTTAATTGTTGGATTGGTGAAACAAATTTTACTCAGAGCACATAGTTTTGAATATGCCGGGTGCAAGTTGAGTATCCCCTTGCATCCTTAATTTCAGGTTGTGTGAGATGGCCATCCATGAGCTAATCTCGTTGTGATATGGATGGCCATGCGTAAGCCACTCCTTCTTGTTAGAATGACCATATGTGAGCATCTGCTACTAGCGTTGTTACCTGTACCAAGGTGGGCTAGGTGTTGATATATGTGGATGACCATGTGTGAGCCAATCCTTCATTTGACTATAAGTCACCTATGTAGTTGACTGATATGTCTCTATGGTGTTACTCTCGTGCTGACTGAGGGTGTTGGAGAGGTCATGGATTCTGGCTCTTCCATTAACCTTGTATGGCACATATTTCAACTTAGTAGTGGTCAGTTGGATTTGGGTGGTATGACTCAAATCCTCGGGGTAGTAAACAAAATATGTAATTAGTTGTGTAGCGTGCTTGCTTTGAATCAAATACAAAAATATTGGATGAGGCCTTGCTTTGCTTTTGTATTACTTGGTTGGTATAAATATATATATTCTTCATATTCCTCTTTAGTTTATAAAATGTTCTGTTGTTCTGTTATAGTTTCTTGATCTGCTTAGATGATAATAACTACCCTACTTAAATAAAAAATTGGATATTTTAACATGGTTGTAGATTTAATCCTATTCTATATTTATCTCTACCTAAACATAAATAGCATTGGTGTAGAGTTATATCTCTCACTGGGACGTTTGGTTTCACCCCATGGGTTTCTGTAAGGAGGCGAGATCACCCACTTACTAAAAATTAAAATTTGAAGAATAAAACATCCATTCCAAACACACTCAAAGGTATGCTGGAATAGGTGTGACATTTTCAAATTTCAATAAATGGTATTTAAAACAACCAAAATATAGAAGCAGAATAAAAATAATGACTATATTCAATTTTCACAAAACATTACAAAAGTACATCATAATATCCCATAAGGGTTTACGCGTATGATACAACATAAGGATCTAAGTAGAGGGCAATCTAAACCATAACAACTTTGTATCCAAGCTTTAACTCCTTAAGCTAGTCTAAAACTTCATACCTTATCATCCAAGTCCTTCACCTAGGGTTGGAAGCATACCCCAACAAGAAGAGAAAATAGATGACATCAACAAAGGCTGGTATGTGCATACTAAATAGCAAATTGAGTAATATATGGAATAAAGGACATCAAATATAAAAGGCTTCCCATAGAAAGGATAAGGACCACCCAAATGGGTATCAAGAGAAAAGGAATTGAAATATATAATAAAAAAAGAATACTTGCCATTAATAAAACATAAAGATTGTGCCACACAAGCACATGTAAAGAATTAGGGTACACACCCCATATCATCAACCTGCATGCATGTGAGATAAACATAGCCCTAGAACGATATAAACACAAAGGTAGCCAAGTCTCATAAACTTGAAACCTTATAGATAAAGGAATATTGCCAATCTGCCAAATATATTAAACATGGGCCAAGAATCACACATCTTGCTCTGGGTATGAGGTTCCTTTCCATCCCAAAAGAATAGGAAATATCACATCTTCCCATCAAGAGATAACACATCTGCCACAAAAACCAATTCAATTGCACTACTCTAGTGCTACTAAATCACATAACATGTTAAATGTAGAGGCAAGTAGAATGTATAGTCAAAATATATAAACTAGTCACCACATAAGTGACCAACATATACATCCACCTCATAAGTGGGAAAAAGACATCACATGTCATCTTTAAGAGTTCCATCATGAACAACGCATAAGATAAGATTTCAAACGAATATCCATGATCACATGATAAATATCAAATAAGGTAGTTCACATGAACCATGATTTTCAATAGGCTAATGTCCATAGGACAATGAGGATGAATAAGCATAGGTGAATTGCTCAACATAGAAGACTAGGGGATACATCATACCTCAACTTCAGAGTCTAAATAGTCCAAGTCAAGACTAGGCCACCAAAGAACCTATTGGGAAGGTGATTATGTCCAATAAGTAAGGTTTCCAAGCTTAGAGAGGTAGGTTTCTCCAACAAAGCTCCTATCTCGAGCTAGAAGCACCTTCTCCACTTTAAAAAACCCTAACAAAAGAACATGGAGATGGGGTGTTTAAGGGATCTAGGTGGGGTTTCACCATGGGAGAATTGGGTTATGACCTGGAGGAAGGTGGAAGGAAGACTAAAAACATGAAAATAGGGAAGGAAAGGAGAAAACTTACTAGTTTTGGTCAAAATAACAAAGGAGGAGCTTAAGAAATCCAAAATAGAGAAATCTGGAACCCTAGGAGCCTTCTTCACCAAGGTAGGCACCTCCTTTAACCTTGGGACAAAACCTTCATGGAAAAATAGAGCAGGAATGATGCTATAAGCTAGAGGGAATAAAGGAGAGTAAGGTCTTTCGAATTGGGAGATGGGAAGGGGTAGATATGGCTATATAAAGAAAGAGGTCAAGTATGAGGTGTCTATGAGACTTTCCATGTGTCACGTATAAGGGTGTCCATGGACATGCAAGCCTTTATGGATAAGGAAGAAGTTATACATGAGGTTTCAAGTTAATTTCCATGTGTCCAATGCTAAGGGTGCCTATGGACATGCAAACCTTTATGGATAAGGAAGAAGTCAAGCATGAGGTGTCCATGGAGCTTTCCATGTGTCCTTAGCCTAGGGATTTCATGGCCATGAAAGAGGACAACTCATAGAGTCTTCTTGAATATAAAATGTTGGTTTATGGACACTTATAGGCCATCCCAACCATCCTCCAATTAAAGAAATAACCCCATTGGTTGATAGCCTCTAAAGATAAGCTCATTTATAAACAGAGTAATCCCTAAAATGCCCTTGGAAAGAAACACCTTCAAGCCAAGGTGCAACTAGGTTCCCCATGGTTCAAAAACTTGAGAATGGTAAGGGAATATATAAGGATTATAATTCATGTGACAATTTGCAAAGAAAACCTCCCAATTGGGTAAATTGTAGAAAAGTCCAGAATGTACCTAAAATTGCATAACTTGCACAAACAACATCCAAATTGGACTAAACAACATCCATAAGTTATCTTTGATATGGTGAATATGGATTTGCCATTATTTACATATTTTGAAGTTATATAATCTCATTGTTTATTACTTATGCCTTTTACTCATTTTCTCTCTCCTAAACTTATCCTAATATTCCAAGGTTGTCCAAATTAGATGAAATTTGACATGTAGGCTAATTTTGATATGTAGATTTTGAATTTGAAGTTTGTTTCCACTTTTGAGACTTCTTTTATGAGATATGTCATATGGCCCATTATCAAAATTATTCATCCAATTAAGTTTCTTATCTTCATATTACCACCAAAATGAGTTATGTGGCAAATCTTATGTATCCATTATAAACCTAAGATTAATGTTAGAACATTAGGTTACATTAAGGTGATCTATATATGCATTAGCTCATTGGGGTTATACTGAACATCTATTTAGGTCTAACCTTCAACCTTGTTTGGCTAAGTCCAAAATGTCAACTTCCAGGGTATGGCCTGAGATCTAGTATGTTACAACACACCACCCCTTATAGGGATTTCATCCTTGAAATCAAAACATCCACATATAAGAAAACAACTTATTCACCACCCCTTGAAAAATTCATATTATTAAGTCAAAACAATTCTTTAGGTAAAAAAGGTTCAACTACACTTCCTTACATTCAACTACATAAGAATAATGCAAAAAAAGAAACATAACTTATAAATACTAACTATGAACTATGGGTTAACTTGCTCTTGTCCATCCTCAAGCAAGTCTTTACACCTGGGAGACTAGTTCAACATATTAGGGTCCCTAAAGATAAATAATATAGATAACAAAGAATAAGATAAGAGTTCAAAAGAATATCCATGATCACATGATCAATATCAAATAAGTTATTTCACATGAACCATGATTTTCAATAGGCTAATGTCCATAGGACAAAGAGGATGAATAAGCATAGGTGAATTTCTCAACATAGAAGACTAGGGGATACATCATACCTCAACTTTAGAGTCTAAATAGTACAAGCCAATCCTAGGCCTCCAAAGAACCTATAGGGAAGATGGATATGTCCAATAAGTAAGGTTCCCAATCTTAGAGAGGTTGGTTTGTCCAATAAAGCTCCTATCTCGAGCTAGAAGCACCTTCTCCACTTAAAAAAACCCTAACAAAAGAACATAGAGATGGGGTGTTTAAAGGCTCTAGGTGGGGTTTCACCATGGAAGAATAGGGTTATGACCTGGAGGAAGGTGGAAGGAAGACTAACAACATGAAAATAGGGAAGGAAAGGGGGGAACATATTAGTTTTGGTCGAAATAACAAAGGAGGACCTTGAGAAATCCTAAATAGAGAAATTTGCAAACCTAGGAGCCTTCTTCACCAAGGTAGGCACCTCCTTTTAGCTTGGGAAAGCACATTCATGGAAATATAGAGCAGGAATGATGCTATAATCTAGAGGGAATAAAGGAGAGCAATAGTTTTTGAATTGGGAGTTGGGAAGGGGTAGATATGGCTATATAAAGAAAGAGGTCAAGTATGAGGTGTCTATGAGACTTTCCATGTGTCATGTATAAGGGTGTCCATGGACATGCAATCCTTTATGGATAAGGAAGAAGTCAAGCATGAGGTTTCAAGTTACTTTCCATGTCTCTGATGCTAAGGGTGCCTATGGACATGCAAACCTTTATGGATAAGGAAGAAGTCAAGCATGAGGTGTCCATGGAGCTTTCCATGTGTCCTTAGCCTAGGGATTTCATGGCCATGAGAGAGGACAACTCATAGAGTCTTCTTGAATATAAAATGTTGATTTATGGACACTTATAGGCCATCCAAACTAACATCCAATTAAAGAAATAATCCCATTGGTTGATAGCTTCTAAAGATAAGCTCATTTATAAAGAGAGTAATCCCTAAAATGCCCTTGGAAAGAAACACCTTCAAACCAAGGTGCAACTGGGTGCCCCATGGTTAAAAAACTTGAGAATGGTAAGGGAATATATAAGTATTATAATGCATGTGACAATTTGAAAATAAAACCTCCCAATTGGGTAAATTGTAGAAAAGTCCAGAATGTACCTAAAATTGCATAACTTGCACAAACAACATCCAAATTGGACTAAACATCATCCACAAGTTATATTTGATGTGTTTAATATGTATTTGACAATATTTACATATTTTGAAGTTATATAGTCTCATTGTTTATTACTTATGCCTTTTACTCATTTTCTCTCTCCTAAACTTATCCTAATATTCCAAGGTTGTCCAAATTAGATGATATTTGACATGTAGGCTAATTTTGATATGTAGATTTTGAATTTTTAGTTTGTTTCCACTTTTGAGACTTCTTTTTATGAGATATATCATATGGCCCATTAATGGCCCATTATCTAAATTATTCATCCAATTAAGTTTCTTATCTTCGTATTACCACCAAAATGAGTTATGTGGCATATCTTATGTATCCATTATAAACCTAAAATTAATGTTAGAACATTAGGTTACATTAAGGTGATCTATACATGCATTAGCTCATTGGGGTTATACTAAACATCTATTTAGGTCTAACTTTCAACCTTGTTTGGCTATGTCCAAAATGTCAACTTCTAGGGCAGGGTCCAAGATCTAGTATGTTACAACACACCAACCCTTAAAGGGATTTCATCCTCGAAATCAAAGCATCCACATATAAGAAAACAACTTATTCACCACCCCTTAAATAATTCATCTTATTAAGTCAAGAAAATTCTTTATGTACAAACGGTTCAACTACACTTCCTTACATTCAACTACATAAGCATCATGCAAAAAAAAGAAGCCTAATTTGTAAAGACTAACTATGAACTATGGGTTAACTTGCTCTTATCCATCCTCAAGAAAGTCTTTACACCTGGGAGACTAGTTCAACATATTAGGGTCCCTAAAGATAAATCATATAGATGTCTAAGGCTACTATTTCCTAAAAGCATGCTGTTTTGAACAATTCATATCCACTCAGGCCAGGCCGGTATCATATGGATTCGGGAGTCCTCATAAACAAAGCTACTAGTGTGGAGGAAAATCTTGCCAAACCCCAAACCTTGATCCTTTCTAGGCACCTTTGCTTTCAACTTAAAGTCCTAGTAGCTGCCTAAACACTAAGCTAAATAGCCTCAACTTACTATGGTTACTTATGCATATTTTAGTTGTAAGTATTTTAGGGATCTATTCATCATTATTCTAATGTGAAACTATAAGATCCTAAATCAACCCTTCATCATATATTGATCAACTCTAGGGCAAACATGTCACTTAAAGGTAAGACAAGTAATCTAACTAGGGAGACAAAATTGAAATAGTCAGATTCTGACTACCATGGGCTCTGATTCCATGCTGAGGAGGCGGGATCACCCACTTACTAAAAATTAAAATTTGAAGAATAAAACATCCATTCCAAACACACTCAAAGGTATGTTGGAATAGGTGTGACATTTTCAAATTTCAATAAATGGTATTCAAAACAAACAAAGTATAGAAGCAGAATAAAAATAATGACTATATTCAATTTTCACAAAAGATTACAAAAGTACATCATAATATCCCATAAGGGTTTACATGTATGATACAACATAAGGATCTAAGTAGAGGGAAATCTAAACCATAAAAACTTTGTCTCCAAGCTTTAACTTCTTAAGATAGTCCAAAACTTCATGCCTTATCATCCAAGTTCTTCACCTAGGGTTGGAAGCATACCCCAACAACAAGAGAAAATAGATGACATCAGCAAAGGTTGGTATGTGAATACTAAGTAGGAAATTAAGCAATATATGGAATAAAGGACATCAAATATAAAAGGCTTCCCATAGAAAGGATAAGGACCACCCAAATGGGTATCAAGAGAAAAGGAATTGAAATCATATGATAACAAAAGAATACTTGCCATTAATAAAACATAAAGATTGTGTCACACAAGCACATGTAAAAAATTAGGGTGCAAACCCCATATGATCAACCTACATACATGTGAGATAAACATAGCCCTAGAACAATATAAACACAAAGGCAACCAAGTCTCATAAACTTGAAACCTGATAGAGAAAGGAATATTGCCAATCTCCTAAATATATAAAACATGGGCCAAGAATCAAACATCTTGCCCTGGGTATGATGTTCCTTTCCATCCCAAAAGAGAAGGATATATCACATCTGCTCGATAGGAAATAACACATATGCCATAAAAACCAATGCAATTACACTACTCTAGTGCTACTGAATCACATAGCATGTTAAATGTAGAGGCAAGTAGAAAGTATAGTCAGAATATATAAACTAGTCACCATATAAGTGACCAACATATACATCCACCTCATAAGTGGGAAAAAGACATCACATGTCATCTTTAAGAGTTCCATCATGAACAAAGCATAAGATAAGATTTCAAAAGAATATCCATGATCACATGATCAATATCAAATAAGGTAGTTCACATGAACCATGATTTTCAAAAGAAAAGACATTGTGTATAGGCTAATGTCCATAGGACAAAGAGGATGAATGTTACAACTGATATTAGGGTTAGTCAAGAAATACCTCGATTAACATGAAGCACCTCAATTAGTGCTAAGCACCCTGTTAAACAACATGGTTAATCAAGATAAGCTATGTCATGAATCAATATTTGAGATTTAATCACTTGAGGCAATTAATGATGATTTCAATGTTAATCATTAAGTTAAACAAGTGTTTATGGAGCGATTAGTATTTTGATTAGTTGAAACACGCTAATTAGCATGTTTTCTCGCTTCGAGGTTGTAGTGGTTTTTGTGCTTGAAAGTTTGCAACAGAAATCACCTTAATTGGACTTTTGAGACGGGAGTTATGGTATTTTTAAGAAGTCATGGACTTGGATGCAATTTTACTAGTAATTGATTTGTTTAAATGAGTCGGTTGATTTATCTTTTCCTTTAACCCTTCTTCTTCACGCGGTCGATGAAACAGGACCCGCGCAGAGCGACGCCCCACCTAGCTCCCAAGCGATGCGATCCAAGCAGAGAGGGAGAGTCGTGGGGTGATTCATGCTCCCAGCTCTGTTTGTGGCTGCACCCCACTCCTTTCTTCTTATTGTTCCTTCTTTTCCCCCTCTCCTCCCTTGCTCTAGCAGGCGCCCGACCTACGTAAAGGATAGCAGTGCCGGCCAACCACCACGGCAGCAAGGCGGCTGAGCTAGGGTCCGAGAGAAAGAGAGAGAGAGAGGTCCAGTTGGGCTTCTTCTTTTTCCCCTGCCTTTTTCCCCCATCCACGACCTAGCTGCTTGCTTGGGCGGCCGACCAGCAGTAGGTACGACACCCAACATCAAGCTGATCGGGTGGCTACGATTGGCAGGGAAACGGGAGCTCTTGCTCCGGCCAGCGGCCTGCCGCGTATCGACAATGCTTTTCCTCACCTTGGCCACCAGAAATAGGAGCTCATCGCCATCTAGCTATGGGCGGTGCCCCTACCTTCCAGCAGCAGCAGTAGCTACATGTAGTACCGGCCACGGGCTATTAGGGTGCAAGCAACAGGCACCAAAGAAAGGTAGCTTTGGCTTTTGATTGAGGTTCCAAATCAAGAATCTGTAGCTTATAGCCTTAATTAGGCGCTAAATCGAGTTCCTGTCCAACATGTGTAACAGGTTCCTGTCAGAACTGAATCTAGGTAAAAGAAGACTCAGAATCACCGGAATCCGGGACTCTGGACGCATTTCCAGACAAATTCAGACATCCCGAATTGCTGTGAGTAGGGTTTCATTCATTTATCATTAATAAACTCAGGCGTTTGAATAATTTTTGTTTTGTGCGTGAATTACACTGATAACATGCATTATCAGGCGTAGGGCAGCGTTTGGCGTCGCCCGACTTTTTATTTCATAAACTGCTTCTACACGCCGTTATATGATCAAATGCAGTGTGGATTGAATCGGTAGTTTTATATGGTTCATTGGAACCTAAATTGCTTATTTGAATGTTGAAATTAGAAATTTATGTCTGAAAATGGTATGGTTTGGGTATGAACCCAGACAATAAGGATTTCTGATAAATTATTAGATGTACAATTTTAAAGTTGATATGAATAAATAAAAATATGCAATAAAACCCTAAATTGCATATATCTTTTGACGTTAATATGTGTAAATTGATATTTACATGAAATGGCACATTTCTCTGAAATATTACCAGAAATTCTCAAGTATTGTTATTAAATTGTGTTGTGATAGGTAATTAACTCTTAATTGAGTTAAGTGATGCACAAACCAGGATTAGGGTTAATGTGCACGTTTTTTGAGAATTTCAGAGAATTGACAAATGTTACGTATGAATTCTCATATGTGAAGTAAATTACTCTTAGCAGTGCACTAAGATGTACAATTGAATGAATTCAATATGCATGTGCCAAATTGACCTGAGTTTGGGATATTTATGAATTTTAAATCTGCCTGCATGCATGATATAAGGATAGGGTGTTGCCATGTGATAAGTGAATGAGGTAACTGAAACCCTAAGGATAGGGTGTTCAATGAATCATGTCATGGTAATATGAAAGGTCTCGATATGAGATGTGGTGATACTTAACTATTGAATTGTGTGTTTCTAGTGCATTTAACTTTATATGCTTGTTCTCTCTGAGTTGATATCTACATACTGCAGGGCTTCTTATTTTCAATACATATCTCGTAAATTGCAGGTGATGAGATATGACATGCCCTAGAAAGGGATGTTACTGAGACATGATATATGTTGAATACATGAGTTATGATGTTTCTTATGATATGATATGGCAGGCCGTGTGAGCCTTGTGAGAAATGTTAAATGAGTTATGATTTCTATTAAAAAGGTACCTATAATGTTAATGTTAGACTTAGGTGCCCTGAACACCGTAGAACCCCTTTGAGAGGTCTGCACCTTAGGGGTGAAACTCGTGTCCAACATCAACCGGTTGAGTAATTCTGGTGGCACGAGGACAGAAGGGTTATCCAACACCAACCGGTTGAGTAATTCTGGTGGTAACCCAGTGTTGACTCCCTGCGCCTGTGTACTCAGGTTAGAGGAGGAGTCTAGAGTACACTCTTTTGAGAGTGCAGTGAGGCCCTTGTGAGCCTGAAGCCCTTGAGCACCTGAGAGTCATGTGCAGACCAGGACGAGAAGTCAGACTTAGCATTTCCCGGGTGTGTCGCTAAGTCTTGTACGGTGTGGTCGTAGTGCACTGCGAGTCTCTATGCAGAGTACACTGCATAGATCAGGGCATAAGCTAAAATATGATCATATAGGTTCACAGAGTTCCTTATAAATGAAAGAGTTAAGGAAGACTAGAGCACAGTCTTCTAGTAGTTTTTCTTTGGATGCAATATTTACATTCTTTGTTATTTCAATTATATTGTTTTAGAACTACTCAGTGTAGTATTTCTTGTATATTAATCTGAATAATAAAATTGATGAGTTGTTTAGTGATAGTTAAATGAAAAACTATTCATTGAGCGAGTAGGCTCACTCCTCTACTCAAACATTTTCAGGTCAGCAACAGTTCCAGGAATCTGAAGGATCTTTCCATCCTAGTTTTTGGCAGTAGAAGGTATATGTAGTTAGTTTAGTTAGAGGTCTCTTAATCCTTTCCCCTCGGTCCTTGGGACATGGTGTGGGTGAGAGAGAGTATGTATGGAGAATGAGTAAAAGATGTAAATTAACTGTTATGTTTTACTTTCTGTTAAACAATGTTACATGTTGTAAACTCTGTTTATGTTCTCTAGCCAGTTTAATTGAAATGCTTCCGCAATAGTTTATTATGTTTTAGTTTACAGCAATAATCCGGATATCATTACGAGGTTTTAAAAAGAAAAAGTTCTCAATGATTTGTTTATGTGATAATCCCTCTGTCGCGCCCTAATCTCGTGATTAGTGGTTAGTGTGAGATCGGGGTGTGACATCTTGGTATCAGAGCATAGGTTGAGTATATGAATACTCTAAGTCAAGGTCAGGGGACGATAAGAGACCAATAGGATTAGGACTTAAGTGTCTTCCTTATAACTGCAATTTTTTTAAAAGGAAGTGTTCTGTTATACTATTGCAGATGGCAGGAAGAGGATGTGGTCACGAGAACCAAGTAGAGAGCTTAGGCTGAGTCATCAGGGATCATTAGGATCAAAAGATAAAGTTATAAGTGAGGAAAATAAGAAGTGATATGTCTTTAGCTCTGGGAGGTCTGAGTGTTTAGATACCCTGGCCAGGTGTCTGAATACTTAGATTGACCAGTATCAAGCTACTCTGTCTATTCTTCTCTGGATGCCCTGGCCAGGTATGCAGAGGAAGGATAGGCTAGAGAGAAACCCTAGAAATCTTTGGGTTAAGAATCGAAAATTAATGTAAAAGTAAGAGATTAAATATAGGATGCAATACAACTCTTGTTTTATATTGCTTATTTGATTGCAGATCACTAGAAATGCTTTTATATGCATAAATTTAGATTTTCAGTTTGTAAAATAAATATGATTCTTTTATATTGTTGTGTGTCATGAATGATTTATTTATTGTTTAAATTCTTTGTATTAAAGTAGACCCGAAATTATGTTTAAATGAGTTTGCCATGAGTGGATATTCTTTCCACATGTTTGAGATTAATGGGAGTTGGTTAATCCCAAGTAGCTCTTGGCTTCAGGACTACAGGTTCGGCCTGGTCCGGCTGGCAGGATGCGTTACTGGGATCAAATGACTCCTATTAACTACATAATAAAGGTAGACTCTGAATAGTTTAGACCCGTATCATAGTGAGAATGTATATACACTAAGATGTTGAGATATAATGAAAAGATTAGAACAGCTAAGAAGTAGCTAGAACTGATATCGGAGGTTCAACGTTGGAACCTCACATGAGTAATCCTTAATTGGAAACAAAGGAACACGATATATGGTTTAGATTAAATTTAATGATCATTATTATATGAACTCTAAATATGAGAATATGGAAAAGAAATGAGAAAAGTATGTAAGGGCTAAGATAATAAGAATCATCTATGGAATGGATCATGTAATAGAGTAAAAAAATTTTATGTACTTCAAGGCAAAGGGAAAATAGAAGAAAAGAGTTGAGTATACAATAAGTACATAGAAATAAAGAGTCTTATGTAAACCATAATACCAGGACAAGAAACTTAGTTGAATTAAGAGAAATGTTAGAAAGGATGACCTTGATTAAGGAATGAGGATTACATGACATAATTGACAATATGGAATGTATATTTTTATTATAAAGTTTAATACATTCATACATACTATCTTTGGATATTGAGTCTCTATAGACTAACAAATTAGTTCCTAAAATAAAGAACAAACGCATAATTTAGAAAACGAATGCATCATATATGTTGCATAACTACCAAGGTAGAGATGTCTAAATGAATGAAATAATGGCACACAATATGGTGATGAAACCCTAGCAAGGTAAATTGAGAATGTAATTTATCTGAATGTCCAAGTAAGAGAAAGGAAATTCTAGTGATAAGATAAGGAAGATTTTAGTAAGACTTATGAGGTTCAAAGTTTGGATTTCAAATTAAGGAGCAAAGTCACATCACAATAACATCATGTTCTGATAAGGACTAAACCCTAGAATGTTTAGAGTTGTAGTAGTTCAAGGAATATCACTAGTGATTTGACCTTGAATACTAGCATCTCTATAAAATAAGATCATGATATTTGCACTATGATAGGTAGCTAATCTGAAAGGTAGATAAATAACATGAAAATGATTCGGAGAAAAGAGTAAGATATAAATTTGAAAATTTAACAAGTGTGTTTTGAGTAAAAGGAGAAATACAAAATAAGCAAAGTGTGTTATGAAATAAATTCTTGCAGTAATAACAAGAAGTAAGTACCTCAGAATGAGGAGTATTACCCGATACATGATCTAAAGTTAGCGGCTGTAGTTCATGCTCTTAAGACATGGCGTCACTATCTTTATGATGTGACGATAGATTATCACCTTGGAAAGGTGAATGTGGTAGTTGATGCCCTGAGCAGGAAGTCAAGTTCAACAGCTGATGCATTCTCTATGGCATGTTTCAAGAGAGACCTGCTAATAGAGATGTAGAAGTTGAACTTAGACTTAGGGGTGACAGAGCAGAGTGGTTGATTTGCACAGATGCAAGTCAAGCCTACTTTTTATGATCAGATCAAGGAACTACAGCAGGGTGACAGTGAGTTACATCAAATCATGCATGGCATGACATGGGGTAAAGACCAGAGTTCAGGTTTTCAGATGATGGTGTGTTGTATCAGCATGATATGTTGCATGTACCTCGAGATAGTGATTTGAAAGAACAAACTCTTGAGGAAGCACATGCACCGATGTATGCTATGCATCCAGGTAACACTAAGATGTATAAGAATCTCAAGGAGTTGTATTGGTGGGCTGGTATGACAAAGAATGTAGCTGAGTATGTGGCAAGATGTAGTGTGTGTCAGCAGGATAAGTCTGAGCACCAGAAACCTACAGGTACTTTGCAATCTCTTCCTATACCTGAGTGGAAATGGGAACATATCACAATGGATTTTGTGATAGGGTTTCCCAGGACACCTAGAGGTTGTGACTCGATATGAATGATTGTGGATAGACTAATTTAGTCTGCTCGCTTTCTTCATATTAAGTCAACCTTTGATGTCCCAAAGTTAGCTAAGATATTTGTGGATGAAATAGTCAGGTTGCATGGTATTCCGGTTTCAATTATATCATATAGAGATCCTAAGTTCACATCCAGGTTTTGGAATCAGTTGCATTATGCTTTGGGCACAAAGTTAAGATTCAGTACAACTTTTTGACCGCAGACAGATGGTTAGTCCGAGAGGACCATTCAGACTCTTGAGGACATGCTGAGAGCATGTGTCTTGCATTTTAGTGGAAGTTGGGAAGAACACTTAAGCCTTATTGAGTTTGCATACAACAATAGTCATCATTCCAGTCTTGGTATGGCCCCATATGAAGCTCTGTATGGCAGAAAGTGTAGATCACCTGCATGTTGGTATGAGGTAGGTGAAAAGCAGATTCATGGATCAGAGATAGTGGATTTGACCACTGAAAGGATTACAGTGATTAGAGAACAATTGAAAGCTACACAAGATAGGCAGAAGAGTTATGCTAAGATGTGATGTCGACTTCTTGAGTTTGAAGTTGGTGATGAAGTGTATCTGAAAGTTTCACCATGGAAAGAAGTGTTGAGGTTTGGTAAAAAGGTAAACTGACTCCTAGGTTTAGGGGCCTATATCCTGTTGTTGAAAGGATTGGACCTATAGCCTATAAGTTGGAATTTCCATCTGAGTTGACTAATCTACATGATGTATTTCATGTATCGATGTTGAAGAAGTGTTATCTTGGTACAGAGAAGATAGTGGATCCATAACCTGCTCAGCTCAGACCAGATGTATCTTATGTTGAGGGATCAATACGGATAATTGATCGGAGGATCAAGAAGTTTAAGAATCATGAGATACCGTTAGTGAAAGTTATATGGAGGAATCATAACCTAGAGGAATCCACGTGGGAGCTTGAGTCAGATTTGCATAACAAGTTTCCTTTTCTCTTTTAGGAATTTCGGGACAAAATTCTTGTAAGGGAGGGAGATTGTTACAACTGATATTAGGGTTAGTCAAGAAATACCTCGATTAACGTGAAGCACCTCAATTAGTGCTAAGCACCCTGTTAAACAACATGGTTAATCAAGATAAGCTATGTCGTGAATCAATATTTGAGATTTAATCACTTGAGGCAATTAATGATGATTTCAATGTTAATCATTAAGTTAAACAAGTGTTTATGGAGCGATTAGTATTTTGATTAGTTGAAACACGCTAATTAGCATGTTTTCTCGCTTCGAGGTTGTAGTGTTTTTTGTGCTTGAAAGTTTGCAACAGAAATCACCTTAATTGGACTTTTGAGACGGGAGTTATGGTATTTTTAAGAAGTCATGGACTTGGATGCAATTTTACTAGTAATTGATTTGTTTAAATGAGTCGGTTGATTTATCTTTTCCTTTAACCCTTCTTCTTCACGCGGTCGATGAAACAGGACCCGCGCAGAGCGGCGCCCCACCTAGCTCCCAAGCGATGCGATCCCAGCAGAGAGGGAGAGTCGTGGGGCGATTCATGCTCCCAGCTCTTTTCGTGGCTGCGCCCCACTCCTTTCTTCTTCTTCTTCCTTCTTTTCCCCCTCTCCTCCCTTGCTCTAGCAGGCGCCCGACCTACGTAAAGGATAGCAGCGCCGGCCAACCACCACAGAAGCAAGGCGGCTGAGCCAGGGTCCGAGAGAGAGAGAGAGAGAGAGGTCCGGTTGGGCTTCTTCTTTTTCCCTGCCTTTTTCCCCCATCCACGACCTAGCTGCTTGCTTGGGCGGCCAACCAGCAGTAGGTACGGCGCCCAACAGCAAGCTGATCGGGTGGCTGCGATTGGCAGGGAAACGGGAGCTCTTGCTCCGGCCAGCGGCCTGCCGCGTATCGACAGTGCTTTTCCTCACCTTGGCCACCAGAAATCGGAGCTCGTCGCCATCTAGCTATGGGCGGTACCCCTACCTTCCAGCAGCAGCAGTAGCTACATGTAGTAGCGGCCACGGGCTATTAGGGCGCAAGCAATAGGCACCAAAGAAAGGTAGCTTTGGCTTTTGATTGAGGTTCCAAATCAAGAATCTGTAGCTTATAGCCTTAATTAGGCGCTAAATCGAGTTCCTATCCAACATGTGTAACAGGTTCTGTCAGAACTGAATCTAGGTAAAAGAAGACTCAGAAATCACCGGAATCCGGGACTCTGGACGCATTTCCAGACAAATCTAGACATCCCGAATCGCTGTGAGTAGGGTTTCATTCATTTATCATTAATAAACTCAGGCGTTTGAATAATTTTTGTTTTGTGCGCGAATTACGCTGATAACATGCGTTATCAGGCGTAGGGCAGCGTTTGGCGTCGCCCGACTTTTTATTTCATAAACTGCTTCTAGACACCGTTATATGATCAAATGCAGTGTGGATTGAATCGATAGTTTTATATGGTTCATTGGAACCTAAATTGCTTATTTGAATGTTGAAATTAGAAATTTATGTCTAAAAATGGTATGGTTTGGGTATGAACCCAGACAATAAGGATTTCTGATAAATTATCAGATGTACGATTTTAAAGTTGATATGAATAAATAAAAATATGCAATAAAACCCTAAATTGCATGTATCTTTTGACGTTAATATGTGTAAATTGATATTTACATGAAATGGCACATTTCTCTGAAATATTACCAGAAATTCTCAAGTATTGTTATTAAATTGTGTTGTGATAGGTAATTAACTCTTAATTGAGTTAAGTGATGCACAAACCAGGATTAGGGTTAATGTGCACGTTTTTCAAGAATTTCAGAGAATTGACAAATGTTACGTATGAATTCTCATATGTGAAGTAAATTACTCTTAGCAGTGCACTAAGATGTACAATTGAATGAATTCAATATGCATGTGCCAAATTGACCTGAGTTTGGGATATTTATGAATTTTAAATCTGCCTGCATGCATGATATAAGGATAGGGTGTTGCCATGTGATAAGTGAATGAGGTAACTGAAACCCTAAGGATAGGGTGTTCAATGAATCATGTCATGGTAATATGAAAGGTCTCGATATGAGATGTGGTGATACTTAACTATTGAATTGTGTGTTTCTAGTGCATTTAACTTTATATGCTTGTTCTCTCTGAGTTGATATCTACATACTACAGGGCTTCTTATTTTCAATACATATCTCGTAAATTGCAGGTGATGAGATATGACATGCCCTAGAAAGGGATGTTACTGAGACATGATATATGTTGAATACATGAGTTATGATGTTACTTATGATATGATATGGCAGGCCGTGTGAGCCTTGTGAGAAATGTTAAATGAGCTATGATTTCTGTTAAAAAGGTACCTATAATGTTAATGTTAGACTTAGGTGCCCTGAACACCGTAGAACCCCTTTGAGAGGTCTGCACCTTAGGGGTGAAACTCGTGTCCAACATCAACCGGTTGAGTAATTCTGGTGGCACGAGGACAGAAGGGTTATCCAACACCAACCGGTTGAGTAATTCTGGTGGTAACCCAGTGTTGACTCCCAGCGCCTGTGTACTCAGGTTAGAGGAGGAGTCTAGAGTACACTCTTTTGAGAGTGCAGTGAGGCCCTTGTGAGCCTGAGGCCCTTGAGCGCCTGAGAGTCCTGTGCAGACCAGGACGAGAAGTCAGACTTAGCATTTCCCGGGTGTGTCTCTAAGTCTTGTACGGTGTGGTCGTAGTGCACTGCGAGTCTCTATGCAGAGTACACTGCATAGATCAGGGCATAAGCTAAAATATGATCATATAGGTTCACAGAGTTCCTTATAAATGAAAGAGTTAAGGAAGACTAGAGCACAGTCTTCTAGTAGTTTTTCTTTGGATGCAATATTTACATTTTTTGTTATTTCAAATATATTGTTTTAGAACTGCTCAGTGTAGTATTTCTTGTATATTAATCTGAATAATAAAATTGACGAGTTGTTTAGTGATAGTTAAATGAAAAACTATTCACTGAGCGAGTAGGCTCACTCCTCTACTCAAACATTTTTAGGTCAGCAACAGTTCCAGGAATCTGAAGGATCTTTCCATCCTAGTTTTTGGCAGTAGAAGGTATATGTAGTTAGTTTAGTTAGAGGTCTCTTAATCCTTTCCCCTCGGTCCTTGGGACATGGTGTGGGTGAGAGAGAGTATGTATGGCGAATGAGTAAAAGATGTAAATTAACTGTTATGTTTTACTTTCTGTTAAACAATGTTACATGTTGTAAACTCTATTTATGTTCTCTAGCCAGTTTAATTGAAATGCTTCCGCAATAGTTTATTATGTTTTAGTTTACAGCAATAATCCAGATATCATTACGAGGTTTTAAAAAGAAAAAGTTCTCAATGATTTGTTTATGTGATAATCCCTCCGTCGCGCCCTAATCTCGTGATTAGTGGTTAGTGTGAGATCGGGGTGTGACAATGAATAAGCATAGGTGAATTTCTTAACATAGATGAATAGGGGATACATCATACCGCAACTTCAGAGTCTAAATAGTCCAAGTCAAGCCTAGGCCACCAAAGAACCTGTGACAACCCTAATTTTTTCTTCTTTTCATTATACTCTCCCTCACACTACGATGACTAAGCATCTAGTTTCGATGTCAATTTCACAGTTTGAGTGTTGTGACACTGCAATTAGATTTCTTTAATGCTCAATTTCGCAATGTGTGACATCAATCAACACATTTAAGCTTAGTATTATAGTTTAATACATCATCCCCTTGAATCCATTTTTAAACCTCATCACTATATCCTCATTCTCTCCACTGTGTAACATGTTATGGAGGATTCAAATATGAGTCCAACGGCACAAAAATGGCATCTTTTGGACCTATGAAACTCTACATATGATGTTTTGAAGATTTTATGTTTCAACCATTTTCTAGGTGTGTTTATGCTGCTTTGGGCCAATTTTGGACACTTTGAGCTCGTTTTAGTTTGGGGCCCATCCTCTTGATCCCCCTTCCCTTTCCACTTCAGGAAAGTAATGATGGGAAGTAACTGCCCTCCTTCATCCCTTCCAAACCAACAGATGGAGGCGGTGGATGAAACTAGCCCTCTACACCCCCATCTAAACCCTAGGCCTCAAGCTTCTTGATAAGCCCCCTTGACCAACCCCTTCTTCTTTTCCTTCTCGTTCCTCCTCCTTCACTGTTTCCTTACCACCTACACCGTTTACCGCTCTAGTGGCTGCTATTCGGTGATTGGATCAAGTGGCTAGGCTCACCCACACACCACCACCACGACGAGTACGACAAGAATGAAGGGCGGTCGGCGTGCCTCAGACTCCCTCCCCATCCGCCCTTGATGTGTCTTCCCCACTCGAAGAGAGAACCATGGTCGTAAGTCCTCAGGGTGGGAAACCCTGTTCCTCCCCTGTTCCATGTAAGAAACAAAGCAATCCCGAGTGGGATCGCAAGTGGCAGGAGGCGGTGGTGAGCGAGGGTCCACAACCACTCGTTGGCGGTTGACATCGTCTCGGCGCAGTGCCTAGCCAATGTAATTTCTAGTCCAGAAACTTGGAGTGGTGAGTAGCGGGCGTGACTAGGCCCAGATCTGAAGGGGGTGCAGTGACGAGCGACCCTGACCATGGCCGTCGATCCCCGATCCAAGGATCAGTGTCCCAAGGGAAATAATGAAGGGAATGCTGCTTGGTTTCCTATAGTTTGACTTATAATCTTCTAAAATTGATATCTCCCAAATCCCTTGGTCAAATTAGACAAATAAATTGCCAAATTGATCATCTTGACGAGACCTACCAATTGGGAATAGTTCCAGGTCCTAATTCTAATGTTTACTCCCCTGATTTCTAGAAAATGACAACTTTAGCCATGTTTAGTAAATTCAATGCATCTAGGTGATAAAACTTGAACGTTTAATGATCATCTATCTTCCTAATCATGAAATCAGAATCTTTAGTACATATTTGATCTATAGGAGGGTCCTTATCACCCCTATTGCTTAAGAATTACTCCCATTTATACTATGTGACTTGTCCTTGGACTTTAATGTATGATCTTGATCAAAGTTGCTATATTTCTTGAATATGATTCATGTATCTATATCTTGCTGATCTAATTTTGGATCTTTTCGGAATCTCATGTCTTGATGATTTGAGACCGTAGTTGCTCTATTGTGAGTCTTTCGACCCTAGAATGCATGTAAATGCCTTAAACCTTGATATGATTATAGAAAGTGCATGGAACGTCATAATGACATGAAACTTGAACCACACCCACATGATGGACTTTAAATCAATATAAGTGCATCAAATGAACGAATAGGAAACTTGGAACCTATCTTGGAAAAAAACCCTAAAATGCACCTAATTAGGGTTAATGATAAGAATCTAATGTGTATATGCAATCTTGTTCTTAATCAGGTTTGGCATGTGGCTAGATGGTGAAGGATATGTTAGGTTATGAAATATCTAAATCAGGTATGGGTCTTATCTAGTTATATGACTAGCTTTCTTGTTTGAAATGATATGTATTGTATGCTTGTTTACTTTCCCAATATTTCCATGTAGTATTGCTATGTTGTACTCAATGTTTGGCTCGTCGATTTTATAACTTGAACACATATATATACAAAACTCCATTATAATATTGTTGATAAAGGGTTAGCTCTTAGCTATGGCCTTGATATCCCTCTTGTATAAAAGAGTTAGATAATTTTGTAACCCTTACGGACCCTTCCGACGGGAAGATGGTCAAAGGCCTTAAACATGCTTGATATTGTCGATATAATGGAGTGAAATGACATAAAATATGGTTTCACATTTTGTTAACCAGTTAACATGTTTATTATTGTTCATTTCATCTTGAAATCTTTTCAAATTATGCAAATCTTATATATATGTATCTTTCTACCCCGTACTCAACACTTCATGTGTTGAACCATTTCTCGTATGTTGTTTTTAGGTTTAGAGATGAAAGATGATGGGCTTAGTGAGCTCTGCTAGGTGTACTTATTGTAAGATCTAGATATAGTGTACATGAGCAGACTTGTACAATGTGACTCTTGAATATGTAATTCAAATCTTATAATACAATAATGTTGCTTAATATATCTTGTTGATTGTTGAGATTATGTTGGTGCTTGTATCTTGTTATTTGTTCATGTATGCTAAGCATTTCACGCTTCCGCATGTTGCCTTTGGTATTCATTTGGTTCATGGGACTGGGAATCTGGTTCCGTGACAGATGGTATCAGAGCATGAACAATAACTACACCAAACATTGCTCACATAAAACACAAACTAAACTCACCTTACATCTCAACCCTAGAAAAGTTAATAAGATGTCCTTTGTGGACTAGGTTGACTTAGCCTGTAGGTTAGAACCTAGATGTTCCAGAACTAGGTGTAGACTTGTGTAAATTACCTCCCTAGATATGATTCACGACATATGCTTAGGATGTCTACACAAGTGTGCACCCTGTTCTTGCTAGTTCTCTAGGTATCATGATACTAGACTGCCTAATGAGTGTGGTAACTCGTTTGGGTTTTAGTTTTGTTCGAATGGAGTATGGTGGTTTTTATCGAATGTTTCAAAATTGGAGAAAATATATTTTAAGTACTAGTATATGTACCTATGAAAAATGTTACCACACCCAGAAAGGCAGTGAGTATCTATGTAACCTAAGAGAAAGAGATGTAACATCAAGTCTATAGTTTAGATGATAGTTGTAGTACCTAGAGTTGTCTAGATCCATGATAAAGGCTAGGCTAGTGAGTAGCATAGATAACCTAAGATGGTGATGATGATGATAATGATAATTATGTTAATGTAGATCCCGTTGTTGATGTTGATAATGATATTTATGATGATATTGATATTGATAAGACCTAAGTTTGTCCTTGAGAGGGCCAAGTAGTTTGATGATATGAAATGAGTTTGACCATGTAACCCTAGTTAAACCTAGCACCTTATATGATATATACCACTTGGTTGATGTGATAAACATAGCTAGTGGGTTGACATGCTTACTTGTATCTAGTCTTGTATGTGTGGAGATATGATATATGGTTCGAGACCAACACAAGCCTCAATCTCTTTACAAAGGAAGACCTCTAGCATGGGACATATGAATAGGGTGACCTTTTCATATGAGTCTCCCAGCCATAGGAGAAGGTCAGAGTACCTAACCTCCAAAAATATGTGAAAAGTTGAAAAATATGCATGATGAAATACATGATGATGAGTCACTGGCTAGACTACCCCTAAATATATGTGTTGAGTGACCTAGTGTGTGGTTTCCTTGAAAATGTTGAACCCTAGATGTCCTATGAAAATATCTAACCCTGGAGAAAGAGGAAAATGAAATTTTTGATGATTTTTATATAGGTGAGGGAGATGTCCCAAGACCCTAAGATGATATACACGATGTGTGATATCCATTATGAGCCTCGTACTCAGGTTAGTGGTTTGATGTAAAGGAATCTAGTGGTTGACCTCGTTTGAAATGTTGGGTAAATGCTTGATATGGGTAGATGTCGGGGTTTAACATGTCTTGCCTTGACATATATATGTCTTAGCTTGAGTGGCTTGTGGAGATCTTTCTAGATACAAGTGAGAAAATTATGAAACCTTGACATTAATTATAATGTTGTTCCTCAAATAATGCTCAATCCATGAAAGAATCTCACTTAAGTTAAAATCTTGATATATGTGCAACGAGCCACTCTCATGAAATAGATCTAGTATGAAATCATACCATACATAAAAGATGTAGCTTTGAAATCATGAGCTTGATTCTATGATGCCTAGAAATCTTAGCTTGAATAATTAGGGGTAATATGCCTAATGCCATACCCAAAAAAAATGATGAACATAATTGGGTAAAGTTGGTAGAATTTTGGGGAAAAGCAAAAACATGCATGAAATCTAGAGTAAGATGAGATACACACTCGATGATAGTCTCATTTGAAGCCATGACCATGAACACTATTCGTTTGAGAATTGATAACATAGATTTTGATGATACCCCTTGGCCTCATATATGAATAAAACCCCTAATGTATGGATACTAGGCGATGGAAAACCCTAATGCCATGATGATGTCATAATATGGTGGGGTAATAAGTAAATGTGTATATCATTGAGATGAGTACACCCTTGATGATGACAACCTAGTGTGCATCCCATTATGGAGAATGTGTTGACAACCATGGTTGGATACCTAGATTTGATGAATTTGACTTTGACTCTTTTTTATGATCTTGGACAAATTTCAAGGACAAAATTTCTTGTAAGGAGGGAAGGATGTGACAACCCTAATTTTCTCTTCCTTTGATTATACTCTCCCTCACACTACAATGACCAATTATCTAGTTTTGATGTCAATTTCATAGTTTGAGTGTTGTGACACTCCAAATAGATTTCTTTAATGCTCAATTTCACAATGTGTGACATCAATCAACACCTTTCAGCTTAGTATTATAGTTTAATACATCATCCCCTTGAATCCATTTTTGAACCTCATCACTATATCCTCATGCTCTCCACTGTGTAACATGTTATATATGATTAAAATTCGAGTCCAACGGCACAAAAATGGCATCTTTCGGACCTATGAAACTCTACATATGATCTTTTGAAGATTTTATGTTTTAGCCTTTTTCTTGGTGTGTTTATGCTGCTTTGGGCTGATTTTGGACACTTCGGGCCCATCCTCTTGATCCCCCTTCCCTTTCCACTTTAGGAAAGTAATGAAGGGCAGTAACTACCTCCTTCGTCTGTTCCAAACCAAGATATGGAGGTGGCGGATGAAACTAGCCCTCTACACCCCCATCTAAACCCTAGGCCTCAAGCTTCTTTATAAGCCCCCTTGACCAACCCCTTCTTCTTTGCCTTCTCGTTCCTCCTCCTTCGCCATTTACTTACCACCTACACCGTTTCCCACTCTAGTGGCTGCTATTCGACGACTAGATCAAGTGGCTAGGCTCACCCACACACCACCACCACGACGAGAACGACAAGAATGAAGGGCGGTCGGCGTGCCTCATACCCCCTCCCCATCCGCCCTTGATGTGTCTTCCCCACTCGAAGAGATAACCATGGCCGTAAATCCTCAGGGTGGGAACCCCTATTCCTCCCATGTTCCATGGAAGAAACAGAGCAATCCCGAGCAGGATCGCAAGCGGCAGGAGGCGGTGGTGAGCGAGGGTCCACGACCTCTCGTTGGCGGTTGACAACGTCTCGGCGCGGTGCCTGGCCGATGGAAATTGCTAGGCCAACAGCCTAGAATGGTGAGTAGCGGGTGCAAGTAGGCCCAGATCTGAAGGGGGCGCAGTGACAAGCGACCTTGACTGTGGCCGCCGATCCCCAATCCAAGGATCTGTGTCCGAAGGGAAATAATGAAGGGTATGCTGCTTGGTTTCTCTATAGTTTGACTTGTAATATTCTAAAATTGATATCTCCCAAATCCCTTGGTCAAATTAGACAAATAAATATGCCAAATTGATCATCTTGACGAGGCCTACCAATTGGGCATGGTTCCAGGTCCTAATTCTATTGTTTACTCCCCTGATTTCTGGAAAATGACAACTTTAGCCATGTTTAGTACATTCAATGCATCTAGGTGATAAAACTTGAACCTTTAATGATCATCTATCTGCCTAATCATGAAATCAGAATCTTTAGTACATCTTTGATCTATAGGAGGGTCCTTATCACCCCTATTTCTTAAGAATTACTCCCATTTGTACTATGTGACTTGTCCTTGGACTTTAATGTATGATCTTGATCAAAGTTGCTATATTTCTTGAATACGATACGTGTATCTATATCTTGTTGATCTAATCTTGCATCTTGTCTAAATCTCATGTCTTAATGATTTGAGACCTTAGTTTCTCTATTGTGAGTCTTTCAACCCTAGAATGCATGTGAATGCCTTAAACCTTGATATGATTATAGAAAGTGCATGGAACGTCATAATGACATGAAACTTGAACCACACCCATATGATGGAATTTAAATCAATATAAGTGCATCAAATGAATGAATAGGCAACTTGGAACCTATCTTGGCCAAAACCCTAAAATGCAGCTAATTAGGGTTAATGATAAGAATCTAATGTGTATATGAAATCTTGTTCTTAATCAGGTTTGGCATGTGGCTATATGGTGAAGGATATGTTAGGTTATGAAATCTCTGAATCAGGTACATGCCTTATCTAGTTATATGACTAGCTTTCTTGTTTGAAATGATATGTATTGTATGCTTGTTTACTTGCCCAATATTGCCATGCAATATTGCTATGTCTTACTCGATGTTTGCCTCTTCAGTTTTATAACTTGAACACATATATATATACAAAAATCCATTATAATATTGTTGATAAAGGGTTATCTCTTGGCTATGGCCTTGAGGTCCCTCTTGTATAAAAGGGTTAGCTAATTTTGTAACCCTTACAGACCCTTCCGACGGGAAGATGGTCAAAGGCCTTAAACATGCTTGATATTGTCGATATAATGGAGTGAAATGACATAAAATATGGTTTCACATTTTGTTAACCAGTTAACATGTTTATTCTTGTTCATTTCATCTTGAAATCTTTTCAAATTATGCAAAGGTTATATATATATATGTATCTTTCTGCCCCATACTCAACACCTCGTGTGTTGAACCATTTCTCGTATGTTGTTTTTAGGTTCAGAGATGACTACAAAGATGATGGTCTTGGTGAGCTATGCTAGGTGTACTTATTGTAAGATCCAGATATGGTGTACATGAGTAGACTTGTACAATGTGACTCTTGAATATGTAATTCAAATCTTATAATACAATAATGTTGCTTAATATATCTTGTTGATTGTTGAGATTATGTTGGTGCTTGTATCTTGTTATCTGTTCATGTATGCTAAGCATTTCACGCTTCCGCATGTTGCCATTGGTATTTGTTTGGTTCATGGGACTGGGATTCTGGTTCCGTGACTGAACCTCTAGGGAAGGTGGACATGTCCAATAAGTAACGTTCCCAAGTTTAGAGAGGTTGGTTTCTCCAAAAAAGCTCCTATCTTGAGCAAGAAGTATCTTCTCTACTTTAGAGGTGAAAAACCATAACAAAAGAACATGGAGATGGGATGTTTAAGGGCTCTAGGTGGGGTTTCACCATGGAAGACCAGGGTTATGACCTGGAGGAAGGTGTAAGGAAGACTAACAACATGAAAATAGGGAAGGAAAAGAGAAAACTTACTAGTTTTTCTCAAAATAACCAAGGAGGAGCTTAAGAAATCCTAAATAGAGGAATCTGGAACCCTAGGAGCCTTCCTCACCAAGGTAGGCACCTCCTTTTACTTTGGGAAATATGCTGTTTAAGGTATTGCCACCCATTTTTTTGGTTAAAACTTGAAATTTGACTCAAGCACATAATTAATTACTCCCTTAGAGTTCTCCTCCATATGCTAACTCATCATCATTGGCAAACCATCAACCCATCCATATTGGGTCAACTACATGAGTCCTCCCTTCACAATTATCTCTATTACTTGTTGTATTCTCATCAAGATGTAAAGGGAAAAAAATGTCCCTATATGAACTTTCCAAATTAATCTAAGCATGCTTCTTCCTATTTCAAATATGCTTGACTCCATAACATTTCTTTGAATTTTGTCATTTGTTGGTCTATGTTGCACATGCCATATCATCTCAAGCTACCCATACATAACTTGTCCTCAATACTTGAAACACCCACTTTGTTAAGTATATAGTTATTTGAAGGGGGTTTTCCTTGTCATCACAAGCATCCATCTCAAGATACACATTTAATACCCATTTGTCTTGAAGACCTTATTTCTTTGTTGGTCAACATTCACTCCCATATTGCATTGTCGTTCATGTAGTTATTCTTCAAGACATACTTTTTGGTGTGAGGTGGACCTTCCAGTTATATACTACCCCCATTACACTCCACCATTTCAACAATTACTAAGTATGTAAACTGATAAATAAAAAACTATTCTACAACATTCATACCAGTTTTTATCCATGTGTATTTGTGCAACATCAGTGCTACCATCAATCAACATAGAACGTAGAGGTTCTCTGTGAAATAATTTTGATTCACTAGATTCTTAAGCATGAACTCATCAAAATGGGGTCAAATGATATTATCATACACTGAGTGGATGAGCTAAATTCATTTATTTCCCTAGATGCAAGACACAAGGCATGTAAGGTGAGTACAATTTTCACATGAAAATCACATATTAGTAAGTGTGTTTGAGCATATTTCATCTCATTCCCTCCTTTATAATATCAACTATGGAGTATTCTTCTATCCATTCTAGTTGCTTCTACTATCACTAAGTGACCCAATTCTGATGTAATCATGACAAAAATCATTGGTGCACACCTTTTAAGGTGTTGTAAACCTTAAATAGTGATTGACACGTGTTAAAATATGGAGTGTGCTAGGACTTATTAATTTTTTGTCACTTTAGAAACACTCCAAAAAAGGTTTTAGATGCAACGAAGAGGATGAAACGCTGCTACATGCTCTACACGACTGTATATATATTAGAGGAGTGTGGACAGATCTGATTAGAAGGTGGCAAAATGCAACTGATTTCTTCACATCTCCCTCTCTGAAGGAATGGATCCGAGACCACATCAAATCTAACAATGATAACACAACCCTCTTCCTCATCGCAGCCCAGCAGATTTGGTTGAGTAGGAACAACCATGTGTTTAAAGGGGAATCAACAAGGGTGACCCAGATGATTAAGAAGATCATAAAGGAGACAGACATTCAGAAGGAAGCACTTAGGAAATATGATGGGGAGCAACCCAACGTATCGAAGGTGCACCGGTGGGAGGTACTGGGCCAAGGTTATTTGAAAATTAAATGTTATGCGGCCTTAAAAGGAAATCAGGCCTCCTGTGCAGTAGTTGTACAAGATCACCGGGGGAAATGGGTGGGGGGCGCAGCTGATAGAATCAAGACCGCTGATGTCGTGGAGGCAGAGCTCGCGAGTATCGAGCTAGGCATGCAAATAGCCGCTACCAACAATCTAAAACTAGTAGTGTTGGAGTCGGATTCACAACTGACAGTGAACATGGTAGGCCACACGCCATGGGAGTTCCCAAGATACGCTAAGCAGCTGGCAAAGATGAAACAAATGATGAGGAACCAGTGGCAGGTGAAGTTTGTCCGAAGGGGAGGTAATACAATAGCCGATGCGTTGGCTAAGCACCACCTTAACTTTTTAGTGTCTGAGTCATGTAAGGGTAGTAGTACTACCTCATTTAATTCTGTAAATATTATTAGTGATTGTAATATTTAGTTGGATTTGCTCGCAAAGGGAGGGCGGGATGAATAAGATTGCCTCCCGACTTTCTTAAAAAAAGGTTTGAGTAGCTTCCAATTGACTTTAGTGATCCATTAAGCAAAATTAAAAGTCATACATTCATACATATTCATTCTAAATTGCATATATATTCATTCTAAATGACTCTATACATTAATCTTAATAAGAAGTTATGCATTGATCATGAATGATTTAGATCACACTTCCAATAGACAATCTATCTAATCTTAAGATCTTGAATTTGTGTTGGCTTTGACTTTTTATCTTGGCAAACTAGGGTTTGATAATTTCATCTTTTTGTGTACCTATATATCTGAAATTGATCTCAAGTACACATGTTAAATACACATGAATGTACTAGTTAAAACATCATAAAAATATAAACAATTTGTAACATTTAGATCAATAATACTATACAAACTCCGAAGTATTGTGAACACCTATAGCTATTATAAATAATGTGTGTCAGCATTTGCATCCTTCTTAACATTAAACATTCTCTGGATCTAAGAGATACATCATATATTCATAATTCTCATGTAGCTCACATAATCCCACAAGGATATATTTATGTAAAGTTTGTCATATGTCTTTTTCTAGATTTAAATATATTGCATATTTAATTCAATGTTAATCATTTAACATAAATATAATACTTATATAAAATTATCAAATGTAAAATAAACATGCATGATGCCGCATGTGCATGTACATGTGCATGTTTGCATTGACTAGTAAGTAAACTAATCGAAATTTGAAACAATAAATATGAATAATAACACTCAAGTAGTGTTGAATTTTCATTTATATAGTGCTTGTACGAATTTTAGGTGTGCTAGTCTATAATTGTGAGTGGTGGTGACAAGTTGGACGGAGTGGATGTTTCTAGTGTGATAAGTTTTGCTCGTTGATGTTGTTATTCACAAGGATAGTTATGATCAAGAAGTTCCACATCATGAGATCATTTATTTTGTTTGTTTTGTTGATCTGGAGCAATATGTGTGGTTCACGCCTATCTATTTAGAGTTGATTTATACATGTTGAAGTTAAATATCTTACATGATGAATATTTTCTCATTTTTGTGTAAACAAAATATAGTGAGTATTGCTTCTTATTTATATAGTCTTTTGTTGATATAAACCCTAAAAGTTATTGTTAGTTATGTCAATTTGGTACGGATGAATGACCATACCTAAGACTCACAAAGGGGGATATATACCCCCCCCCTAATGAGAATTGTTATTTATGGATTAATGATCACACCAAAAAATACACTAAAACTAACATGAATAGTTACCTAAAATAATTTGGTTTAGAATTAACTCAGAAGTATGCTAACCAAAGTCATAAATGCATTTGATGAGGAATTAGGAGTTGCTCTAGTAGTCATCTGGGCCATTGTGACTCCACCTTGTCGTGGTGGCGCACATAGCTTCTCGACAAAATCCACTTAGATTCCTAAGGAAATTAATCATGTGAAGCACCATAGAATTTATAAAAAATGTCATCCTAAAATACTTTCCAAGAATGAAGAGACAATGCCTTGTCCATCTCTTCGGGGTCCATGCAAGGAGTTCCACTTAAAGCCTTGGATTTTCGGCAGCAGAGGAGGCATGTCAACCATCCTGAGCCATCAAAATCATAGACCTTTCTCTAAACAAAAAATCCAAAAATCTTGGTTTTCCGCCCTTACGCATGCCTCACTTGATGCTTCCTTAAAATAATGTTATTTGCCTCCCACCCAAAAATTCAAAAGTCTTTCTTTTTTTTCATTGATGATGGTGTCATCATTCTGCCTTATGCTCCAACATGAATGAATAGGATGCTTGAGAAAAGTGGAACAAAGTCACTCGACTGATAGGGAGAGGAACAAACATAAGACTCAATCACTTCCTTCTTTCTTTCATGCCTTCAATTCGAAGTGAAATGTCACTCCTCCTGACTAACTTCTTGGCTTCCTAAATTTCATGCTTGATGTTATCTTGCATTGTTGACTCTATATTTGATGCAGTAATTGAGATCATTATGTCAAAAAGGCAAGAAGATACAAGTATATTGTAACTCAATTCCATGAACACCTGATCTAGAACAATGGATCTTGCAAATGAGAAGTGGATTCGTGTTTCTATTTTGTTTATTATTCATGTGTTTTAATGGCCTAATAAGATCTAATATTTAGGAGTACGTCTTGAATAATCCCCAGTTTGGACCTATTAATGAATAATTAATCTCACTTAGTATGTAATGTATAATGGGTGTTTGGTTTTCAAGATATTTTGACATTTGTTTTCTTGTTTGTTCTCTAAGTACATATGTAAGTGTGCATTTTTTCATCTACATTGCTATACATAGAGGAATAAGGTGAAATTTTGCTATAAAGTTTTACAAAATTGAACACACGTTATATCCTTACTAGTGAGATTTAGTTTTCAAAAGGGGATAAGTTGGGCATCCAGTTTGATGACAAAAGAGCAGCAATTCGGGAGAATTCTAGTTTTCTCAGGCACTATTTAGGGGCCACTTTACATAGCAAGTTGTTAAGAATATAGAAAATTTTCATAAAGTTGATGATGTCCCGAAAGGCCTCCTATGGAAGGACATATTTGTGAGTTATATGAATTTATACTATGTTTTTCACTTCAGATTTTTTTGTTTGATAAGTTTAGTAATAGTATATCTATTTTTGTAGAGACTTCTTCACCTAGATGAAAAATATCATAAGAAGGGTACTACAATGATGTGACAAGATGTGGAGGGATTTTAAGACCAATCCCACCAGGAATTATATAATGAATACAAAGAAGAAGGAGGTTGTCAATGAGAAATAGACTTTTGCGACCCTGAGGCATGGAACAAGCTTGTTTCCTCTACACGATTAGATAAATTAATATTATGAAGTATATGAATTTACAGTGTTATTTTTATTACTACCACAAAATATAACATCTATTTCGAATTAATCACATACTATCCATGAAGATTTGAAAGAAAGGTGGGAAGAGAATATACGTGACAATTAGTTGGGGCCCGGTGGTTATGCATTGTGTCTCTGAAATAGGAAAAAATGTCCTTATCTAAGGATGAATCAAGCATATTTCCTACTCCATGACCACCCAACACGGGGCATGGATTGTATCTAGAACAACCTGCTTAGGAGAGGTTCCCAACCCCACGACTGAATAAGTAGCATAGGTTTGGTCAAGCTCATCCCACATAATGGCATGGTTATTTTCTTTCTAATTGTTACATTTTACTGAATGGATACATTAATTGTGGTTGGTGGGAGCTCCATGAGCAAAGAAAAGAAGCAAAGTTCATTCCTCAGGGATGAAGGGATGAGCTAACAATTGTTCTTGGTACTCAAGAGCATCTTGGTTATGTTAGAGGAGTAGGTTTTGGCATGGAACAAAATCTTATTTTAGATCCTCCCAACGGCCACACAGATCTAAACAAAGAGGTGGTATGTTACATCATGAAATAGAAGATCGGATACAACTAAAAATACAAGAATAAATGAATACATTTCTTACTTCTAAACTATTCAAACTCAAGATGTAGAACACCACCCTGATGATGATGTACAAGATCGTACTCGCAACATTGAACGTTGTGTCATACTTGAGGCAGTCAAAGTCATTTGGAGTAGTCTCCATGAACCTCCAGACTAGCATGATGTAAGTTTCTTAGTGTCATAATATTGTACATGTCAGTTTCACACACACACACACACACACACACACATATATATATATATATATATATATATATATACATATATATGAGGTTAGGAAATGTGTACCATCTGGTACATGTAACTTATGTGTATTGGCTATTAAAATAGCATATGTGGAGTATTCTCACCAAATCCAGCCATATATATTGATTCAACACTATATAGATTAAATGTATTTAAAAAATCATCACCATATCTCATGTGGATCATGAGATATAGAAATATATTATCCAATGGGTTCTGTAGATTTTTCAACTTACCATTGATTATAAAATACACATATTCTTTTGTAGGGTGATGTATGGGTATCAGATCATGGTGATTTTTAATATACATCCTATCTAAGGGGTATACATCACATCCATACTGCTAGATTATTGAATAAAATTTCACAATCATCATAAATGAAGATGAATATATATATATATATATAAAGAGAGAGAGAGAGAGACATAGATAAATGGTCATTCATTTACTACCCGTGTGGGTAACTAAGGTTAGTTACACATGCATCTATTTTGTAATAGGAGGGCACATAATTGTAATGAGATAGCCAACTTTGTAAAGAGATGACCAAAATTGAATAGAAGGACTCATTTTTTTAATACAACATAAATGGTTGTCATAAATATCATTTTTATTGTATTCAGAGGGACAATAAAATTTGATGATGTGTTTACAAAATGAGTCTTTCTATTACAATGTTGGCTGTCTCATTACAATAGGTGTCTTCTTATTATAAAATAGATCCACGTGTAACAAAGGTTAGTTACCCACGTAGACAGTGAATATATATCCTATATATATTATATTATTGCTACAATATTATTTAAATTGTAGATAGATACAAACATTCGACTTGCTATTACAGAGTTTGAATTTGATATTGTAGCAGAAGAAAAGGTCTATCACCACCTTGATGACACATTGCATTGCAAACCAAAATCCGTTGATGTTTTGTGTGTATCTTTGATACATGTGTGTGAGGAATGGGGGACAAACCATGAACTATACATCAATCTAAACACAATAGAGTAGGAATGTAGAAGGTAGTATGGGGGGGGGTAGCCCAAACACCTAGTATCTATGAGAAGTTTGTTATATTACTATTATATTTGTATTTATGAATTTTTTATTTGTCACCATTATGAGGAAAATTAAATAGATCCAAAAACTAAAATGATGGAAACCACCTATGGATTTTTCGCGATAACCTAAACCATATCTAATTTCCAAACCCATATTAAATATGAAGACTTATGTTGATTCTAAAAAATGATGGTCAAATATGGTGATCCATATATTCAACAATTTTGTATGTCGTTCACCCAAAAAACAATTTTGTATGCCAAAACATTGATACTAATATTATGATACATCGGTCACCTCAAGACGAGATTACTCAAACAAAGCACAAAATTAACACTAATCATCTAGATTACCAGGAAGTATGGTTAATTAAAATCGACCACTTATATATATATATATATATATATATATATATATATATATATATATATATATATATATATATATATGACCTGTATCGAATTTCATACCAAAAAGGTATATACATCACCATCTACTGACCAACTTGTCACAACATGTTACAAAGATAACATGTTCATATATACAAGCCATACATACAACCATGGCATACTGCTAAAACATCATATCCATATACAACATCTACAAATCCTCCCCAAGGACCTAAGAGTATAGAGATGACACATATGACTCTACTACAAAACACTAGTAGCATATCCAACCTTCAACAACTACTGCTCTCCTTGATGCTCTTCCTTAACCGCATGATCTCTACCTCATTGTGAACAGCCACCTAAAAGATGTGGGATCCCACAGAGTGTGACCAATGTCCCAATGAGAGATATAACTCTCTACCAACAACTGCTATTAACACAGATAGATATATAGAGAAGAAGAGAAATTCTATTAACACGATGAGCAGATTTAGCTAAATGATATAAGTAAAACTGATAACACAGATTAAATAGTTTAAGCAACTACAACTAATTAGTAGGTTATCATACATTCTTAGAAGGAATATGAAGAGCACATATACAAGATAACAACTAAGAAATGTAAGAAACAAGGCAAAGCATCATCCAATTTGAAGCGTATTTAACCCTAAGAAAATATACTACACGACTATATTATGTCTTTTATTATGCCAAGAGGAGATGAGGTATATAACTCATGCTTCAACTGACAACTTCTAAGTCAAAATTAGTGCCATACAAAATATAGGAGAGCTAGACTCCTATGATCTCCCACACCCTCGATCAGTCCGAGTCCACTGTAGTGACATATAGAGTCAATTGCAAATCACCCTAGTCCACATGGGTATATATGCACGACACTAGTGAGATACAATTGTAGTCGTTCTCCTTCCAGGGTATGATCGCAACCATACCTAAAAACATATCATCTGAGATACAGCCTCAACCGTTCTCCTATTGGGGTATGACTATAGTCATCCTCCAAATCTATTGATTGTGGATGCAAGGATATATCCTCAAATTGCACCCCTACATATTCAATAATATGTGCATCGAGTTTTCCTACAAGAATTACTTGTTTCACCATCCAATAAGTACTAACACTAAAGATGGATCTATGGAATAGGAAAACTACATGATTAGGGTTTCACTTGATTAATTTTTCCAATTGGGTATCTTTTAGTACATCAATCAAGTTGCGACGTACAAACCCAAAACAAACTTTACAAAAAAAAGGGAAAGGTGCAACGTCAGAAGATATAAAATGTATGAGGTATAATCTTGTCACGTCATTACATGATATCACTGCCATACAAGGCCAACATCATTATCACATCATCCTAGGACAACCATCCCTTATCACATCACTAGAGGATATCACCTCAAACTAGGCACAAAATGTCTTCCAGGTCATATGACCCACTCACATAATTCATGTACAACATCATTACCTCACCATGCCTCATGAAGGCTCATAATCATCACCCTTTGTCATATAACATATACCATAACAATCACAAGCTATGATGTGCATCCAACCTGCAACATTAGGGTTACACATGTAGGAAAGTGAAAACATCATCACATGTTATTTACTTCAAGTAAGATAAGTAGTTACATCATATTCTCAAATTAGGGTTAGGTTTCCATAGATATCTGATTAGGGTTTCCATCACAATACTCAACATCAAACCCTAGGTACATCACTTCCCACATTCTTGGAGCACATTAGGGTTAGACATTATTATTATGATCAACCAAACAACACTATGTATCGACCAAACTATGTCGTAACCATATGACTCAACATGTGTAGAAACCACATGGCTCAACATGTTTAGTGATCACAAGGTATTTGGGTTAGCACTTACACATGTAGCAACCACTATTGCGACCATCCAAGGACAAAACCAAGTGTAGCGACCAAGCCAATTGAAATAGGTGTTGCAACCTCAAGATGTAGTAACCACCCTCACTAGGGTTAGGGTTATTGTGACCACAACACAACCATCAACCAAAGGTAGAGACCTTAATAAAGTATATAGATATGTAGCGACCTCAAACTAAACCCAAGTGTAGCAACCAACACCAAGATCAACATGTAGCGATCGACACAACAACTTGTGTAGCAACCAAAGTGGCTTAGGGTGAGCATTATAGTGACCAAACCAGAACCCTAGCACATCATCAACATGGTCAAGACAACCCCAAGAAACCAAGGAAAGCATGTCGATCGAATCAAAAGTTTAACATCAAGAACTCAAGCGTCATCAAGATGAAACTTCAAGAAAGGATGAACATCAAAACCTTAAATACGATCATCATCAAAACCAACAAGGAAACCATGCTAAGAAAGAGAAAACTAATGTACAAAACATGCACATAAGAACCAAAACCTCCATCTAACATACGATGGCTGAAACATAAACATGGTGATAGAGTCAATCAATCAAGATGAATGTAAGAAACAACAACTCCACCATCACTTAGATTTTAGGTACATGAATTAGGGTTATGAGAAGGACCAATCTATGAACGAATACTTCATAACCTTAAACACTTAAACAATATAGCATCATCTATCCAATTATGATCACATTTTAGAGATAAAACAACAACATGTAAGTAAGATAAAGGAGCAATAACAACAGAGGGGAAAGTTATATAACCTTCCCTAAGATGAAGATCAATCTCCAAAGCAATGAGCACAAAGAGAGAAGCAAACACCAATATTGGATCAAAACCAACTCCAAGAAAGATCACCTCAAGATAATAAGAATGCACCAAGATGAAAGAAAACTCATAAGAGAGGGGGTAAAAACCTTAGGCCAAAAAAGAAAGAAGAAAGTGGGAAGCTTCATCTCACTTAGGTAGTCCCATGGAAAACCATGGATCTCGGCCTCTATCGAGTGAAGCTCCTCAAGATAGCCACTATGGTAACCCATAGTCTAAGGGCCAAGAGAAGAGAGAAAGAGATAGTCTTCAAAGGAAACAAGATCAAAGTAAGATAAATACTTACCAAGGCCAAGGATCACCAAGAACCACCAAAAGAAAAATGATTAAGCCATAGATCACCACATGCAAGAAGAAGACAACCAACTTCTCAAAGATCAGCACCTCCTCTAGCACCACCAACCTCATGGCCGGTCACAAGCAAGAAGAGAGAAAGAAGAGAGATAAAGGGGATACTTGCATAAAAGGAAGGGTAAATATGCTAAAGGGTAGGAGAGAGGTAAAGGTTATGAGGTTTCAAGACATAAGAGAACTTAAGGACACTTTTCCCTCAAAACCATAGCCATTCAAACACTCTAGACATGCATGCAAAAAAGGGTGATACAAACAAGGTAGTGTAGCGAACACTTAGGTTCACTACACCCTTCGGTCGAAGCAAAACACTAAGGTATCAGCCGCAACACAAAACCAACCAAGGCATAGGTTGCAACACATCAAAACATGTCGAACAATATCAAGAACAAAAAGGGAATCAGTCGAAGCACTCTCAAGGATACAAAACACATGGTCACACTATAATAAAGTGGTTTTTCTATACTCTTTATACTTGTTCTTTTATAATTTCTTAACCCTAAACCCTAGTTTCAAAGAAAGATAATTTGATCAATCAAATATTGGAATATCAAGCTCAAAATTTACCAACACCTAGGGTTTTCTATAATGAATCCATGGTTAAATTTTTGTATCAATACAACATTCCTAGCTCCCTCTACAATTTTTTTAAATGTTAATTCAATGTTTTCCTTTTAATTAAATCACATTTGATGCATCACTATGGTTTTTGATCAATGCAGGGCATTTAACACTGTCACGTGGGGGTGTGACTCACCCATACATGAGTCTCCCTGAGGACTCCTTCTCAGTCACCCATGTGTGATCACATGGATTTAGGGAGGATCAGATGGTGGGGAAGTCATCAACAACCTCTGATCGACCTTGGAGAACATGCCTAAAACCATGAGTTTGAACCTCTAACCACGATCACCCTCTCTACCCCCTTTTGTGAGAAACCGAGTGAGGCTTTAACTCCTCCTCGCCGCCACGAACTAGACGAGCCCTCACACGATCCCTAAAGATCACTAGAACCACCTCCATGACCACCACCATTGACAACCTTCTCCTACTTGCCCAACTCAAATTGGGCATCTACAAACCACTCTCCCTCACACTTATTTAACCCCCCCCCCACATCTTACTGGATCCCTTTATCTCACTAACACCTCCAATTCCCCCAAAGCAAGCCCTGATGGCTCTACCCTCAATGCCGTTTGCTCTGATCTGCTTCTCCATGGTGTAGCTACTGTCCAGGCTACATCCTCTTCCATCATCTCCAATCAAACCACCTTCAAGCCTCATGACATCAAGAGGAACCCCACCGACTCATCTTCAGTTCTCCACACCCCCTACATCCCTCTCCCTCCTCTTTCCTCTTCTAGGTCAGTGAGCTTCTCCAATAGCCTTGGTGGTGCACTGCTCCAGAGAGATCCACACCTCGAAACCATGCCGCCCTAACCCAGACCACCCTTGAGAAGGTGAAGCCAACTCCAGTCTCACATGAGGAGCACTCAGCCTTCACCCTGAGCTCACCGGAGTTGACAGCAAAGCTAGCGAGCTAGCAAGAGGAGAAGAAGAGTGGGTCCCACCTTGCTGACTAGATATGCATGGACTAGTAAGGTTTTTCCAACTCAGATCGTGATTATCCAATTGTGTGAAATTGAGAGACCTTTGTATCTGAGCATCCACGGTCCACTTTAATTTCCTTTTCCTTTATTTTTCCTCTATTTGTTAATAATTTCCCAAAAATATCTTGATCTTAGGAAAATCACTATAAATCATAGGAATGTCGAAAAAATACAAATAAATATCCTTTTTTATTAGAAAAATATGAGGAACACAAATCTACATCAGTTAACCCTAAATATGACTCGTATAGATAGTCATTCTCAAATATGCTTCTACCTTGTTTAATTATTCAGAAAACACTCGAACCTGATCAAATAACCAAATTCATATGCTTATCTTCTTTTCATGCCTAGATATTTATGAGACATTAATTTCCAATTTATGCGACTCAATTATTAGCAAAGTTGAATTATTACTCTTTTTCCCTTTTTGGCTTACCAAAAATGATCATAATTATCCATCATGACCTAAAGGCCACCAAATTGATCTAGAAGTCCTATTCTAACATGACACTATCAACTATGAACTCAAATCCGTACCCAATGACTCATGCTCTACTCTCATGACTCCAACTAAGAAATGGGCTTTTTATACTCTTTTAGAACTAAATGGTGATTTTGCCAATATAGCTAATGAATACCAAACCTCTTATAATTTTAGGAATACAAAGGTACCAGTGAGGAGCATCTCTGGACTCCCCACTTCTGAGTAGAAGGTACGCCATTACCCTCACTTGGCTTACAATAGTAAGTGGTTGTAGTATATTTGTAAAAGAGTTGGCATATAATATTGTTTGAAATAGATATTATGTATGATCAATTTTCAATGATGTTTTGTATAAGTATGTTATCACACCTAAACATAAAATGCTTGGTCCATTATTTTATAGCACTATATCTCTTTGGTAAGCATAGTGCTTGAGAGTGATATATCTCTTTGGTAAGAAGATCACCATGTGTAATAATCTATCTCTTTGGTAAGCAGATCATGAGGCCTTAAAGCATCTATCCCATTGGTAGGCAGATGCATGAGTATATAATGGAAAAATAAGCTTAAAACATGTCATATCTTTATTTATAAACATATTTGTTCAATTATATGCTTTGATTATAAATGCTTATTTTGTACTAAATGATAGTTCCATCTTACTGCCAAGTACTAGTTTATTCTTTTTGCTAAGAAATTATGAGTGGTATAATTAAAGACACGTAGGCATACTCAGTACAATATATTTATATATTGTGCCAACATGTACCAATTTCAAATGCTTTTTAGGTACCTTTTCTTTATGATGATGATGATGATGATGATGCAACTCAATATGCTGTCTCAAAAAAATTAGATCTTTCATGGGGATGCTAAAGTTAAATGGGACTCTTCACTTAAGTTCTTTTTCTTCTGCAAGTAGTTCTCTCATGTATTATGTTTTTCTTCTATAGAATTCCTATGCCTTTGGGCCCCATCGTAATTAACACTTGGTTTATTTAAGGAATCTTTGTTATTTGGTTCATGTACATGCTTGTGTGTTTAATCAACTCAGGGACGGGAAACTTTAACCCTTTTGTACACCTTTCCCTTTGGGGTATAAGGTGTAGATTGGGGTTAGGTTGTTAACCCATCATAGATGGTATCAGAGCAGGCACATAGGTCTATATATGTGTATCAAATGCCTAGTAACCTTATTTAGACCTGAGGTAACCCATATTTAACTTTATGTTGCTGAGGTGTCTAGAAGAATACTTGCGGAAGGTTCTGCCATAAAATCCTCAATCTGTTTTCACAGTGGTTACGGTTCCCCACTGCAAGTAATCTTCCTGGCTAACACAACTATTGTTGATGTGGGCACCCATACCTTAGAGAAATCTTTCTTCTCATCTATTCTCAATTAAGGACTACCCCAACCACCTATTTAGTGAATGATATAGACTAGGCTTCTCATCTACATTCTTTTTCTTGACTATGAACAATGAAGTACTCTCTATATTATGTGGGTATATTAGGAGCAATGGGAACAACTAAAAGACATGAAGAATTGGAAAACATATCTTTATGGTTGATAAAACTTTGTTTGCATTATATTCTACCTCAAATAATATCTAAATAATCTTTTGATATACAAACTTACAGATGACTCCAAAAACTAGATCCAAGAGAAAGAGAACTAATGATGACTCTGGTGATGAATCTAACTCAAACCTAATAAGACCATGGTTATTAGGTGAATGGGAGGAACAAAAGAAGGTGATGTTGGAATGCATGCATGCCCTAGCCCTAAAGGAAGCCAACAACACCGCCTCTTCATCTAGGACCAACCCTGAAACTTCCATTAGTGATTTCCTCAAAATTAAACCTAAAGCCTTTCATGGAGAAGATTTAGGTGAAGTCCTAGATAAAGTCAATGCATGGATCCTATCTATTAAAAATGCCTTTAGAGCCCTTAAATGTTCTGAGGAAGATAAAGTCACTTTTGCAACCTACCAAATTAGGGGGCTCGTGAAGTTTTGGTGGGAAAATTATTACCATACACGAGAACTTCCAGATGCCCCTATAAGTTGGGAGGAGTTTAAGGTGATTTTTACTACTGGGTTCATGCCCATATATTCTAGGAAGGAGAAGAGGAAACAATTCAATAACCTCACCCAAGGAACCTTATATATTGCTGACTATGTTAGGACCTTTACACTCGAAGAGCGTCATGCTCGTCACCTTTATGAAGATGTAAATATTGAACGTTTCATTGATGGCCTTAACCAAGAACTGAACGTTTACCTTTGCACCTCCAACCACACTACCATTGAAGTCGCCATCAATAGTTCCCTTACCCAAGAAAGGACCTTAGGGAAGAAAAAGGCACCAAGTTTGGGATACCTAGGCTTGACCGATGCATCCATCACCAAGGGAAAGGAAAAGGAGAAGGATAGGAAGAAACCTCATAGACATGGCATGGGTAGAGGAGGAGGAAGTCACCATAGAGGTCGATCTTTTTGAGGGAGCCCTAACTGAGGAGGTAGGGGTCAAGGTGGACCATATAGGGGACCATCTTTGGACCCCAACCGTTGCAGAAACTGTGGAGGTGTACATGCATGAAAATGCAAGTTTGAGAAATCGGTGTGTTACTACTGCAAGAATGAAGGACATATGATATTCAATTGCCCAAGTCTAGTTCAAGGGGCACCTCAACACCATCCTACCCCATTAGCTTAGCCAGGAGCTCCACCTATCCAGCCAGCTACTCCTATAGCTCAGGGTCATCCGGAACACCGTCAGGGTTGAGTTTTTGCAATTGATGTAGAGGAAGCTAAGGCTAATGACAACCACCTGATTGAAGGTAATAATGTTAAAATAACTTCTTTATATATGAAACCCCTTTAAACCATGATCTCATATAAAAAAAATCCTAATGTTGGTATGATATGTCTCCAAGATCATCCTGTTGTGGCCCTATTTGATTCAGAATCAACACATACATTCATTTCTAGAAATATTGCTTCCATGATCAAGTTAGAGATAAAAGATATAGGTTATATATTAGATGTAACAACTCCCAGTGGAAAAATCTATACTTCTCTTCAGAAAACTAAAATCTTGCCTTTTTCTTATGGTGGTCATAAATTTCATTCTTATTTCATTCTCCTTGATATGGAAGATTTTGACCTAATTTTGGGGATGGATTGGCTTTTTGCCAACTATGCCATGCTGGATTGTCGAGCCAAGAAAGTAATCATTTGTGCACCCAATTCTAAACTATTGATAATACCCGAGAGAAAGGAAAGAAACCAAAATATGATTATCTCTTCTCTTAAAGTCAAAACCTTGATAGCCAAAGGATGTAGAGCCTATCTTGCAGTTGTGTCAGTGTCTGATTCTAAGGTGAGACCTTTAGAGAGCTTAGATGTGGTGAGAGATTACCAGGATGTATTTCCTGAGGAGCTTCTAGGACTGCCTCCAGTACATGAGATTGAGTTTTCAATTGAGTTAGCATTGGGCACCACACCAGTCTCAAAGGCACCTTATAGAATGGCACCTTGCGAGCTTGTAGAGCTCAAGAAATAATTAGAAGAACTATTTTATAAGGGCTTCATCCATCCTAGTACATCTCCCTAGGGTTCTCTTGTCCTTTTTGTAAAAAAGAAAGATGTGTCAATGTGAATGTGTATTGATTATTGCATGATCAATCAAGGCACCATCAAAAACAAATATTCCTCCCAAGAATTGATGACCTATTTGACCAGCTTCGTACTGCCACCATGTTCTCCAAGATTGACCTTAGATCAGGCTATCATCAATTATGAGTGAAGGATTGTGATATTCCAAAGACAACTTTCAGAACTAGATATGGACATTACGAAATTGTGGTAATGCCTTTTGGGTTGACCAATGCTCTTAGAGTATTTATGAATCTAATGAATATTGTCTTCCATCCTTTTCTAAACAACTTTGTTGTGGTCTTCATTGATGACATTCTTATATAATCAAACTCTGTTGATCAACATCGTGAGCATCTCCAAAAAGTACTTGATGTGTTGAGAACTCAGAAATTGTATGCTAAATTATCCAAATGCAAGTTCTGGTTTGACCAAGTCATGTTTCTTGGCCATGTCATTTCGGGTGAGAAAATTTCTGTTGACCTTGTCAAAGTCTTAGCCATCCTTGATTGGAAAGATCCTACCAATGCCTCTGAAATTCATAGTTTCCTTGGTCTAGTAGGTTATTACCATCATTTCATCCTTCATTTTAGTAAAATAGCCCTATCCATGACCAAACTTACCAGAAAAGATGCCTAATTCATTTGAACTTCTGAATGTGAATATAGCTTCCAAGAATTGAAATCCTATTTGACGTCTTCTCCTATCTTGACCTTACCTTTTGGTAATGATGGCTTTTTAATATTTTCTGATGCTTCTAAAAGGGGTTTGGGATGTGTCCTAATGCAAGATGGTAAAGTAGTTTCCGATGCATCTAGAAAATTGAAACCTGATGAGGTCAATTACCCAACTCATGATTTGGAATTAGCTACCATTATCTATGCTCTCAAAATTTGGAGACATTATTTATATGGTGCTACAATTGATATATTCACAGATCACAAAAGTCTCAAATATCTCTTGACTCAGAAGGATCTCAATCTTAGACAACGAAGATGGTTGGAATATCTTAAAGACTATGATTACACTATTTCTTATCACCCAGGAAATGCCAATGTTGTAGCTGATGCTCTTAGTCATAAGAGGTCAATTTGTGCATCTATCTTTACTTCTAAACCAATGAGTCTAGAACCTTTGAATTCTGGGTCACCTCAAGTAGAAGACGACACTATTATTCTAGAAAATATCAATATTATTCTTGGTTTTTGTTTTGAACTTCTGACATCTCAAAAGAATAGACCTAGCTTGGAGGAGATGACAGATCTTTTGGCTAAACCCCAGACACATCTAACTGTTGGTATGGATGGTGGACTAAGGTACAAGCATCGTATATTAAGAAGTGTATTCTGCAAGAGGCATATGGCTCTAAGTATTCTATACATCCTAGATCTACTAAAATGTACAAGGATCTGTAGATACACTTTTAGTGGAGAGGTATGAAGAACGATATGGCATAGTTTGTCTCTAAGTGCCTCACATGTCAGTAGATGAAGGCTAAACACCAATGGTCATGAAGTTTATTGCAACCCTTACCAATTCGTCAATGGAAATGTGAAAACATCACCATGGATTTTGTGGTGGAATTACCTAGGACCAGGAAGGGACATGATGCGGTATGGGTCATAGTAGATCGTCTGACCAAGTTTGCACATTTCTTACCTATGCAGACTATAACTAAGTTTCTTGAGCTTTCTGAGTTGTATATAAGGGAGATCGTACGGATGCATGGAGTACATGTATTTATTATTTTAGATTGGGATCTAAAGTTCACATCACACCTATGGAAGTAGGTACAAAATGAGATGGGTATGCAGTTGAATTTCAGCACAACATATCATCCCCAAATAGATGGTCAGTCTGAGCATACTATCCAAATCCTGGAGGACCTTCTTAGAGCATGTGTCCTAGATGGGCGAGGATCTTGGGATTACTACCTTCTATTAGAACGGTTTGCATAAAATAATAGTTATCAATCAAGTATCGACATGCCACACGATGAAGCTCTCTATGCCAGGACATGTAGATCCCCTCTCCATTGGGATGAAGTTGGACAAAGGAAAATGCTAAAGTCTGATGAGTTGCAACTCTATGATGATAAGGTGTATTTGATCAAGAAAAGATTGAAGTGGTCCTAGGATCATCAGAAATCATATGCATATGCACACAGGTCAGATAGGCAGTTCAAGGCAGGTGATTATGCTTTCTTAAAGATCAAACCCATTCGTTCTATATCCAAGTACAAAGGGAAACTTAGTCTGAGATATGTGGGTACCTTTGAGGTTCTAGATCACATCGGTGAATGTGCTTATCGTCTTTCTCTCCCACCTCAATACAGTATGATGCACAATGTTTTCATGTATCCAATATAAAGAATTATGTAAAGAATGATGGGCATGTGTTGAATCACAAGCCTCTTAAGCTGTGGGAGAATCTCTTTTATCCAGAGCATCCTACATGGATCCTTGATTCCAAAGTCAAATAGATCAGGAACAAGCAGATCCATATGGTGAAGGTGCAAGGAAACCATCATGGAACAGAAGATGGAAACTAGGAACTGCAGGTGGACATGGAGTAATGTTTTCCTCACCTCTTTCATCTAGTTTAATTTTGAGGACAAAATTTCTTTATACTTGTTCTTTTATAATATCTTAACCCTAAACCCTAGTTTCAAAGAAATATAATTTAATCAATCAAAGATTGGTATCGCAAGCTCAAACTTTACCAACACCTAGGGTTTGCTATAATGAACCATGGTTCAATTTTTGTATCAATCCAACATTCCTAGCCCCCTTTATGATTTTTTTTTCAAAATTTTCAAAGTTTTCAATGTTTTCCTTTTAATGAAATCGCATTTGATTCATCACTATGGTTTTTTATCAATGCAGGGAATTTAACCCTATCACGCAGGGGTGTGACTCACCCATCCGCGGGTCACCCTCAGGACTCCTTCTTAGTCTCCTATGTGCGATCCCACAGATTCAAGGAGGAAGAGACGGCGGGGAAGTTGTCCCCAACCTCCGATCGGCCCGGGAGAATGTGGCTTAACCACAAGTTTGAACCTCTGACCATGATCTCCCTCTCTACCCCTTTTCGTGAGAAATTGAGTGAGGCTTTGGCTCCTCCTTTCCACCACGAACTTGATGAACCCTCACACGATCCCTAAAGATCACTAGAACCGCATCCATGACCACCACCGGTGAAAAACTTCTCCTACTTGCCTTACTCGAATTGGGCATCTACAAACTACTCTCCCTTGCACCTATTTAACCCTGCACACACCTCTTCCTGGACCCCTTTAGCTCACCAACACCTCCAATTTTCCAAAAGCAAGCCCTGATGCCTCCACCCTCAATGTCGCTTGCTCCGACCTGCTTCTCCATGGAGTAGCTACTATCCAGGATAAATCCTCTTCCGTCATCTCCAATCAAACCACCTTCAAGCCTTGTGACATCTAGAATAACCCCACTGGCTCATCTCTGATTCTCCATGCCCCCTACATCCCTCTCCCTCCTCTTTCCTCTTTGAGGCCGGTGAGCTTCTCCAGTAGCCTCAACGGCGTATAGCTCCAGAGGGAGCCACACCTAGAAACCCTACCGCCCTGACCCAGACCACCCTCGTGAAGGTGAAGCTGACTCTAACTGCACACAAGGAATACTCAGCCTTCACCCTTAGCTTTCCAAAGTTAACGGTAGAGCTAGCGAGCTAGGAAGAGGAGAAGAGTGGGTCCCACCTTGCTGACTGGATGTGTGTGGACCAGTAAGGTTTTTCCAACTCAGACCATGATTATCCAATTGTGCTAAATCAAGAGACCGTTATATCTGAGCATCCGCGGTCCACTTTAATTTCCTTTCCCTTTATTTGTCCTATATTTGTCAATAATTTCCCAAAATATCTTGATCTTAGGAAAATCACAATAAATCATAGGAATGTCAGAAAAATACAAATAAATACTCCTTTTTTATCAGAAAAATATGAGGAACACAAATATACCATAAGTTAACCCTAAATATCACTTGTATAGATACTCATGCTCAAATATGTTTCTACCTTATTTAATTATTCAGAAAATACCCGAGCTTGATTAAATCACCAAATTCATATCATTATCTTCTTTTCATTCCTAGATATTTATGGGGCATTCATTTCCAATTTTTGTGACTCAATTATCAACAAAGTTGCATTATTACTTTTTTCCCTATTTGGCTTACCAAAAACGATCATAATTATCCATCATGACCTAAAGACCACCAAATTGATCTAGAAGTCCTACTCTGATATGACACTATCAACTATGAACCCAAATCCATACCCAATAACTCGTGCTCTACTCTCATGACTCCAACTAAGAAAAGGGTCTTTTATACTCTTCTAGAACTAAATGGTGATTTTGCCAATATAGCTAATTAGTACCAAGCATCTTTGGACTCCCCACTTTTGAGTAGAAGGTATGCCATTACCCTCACCTGGCTTACAATAGTACATGGTTGTACTATATTTGTAAAAGACTTGACATGATATTGTTTGAAATAGATACTTATGTATGATCAATTTTCAATGATGTTTTTTATAAGTATGTTATCACACCTAAACATAAAATGCTTGGTCCATTATTTTATAACATTATATCTCTTTGGTAAGCATAGTTCTTGAGAGTGATCTATTTCTTTGGTAAGCAGACCACCATGTGTAATGATCCATCTCTTTGGTAAGTACATCATGAGTCCTTAAAGCATCTATCCCTTTGGTAGGCAGATGCATGAGTATATAATGGGAAAATAAGCTTAGAACATATATTCTCTTGATTTATTAACATCTTTGTTCAATTATATGCTTTGATTATAAATGCTTATTTTGTACTAAATGATAGTTCCATCTTACTGCCAAGTACTACTTTATTCTTTTTGCCAACAAATTATGAGTGGTATAATTAAATACATGTAGGCGTACTGAATACAATATATTTATATGATGTGCTGACGTGTACCAATTTCAAATGCTTTTTTAGGTACCTTTTTCTTATGATGATGATGATGATGCAACTCAATATGCTAGCTCAAAAAAATCTGATTTTTCATGGGGATGCTAAAGTTAAAGGGGACTCTTAGTTTAAGTTCTTTTTCTTCTACAAGTATTTCTCTCATGTATTAAAATTTTCTTCTATAGAACTCCTATGCCTTCGGGTCTGTATGTAATTAACACTTGGTTTGTTTATGGAAGCTTTGTTATTTGGTGCATGTATATACGTGTGTGTTTGATCCATTCAGGGATGGGCAACTTCAACCCTTTTATACACCTTTCCCTTTTGTGGTCTAAGGTGTAGATTGGGGTTAGGTTGTTAACCTGTGACACACACCATCATGGTTGACACCAACAACTCAAGCATCCATGCAAACCATGCAAACCCTAGCTCAACACTCGTGATGCCACCTCATCATCCAAGGTCCAACAGAGCGCCACTATGCATCATTCACTCTCTCATTATGCCAAGGCACAAGAGTCACAAACAACTTGTAACAAATTTCAATATAAACCCTCAACCTGGGTAAATTGCAACTTGGTCCAAAATAAGTAAACATATAGCATCGCTAGCTCAAACATCAACCCAAACTGGACCAAATGAAAACATAAGCATGTCAAATGTTATTATGGTGCATCATAGGATTAGATTAAGGTTTAAGAATCTTATTAAGCAAAGAAAGTAAGATCAAGCACTAGGCTAGGTCATGGGTCTTATAAATATCTTTCTTCAAGATACTATAAAGCATTTTTAGTATGAGTGGATACATACCTTCACATTAGAAGTATACAAATGGTAGACACTTATCAATGTAACTAGTCCATGTGAATATACATCTTAAAATTTTTATATTAATCTTAATAATTGTTTATATAGTTATTTATATACAACATTCCTATTTCCTCTAGCAATTAACATAATGGAAAGATATCATAATTATGTAGTTGAATAATTTTCATCTTGATTTATGTTTCTTCCTGAGTACAAGTAGAATATTATTCTATATCCTTTTATAATTGGGTAAGTTTGCATTATGTAATTCCATTTCTTAAATTGTAATTGTGACTCATGAATTATCATTCTATATGTAACTTTGATGTGTTTTCTTTTGCCTGGTTTCTTCACATATCTAAGCATTAGGTATTGCTGGTGATTTTCTCATGCTTAATTTGAGTATTATCTTGCTCCATTGGGTATTACATCAAGGGGGACACACTAAAACAATTAGTTGTAGAGTAAGTATAAATATTTAGCCATCAACAATTATTAATATACCTTTAATGATATGTCTACTTAGTGAACTATCTTATCTATTTAATTTAAATGGGTATGAAAGTATTATATGATGGAAGAGGACAGATAAATAAAAATGTGTAATCAATAACTTTAAATAACATCAAGGTAGTTTGATGGTTAAAATATTATGTAAATTGTTCTTATTATTATTATTTTACACAATTATTTTTAGTGCTCTATACAAAATAATGGTTAGATATGCAGATACTACATTATGAACTACATAGATGTCATTACCAAGACAATGTCACAAGACATCCAAAATATATGACATGTATAAAGCCAGTGATTATATGGTTATATTTCCATTTGAATTATAATTTTACTTTATATAATATTATCATATAATTACACACATTTCTTTGCATGTCTTTCACACTCAAACATACACAATGGAGACTCTAGATGTCTCTAGAAGGAGTAAAGACATCATTATTTAAATTAAATAAACTTTAAATCAGATATGATATGATTATGTAGTTATAAAGTCTAAGTTACATGTTTTCTTTTGAATCGGTCTAATATGTAAATACACTCTTTTATGTCAACTTTGGTTAATATAATCTTTTGTCTGTTACTAACTTTTTTTTAATAATGTGGATATGTATGAATGCATGTATGATGTGTGAACAAATAATGATCTACAAATCAGTGCATGATTAAAAGAGTGAATCATGACAATGGAATTGAATATTTGTATTATTTAGTGATCCATCATGTAAATGTAAGTGAACATCTTATGATTTGATGAGTTTATGTATAGATAACTTAATCTAAAGATGTGATGCGAATAAAAGTGAATAACACCAGACATGTATATAGGTTTGTAGATGTCTTTCTAAATAATAGGTCTATAACTTATTGTTTTGTTGTAAAAAATATATGTACAACATCAGTTATGAAAAATCAAGGTCATAAATTACACAGTCGATTGTCTGTGAAGAAAATTGATGGTAGAAACCTTTACAGAAAGTGAATGGTTGTATGGAGTTTGTAATGTCAGTTTCATTAAAGAACTCAGGCTACAGACTCATAATCCTGATTTCACTTTTCAAAATTGACACTATAACTTGAGGATGAAGTTTGGTCCAATTTGGATGTTGTTTGTGCAAGTTATGCAATTTTAGGTACATTTTGGACTTTTCTACAATTTACCCAATTGGGAGGGTTTCTTTGCAAATTGTCACATGCATTATAATCCTTATATATTCCCTTACCATTCTCAAGTTTTTGAACCATGGGGTACCTAGTTGCACCTTGGTTTCAACCCCTCACTTGCTCACATAAAAAAGGATCCACTTTGACTCCAAGTGGGTTGAATCGACCCATATTGGGATGCATCGACTAGCCACATCCTACTTTTCCCCTCTACTAGAGTCAAAGTGCCCAGACATGATTTGCATCATCCCATCAATGTGGTCAAAGTACACAAATTTGGATCCTCTCTCCATGATCCATGAAAATTTTCACACTTGTCGATTGACCGCACTACATCAATTAATCATGTATAGATCTACAACCAAACAAGATACCCTTAAGTCCACAACTTCAAAAAATACAACAAACTCGATTTTAATCATGGCATGTCATCGTCATATAAAATTAATATGTGAATTATTATACATCAAGACTAACAAAAATTTAAATGTATCCATATAAATCACATAATTATGAAGAATACATTTCAAAAAAGAGAACACAAGGTTCAAGGTCTCACTAAAAAACTACCATTTTTGTTCTTCAAGGGGTAATGCATGATATAGTTGAGACAACATTAGTTGAGTAAGGGAAGAATACGTGCCTTTTGTGAGATCCAAGATCTGGTGGAATTAGCATCGACCTAGGTATGTGCATGATCAATCTAGGTAGAGTAGCAATAGAGGGAGTGAAGATGTAACTAGATGATACAGATGTTGGTCTGGACTGAGTTTGTTCAGCCTTTGGGTGTCACTTCAATTGGTAGGACCCAACTTGGTGATGTATGTTTTATCATAAACCAAATTCAACATGGTAAATATTCTAGTTTTAACATCAACATGAAGAAGTTAGTATGGAACCACAAGACGACGTGTCTGACCTTAGTAGCTTGTGGGTCAAACTCATAAAGAAATTAGAAAATGATTTAGAAAAAACTTGTTATGGGTTTGTGGTAGGTTGACATTCATCCAAAAAAACTTTGTCACTCTTTTTATGAAATGGATACTTATAAGAATTTTACTAAAGAATCCCTCCCTAGAGATACACTACATTGGCACCCGATGCAATGATAAATATGCAAGTGGTTTGGACATAGTGGCACTGGATTGTGTTGAGGATAGGAAAAGATTTCCAAACATGGGAAAGGTGTAGGTAAAGAATCAAGCCCCACTATACCATCGTCAGATGGAGTGATAAATGTGTAAGGGAAACATTTCTGATAGAGTCATGTCAAGAACCAAGTTCAATAAGAAAGGTTTAGAGTGGTATTTTGGAATATTGGATCTTTGATAGGAAAGCCTTTGGAGATAGTTGACACCATGATTAGGGGAAAAGTTAATATTTCTTGTTTGTAGGAAACCAAATGGACATGGGACTGATGTTGAGTCAGGAGACACAAGGTACAAAATCATGTATACTGGTGTTGACAAGTTAGAAATAGCATTGGCATTATTATTGATAAGATGTTGAAGGTTTTATTGAAAATATTGCAAGGATGGGTGATAGAATCATAGTTGTTGGTGGTTCTTAGGGGATATATGTATAACATAATTAGTTAATATGCCCCCAAGTTGGCCTTGAGAGGAGGCCACGAAGGATTTTTGGGAATTCATGGATGAATTGATGCAAGGAATACAAATAGAGAAGAAAATCATTATTCAGGGTAACTTAGACAGCCATGTGAGGAGTAACAAGCTAGATATTAGAGATTTTATGGTCTTTTGGATATGTAAGAAGAAATTTAGGAGAGAATATATTAGATTTTGAATTTTTATATGGTATGATTATTGCAATCATCCATTTCAAGTAAAGAGATCTCATTAGTTAACTTACAACAGTGGGTACTTCGTATCCAAATTGATTACTTATTTGCAAGGTAGGTGGATTGTAAAGTGTGTAAGGACAAGAGTGTAAAGTGTTCCTTGGTGAAGAATTCACAGACCAACATAGGTTGGTAGATTTTGAATATTATATTTAAATTTACAAAGACAAGCATAACATAAACCAATATACCGATATCAAGTGTTGGAATCTCAAAGAAGAACATAAATTGACTATTTATGATAAATTCATCAAGGAGGGAACTTGGAACTTAAAGTCTAATGTTAACACTATGTGAAATAATATGCAATAATGCATAAAATAAATTTTTAAAGAAGTTTTATTTTGTGGTGGGAGGGTCCATAGGGTGTGGGCCTCCACCATAAAGAGAGTTGGTGGTGGAATGGTGAAGTATAAAAGTTTATTAAACTCAAATGGGAGATTCATAGGACCTAGCCCATGTATCAAATGATGCAACTTTTTATAGATACAAACAAGCCAAGAAGGAAGTTAAAAAGTATGCCCCATAAGCAAGGTATACATACTTTGAGAGATCTATAAGAAGTTAGACTCAATAAAAATTGAAAAGATTTATATAAAATGGATCACATAAGAGAAAGGAAAGGAAGATACTAGAGTCAATTAAAATGCATCAAGAACGATGATAGCAGAGTACTAATGAAGTATCATGATATCAAGAAGCTATGGAAAAACTAATTTCATAAACTTTCCCATTAAAATAATATAAATAGTGTCTGAGAATCATGTGGATTGAATATAACAAATATCATTTACACACTGTGATCTTCATTGTTTGATGTCAAGAATTCTTTGAAAAATAGGAATATGAGAAAGGCATGCGAACTAGACGACATTCCCATTGATTTATGGAAGAGTATGGGAGATGAAGAAGCTATGTAGTTAATTAATTTCTTCATTAAGATTATGAAGATCAAGAAGATGTCAATTAAATGAAGAAAAAGTATTATAGTCCTCATATAAAAAAACAAAGGAGATGTTTAAAGCTACACAAACTACATTGGTATCATGTTGATGAGTCACACTATGAAGCTTCAAGAAAGAAATATTGAGCAAAGGCTAAGATCTATAACACATATATCAGAAAACTAATTTGGTTTCATGCTTGGACGATCAACAAAAGATGACATTTTATAATAAGTAGGCTTATGGAGAAGTATAAATAGAGAATAATAGATCATCATATGATTTTTAATGATTAGGAAACGACTTATGATCAAGTTCCCATGGAAGTTTGTGGATGGTTTTGGAGAAAAAGAGTGTGCTAATTGATGAATGTATATTCATCCTAGTTTTAGTTGCATTTTCACTCTAGTTTTGCATTCATTTCCATTATTTTATCTTAGAGCTACCTTGCATTTAGGTTTCTTAAATTTTACAAAATTTTATAAGGTTTTAATCCAAATTCGCGATTTCATGGAAGGCTTGAACTTCATTGCTTTCTAGGAGTGTAGGAGGTTGTGGTTCTACTAAATGACTACCAGGCCCATGAAACTTTTGATAAATTGGGCCACAATTTCACCTACATGTTCCCATTTTGGTTGGTATTTCCATCAGTCACATGCTTCATCAACGCAACCCAGACGACCCATGCTAATAACCTCCCCCTCGAGGAGGGTGGAGTTGTTGTCCCATAATTGGACTGTCGTGACCCCTCTAACATTAAAAACTATAGTTGGTCGACCTCTTATGGCATACTATCACTGAACTATTTGTTACCCTAAGTTCTTACTCCTAATGGCTATATAGCCAAAGGAGAGTGCACTGGGGCGTCCGTTTGTAGAATGGCACAAATATCTCACACATGAAATATATATGTAAAAGAAGTAACAACAAGACTAAGGCTAACAAAATACTAAAGACATAGATAATAGATATGTACCCAATTCTATATCAAGAGTACCCATTGGTGTTTCATTTCATATCTTAGAGTCTTGAGTGCAGTAAATGTTCATTTGGCAACTACAAATCTGACAAAAAAACATATTCATGTTAAAACATTAAGTACGCTATGAAAAATATGTAACCACGTGTAAGTGCTTTTCCATTATACTTAACAACGTATTATGGCCATTGACCATCTTCCCATTGGAGGGGTCTGTAAGGGTGCTCAATATTAGCTAACTTTTTTTATCGACATGGTTCACCTTATCTTGACATCTCAAATAATGCAGCCAACCTTGTTCCATTACCCTATAATACATGTAGGTGCACAAGGTTCATATAATGGACAAGTTCAATTATGTTCTAGGTTTGTTCAACATAATTCAAGAAAAAAGAACGTACTAATTGCAGGGAACAAGTAGCTCAAACATGTAATCATCTAGCCAAGCTTTCATACGAGCATACATACAAACAAGGCAATATCATAGTAGGGACAAGAGATAAGTGTACCTTAATATTTATGATTCTTGAGTAAGATACCTAGAGAAGGACCAAGCCAACATGGATCTAGGATCTAAACATAAACAACATAGTGTCTTAGATCACTAGGTTAAAAAGATAAACATGATATTGTTGGTATGTATGCCCTGAGAGTCAATCATTTGATGATTGGATTGACATACGTCATGATTGATTTGATAAATATCAAAGGCAAGCTTCCAATTTATTCTAGCTCAATCGATTATGAGATAAATGATGGAGCATAATGAATGTCTAAAGAATGAAAATACTTAATGATGTATGTCTTCAGGTTGACGACCTAAACAATGAGATCATACAGATGCTAAGAGTATGTGCATTATTGTTATGTCCCTAGTCGGATGTCATTGTGGAAGGTTGATAGACAACAATGACACATCAAGACTAGAGTGTGTGTTGGTTGATGACAATGTCTCATTAGTCATGATATGTGATATCAAACCAAGCATACAGATACATGTTGGAGAATAGTGTATCAGACAGACCCACCATGAGAGTGATACATGGAACCATGACATGGTCGTTAGAATCATCTCTCATAGTGACGGTGGTGATTGTGATTCTTAGACCTGAAATCACTACACTCGTCAAATGTGATTTGTTACACTTTGACATCATCAAACACAACCTTGAAACATGGGTTGCTATGATGGTGATGATTGGGTGGATTTGATGCATGAGATAGACTATGAGTGATAGATATAGGATTTGTCCCTCCTAAGGGAGTGTGATGTCCAGGCCACTTGATAAGCGGGACTGAGAAAGGCATTTTGATGCACATGTGAATCAATATATGATATTGATGTCACACATATCTCAGAAAGTCTTCTCTAGTTCAAGAAATATGAATGAACGTTGAAAGGATGACAACTCCATGCCTTGAGTTCATTCAGGTTATCAGAGACAAAGGAATTATACATTCACTGAAACACCAATCACAGAGTGTAGGATTGAAAGTTGTTCTCCAACTTTCCTTTTCACTTGGGTAGCACTGATGTGCGACTAGGTACCACTCTTTGCTTGTAATTCCATAAGCTAGTTATGGACATTCACTGCCAATGTGAAATGGGACCTATAGGGTCACACACAAAGGATTAATCTGGAAGAGAAGTTTATCCATGAATGATGTTTGGATTGATTACTAAAGTGTTTAGGTACTCAATCAAACATCTAATCAATAGACTTATCTCAGAATCATCAAGTTCAAGTGTTGAACAAAGTGACTAGAGTGTCATATTGATTGAGAACTGAATTGACTATGTTATGCACAATCTGGACCACCAAATGACCGGTTCACTGGGTGAACCGATTGGCTCATGGCTAGTGATACGAACGGTTCACTCTGGTGAACTGATTGGTTCATTTGTCCAAATAAGCAGTGTTGGATTTTCCCGGTTTGTGAGAAAAGCTTTTCATTTCACTTGTTCAATTCAATTGGGACAAGAATTAATATTTGTATTAATTGGAAATGAACAAGGAAAGTCAATTGTGGGCAAGTTTGGGAAGTGAAACGACTGATTCACTAAGTGAACCGACCGATTCATAAGTGAACCGATCGGTTCACCTTGCCAAATGAATGTTTCAATTGTTAAATGACCAGTTCGCCTGCCAAAGTGCAAATTGTTCTTGGAAATTCTAGACCCTTCTACTCCCACACAGATTGGGAACCCTGACCCTACCCAGTAATATAAATAGAGGGGTACAGGGGACTTCTCTAGAGACACAACTCAGAACATCAGTTGCTCTGCAAAGTTGTTGTCCTCTCTGGTTGTGGTAGCCGAGAGAGCCCAAGCAAGTTCTACCCATCCATGGAGGAACAGTGAGGGAAAGACAACTGTAGAAAGTAACTGGTTGTGGTAGAGTGTGTCGGTGACTAGTACGCTGATAGAAGGGGACAACTCCTTCTAGTTTGTTCTTCAGGACAACTAAAGTTCCCAGTAGTTCGTGTGGACTATCTATAGAGGCGGGAGACTTCTACCGCTCAAGAGGACAACTGTCAACCACAGTCTAGGTCAAAACCAAGAGCTACACAGATGCCGTCAAAGACAGGTGGTTGAACACCACACTAGCTGTGAGGTATTATCACTAAGAAAGCCTCAAGACCAGGTATATATCACTAAAACCATCCTTCCCATTACATTGATGTTGACATGATATGCTGGTTATGGGTTTATGGTCAAGTAATTTTTTTTCCGCTGCCTGCTCCAACCATGTAAACCCAAAGGATATAAGTCATGTGGATGTTCCCCTAGAACTAGGTTTCAAATAGATCTACTTAGATCCAAAGTTCCATATGTACCTGCAATCAATCAACCTTACTTCATAGGTCACATCAACACCTTAGGTCTAGGTGATACATCCACATCATGAGTAAGACTAGATACAAGAATTGATAATTGAGGAAGTATGAGGTTTAGGTTATCATTATTGTTTAACCATTCCAGTTCACCACTAATCATAATAGTTCAATTTCATGCACTAGATTTATATTCCCTAGTTATAGAAACATTAAGTAGAATAAGTTAGGATGTAGAGATATAGCATGATGATTCTACTAAGTTGAAGTCATTAAGATATCATGTATATCACTATATTATAATCTAGCAAGGTTAAATCTTAACAATCAACAAATGCATCTAGAACATGTTAGAGGTCATACATAGGTTACAAGTAGTCAAGAGAGTTCATGAGTATTTTACATGGAACTCAGTGTCACAAGTCAAAATAGGGCTTGATCTAAAAGCAAACATACATGGTTAAACATTTAGGATCACTTTTTCATATGGGTTTAAAGATCCAATCATATAGGTACATAGACATCACTTATTAGGGCATAAAGTAAGTACTTGATGTCATACATGGTAAACCTAGGCCTAGTTTGGCTGAACTCATTTTAAATACCGAAAGTTGATGTATTAATTTACACCTCATACTGTATTATGTGGAATTGACGACTACAATAGCGTATGTGGCATAATAGAAATTACAAGCTTCAGCAATCACGCCGAGATTTTGAGCAGTTGCAAGTGCCAGCATCCCTCCCAGATTTAATCAGGTTTCATTCTTTCTTTGCATGTAATGACATCCCAAACACAGTTGTATGTCCCTACCACTGTTAAAACCAGCACTGACTACCGAGAGTCACAAAGTTGGTGACCAAACTAGGCCCTAGTGTATAAGCATGAGGTCTTGGTTCAAAATGGGTATCAAACACCACAAGGTTTACTGAATTCAAACAAGTGAATCATACAATTTGTAAATGGTCATAATGTTGCATCATATCAAGGAAAGTAATGGGAAAAGGCCATATTTATGCTCAAATGATGAGTACTTAAGGTATAACATGGGGAACATGACATTTTATAACAAGATCTTGGTTTAAAAGGGAACAAAGTGCAAAATAGTTATCGATTTAAGGATACATTCATACGTTGGAACATAAGAGTCAAAGATGAACACTTAGTAGACTAAACATCTTCAAAAGCTTCAAAGTAAGCACTTTTGGGGAAACAATAGTGATTCAACTAGAATTAGGAAATGGGACTATTTTCATTAGATGAGGCTCATTTTTATAATCAAAATGGAATATAAGAAGTCCCCAAAAGGATGAAGGAATCACAATAGATAAATTTTTGAAGTTTACCTTTCTTGGTTCGATATGGACCCTTGATTATCGATCGTTGGGCTGATAGAGGGTTCTTGGGTGGCGCTCCCAGTCCTTTAGCTTAGTGTGCCTCACGCTCAGTAGGCCCACAATCTCCCTTCCCCTATCCCAAACTCTACATGTAGTTTTTCACACTGATTGACCCACAAAGTGTTTTCTTGCATTCCTTGGACGGCAGCCACCCCACCCAGCGTTTCTCCTTGATGTGACACAACATCACAATGCCTATTCACTGGAGCACGGAAAGAGGCAATGCTACTAGCCTTGAGTCAATCTTGAAAAGTAGTAGGAACACCCCGACTTGCTTATGTTGTGCTGATGGATGCAACACATGTGGCTGAGAAGCAGCAGGAAAGGAAGCCCCAAGTGTCAGCCCCATGGTAGCACCCAAAACTGGAGGAAGAAGAAAGGGTAAAGGAGGGTTCTAGGGTTCATTAGAAGTAAGGAAAAAAAGGAACAAAAGGAAGGGAAATGAGTTTTATAGGTGAGGGTAGGGTTAATTAGTTTCAAAATGGTAGGAAAAGAGGTAGTAGGTGGAGCTCCATACCATTTTTTGCAGCCACCGTATAGAGGTAGGGGACAACAACTCGACTGTATGATAAGAGCAAGATCCATGAATGTCAGATCCAAGGTATGGCATTCATAATCCATGAAATATAGGCAAGCGATCGGTCCAAGGGTTATGATCCAAATCTCCAAAGGTAAGGGCAAGGGGACGAATGGGCCACATGCCCAAAATTCAGCCCAATAAGGGTGTAAACACAATTTTAAATCAAGAGAAATAAGAGGTAACTTGAAAGGCCATAACTTGGGTTCTAAATGTCTGATTGAGGCGATTTATGAATGCTAGATTCATATTTGAAAGATCTACAATATGACATACATTTCATAGCAAGGAGAGTTCATTGAATTAATTCAATTTTGATTACAAGTTGGTGATATATAATGATCATGACACTTAGTTAAAAACTCAAATTAGAGTCACATATAAGTACAAGGTGATCTTAAATCAAAATAAGTTCATCAATTGAGCATAAAGTGACTTAAGCTCATCAAGTTGTGGGTGAGGGAGTTTGTTGAGTATAATAGGGTATCTAACGAGTCAAGATGTACATAAATCAAATGAGAGAGAAAAATATAGGTTATCCAACAAACCCTTTGATGAAAGGGCATACTCGATGCCTGATCGATGTCAAGACTTTCCAATGGTTGACCCCCGATGCGAAATTTTCCCAATGAAGACCATGTACCAGACCTCTGATGAGAATCATGCATTCAACCCTTAATAGATGTCTTGTTTGACGCCCAACCTGTATCCACCTTTGATGCAAGTCCTACCCAATGGCCAACCTAGGTCTACCTCTTCTTCCTGAGCAGAATCTAGACCGACAAGCCGGTAGACACAACACCAATGGGAAATATGTGCTCTAGCTCGATGACATAATCTAATGCCAATGCAAGCATTCACCCCTTCACCCCTAATACTAGCTCTTATTGATGGGACTTTTGTGCACCCACACCAGTGGCAGTATCGAAGGGTAACAAAACTTCATCTACCTCTAGTTACCAACCTCTAGTATCCATGACGATCACACAAAGTGACTGCGAAGGATTCAAAACCCTAATCTCTACCTATAAATAGAAGACCACTGCTATTAAGAAGAGGATCCTCTCAGATACCACTAGGCTACCAAATCCACTCCGGTCAACGAGTTCCCAGACTTCATTGTGACTGTAAGGCCAAAACTTCAAAGGAATCTAGAACAAGGATGTTCTCTGTAATTAATCCACCATCACTCTCCACATACATTTCCCCCAAAGTCAGAGATCTAGTATGAAAAAAATAGAGATAAAAACCCAACAATTCAGCTGCTACAAATGTTCAAGAGTTGGTCTTTCTATTTTTTGACATTTTCATGCTAGAGTTTGAAGAACTTCTTCCTCACACCATGGTGGCAATCCATTCTTTGGAGCTGACTTCTTCTCTTTCCTTCCCTGTTGATTTTATATATATAGCAATGAGCAATTATTTCCCTCACTAGGGTGCAAAGAGCATCCCCACTACAAGATTTTTTCTCTCTTAATTACTTCTATTATTGTATGAATCATTATATGTTTGGAATTAATCTTTTTATGCTTGCATGCTTGTCTAATCAGTAGGTTTACATGTTTTTCATTATCTTGGATGTGTTGGCTAAATGGACATCAGTAAATCCCTTTGTTTTGATAATGACAAACATTTCATTCTTGCGATCTAACGTGCTACTTGAGTGTTGCAGGAATAAGGTGGATGAAAAATATCATGGAAGATCTATATGCTAAATTGCTTTAATTTCATGAATGTAATCAATTGTAAAACTTGTAATCAATTGTAAAACTTGTACAAGTATATAATGTACAAGTACTTAGACATCATGTAAATCAAGCGTTAGATCTTCCCTAGCCAATCACTACACTTAGATAGGTCATCCCCTTCAATAGTGTCACATATGCACACTCACATACATACTTAGTACTTTAAATTGAAACATTGAAACAGGGTCAATCTCGGTCGACAAAATCCTCGACCGAGACACTCTCGGTCGACAAGCTTCTCGACCGAGAAAGACCCAGGTAGCCGTTAGACACAGCTGACAAGGTAGTTGGCAGTTGGAGATGAACGTTGCAAATACTTGATCCAGAGAGCCTGTCGGTCGACAAAACTTCGACCGAGTAGGTATCTCGGTCGACAATTTCTCGACCGAGATGGACTCTGACAGCAACTGCAGAGTTAATTAACTAGCCGTTGTTAATGCAACTAACTTATACCTAATGGCTAGTTAAGCACTTAGAAACCCCTAGAAAGTGTCTAGAACGTCCTTAAGTACTTGTAGGTCATTCCTATAAATAGGATATGCCTTAGGACACCTAAACTCACTTGTTCTACACTTGAGCAATCTTTGAGCATATACTTGAATTGGCAACCTATTTTGAGAAATTGAGCAATACCTACAATTGGATACTCTTCACCTTGCTCTAAATTCGTGTCCTATAGGCTAGTATCTCCTATCCACTGCAACCACACTTCCATATACATTGGTTAGGAGATCTACACGCTTGATATAGGCAAATCAAGCCTTGTGCTTCAAAGGATAAGTTGTAATTTCCATTTTCCTTTCTTGTTCACTTTCATTATTTGTACTCTCCTTGCTACTCCTAGGTTGGAGGCTACGGATTGGAGAGGGTCGTGATCTTCTTGGTGAAGAAGGAGACTTTGAACTACTTCAAGAAGGCTGGTGCAACGGGAGGTTACTTCAAAAAGGAAGGCTACTTCAAGGGGGAGCTTGGAGTTACTTCAAGAAGGCCACCTCAAGTTGGTGCATCTACTTCAAAGTGAAGGCTGTTCAAAGGGGTGTAAGAAAGTATTGTATTTTGTGTAATTCCTTGTGAAGGTAATAAAATTAATACTGTCAAAATCCCGGTTGGGTAAGCAACCGGGTAGTGGACTGACTGCCTTAGTATTTGCTAAGGTAGGAACCACTCTAAATCCCTTATCTCCTTCTTACTTTTTCATCTGTGGTTGTTTGAGTTAAATAATTATTAAATTAACTTTAAAACCCTATTCACCCCCCCCCCTCTAGTGGTTTTTCAATTGGTATCAGAGCAGGCTTCAAGGAACCCTAACCAAGTCTTGAAGAATGGGTGACGGGTTGCTCAACAACCTCAACCTTGAAGGGACACTTGTGGCTAGACCTCCGGCTTTCGATGGAACTAACTACACCTACTGGAACAGAAGAATGCAATTTTATTTCCAAGGGATTAATTGAGATCTATGGAGGATGGTGTCAACCCCCTATGAGCTTCCTCAAGTGGAATATGCAACTTGGGACACCAATACGGTAAAGTCGGCTCAAATGAATGCAAAGGCTGTAAGTATTCTCTATTGTTCAATTTCAGTAGGAGAATTTAATAGGATATCAAATTGTGAAATAGCCTATGAAATTTGGCATAGACTTTCCATAACTTATGAAGGGACTGTTCAAGTTAAGAATTCTAAAATTGGAATGCTTAAACAAAAGTTTGAACAGTTCCGTATGGATCCGAATGAATCTATTAGTGATATGTATGCAAAATTCTCTTCTATTGTAAATGGTTTGAATGCATTAGGTAAAGTTATTAGTGAGGAAGATCAGGTGTCAAAGATCCTTAGATCACTTCCTCCCAAATACAAGCCCAAGGTGACGGCCATTGAAGAAGCAAATGACCTCACCCGAATGAGGATGGAACAACTCATTGGCAACCTAGAAGCTCATGAAGCAATCCTAGAAGAAGAAGAAAGAAGAGAACGTGAACTACAACAAGGGAAAAAGAAGGATGTGGCTCTAAAAGCTTCAAAATTCATTACACCGGAAAGTGACGAGTCAAGTGAAGAAGAAGGAGAAGAAGCCTTGATTGTCAATGGTAAGAAATATAAAAGATTTAGATCTAACAAAATTTCTAGTTCTTCTTCATCTCCTCCTAAGTGTTTTGAGTGTGGAAAGAAAGGACATCTCAAAAATGAATGCCCTAAAGCAAAGAAAGGAAAGAAAAGTTCACACAAAAAGAAGGGAGAAAAAGCTTATAAAGCTGCATGGGATGAGTCAAGTGAGAGTGAAAGTGGAGAAGAAAAGGTGGAATGTCTAATGGCAAGAGAAGATGATGAAGACTCTCAAGAGGTAAGCCTTCTTGATCTTCCTAAAGAACAGTTGATTACTAGTCTGCAAGAAACTCATGATAAGTATGTTGATTGCAAAAAGAAACTAAAGAAGGTTACCAAAACAAATGATGAGTTATATGCTAGATTAAATGATCTCTCTTTTGAAAAGAACAACATTGATCTTGAGAATCTGTCTTTAAAAACATCTTTAAATGACTGCACTAGAAAGTTACTTACTCTAGAAACAAATGTTGATCTTCTTTCTCAAGAAAAGACTAATTTGTTAGCTAAACTAAATGATTTTCAGACTCAACCAATTTTATGTAACCATCTAGACTATGACAATGTTGTAAAAGAAAGAGACTCCCTATTATCTGAATTAGATCAAGCAAGAAAATATCTACACAAGAAGATGGATGACATTGCTAAGCTACAAAGAAACCTAAATGACTTAAGAGGAAAAGACATTCTTAATAACATTCTGAAAATTTCCTCTAGTTTCAATGGAAGAAGAGGTTTAGGATATGCTCCAAAGAAAAATCAACCCAAAAGAACTAAATCATCCAAGAATCAGACTATGTTTGTACCTAAGAACACAATTCCTAGAAAGAGAAATGAAGTTGATTCTATTACTTGCCATTTTTGTCTACGTCTTGGACATTATTCATTTTCATGCCCGTATAAGACCAAGGATTCTGAGTTAGTTTGGGTCCCAAAACCCCAAACTTAGTAGATTTGAATGAAATTCAGTTGAGATATGATCCAATGCTCATTTTTGCAAATTATACTGTCTTATCTCAACTTAATAAAAGGTCTCATGCATTATGGTAATTTTTTGAACTGCTGTACTGAAACAGAAACTCATTCGGTCGAAGTATTGTCGACCGACATTATAATCGGTCGAACTTTTGTCGATCGACCAGATGCCTGTAACAAATTAAAATCTACAGCAACAATCTGAGTAAAACAAAAACTTTTTCGACGACGATTGTTCGACCGAGAAAGGTGTCTGTCGAACTTTTGTCGACCGACTGAAGTTCTGAGTCAGATTTTTTTTCAGTCTATAATTAAATGCTTCTAACCATACCAGACCATCACATGGGTACCAAAACCTACATTTTAATGCAGGATTGGGTGGTCGACAATGGATGTTCCAAACACATGACCGGAAACAAGGATGCATTTCAAACTTTTGAAGAAAAGAAGAGTGGAACAGTCACCTTTGGAGATAATGGTAAAGGTAAAATCGTTGGAATAGGTAACATTGGTACAAACCTTGAAATAAGGAATGTTTTACTCGTTGATGGTTTGCACCATAATTTAATAAGTGTTAGTCAATTATGCGATAGTGGATATGATGTTTTATTTAACAAAAATTGTTGCAAGTTATTAATAGAAAACACTACAAATGTTGTTTATGAAGGAAAATGAGTTGGAAACCTTTATCTTCTTAGACCTAACTCTATGAAATCTGTAGTAGGAAAATGTTTACTTGCAAATGGAAATACTTTCCAACTATGGCATAAAAAGTTAGGTCATGCTAGTTCACATGTTATCAAAAAGTTAGTTAAATATGATCTTGTTCGTGGTTTGCCTAATTTATCTTTTGATCAAGTTGAAAATTGTGAACCATGTACCTTGGGTAATCAAACGAAAACCTCTTTTAAACCCAAACATGTACTTAGCACATGTAGATACTTAGAATTGATTCATATGGATTTATTTGGACCTATGAGGACACAATCTATTGGTGGCAAAAGATATTGTTTTGTTATTGTTGATGATTATAGTAGATATACATGGGTACATTTTCTTGCAACCAAAGATGACTATTGGATAATAGCAATGCAAGAAGAATTAAATCAATTCACTAAAAATGATGTATGAGATTTAGTTCCTAAACCACAAGATAAAACTATCATTGGAACTAAATGGGTTTTTAGGAATAAGCTAAATGAGGCAGGGGATGTAATAAGGAATAAATCTAGGTTAGTAGCACAAGGATATAATCAACAAGAGGGAATAGAATTTGATGAAACGTATGCACCAGTTGCAACACTTGAAGCTATTAGAATGTTACTAGCTATTGCTGCACATAAAAACATCAAACTCTACCAAATGGATGTAAAAAGTGCATTTCTAAACGGAATCATTCAAGAAGAAGTGTATGTTGCCCAACCACCTGGTTTTGAAATACCGGAAAAAGGTGACTATGTTTATAAACTTAAGAAAGCACTTTATGGTTTAAAACAAGCACCTAGGAACTGGTATGAAAGGCTCAAGACATATCTTTTTGATAATGGTTTTTCTATTGGAAATTCAGATTCTACTTTATTTTTCAAAACATATACATCTGATTTTCTAGTTGTTCAAATATATGTTGATGATATTATTTTTGGAGCTTCAAATGAATCATTGTGCACACAATTTAGTGACATTATGCAAAAAGAATTTGAAATGAGCCTCATGGCTGAACTAACTTTCTTTCTTGGTTTCCAAATTAAATAAACGCCTGTCGGGATTTTTATAAGCCAAGAAAAGTATACTAAAGAACTCTTAAAACGTTTTGGGATGGATCAGTGCAAACATGCTACTACTCCTATGGCTACCTCTATTAAAATTGATAAGGATGAAAATGGGGAACCTATTGATGATTCCTTATATAGAGCCATGATTGGTAGTTTGCTTTACTTAACCACTTCTAGACCGGACATCATGTTTTCTGTTGGTCTTTATGCTCGATTTCAATCACAACCCATGCACTCTCATTTTCAAGCAGTTAAACGGATTCTTTGATATTTAGTCGGCACCACATGTTTTGGCTTATGGTACCCAAAAGGACAATCCTTAGATTTTAAAGCTTATACTGACGTTGATTATGCTGGTTGTCGACTTGACCGCAAGAGCACTAGTGGTGGTTGTTTCTTGTTAGGAAGAGCTTTAGTATCTTGGTTTAGCAAGAAACAAAACACAGTTGCCCTCTCTACAACTGAAGCTGAATATATGGCAGCCGGATCTTGTTGTGCTCAAGTGCTTTATATGCAACAAGTGTTAAACGATTATGGTTTTACTCTTTCATCTACGCCAATCTTTTGTGACAACACAAGCGCTATAAACTTAGCACACAATCCTATTTTACACAGCCGAGCTAAACATATTGAAATTCGTCATCATTTTTTAAGGGATCATATCTCTAAGAATCATGTTTCCCTTCATCATGTTGATACGGAAGATCAATTGGCTGATATTTTTACAAAACCGCTTCCACTAGACCAATTCAACAAAATAAGGAAGCAACTGCTTATCACTCCTTTAGAAGATGTTCTCTTTGATATTTGTGTTTCTTAAAAATGTTCTTATTTGCATCATTTTTGGTTTTTAAATGGACATCTTTTTCATTGGATTTGATGGGACATCTAATTAAGGGGGAGTTTTCTTGTTTTTAACGGATATCTTTTTGAAATGACAAAGGGGGAGAAATAAAAATAAATCTTAAAACTTAGTAATTGTGCAAAACTCAATCAATGAGTTTCATAAACTCTTGGCTTTACATTGAAAGTTGCTATATTCCCTAAAGAATTGGATTTCATGTTCTATAATTCATGGGGAATAATAAGCACACATTTTATAAACAAGAGAAGAAATTCACAAAGGTAATCTTCAGGTATGAAACTCACATGTTTTATATTTCATATTTTGGAAATGTTTGTCATCTTCAAAAAGGGGGAGATTGTTGGCTAAATGGACATCAGTAAATCCCTTTGTTTTGATAATGACAAACATTTCATTCTTGCAATCTAACATGCTACTTGAGTGTTGCAGGAATAAGGTGGATGACAAATATCATGGAAGATCTATATGCTAAATTGCTTTAATTTCATGAATGTAATCAATTGTAAAACTTGTACAAGTATATAATGTACAAGTACTTAGACATCATGTAAATCAAGCGTTAGATCTTCCCTAGCCAATCACTACACTTAGATAGGTCATCCCCTTCAATAGTGTCACATATTCACATTCACATTCATACTTAGTACTTTAAATTGAAACATTGAAACAGGGTCAATCTCGGTCGAACAAATCCTCGACCGAGACACTCTCGGTCGACAAGCTTCTCGACCGAGAAAGACCCAGGTAGCTGTTAGACACAGCTGACAAGGTAGTTGGAAGTTGGAGATGAATGTTGCAAATACTTGATCCAGAGAGCCTGTCGGTCGACAAAACTACGACCGAGTAGGTATCTCGGTCGACAAATTCTCGACCGAGATGGACTCTGAGAATTAATTAACTAGCCGTTGCTAATGCAACTAACTTATACCTAACGGCTAGTTAAGCACTTAGAAACCCCTAGAAAGTGTCTAGAACATCCTTAAGCACTTGTAGGTCATTCCTATAAATAGGACATGCCTTAGGACACCTAAACTCACTTTTTCTACACTTGAGCAATCTTTGAGCATACACTTGCATTGGCAACCTGTTTTGAGAAATTGAGCAATACCTGCAATTGGCTACTCTTCACCTTGCTCTAAATTCGTGTCCTATAGGCTAGTATCTCCTATCCACAGCAACCGCACTTCCATATACATTGGTTAGGAGATCTACACGCTTGATATAGGCAAATCAAGCCTTGTGCTTTAAAGGATAAGTTATAATTTCCATTTTCCTTTCTTGTTCACTTTCATTGTTTGTACTCTCCTTGCTACTCCTAGGTTGGAGGTTGTGGATTGGAGAGGGTAATGATCTTCTTGGTGAAGAAGGAGACTTTGAACTACTTCAAGAAGGTTGGTGCAAGGGGAGGTTACTTCAAAGAGGAAGGCTACTTCAAGGGGGAGCTTGGAGTTACTTAAAGAAGGCTACCTCAAGTTGGTGCATCTACTTCAAAGTGAAGGCTGTTCAAAGGGGTGTAAGAAAGTATTGTATTTTGTGAAATTCCTTGTGAAGGTAATAAAATTAATACTTTCAAAATCCCGGTTGGGTAAGCAACCGGGTAGTGGACTGACTGCCTTAGTATTTGCTAAGGTAGGAACCACTCTAAATCCCTTGTCTCCTTCTTACTTTTTCATTTGTGGTTGTTTTAGTTAAATAATTGTTAAATTAACTTTAAAACCCTATTCACCCCCCCTCTAGTGGTTTTTCAGGATGAAGATAACTTTAAACCCAAGATCTAGGATATTACTTCTTGATAAACACTTGATGATAATTTGGAATAAGTATTTCCTAAGGTTGTAGATGTATGATCTTAGATAACACAACGACGAGCTTAGAGTGATATCTTTGTGGGTTCTTGGCCTCAACATATGTATCTACATGTTTAATATGATGTAGTGAAAGAGTGAATGATCGGTAGCGGTGGTGAAACCCATTCCACCCAAGTGTTCCCATCATATGATAAATAATCTTTAAATCTTGAATTTTATTATTTGCTTCTTAATATAATCAACAATCAACCATCCTATGTTGAAGACTAGTTCTTCACTAGGTACTTTGATCGCCTAGTACTTAAATATATAGTGATTTGGGTTTGAGCTTGAACTATACTACCAAGAGTTCTCTCCGCTTGTAGGTAGTGATTATTGTATGTTGGATAAGATAAACTCCAAGAATTTCACCCCTAGAGAATTTTTCGGTGTGATAAATCACACATCAAAATTTTGCATTGTTTCCTAGGACAATAGGATTTTATGATCACTTTAACCAGATAGGTCTCGTTAGTATTTTTAAAAAAAACTAATACTATTGAAAATTATCTTGAATATAATTCATTCTTATTCATATGATTTTGTTTGTTTGCACTTGTCATGTGATATTTGTCATGCACGTGATGATCTTCTAGTGTCAAATCCATCCCAGACTTCAACCTAGAGATCAAAAGGACCTATCATAGGCTCGTTCATGAACATAAGGTTAAGATGGTTGATGAGAAAACCAACCACCAAGTTGAAGCAACACAGGAAGCACACCATCATAGACACATGGATTAATCCAAAGTTGAGCTATAAGAGGAGTTACAAGAAGGAAGAAGAAGAAGAATAGAGGGAACTATAAGAATTATCCATTCCTAAGAATGCATAGATATGCAACCCAATTATCCAAACAAACATTGTGGCACCCAACATTGAGAGACAGAATGGGTGACGATTTTGCAAAACAATAGTGTTGTAGGTAGAACTGAAGAAGACACACATGATCATCTACAAAAGTTCACATATCTATATGGACTAAGAAAATAAGCTGGTGTGTTTGATGAAGACATGAAGTTGCAACTATACCACTACTCCCTCACCGAAAAGGCTAGGGTGTGGTCTAATGCCTTATATGATTGTAGCATCAAAACTTGGGAGGAACTCTAGAACTAGTTCCTTGAGAAGTTATTTCCACCCTCAGTCATGTACCAAAGCTGAGGGAAAATCACTAAACTAAATAAACTCCCAGGTGAAATCTTCTTTGAAGCATGGGAATGATTCAAGAAGTTTTTGGAAAATTCCTTCATCATGACATCTCCTCCATACAACTTATTGAAACATTCTACATGGGAGTCGATGTTTATGTCAAGTAGTTTATATACGTTGCTTCTAATAGCTACTTCATGTAGTAGAGCTTTGATGATGCATGGAAGGTGGTGAGCATGGAAGGTGAGAACCAAGCAAATTGAGGGTTCTCACACAAGAGAGGAGTTTTCAAGGTTGCTACGATCGAAGACAAATATGAGCACAAGGCTATAGTTGAATCTATGAAGACACCCTTGTTTCAACCCTCCTCAAGAATGAATATAGAGGCCAATCCTATTTTCAAGATGGGTTAGCCCTGAAAATCTTCCAGGTCTATAGTGTAGAAGGCTACACTAGTTGACAATGCAAATACCTCTACCAAGCCATAGTGAACAGGAACCAACCTCGATTTGATAGTGGCCCAGTAATTGAAGAAGTCGATATTGTCAACTCTATTTCTAAAAATGGGTACTACAACCCCTATAAGCTTATAAATCACCCAAAATTCTAATATGGAAATCCAGATGGAGCGGAAAATGCACACCGACTCCAATAGGGATCCAACCAGATCCAAGTTTGGGGTCCTACTATTTTTCAATAGAAACAAAACATATTCTATATGATCATGGCCATCATTGTAACACTTTCAACCAGGGCAACAACTACAACTCAAGACAACACCCTTATAGCCAAAAAGATCAAGTTCTAGTAGGGCATTAGAGCCAACAGACCACACTAACCTCCAATGATCGATGTCTCCTGTATACCATAAAGAAGATTCTAGATATCCAACAAGCTTACAACAAATCCATGGAGGCCCTACTTGTGAAAATTGATGCCAAAATTCGCCCTCCATTAGACTCATTTGCAGGTCATCCTAAAGGTAAACACAAGTAGTAAGGAGAAGTTGAAAGTTGTGACCGTAATTTTTCTATGAGTACTACCAGAACCTCCTGCCCTATTCATCAACAACAATAGACTGGTTCTTGAAGATGAAGAATTCACTCCCATGGATAAATATATATCTCCAATAGTGAAACCAAATGTTGAACCTCCAGCACTAGCTTTCCTAAACTTGAGAAGGCACTAAAAACTACATCAAAAACCCTGAGGCCATTATGAGATCCGTCTAGCTCAAACATGGCTAGAATCGATATTTATGAATGAAGGAAGTGATGCAGAAGCTACAATTTGATATTACCTTCCTTGATTCTCTTGATGAAATGCCTTCGTGGAACATGTTCTTCAAGACTCTTCTCACTTGCAAGTACTCAATAGAGGAATTCGAGACTGTGAAACTAGCATGGATGACATCATACATCATCCAAAGAAAGATGCCTAAGAAACTCAAAGATCCAAGATCCATTGCAATCCCTTATTTTTTGGAGACACCACATGCCAGAAGCATTTAGCTGATCTTGGGGTAAGAATTTCTATCAGGCCCTATAGCTTATGTAAATGACTAGGCTTTACTACCTACATCCTTCCCAGTAGCATTGTGATTCAATTTGATGATTCTTATACGACCACCCCTATGGGAGTTGTGGAAGACATCCCTGTGAGAGTGGGCCCCAAATCATATCGCCCATGTAACTTTATCATCATGGAAATCAAGGAGGATCTATGATACCCACTCATATTTGTCCATCCTTTCTTTCAAACTTCTCGATAACTCATTGATATAGAAGCTGGAATGTTGAGGCTCAAATTAGGAAAAGATAAAATTCACTTCAAGGTCTTTGAGAGTCTTGTGGGACCCTCTTTCCAGGAGAAATACTTCCTCATAGACTGCATCAACAAAATGGCACATATGTAGTAGGAGGATCCTATTTCCAAAGACCCTCTTGGGACAACACTTATCAACCCCAACACTGATTAACTAAATGAACATGTGGAGCAATTACTCTTCCACCTAGAAAATGTTAAGGAAAACTCCAAAGTAGCATTCGAAGAACTTAAAGTTGTCTCTATAATTGATAAAGAAAATAAGGAATTGATCACACCATAGGTGAAACCTCTACCTAACGGGCTCATATATGTCATCTTAAATGAGAAAAAACCTACCCAGCCATCACCAATTCATAACTGACTGCTCAGCAAGAAGAGAAGCCATTGATTGAAATGAGAAAGAGGTAGAAAGCATTAAGATACAAAATGACAGACTTGACTAGAGGAAGACAAGCTCTTTATCTACACGTGGTCAAAATTATTAACAACTACAAGCCCTTTATCGATCCACAATACGAGTTGACTCCAAATATTGAAGGAGGTTGTGCACAAAGAGGTGATTAAGCTACTACTTTCTGGGATCATCTATCCCATCTTTGACTTGTTGTGGGTTAATCCTATGTATGTAATTCCAAATAGGGAGGTAATAGAGTTGTTTTACATGAACATAACAAGCTTATTTCCACCCACATTGGACATAGTGACACATATGCATAGACTACTGCAAGCTCAACATTGCAATATGGAAGGAACACTTACCCCTTCCCTTTCCTGATCAAGCCCTAGAGAGGCTTGCACACATGAATTTTTTTGCTAATTGGATGGATATTATGGATTCTACCAGATACCCATCAAACCCAGTAATTAAGAGAATACCACCTTCATGTGTCCCTTTGGCACGTATGCTTTCCATCACATGTCATTTAGATTATGCAACACACCTGCTACTTTCTAGGGTTGCATGTTTTCCATCTTATATATCCTCATTTAAACCATAATGAATATCTTCATAGATGAATGCTCAGTCTATGAAAATTCTTTTGAATCATGCCCAAACCATCTTTCCCTTGTCCTTGAACATTGTGAATAAGCACATATGGTGCTCATCTAGGGAAAATGTCACTTCATGGTGAAGGAGGACATCATTCTAGATCACCATTTCAGCTCCATAGGCATCAAAGTTGACTAGTAAAATATATAATTGATTGCCAATCAACTCCTCTGACCAATATCAAAGAAGGATGGGCATTCCTTGGAAATGTCAGATTCTATAGGAGTTTCATTTGCAATTTCAGAAGAAAAAAATTCCTCTTACAAATCTTATCTATAAGGATGATGACTTCAATGATGGTAACTTCATGAAGAGTTGTAACACCCTTAAGTAAGCTCTCATATTTAACCCAATTCTTTGTGTCCTAGACTAGTCTATCCCTTTCAAGATAAAGTGTGATTCCAACAACTATGTTGTAGGTGTAGTTCTAGGACAACTCATCAACAAGAAGCATCATGTCATCTACCCTATAAGAAAGGAACTTGATGATTCTCAAAGAAATTATGTATGCAATGAAAAGGAGCTTTTTTGTATTGTCTATGATTTTGACAAGTTTTTCTCCTATCTCATAAGATCACAAGTGATTGTCTAGACTAATCACGCTTCTATAAAGTATTTAATGTGAAAGGTGTGAAGCCCATGACCATATGGACTTTTTTGCTGCAAGAGTTTTACTTTCAGATTAAAGATGAGGAGGAGATTGAAAACTTTGTTGTTGATCACTTTATCAAGTTGCACATCCAAGACAATGACACCGTCCCTATCGATGATTCCCTCTCAGATGACCATTTGTTGAAGGTGTCCACATTTATCACATGGTATGCTGATTTTGTGAACTATCCAAACTTGGGATCCCTACATTCTGACTGCATATGGAATGAGAAGAAAAAGTTCATATTAGAAATTTGCTATTACTACTAGGATGAGCCTTATATTTTTTGATTATGTTCATCCTTTACTGTCGATGCATATATAAAGAGGTGGCTCCTCTTATTCTTGAACAATGTCACTCTAGCCCAACCGGGGGCCATACGAGCTCCAAGAAAACTACATTTAAAGTAGTTCAATGTGGTTTCTTATAGCTAATAATGTTTAAGGATGCTCAGATACATGTCAAGTCCTATGACTAGTGCCAACGATATGATACTATTTCCAAGAATGATTTTTGACATATGGGGTGTGGACTACTGTTAGTATGTATGCCCAAAGAGTCAACATATGATGATTGTGATGGCATATATTGTAAATGAATTGATTAATAATAAAGGAAATCTTCTAGTTGATTATGTTTCAACTAGTTATGAGATAATGATGAAAAACAATGAGTTTCTAAACAATGACATTACTCAATGACGTTTATCTTTAGGTTGATGACCTAAATAATGAGATCATACGAATGTCAAGAGTATGTACATTCTTGTTATGTCCATAGTCAAATGTTATTGTGGAAGCCTGATGGACAAAAATGATACATAATCTAGAGTGTGCCGGTTGATGACAAAATCTCATCAGTCATGATATGTGATATCAAACCAAATAAATATATACTTGTTAGCAAACAATGTATCAGATAGACCCACCTTGAGAGTGACACATGGAAACCATAATTGGTAGTTAGAATAATCTCTCATAGTGATTGTGGTTCTTAGACCTGAAGTCACTACACTCATCACATGTTGTTTGATGTACTTCGACATCATCCAATGTGAACATGAATAAGAGTTACCATAAAGGTGGTGTGCATGTGCATTGTGACATGTGGGGATGACTATAAGTGATGTAGATGGGATTTGTCCCTCCTATTAGAGTTTATATCCAGGCCATGAGAATGCACACATGAATCAATATATGATATTGAGGTCACATATATCTTAGCCAGTCTGCTCTTGTTCAAGGAACATGGACTGAACATTGAGAGGATGATGATTCGATGCCTAAAGTTCAATCTGAATATTAGTGACAATGGAACTATACAATCACTATTACACCAATCACATATTGTAGGTTGAAGTTGTTCTCCAAGTTTCCTAATTACTTGGGTAGCAATGATATGTTTCTAGGTACCGCTCATTTCTTATAATGTCATAAATTAGTTTTAGACATTCATTGCTAATGTAACTTGGAACCTATAGGGTCACAAAAGTAGGATAGACTTGAAATATGAGTTTATTCATGAATATAGTTTAAACTTGATTACTAGAGAGTTAGGAATTATATTTAAACAACATTGGTTGAATGTGGACTGACAAAACTATGGACAGGCTGGTTAAAGTGTTGAACCAATCGTTTCAATGTGTCAGGTCAACTAAATCAGTACTAGTAATCTAGTGCATTATACGACCACTTTAGGAAGTGAATCAATCATCTCAGGTCTTTGCACTGACTCATTCAATGTATGAGACCATTTGGTGGATCAATTCGATCGATTCAAGGATTCTTGCCAATATCATGTTGTGCATTAAATCAGAAAATAATTGCCAATACAATTGTGATTGGGAACACATGATGAAGTGAACTATTCAAGGGTTGAACCAATCAGCTCAGATGCCAACAATTGGTTCTTATGTGAACCGTTCATTTTACCTCCCGTAAGATGTGAAAATTCATGAAATTTTGGCCCCTTCCATTCTTACTCAGACTATGAACCCTGACCCTAAACCTCCTATAAATAGAGGGGTACTAGGGGATTCTTAGATACATAAGTTAGCTCTAACAATTGTTGTCTTCTCTATTTGTGGTAACTGAGAGAACCTAAGGATGTCCTACCCAATAAAGGGAGGAATAGCAAGGGAGAACAATTGTGGGAGAGAAAGTCGGTTCTAGTGAACCAACGAGAAGGGATAACTCCTTATTGTCTATTCTTCTAGAATAACAAGAGTTCCCGGTGGTCCGTGTGAACTACTATAGAGGTGAGCAGGCTATTTACTATCGATAGGAGGACGAGGTCAAGCTATTGTCCATGGGTGATCAACCAAGAGTTGGTATAGACTCTAGATGGGTGTGCTTTAAGAAAGTCACATACTGAATCGAGAGAATTGTCGCTAGACTTGCTCCAGGACCAGTTACTACCTCAAAAAATCCTTCGCATTACATATTTTTTGACACAATCATCTTTTTAAAGAGGAATATATCAGTCGGATTTTTATTTCCGTTGTCTGTTTTGTAGCCATATTTTCCTACAGTGGTACTAAAGCTACATCATTATACTCTTCTTTGGGTAGCCATATTTTCTCCTTTTATTTATTTCATACAATGTGAATATTTAAAATAATTAATGTGCATATTCAATTAAATATCACATACGATCCCAAACTTATATATATATATATATGCAATTTACATGTGTTTCCCTAAAATTAGTTTTGATGGTGGATGTGTAGCATGATTATTACTTATAACTGATGTATCTATGTGTGGTTATGTGGTTTACTTATTCATATTTATCTCTGAGTTTGCATACTGAGCCTCTAACTTCTTCTTCCAATATGTAAAAGTATTATTCTCTCCTTCCTATGCTCTGATCAAATGTAACTCAAGGTTTCTCAACTATTATGTAATAATTTTAATAGCATAGTTTAATTCTTATTACCATGATGAAGATGTTCAACGTCAGATGAGCTGATCGACTAGAGGACCGAGGAGGATCATCACAGGAGCTGAACCGATCAGATGGTGGCCCAACTGGTCAACTTGAGTTGTCTAGATGATGTTGGACTGGATACTAGTTGTCTAGTCTGATTGACCAACCGACCAAACAAGTGGCCATCCGAATGCTTTAAGGGTTGAACATATCAACCTAGATTGGTTCAAGAATAGATCTACACCAACAACTGGTTCATGCATGAGATGTACACGTAGGTGGTATTAATTCTTTGTGGCTCCAAGGAATTACAATTGTATGGCATATTTTTTTATGGGATATAGCATGTATATGAAACCTATTATAAGTATGTGGTGATTGGATATGTATATATATTTATCTTTATAAATATAAAATCCCTCAATCAAACATATTAAGTATAAGATGCTTTCTATTAGAAATACACATGAAAATCTTGATCAGTTATGTGTGGGCATGCCAAGCGTGGTGCACTATATATCTCGTAGAAATGTGTTGGTAATTATGTGGGCCTGCCAAGCAGGGTGTGCATTTCTATCGTGTTGACTCTTGGTTCAGACTGAACTAAGTAATCTTAATGATATTAAGCAATTAGAGGCATGTAAATGACTATGAAAAAGAGTTGTGCGTACCATGTATCCAATAATTTCATAAGATGCAATTGGCAAAATTTGCCTACATTAATGATTCATTATGGACGCTGGTGTTGGACAAGTAACAACTCAATTGTTTTAGATCTTGGATCATTAGAAGCATGTGTGCTACAATCTTTTAAATTAATAATTGAGGGTTAATAATTTGAACAAAATAATGAGAGTGAAAATTAATTAAAGGCCTAATTAAAATATTGTCAAATTTTACTCAAATAAAAATAAAATAAAAATGTTTGATAAAATTGCAAATTTCTCTTGTAGAATCAAATGGTATCAAACAACACTTTTTTTTTTAGATCGGTCCTTGAGAAGGACAAGTTAAATGGGAATAATGTCCATGTCTGGTTTAAGATGCTAAGAATTGTTCTCACATAGGATCACAAGCTCTATGCTGAGAATTGTTCTCACATAGGAGCACAAGCTAGATGGACCTGCTCCCACTGCACTTAAGGCTGATAGGGATGCTTATAAGAAGCATACTGAAGATGTCGTTGATGTAAAATGTCTAATGTTTTGCCCCATGAACTATGATTTGCAAAGATAGTATGAGACATGGATGTTATTGAGATGGCAACACATTTTAAGAACATATTCCAAGATCAGGAAAGATAAGAAAGATATGAGGTCTCCGAGGCGCTATTCAAGTGTAAAATGGAAGGAGATCCAATAGGTAAGTCAGTGGCCCTATGAATTTTCCAAGCTAACATATGCCCATTCACATGAGTCCCGCATATCCCTTCATGCACTTCTTCCATGAATTTGCCTCAATATCTACGAGTGAACTAGGTGACGATTGACTCCGGAATTTTCTATAATCAGTCTTTTGTCCTCTCCAACCTTCCCTCCCGGGCAAGCTCATTGGGTATGTGGAGAGCCTTTCTAGACTGGGATTTCCCCTAGGTCAAGAGTTGGCCACTGATGTGATTCTACAGTCACTGTCATAATCATACAGTCAGTTTGTCATGAACTATAACATAAATGATTTTGACAAGCCGTTAACAGAGTTGATTGGAATGTTAAGAACAATTGAGGCACAAAAGAGGAAAGACAAGCCCAAGTCTGTGATGATGATCAACGGATCAAAGGAGAAGTTTAAAGTTAAAGGCAAGGCTAAGAAGAGTTGTAAAGATGATTAGAAGCCTAGGTCTTCAACACTCAAGGTAAAGGGCGGGGTGAATAAGGGAGACAATTGTCACCACTGTCACCAACTTGGAAACTGGAAGAGGAATTTCCCTCTCCACCTAGAGGAACTAAATATGAAGTAGGAGGGGATAAAGATCTCCACTTCAGGTATATACATTACGAGATAAATTTAATCACTTCTTCATCTTGCGTATATGCTATCGAATGTAGATCTCACATATGTTCAAATGTGGAGGATCTAAAAATAAGTAATATTTTATGAAAGGTTGAGCTCAAACAATTTATGTCAAATGGAACAAGAGTTGTTTCCATTATAGTCAGAACTTTTATTTTATCTTAGGCCACAAGGCATGTAATATAGTTAATGAACTACTATTTCACTTATGCCAATAATAGAAACATTTTATTTTCTACACCTTGTATGGACAATGATAATTATGAATAAAGAATAGTTAATGTTGTATTTTCAAAGAAGATATCTTGTGTGGCAATGCCCCAAATGTCTAGTGATCTTTGTTTGAAGGATCCAAATATGTATTTATAACGTAAATACCAAAAGGATTAAAACTTGATATCTCAAACAATTAATACCTATAACATAATTGTCTAGAGAGCATAGATGAGAAATGCAATTCTACAATACATAATGATTTTATGACTCTTTTGTCTACTGAACCAATAAGATACATGCAAGTCTTATTTATGCCAACATGAAAATACCTCCCACTAGATGTAGTGGGATAATAAGCATTCTATTATTAATTGTACATAACGATGCATATTCACCTTTAGAATAAGTGCTAGATGTAGTTATTCATACTCATTTTATGTAGTGATGATATTAGTATATATGGTACTGATAAGACTAGATATTCCAAGTCAATGGCCAATGACTCAAATATTATTTCACTATCAATGATGTGAAAGACAAACAACCACTCACACTTCTCCCTCTAACATATCATCATTGATTTCAAGAGTCAAGCGGCTGACGTTAAACAAAGATACTTCTTGGTAGGAAAACTGAGTGTTACATCCATTTCTATTTACATTTACATCTCATTTCATATTGTATTTACTTAGTTAGTTCATCTCATGACAAATTTTATTGTAGGTGAATGACTTTCACCAAATGGAAAGATACCATGGCTCGTCATCCAACAAACAAAGTTTTTCCCCTCCATATTGGATTTAGTTTTTTTTAGTGGATGGATATATATATATATATATATATATATATATATATATATATATATATAAAAGTTTGGGTGGAGGGTGGATTGTATGCATTCCACTTTGTATCCATACATATCACTTTGTAACTTAATATCTTTTCATTGCATTCATGCATTGCACTTAGGTTCAAATTTTTTTCAAAAATTTTAGTCTATGGAGTAATCAATGTCATTTCTAACCGGCTTAGATTCAAATTCTTGTTTGCATCCATGCATGCCATCATCACTTAACTTCCCATACTCAAAGAAAAACATGACAATGACCTACTTTTGAAATAACCATTGGCTTGAAATCACCCTATGTGGTCTAGGAGCTCAAACATCATGTTTCCCTAATAAAGATGGCAAGTATTTGAGAAACTAAGAGGGATCAACCACATTGATTTTCTACATAACTAGTGAAACAAATTCATGGAATCACCATGTGTTCCCTTATCATATCACTATTTGAGCATAATGAGAATAGGAGAACAACCAGTACACTCAAATGTAAAGCAAGTTTCATGCTAATCCGACTCCTCTTCTACACTCCTTCCATCTTCTTATCTTCCACCCATAAAAAAAGAAAACAAAATGCCATAATAGGTTCCAAACTATGAGTTTGGGGTGGCACAACCCGTCCCTACTCTACCCTATTCATCCATACTCCTCTCTATGAAATAGGGGCATACTACCAAAAAAGAAAGATGTTATTCTGCACAAAAAAAAATATGAAATGTATGTATTTGCACAAATAAATGTAATCTTGAGTCAAGTAGAGGAGAGATTTGCCTTTTCCTTCAACAACTCCCTTCTCTCCATCTTATACCCAGGCACACAACGAATGTCTCATTGTGATATCCTTTTCACACACCCTAGTGTTGGATCGTATGCATGGTTGTTGCTCAGAGAGACTCTATTAACTTTCATGAAAACTCTTAGATGTTCCTAGTATTTTAGGTAGTGGTGAGGAAGTGTCTTTGAGAAGAAAAATTCGAAATGAAGACATAGACATATGTGTTTCATGATCTCAGGAAGTTGGAAAGCTTGGCCACATCAGGTGGTAGGGAAAATGAGCATAATGTGAAGGTGAGCCAGTCACATGGGTAGAAAGTATTCGTTTGGTGATTGTTTCAAATTTTTCATTACTTAGGGATGAGTAACTTTTACATTTGGGGTTATATGATGAATGAATATTCATCCTAGTTTAAGTTGCATTTTCAGTCTAGTTTTGCATTCATTTCCACTATTTTAAATTAGAACTAGCTTGCATTTTAGTTTACCTTATTTTATGATAATCTATAAGGTTTTGATCGAAATTTCTCTTTTTCACGGCATGCTTGAATTTCAATGCTTGCTAGGTGCATAGGAGGTGGTGGTCTCTCTAACCAACCAGAGGGTCCAAGGAACTTTTGATGAAATGGAACAAATTTTCAATAGCCAATCCCTTCATTGTGTGGTATTTCTATCAGTTAGATGATTCATTGATGCAGCCCCAACGACCCATGCTAATAACCCCATGGGAGGTGGATTTGTTATCCTTGAACTTTACTATCGTTGAACCTCCTAACACTCAAAACTATTGGAGGTCTATCTATAATGGAAAACCCTCTAACGAAAGGACATACTTTATGCCCAATTGTTTAAAGACTTCTCATCAATCGAACCCCAATGGTTAATCTGCGTGACGTATCCCTATACCAGACCTCTGAAAGAATCCTACATTTGACCCTAATGGAAGTCATGTTGGATGGCCAACCTGCATCCACCTCTGAAAAAATTCCTACCTAATAGCCAACATGTATTTGCTTCTTCTTCCAAATGAGAATCTCAACCTATGAGTAGTAAACCCCAAAAATGAAGGGTGTTCAACATTTCATCCTGATGACAAGCTTTGATGCTTGAGCAAGAAATGACCCCTAAGGTGGACTCTTCCTAGCTGGAATCCTTCCCGAAGGGACTTCTACACCCTTACATTAATGGAGGTACCTAAGGGTCATAACTCTTTGTCTACCTCCCTCCTCCAACCTCTCATATCCATGGAGATTGTACAAAGTGGTTGGGAATGGTTCCAAACCCTAAACCTGACTATAAATAGAAGGCCACTAATATCAAGAAGAGGATACACTCGAACACTGCCCTTCTGCTGAATTCACTCCATAACACCTTTGTTTAGCCTTCGTCAACCCCCTATGTCAATCTACTAATGGTCGAGGTCCCAAAATCCATTGTGAATCCAAGGTGCAGACTTCTAAGGAAGAAAGACCAAGGATGTCCTCCACAATTGATCAACCATTGTTCTCCACCCGCCTTGCCCCCATAGCAGCAAAACCCATTTGCAAGGAAAGATCGATAAAAAACCCAATAGTTCACCTTGGACAAATGTTCAATATTTGTTCTTTCTACTATTTTCCATCTTCGTGCTAGAGCTTTAAGAACTATCCATCATACCACATCTGCAATCCCTTCTTTTTTTGTGATGATGAGTTCTTTTCTTTCCTTCCCTGTTGAACTTATATTTGCTTCCATGAGCGAGCAGTTCCCTCACTAGGGTGTAGGGAGTACCCCGCTACCCAATTTTTTTTTCTTCATTGCATATATTATTGTATATATCATAATAATTTTAGAATCAATTGTTTGATGCTTTTATGAATTTCTAATCAGTAGGTTTACATATTTTTCATGATCTTGGATGTAGAGAACTTTGATACCAAGATATTGGATTACAATTATTTCTTGTTAAATCCTTGATGAGAATATCATATAGGTGTTTTTGAGGCAATATATGTATACTCTATAGGTAATGTGACGAAAATATTAGACTAATATATGTCCGAGTTTAATCCTAACAGCAAAATGGGGATTTCTTGGCCTCAATAAATGTATTTCCATGCTTAACATGTTGTAGTGGGAGAGTGAATGATAAGTATGGCAGTCAAATCCATTCCACCCTAGTGTTCCCATCATGTAGTAATCAATGTTTAATCCAACATTTTATTATTTACATCTTATTATAATAAAAAATTTACCATCTTGTGTTCTATAGTAGTTCTTTCCCAGTTACTTTGATCAATTAATTCTTAAATACATTGTCCTTTGGGTTTGATCCTAAACATAGTATGATAAGATCTGTTTGCTTGTAGATGGTGACTATTGTAGGTTGGTTAAGGTAAACTACACCTATTTTACCCCTAGTGAATTTGCATGTGAGATAAATGACACATCACCAATCTGATACATTGACTTGATTACAGACATGTATAATATCTCAACTACTATTATGAAGACTCATGGAATGCATATGCCAACATTTCCTAGGATAGTTTGGGTACATCAAGGATCAACACTCATACATACCCATTCATTATTTTTTTGGATGAGTTGACAAAGCATGTTCATGATCGTATTCTTTGGTGCATTTTATTTTCTGGTGATATCGTGTTGATTTAAGAAAGTAGATATGGATCAAATGATTGAAACTTTGGAGAAATGCATTGGATTCAAATTTTTTAGATTTATAGGAGAAAATTTGAGCAAATGCACTATAATATCATCCAATATAGAATTGTGAATGGTCAATACAATTTGGATATAGTGAATGTCTTAAAAGTATAATTATTTTCATATATCAGCTAAATTCTGTAGGCACATATAGAGTTAAGTCAAGTCTAGAAGTCTTTAGAGTCATTTCCACCTTCTCCTATATTAAGAAGAGGTGTCTCTTTTGTATAAAAAATTTGTGAATATGTTTTATATTCTTTATTTTAAATATGGTATCAGGGACTTTTTCCAGGGACTCTAACCCTAGAGAGAAAGCAATAAGTCTCCACCCATGGGCAGCCTCCCCCGTCATTGTTGGCTTCCCGTAGGCCGGCGGCCTATATGGCCATATCCACTACCCTCTCTGTAGGTCTATCTCTATTGTCCTCTCTCTTAGAAGGACTGTCATCGTCTCATCATTATAGAGAAGATGCTGATGAATATCATGTCTATCTTCATCTAGCATCCTATGTATTCGTCTTTCATACTCCCCAAGCACAAAGTTCATGCGATCCCTCTATCAAGAAAAATTCCAAATGTAATTTTCCAACTATCACCCTTCTTGCATCGTCAATCAATGTCTAGTTGAACTAACATGTGGAAGTTCTCTCTAGCATCAACAACCCCTTAGTGCTATTTTACAAGGTGGAATCCATCTTCCCACATGGATCCTCATCTTCATCATATGGATTGTCATCTTCATAGTAGTGGAAGTCACATCCAGCTAGATTCTCATCTCTAATATCCAAATTGTCATCTCCACCACTCGGGTTGTCATCTCCAACACCTAGATCGTCATCTCCATAGTGGTAGAACTCATCTTTACCACCTAAATTTTCATCTTCATTATCCATATTGTCTTTTCTTCATAATCCATATTACCATGTCTGTTTCTCCTCCTCTAGATCCACATTTGGGTAAATTATATGTGGAAGAGGAGTCATCAGTGAAGCAGGGGTGAAAAATTTATAACATCTTCACTTGAAAATTTTCCCTAGAGATTTGGGAAACAACATGTACCATAATCAACATGTTGTGTGTCTTCATTCGACACCGTATGTTTCCATTCAAATTGAAAGTTACACATCGTGTCAGAAATCAACATGATGTATTGACAGAAGGTTGTTTCATGCCTACATACCATTGAAAATATCCCCATACTGTGTTGGTAGTATTTTGTCTCTTCGCTTCAACATTTTACACATTGTGGTTGGAAGCCCGGTCTTGTCTCATTGTGTCATTGGAAAATACAACATGTTTCTAGCAATCTATTCACCATATTTGACAATCAAATATGTCGTGTAATTGTCCAATACAATGTGTCACAATCAAGGTGTGCAAATCAATGAACAAATGATAAAATATTCAAAGGGTGTTTCCCAGCAAATTCAGAATTAAGATCAAAAGCTTCATTGTAACAAGAGGTTTATCTTTATCTAATAGAAAACCATATCTATTATTTTACCTAGACCATACTGTGGGGGATCAGTGTGATGCCTCGACATGCCACAAACAAAATTACTCAAAACCAAATGCGAAAATAAAACTAAACCTGCAAATCTCCAGAAAACATAAGAAATTAAAACCGATTTCACAAAAGCACCATAAGCATAGAGCTTGTTACATACGGGTCCACAACAATGCCACCTCTATCACATAACATATATCATGGTGCTTACATCATCATACACTATCAATCCTATACCACGTGACACATCTTACATACATGGCTCACAAGACCAAAAAACTTGTATCGATAATGTATCCAAAAAACACATCGAGAACAACCCCAAAGACCTGAGTGTGCGAGGACTACATCTAGGACTCTATCACCAAAAGACTAGAAAAACATCCAACCTTATCATCTACTACACTTGTTGTTTCTCTTCCTCAACAGCACAATCTCTACCTCTTTGTCCATGACCACCTAAACGATGTGGAAACCCACAGGGTGAAACCAAACATCCCAACAAGAGATATAAAACTCCACCAACATCTATTAAATCAAAGATAACTAAGGAGGTAGATAAAATACTTAGTAGGTTCAGAAAATTCAGCTAAACGATATGTATCCAACAAATAAAGTAGATTAAGCAAAACCAAGTAGTTACCACTAAGTAGTAGAACAATTAATATTCTAAGAAGAAATATTAAGAACATGTATAACAGTTGACTTCTCTTACCACCTTATAATTCAAGAAATCAATACAAAGATAAGGCAAATTAATCATCCAATGTTATTCACATTTTACCCTATGTAAAATTTACTACATGACTATATTACGTCTTTTATTATTACCCCGATGATTTGAATCGTACCGCCCAAATCCAACCGACCACTGTTAAGTCAAATTCAGTGTCATACAAGGTAAATGGAAGAGATAGAATCCATGATATCCCCAATAACTCTTGGTTAGCATAAGAGAAAACACCACAGAGACATATCAATCAACTGCAATAGTGACATATAATCAAGCTGAATGATTCTATCACGCATGGTCATCCATATAATAACACCTAGCCCACCTTGGTACTGGTAACAATACCAGAATTTGTCAGCACACATGGTCATCCATATAATAACACCTATCCCACCTCGGTACTGGTAACAATGCTAGAAAATGGGCTCATGCATGATTGTTCTAAAAAGAGACATCACATGTAGTTACCCTATTTCCTATCACATATCATAAGGACATCAACTCATTCATGGTCATCTCACACAATCTGAAATTGGGAACATAAGGAGATACTCAACTTGTAGCCCCACATATTAAAAAATATGCACTCCATGTTCCCCTAGGAAGGAATCATTTCACCATCACGTACTAAGACTGTCACTAGAATGGATCTATGGCACAAGGAACCTAGATGATTAGGTTTTCACTTTAACAGTTATGCCAATTGAGTGTATTTTAGCATCAATCAAGTTACAACATACAAATTCAAAACAAAATTTATAAATATAAGGTAATGGTGAAACTTTAGAAGATATAAAATGTATAAGGTGTGAATTGGTCACATCATCATCACACGATACCTGTAGCACTGCCATTCACAAGGTCATCACCAATGTTGCATCACTGTGGGATATCAATACCTCAATCATATGACTAGAAGATATCACCTCACAATAGGAATCAAGACTCCCCCAGGTCATAGGACCCATCACATCAACATGATTTCATCATATCTCATTAAGGCATATAGCCATCACCCTATATCATATAGTTATCACCACAACATACACAAGCCATGGCTTCCATTTCACCTACAAGGTTAGGTTTTCATAAATAAGAGAGAAAAAACATTATAATATGATAACCACCTTAGGAGAGAGAGAGAAACAAACACATCACAAATCCCCAAATTAGAGTTAGGGTTCCATACATAGCCAATTAGAGTTTAATTGTTACATTCAATCACAAAACCCTAGGTACACCATCTTCCACTTTCTTGGAACATATTAGAGTTAGGAAACATGATTAGCATTAATTGAACAATCATTCAAACAACACTATACATGAATCATTACTTTCTTACTCATACGCATGTGTTGACTATATGTTCATGTATGTGTCTTGACCATCCATCACATAGGTGTCTCGACCACTCATGAAACAAGTGTCTCGACCACCCTCAAGCAAAGTGCCTCGATCACCTTCATGGAAGGTGTCTTGACTGCAACATGTCTAGGTGTCTCAACTACAACTACATCATATGTCTTGATCTCAAACCAAAACATGATCTTTCGACCATATAAAACAACATCTTGACCATCACCGCAAAGTGTCTCGACCAAAGGAAAATCAAGGTGTATCGACCACCAAGGTCAACCTACCACCAAGGAAAAAGACCAACATCAAAATAGGGATTAACCAAGATCAAAATAGAAGTATTACATGGCCAAAATAGAATATTACATCAAGGAAAATCATTCATCTTCAAGGAGGAAAACCTCATACAAAACGGTCACCAAAAACCCTAAAAATGTGTGTCGTGAAATCACCATGGAAGAACCTCATGCAAGAGAGGAAAAACCATGTTCAACACCTCCGAAGTAGAACCTAAACTCCATGATACATCAAGGTACACGAACCTCATGCATGTGATCAAGGCCAAGATCATAAGATAGGAAGAAAACCACCATTTCACAACCATCTCTCAAATCGGGTACCTTACATTAGGGTTTCAGATTCTAAGCAAACCAATCATGATAACCACAATCATTCAAGTTCTAGAGCATGGTATTATATATTAGAATGTTATGGACATGTTTTAGAAAGAACAACAACAACATGCATGTAATGAAAATTTCAATAATAGAGAGGGTCGAGTGTTATATAACCTACCTTAAGGAAGATCAACTGTAAGGATTACAAGCTCCAAGCACACGATCTCCAATGGCTTTGACGCTCCACCAAAAGCTCCACTTCTGGACATAAGATCAGCTCAAGAAGTACAAGACAAAAAGGTCAAAGATATCTTAAGAAAAGAGAGTAAGAAACCCTAGGCCGAACCAAAAGAAGAGAGAAAGAGAGAAGAAACTTCCTCTAACTTGGGTACCACCTTGTCAAAACATGGTCTATGACCCTTGTGAGGAGGAGTTTCTCTCCAAAACGACCACCATGGATGATCCATGGTCTATGGCTGAGAAAAGAGGAGTAATGTAGAATACTAAGATAAAATGAGATCAACAAAAGGTAAACACTTACCAAGGTTGAAGATGACTAAAGGTCACCACATGTAAGGGATCTCAGTCACCAAAGCTCCAAGGATCAACCCTTCTAACTCCTCAAGGCTCCAAAGATGAGCATGAAAAGAAGGAGAAGGAAGAGGGTCGAAAAGGGTCACTTGCATGGAGAGAAGAGGGTTTATATACTTGAGGGAGGTGAGAAGTAGGTGGGTTATGAGGTGTCAACACCTAAAGACACCAAAGGGACACTTATCTACCCAAGAAACACACATGCACCCTCTTAAACCATGCATGCATGAGATGATGATACAGCCAATGTTGGGTCTCAATCAATTGTGTCCCCAACATATTGGATTAGGTCGAATCACTCCAAAGAGGTCGAATCAATATCAAAGCATATGTCTAGATCGAGACAAAAATCCACCAAACATCCAAGGTCGAGACACACCACAAGAAGACAACTATCTCAACCAAAAACCCCACCAAGACTATCATTATCAAGATAAGAGCAAGCCCAAATATATTTCTCAGTCGATACACATCCAAAACACCCATCAAGGTCGAGACAAGGGTCTCTACACTCAACCATTGTCACATGGTCGACACCAAGCAAACTCTAGAAACCTTAATCACCTCTAGTGATGTCACCACTCATCCAAGGCCAAACCAAAGTACCCCAAAGCATCACACCATCTATCATGAAGACAAGGAAGAGATGATACACTCAAGATGTGGAAAATTTGCAAGATAACCCTAAAAAATGGGTAAATTGCAATTTGACCCAAAACAACCACAAACATCACCAAACAAGCTTAAACTGGAGACTTAAGCTCTCCACAAGTTGTAAGAGCTTCTTAAAAGATTAAAGCAAGGTTCTAAGAACTTAATCAAGAAAAATGAATAGGGTTAGACCAAAACACAAGTCAGGGGTCTTACAAGCCATAAACCTATAATAAGGATTTCGACCCTAAAATGCTAAGCGAAAAGAGACAAGTACTTCCTACGCATGTCTTCCTCAATCTCCCATGTGGCCTCCTCAATGCCACAGTGATGCCATAGAACTTTCACCAGCACTATGTCCTTCTTCAACTTCTTGATCCTCCTATCTAGGATCAACACAAAGCCTTCCACATAGGACATATCTTCTTCCAACTCAACCTCCACTGGCTGAAGTACGAATTGGGTATTAGGGTGAACTTACTCAACATGGACACATAAAACACTAGATGCAACCTGTGCAATTCAGATGGCAACTCCAACTTATAGGCCATCTTCCCAACACATGCCACCATAGGGTAAGGTCCCATATACCTAGGGGCCAACTTACCCTTCTTCCTGAATATCAAAATACCATTTCAAGGAGATAGTTTAAGATACACCATGTATCCCACTTGGAACTTCAAGGATCTATGACGGTTATCAACATACAACTTCTTCCTATCCTGTACTACCTTCAACTACTATTGAATCACTTTGATCTTCTCTACCGTATGCTATACAAGCTCTGCACTAAAAAGCTGATATTATCCTGTCTCATACCAGCACTATGGAGATCTGAAATGTCTCCCATACAAAGCCTCATAAGGTGCCATATCGATATTCCCCTGATTACTATTATTATAATAAAACTCTATCAGGATGAGTTGCACAATCCAACTACCCAAAAACTGCAAGACACAAGCTCTCAACAAAACTTCCAAAGATCTTAGACTGACTATGTTTGTGGGTGGAAGGCAATACTAAACCTTAATTACAATACCCAAAGTTGTGTGTAAACACTCCCAAAAGTGACTTATAAACTGAGGACCTCTATCTGACATGATAGTAGTTGAAACACCATGCAAATGCACTATGTCATCAACATATATCTGAGTAAGCTTCTCTATTGTATACATTGTCTTCAAAGGAAGGAAATGCACTGACTTGGTCAACCTATCAACGATCACCCAAATGAAATCATGACGTTTTTATATCTTAGGGAGACCAACCACAAAGTCCATTGTAACATGATCTCATATCCACTACAGTATAGGCAATGATTGCAAAGTTCCTGCAGGCTTCTAATGCTCTGCTTTAACTTGTTGACACACTACACACTTAGCCACGAACTCAGTCACACCATGCTTCAAGAAAGGCCACCAATACAAGTCCTTCAAATTGTGTTACATCTTGGTGCTACCTAAGTGCATAGCATACATTGAAGAGTAGACCTTTTCCAAAACCATCTTCCTCATATTACCATCATTAGGAACCACAACTCTATTGTGGTATCACACTGTCCCATCCTTTGCATTGTAAAAACCATCATGCTTCTCGCTACCAAACTCTAATCATATCTGTTGTATCATAGTATCAACCTGATGTGCCTCTCTAATCTGTTGCCTTAATGTAGGCTTCACATGCAACTATGCTAATAACCCAACTAACAAAGAAACCTCTAGTTGTACATTCCTCGAACGTAAGGAGACCAACATGTCTCACTTATGGCACACCAAAGGACACAACTTTTCCTTCTCCACAGATGACAATGAAGAAGACTTCCTACTCGGCACATCTGCCATGACATTCACCTTTCCTAGATGGTAATCAATATTGCAGTCATAGTCCTTGATTAACTCCATCCAACATATCTTTTGCATGTTCAACTCCTACTGTGAAAAGATGTACTTCAAGTTCTTATGATCTGTGAAGATCTTACACTTCTCACCATGAAGGTATTGCCTCCAGATCTTTATGGCATGAACCACAACAACTAACTCCAGACCATGGGTTGGGTAGTTCTCCTTATGCTTCTTCAACTGTCATGAAGTAAAAGAGATCACATTCTTAACCTACATCAGCACACAACCCAAACTGTTCCTCGATGCATCACAAAAAATTATGTACCCTTTCCCTTGCTCAAGCAAAACTAGTATTGGTGCACTTGTCAACTTCTCCTTCAACAACTTAAAGGAACATTGAAATATGTCATCCCAGACAAATGACACATATTTCCTCATTAGCTTCATTAGGGGTAACACCACTGAGCTGAAGTTCTTGATGAACCTCCTATAGTAACCTGCCAAACCCATAAAACTGCATTCTTCTCACATCATCTTCGGTTGTTCCAACTCCAACATAGATTCAACCATCTTGGGGTCCACACGAACACCCTCAATAGATTTACATGTCCTAGGAAATATACCTCCTTTAGCCAAAACCCGCACTTTCTAAATTTGGCGTACAACTGATGTTGTCTCAATAGAGTTAACGCCTGACAAAAGTTGATCAATTGGTGTTAGTACAAAAGTTGGTGTTAGTACAAAAGTTGATCAATTGTATCCATAAGTTATCCACATTTTGTTCAATATGAGGATTATATTAATGGATGAATATCATTCCCTTCACATTGTCATTATAATTAGAGAGTCCCTTACTCATTTCTCTAGTGATAAACTATATACCTTCACATCTAGGGTGTAGCATAAATTCACAGGAGTTTCTAGAAACTATTTACATGTATATGATATTGAATTACCCGACACACATACTAAGTAGTGATCAATCAAAATGCATGGTGATTAAAAAGACTCTATTATAAATTATATTCATAAAATATCCACATCAGAAAGAGAGAGATGAAAAAATGAGTCATCAGGCTACCCCCACACCCTAAATATGGGAATGCTTTCTCTTCATCGTCTTAGTAACAGTGTGAAAAAATATATAGAAGATCACACGACAATTGAGGATCAATTTTTGAGAGAGTTTATATGGTGCGTGGATTTGTTCCCAAAGTGCAACTCCATTTGGTGAAGATGCATTCTCTAGTGAGGCAGCCAAGCTAAAGGCTTTATCCTTTTGTCATATACCTCTCTAGATGATAGCTAGGTCTCAAATAGGTCAAATGCATGTTCAAACATGTATTTTATCTGACCTCTATAACAACTTATAAGCGGGACCACGTGATAAAGGTGATTGTATACATATATAGATTTTTTGGTATGTACTAGGAAGTCGACTAGCATGTCTTCAGACGGCTTAGTGGTAATTGTGAATTACTAGAAACTCAACTATTATGGCTAGTTTGTCAACTAGTTGGTTGATATTGGATAGCCATTTGACTAACAATGTTACTTGGCAAGCTACATATCCAAGTGAAGGTCTGAAAACCCATTTGACAATGAGTAGATCGACTAGTAACCTAGCTAATTGGTTTTCATGTCTACTAGTGGAGGATATGACCGGTTAGATGGGTAAGGGACTCTTTACTTGTTATGCATATGGTATATGAGAATTTAATTAGTCATCTAGACTATCTACTAGCTACTTCTAGTGGCTTTGTCTTGATTTTTTTATACTTAAATCAATGTCCCCAACACAAGTAAGTTCTTATAGGTTCATGGGGATCAATTGGGGAATTTTGGGAGACTTCCTGGGCAATATAGAGGTGTTAAAACCTATTCTTCAATATCTTCATGATCTTTCATCTAAATTCATGAACTTTCAAAAAATTGAGACTAACTAACAAAGACATAAAACAAATGAAAATTTAAGTAAAATGCAAAAAAATGCAAATTAATGAAAACATGTAAATAGACTACAATCCAGTGACATTCTTTGCCTGGCCTTGATCTAGGTTCACACCCAAAAAGGGTTGTATAGCCTATCCCTTATAATATAATGCCTCCAATGGCTAAAGCTTTTAGCCAACCACAGTAATTTCCTAATCAAATCCACATATTGATATAACCTTGCAAAAATCTTTAAAGTTTCCAGGGTGATCATAATATTACATATGAATTATGATTTTGCTAGGAAAATATCATCTACAGTCACCTCAGATCTAGGTTTTGAATCTTTAAACTCATTGATTTTTAGAAGATAATGAATACATGATTATTGTTGTTGTATAATTTTTATAATGGTATACTATTGGATAATAATTCTCATAAGATAATGGCTAGAATTGGATAAAGTTTAAAACTTACTTGATATATGTGATAATGGAACTTAAAAAAGTGACAGTTAGACCTTGATTACATTTAAAGCTTACCTGATTTATCAGATAATGGCATTTTTTACAAGATTGTGTGATTTTGGTGAGAACTCCTAATATTTTTGCATTAAGATTTAGTTATAGAAAGGGCTACCATGATAGGATATCATGGAAACATCATGTATTCATGTTTTGGTGTCATAGATTGACTTACTTCAACATTATTTTTATTTTTCAAGTAATGGTTATGTGATCGTAACCTTAAGTAAGGCACCTAAAACCTACGACATCTTATGGAATCCTAACATGATACACTAGTGACGTCATATTATTCTAATAATTAGAAACATGGCATGATACACCCAAGTAATGTTTCTGATCAGAAATGTTTTTTGTAATAAATTATCCCGTTCTTTTCTCTGTGATGGAATGTTTCTTATCTTAAAGAACACGTCAACCCGTCATAGATCAACACAACCACAGAAAATGGGACTACGAATGGTTGTAGTCAATAAAATCACCACTCCTAGTTGATCCTTAGTTGGCTCCCAAGCAGCTGTATGTTTCTTCCTCATTACACGCAAATGATCTGCACATGAACTTTATTATGTGGTTTCTTTTGCAATGGGGGGGGGGGGGGGGGGGGGACGTGCATAGATGGATGGTCTAGTGGGAAATTGTCAATGATGGCGAGAGCGACTGCCGCCTAAAAGAGCCGGTTTATGGATGTTCACGTGAGTGAGGAATAAAAGCGAAAGGGAAATTAGCTCGCGGCCTCCAATTTGGATGTCATTTGTTTGCATGATGTTTGTGAGACCGATACGTCTTTCCGCAGATTTGAGTGTTCGATAATAAGCCCCCTTCCCATTCTGTCAATGAAGTTTAACGATATATATCTAGTATGGTGGTCAAATGTACTGTTATATGGAAGGAACTTTTTTCGGTTAAGACCAATAATGAAAAGATGTAATCTCTCAGGGGCAAATGTGCTGGCGAGCTTGAGACCAATTCATGTCCAATAAAAAAGGTTACTGGGGGAGTTAATTAAGTAATTAACTATCTAAACTTATCAAATATCAGTTGATGGGATCTAGAGATCCTTTTGGCTAGGCCTAGGAATAGCCTCCTAAAAGACAAATCCACGGTGGTTTACTTGGGGCAAGTTTGGTTGCCTGCTTTCAACAAGATTAGACTGCATCTAATGATCCGGCAGTGCAAAAACTAAATTTGGTTGCCATGAGCTGAAAAATAGAGACCATCCTACATTTTAATAGACTATGTGAATGCGGAATGAAGTCGTCCAACTCAAAATAGAGTGATTTGCAATGGATCTGTTTGGTAGGATGTAGACGAACGACAAAGTATGTGTTTGATGTATATTTTTACATTGCAAACTCACACAATTGCACCCTACTACACTCAACCAAACTAGCCTGTAGTGTAAGAATCCTCACTGCACTGGGTCAGCACAACCAGGAGGGAAATGTGGGTAGGATACATACAACTACACCAAACATAAACTTTAATTCGCATGACTTTTTAGAACGAAAAAATTTGTTGATCCCTGAATTATTTGAATATCCAATAGTTACCAAAATCCACCTAAATAATATAAATTAGACATGCCCTTGGTAGAATGCAACGTACGTTATTCTAGATGGAAACCCTATAACCCTTTACCAAAATGGATCATTGGCGGACTTATGCATATATCTGGCTGGCACCGAAGTGGCAACCAAGTGACGACAACAGTCCAAGATTTTAATGATGATAGTTTGTGTGCGCGTGCAGCGTGAGAGTGTGCAATGCATTAATAATGGAAGATCGAACTGTAATAGTTCGAGAGAAGGTTGGGTGGGTGTGGGGCCAGAGTTGGTACGGGGATGGTTAAAACATTCTCCTGAAACCCGGAGCGCCGTCCAAAATGTAACAGCGGCGGCTCCTTGTCGTTTGTGTGCTGGCAGGTCGAGATCAACATTAAATCCTATTAGACATTAAGCAATAATGCGATAATGCAATGACCCATTAAGGAGCAACTCACAATTCCAAAAAAAAGGCCTACTCAGCAGTAGCTCCTGCACAGGGATTTGATTGTTTTATACGTCTTTTTCTGTGGAAATGATCTTTTACTTTTGATTCTATGCTGTCCATCTGCAATAGCTTCTTGGTGGATAAGTTGTTTTTCTTAAACAAGGACAGTTGATACACTTCGCTTCCCAACGTCCAAGAAACGATCCCAAAATTCATGGTATACGTTAGAAGTATGACACTCCTCATTGTTATAAGTTCATTTATCGTACAAAAAGGTTATCGTGTGCTCTATTCCGCTAGTTACTTAGTTCACTATTCTACAGCTAATTATGCATAATATACTTGAGTGTGCGGTTGTCTAGTGAGAGAAAGTTTCAACTTCTCTCTAACAATACCCTCATTTCGCAACTCCTCCGGCACATCCTAGCTACACCGATCAGGTCCAGTTACAACGGAGAACTCACCTCCACCTGCTAGCGCAATACCTTTCTACAACTCATCTAGCAAACCCTAGTTGCATCAGTCACCTCTAGCAACAACAGAGATCACATCATGACTCGCTTCTGTAACAACCTTAGCACCGCCCTAACATCTCTTCCTACAACAACGACGACACTATTGTCCCTACAAGAAACTAACATATACTACTTTACACTATACCATCAGTAGAAAGAGTTACATCAACATTCACCACCTGCAGGAAAATATCCTCAGATTTATATTTAATACAGTGACACACCATCTAGCCACCTACATGATACATTTGTGTGCTATCTTTAGTACATCCAGGCGGCACCACTTCCGCCTCCTCATTTCCACCCCTAGCAGACATTCTGTCTCCCACCATGAGAACAGGAGGCCATATCAGTGCCACCTTGAGCAGAAAACTATCTCACAGAGCCAACACACCATTACATATCAGTCACACCTATAAAAACAAGAATGACAATAACAAAAAACCCACACAGAAGACTACCGGCCTTACTACAAAAAACCTAAACATGATCACAAGATTCCCCTTCATGAACTATCCCCTTGATGAGCCAGATGACCACACCACCGTCCAACTTCCTAGAGCATGGAAGTACCACCAGTTCGATCTACCTCTAGGAAAGAATAAGGTGTATATAGAGAATAGGGACTTCGAGATCATCATCGACTATGAAAACAAATCCAACATACACATTGTTCATGGGTGGGCAGAGATGATCATATCACTCAAACTCAAGAGAGAATGGATGATTTTCCTCCGTCTTATAGCTAATCAAACCCTAATGGCATGGATTATTGATTTCTACAACAAAACTTTGACGAAACTCTACTCACTCTACAAGACACCTGGAGACTCAGATTTCATGAATACTGACTCATTAGATTAGCTCTTTGTCCTAGATAAGCATCAAACTAAACAAGGAACGAGAGTTAATCCAATAGAGATCACCACAGCTCCTACATCGCCATCACCAACTGAAGAGAATGATACAGATACATCAGAGTTGTGTTACAAATCTATAACAGATTGGTATGACAATACAAACTCACTCAATTTCATTACCGATACCACCACACCTGAATACGAATAACAATTCTGATCAACATCATCTGCTCCTCAACCTTAACCCACTGCCAGATTATGATACAAACACCCCCACTCCAAAAGATCTCAATTATAGAACTTGTTATAACATCTTTTGAAAGGGAACAAAATCCTACTATTTGGACCCTCGTCACCTAAAAACGAGAACCTCATTTTTGGGCACTGAGATGCAACAGATGCAATCATAGAGGGCATTCTAAATCCTGATGCACTTCACCCCCTTGCTATTTCATATGTGACCATATTCGACACCTTTCCTACATGTTCCCTCAAAAAAATATGTCCTTCCCAAGGTCGTCACATCCCACTATACACTAGAAAGAACACTTTTCAAGCAAAACATGTGATTACCGATAGATCTTGTCCCTCCACAAGTTTTGTCAAATCAAAAAAGTATCCTAAACTCAATAAGCTATCGACTGTAGATTTTAACCCATTCTCCTGTCTCTACATCCCTAACCTAGAAACATCAAAACCTCCTCCTACACACGAATTGTTCACATGCTCCCAATACCTCAATCCACACCATCTATAAATCCTGCGTCCTGTCTTGCACAACCTTCACCACACACCATTGCACCCAAACACAAACCCCTTTCTCCATGGTTCCCGCTATTCATCTTGAATGGAAATTTCCCATTGACCTACATGCCAATTCCATGTTTCTCCTAAAAGTATTCACCTATCACAACATTCTTGTCTCCATCACCAACAACATGATAACAACAATGTCAACATCCTTAATGTTTCCCAAGCTATAGCTCTCCTCCTCCCGGGACACACTGTCCTCAAACCAAAAATCATTTCACCATCACAACTTCTCTTTGTACTAGAAGGAACTAAACTTGATCACCTGTTCAGACAAGTCATGACCATCCCTTGTGGTACTAGCTTTCTACAAGCTAATATTACCAAGTGGACTCCAAAACAAGGGTCCTCTCTTATGGTTTTGGTGGCTCAAGATGGGTAGCCATTTATGATCTTCCACCTCACTTATGGGAAGTAGAGGTTTTTAGAGCCATTGCACACTCCATTGGATCCACTATCCAATTTTTTAGCCATGACACTCTCCATACTACCCAATACATTAAGGCTTTCTACGTCTTCTCTATTAAACATGCCATCACTTTAAGGCCCCTAAACTTGCTTAATGAGTTGAATGAGATTAATTATCATAATTGAATTCTTATAACCCTAATATAACCTTGTGATATGCTTTGAAATTATAATACAAGCTTAAGTTTCCAATTTGGACATTGTTTGAGCAAGTTGTGCAATTTTATGCACATTTGGGACTTTTCTACAATTTATCCAATTGAGAGGTTTTCTTTGCAATTTACACTTGAATTATATTCCTTGGATATTCTATCATCATTCTTGAGCTTGTTGAGACATATGGCACCTATTTAAACCTTGGTTTGAAGGTGTTTTCTCCAAGGATATATTAGGGTTTACCCCTTCACAGATGAGCTACCTTTAGTAGCTATCAACTAATGAATTATTTGATTGGCTGGGAAATTTGACAAAGGAAAGCTAAGTAGTTCTATACACATATTGGGGGAGCTTATTGTGTGTCTTATTGTATATTGTTAATAAATTAAGGCCATGGACACTTGGATAGATACTAGAACTTCAACTTTTTCTTTTTCTTTATCTTAAAGTTTCGTATACTTATCCCCAAGCACCAAAATTAGCCATTTTCTCTCCACCACTTCCCTCCTTCTCCCAACCTCATTCTCCCTATATGCTTCTATGAATTTTTATATCCAAGGAAGAAGAAAGTGGGGATCTTCTTGGAAAAAGGTCTAGGGTTGCAATTGACTTCATTTTAGGGTTAAAAAAGCTTCCTTCTAGTGATCTTGACCTAAACGAGTAAGAATTACCTTCTTTGCTCCATTTATTTCTTTGTTATCCTTCCTCCTAGATTTCTACAGGTCGGAATCTTGCTGTTCCAATGGTAGAAATTTCTCTAAAGCTCTAAAACCCTACCTTTCTTGCTCCTTATGCTTAGGGTTTGCTCATTTGATGAAGAAAGGTGCTAGATGGACGAATTCATAGCTTATTCTTGGATTTCCTACCCTACCTGCTCAAGTTTTCTTCTATTTGTTATTTTATCTTCTCATTAGAGGCAAGTTTTATAACTTGCTCCACATTTATTTCTTACCATAAGCTTGCTAGCTCATTTTCTTGCTTGAAAATGATGATTCGTGCACTAAAAAGCTATGCTTGACTTGGATTTTGATTTTTATAATGTTCCTTGTTCTGACTTCAATTATAGATGAACCTGTGATCATGTGTAAATTATTCCTAAGGTATAATATGACTTGAATCAGGTTGGTTTGACAACCTATGGTGCTAAGCACCTATCAACTAATGGTCAATTTAAGGATTTAAAGCTGATTTCTTCTACAAACCCATGACCCGATGATGGTACCATTGCAACAACCCTATGGTGTTGTCTTCATGATAACTGATGGTTGAGATCAAAGGTCTCAGATGATGGTGACAACCTATGGTCACCCCCCTTAGGTCAGGTTTTGGATCAATTAGAAGTTTAATGATCAACCATTAAGTACCCTACTGATGTTATCAATCAATGATGGCATTTTCTTAATATTTGATGTTGATTAATGAATATAGTGTTGATCTAACAACCTATGGTGATTTAATGGTCACTAATGATATTTTATCAGGTCTCTACAACCTATGGTGAGTTAAACATTTTAGTTGTAGAATCAATTAAGCCTTAGACCAATGGTTTCTTGGGCCACTTGATGCAATGGTCAGACATATACTGTTACTGTTGGTTTTAACATATGAATTTGAACCAATGGTCAAGATCTAATGTTTATTCTTCCAATAAGGTGGAATGATGGCAAATGTAATATGTTGGTCCTGATAATGTGATTTATATGGTTTCCTTTATATGATCAACTTAAGGAGCTTACTTGTTGACAATGGATGACTTCTTTTAACTGAATAGTCGAATGTGGGTTTTACCCTACTCTCAATGGAACTTTTTGTGTTGTTAATCAAGGGATGTCTAGGGTTAGATGGTTAATCTTTATAGAGAACAAATCAAGGACTTCATAGGTGGTTTATCCAATGTGTTTACTTATGTAAACAATCAATGGTCTTACCTTTTTAACATCCAATGGTTATGGGTGACATCGCGGTATGGTGATATGGGTTGAATGATGATGGGACAAATGGAGGGTTACCCTTAATAAGGTAGTCTTACCTATTCACTCATATGAATAGAAGGTATGATAACCATATTGTGTTGATATGTAACCTTAATGAGGTATAGCTTGTTATACCTAGCTTTAATATAACTAAATGATGGTAATTGGGTATGAATAGTCCTTGAATGACTAATACAATATTGGAGTACTCTGTTACTATTGTTGAAACCCTAGTATGCTATAACCCGATGGTTACACCTTGATTTATGTGTGGGTTAATACTTGAGAATAGTATGGAATGTGATGGTGATGCTTCACCTTATGCATCCATGATCCAATGGGGATGCCGTGAGTTAGGGTTTGGGTATAAGTGCAAATTAGTAACATTGATATAATTTATAATGTTGAACCTAATTATAATGCAAATATATAAAGATGAGTATTCATGTTTAACATTCTTATATGATGGAATGATGGTGGAATAACCTCCTTAATATGATCATAACCTTAATATGTTAATTGGTGGTTATCATAGCCACATGGTTGATACTTTCTTATGCTAAACATGTGCATTATGAATATGATGAGTGTTAATCATATCTAGATTCCTTGCATGTTGATATAATAAAGGAATGTTCTTAATGTTAATATAACCCTACTATGATATTTTTTAATATCTCCTAGCTCATTAATGCAATATTGTGTTGATCTGGTGTATTATATGAAAGTGATGTTGTTGAGCCTTTTTATAAGGCATGGAAAGATAATGATGATCTTGCAGGGAATAGTATGATGGTCTTAATGACCTTTGGGCATGGTTGAGCCCTGAATGAAGTGTAATCCTCTTGTGTTGATAAGGGTTGATACGCTGTGATATTGTGAAAAGGATTTATATCCTGTGATAGTATGATGGTATTAATGACCTTTGGGCATGGTTGAGCCCTGAATGAGATGTAATCCTCTTATGTTGATAAGGGTTGACACCATGTGATATTGTGAAAAGGATTTATATCTTGTGATAGTATGATGACTAGTGTGGTCTCATGAATGGAAAGTGAATAGTACCATGTGATGATGAGATGATATATTATGTTTCACACATTTTATATCTTTTAAAGTTGTGATATTTATGTGCTTGTTAGAAGTGAATTAGGGTTTGTATGTCCACTTGTTTCATGCATCCTTAATTCACCCAATTGGCATAACTAATCAAGTGAAACTGTAATCATGTAGTGCCTTGTGCCATAGATCCACCTGAGTGTTAGAATTTTGTAGATGGTGAAACGAGTATTCCTAAGGGAAACTCGGAGCACATACTACTGAGTATGTGGGGGTAGCAAGTTGAGGATATATCCTTGTCATCCACATTGCAGATTGTGGAGGTTGGCTATGATCATGCCTCATACATCTGATGTGATTGAGAATGGCTACGATCGTGTCTTGGTGATTATATATGTGACAAGATTGGAGGACAACTGCGGTTGTACCTCAGATGGTAGGGTATGCGTACCCACCTCCTTTTACTAGTGTCGTGACCTATATCAAGGACAGACTAGGCTGTTAACAGCTTGACCTTATGTGTCACTGTGGCAGACCCGTACTGACCGGGGGAAGAGAAGATCTTAGGAGTTCATCTCTTCCTAGATCTTGTATGGCACTGATTTCGACTTAGCAGTGGTCAGTTGGATTTTTAGTGGTATCCTCAAATTCCTCAGGGCATAATAAAAGATGTAATATAGTCGTGTAGCATATTTGTTTAGGGTTATACACAACATTTCACATTAGATGATAACCCTTGTTTGTTATCTTTACATAAAGATGATGCTTAGTGCAATTAAGAGATAGTCGATTTACTTATGTTGTGGATATGCTTAAGATTGTAGGTGTGTACATACAGTAGCCATGATTATGTTGATAACTATACTGATATTGCTGATTATAATCATGATGCTAGCTATCTCATGTTGTTAGTTATGCTTAGCATGCTAGCCATGCCTTTGTAACTAGAAATGCATATACTGCTAATCATGCTTATCCAGATAGTTGTGCTTATGTTGTTTGATCTTCTTATGATGTTGATATGTTCAACCAATTATACATGATCATGTTGTTAGCTATGATATGTTACTGGACTTGCTCATGACGCTAGATATGCATATGGTATTGAATTGCTTATATTGTCAACAAGATAAAGAATGATAGTCTGGCTAATGATCATAGTTGTTATCTGCTCCTTTATGTATTTTGTTAATCAACGGTATTGCTGATCTTATTTGTTATATCTGATTAAACTTCTTAACTATTTAATTACTTTAAAATCTTGTAATCAATAATCATTGTTGGAGGTTATATCTCTTGCTGGGACATGGGTCTCACCCTTGTGGTTCGCCACATCTTTTTAGGTAATCTAAAGTGACAGAAATAAACATGTGGCGGCAAAGAGGAGCTATAGTAATGAAATCTTTGAGAAAGTTGATTAGATGTCTAGTGTGTCCTAGAGTCGTCCCTGTACTCTCAGGTCCGGGCAGGAAAAGTTTGTATATGGTGTTTCAAATGAATCAAACTTTTGTTAGCATATTAATGATTATTTGTGTGGCATTTACAAACATTGTTCTCCTGTACATATATGTTGTGGCTAAGGTGATAGAACAATTTGTATCAAATTCTTGGCATAGTATGGATAAAAGAAAGATGTTGGGCTCTTATGCAAATGTTTCTGAGCAGGTGCTGACGTTGAAATTAGTTTAAATTTACCCATATTTTTGGGTATGTGATTAATTAGTGATCGATTGTGCTTTACATTTTGAGTAATCTCGTTTAATGTAATGGGTTCTCACAAGTTGGTATTAGAGCTTTAGGTTCAATGAGTCTACAGGGACACTAGGACTTAAGACTAGGATGATGTCTAAGTTAGGAACATGACACAAAAACAAGGTGCATACTGCCTAATCTCAGTACTTGGATGCCCGGGCTAGGTATTCAATTATTGAAGAAAGGTAAGTATGGAACTCTTAGATTGTTATCTTTCTAATTACTCTGATCAAGTAGTCATTTTGAGACAATCTAAAGAGCATAACGAATAAGAAATCATGGTGTGAATATCTCAATCCTACCTTAAAGAAGATGAGAATTGCATCATTATCTATCAGAACTTGAATGTTTGGTAAATATAAGAGAGAGATACAACACCATGGAATCTAAATCTAAATACAAATAAGGAAAAGAGGAGTTCTTGATGATGTGATTCAAGAAGATAATAAAGTAAAAGACATATAAGTCCATGCTTATAAAGTGAATCAAGGTATGAAATCCACATAAGATAGAGAGAACTCCTATAATAAGTACAAAATGAGAAGATGAATGGGAACAATGGCAAAGAAATAAGGTGGAACCTGAGTTAATCTCAGACCAACCTATGTGTGTAAGAAAGTGTTAATGAAAAATCAGCATGCCATGTGAAAGAAATTAAGGGAGATGATCCTAATTTAATGAAGAAAATGTGGAATATGAGTATTTACCTGCTGATAAGTGGTTGAAAAATATAATAAAATAAGAGAACATACCCAAGTGTGATAAATAGTCATCAAGGAAGGAGTAATGAGATATGTTAATCATGATGATTGCTATTCTAATGGCAAGGAACCAAAAATAAAAAAGGTAAAATGATACATAAGAAGTTGTAATATGCATAATGAAAATAGAATTGGTTACCTTTTTGCTAGTGACCCCTAAACAATGATGCTATAATGTGGGAAGTATGTTTCCCTTTGTGTCTTTCCTTTCTAGGACACAACTTTCAAGTGGATCATTGTCACTTGGTATGTGTGGATTTGTTATAAACATGAGGGTGGATAGCTTATTATAGAATAAGGTTTCTTGGACTATGGTTCTAAGATCATAAGTTTTTGATGAGTTTTCTTTTGAGCCTTCCAATAATTAGGAAAACTCCTCTTATATTTCTTTATATTTGTTATGTTGGTAAAAGAGGAGGAGATAATGATGTGAGTTCCCTATAGCACATGAGGTGGATACCAAGGTAATGAATCCTAGTATCCAAGATGTATCAACAGTATGAGAAATAGGTGAAGGTAATAGGATGAGGTGCAAAGTAAGTACCCATCTTTGTTTATCTTGGATTTCAGGGGCGAAATCACTGTTAAGGGTTTATAGTGGTAAGGCCCCTACACTTGCTTAATGAGTTGAATGAGATTAATTATCACAATTGATTTCTTATAACCCTAATCTAACCTTTTGATATGCTTTAAAATCATAATACAAGCTTAAGTTTCAAATTTGGTCCAATTTGGACACTGCTTGAGCAAGTTGTGCAATTTTATGCACATTTTGGACTTTTCTACAATTTACCCAATTGAGAGGTTTTCTTTGAAATTTATCACTTGAATTATATTCCTTGGATATTTTATCATCATTCTTGAGATTTTTGAGATATAGGGAACCTATTTAGACCTTGATTTGAAGGTGTTTTCTCCAAGGGTATTTTAGGGTTTACCCCTTCATAGATGAGCTACCTTTAGTACCTATCAACTAATGAATTATTTGATTGACTGAGAAATTCGACAAAGGAAAACTAAGCAGGTCTATACACATGGTGAGGGAGATTCTTGTGTGTGTTATTGTATATTTTTAATAAGTTAAGGCCATGGACACTTGGATAGATACTAGAACTTCAACTTTTTTCTTTTTCTTTATCTTAAAGTTTCATATACTTATCCCCAAGTACCAAAATGAGCCATTTTCTATCCACCACTTCCCTCCTTCTCCCAACCTCATTCTCCCTCTGTGCTGCTATGAATGTTTCTATCCTAGGAAGAAGAAAGTGGGGATCTTCTTGGAAAAAGGATCTAGGGTTGCAATTGACTTCATTTTAGGGTTGAAAAAGCTTCCTTCTAGTGATCTTGACCTAAAAGAGTAAGAATCCCCTTCTTTACTATGTTTATTTCTTTTTTTGTCCTTCCTCCTAGCTTTCTCCAAGTTGGAACCTTTCTGTTCCATGGTAGAAATTGTTCTAAAGCTCTAAAACCCTACCTTTCTTGCTCCTTATGCTTAGAGTTTGCTCATTTGATGAAGAAAGGTGCTAGATGGACGAATTCATAGCTTATTATTGGATTTATCACCCTACCTGCTCGAGTTTTCTTTTATATTAGATTTCATCTTCTCATTAGAGGTAAGTTTTATAACTTTCTCCACATTTATTGCTTACCATAAGCTTGCTAGCTCATGTTCTTGCTTGAAAATGACAATTCATGCACTAAAAAGCTATGCTTGACTTGGATTTCGATTTTTATAATGTTCCCTATTCTGAATTCAGTTCTAGATGAACCTGTGATTATTTTTACATTATTCCTAAGGTATAATATTACTTGGATCAGGTTGGTTTGACAACCTCTGGTGCTAAGAACCTATCAACAAGTGGTCAATTTTAGGGTTTAAAGCTGATTTCTTCTATGAACCCATGACCCGATGATGGTATCATTGTAACAACCCTATGGTGTTGTCTTCATGATCACTGATGGTCGAGATCAAAGGTGTCACATGATGGTGAAAACCTATGGTCACCCCTTAGGTCAGGTTTTGGATCAATTAGAAGTTTAATGATCAACCATTAAGTACCCTACTAATGTTATCAATCAATGATGACATTAGCTTAATATTTGATGTTGATTAATGAATATAGTGTTGATCTAACAATCTATGGTGATTTAATGGTCAATAATGATAGTGTATCAGGTCTCTACAACCTATGGTGAGTTAATCATTGTAGTTGTAGCATCAATTAATCCTTAGACCAATGGTTTCTTGGGTCACTTGATGCAATGGTCAGACCTATACTGTTATTGATGGTTTTAACATATGAACTTGACCCAATGGTCAAGATCTAATGTTTCTTCTTCGAATAAGGTGGAATGATGGCTAATTTAATATGTTGGTCTTGATAATGTGATTTATATGGTTTCCTTTATATGATCAACTTAAGGATCTTACTTGTTGACAATGGATGACTTCTTTTAACTGAACAGTCAATTGTGGGTTTTACCCTACTCTCAATGGAACCTTTTGTGTTGTTAATCAAGGGATGTCAAGGGTTAGATGATGACTCTTTCTAGAGCACAAATCAAGGACTTCATAGGTGTTTATCCAAGGTGTTTACTTATGTAAACAATCAATGGTCTTACCTTTTTAACATCTGATCGTTTTGGGTGACATTGTGGTATGGTGATATGGGTTGAATGATGATTGAACAAATGGATGGTTACCCTTAATAAGGTGGTCTTACCTATTCACTCATATGAATAGAAGGGATGATAACCATATTGTGTTGATATGTAACCCTAATGAGGTATAGCTTGTTATACCTAGCTTTAATATAACTAAATGATGGTAATTGGGTATGAATAGTCCTTGAACGACTAATACAATCATGCAGTACTCTGTTACTATTGTTGAAACCCTAGTATGCTATAACCTGATGGTTACACCTTGATTTATGTGTGGGTTAATACTTGAGAATAGTATTGAATGTGATGGTGATGCTTCACCTTATGCATCCATGATCCAATGGGGATGTCGTGAGTTAGGGTTTGGGTATAAGTGCAAATTAGTAACATTGATATAATTTATCATGTTGAACCTAACTATAATGCAAATAGATAAAGATGAGTATTCATGTTTAACATTCTTATATGATGGAATGATGGTGGAATAACCTCCTTAATATGATCATAACATTAATATGTTAATTGTTGGTTATCATAGCCACATGGTTGATACTATCTTATGCTAAACATGTGCATTATGAATATGATGATGGTTAATCATATCTAGATTCCTTGCATGTTGATGTAATAAAGGAATGTTCTTAATGTTAATATAACCCTACTATGATTGTTTATGAATATCTCCTAGCTCATTAATGTAATATTGTGTTGATCTGGTGTATTATATGCAAGTGATGTTGTTGAGCCTTGTTATAAGGCATGGAAAGATAATGATGATCTTGCAAGTAATAGTATGATGGTCTTAATGACCTTTGGGAATGGTTGAGCCCGAAATGAGGTGTAATACTCTTATGTTGATAAGGGTTGATACCCTATGATATTGTGAAAAGGATTTATATCCTTTGATAGTATGGTGGTCTTAATGACCTTTGGGCATGGTTGAGCCATGAATGAGGTGTAATCCTCTTGTGTTGATAAGGGTTCACACCATGTGATATTGTGAAAAAGATTTATATCTTGTGATAGTATGATGACTAGTGTGGTCTCATGAATGGCAAGTGAATAGTACCATATGATGATGAGATGAGAAATTATGCTTCACACATTTTATATCTTTTGAAGTTGTGATATTTATTTGCTTGTTAGAAGTGAATTAGGGTTTATATATCCACTTGTTTGATGCAACCTTAATTCACCCAATTGGCATAACTAATCAAGTGAAACTCTAATCATGTAGTGCCCTATGCCATAGATCCATCTGAGTGTCGGAATTTGCCATATGGTGAAATGAGTATTCCTAAGGGAAACTTAGAGCGCATACTGTTGAGTATGTCGAGGTGACAAGTTGAGGATATATCCTTATCATCCACAATGCAGATTGTAGAGGTTGGCTATGGTCATGCCTCATACATCTGATGTGATTGAGAACAGATGCGATCGTGTTTTGGTGATTATATATGTGACAAGATTAGAGGACAACTGTAGTTGTACCTCAGATGGTAGGGTATGCGTACCTACCTCCTTTCACTGGTGCCATGACCTGTACCAAGGATGGACTAGTTGTTAGCAGCTTGATCTTATGTCACGTTGTGGTGGACCTGTACTGAATGGGGGAAGAGAAGATCTTAGGAGTTTGACTCTTCCTAGATCTTGTATGACACTGATTTTGACTAAGTAGTGGTCAGTTGGATTTTGAGTGCTATCCTCAAATTCCTCAGGGCATAATAAAATATGTAATACAGTTGTGTAGCATATTTATTTAGAGTTATACACAACGTTTCATATTGAATGATAACCCTTGTTTGTTATCTTTACAGAAAGATGATGCTTAGTGCAATTAAGAGATAGTAGATATACTTATGTTGTGGATATGCTTAAGATTGTAGATGCATACATACAGTAGCCATGATTATGTTGATAACTATATTGATACTACTGATTATAATCATGATGCTAGCTATCTCATGTTGTTCGTTATGCTTAACATGCTAGACATGCCTTTGTAACTAGAGATGCATATACTGCTAATCATGCTTATCCAGATAGTTGTGCTTATGTTGTTAGCTCTTCTTTTGATGTTGATATGTTCAACCAATTAGACATGCTCATGTTGTTAGCTATGCTATGTTACTAGACTTGCTCATGATGCTTGATATGCATATGGTATTGAATTGCTTATATTGTTAACAAGATAAATGATGATAGTCTGGCTAATGATGATAGTTATTATCTGCTCCTTTATGTAGTTTGTTAATCAACAATATTGTTGATCTTATTTGTTATATCTGATTAAACTACTTAATGATTTAATTACTTAAAAATGTTGTAATCAATAATTGTTATTGGAGGTTATATCTTTTGCTGGGACATGGGTCTCACCCTTGTGGTTCGCCATATCTTTTTAGGTAATCTGAAGTGACGAAAAAAAACATGTGGCAGAAAAGAGGTGATATAGTAATGAATCTTTGAGAAAGTTGATTAGATGTCTAGTGTGTCCTAGAGTCATCCTTGTACTCTCAGGTGCGGGTAAGAAAAGTTTGTATATGGTGTTTCAAATTAATCGAACTTTTGTTATCATATTAATGATTGTTTGTGTGGAATATACGAATATTGTTCTCCTGTGCATATATGTTGTGGCTAATGCGATAGAACAATTTGTATCAAATTCTTGGCATAGTGTGGATAAAAGAAAGATGTTGGGCTCTTATGCAACTGTTTCTAAGCAGGTGCTGACATTGAAATCAGTTTTAATTTACCCATGTTTTTGGGTATGTGATTAATTAGTGATCGATTGTGCTTTATGTTTTGAGTAATTTTGTTTAATGTAATGGGTTCTCACAATCACCTTACCTGCCTCCATCAAAATCAGGCTCATAGAAAAGATCTATAAGATAAAGCTCACTATAAAGAACCCAACTATAGTTTCCACCACCTTCTCTGTCATTGGTAATCACCCACCGTCGTGGTTTTTCTTGACTAACTCCAAAAAAAACCTTTACTACAATGAGAAAGACAAATAAGAGGAATATGGTCTGGGAGAGGAAAACTTCAACTACCCTTTCAAAGGCTGACACCAACCAATCTACCCAAAACAAGAGACCTAGGATGTCCTCCCCATCAGTGGATAGCAACAACTATGCACTCCATGACACTTTCAAACCATTTCCATTTCACAACAACAACACAGATAACACCACCATAATAGACTTTGATATTGTTCAGAAACTCAAAATTGCTATCATTGATGAGATTCGATCTCCTTAGAGTCCTAAGAAGAAATGCAAAGAGAAGGCACACATCATAATCTCAACCATCAACTCTCTTTCAAAAACACCAGAAGTTTTAACAAAGAGGAACTACTTTGCCACCAAAGAACCAAGTATATCCGCTTCACATCATAACAACTCTTTTCATAATACTTTTCAGCCATTACTAGAATCAACTACTACTTCTAATTGTGATAAACAAATCAATAATATAGAAGATATTGCATCATGGTCAGACATTCTATCATTCATGCTATTTGCATATAAGCTAGGTATCACATTTGATGATGAGATAGTAGTACATAATTCCCTAGATGACATAGAGAAATTCATGGACTGGAGAAACCACAGACAGATTCATAACAACTACACCATTTTAGAAAACCTTCATATTAATTGATCATCGGATCTGATAGCATCAACTTTCACGATGAAAATATTATCATGGAATGTCTGTGGTGCATCTAACCTTTATAGGAGAAAATAAATCAGAAGAATATATATATACATATATATACATATATATATATATAATATTAGCATTGTCACCATTCAAGATACAAAAACTTCACTCACACCATTTGTCTTAAAAACAATAGGGGGTAAACACATCAACTCATGGTACCATATTCCACTGGTAGGTTTCAAAGGAGGTAGAGTTATAGGCATAAATAAAAACTCATTCACCATCACATATGCTGAGATTTAGTAACTTCTCCATCACATCTCATATCAATAACAAAATAGATTCACTAGAATGATACTTCAGGGGGGTCTCTAGGGAACCCAACTCAAACAAAACCACATACATTGAAGAGATTAAACACATCATGAGAAGGTTCGCTTGCAAACTATGGCTCCAGGGAGGAGACTTTAACCTCATCACACAATCTACTTATAGAATAAACCTATCCCACCAGACTGCACATATGCAATCATCTGACAGAATTTCAACCAGCTCCTTATGCAACACAACCTGATAGATATCCTCCTTCTAATGCACATTTCACCTGGCATCAAAACCAGTCATGGGCTAGGGTAGACCACTTCTTTTGCACACCCTCATGGGAAGACCTATACCCCCACTCTTTTGTTTCCATTTCACATAGACCTATATCTGACCACTTCCCTATCGTCATTGATACTAAACCCATAATATGGGTCCACAGTCCATTCCATTTTGAAAACGTTTGGGTTCTTGACCCTAATTTTCTGGAATTATGCAAACAAACTTGGTATACATCAGATACTTCCATTTCTGAACCAGGTTACCATATACACAATAATACCAAAAGAATCAGGGTTGTACTCAAGTCTTGGCAAAAACAAAAACATGGGAACATCAAGCACAAACTGGATGACCTAGAACAACAACATCTCCTTGTAGACAGTGACCCTACAACCAATCTTGCCCTCACTCTCACCATTAAAATGAGGATAGAACACATCCAAAACTATATTGATACTATATGGAAACAACAAGATAAAATCATATGGGCTACAGAAGGAGATAAAAACACAAAATTTTTCCACAAAACTTGTAATAGCAATGCTCGCAAAAACATCATTCCTAGACTAAACATTGAAGACACTATCACCTCCAATAAACATGTGATTATACAACATATTGTCAAACATTTTGAACATATCTTTAATATAGGACACGAACCCACATTTCTTGACTCCATCAACTGGTAATACATCTGTAATAAAACCATCCCATCCCCCCTCAACACCATCAAATACTTCGACTTAGAGGAACTAAATGATGCCATCTCTTCTCTAGGTAGGAACAAATCACCAGGACAATACAATCTAAACATTGAATTATATCTAGCAAATTGGAACCATATTAAAGGAGACTTCTTGAGACTCCTCCAATCTTTCTAAGATTATGCAAATGTCCACTAACACATCAAAACACTCACCATACCAACATAGCCCTCATAAAAAAGTGAACCACCCTAATCTGATCACACAATTCTGACCTATCGGTCTCGTCAACACATCCTATAAAATCATTGCAAAATCATCAGTAATTGCATCAAACTACAACAAGAAGAAGTGATTACACATAACAAAAAAGCTTTCCTTAAATAGAATAACATCCATGATGCCTTCATTATGGTCAATGAAACCCTTCACCTTTGTTACAAAAACAAGACACCAGTTATAAAAATCAAACTGAATTTTGAAAAATCTTTTGACTTTGTTAACATGAACTGTCTTATCCATACTATGACTGGATATGGATTCCCAAACAAATGGATCAATTGGATTTATGCTTGTATCTCCACCAACAACTTCTCCACCATCATCAATGGTACACTATTTGGACACTTCTACAATACCAATGGTCTCAAACAAGGAAACCCACTCTCCCCACATCTCTTCATCCTGATCACATCAATCCTCACCAACATGATCAAGCTAGGAACCAGGCGTGGCCTCATTACATCACATGTTGAATGTTTTGATAACATAATACAATTTTATGATGATGCCATGATCCTATTTAAACCTGAAGATGACACTATCATCAATACCATTTGAATCATTGGCCTCTTTTATTACATCTTGGGTCTCAGAATTAACCTTAAAAAATCATCCATTATAGGTATCAATACTCCCATTGAAGTCATCAACATATATAGATCTTTACTCCAATGTAAGATTGAATACTTTCCAGTTCTGTATCTTGGCCTGCCTATCTCCCCCCATCCCTCAAAACATAGTCTGTGGGTCCCTATCATTGATAAAATCAAACCCAAACTTCATTCTTGGAGCAATACTTCCTCAACCTTATCACTCAACTCACCTTTCTTTACAGTGTGATTATGCCCATCACCACACACTACCTCAGCTGCATCCCCTTACCTGCTAAATCCTTGAAACTGATAGACTCTTTAGAATAAAGTTTCTATGGAACCATTACAACAAATATCCATGAAAAGAAAATGATGCATTTGGTTAACTGGGATACCATACAAGCACCAATTGAATATGGAGGATGGGGTATCATAAACATCAAGGTTCATGTCTTATGCCTTATCACCAATATCATAAACACCCTCACATCCAACACAGATAAAATTTGGAAGCCACTCATTCTCCATAAATACTACAAGAATTCCACCCCATAGCACAAAACTAATAGGCACATATCTTCACCACTCTGAAGATACATCAACAAAAACTTAGATATCATCACAAACCTGATAAACTCTCCTCACCATGCCTACATGAACATAAACTTTTGGAGCGACCCTTGGCATCATGACAACACTATTTAAAATCTTATATGTCAATTCCACATACCAACTTCTATGAGGAGCATCAATACATCCAGAGAACTACAACTTCTGATCAACAATTGACAAAACTTCCTCAAAATACACCTCTCAAATAACCTCAACTCTGGCTATATTCTAGGAATTATGCAAGACCTTGAATACAACATAGCCAATAAGATCTCTTGGAAATGGGGGCCAAAATATACACCTAAAAAGCATACCTACACCTAACATATAGATGACACATTTCAGAGATGAGTACTACATGGAAAATGAAATGGCCACAAAAATATTAAATTTTCTTCTCTCTTATATCAAAAAATAAGATTTTCACAGACCATAATCTCAACAAAAGAGGATTTCAGGGGCCCACCAGGTTTTATTTGTCTCATACTGCTGAAGAAACAACACATCATCTCTTCATTACATGCCCACATACTTTGGTCTTCCGACACAAATACTTCTCGCCACACTCACTCAGAGACTTCATATACTCACCTAGAAAGATTTTACACATTCATCCAAATAGCACAAACCATATGACATCTGACTTAATTATAATCGTCCTTTGGAATATTTGGATAGAGAGAAACTTAAGAAAATACCAAAATGCTATCCGTTCATAGCAACAAATACACACAAAAATTGAATACTCCTTATATATTAACTTGCATTGCAGGACTAACATCCACATCAGCACAGGTGATAGGAGATGAAGAGGACTAGGTAATGGAAGATGACCAGATGATTATCTTTGGAAATCACAATGGCGACGGTTGCTACACCTTAAAGGAAATCATGGCAGATGACATAGGATTTTGATCTATATTTTGGCACTCTGATCAACACCCAGATATTTTTTCGGCACTTCCCTTACTGCACTTTGAGGTTCATTATGAAGGGGTGCCTCCCTCGGAACACTACATCCTAGGTTTCTATTTCTATCATCATGTTTACATTTCTCATTTGACTTTGGAGCACATCCTCAGGATGTCATTTCCCCGGTGGAACATCTTGTATTATCATATTTATAGGTGCTATTTGTAAATATTTTTATTAATGCATGAACTAATTTATCAAAAAAAAATTCTACAACTAATTAAGGAACTCTGTGGCTAGGGTTATCATTGGGGAGGTATTATCCATTTACCATTTATCCATACCCTATAGAATAAGGGTAAGGGTAAATGTTTTTTTACCCGTTCTCCATTTATCCTTTCTCCGTTTCCCCACCAAATTAAACGGAAAGGGTAATGTATGGATTTTATGGATACCTTTTTACCCTTTCACTCACATTTATTTAACAAAAATATATAATTATTATAGAAGCTTCTAGTGAAATTTTCACCCTATTTTTCCAACATGAATGTTTGATAATTACGACTTACCTCCCACCTCCACTTGCACTCAAAACCTTGTAGTATATTATTATTAAATATTGAACCAGTTGGTGAGGATGTGGAATAACGCAAAAATGATGAGCATGATTATGCGACTTTTTCATTGTTTCTTATCTATTTTTTAAAATTGTATCGACATCCTTTCTATGGAGCATGTCTCATCTCTATCCCATGAGAAGTGAGTGATTGCTACTTTGAAGACTAGTAGTGATGAGAAACTTCTCTGCAAAGGTCGACCCGACATAATAGTTGAGGGTAAAATCAATAAGAGAGCATCCTCAATCTACTAAAATATAACCCCATTGACTTGATTGTAAAAAGATATTTCTTTTTTATTCTTAGACCAATGTCAGACATATTACACAAGTATAACTTTTGGCATGTTTATATTCACATTTGTGAAAATACAAGTTAAGAAAGATGTGACTTAATCTAAGTCACCCTAGGTACCACTTTAGAATAAGTTGATCATTTTATATAACTCTTTTTATATTAAAATTATTTTATATAACTCTTTTTATATTAAAATTATCCGTTTATGCTTTACCCTACCCGTTTACTCTGTGGGGAAGAAGATAAGGATAAGAAGAGGATAAAGGTACTGAGATGGTTGAAACGTTCTCCTGAAACCCAGAGCACCGTCGAAAATGTAACAGCAACGGCGGATGGCGACGGCTCCTCATCATTTATGTGCTGGTAGATCAAGATCAACATTAAATCCTATTAGACATTATGCAATAATGCAATGACCCACTACGGAGCAACTGACAATTCCCAAAAGAAGGCCTACTCAGCAGTAGCTCCTGCGTAGGAAATTTGATTGTCTTAAACGTCCTTTTTAGTAGGAATGAGTTTTTACTTTTGATTCTATGATGTCCATCTGCAATAGCTTCTTGGTGGACAAGTCTTTTTATCAAACAAGGTCATTTAACACACTTAGCTTCTCGATGCCCAAAAAAAATCCCAAACTCATGGTATAAGTTAGAAGTATAAAGCTCCCCATTATTTTTTTTTATTACCGGGGAAACCCACACTCCTAGACGGAGACCCAGATAGCAGGGATGGTAAACCCGGGAGACCCGTGTGCCCGCACATCGGTATCTCAATAAGTCGCATCAGAGGCCGACTGACGCTGCAGAAAATTCATTTCCGAGCAGCGCTTCCAGCGAGAGTCAAATATAGGACCCTTCGTGAGGGGCTCCGAGCTACGACCAGCTGGGCTATTGCTCGCCGGCAAAGCTCCTCATTGTTATAAGTTCATTTATCGTACCTCTATTCTGTTAGTTACGTAGTTCACTATTCTACAACAAAGGATTAAGGAATTCCGTGGCTAGGACTATCAATGAGGAGATTATTAGTTGTTTACCCTTTATCCAGTATAAGATAAATGTTTTTGTAACTAATTCCTCATTTATCATTTCTCCATTTTCCCGCCACATTAAAAGGAGATGGTAAGGTATGGACTTTATGGATACCCTTTTACCCATATTTATTTAACAAAAATATATAATTATTATTGAAGTTTCAAGTTAAATTTTCATCCTATTTATCAACAAGAATGCTTGTTGGTTGCAGTTTAACTCCCATCTCCACTTATACTCATAAGTTTGCAGTACATTATTATTAAATGTTGAACCAGATGACACGACTGCGGAACAATGAGAAAAAAGATGAGCACACACTCCCTTAGCCTCTGCTCTACTTATTCAATCATGTGGCTTCCCCATTTTTTCTTATCTGTGATTTAAAATTGCATTGGTATCCCTTCTATGGTGCGCTCCTCATCTGTATCCCATGAAAAGTGAGTGGTTGCTTTTTTGAAGACCAGTGATGACGAGAAACTTCCTTGCGGATGTCGATCGAACAGAATGGTTGAACCCTTTTGCATAATATTTTTTTACTTGGCCCTCATCTGAGGGTAAAATCTATAATAGAGCTTCCTCAATCTGCTAAAATATAACCACATTGACTCGACTGGAAAAAGATACTTCATTTTTATTCTTGGAACAATGTCAAACATATTACACAAGTATACCATTTGGCATGCTTATATTCACATTTGTGAAAATGCAAGTAAAAAAAGATGCGACTTAATATTTATCACCCTAGGCACCACCTTAAAATAAGTTAATATTTTTATATAATTCTTTTTACATCGAAATTATTACGCTTTATCCTGTGGGGAAGAGGGTAAAGACAAGAGAAAGATGAGAATACTGTTGAAAAAGATAATTATTCTTATCCTTACCGGTTACCCTCTGGAGTAAAAGGACAAAGACAGAGCCTTACCCTCTCCATACTTCCCCGCTGACAGCCCTATACGTAGCTTCCCAGCCTAGAAGTTCGGTTCCCAATTATGATAGCTCTTCTTTGCCTTCTACATAAGTATCGTCGTGTGATCTGTACTATTTGGCCACTTCCATTGCTTTATTGGTAGTTGTCATGGGGATGGCGTTTCCAACTATTTATTTGTTGATTAATATCACCTTAATGCAACGACATAGCCAGGAATCACAGAGTGGGTAGGCACTTTATTAGCTGCCACTCGGAGACTAAAATGTGTGAAATCTGAAAGCTCCAATGTATCAGAACTCTAACCTAAAAGGTATGAGATGTCCTTACCTAAGGTAACATTTGTTACACATAAAATCAAAGTACGTTACCATGTTAGATTTTTATGCCATTAATGATTCTTTGTTCGCATCCACTCATATGTAGTATTCTCATCCTCAATCACACACTAGGAAACCAAAGAAAATAGAAAATAAGAGGTAAATTGTGTTTCAGTAATCCCTAACAAAGTGGAAGCGTAAACTTGTAACTTGTAACACATTCTATCCCAGGTTGTTGTCTTTTAGGATATCTCCACGGTCCATCTTGATCGTGCAAATATTTTTTGTTTGCACTACTAACTTGTCTACTAAGTATTTAAAGTCATTAATAAGATTGAAAAGGATATATAGAAGATGTTTAAGCCATGTGTAACATGTTTAGATGCTTGTAAATTAAATTGTTTATAGTTTCATGAGTTTTATAAGTACAACTGTACAACTTGATAGCACAAATGTAAGAACAAGTGTAGAAAGAACAAACACTATCACAAACTTAGTTTTGAACTATAACAGCCACTAGGATAGTTAGATGGCATTCAGAAACAAAATTGAGTAGTTTTCACAAATTTAGTAAATCTTTAAACAAACTATTTTTAATTGAGATATAGTTTGACTAAAAATCTTGTTGATTGGACTGTAGTTTGATCGAGATATAATATTTACACCAATTGTGGTGTCAAATGAGTGATGGTCTAAGCTTAGGCTAACCAAATGAATTGTAATTTGACCGATTCACATTCTACCCACATTTTAGTTAGTGTAGAGTTAGTTATTTCCAAAATCTATCATACAATGAGAAATTAGGCAATTATCTTGTCCTAAATGCTTCCAACAATCTTCCGATGTGTTATATATATGTATATTAATGCCATAGGACAATGGAAATACTCTTGAGAAAATTTCTACATATGGTATCATTTTAGCATAGAATCATATTTTGTAAATTGTAGATGCTTTCAAGTTAGACATTGTTTAGCTCTTCTTAAGTGTTCTACTACACATCAATCATTCCCTAAACCCATGTGGAGTATGTTCCTCACTTTTTCACTAGTGTTGTACTTGTAATTAATGTGAGAGTGTTGTACTTTCCTTTCTTCCTTATTGTTTCCTTATTTATTTTGAGCTACTTCTTATGAGAAGGTTGTATCTAAATTTGGTAGGAAATAAACAACCTTCTATAAGAGTGGTCTTCTACAACCAACAAAGAAGAGGTGATGAAAATTATCCTTGTATTGGAAATTAGGTAGGTTTTGATTTACATGAGTTGATGGTAATAATAATAAATTATGGCAAGGACCCTGACCTGGGTTTTGGACTAACCCTATTTGTTTTGCCTACGTAAGTTCTTTAAAACTCTAATCTAATACTTTGAGGTGTTTTTTAATCATGTGACACACTTATTTTTCAAGCTTAGATCTATTTGGATAATGTTTGAGCAACGTTTGCTTGTTTTGAACCAGAGTGCAATTTACCCAAGATGAGGGGTTGTTGTAACGACCCACACTTTTGAGTGTCTAAAAGACCTTAAAGTCACAGATCGTCAATCATAATTTCCAGGATCAGATTCATGAAATAATACAAAATAGTAAACAATTTCTATTAATGATCAAATATTTACATGTTTAGATAAAAAGCTCCTCTAAGGAGTTACATAACTTTTAAACAGAATTAACTTTTACAGGTGTGAAGATAAACCATTAAGACTAAACCTTCATGATTAAACTGTAGTGTCTTCAACATCTATATCTGTACCCTCATGTCCACGCTATCAAGTATATCTGATACCTAAAATGTTGACAAACAAATACTCGATCAGTATATTTCTATACTGGTACGTGGATTCAAACAATAATCACAAGTACAGATATAAGAAAACATCTTTATCTTGAATATAAACTCATTTTCATATTCTAACCCTTATCTGGTCCACTACCTCAGGTGTAATCACTGTCCCTCCGGGGCTCGTGTGCATTACCCTTAAGATTAGTCTGACCTAGGGTTCAGAATGTAATTATTTGCTTTACATGATACTCATATGAACTTTATAGTTTGCAAGAACTAAATAAACAAGCAAGTTGTTTATTTGTCGTTCAATCTCATCGAGAAACATCGGCAATCTCGGAATTCGATACATGTATTCATAAGAGTAACCACGTACCTTTGTCATGCAGAAACCATGTAGAATATATCACATGTACTTTAAGAGTGTATCCAAACATCCAAACAACAAAACATTCAATCTAAAATATACATACTACATATGTGTCACCATGTATTCACGCTACATTAATCAGATCTAGATTCGCTCCTAAACTAAGGTTTAGGGTAACTCTCGTTTGGACTAAGGATTAGGGTTACAAATCCTAATTCTATTATATCATGGTTTCTAATATTACAACTCAATCATCCATGTTAGGTTAAACCTTGATTAGGATCTTAAGCATATTAAACTATTCGTGACACCTAAATCACATTATTATCATTAAGATCATAGCAAGATATCTATGTTGGTTGTAAAACCCTAATTAGCATGAATAAGATTACTAATCTAGAATCATCCATTATTCAACATTATCAAGGTTTTAATCATTATACATGGCAAGATCAGGTGTTATCTCAATGTAACTAAATCTACTCAATTAATCATCAGTTTTAGGAATCCAGGTTTCTCTTTATACTAATCACATTATCACATGTATTACATATACTTTTGGAACAAGAATCTTAATTAGACTCTAATTATATTTGCTTTGTATTCCTCTTGTTCTCTTGATCAATTTTCATATAAAGTTTGTCGAATTCCGAATTACCAGTCATTATCTATGAATTTTGCAAACTAACCTTATTTGGGCCAATCAGGGCTTGACACGTCAGCGAGCTTGCTTCCTCTTCTATTACCTGTTACTGACTCACGGATCAGGTTTTTGATCCGTTTACCCGCCAACCCGAACCAGGCCCTTGCTTCTTCTTCACGCGTACGATTATGCGTGCACAAGTCTCGCTTGAGACGCCGCAGCCAGACAGACATGTGCCAGCGCCCACCATGCTTCGGCTTATTGCCATTACCACTGGCTTCACTTCTCACTCATCACCACTCCATCCTCTTTCCAATCCTCGAATTCACTGCTCTCGGCCATGACAACACAGGCGCGGCGATGCCGCACGACTGCCACTGTCGGCTGGCGAATGACCAGCCTCAGTCTGACTCCTCCACCTTGACTCCGCCTGCCGCTACAAGCTCCGCTCTCTCAGACCTTCCTACCACCGTCACCGTCCCTCTCAAGCGTCCCTCTATCCGTAACCTGCCGTAGGTGCGGGTTGGTCTAGCAAGGCTGACTACCTTTGCCTCTACTGTGTTGCAACCACGCAGGCGAGATCTCTTCATGCGCGACCATCTTCTCCGGTACTACAACCATGATGCAACTTGTCACCTCCTCCTATCCCTCCTTCTTCCTTTGCAGTCATACGGACCAAGATCTCTTCCTGTATGCTCATCTATAGATCTCATCATGGTAGGAAGCTGTGTTCACACCTGCCGCAAGCACCCACTGTGTGGCGCTTCACGACAGCCGACCTACGGCCTCGAGGCCCCAGGCGGTGATGCCTAGGGAGCCATGATCGGAGATGATGCCATCCTCGTGAAGGTTGAAGGGGAAGGTTATAAGGAAGAGAGTATGACACATAGTACTAATGGTCGTCGGGATTGCAGAACCCTGGAGCAGCAGCTCTCCCAAACCCTTCCTCAGCGATTCTACGCACACAACGTTGTCATCCTTCCTTCACCTTGCAGGAGTGTTCGTTGGCTCAGGGCACCGCCCGTTACAAGTTTCCCTTGCTCAGAATTGTCATCCTTCTTGGACGCTGGTTTGCACCATGGTACGTTTTTGTTGTCAGCATGCAAGTAGGGAGGAAGGCGATGAAGATGGAGAAAGAGTTTCTCGGAGAAACCAACTTTGTACCCCCTTCACAGAGTTCTAGTCCCATATATATACATTGTTCACAGAACCCCCTTCAATAGCCATGCCTCTTCAGGGCTTCTTTCCTTCTCGTTTCCCTTCTCTCCTCTTCCTTGATAGACATAGAATTGTTTCCTTCCCTAAGTATTACAAGATAATGTTTAGGAAGTTATTAATTATATTCCCCTTTCTCTTGCCTTATATTGGCCTCCTTCATGATTATGGAGAGCCTTCATGGGAAAGCATTTTTAATTATAAAGAGATTATTTAATAGAATTCCCATATGGCAACAGTGATAACCCGAAGGAAACATGCACAATCTAGATAGTTCCTTTTTATCTCTCTTCGATATATCCTTGCATCAATTATCGAAACTTATTAATTTCCTTTTCCTTTTCGAATTATATTTATTCTATTGGGATCTAATGTGATACCTTTCCCATAAAAAGCTTGTTCCTTTTGAACATTAATACCATTATCCCACAATATATCTTTTTTATAGAATTTCCCATTCTATCTCTTATTCAACATTTTAATGGATTATTGCAAACAAAAACCTTTTTATTTCTTTAAATTGTCACAAGGATAATATTATTCCATAAATAATATCATACAGGAAAATTATTTATCAGAACATGCTTTATATTTATATCATTCAATTTTTTTTATCAAAATTGGGGATATAACATTCACCCCTCCTTAAAAGGAATTTTGTCCTCAAAATTTAGGCCTGCTAAGCCTAGGTGAATGATACTCATCTTATGTTTAAAACTTAGAGTTATCACCCTACTTAAATGGCTTAACCACTTTTCATTAGAATATCAATTTTCATTTTATTACTAAGATAGGCACTTGAATTGAAATTCAAGTATATCCCCATCTCTAGTATATGCATGTTATCATCATTTGATTATTACTTGATGATTTCTCTTCTCACCTAGGTTTCCAACCTATTATTCATTATTTTCACCCAAGGGTGAGGTGACACCTCTAACCCTAGTTCATGTCATTACACATTCATCTTAAGACATTTATTCTCAATTTTAATCATAATGTGTGTCTATCCAATCTCCCTTCCTCATAATGAGATGAAATAAGCATTTGACTGCAGCCCAAACACAAAGTTCATTCCATTCCAAGAGCGGAGATTGTACATCCACATATTACCTTGCAATTTCACGCATTAAGTTGAATCATACTCTATATGACTCTAAACTTACTTGTTCTTAATTTTATATCATTCTTATGTTCCATGAAGTCTAGTGTCCCTTTTCTTACTCTTAAGTTAGGTCACAACTCTTAAGTTTTTTTTTCATGACTTCTTTATATCTTTTATATTTACATCTCGTGTATCATTATGAGCCTTAGCCAAACCCTTAGGGTCTCTAGGGGTATAGGTACTCTTTTGGAGTGATCTCATCCTTATGCATCAAGGGAGTGTCTTTCACATTTACCCATTAGGCTACATGATCATCATGTAGGTTGCTAATCTCCTGAGACATGGACCTTGAGCAAACTCAGCTGTTACCTCCCGACCACATGGTCATGTGCATTCAGGGCACAATCAACTCCCAACCCATCGGTCCTATGTACCTCGAATACACCCTACTTGACCCTAGGATTGCATTAGGACTCTACCCTCCCTAAGGGTTTCTTTTGAGATGTCACATCTTTTAAGCACATTATTCTCTTATTTAGTTCTTTAACCCGGATTGCCTCCATCTCTCTCTTTTGAGTACACATAATGCAATGTCGTCCCATCATTGGGCTCGGGCCACCTTCCCTCCAGGGCTTGGTGCCATGTCGGTCTTCCCTCCTGGGCTTGACCTCTGTGATCTTCCCCTCCAAGGGCTTGATCCTAAACAACTGCATTGTGGACTTAGGCCACCTTCCCTCCCGGGCTTGGTGCCTGCCTGGTATTCCCTCCTGGGCTTGACCATTTCATGACCTTCCCTCCTGGGCTTGGTCGTCCACTTAGGCCACCTTCCCTTCTGGGCTTGGTGCCTTACTGGTCTTCCCTCCTGGGCTTGACCAGTTGTGTCACTCAGAGTTTGCATCCTTGGGTTCAAAGAATATAAGTTCTTTCATTTTTTTAATCTTTAACTCTTCACCCCTCTAGGTGAGGATTAAGGTTATCTCAATACTTAAATATGTTTATTCACTTACCTTTTAAGGGAGTGTCCTAGCCTAGGGTGCCTTTTTGGCTCATAGGAGGGGGTTAAGCTCTCTAGCCACAACTTGATCCCAAGATCTAGGTTTTGCCTCCCTCATAGGTCATCTTCCCACTCTTGGGTTGACCCACCCTAGGTTGGCACACTAACCCTAAAGGTTTCTTAGACACCTCTTTCTTTTATCGTTAGGCATAACTTTTATCATTATAACATGTAAACCCATAATTGCTCAACCTCTGGAATACCCCCTCATGGTCTCTGTCCATTTAATGAACTTGGGTCACCTTCCCTCCAAGGCTTGGTGCTACCTCAACCTTCCCCTCCAAGGGCTTGGCCACCATCACAAAACTTCTAGAGACAACATGAGGAGTTTGAGCAAGTTATATAAACTTTTAATTTTTACATATCTATATATACAACTATTGGGTTTTTATATCTCTTAAGACTTATCACATAAGTTTTATGCTCCTCATGCCCACATGCATGGGAGATTGGGTTACCTAGACCATCCCTTATCTTTCTTATTCATGATTTCAAGTTTCAGATGGGCAGTGTCCCATACCACCACACCATGTTGATTACCAATTTCAAATTTCACATGGGTAGTGTGCCATACCACCACACCATGTTGATTATTTAAGATTATGTTTTTTTAGGGTTAGGGTTAGGGACTACACTCTACCTCTTAGAGTTTCCACATCCCTAGACTCTCTAGGATTTACATACCCTAAATCAAGTCCTTCCTCTAAGAAAGGGCTTACCCATACTTGTATCTTTCTAGTATCTACGCTCTCTAGAGGGACCTACACAAAAAAATTACATCTCTTCACATTTTACTTCTCTAATTAGCAATTTCTTTTCAAAGCTTTTTAAGCAAGATATGAGAAGTAGACGAAAATGTGAGATGAAGAACTTAATTTTTCTCTTAAAATTTCTAAGGATATTTTGAAATTATAAACTATTAAGTATTAGTTGATGAATATATGGATGATTTTGACAAACCACTGATAGAGTAATTAGGCATGTTGAGAACAACTGAGGCACAAACAAAGAAAGACAAGCCCATGTCTATGATGATGATCACAAAACAAAGGAAAGTCTAAAGGAAAAGGCAAAGCTAAATAGAGTTTTAAAGCTAGCCAAAAGCCCAAGTCTTTAGATCTCAAGTTAAAGGGAGGAATAAAGAAAAGAGGTGATTGTCACCATTGACACCAGTTTGGACATTGAAAAATTAATTGCCCTCTCTTTTGGAGGAATTGAAGAAAAAGAAGAAGGAAGGGGCATAGATCTACACTTCAGGTATATACGTCATAAGATAATTCTAAATTACTACTTCATCTTAGTATGTGATATAAGATAAAGATTTGACATATGTGATGTGACCTTCCCTTCTCCATCCTCAACAAAGGAGAGCTACCCCTCACAAAATCAAAACAAAATCGCCACAAAAGATCAAAACATTTCTCAGCCTAAAGATGAAAACTCTTTTCAGAGTTCAGAATAGGAGAGTCCACAACAAAGTCAAGAAAGCAGCTACCTTCAGAAGATTATGAAGCAAAGTAAAAAAGAAACCAAAAATAAAATCATCGTCAATAGGACTAAGTGAGGTATTTACTCAAACTCGTCTACCTGTTCTCTTAGTGACTTATCATCTGCTCATAAGTTATCTTTTCCTTCCCCATCTAAGGATACAAATAGAGATATAGATTCTATTGAAGATCTAGCCTCTTGGTCAAACATAAACCGTTTCACAAAATTTGCAAACAAAATAGGCATCCATCTAGATGACGAAGAAAAAGCCCATAAATCTTTAGATGACATAGAAACTTTTATGGGTTGGTCAAATAGAAGGGTACTTTTTTTCTTAAAAAATAAACTTTGACCTCCTAAAAATAAATTAGATTGAGTTCTCTCAAGATTTTTTTTTCTTCAGACATTCCTTCACAAAAATTATGAAAATCTCATCTTGGAACGTCTGTGGAGCTGCTAACCTCCATAGACGCAAAAAAATCTATGTGCACATCTACAAGAATAAAATTGACCTGATTACAATCCAAGAAACAAAAACCTGTCTGACTCCTTTTGCTCTCAAAACAATAGGGGGAAATAGAATCACTGACTGGGTCCAATTACCTCCTGAGGGCTTCAAAGGGGGCCTTGTAGTGGGTTTCAACAATCAATGTTTAGCTTCCCAAAACACCTCCATTCTTAATTTCTCAATTACCATTGATTTCAAAAATCTTTCAGATGGTTATCTCTGGTCTTTCTCTGGTGTTTATGGGGAACCATGGTATAACAAAACTGCCTTCCTAGCTGAACTAAATCTGCTTACAAAAAAATTTTACTCGTCTCCCTGGGTTATGGGAGGAGACTTCAACCTGATTACTCAAAACTCAGACAGACACAACTCCACTACTTCCCCCCAAACCATGTCTGCTGCTGATAAAACTTTTAGCAAGTTGCTTACAAACCATTCTTTGATAGACTTCAAACCTTCAAATGCATCTTACACCTGGTCAAGAAATCAGACTTTTGCCAGACTTGACCACTTCATTTGCTCAAACAAATGGGAAGATAATCATCCCCTCTCATCGGTTCAAATCTCTCACAGAGCCATTTCAGATTATTTCCCACTCATTCTTGACACAAAATCTATCTCGTGGGGTCAGAGACCGTTCAAATTTGAAAATAGCTGGCTCTCTATAAATAACTTCACTAACACCTATTTAGAACATTGGACACTTGCTGATTGCCAAACAAATAACATAGGATTACACATCCTAAATAACACCAAAAACAACAAAACACATATAAAAAAATGGAAGCTCTCAAACCCAAAAAATCTATTTGAAACACAAAAAAATCTTGAAGAACAATTCCTTTTTGTGGATAAGGACCCAACAGCTGACCCAGCCCTTATTCTTTCCATTAAAGCTGAACTGGAATACATTAATAATTGTATTGACACTAGATGGAGACAAAGGGCTAAAATATCTTGGGCTAAGGAAGGTGACAAAAACACAAAATTCTTTCATAAAATTTGCAACCAAAACTTTCAAAAAAATGCCATAAACCATCTAACAATAAATGACAGACTCACCTCCCACAAACAAACCATCTCAACACACATAACATACCATTTTAAAAATATCTTCAACAACAATCACAACCCCTCTTGCCTAAATGACTTGAATTGGGCCAGCATTTGTCAAGAAAACATAAAAAATCCACAAGATCTTATAAAACCTTTTTCCCTTAGAGAATTGGATGATGCCATATCCGACTTAGGTCTAAATAAATCTCCTGGGCCTGATGGACTCAACGTAGAATTCTACCTGGCAAACTGGGACCATTACAAATCAGAATTCTTTGCTTTTTTGAAATCTTTCCATGAAAGTAGTAACCCCCATAACATCATCAAATTCGTAAATAAAACTTTTATCACACTAATAAAAAAGACCAGTCAACCTAATCGCATATCCCTTTTCAGGCCCATCAACCTTATAAACACTTCATACAAAATCATAGCAAAAACACTAGCAAATAGGATCAAACCACACATGGATGATATCATTCCTCTCAACCAAAATGCTTTCCTAAAAAATAGAAGTATCCAAGATGCCTATTTGATGGTCAATGAAACTATACATCTCTGCCACAAAAACAAAAACCCCCTACTGGCAATCAAATTAGATTTTGAGAAAGCTTTTGATTTTTTCAACTGGAACTGCTTAACTAAAACTCTCTTGGGTTTTGGTTTTCCTGAAAAATGGGTTAATTGGATTCATGCTTGCATTTCTACAAAGCAATTTTCAAAAATCACAAATGGTGTCCGTTTTGGTTATTTTCACAACTCAAATGGGATCAGACAAGGGGATCCACTCTCCCCTTACCTGTTTATCATCATCACAACTATCCTTTCCCGTATGCTTCAATTGGGAAAACAAAATGGCCACATAAGCTCTCCTAGGGAATGCAAAGAGAACATCATTCAATTTGCTGATGACACTATAATTTTCTCCTCCCTCGAAGACTCATCTATTCTGAACATTTTCAGAATCCTTGGCATTTTTTCTTATATCTCAGGTCTCAAAATAAATCTGCATAAATCATCCATTTTTGGGGTTCACATTAATCAACCTTCTTTGGAGTGGTTTAAAGATCTCTTAAGATGCAAGATTGAAAATTTTCCAATCAAATACCTTGGTCTTCCTATCACTCCCTACAATATAACAAATTCTATCTGGTCCCCCATTATTTCAAAAATAAACACAAAACTCTCAAATTGGACAAATAACTTCCTCAATCTATCTGGGAGACTCACCCTTCTAAACAGTGTCATCACACCCATTACTACACACTTTCTGAGCTGCATTCCTCTCCCTTCAAAAACAAAATCAAACCTTGACAAAATAAGGAGAAATTTTCTTTGGAATAACTTCCACAAAACTGAAAAATCTGGGAAACACTACTGTTATGACCCACATTGAGGTTAACCAGTAAATACCTCAATTAGCGTGAAATACCTTGATTAGTGTTGAGTATCATATTAAACATCATGGTTAATCAAAAGAATTTAATATGTGAATCAATGGTTGAGATTGAATCATCTGAGATAATTAATGATAATATCAATGTTAATCGTTAGGTTAACTAAGTTGCATTAAGTACCCATATGAAATTAGTGCTTTGACCAGTTGTGACAAGATAATGAACATGATTTCTTACTTCAAGGGTGTAGAGGACCTCGTGCTTGAAATTTTGCAAAAGAAATCACCTTAATCGGACACTGGAGGCGAGAGTTACAACATTTCCTAGAAATTTGGACCTAGTATGCAATTTTTTTCCAAACTTTTAGCTTATAACCTTTTTTCCCCTTTTCTTGCTTATCTTCATCCACTGTTTCCCGATTCAGTTGAGCGGCGCCCCTCTGTAGCAGCCCGACCAGCAGCTAGGGCGGTGGTGTGGGCGGGCGAAGTGGGATTTGGTAGCTCATCTTCAGCAGCGCCAACCTCCTTTCCTCCTTCCTCTCTTCTTCCTCCACCCTTTCCCCCTCTTCCACCACGCCCTAGCGGCTCCCCCTGTTGCGCCCAATCTGCTCCTTCACCTGCTGTGCGGCGCTCCAGCCAACAGCGACAGCAACGCGTGACCAGTTGCCAAGGGGAAGAAAGGGGCGGCTCCGCAGCATCCTCAAGCCTCCACAACGACGTCTCTATCTTCCTCTTCATCCTAGTCTCAACTGCAGCACCCCACACAGCAGGGGCGGCGTCACCAGAAGCCCCAAGTAGCAGGAGTAGCTGCAGCTACAATTTTGGTTGTTAGCCACCTTGGGTGCGAGGAAGCATCAAGGAACGATGCCTTGAACCCGTCCTTGAGGTTCTAGCAGCAATCCGCCGCTATCAAGCCTCGAGTAGCACCCAGTCAGGGTCTTTCGTTCAATCTGTATGCGAGAAAAGCGGCTGCTTGCAGCAGCAGTAGGTCGGAGCAAGGGGCAATTCTGCCTGGGAAATACTAAAAGAATGACACCAATGAGTTCGGTCAAGTGTTTTGAATGTAAATCTGTAGCCAACTTGCCACGAGTAGCGACGAATCAGCTGAGTGTGTGAACTTGTGCGTGGAACAGATTGTTCAGATCTGAACTGAGGTTGAAGAAGACCTGCGTGTGCCCAGAAACTGGTCCATGGACGCGTTCCTAGACGGATCCGGACAAATTCGGACATCCCGAATTAGGTGAGTAGCATTTCATTCATCTATCACAATTTAACTCGATAAAACGGGTGATTATAGTTCGATCTGGTTTGACGCAGTTTTCAGCGTATACCCGGGTGTCGGGCAGTGCCAGCACCGTTAAATTACCAAATCACGCATTTTAATTATTAACGTTTGTACATCGTTAATTAGCAATTGTTGTGTGTGAATTAGAGTAGTAAAACCACACGATCAATCGAAACCAAATTACTCGATTAAATGGGGAAATAGTAGCGCACGACCACATTCTGGACAGTTTGGATATAAACTCGGGCTATATGATTTTTAATAAATTAATTGAGCATGATTTTAAAGAAATGACGACGATGTGAAAAATATCAAAGAAAACCTAGATGCACGTTCTAGGTAGTAGTTAATTTAAATGATTTAATATTTTCTCTCAAATTGACACGCTTCTCAAGGATATCAGTAGAAATTCCTAATTATTAATAATAATTTGTGTTATGATACGTAATTAACTCTTGATTGAGTTAAGTGATGCACAAACGAGGATTTGGGTTAATGTGCACGTTTTTCGAGAATTTTAGAAAATTGATAATTGTTGAGTATGATTCTCATATGTGGAGTACATTTCTTTAATTTGTGCAATAAGATGTTCATTTGCGTAAATTCGCTATGTATGTGCCAAATTGAAATAAGTTGGGTTATTTATGCATTTCTAATTTGTCTGAATGCATGGTATGAGAATTTCTCAGAAATTACAAGGATTTAAAATATATTGCTCTGTCAGTTTAGAATGGCAGTGTATTGTGATCTGATATGAAAACAGTAGATGTGATTTTCCTGTTTAAATGGTTATATGTTAATCAGTTAATAGACTTAGGTGCCCTAACACCGTAGAACCCCTTTGATAGATCTGCTTCTTAGGGGTGAAACTCGTGTTGCAACATTATCCGTGCGGAGTCATGGAGACACGAGGACAGAGAGGCAGTGTCCAACAACAACGCGTGCGGAGTCACGGTGGCACTGGAGGAAAATGGGGGTTATTCAACATCATCCGTGCTTGTGTCACGGAGGTAACCCAGTGAGACTCTCCGCCTGTGTACTCAGGTTTGTCAGGAGGAGTCTGGAGCACACGTGGTTGTGCAGCACACGTGGTTGTGCATTGAGGCCGTGGAGCCTGGGGTCCTGTAGCAGAACAGGGCTGGCGTCAGACTTAGCATTTTCCTGGGTGTGTCGCTAAGTCTTGTACGGTGGGATCGTAGCATGAACTTGCTACGGATCTTCATATGCAGAGTACACTGCATATGATTAGGGCATAATAATAATATGAATAAGTAATCATATAGGATCATAGTAAATTTATATATCTGTTCATTTACCTGAAATACCTGTTGATACATAGAAATGTGATTATTATCTGTATATCTGCTATGTATTTAGAACTGCCTTGCTTAGTTCTGCATTTATGTTTAATTTCAATTTATAAACCTGATGAGTTGTTTAGTGATAGCTAAGTGAAATACTATTCACTGAGATGAGTAGGCTCATACCTCTACTCAAAACATTTTCAGGTTATCATCAGCAGCAGGATATCAGAAGGATCGATTTATCCTTACGCCTAGTCGATAGAAGGTTCGTAGTTAGTAGTTAGAGGTCTCTTAGTCCATTCCCCTCGATCTTCGGGACAAGGTGTGAGTGAGAGAGAGAATGTGTACAAAGATGTAAATTAACTGTTATTCTTTATTTATGTCAAACAATGTAAAATGTTGTAGACTCTCTTTATATTGCTAGTCAGTTTATAAAGATGCTTCCGCAGTTTGTTTAGTTTCAATTTACATCATAAATCAGATTATACTATTAATCTCTTTAAAAAGTTTTAAAAAAGTGAAGAGTGATTGGCTTATGTGTAAATCTCATCCTGTCGCGTCCTAATTTCGTGGTTTGTGGTTAATGTGAGATTGGGGCGTGACAATTTTTGGTAACAGAGCTTTGGTTTGAGTACATAGTTACTCAAGGTCAGGGGACGATAAGAGACCAATAGGATTAAGGTTTAGGTGTCTTTCTTCTATCTGTAATTCTCTAACAGGAAGTGTTCTGTTATATTATTGCAGATAGCAGGAAGAGGATCTGGTCACGAGATTCAAGTAATGATCTAAGATGAGTCGTTAAGAATCATTAAGGTCAAAGAATAAAGTTATAAGTAAGGCGAATAATGAATGATGAGTTTTAGCTCTGGAAGGTCTGAGTGTTTAGATACCCTGGCCAGGTGTCTGAATACTTAGATTGACCAGTATCAAGCTACTCTGTCTGTTCTTCTCTGGATGCCCTGGCCATGTATGCAGAGGAAGGATAGGCTAGAGAGAAAACCCTAGAAATCTTAGGGTTAAGAGATCAGAAATTAATGTAGGAGTAAGAGATTAAATATAGGATGTGATATAACTCCTACTTTATATTGCTTATTGATTAAAGATCATTAGAAATGCTCTTATATGCATGAATTTAGATTTTCAGTTTGTACAATGAGTATGATTCTTTTATATTGTTGTGACATGAAGTGAATTGTTTAATGTTTGTTTTCTTTGTATTAAAGTAGACTCAAAATCATGTATATATGAGTTTGCCCTAAGTGGATATTCTTTCCACATGTTTTAGATTAATAGGGGTTGATTAATCCCGAGTAGCTCTTGGCTTCAGGACTACAGGTTCGGCCTGGTCCGGCTGGCAGGATGCGTTACTGGGATCTAATGACTCCTATTAACAAGTAAAATATGAATAGAAGTCTAAATGTTCTTTTATCTTGAAAATTAGGGTTTGAGAAGCATAGACCCTAATTGGCCCAAATTAGGATTCAAATAACACATGAATACAGAATTTGATAAATAGAATGTCTCACTAGATGATTTTTAGTATTTTATGTGTAACTTTGATTTAGCTCCAATTTGGATATGAGTTGGATATATATAATGTGAGCAACATTGGAAGATATTAGAATTTTTGAATAATGCTTTGACTTGTTTATCGGCCGAGTTGCAAACTCGACCGATCACATTTTCAGATTTATATAGCAGTGTTGTAATTGAATTTTATCTTTTTAGTGGTATACCCAATTGAACTCAAATTTTAACTATGTTTGAAAATCACAAATTTTAGACCCTCTATTAATTTGGCGTAATCTTTGGATGACTTTTGATCTCTACAGTAAGGTGTCGGTCGAGTTGCAACTCGACCGAATCTGCTGCAGACTGCTATATAGCAGCGCACTGTTTGATTTTTAATTAATTATTGGTAACTTGAAATGACCTGAAATTTTTACTGGAGGTCTAAAACTTTATTAGGCACAACATATAAAATTTTCAGAATTTTTGGAGTTTCTGTTAGCAGTTTAATAAACGAATTACAGAAACTATTATAAAACTGAATTTTCAGCTGAACGTAATTAAAGTTGAGTATTGGATTAATATGCTATTGATCCAAGCAAATCAATTTGATCTATATGATCGACCACACACATACAATAATGCTATGATATTGATTTAGACCAAAACCCTAGGATGATTAGGGTTGAAGTAGTTTAAAGGATATCATTAGTGATGTAACCTTGTATACTAGTATCTTTGTAAAACAAGATCTTGAGATTTGTTCTATGAAAAGTAAACTGGCTTTGATAGTGACCTAGGGTTTTGAAGTAAGATAATCTGATTGGTACATGAACAACATGAAATGACTTAGAGGAAAGAGTAAGACATAAACCTAAAATGTAACAATAAGTAAGTAACATAGAAATCGGAGTATTACCCGAGATATGATCTGAAGATGGTTGATGTAGTTCATGTTTTTAAGACATGGCATCACTATCTTTATGATGTGACAATAGATCACCACCCTGGTAAAGAGAATGTGGTGAATGATGCTTCCAGCAGAAAGTCAAGTTCAACAGTTAATGCGTTCTCTATGGCAGGTTTCAAATTGAGACCTGTTAGTAGAAATGTGGAAGTTGAACTTAGGCTTAGGGATGACAGCACAGAGTGATTTGATTGTACAGATGTAAGTTAAGCTTACTTCTTATGATCAGATCAAGGAACTACAATAGGGTGATAGTGAGTTAAACCAGACTATGCATGACATGATAGAAGGAAAAGAGACTAGAGTTTAAGTTTTTAAATGATAATATGTTGATTTAGCGTGACATGTTGTGTGTATCTCGAGATGGAGTAAAATTCTTTTAAGGGGAAAAGCCTGAAAGAAAAGATTCTTATGGAAGTGTATGTATTGATGTATGCTATGTTTTCAAGAAAACACTAAGATATATATGAATTCCAAGAAGTTGAAATGGATGGTCAGATATGCAGAAGGATGTAGCAGAGTACATGGTTAGAAGTAGTGTGTACCAGTAGGTTAGGGCTGAACCCTAGGAAAATCTATAGCTACCTTGTAATCTTTTTCTATGCCTGAATGGGAATGGGAATTTATCACAATGGATTTTGTGGTAAGATTACCCAGGACACCTAGAGGTTGTGATTTGATATGAATGACTGTGGATAGATTAATTTAGTCTGCTCACTTTCTTCATATTAAGTCAACCTTTAATGTCTCGAAATTTGACTAAGATATATATGGATGAAATAGTTAGATTGCCTGGTAATCCAGATTTAATCATATCATATTGAGATTCTAAGTTCACATTTAGGATTGTAGAAACAGTTGCTTTGTGCTTCGGGCACAAAGTTAAGATTCAATATAACCTTTTCAACTGCAGACGGATGGCCAGTTTGAGAAAACCATTCAGACTCTTGAGGACATGCTGAGAGCATGTGTTTTGCTTTTCAGTGGAAGTAAGAATGAATATTTAAGTCACATACAAGTTGCCTTATGTGAATGTTGAGTTTAGATATACACAATTGATAATGGTACGGTTTGAGTATGAACCCAGAAAACACAGATTTGGTAAATCATCAGGTGCACGATTTCAAGAAAGTACGATAACATTAAAATATGCAAATAAATCTAGTTGCATGCTTCCTATTATGTTAATGTGTATGACCTGACATTTTACATGAATTGGCACATTTCTCTAAGATATTATCAGAAATTCTCAAGTACTATTAAATATTTGTGATATGATACGTAAATAACTTTTAATAGAGTTATGTGGTGCATGACCAGGAATTTGGTTATTATGCACGTTCTTCGAGAAATTTCAGATAATCGATAAATATTACAGATGGTTTCTTATAAGTGGAGTAAATTACTCTTGTTGGTGTAATAAAATGTTCAATTACATGAAATTCAGTATGTATGTGACAAAATTGATTGAGTTTGAAATATTTATGAAATTTTAATCTGTCTGCATGCATGATATAAACATTACTCAGTAATTACAATGATTTGAAATATACTGCTCTGCCAGTTCTGGAATGATACCGTATTGTGATGTGAATTGCAATCAAACAGATGAGATAATGGAAACCCTAAGAGTAGGGTGTTGCCATGTGATTAGTGAATGAGATAACCCTAAGAATAGGGTGTTGGCATGTGATGAATGAACAAGGCAAATGAAAACCCTAAGGATAGGGTGTACGATGAATCAAGTATTTTGATATCAATTTTCAGTATGATATGTAGTGATGAATTTAACAGTTAAATTGCATGATTTTATTTTGGGTACCAAATTGACATACATTCTGTTTAATTAAGAATTTTAGTTTGTCTGCATGAATAGTATGATAATTTCTCAGTAGTTATCATAAATTGAGTTACTGTTATAACGATTCTGGAAAGACAATGTTTTGTGGGTCGATCTGGAATCAGATCAGATGTGTCCTAGGTTAAGGAACCTATACAGATGATTGATCGGAGGATCAAGAAACTCACGAATTGTGAGATACCATTAGTGATAGTTTTGTGGAGAAATCTTAACCTAGAGGAAGGCACGTGGAAACACGAGTCAGGAATGAATGACAAGTTTCTTTTTCTCTTTTAGGAATTTCGGGACGAAATTCTTATAAGGGAGGGAGATTGTTATGACCCACATTGAGGTTAACCAGTAAATACCTCAATTAGCGTGAAATACCTTGATTAGTGTTGAGTATCATATTAAACATCATGGTTAATCAAAAGAATTTAATATGTGAATCAATGGTTGAGATTGAATCATCTGAGATAATTAATGATAATATCAATGTTAATCGTTAGGTTAACTAAGTTGCATTAAGTACCCATATGAAATTAGTGCTTTGACCAGTTGTGACAAGATAATGAACATGATTTCTTACTTCAAGGGTGTAGAGGACCTCGTGCTTGAAATTTTGCAAAAGAAATCACCTTAATCGGACACTGGAGGCGAGAGTTACAACATTTCCTAGAAATTTGGACCTAGTATGCAATTTTTTTCCAAACTTTTAGCTTATAACCCTTTTTCCCCTTTTCTTGCTTATCTTCATCCACTGTTTCCCGATTCAGTTGAGCGGCGCCCCTCTGTAGCAGCCCGACCAGCAGCTAGGGCGGTGGTGTGGGCGGGCGAAGTGGGATTTGGTAGCTCATCTTCAGCAGCGCCAACCTCCTTTCCTCCTTCCTCTCTTCTTCCTCCACCCTTTCCCCCTCTTCCACCACGCCCTAGCGGCTCCCCCTATTGCGCCCAATCTGCTCCTTCACCTGCTGTGCGGCGCTCCAGCCAACAGCGACAACAACGCGTGACCAGTTGCCAAGGGGAAGAAAGGGGCGGCTCCGCAGCATCCTCAAGCCTCCACAACGACGTCTCTATCTTCCTCTTCATCCTAGTCTCAACTGCAGCACCCCACACAGCAGGGGCGGCGTCACCAGAAGCCCCAAGTAGCAGGAGTAGCTGCAGCTACAATTTTGGTTGTTAGCCACCTTGGGTGCGAGGAAGCATCAAGGAACGATGCCTTGAACCCGTCCTTGAGGTTCTAGCAGCAATCCGCCGCTATCAAGCCTCGAGTAGCACCCAGTCAGGGTCTTTCGTTCAATCTGTATGCGAGAAAAGCGGCTGCTTGCAGCAGCAGTAGGTCGGAGCAAGGGGCAATTCTGCCTGGGAAATACTAAAAGAATGACACCAATGAGTTCGGTCAAGTGTTTTGAATGTAAATCTGTAGCCAACTTGCCACGAGTAGCGACGAATCAGCTGAGTGTGTGAACTTGTGCGTGGAACAGATTGTTCAGATCTGAACTGAGGTTGAAGAAGACCTGCGTGTGCCCAGAAACTGGTCCCTGGACGCGTTCCTAGACGGATCCGGACAAATTCGGACATCCCGAATTAGGTGAGTAGCATTTCATTCATCTATCACAATTTAACTCGATAAAACGGGTGATTATAGTTCGATCTGGTTTGACGCAGTTTTCAGCGTATACCCGGGTGTCGGGCAGTGATAGCACCGTTAAATTACCAAATCACGCATTTTAATTATTAACGTTTGTACATCGTTAATTAGCAATTGTTGTGTGTGAATTAGAGTAGTAAAACCACACGATCAATCGAAACCAAATTACTCGATTAAATGGGGAAATAGTAGCGCACGACCACATTCTGGACAGTTTGGATATAAACTCGGGCTATATGATTTTTAATAAATTAATTGAGCATGATTTTAAAGAAATGACGACGATGTGAAAAATATCAAAGAAAACCTAGATGCACGTTCTAGGTAGTAGTTAATTTAAATGATTTAATATTTTCTCTCAAATTGACATGCTTCTCAAGGATATCAGTAGAAATTCCTAATTATTAATAATAATTTGTGTTATGATACGTAATTAACTCTTGATTGAGTTAAGTGATGCACAAACGAGGATTTGGGTTAATGTGCACGTTTTTCGAGAATTTTAGAAAATGGATAATTGTTGAGTATGATTCTCATATGTGGAGTACATTTCTTTAATTTGTGCAATAAGATGTTCATTTGCGTAAATTCGCTATGTATGTGCCAAATTGAAATAAGTTGGGTTATTTATGCATTTCTAATTTGTCTGAATGCATGGTATGAGAATTTCTCAGAAATTACAAGGATTTAAAATATATTGCTCTGTCAGTTTAGAATGGCAGTGTATTGTGATCTGATATGAAAACAGTAGATGTGATTTTCCTGTTTAAATGGTTATATGTTAATCAGTTAATAGACTTAGGTGCCCTAACACCGTAGAACCCCTTTGATAGATCTGCTTCTTAGGGGTGAAACTCGTGTTGCAACATTATCCGTGCGGAGTCATGGAGACACGAGGACAGAGAGGCAGTGTCCAACAACAACGCGTGCGGAGTCACGGTGGCACTGGAGGAAAATGGGGGTTATTCAACATCATCCGTGCTTGTGTCACGGAGGTAACCCAGTGAGACTCTCCGCCTGTGTACTCAGGTTTGTCAGGAGGAGTCTGGAGCACACGTGGTTGTGCATTGAGGCCGTGGAGCCTGGGGTCCTGTAGCAGAATAGGGCTGGCGTCAGACTTAGCATTTTCCCGGGTGTGTCGCTAAGTCTTGTACGGTGGGATCGTAGCATGAACTTGCTACGGATCTTCATATGCAGAGTACACTGCATATGATTAGGGCATAATAATAATAATATGAATAAGTAATCATATAGGATCATAGTAAATTTATATATCTGTTCATTTACCTGAAATACCTGTTGATACATAGAAATGTGATTATTATCTGTATATCTGCTATGTATTTAGAACTGCCTTGCTTAGTTCTGCATTTATGTTTAATTTCAATTTATAAACCTGATGAGTTGTTTAGTGATAGCTAAGTGAAATACTATTCACTGAGCGAGTAGGCTCATACCTCTACTCAAAACATTTTCAGGTTATCATCAGCAGCAGGATATCAGAAGGATCGATTTATCCTTACGCCTAGTCGATAGAAGGTTCGTAGTTAGTAGTTAGAGGTCTCTTAGTCCATTCCCCTCGATCTTCGGGACAAGGTGTGAGTGAGAGAGAGAATGTGTACAAAGATGTAAATTAACTGTTATTCTTTATTTATGTCAAACAATGTAAAATGTTGTAGACTCTCTTTATATTGCTAGTCAGTTTATAAAGATGCTTCCGCAGTTTGTTTAGTTTCAATTTACAGCATAAATCAGATTATACTATTAATCTCTTTAAAAAGTTTTAAAAAAGTGAAGAGTGATTGGCATATGTGTAAATCTCATCCTGTCGCGTCCTAATTTCGTGGTTTGTGGTTAATGTGAGATTGGGGCGTGACAACTACCATCTAGTTAATTGGAAAACTATATCTGCTCCACTAGATCAGGGAGGTTGGGGTATCATAAACATTGAAACTCACGCCTTCTGTCTTATAAAAAAAATTATCAACAGCCTGTTCCAAAACAAACCAAAAATATGGTCACAACTCATCAAACACAAATACTACCAAAAATCCCCTCCCTGGCATTTAGTCTCCAAAAAATCAGCTTCCCCTCTTTGGAAATACATCAACAAAAATATCCAAAAAATCACTCAAATCATCAATACCCCCCCACACTATCACCTTAATATCTCATTCTGGTTTGATCCTTGGTTCGAATACAACTCTGTCGTAAATCTTCGACCAAACTGGACTATCCCAAACAGATTACTCAATATGAAAATAGATAAAGCTCTTCTCCTTATCACCAGCAACAGATCAAATTCCCTTAAAAGATGTATCCTCATGCATATCAGTCAAGACGAATTCAATAATCTAAAACTCCCATTGGAAAACAACACCTCAAAAAACATAACATGGAAATGGGGTAACACTTTCTCAGTAAAGCAAGCCTACTCCTACCTCTCCTACATAGGTTTTTCCCCGCCCACCACAAAAATTTGGAAACAGAAATGGCCTCAAAAATATAAAACTTTTCTTTGGCTTTTACTACATAACAAGTTGCTCACTGGTGAAAATCTTACATAAAAAGGCTTCATTGGTCCATTCAGATGCTCACTATGCAAAACAAGTTATGACTCAGTTGATCACATCTTCTTCAAGTGTACCACTTCACAAAACATCTTCTCACACTACACACACAACTGCTTTCCTGATCTCAAGGAAGCAACTTTCCCACCTCAAATTACTCCAAATAGACAATACAAAAACTTCAAGGGCTGTGATATTTTCACCACCATCAGTTGAAATCTCTGGAAAGAAAGAAACAACAGAATCTTTAACAACAACAACAAAATGAGACAACATATTATATCACAAATAGATGCAGACCTTCACATTCTAACAAAATGTAGGTAATCAAGCAGAAGGAGGATAAGTCGATTCTGATGAAGGTGAATCGGAAACAAAGTTCATGTGAGACCTCAAAGCTATGTTTGATGATGAAACATGAGTTAGTATAGTACAACAACAACTATGACTTCACTTCTCGGGTAGATGCTTGTTATTTTCAACAGACTTGGGCTTTACCCTCTTTATTTACTTTAAGAGGCTTGTTTAAGGGGTGCCTCCCCCACTTAATCAGAACGTTGCTGTTATCTCCTCTAGGAACAAACATTTTAGTTTTTTTTTCTTTCACATTATTTCTCCTCATCATGTATGGAGCTCACATAAGCAGGTGTTTGCTTGCTTCGATGTGCTTTTAAATATATGCTATGACCTTTCCTCAAAAAAAAATGAAAAGAAGTAAAGCCTTTATGAAAGGACAAGGATGGACCATAGAAGAAAGAGTTTCTGAATCTACAATCTACATCTACAATTTATCTTAGCCCTTTTAGAATGTAATGGAGTTAGTTGAAATTCTATTCCATCATGCCAATAATAGAAATATTTCAGTTAATGTATCTTGTATGACAAGGATGATTATAAATAAAGAGTTGTTAATGCTTCTATTTCAAAGATGTCATATTATATGGCAATGCCCCAAACATCTATTGATCTATAAAGATGAATGTTAATAACGTAAATACCAAAATGATTATATATGATAACTCAAACAATCTTTAGCATTGTCATCTTGGGTACACATATAAGGAACACATATCTAAATGCAACTGATGTTTATCTAGACTCTTTTGGTTATTGAACTGGTAAGAGACATGCAAATCTTAATTATGAGTGATATGACAATTAATCCTTCACTACATATAGTGGGAGGATAAACACTCTATTAGAAATTCATGTTGATGAATGAAGATCTATATAATAAATTCTAGAGAGAGTTGTTTGCACTTCATTATATTCACTGATATTATCAGTTGATAAAGAGTATGCATTTGGTGAAATGCAATCATGATTCTATTGAAGTGATCAAGGAGATTACAAATGAAGTATAAATTTGATAGAAGTATTAAGAAACTTTGATATGATCAAAAGTTGAAATACTTTACATCAATAGTTTAAGGACCTTCTAGATAGATTGCGATAGTGTATCACAAGTTAAATCCACCTGAAACATAATGATGTGTTAGAAAGAAGGAATTTCATCTTGATGGATCATCATTTGATTTTCATTTAATATTATTTTCTAGTTCCCTCAAAGATACATATTTTACACTAAAATAATGTACCGTCTTAAATGATTTGAAGAACATCATATGAGATATGATATGGAAATGTCTTGATATGTCTTGAGGATTGAAACTTGTATAAAGAAAATAGTTTCTTGAAAAGTTTATCCACAAATAATAATTGTTGAATATTACCTTTAATCCCAATCCAACAACAAAGTGTTTGTTGATAGGATAACTGAGTTCCAAAAGAATTAGTGAAAGTAAAAGTAGAACTCGAATGGTTTGAGAACAACAAGAAGGTACAATGAAAATGATTGGGAATCACAAATTGTTGTGAAATCTCAAGTTCCTCATGTAACACAAGACCTCGTAAGTTATAGTATAAAAAAGCTGAGACTGAAAGATTGTGATTCCAACAACTCAGATAGGTTGGTCATAAGATGATGAGCCAACAAATCAGCTAAAAGCTATTGAGAACCAGAATCTGAGAAATGGCTTAAATCCATAAGGAAGTCTATGTTCACTAACAAGGAATGACCTTGCTAGTACCACCTAAAGGAATAAAACCTAAAGGGTGAAGTTGGGTTTTTATTTGGAAGACCAACATGGATACCTCAAAGGACAATTTGGTTACAAATGTTTTCAAATTCGTTCAAATTTTTTAACATGAAGAAATCTCTTTACCAATTGTCATGCTTGTTGTTGCAACTGGTATAAACTATGAGATTTGGTATATGAAGCTTAAGACCACATTAATCAAAAGGAATATATTATAGGATGTGTACGTGATACAACCTAAAGGTTTTACAATTTCATTGATGCAAATAAAGTCGATAAGCTACAATGTTTAATCTAGAGATTGAAACAAGCAACTCAGAGATGAAACCTTTGTTTGATAAGATAGTCAAAGATTTTGACTTGAATCAATATAAAAGATGAAATATGTGATTATAAAAGATTTAGTGGGAGAGTATATGAATATTCCACAAAATGATGAGGAATAACATGTCAACACTTTTAGTATTTAGAACTGGCATGGAAAATGACTTCATAAATGAAGGATTAGGTGAAACATTCTATGTGATAGGGATCGACATCTATAGAGATAGTTCTTGAAAGTTTCATGCCTAAGTATGAGAACATAAATAGCAAGGTTTTGAAAGAGTTCGGCATGAAGGATTCAATGCGAGAGAATCTATCCACATTCTAGAGGATTAGTCTCTCATGAACCCTATGTTCCAGTTCTTGTGAAGAATGGAAAGACATGAGTAAGATGTCATATGATGGATCTATAATGAATTCTATATAAATGTACTCATCCCATAAGTCTTGTATGTATTAGACATGACAAGATGATATTATTTTCAATAAGGGTCATTTGAATGTAAATTAAATACATCCATTAGTACTTTCAAAGAACTAAAGGATTAGTTGCTAAATTATAGCAACAAGGAAGAGTTGAGTGTAAGGAGTTACACTGATATAAGATTTTGAAATGACAAAAATGATCGCAATATTAAGAGTTATGTTTTTAATCTTATGAGATGATTTATAAGTTGGAGGAGTTCCGTACTATAGGCCACTATTTGAATACTACAATAGAAGCTGAGTATCATGGTGTTGTTTATACCGAAGAGGATGCAATTTGGATCTGGAAGTTCATATGGATGAACATAAATATGTTCCAACTATCGATGACTTAGTAGAAATACTAAGACAAAAATGGAGCTACTGGTTAGGAAAAGAATATCAGATACCATATTACTAAAGTTCCATCTCATATGAGAAATCTCACATCAAAGAGATGTGAAACATGTAATATATCGACTATAGAAAAATGTTGCTAACCCTATGTATTAGCACTTACATAGTACAAACATGATGGACATGTTAACATCACTAAGAATGAGATTAGTGGGTGATTGGCTCTAAGTGAAAGTGAGAATGTGTTGGTATGTATGCCCAGAGAGTCAATCATATGATGATTTTGAAGGCATATCATATAAAGTATTTGATTAATAATAAAGGAAAGCTTCCTATTCATTCTGGTTGACTCAATTATGAGATAATGAGGAAACATAATGAATGTCTAAAGAATGATATTACTCAATGATGTATGTCTTCAAATACATGACTTAAAAAATGAGATCATATATATGTTAAGAGTATGAACATTCTTATTATGTCCCTAGTCGGTTGTTACTGTGGAAAGTAGATAGACACCAGTAACACTTAAGACTAGATTGTGTGTTGGTTGATGACAGAATCTTATCAATCATGATATGTGATATCAAACCATGCACACAAATACTTGTTAGGGAATAGTGTATTAGACAGACCCACCTTGAGAGTGACACATGGAAACCATAGTTGGTGGTCATTGTCATCTCTCATAGTAAAGGTGGTGATTGTGGTTCTTAGACCTAAAGTTACTAAAGTCATCACATGTCGTTCAGTGTTCTTTGACGTCATCCACTATGATCATGAATAAGGGTTGCCATAAAGGTGATGATTGGGTGCACTGTGACACATGGGGATGACTGTGAGTGATGTAGATGGGATTTGTCCCTCCTACTGAAGTTTGATATCCTAGCCACTTGATAAGAGAGACAGAGAAATGCATGTGCATGTGCATGTGAATCAATATATGATATTGAAGGCACATATATCTCAGACAGTCTTCTCTAGGTTCAAGGAACTTGGATTTAATGTTAAAGAGGATGACGATTCCATGCCTCGAGTTCATTCTAGATATCAGAGACAAAGGAATTATACAATCACTATAACACCTAACACAGATTGTAGGTTGAAGTTGTTCTCCAACTTTCCCTTCACTTGGGTAGCATTGATGTGTGACTATGCACCACTCTTTTCTTGTGATGTCATAAACCAATTGTGGACAATCACTGCCAACGTGACATGGGACCTATAGGGTCACACACATAGGATTCAACTAGAAGAGGATTTTATCCATGAATGATGTTTAAGTTGATTGCTAAATATGTTTAGCTATTCAATTAAAAAGAAATTAACTGACCAGACTCAAAACCATCAAGTTCAAGTGTTGGATTGATTAGTAAGGGTGTGAGGTTGATTGGAAATTGAATTGGCTGAATTATGCATGAGTCAAGACACCAATCGATCAGATCACTGGGTGAACCGATCGGCTCTAGTTGTGGTAACCAATAGAGAGCCCGAGAAAGTCCTACCTGATAAAGGAAGAGATAGCAAGGGAGAAACAATTGTGGGTGAACAAGTTGGTGACTAGTACACCAATGAGAGGGACATCTCATTTCTGTCTATTCTAGTATAATGACAGGAGTTGTAGGTTGTCTATGTGGACTTCGCTAGAGGCTTGGATATTTTTTCTGCTAGGAGGATAATGTTAGCCTGCAATCTGTGGTGGAGCTGCTTTAGATACTATTCAATTCAATAGTTCATGGTGAAGACCAAGAGCTACACATACACTGTCCAAGTGCAACTAGAAGTGTTGCATTACTGCAACGAGTTGTAGTAATTGGACTTGCTCTAGGACCATGAATGAACTTGTTAAACCGTTCATCCCAATACATAGTTTTTGACACAATCTTTCTATTCTGGAGAATATGGATAGATAATTTTTTGTTTTTGTTCCCTATCCTGTGCCCATATTTCCGTACATGGAGGACCAAAGAAGCTACACATCCAAGGAAAAAATTGATGGACTGGAGGTCCAACTGACCAACTAGAGGATTCTACATAGACTCTTCAGCCAGGATCCAGTCGACCAACCAATGGAGGCCAACCAACCAATAGGTAGACGAATTAATCGACTGGAAGACTACAATCGAATGATCAGCTTGTTTCTAGCACAATTTTTCTTTACATGTTGTAACATGTGATGTTTGACCTTATGTGGATAGCAATTCTTTGTGGATCCAAATAATTGCATTACTATGGCCATAAGACATTGGTCATATTTTATTATTGCATGTTTTTGTTTGTGTGCATAATATGATGATATATATTATAAGTATGTGGTGATTGGATATGTATATGTATTTATATATAAATAAAATCACTCAATCAAATATTAAGTCTTGGATTTTTTCCATAAGAAACACACATGAAAATTTTGGTCAACCAAGCTTGGTGTTCCACCTATATTGTGGAAGTGTGACGGTAGTTATGTGGGCCTACCAAGTACGGTGCATTACTATCGTGTTGATTTTTGGGTCAAGATGAACTAGGTGACCTTAATGAGATTAAGTGGCTAAAAGCATAAGGATGAGATGTGACAAGGATTTTTGCATACCATCTATCTAATAATTTCATGATATGCAATTGGAAAATGGTTCCTCCATAATAATTGGTTATGAACATCAACATTGTCTGGTTAATAAGTTCATTATTTTGGGTCTTGGCTCACTAAAAGGTTGTACGCTACAATATTCCAAATTAATAGTAGGGCTATCAATTTCTATTAAAACAGTGAGAGCAATAATTAATTAAAGTCCTAATTAATATTGTTAACATTTTATTTTAATCAAATCAAATCAAAAGGGTTTTGATAATGCAAATGTATTTTGTAGAAACAAATGGCAAACAACAACATGTTTTCTTCATGATCGGTCCTTGAGATGGACAAGTTGAATGGGAATAACTTACATGTCTGGTTCAGGATATTGAAAATTATTCTCACACAAGAGTGTAAGCTCTATGTCTTGGAGACACCAGACCCAAATGAACATACTCACACCGCACTTAAGGATGACAATGATGGTTACAAGAAGCACTATGAAAATTTCATAGATGTCAATGACCCGATGCTATGCTCAATGAACTAGGAGTTGCAGAGACATCATGTAAGATGGATGTTCTTGAGATGGTTACACATGTTAAGAATATGTACCAAGATCATGCAATACAAGAGAGATATGATGTCTTAAAGGCATTCTTCAAGTGCAATATGGATGAAGGAGATCTAGTGGGGTCCCATGTGCTCTAGTTGATTGGATGTGTGGAGAACCTAGCAAGATGGGTATTTCCCTTGGGCCAAGAGTTGATCACAGATGTGATTCTACAATCATTTCTAGATTCATATAGCCAATTTCTCATGAAGTACAACATGAATGATTTAGATAAGCCACTGCCAAAATTTTTTGGCTTGTTGAAAAGTGCTAAAGTGCAAATGAAGAAGGAAAAACCAAAATCTATGATAATGATCAACAAAGGAAAAGGGAAGTCTAAAAGAATAGGCAAGTCCACAAAGAGTGCTAAAGTTGGCTAGAAATCTAAGTATTTTGCACTCAAAGCAAAGAGAGGGGTGAATAATAAAGGCAATTGTCATCTCTACCATCAAGATGGGCACTAGAAAGGAATTTCCCTCTTTACTTGGAGGAACTAAGGAATATAAAGCAGAGGATGGAGATCTTCACTTATGATATATCCGTTATTGAGATAAATATGTCTAGTTCTTCATATTGGGTACTGAATACCAGATGTGGAACTCACTTATTTTCAAATATGTAGGATCTAAAAAGAAGTAAACCATTAAGAAAGGGTGAGTTCAAATACACATTGCAAATGGATCCAGATTTGTTGTCACTGCAATTGGAACGTATCATTTATCTCACCCCAGTGGGATTGTAATAGAGTTAGAGAACAACTATTATGAAATTTCCATTAAAAAAACATCATTTCTGTATCTTGTATGGGTAAGAATGGATTCAAATTTCATATTAAGAATGTTCAATGTTCTATTCTAAAGATGATATCTTTTATGGAAGTACCTCAAGGTATTATGGTCTTTATTTGTTATATCTAGAGACAAATGTTTATAATGTAAATATCAAAAGGTTAAAACTCTATAATTTAAACAAAACATACCCTTGGCATTGTCATCTAGGGCACATTTATGAGAAATGCATTTCTAAACTCCATAAAGATGGTTATCTAGACTCTTTTAACCTTGAATCAATAGAGACATGGAATCTTTTTTGTTGGGAAAAATGACAAGGGTCCTTTCACTAAACACGGTGAGAGAGTGAATGATCTACTGAGACTTGTACATACTGATGTATGTGGATCATTTAGCACAAATGTTAGAGGTGGTTACCAATGGTTCATTACCTTTACTGATGATCTAAGTAGGTATGATTGTGTGTGTTTAATTAACCACGTGTTAGTAAACCTTTGAAAAGTTCAAGGATTTCATGAATGAAGTACAAAACCAACTAGGTAAAGGTATTACAACACTTCATTTTGACTATGGTGAAGAATACATAAACCAAGAGTTTGAGGACCTTCTACAAGACTGTGGTATCTTAACACAATGGACTCCACCTAGAAAACCATAGCATAATGGTGTATTAGACAAAAAAGAACCACACATTACTAGATATGGTGCGGTCAATGATGAGTTTCACTAGTCTTCTGACTTCCTTCTGAGGATATGCTTTAGAATACACTTAACCACATATCATCTAAATTAGTTCAAAAAGCAAAATATGAGATATGGCAAGTGTCCCAATGTTTCTTTTATTAAGATTTGGGGATGCAAAGCTTATGTGAGAAAGAAATTTCCCAAAAATCTTATTCCCAAATCGAATAAATGTTATTTTCTTGGATATCTTAGGGATACCAAAGGATACTAATTTTATACTCCATTTCAAAACAAATTGTTTGTTTTTGGGGATGTTGTATTCCTAGAAAAGGAATTTATTTCCAAAGAAATCAATGTGAGGAAAGTAGAACTTGAGGAGGTTCGAGACCAAAAAGAAAACATTGAACATGTAAAGGTACAAAAGGAACATGAAGAGTGATGCAACCCCATTTTAGGGCTTCATCTTGTGTCATAACACATTTCAATCACATATATACCTATTAGGCTACATGTTATTTCCCCTCATATGCACATTTGTGTAAAATGCACTTATGGACATTATTTGCATATATTTCAGGCATTTGGATCATGTTTGGATGGAAGAGAGAGAGAGAATGAGTGATCCTAGGATTTCACTATCCTTGGAGAGGCCTAAAGTAAAGTCCAAGGCCCCCTCAACCTACCCCTAGTGGCCAAAGCTCTATTGAAGCAAAGATGTCCAAGAAAATACCAAGTTTAAACTCAAAGTGCTAATGCAGAGTCCGTAATGGCCGTGGTGCCACAGAACGGCCATGCTAGCTCACTAAAAACCAACATAGTCAAGTTCAAGCAATGCAGGAATTAGCACAGCCGTGACACTCAGAATGGCCATGGTAGATGGACCCAGAACGGCTTTGCCACCTTGCACGACCGTGTTGCAGGTGATCTAGAATGGTCATGGAGCACAGAATGGGCAGCCAAATCCAAGCCACCATAGCCATTGTGACCACCACAGACGTTCCACTTTCAGTTCAAAACCACCCAAGTTACTGTGGGTTTTCCCCATTTTTCACCGTAGTCATTCCACTCCACCATGACCATTCTCACCCCTTCCCACCACAGTTGTGGTGACCACCACTATCGTGCTACTCACAAAAACCTAGCTATTTTTCCATTGCATTTCCCACTTTATTCCTACTTGACCTATTGCTTCCCCCACACCTATATACACCTAGGTGGAAGACGGAGCATGAGGTTGGCCACCCCTAGCTACCTCCTATCACTCCATTTTTGCCCCTTAACCATTTCCACCTCCATTTATCCATTTCTACCACAAAAATCCCCATTTCCAAGCCTTCCATCCACTTCCCACCACCATCCCACATCACTCCAAGAAGAAGGAGGAGGTCGACCTTGTTTCTACTAGAGAGGAGAATTCACTCATCTACACTGAGCTCCATGGATACTTCTTCCCCTTTTTTATTTCTTTTTGTATTTTGCATTTCCATGAGTAGCTAGGTCCCTTGGGTGGGCTGTTTGGGGCCAAAAATGTTACTTTGATATCATGTTGGAGGAAAATGATATGTAAATATTGTAATTTTTTTTGCTAATGATTATGTTCTATTTCTATCTCACACTTCACGAATTACTTGTTGGTTTGTTCTTGAAATCACCTAGGAATTTATGGCGACTGCTTATATGTGTGAATTTTGGAAATTGCTCCTAGGTCCAATTTGTGGATCCCTAGCTAGATACCAATCCTCCTACATGCTAATCAATTCCCCTAACCCTATTTGAGAGATCAAAGTATCTAGTTTAGATGAATTTAGTGTGCTTAGCATGGATCTTTCATAAGGCAAGGATGTGGGTGATGTGAGGCCAAAAACCTCACTTCCACTCCCATTACTACCCCCAGCCCCTAATCACCCTAATATCCTATAACCTACAAAGATAGGCTTGTTTAGACTCTAATTGAATTGAACCTACACCCTAACCCAGTTGAGCCTAGTAAGGGTAGTAGGAGGTGTTAGGGACTAGAACCCCTATACATAACCTAGCTTACCCATGGCCAGTTAGCAGTCTAGGACAATTCATTACATTCTAGCTTGTTGTTTGGTTTGGTAATCTAAACGAAATCATAATGTTCACATGTCACCCCGAACCTAATTGATAAGTGCATCCCCCCAAATAGTCATCATTTCCCTTTATTGGTTTAAAACCCTAACTACCTTCTTTCTTAGCTAGTGTCAGCTTAGTTGCCTCTTTTCTTGCTTAGTTAGCTTCTTGCTTTGTTCTGACTTTGCTCTTGCTACTTTAGTTCTTTAATTTCTCTTGTGCCTTGTTTTCTAGCTTAATGTAGTGTAGATTTCTTCTTTCCTACTTTAGTGTAAATTGCTCTTTTCCTTGCTTGCCTTGTCTTTTATTTCTTAGTAGAATTAACTGTCTAGGGTTAACTTAGGTTTTGATCTCATGTTATTTCCTTTACTTGCTTTCTTATCCAACCCTTAGTGTAATCAACAAAACTAACCATCAACCCTCAAACCCTAGACTACACAGTAGGAACCTACCCTAAAAACTAACCTAGCTCTAGTGCCCCCTTTTCTCCCTATCGATCGACCTTATACTTTTCGCCCTCCTATACTATGACATGACCCCATGCGCTTGTGGGTGTAGTGTTTTCAGTAGAAGTAGGCGTGTATGTTTAGGTACTTATAAATTTCAAAAGTTATCCCAGTGTGTGTCTAGATCTCATGGGATGCATCTAGTCAAACCATAAGATGATTAGTGTGTGCACCTATGGCTTGACACACCAAGGTTTCTAGTGTCATTGCTGCGAAAAGGCATTCAGCCTAGCTAGTTAGTTTTTCTTTGATCTTTTCCTACTACCCTCATCATTGCTATTAATTATTCTTTATTCTTTGCATTCTTTGTCCATATTGATTTGCTAGCTTGTTTTCTTTTGTTTAGGTGTGCCTTGTGCATGTGATGAGTCACACGGGGAAGACAAGATGGAGGGCTAAAATGCACCTCACAAGCCACTTCAAGATTACTTCATGCCTAGAAACTACAAATCACCAATTGCTAGAAGAGTTGACCAAATGCTAGGGGAGCAATTCTCCATCCCTCCAGGTCTTATTGGGCTCCTTCCCACCTTCTATGGCTCAGGGAGTGAGAACCCCTACAAGCACTTGGACTCATTTCTTGAAGTATGCTTCACCTTCAAGACGTCGACGACTAGTGATTACACAATCTGGTTGACCTTGTTCTCATTCTCCCTCAAAGACAAAGCCAAAGATTGGTATGATTCAAGGAGGGACATCATGAGTTGGGAAGAGATGAAGAATACCTTCCTAAGGCAATGTTACTCATTTGCAAGGTTAACAAAAATGTGGTGTTCCATAGCGAGTTCCACACAAATGGGCAATGAGTAGTTTTACTATGCTTGGGAGAGATTTAAGAAGATGTTGAGAGAGTGATCTCTCTATGAGATTCCTTTGTAGTAGCTAGTTCAATCCTTTTACTCCGGTCTATCTCCAAAGGATTAGGCTATAATAGTCTCTTGTTGTGGATGAGTTTTCATGGCTAGGCCACCTTTGGAGATATGGCCCTTGTTTGAGCAACTGGCAGAAAGTTCAAGAATCTGAGCATGTAGCATGATGAATGACGATGGCCATGTCTTTGGTGTGACATATCTGACTCATAGTGACTCAAGTCCGCATGTGATGAAGATTCTTGGTGACATGATGAGATTCATGAAGAACTAAGTGATAACTTTTCCTTGACACTCAGTCAATTCTATTGAGTTCTATGGTGAAGAAAAGAAGACACCTCACTCCTATAGATATCAGGATCCAAAAAGTCCAAGATATAGCTCAAGGTTTGAGGAAGAGGTTCTCTCTAGGTAGAAAAGATTTTATGATGTTCAAAATAATGTTACAAGGCTTGATGAGAGAATAAAGCAGCTATCTTCCATACTTCCTCTCCAAGAGGAAAAGTTTTCTTCAAATCCCTTAATGAGGTTCAATGAAGAAAGTGGACCTATGTAATCCATTCAAGTTCTCTATAGTCTACCTCCCATACAAGTGCAACCCATATACCATTTCCAAGGCAATAAAAAGCCTTACACTCCTCCTCCCCCTCCACCACCACAACTTTCTCAACAATTTCACCTTCCAACCTCAATTCCCCCCTCCACCTTAGTTTCAATACCAAGTGCCACCTCCACCTCCTCCACAGCCACAACTAGTTCCCCCTCTCAATCATGAGCAAGGAAGTGCTATGACAATTCTAAGGAGTGGGAAATCTCTTGAGCAGCCCACAAGTCAAAGAAAAGTTGATAAAGAAAAGCAAAGGCAACTAAGTGGTGATACTGTGATTGAGATTGTCAAAGATGATTTTGTGATATCTCGTATTCCATTTTTTATACCATGTGTTCTACCTCACACTCCATTTGCATGCCCCACTATCCCTAGTGTTCCACCTCATGTTGATGCAAATAAGGTCAAATCTAGTGACCCACCATTCATTGAAGCATTATATGAGCCACAATAAGTAAGGAGGAGACAAAAGCACAATGTTGACATTCTTGAGGTGTTTTGCTTAGTGAAGGTCAACGTTCCATTGTTGGATGCTATCAATCAAATCCCATCATATGCCAAGTTTCTTAAGGGCTTATGCACTATGAAGAGAAGGTCAACAAGGAGAATACCAAAGAGAGTCAATTTTACTGAACAAGTGAGCTCATTCTTCCAACACTTACTTCACATGAAGAGGAAAGGCCCAGGAGCCCCACTCATACCTAGATACATTGGGGGACATCACATAGAAAAATCCCTACTTGATTTGGGATCTAGTGTGAATTTGATGTCATATAGTGTCTATGTTGAGCTTGTCTTAGGCAAGTTGAAACTGACATAATGCACTCTCCAATTGGCGTAGTGTTCCATCAAAGTTCCAGGAGGAAGAGTAGATGATGTTTTGGTGATGATTGACAAGGAAAGGGGTGTTGTGTTCCCGACTGATTTCATTGTCCTTGACATGGAGACAGATGATATGAAGATTACCATCATCTTGGGAAGACCATTTTTATCGACAAATGATGCCGATATACATGTTTGAAGTGGCATAATGACAATCTCTATCATGGACATGAAGATAAATATCAACATACAAGTCCTCAACCTGACAAGTTTGAGATGAGGATATTGGACATGGTCACTTCAAGAGTCCAATTGGTCATTTGAGAGGAGGAGATCTTGATGAAAGATTTGATGACAACTTTGTTGATCAAAGGGACAAGGAGAAAAAGTTGAGTGCAAATGAGAGATGCATTTATTGCAAGAATGGACACATGAGAACCCCAAATGGATGAACGATACAAGAATATCCAAGAAGCCCATCTGAAGGCATGAAACTCAACACATTTGGGAAGCAACCCACATAGGTTTGGGAATTTTTCACCCAACCTTCCATTTTTGATACTTTTTAATTGTTTTTACACTTCCCATGAAAACACACACATACACTTGTTTTAAATAGTTTTTTTTAGTTTTAATTTGTGAAGGTGAAAATAGGTTGAAGTGAGGAAAACTAGATGGAATTTAGACAAAAAATTCATGAAGAATCACTTTGGGTCAAAGATTTGGTGTTTGGATGAAGTTCAAGTTGAAATGACCTGCCATAGTGTTCACCATGGCCTTGGTACCATGGAATGGCCATAGTGGTACACTCAAATCAATAGAGAAATCAAGAAAATTGAAGATTTGAAGAGCAGTCTTAGCAGGGCTGTACAACACAGTACAATCATGTAGCTATCTAGTCAGAACGGCCATGTGGAGTGCCATGGTTGTGGAACAGATGAGACACCACAACCGTGCCATGCAACATGATCATGATGCAACCCGACCCAACCCTTAAGTCAGAAATCCATTTTTGTTCATTTCACTTGATCATTCGACCTTGCACAAATATAACGCTCGTGCGACACACAAAGTGGTCATGCATCACTGTGACAACCATATTCCACCCTGATTCCTCCACAAATCACCCCCAATCCATTCCAAATCATCTTCCTACCATTTTCCTTACTTCCACAACCCATCATTTCCACCTAATGTCACCCACAAATATCTCCACTTTCTCTCCATTCTGCCCCACATACACATAACTACAAAAATCCCTAAACCCCATGTTTCTCCACCAAAATCTATCACAATGAAGAAACTCACCAAGAAAGTGGTTTCTAAGACCAAGGATGTGATCTACTATGTCCGTCAACCCAAGAACATCTCTTCTTGAGTCCCGACTTCATCTCAAGCTCTTATACCACCACCAGTAGCCTTCGATTCACATGGAAAATCATCCCATATGGTGGCATCGGTGGATCCCATGATGGGGGAGTCCTCTAGTTGACCTAGTGGAGGTGGGATGGCATACCAGTAATTCATTTCCTCTAGAGCAGTACCACCATCATCACCACCTCATCTCTCTACTTTGGCGGCTCAGGCATCAACTTTGACCCATCCTTCAACATCCACATCACCACAACCACAGTTGAGAGCACAGTGACATATACTTTTAGATGATGAAGATGAATCAATGCCAGATGCATGGAAAGAGGATGCACCTAAGGCAGATCATGAGACAACACCCGAGGGTAAAACCAAGAAGGTGAAGAAGACAAAGTGCCCAGAGTGCCTGACACACTAAATGATTGCCACTCTCACGTTTTCTAGGAGATGGAGACTTTGGGTATCTTTGATTTTTTTCAGGATATCTTGGAACCTGTTGGGTTATTTGAGGTGTTGACCACAGTCCACGAGACTTATGTTGAGCTTACACAATAGTTCTTTGCAACCTAGAGAAAGTCTCACAAGACGCCATTAATGTCAAATTGTGGAATGAAACTTACCTCATCACTGCATCCTTTCCCAATGGAATTTTCACTCCCACCCCTGAGACAACATAATTACTTGATAAAGGGAGCATAGATAGAGAAATCACTATAAACTAGACAACAATGTGGAATAGGATTATAGGGCAAAGAAACTTTGTGGCAGGAAAATCAAAGACAAGTGTGATTCACAATCCCATCTTGAGATACATTTAGAAGGTCTCGGCGAACACCATCTTCTCCCGGTATGAGAACCAAGATAGTTGTACAAAGAAAGACCTCTTTGTGATGGGATGGATGGTGTAGGGCAAGCATGTAAATTTGGGGTCTCTCATCATTAATCACATGAAGACAATCTCATCCAAGAGCAAGAATCCTTTTATTATGGGAGGGATTATGACTTCAATTGGTATGGCCCTGGATCATGATGTATCTGGTTACACCAAGGCAGAAATAAGGAAGCTCGTGGACCTGCACTACTTGACTCACTCATCCATGATTTCAGTGATTGATCATAAGATCTTCTACCAATTTAACTCTCCTTATGTAGGAGTTTCACTGGAGCTCCCCTACCATGCCACACCTATCCTGGAGGGGTGTGGTCCATCTTTGGATTTTTTGGATATTTGGAGGAGGTAGGAAGAGGAGTATCCTAGAGACACATGGCAGAAGTAGGACAGAAATATTCTTGAAGGACTTGGAGAGACATAGGTAGTTGTCGAGAGGAGGATAGTTGAGGAGAGAGAGACACATAGGGTGAGGTGACGAGAGGTGGATACATCACAACAACAACAACAACATTCAGTGAACGCATATGACATACCGACTATACATGCATAGCTGGAGGGCATTAGAGCACACATGATAGGATTCTGAGGGCACATGAGGGATATCAATGTACACATGATGGAATGTGGTTAGATCATCAAAGGATGCATTATTATATCAACCACATTTATTAGTTTCAGCATGCCCAGGCCCAGAGGAACCCCCAGTGGGGAGAGATTGGTGGGGCATGCTATCTACATACCAGGATTCCTACCTGCCTCCACAGTTAGACTACTGGGGCACCTACTACCAACATCCTCCCCCACATGGAGGACCACCATCAGAACCATCACAGTGATCATATACCCTATCACTCCTAGACTTTATTGTCATACTAAGGACAACATGGTTCAAAAGTTTGGGGTGGTAGTGTGGTACGCCCTTATCTCATTTCACTCATTTTTCATTTCACCTTCCATCTAGTTTTGTGTTCTTACTTTGTTTTTTTTTGCTATCTAGAGTCAATTTTACCTGCTTTTCATGCTTGCATATCATATATTTTACTTTCTGTCAATTTTTGGTCTTTTTGCCATGCATTGCACATCATGTATATTTTTGGTAATTTTTTGCATGTTTTAACTGGGATCTGCTTGTCTCCTGCTTTATTTTCCTTAGTGAAGGCTTACATGTGATTGAAGGCAACTTGGCATCGTTTTGGCATTTTTTTCCCCAAATTTAGAATTTCTTGCCTAAAAGTGTGTTTTTGACCCAATCTCTACTTGTTGGAATGAAAATGATGACCTTGGACAAATGAAAGTGAATTATCATGGTTTATTTCTAGATGGTCGCAATCTTGAGTTTTTACATGTGAACCGCCTTTCTTATGATTGTGAACTATTTGGTTGAATTGTGATTGAAGCAAGTTGTAAACACTTAGAATTTTGTAGAATCTCATGATAGAAATGTGGTTTTAATATTGCTCATTCATGTGGTGTGTCACTTCTTGATGAAATTTTGGGAGTAACTTTCATGAAGGATATCTCATGTTGATGTCCATACTACTAACCCATTTTTGACTCACTCTTCTACCATTTTATTACCTCTCCGCCTCATGAAAGGATGCCAAAGTTCACATATTCAGCTGTGGCCACCTCTAAAAGTTTAGAGTGGCCACATGTATATCACCCTACTTCACTCTCATCACCATACACCCTATCCACACCAAGAGAAAAGAAAAAAAAAGAAATGCAAAAAAGAAAACAAAAGATGCTTCTATTTAAGAGCATATAAATAAATAAAAGATGAGTGTGTAAAAGCATTCCAAATTCTTACCACAACCCTTTCTTTCTTTTGAATGCCCATGGAGCTAGGAAATGCCAAAGCTAGCTCATTTTCCCCTTTTTTGCAGCCACGTGGATTACTTAGTGTGGATGGACATATGAGATTGAATGCATGAATGTAAAATAGCAAAATTAGTCATTTTTGACCTTTTCTACCATGAAACGGTTTACCTAGAGTAATATGACAACCATATGGATTGATTGTGATTTCTACACTCTATATTGAAGTTTGCAGGCTCAGTGCTCTAATCATGATTGGTTTGTGAAAGAGGAGACAAGAGAGGTGGAATGCATGTACATAGTCATCCTTGAACCCATTTAGTCGATACTCACATATTGCATTGCAATTGTCATTTCTTGATTGTGGAAAAATTGCAGAGAGATTAAGTTGGAGAATACTTGAGGACAAGTATGTTTTAAGTTTGGGGTGGTGATGCAACCCTATTTTAGGGCTTCATCTTGTGGCATATTGCATTTTAATCACCTATATACCTTTTATATTACATGTTATTTCGCCTAATATGCATATTTGTGTAAAACACATTGATGGACATGATTCACATGTATTTTAGGCATTTGGACCATGCTTGGATAGAAGAGAGAGAAGGAATAATCCTAGGGTTTCTCTACCCTTAAAGATGCCTAAAGTAAATTCTGAGGCTGGCAACCTACCCCTAGTGGCCAAAGCTCCATTTAAGCAAAATGTCCAAGAAAACACCAAGTTTCAACTCAAAGTGCTAATGCAAAGACCAACACGACTGTGGTGCCACAAAACGGTTATGCTAGATCACTAAAAACCAACAAAGTCAACTTCAGGTAAAGAAGGAATCACCACGGTTGTTCCACTCAAAATGTTCGTGGTAGATGGACCCAGAATGGCCATGCCACCTTGGACGATCGTGTTGCAGTTGATCCAGAATGGCCATGGAGTAGAGAACGAGCAACCAAATCCAAACCACCACGGCCGTGCCACTCTTGTCCCACCATAGTCGTGGTGACCACCACGACCGTGCCACTTTCAATTCAAAACCACCCAAATTACTGTGATGTTTCCCCATTTTTCACCAAAACCATTCTCACCCCTTCCCACCATGTCCGTGGTGACCACCACGACCGTGCTACTCACAAAAACCTAGCTATTTTCCCAGTACATTTCCCACTTTTCTCCTACATGACCTATTGCTTCCCCCACACCTGTATATACCTAGGTGGCAGCTGGAGTATGAGTTTGTCCACCCCTAGCTACCTCCTATCACTCAATTTTTACCCCTTAACCATTTCCACCTCTATTTCACTCCATTTCTCCATTTCCACCACAAAACCCCATTTCCAAGCCTTCCATCCACTTCCCACCATCATACCACATCACTCCACCCAAGAAAAAGGAGGAGGTCGACCTTGCAGCTACTGGAGAGGAGGATGCCCTCATGTACATTGAGCTCCATAGATACTTCTTCTCCTTTCTCCTTTCTTTTTGTATTTTTCATTTCCATGAGTAGCTAGGCCCCTTGGGGGCCAAAATTGTTACTTTGATACTATGTTGGGGGGAAATGATATGTAAACATTGTAATTTGTTTGCTAATGATTATGTTCTATTTCTATCTCAATCTTCATGAATTGCTTGTTGGTTTGCACTTGAAATCAGCTAGGAAATTAGGGAAATTGTTTATATGTGTGAATTTTGGGATTTGCTCCTAGGTCCAATTCATGGATCCCTAGCTAGATACCCATCCTCCTACATGATAATCAATTCCCCTAACCATATTTTAGAGATGTAAGTAGCTAGTTTCGATGAATTTACTGTTCTTAGCATGGAGCTTTCTCAAGGCTAGAATGAGGGTGATGTGAGGCCAAAAAAATCACTCCCACTCCCATTACTACCCTCATCCCCTAATCACCCTAAGATCATCTATCCTAGAAACCTAGGGTTATTTAGACTGTAATTGAATTGAACCTAAATCCTAACCCAATTGAGCCTCATAAGGGTAGTAGTAGGTGTTAGGGACTAGTTCCCCTATACACAACCTAGCTTGCCCATGGCTAGTTAGCAGTCTAGGACAATTCATTAGACTTTAGATTGTTGTTTAGTTTGGTAATTTAAACCAAATAATAATGTTCACATGTCACCCCCAACCTAATTCATAAGTGCATCCCCCAAACATCCCACATTTCCTTTTATTTCTTTAAAACCCTAATTTCCTTCTTTCTTAGCTAGTGTTAGCTTAGTTATCTCTTTACTTGCTTGCTTTTCTTCTTGCCTTGTTCTGGCTTTGCTCTTGCTAGTTTAGGTCTTTAATTTCTCTTTTTCCTTGTTTTCTAGCCTAGTCTAGTGTAGATTTCTTCTTGCCTACTTTAGTGTAAAATGCTATTTTCCTTGATTGCCTTGTATTTTATTGCTTTGTAGAATTAACTGTCTAGGGTTGACTTAGGTTTTAATCTCATTTTCTTTCCTATACTTCCTTTCTTGTTCAACCCTTAGTGTAATAAAAAAAACCAACCATCAACCCTCAAACCCTAGACTCCATAGTCAGAACCTAGCCGAGATAGCCTTGATTTTAAGCATCGGATACCCAATCTAGTATTGCAGATGTATTTATATTTAAATAATTTAATTAGGAAACATGAAGTCTTATATCTTCAATGTGAGTAAGTTGATCTTGCATTGATGATGCTATGAGTTCAATTATGATGAATGGCTTCTTTATCAATCTTCTTGGGTACTTATGAGGCCCAAAGATCCACATAATAATTGCCACAAAGTCGAGTGGTCAATTCATGAGCCCTGAGGTATTTTAATGCTAAGAAAAACGTTTTTGGACCTTTTAGGTCAAGTTTTAATGATTGCTTGAATTGAATTGAAGGTTTACATATATAATTATAAGGTTGTTTGGATAATTTATTTGGATGATTAAATAATGGATTTTGTGTTTAAAACTTTGGTATAAGCTACTTTAGGATATTATGAGACTATGTTTGAAATTTTAGAATGATGCGAGAATGCTACAAGGAGATGTCATTGTTTGAGGTTGAGGACATTAATCATATATGTGTGATCAGACTTTGCTCTTTAGGCTATTTAGCACTTAGGGCCATGACAACTGACAAATAATGCCATGCATCCATGATCTTGCTTGATATTTTCATATGAGATGAAGGCCAACTGATCCACTTGAGGGTGGGCTAATCGTGTCACTAGAAAATGATCCCTCAGTCATTCTCTTATGTTCTACCTCCAACAAATTCGGGAATAGCAACAGAACAACATATCAATCCACCCAACCTCGACCACCTATTCCACAATACCTCTGGCACTTGTCTAGCATGTTATTCAAATCTGAGAAGTATGGAGGTCTCCCACAAACCCTGATTTGGAGAGGACCAGGCTATTCCCCTAACACCATCTCCATCTGCAAGAACTAGAGATATCCACTCCTCCTCCCTCCCTTTTTTCATGACTACCTTTTGCACTGACCAAGCAAAACCGATTGAGATCCCTTCTGTAACCTGCAACACTCTCAATTTCTCAATGGAACAGACAATGATGGCCATCAAACCAGCAACCTGTTGGTGGAGCTCGAGCATTTTGGGGGAGTTTTGTCTAACTATACCACATCTGGGCGATGCCATCCACCTCGTAGGGTACCCAGGATCATCCTCGTACCATTTTCAGAGAAAGAGGATGCATAAGATCAAAACCCCCATAACTGATTGTTCCTCTTCTGTTACCCCAGACCACCATCGGTGTAGAGGTCCGGGCTAGTGGAGGGATAGCCAAGCTTTCAAAAACTTGTGGAGGGTCATAGAGAAGGTCACAATTTTGCCATTCTCCAGCACCTCTATCCCCAAGAGATTGCCTTTTCCTTACCGAAGCCCTGGGTGCGACGACGTCCCACTTACATCACGTAGAACCAGACCCCTAATCCGTGGTCATAGACCCTCTCTAAGAAATCGACATAGGAGCTTGGAGGGGAGTCTTTCCACCTTATATTACCTACTCGTGGGTATAGTGGAGTCCTCACTGGAGTGGAGGAGCCCGTGAGCTTGGGTCTGAGGAAGGGGTGTCGTAGATGGAGAATCCCTAATTCCTCACTTCCTACTCCATCACCATCTTTGTGGCAAGGCGTTGATCTCCCTACCCCCATCAATAAGTTTATGCACACCTGAACATACAAGGGTGGAGCTTGAGGCCAACATGGTTCCTCACTAGAGAACTGGCTTGCGATGGCTCACTCACAAAGAACATTTCTCATGTATCAGGAGACAACCCGAGGTGATCACACTACGGAGAACATAATTGGAAATGAAGACCAAGCAATCTAGCATGTCCCAGCAAAACCAACCGGTTCATCAAGCATTAAACCTCACTTGTAACACCCGGGCCCATACCCAAGCAGGAATGACGACTGGCCCCACAAACCACCACTAGCCTTAACTGCATGCTTTAATCTCACTCACGCGCAAGTTGAGCACGTTTAACTATGGAGTTATTTAGTGATGGGGTCCTGGAAAAAGAGGTGCACCTTTGTGATATGGGTAGTCCAATCATTCCTTATAAGATCATTTTACCTGAGGCCTCAAATCCTGGGATGTTACAATCTCCTCCACTTAGACTCTTGAAGTCCTCGTAAAGGCTCAACTATATGGCCTCATAATATCACCCCATTTCAGTGCAAACCTATCTTTTTTGCAGCTTGGTTTGCGTAAGCTCAATGCTTAGGGTAGAGTTATGGCTTCCATGCCAAGCCTGCACATGGACCGGATTGGTATTCGAAGGGCTTCCCCTTCCTTGGCCCCTTTCTTCTGTCTTTGACTGACCACAAAAAAGAAAAAAAATAAACGGAGACGTGTCACCAAAGCAACACTTTCAGGATTAATTACAGGACATGGTGATCTTCGATCTCCACCATTGGCTTGACCTGAGGCATCGGGGACTCACCACAACCTCATGCCCATCCAGAGCAGCACACATTCCTTCCATCGTCTGATCTCCTCCTGAGACTTATTAGCCTCCTAGGATACTGTCGTAAGCCGCAGCCACATGATTAATATGTGGAAATGGCAAGTACACACTGTGCACCACGATCTTGCCGTTGCGGATGACGTCCGGCACCTTAATCCTCACATAGTTAATCCTCATCGGCGCCGAGGTCAAACCTCCACCGGCACCAGAGGTTGTGATAAGCAGCAGTTGGCCTTGTTCCAATGTCGGCGGAGCAGTCCCCACCGGAAGCTTCTCCAGATCTGCGATCGACAAGAAATGGTTCGGCACAATGTGGAACCTGACGTTGCTGATATGATATAAGAGTGAGAAACGGAGAAGATCGAAAGGTCGTCAACGGCGAAGACCGTCATATTGTATTGTTAAGAGTCACAAGCTCGGCGTACTTCACCTTCATAGCGAGGGCTAGGATGCTGAAGCCATTGTTGAGGGGCCGGATCGTTAGACACGGAGGGTGGTATAACCCTTAAGGCTTACAGGGAAGTTCAATCCTCTAATCCGGTATATGCTAAGTGGGGGCATATCACTGAAAACATGACGCAAAGAGAAAGCAGCAGGGACTGACCTCCATCCTTCCAGTCGCTTACCTACCTCGAGGAGTGACTCTTTTTCTGGTCTTTAGCTGAGGGAAAGAAGGTCTTATGGCCTGCTCAAGAACCTTTTTATGGCAGTGGAGAAGTGGATGAGGATCACAGAAGTATTCTCACTATGGTGATTTGGTGAAGAGGGCCTGCCGCCTAGTGATTATTGTTGAGATCCTCTTTTCTTCTGGGTAGACCTCCACGATATGCGAATGTAGCTACTTATGAGTATGTTCCCACTCCTTTCTACCACTACTGAGCATCAAACTGTATCTGTGTCTGAGGCTGAGTACACTAATGGTCCATGTCACCCAACTCCCGAACACGGAATATCAGTGCAAGGGTAGCTATGTCAACCATGGACAACCCTTTCCAACATGCTTGGACCGCACGACTCAAAACTAGCATGCTACATGCCCATGCGGGCCCCACCTACATGAGGGGTTATGGCTCTAATACCATTTGTAATGCCCGGGCCCACTACCCAAGGCTCTAGTAGAGTTTCAAGAATGACGACTGGCCCCGCAGACCACCACTAGCCTTAACTGAGCGCTTTAATCTCACTCACGCACAAGCTAGGATCAACTTCTCGACATGTCACCCAACTCCCGATCACGGAATATCAGTGCAAGGGTGGCTATGTCAACCATGGACAACCATTTCCAACATGCCTGGACTGCACGACTCAAGAATAGCATGCCACATGCCCATGTGGGCCCCACCTACAAGAGGGGTTATGGCTCTGATACCATTTGTAATGCCCGGGCCCACTACCCAAGGCTCTAGTAGAGTTTCAAGAATGACGACTGTCCCCGCAGACCACCACTAGCCTTAACTGCGCGCTTTAATCTCACTCACGTGCAAGCCAGGATCAACTTCCCGACTGGTCACCCATCCTAGTACTACTCCAAGGTGAGCACGCTTAACTATGGAGTTCTTTAGTGATGGGATCCCAAAAAAGGAGGTACACCTTGGTGATATGGGTAGTCCAATCATTCCTTATAAGATCATTTTATCTGAGGCCTCAAATCCTGGGATGTTATAGCACCCCTCTCTACATTGATATGGAGGCATCCAGACCCTCCACCTTGTATCTGATCAACGATGCCCTTTTTCATAAAAAGGGAAATGATCTCTAAATCCTAGAAATACTGATATTCTTAGAAAATAGGCTAAGAATAGCTCCATTGGCTAATAAATCCCCTAAAAATACACTTGAACATAGAAAAACATCACCTATATTATGAAACCCTTATATTAGACTTTTGATTCTTCACTATTAATGATTTTTAATTTAGATGATAAGGCCTCTTTTATGGTTCATTAAATGGATAATAGTAACCATTTGAGACAAATTCTTAGAAAATTCCAATAGACCCTTGATGATGATTGACACCCATATTCAGACTCTAAACTCAACAACATTACTCAATGATATGCCTTTTGTTATTAAATACCAAACACATGCTTTTAACCTCATATTAATTCTAGAAATTAGACCAATCCACAAAAAATACAAAAATTGGACCAGACCCTTATTATGATCTATTGGTTAGTAGAAAAATACTAGACACATATTTTTTATCAGTTGGACCTAGGTTTGGTTAAACCCTAATATGGACCTAGAATATTAATAATAATGTTGAATTAAGTTTTAATGATGATGTATTGTTATTAATTAGGTGATGACCAGGGATGTAGATGGTCCTAAATATAAATAGGGGTTTATTTAATTATATGACTATGGTTTTCTTGGTTGAATCATGATATATACGCATGCTCTTTTATATTGCAAATATTGGATGTAGTATTACTATAAGTACTCGATGTTTTTTCACTTGAAAACATTAATGATGAGTAGATGTTTTGTAGCTATTAAGGTGTTCATTATCCCCCTTATGAGGGAAGGATCAATGTTGACTAGCACACCTCCCTAGAGCACAAGGTGTACGAGGAGTTCCCTAGAGTACTCAATACACGGGGATGGGCCCAATATGTATGTTTTGGTACTAGTCCACCTTAGTAATGCAATTCATATAGAAAAATGAATAAAATTGGTGTATTTCACTCATTAAAGAACTATTTTCTATGATGTTCCTTATTTCTTTCTGTAGATCTTTTTAAAATTATGAAAACCATAAATATATGTATCTTTCTACCCATGTACACAATACATTATGTTGATTCATTGTTTCATGTATGTTTTAGGTTCAGAGCTAGAATGGGATAAAAGACAAGAAGTGAGCTGTGTACAGGTTGTACCTATTGTATAGATCCTAGTTAGCATACATGTTCATAGAGTTGTAGATACTTCATTCAATATGTAATTTTAATTTGTGTTGTAATAACTCATTTTTAATATACACATGTTCAATGTTGAGAATATTATGCTATATGCATTCTAGTTGTATGCTCATGTATGTACATATTTCTTCCGCAACACACTCCAATACAATTGCCTAACATTTTTAGATTTGTCCTCTCAGACTCTCTAAGTCTTGAAATGGCAGAATTCGGGGACGTTACAATTGGTATCAAAGCATGAAAAATAGCTACATCTGATAATTTCTCACCATAAACATAAAACTAAATTCACCTTTCACCTTAAACTCTAGAAACTTAGTAAGTTGTTCTACATGAACTAGGTTTGACTTAGCCTCTTAGTTAGAACCTAGATGTTTGAGAACTAGGTTTAGACAAGTGTGTGAAACCCTTTGCATATAGAGCTCATATGTATTGGGTATCTACACTAGTCTACACCTTGCTCTCGTCATTTCACTAGGTTTGATGTCACTAGACTATCTACTGTGTGTGGGACACTTGATTTTGCTGATTTGGTTTTTTTTCAATCGGCTCGAGCCTTGACAGTTTTCTCTAACGTCTTCTTTCTCAGAGAAAAACTATATCATATTTTATTAATATATGTGTAAATATAAAAATGTGTCCCTCATACTATAGAGTAGTTAATGTTCATACAACCTAAGTGAAAGGGAGTGACATCAATCTAGAAGAGAGAGTAGTTATAGAGTGGATGTCTAGCGCCTTATCATGTTATGTGATAGATAGATAAAGAATAGAAAAGTAAGGAAGATTGTATCCTGAGTTGATATCTGATGATATAAGTTTCTTTGTTTTTATCTCTGTTGTATATGAGTCCTGATCCCAAATTTTAAAATATGAGTTAAGTCTAGATGATGAAAGTACATACTCTTTTCTTACGTTAGATGAGTTAAGTTAAGATAAGGTTGAATTTGCATGAGCATCAAGCTATTTTAAAAAGGAGGATCTTGAGTGTTAGGACAAGATATGTGGTGAACTCTAGAGAGAGTGAGACCCACAAGGAGAGGGTCATAGGACCTACCCTATAATATATGAAAAATATGAGATATATATAAACATGATGTGTCCTAAGCTGGGTTACTCATGAGTAGATGAGTTGAGTCCTTTTGCATGATTAAATCCTATATGTGAGAGTTGAGTTATAAAAAAATGTTGCATAGTCAACTCATAATGAGAAGGTCAATCCTTTGACTGAGTTAGGTCCTAGCTCGAGTGACTTATGTTGTGAAAATCATCCTATATGTGCAAGTGAGGTGTTATATGAAACATTAGTTTTGAGAGAAAATGCCATGTGTATAAGATACTCATAAATTTTGTTACTTTTACTTCTCTTTCTTAAAATATGATGCTATAAATCTCACTTGAGCTATATGGATGATTTATGTATGAGGAGTCACTTGTTTAAGCTTGATATATTCTATATTCCTTTCCTATATCATACATGTTATATCCAAGTTTGAAATCATGATAAGATTGGTTTAGTATATTCTCTTTCCCTTTATATCATGCATGAAAGATATAAGTTTGAAATCATGAGCTTAATTGAGTATATTCTCTTTCCCTTCATAGCATACATGAAAGATGTAAGTTTAGAAGCATTAGCTTGAAATAAACATATCTTCATCTCATAATTAAATGATCACAATATATAGTTCTCAACCTCCAATATTATGATTTTGAGCTTCTAGTTTAGAGAGAACTCTCACAATGGAGTCAACCTTAATTTTCAAGCATGTTAAGTAAGCCCTTCTCAATTAATAAAATCCTAGTATGATGTTGATCATAAACCACATTAAAGATGTTAACTCTGATAGTACTAACTGATGATGGCATGATACCTTGACATCACCATATGATTAGTAGGGTGAAATATGAAACCTTGAGCAGTAGCTTCTTAACTTCATATGTACGAATAAAACTCTTATCCTTAAGGGACTATGTTGGTGTAAATCCTAAAACATAAGAATGTCATGAGATTACTAAGACACTAAGTGATGTCATGATTTAAAAAAATGATGATTCCACCAATAAAAGGTGGGGAGGGTACACCCTACATTCTCTAAATCCTAAGATGACAACTTAGGGTGAATTTTAGAAATATAATATCCTTGACGCATAGAAGTGGTGGTCTAGAGGCATTAGAGACTCTTTTCATATCCCTTGAAGTATGACGCTAGTTTTCGAGGATGAAATTCCATATAAGGTGGGGTGAATGTGATAAGCTAGATTTTAAGGTTCTGATACCCAATCTAGTATTGTGGATGTATTGAGAGATAAATAATTTAATTAGGAAACATGAAGTCTTATATCATCAACATGAGTAAGCTGAACTTGCATTGATGATTCTATGAGTTCAATTATGATGAATGTTTTCTTTATTATTCTTCTTGGGTACTTATGAGGCCCAAAGGTCCACATAATAATTGCAACAAACTTGAGTGGTGAATTCATGAGCCCTGAGGTATTTAGTACCACAACAAGAGTTCTTGGACCTTGTCAGTCAAGTTTCAATGATTGCTTGAATTGAATTGAAGGTTTACACATCTAATTACAAGGTTGTTTGGATAATTTATTTGGATGATCAAATAATGGATTTTGTGTCTAAAACTTTGGTATAAGCTACTTTAGGATATTATGTGACTATGTTTGAAATTTTAGAATGATCTCAGAATGATAAAAGGAGATTTCATTGTTTAAAGTTGAGGACATTGATGATATATGTGTGATTAGACTTTGCTCTTTAGGCTATTTGCACTTAGGGCCATGACAATTGACAAATGATGTCACACAACCATGATCTTGCTTGATATTTTCATACGAGCTAAAGGCCAATAGATCCACTTGAGGGTGGGATAACCGTGGCCCTAGAAAATGATCCCACAGTCATTCTCTTATCTTCAACCTTTGGCAAATTTAGGAAGAGAAACAAAACAGCATATCGATCCACCCAACCTTGACCACCTATTCTACAATATCTCTCACACTCGTTTAGTAGGTTATTTAGATGTGACAAGTATGGAGGTCTCCAACAAACCCTAATTTAGGTTGGGAGGTGGTATATTTGGAAAAGACCAAGCTATGTCCCTAATACTATCTCCATCAATGAAAACTAGAGAGATCGACTCCTCCTCCCTCTCTCTTTTCACGACTACCTTTTTCACTGACCAAACAAAAGCGATTGAGATCCCTTCCACAACCTGCATCACTCTCAATTTCTCAGTGGAAGGGACAATGATGGCCATTGAACCTACAACCTATTAGTGGACCTCAACAATTTTGTGGGAGTTTTGGCCAATTGCACCACATCTGGGTGATGACATCCACCTCATAGGGTACCCAGGACCGTCCTCATACCATTTCCAGAGTAAGAGGATGCATAAGATCAAAACCCCCAAAACTGATTGTTCCTCTGCCATTACCCCAGACCATCATTGGTGTAGAGGTATGGGCCAGTGGAGGAAGAGCCAAGCTTTCAGAAACTTATGGAGGGTCACAGAGAAGGTCATAACTTTGCTATTCACCATCATCTATATCCTCAAGACACTCCGTTTTCCTTGCCAGATCCCTGGATGCGGTGGCATCTATCATGTTCCACGTAGTACTAGACCCCTGATTTGTGGTCGTAGACCCTCTCTGAGACGTCAACGGAGGAGCTTGGAGGAGAGGATTTCCACCTTATATCACCTGCTCTTGGGTATAGTGGAATCCTCACTAGAGTAATGGAGCTGGAAAGTTTGGGTCTGAGGTGGGGGTGTTGTAGATAGAGAATCCCTAATTCCTCACTTCCTATTCCAACACCATGATTAGGGCTATCACCATCATAGTGGCAAGGCATTGATATCCCTACCACCATCGAGAAGGGTGGATCTTGAGGCCAGTGTGGTTCATCACCAGAGAACTATCTTACAGTGGCTCACTCACGAAGAACATTTCTTGCATAGTAGGAGACAAGCCGAGGTGATCATGCTTCAGAGAACACAATTGGAAAGGAAGACCATGCAATCTAGCCTGACCTAGCAATGAACCAAGTTCATCAAGAATTGAAACACACCCCTCTCTACAGAGATATGGTGGCATCCAGACCCTCCACCTTGTATCTGATCAATGATGCCATTTTTCATTAAAAGGTGAATGATATCTAAATCCTATAAATACTGGTATTCTTAGAAAATAGCCAAAAATTTCCCCGTTGTCTAATAAATCCCCTAAAAATACCCCTGAACTAAAAAAAATCACCTTTGTTATGAAACCCCTAGATCAGACTTTTGATTCTTCATTATTAATGATTTTTAATTTAAATGATAATGCCTCTTTTATGGTTCATTAAATTCATAATTAGTAACGAATTGAGACAAATTCTCAAAAAATTCCACTATACCCCTGATGATGATTGACACCCATATTCGGACTCTAAACTCAACAACATTACTCAATGATAGGCCTTTTGTTATTAAATTCTAAACACATGCTTTTAACCTCATATTAATTCTAGAAAATAGACAATCATAAGAAAAATAAAATAAAAATTGGACCAGACCCTTTTTATGATCTCTTGGTCAGTAGAAAAATACCAGACACATATTTTATATTAGTTGGACCTATCTTTGGTTAAACCTTAATCTGGACCTAGAATATCAATAATAATGTTGAACCAAGTTTTATGATTAATTGTTATGAATCAGGTGATGACTAGGGATGTAGATGTCTAAAATATAAACATGAATTTTTGAACTCAAGTATGTGGGTTTATTTAATTATATGACTATGGTTTTCTTGGTTGAATCATGATATATATGTATGCTCTTTTATATTGCAAATATTAGATGTAGTATTACTATAAGTACTTGGTGTTTTATCATTTGAAAACATAACTGATGAGTATATTTTTTGTAGTTATGAAGGTGTTCATTATCCCCCTTTTGAGGGAAGGATCAATGTTGACTAGTAAACCTCCCTAGAGCACAAGGTGTACGAGGAGTTCCCTTGAGTACTCGGTACATGGGGATGGGACCAAAATGTATCTTTTGGTACTAGTCCACCTTTGTAATGCAATTCATCTAGAAAAATGAATAAAATTGGTGTATTTCACTCATTAAAAAACTTTTTTCTATGATGTTTCTTCTTTCTTTCTACAAATCTTTTCAAAATTATGAAAACCATAAATATATGTATCTTTCTACCCATGTACACAACACTTGTGTTGATTCGATGTTTCACATATGTTTTAGGTTCAGAGTTAGCATGGGATAAAAGACAAGAAGTGAGAAGTGTACATGTTGTACCTATTGTATAGATCCTAGTTAGCATACATGTTCATAGACTTTTATATACTTCATTCAATATGCAATTTTAATTCATGTTGTAATAACTCATTTATAATATATGAATGTTCAATGTTGAAAATGTTATGGTGTATGCATTCTAGTTGTATGTTCATGTATGCGCATATTTCTTCCGCAACACACTTCGATATAATTGCCTAACATTTTCGGATTTGTCTTCTTGGGCCTTCTAAGTCTCGATATGGAAGAATCTGGGGACGTTACACTAGCCCAAAAACTAACCTACCTCTAGTGCCCCCTTTTCTCCCAATGGATCAACCCTATACTTGCTGCCCTCCTATACTATGACATGACCCCATGTGCTTGTGGGTGTAGTGTTTTTAGTAGTAGTAGGTGTGTAGGTTTAGGTCCTTATAAATTTTGAAAGTTATCCCACTGTGTGTCCCAATCTCGTGGGGCACGTCTAGTGAAACCCTAAACTGATTAGTGTGTGCACCTCTGGCTTGACGCAGAGAGTCACAAACTATAGTGGAATCTCAAGTTCCTCATGTAACACAAGAACCTCACAGATCAAGTAGGATATGCTTTGAGCCTGAAAGATTTGATCTTGTGACTCAAGAAATAAATGAGTTCATCATATATGATGAACCAACAACCGACCTAGAAGCTAATAGGGTACCAAAGTCTGAGAAGTGGCTTGAGGCCATGAGATTTGAGATGGAATCCATGTACACCAACAAGGTATGGACCATGGTGGATCCACCTGAAGGGTTAAAACCTAGAGGGTGCAAAGTGGTTTTTCAGATGAAGACTGACGTGGATGGTAATGTACAAACCAGTAAAGGCCAATTGGTTGCAAAGGGCTTTACACAAGTTCAAGGTGTTGTCTATGACAAAACCTTTTCTCCACTTGACATAGTTAAGTCCATAAGGATCATGCTCTCAATTGAAACCAATTATGACTGAGATTTGGGAGACGGATTTAAAAGCCACATTACTTAATGGGAATCTTCTATAGGATGTGTACATGACAACTTGACATTTTACAAATGCAAAGAAAGACAATACAATCTGTAAGCTACAAAGGAAAATCTATGGATTGAAGCAAGTATGTGACGACCCCAATTTCTATATACTTTCCTTAATGACATTCCTAGATATGTGTGCACTCATATCTAAAGATGTCAAAAGGGAAAATATAAGAGATTATGGTGGTCAACTAAATTATGAAAAGGAGCCAAATATACATTCACAAGCATCATTAAAATAGTCACACAAAACAACATTCATTGAAGATAAAGTCATACATATCATTTAGAAAAGAAGAAGAGAATAGTTTTATGAAATGAAAGTACATAGGATTTAGAACATCCTATACATCATCTAGAAGAATGAATAACTATCTAAATGAAAAAGATATGAGAAATAGAAATGTATCTAGATATCCTCCATGTCCATTTATTTGGTAGCTTTAGGTACTTTGATATGCATTATTTGTTCCTGGTACCTAGAAAATACAAGAAACAAAATCATCAACAAAATGTTGGTATGTGGTTGCAAAAATATTATACTATGCTGGCATATTTAGAAACTTGAAAAAGAATGAAAAGAAAAGACAACATTATTTAGGTGGAAAATTAGGTAAACCCAATTTATTAGTCATATTTCAATGGACGTATTACTATGGTGGACTTAGCACAAACATATATTATTGGGTCCTATTCCCTCATACCTTGTACCATTAGTGATCTCCCAGCGTACCTTGTACCATTAGGGAGGTACTAGTCAAAATTAATACTTTCCCTCTCTAATAGGGAGATTAATGAACCATCAGTAACTACATTCCATTTTCTTTCCTTAGTGTTCTTAATGTTCAATGCAGAAATTACAATACATATAGATATACATCCAACAAGATATTCAAATACATGCAAGCAACTACTCATAATTATCATCCAGCAAAACTAGTCTTAAACTTATATCCACGTACCTTGAATCTCATATCTAGATTCTACAAGTCTAGAATAAAATAGTAGGTCACCCTGAAAGAAAAACAAAAACCTAACACCATTGTGTGCCCTCAACACTTCAAATTAGGACTTTAGACTAAATAGGGTTATCATCTATAGGTCTTGGCTCGGATTAGAGTATTTGGAGGATGGGTCCTTATTTTAGGGTTTTGAGAGTGAATCAGGTATATTGGATAATCAATTTTTTCCTTTAATTATCATTATTAAAAGAGAGAGAAATAGACCATTCATGTGGTATAAGGGAGTATTAAGCCCATTATTGATCAATATCCTAGGGTTTCAGGTTTGAGGGAACATGATTAGGTTAGTGTTTTAGGGCTTTTCATAAATACAAATCCCTATTATCATATTTATTTTCTATAAGTTAATTTATAAAATAATATCAAATAAAGTCCAAAAAGGGGTGTATCGATTCTAGGATTGGATTTTGTTATTTATAATAGTTTATATAGGTTCTCCTAATTTTTTTGAGAATGTGGGTATTTTATGAGGATTTTTTGGATACTAGAGCTATTTATAATATGTTTTACAAAACTGACCAATTAGGTATTTTCTAGAGGAATAAAATGAAAATAAAATAAAAAAATAAATGTGAGCTTGGCTTCACGAATCAGGTGAGGATCTGACTTCCCAAATCCTCCCACTAACCTGTGGTCCAATGCATGTCTAAGAGGGTCAGCGATGGGAAAAAGGGTGAGATTGACCATGGGACTCAAATGGATACATGCGGCAAGTATGGGCAAGGTGGGAACTCCACCTTCTTGATTGTTCCTCCTCATGCGCGCCATGGCAACAACGAGGGGATGAGGGGTGTGGTGAGTTCAGGGTAGTAGGGTGATAGATTCGAGTGTGCTAGGCATCTTGCTAAGATCTCGGGGTCACTACGATTGTGAGGAAACATAAACCATCGTCGGAGGTGGAGTACAACCATGGTTCCGATAAAATAGGATGAGATAAATTGAAAAGGAGAAAGTGGGTTTTTACCTACCCTCAAGTTGTATTGAGAAATGATGAAGCTCCACGTGGGGTTCGTAACGCTACACGATCACTCTATCCGACTCAAACATGTCCTGACCTCGACGGCGATGGAGCTATGGAGCTTGGTTGTAGTGGCTCATCGACCTGGGCCTCTAGACGCTTGTGACTCCAACAAGAGGTATTGATCATCTCGTCGAGGTCTTAGGAAGGTGTGACCTCTATCGATTGGAAGGTGGAGGCTTTTGGAGTGAAGGGGGGTTCTGGGTTAGGTGAGTTGAAGGTGGCTCGATGTCGGGGATGAAGGGGTGACTGTCGATGCAATTCAGGATAGGAGATGAATAAAGGAAGGTCAGAGAAGCTAGTGGTGGGTTCATATAAAGGTAGGGAGGTGTAGATGGGAAATCCCTAATATGGGAGCCACCGCCAGTGAGAGCAGCGAGGGAGTCAGGACTCATTCTCCCTGATCCGTGGGAGAAAGGCAACGTGGTTGGGGTCATTGGGTTCAGTTTGATGAGGGGAGGAGAAATATCCCTCCAGTTTTGTGAGAGGGTGACTGGATAGATGCGGGGGAAGAGGTCTCAGTCGTCGGGTTGTTTGGGGCTAGGGGACGAGATAGGCAGGAGGTTAGGGATGAGGTATGCACCATTGTATTGTTACTTGATCCATGCGTGACATCATCCAATGGCTGAGAGAGGGGTCGGGTTATCTAAAAGGTTGTGTGACACATTTTGATCAAATAAATCAAGAACTTAGGTCCTAGGTTAGAAATAAATGCAATAATATGCATATTTTCCAAAGATCATAACTCCTAATTGGTTTATCTGATTAGGATGGAATTTCAAACCAAGATTAATTATGACATTATCTAGCCATGTTAGAAAATTGAGAGTCAAAATCATATGTTGGTTGTATAATTTGACTATATACCCTAATATATGGATTTCATCTACTATGAAATTAGGGTTTTGATTTTTATGAAATTGATAATCACTTTAATCAATTTATCTAGGGAAAAGGTTGAGGGTATTATTTGAAATAAAAAATTACAAAAGAGAAAAAAAAATAAGTAGAAACTCACTTTATCACATTCTCCCCTCCTTTTTAAGAATTTTGTCCCCAAAATTCAAGCACCTTGAAAGAGATGAGGATATTTCTTCTCGACCTCAGACTTGAGCTCCCAGGTGGCATCTGTCTGATCATGGTGGCTCTAGAAAACTTTCACCATATCTATATGCCAATTACTACGAAGTTCCTTTATCTTAAAATCAAGAATTTTTAATGGGGACTCAACATAAGACAAATCATCTTTTAGCTCGAGAGGCTCATGATTCAGAATGTGACTAGGATCTTTGACATAAGGCTTCAGATTTGATACATGAAATACATTATGCATGACACCATATTGAGGTGGCAAGGCGAGATGATAGACACATTCACCAACTCTATCCAGGATCTCAAAGGGTCCCACATAACAAGGACTGAGCTTTCCTTATTCTTGGCCAAGGCTCGAATAGGTCGGATCTTCAGAAAGATGTGATCACCTTCTTTGAACTGACGTTCCTGTCGATGAGCATCTGCATAAAATTTCTACCTATATTGTGCCTGCTTCATCATTTGCCTGATCAATGCACATTTGTTTGTATATAATTGCATATCCTCAGATTTCATCAAGGTATGTTCCCCGGCGTCATCCCAGTATAGCGGTGATCTGCAAGGTCGGCTAGAGAGAGCTCCATAGGGAGGCATACCAATACTTGCCTAATAGATATTATTATATGCAAACTTATCTAAAGGAAAATAGTGGTCCCACGAGCCTTCCTAATCAAGAACACAATCTTGAAGAAGGTCTTCTAGAATATGTACCGTGCGTTCTAACTTCCCGTCTGTCTGTGGATGGTAATCTTAATAGGTGCATAATTCTCCAGAGGCCTAAACTTCCATGTGTAGTCAGCTACTGAGAGACTACCCTACTTAAGTTCCATATACATCCTCTCCTTCCTCTTCCTCTTCCTCTCAACTATAGGTATAAAATGGTCAATGAAGAGGGTTTTGAAGGCTTCCCATCCCATATTGTCCACTTCTTCTCCCCTATTCCTGCCATAGTTTTCCCACTAGATTTTTGCCCCTCCCTTAAGCAGATGGGTGGTGAATTTGACCTTCTTTTCATTGGGTACTTCTAGGGTAAGGAAGGCATTCTCCACCGACAACATCCAGGCTTCATCCTTATCCATGACCTCAGGCTACCCCCCCCCCAAAAAAAAGTGTCAGGATTGAGCTTAATGAAATCTAACACAATCACCTCCTTCTTCCTAGATGAAGTGGGTTCAGGGGTTCCTTTTAGGGAAAGGGTCTCCATGAAGTCTATAAGGATTTTCTAGAGGTACCTTAGAGGTTTCAGGTTCCTTCCTCTTCCCAGAGGATGACTCTTCAGAGGCCTTGGAGTTACGAGTCTTGGGAGGCATCCTAGAATTAGGTGAAACGTATTAGATTTCTCATCATTCATTTTTTTAAATCATATTATATTTCATTATTCTTTTTTATCTATTATTAATGTTCTTAATGTTATGATTTGTTGAGGATACCCTAAAATCCTTATCATTCGGTCCTTAGAACTTCTAAATAGAGTGACTCTTTTTCCTAACCTTATGTCATAGAGGTGAGAGGGTAAATATTTATAAATGAAGATGGGGGGAATTTTTCCTATAGAGGAGGTGAGAGGGAATATCTATAGATGAGAAGGGTCCTAATTAAGGTATGCCCAAGAAGTAAGGGACATTTAGGGTATCGACCAGGTAGACTTATATTTCCATATAGATAGCCTCATAATTGCCAAGCTAAGTGGCTTAGAGACTTTAGCCAGACCCATGGCAAATGCTATCCTAGACACCTCCACCCTTTACATCCCTAACTCAACGACTACCCTAGACTCACAATGGCATGTATAAAGTTCTTGTGACCATGATGTGTGAACATTGGCTCTGATACCAACTATGATGACCCCAATTTCTGTATACTTTCCTTAATGACATTCCCAGATATGTGTACACTCATATCTAAAGATGTCAAAAGAAAAATATAAGAGATTATGGTGGAAACTAAATTATGAAAAAGACCCAAATCTTTGTTCACATGCATCATTAAAATAGTCACACAAAACAACATTCATTAAAGATAAAGTCATACATATCATTTAGAAAAGAAGAAGAGAATAAGTTTATGAAATGAAAGTACATAGGATTTAGAACATCCTATACATCATCTAGAAGAATGAATAACTGTCCAACTAAAAAAGAGATGAGAAATAGAAATCTAGCTAGTTATCCTCCATGTCCATTTATCTGGTAGCTTCATATACTTTGATATGCATTATTTGTTCCTTGAACCTAGAAAATATGAGAAATAAAATCATCAAAAAAATGTTGGTACGTGGTTGCAAAAATATTATACTATGTTGGCATATTTAAAATACTTGAAAAAGAATAAAAAGAAAAGGAAGCATTATTAAGGTGGAAAATCAGTTAAACCCAATTTATTAGTCATATTTCACTGGACATGTATTACTATGGTGGACTTAGCACAAATGTATATTATTGGGACCTATACTTACGTACCTTGTACCATTAGGGATCTCCCCGCGTACCTTGTAGCATTAGGGATCTCCCTGCGTACCTTGTACCATTTAGGAGGTTCTAGTCAACATTAATAGTTTCCCTCTCTAATAGGGAGATTAGTGAACCATCAGTAACTACATTCCATTTTCTTTCCTTAGTGTTCTTAATGTTCAAGGCAGAAATGACAATACATTTAGATGTACATCCAATAAGATATTCAAATACATGCAAGCAACTACTCATGATTATTATCCAACAAAACTAGTCTTATACTTATATCCACTTACCTTGAATCTCAGATCTCGATTCCACAAGTCTAGAATAAAAGAGTAGGTCACCCTGAAAGAAAAATAAAAACCTAACATCATTGTGTTCCCTCAACACTTCAAATTAGGGTTTTGGACTAAATAGGATTATCATATATAGGTCTTGGCTCAGATCAAAATATTTGGAAGGTGGATCCTTATTTTAGGGTCTTGTGAGTGAATCAGGTATATTGGATAATCAGTTTTTTCCTTTAATCATCATTATTACAAGAGAGAGAAATAGACCATTCATGTGGTATAAGGTAGTATCAAGCCCATTATTGATCAATAGCCTAGAGTTTTGGGTCAGAGGGAACATGATTAGGTTGGTGCTCAGATTTTTTCATAAATATTGATCCCTATTATCATATTTATTTTCTATAAGTTAATTTATAAAAGAACATCAAATAAAGTCCAAAAAGGGGTGCATTGATTCTAGGATTGGATTTTGGTATATGCAATAATTTTTATATAGGTTCTCCTTGTTTTTCTAAGAATGCGGGTATTTTATGGGGATTTTTCAGATACTGGAGTTATTTATAATAGGTTTTACAAAACTGACCAAATAGGTATTTTCTAGAGGAATAAAATGAAAATAAAATAAAATAAGAAATGCAAGCTTGGCTTCGCAGATCAGGTGAGGGATCTGACTTCGTAGATCCTCCCACTAACCCGTGAGCCAACACTCGTCTGAGAGGGTCAGCAATGGGCAAAAGGGTGAGATTGTCCGTGGGACTCAAATGGATACATGCGGCTAGTTTGGGCAAGGTGGGAACTCCACCTGCTTGATTGTTCCTCCTCACGTGCACCATGGAAGCAACAAGGGGATGAGGGGTGTGGTGAGGTTGGGGTAGTAGGGTGATATATTCGAGTGTGCTAGGCATTTTGCTGAGATCACGGGGTCACTATGATTGTGAGTAAATATAAACCATCACGGGAGGTGGAGTACAACCATGGTTTTGATCAAATAGGTTGAGATAAATTGAAAAGGAGAAAGTGAGTTTTTACCTGCCCTCGGGTTGTATTGAGGGACTGTGAAGCTCCATGTGGGGTTTGTGATGCTGTATGATCGCTCCCTACGGCTCAAATGTGTCCCAACCTTGACGACGATGGAGCTCTGGAGCTTGGTTGTAGTGGCTCATCGACCTGTGCCTCAGGACGTTCACAGTTCCAATAAGAGGTATTGATCACCTTGTTGAGGTCCCAGGAAGGTGTGACCTCGATCGATTGGAAGGTGGAGGCTTCTGGAGTGAAGGGGGTTCTAGTTTAGGTGAGTTGAGGGTGGCTCAAGGTTGGGGATGAAGGAGTGACCTTCAATGCAATTGAGGATAGGGGATGAATAAAGGAAGGTTGGAGAAGCTAGTGGTGGGTTTATATAAAGGTAGGGAGGTGTAGATGGGAAAGCCCTATTATGGGATCCGCTACCAGTGAGAGCAGTGAGGGAGTTAGGACTCGTTCTCCCTGATCCGTAGGAGAAAGGTGGTGTGGTTGGGGTCATTGGGTTCAATTTGATGATGGGAGGAGAAATATCCCTCCAGTTTCGCAAGAGGGTGATTGGATAGGTGCGGGGGAAGAGGTCTCGGTCGTCAGGTTATTTGGGGCTAGGGGACGAGATAGGAGGGAGGTTATGGACAAGGTCTGCACCATTGGATAATTACTTGATTTGCATGTGACCTCATCCAGCAACTGGGAAAGGGGTTGGGTTAGTTAAGCAGCTGCTGACACATTTTGATCAAATAAATCAATAACTTAGGTCCTAGGTTAGAAATAAATGCAATAATGTGCATATTTTCCAAAGGCCATAACTCCTAATTGGCTTATCCTATTAGGATGAAATTTTAAACCAATCTTAATGATGATATTATCTAGCCATGGTATAGAATTGAGAGTCAAACTCATATGTTGGTTGTATAATTTGACTATATACCCTAATACATGGATTTCATCTACTATGAAATTAGGGTTTTAATTTTTATGAAATTGATAATCACTTTTAATCAATTTAGCAAGGGAAAAGGTTGAGGGTATTATTGGAAATAACAAAATTACAAAAGAGAAAAAATATAAGTAGAAACTCACTCTATCACAAAGTATCTCAGAGCTGGAATCTTCGATTTGAATAAATAGTCAAAGAGTTTGGATTTAATCAAAATGGAGTTGCACCATGTGTTTACAAGAAGGTTAATGGGAACATGATTATATTCTTCATATTGTATGCAGATATCATACTATTGATGGGGAATGACATCCCTACCTTACAAATGGTAAAAACATGGATGGGAAGTACATTCTCTATGAAGGACTTAGACAAAGAATCATATATCCTAGGCGTCAAGATCTATAGAGATAGATCTACAAGGCTTATTGGACTAAGCCAGAGCACATACATTGACAAAGTGCTGAAAATGTTCAACATGGAGAACTTTGGGGAAAATTACCCATGTCTCATGGTGTTAGTATCTCTAGAGCTCAATGTCTTTGTTTTTACGAAGAATGGGAACACATGAGTAAGATTTCATATGCATCTACAATTGGATCTATCATGTACACAATGTTATGTACTCATCCTTATGAATCATATGCCTTGAGAATGATAAGAAGGTCACATGACTGCCATGAAGAACATCCTTAAGTACTTGAGAATAACTAAGGATCAATTTTTTTCTTGCAGTGGTGAGAAAGAGTTAATGGTAAAGGGTTGCACTGATGCAAACTTCCTAAGTGACAAAGATAACTCAAGATTGCAGTCTGAATTTGTTTGCCAAAATAACAGAGCTATAAACCAGAAGAGTTCTTACCAAGAAATAGTTGTTGATTCTACAATAGATTTTGAGTACATTACTACCTCCAATGTAGCAAAGGAAGCTATTTGGATTAATAAGTTTGTCATTAAACTTAGGGTGGTTCAAAGCATCAACGATGTAGTAGAGTTCTATTATGACAACAATGGAGCTATCACAAGCTAAGGAACTTGGATCACATTAGAATTTGAATTACATACAATGGAGGTTCCATATTATATGAGAGATCATTCAACAAGGAAATGTGAAGCCAATTGAAAGTAATGTTTTTGACCCCATGACAAAATCACTTTCTCAACAGAAGCATAAAGATCATGTTAGACCATTAGGATTAAATTCATAGGTGGTTGCCAATAAGTGCAAGTGGGAGTCTATTGGTATGTATGCCCAGAGATCCAGACATACGATTATTGTAATGTGGTGTCATGTACTTGATTCTATTAATAATAAAGGCAACTTTTGTCGATATGTTTGTTCAATTATGAAATGATGATATAACATGATATATATTTAAAAGAATGATATTACTTGATGACATATGTCTTTAGGCTGAGGAATTGAAAAATGAGATCATATGTATGATAAGAGCATGTACATTCTTATTATGTCCCTAATCAAATATTATTGTGGAAACCATATAGACAACAATAATATATAAGACTAGAATGTGTGTTGATTGATAATAGAATATCATTTCTCATTATATATGATGTCAAGCCAAATACATATGTTTATGTTAGAGAAAAGTGTACATGACAGACCCACCTTGAGAGTGATACATGAATACCATTGAATGGTAGTCAGAATCACCTCTCATAGTGATAGTGGTGATTGTAGTTCTTAGACCTAAACTCACTTCATCCATAACATGTCCTTCGATGTATTTGACACCATCTGATGTGACCTTGAATTAGAGTTACCATAAAGGTGGTGCATGGATACATTGTGATGGTTGCAAATTGGTTGTTAGTGATGTAGATGGATTTGTCTCTCCTATCAGAGTTGGTATCCTGAAAACTTGATAAGTGAGACTAAGAAATGCATGTCTATACTCATGTAAATCAATATTTGATATGTGAGATCACATGCATCTCAAACATTATGCTCTAGTACAAGGAACATGGATTGAATATTAAGAGGATGATGATTCTATTCCTTGAGTTCAATCAGGATATCTGTGACAAAGGAACTATGCGATCAAGATAAAACTGATAAAAAATGTAGGTTAAAGTTGTTCTCCAACTTTCCAATTACTTGGGTAGCAATGATGTGTTGCTAGATACTACTCTTTTTTTGTGATGTCATAATCTAGTTATCAACATTTACTACCAACGTAATTTGGGATCTATAGGGTCACACACATAGGTTTCACCCAATATATGAGTTTACTCATGGATAAGGATTCAGTTGGTTACTGGAGTGATTCGGTAATCAAATTAAACAATACTCATTGTCGGTTGGATGATTGGATTGTCCAGTTAATCAATTGGGAATGCCAATCAATGGATTGGAGTGTAGGTTGACCAATCTAGATGATCAATAAGGCTAGATCAAGGAATGATGATGATGTCATGATTCTCATCAATTGTCACATTGAAAGCCAATATGTTTACAAATAGGAAAATGTCAATCGATCGTCTGGGAGTCCATTTGACTGGATGGTGGTTTATAACAATTGAAAATTCATGAAATATGTCTCCTCATGTCCATGGGCTTGTGGAAACCCTAACCCATCCACTCCTATATAAATGGAGGGTGACCTAGGCTCTCAGGATAGATACTCATCATTCAACTTTGTGGTAACATGAGAGATAGAGGCATCTTACATGTGAAAGGAAGAGATAGCCAAAGGGGAGAAAGTTGACGCTGGAAGATTGAAAACATGAAGGGACAACTCCTTCCTAATAGTTCTACAAGAATCATGAGGAGTTTCTGGTGGTCTGCATGGACCATGGGCCGTTTTCATCATGCTAGGAGGATTTCATCGAATTTTATCTATGGTTCTACACTAGGAGACTGACACCGACTATTGTTCAAGTGTTTCTTGAGAAAGAATCAACATGGTGTAAGGATTGTCGATGGACTTACTCCAGGACCAAGTATACACCTTGAAACCTTCCTTCCCATTCATAGTTATTGACGTGACCCAATGGGTTATGGGGATATAGAAATATTTTGTGTGTTTCTATTTCCATATCATTAGACATTTTTCCCTACACATATTCCCTACTCTATATCAATATTGTGCCTCCGGTGGGAGTATCCCTTTGGGAGGAACATTTACCACATCCTATAGATGCATTTTTTAAGCCATCAATTGACTAAAGATAGAAAAATTATCTAGGTTATGAGGAGGCACAAGATCTAAGGGTGGTAGTATGGGATGACTCATGACCTTCTCATCTACTTCAGCCTATGGTACCCTCTGTCCTTCTCCACATCCTGGTACTATATAACTGCTCTCAATATGTTTTTCATGTAGACCAACCATATCTACAAAACCATAAAAGATTCTTAGATCATGGTGATAAAATAAGAACGGACATGAAAACCTATGTCCCTATAGACTCAATAATCCTAAACTCCAATACCACCAAACTATCACACCTCACCATTACAAAGAGATATTACTCAAAAGTAAACATTGATTGTGCTCAATATATCAACCCAAAGATTTTGAGGAACATAGAATAAAAATTCCATTCCATATTAGATAAGATGCTTAAAGGCCCAACCTTCATTTAACATTATATGTATCTTCATGACCTATATAAAGATATATATGGTCATTATAATTATAGGATATGCATCTATACAAAGTATGAGAGCCAAAATACATGTCGTAGATAATATAATTCAATTCACCCTTCCTAGAACTAAGGGAACAATGATGGCATCTAAGAAATTGCTACAAAACATCAAAACAAACCTCCAAGCATCAATGTCTAACTAGGAACAAACCCTCACCACTGAAACCCAGGATATGTTATTGGTAACATAAAATAGACGGATAATCATGAGGTGAGTCCCATGTCACAATAACATGATAAACAATTACTAACATTTATTTCTTACAACATAGGAAGATAACATGATAAATAAGATCATATTATTAAAAGAAATAATTGTTTATACAATGTATGAACCAGAAGTGAGTGAACCATAAGTAAATGGTAAGTAAATTCTTATCAATTGTAAATGTGCATCCAACATTCGATCGTGATTATTTTGAATAAATTGTACACAAACATACTATAAGACCGATATTTTTATGTTATCCTGGGTGTTTGAGACACACCAAATCAAACAAAAAACTATGGATTGAGAAATCCACTAGCCTCCATGTAAGGTCTTTAGGATTACTTGACACCATAAGACCCTACAAGACCTTGGTTAGTTTGAGTTTGACTAAAGGAGTGTTCTCAAGGGCCATATACTCATGGAGTGCTCGATGGATGGTCCATAAACATTAGGTCCTCCTGTACTCACGTATTACCACCTATACTAGGGTATAGAACTTTGTGATAGTATATATATAATATTAATAAATAAATATATATATATATATATATTGCATTCTATATATATATTGCATTGTATTCATCATTCCAAATGTCACATATCACTGGATCGAGGTCTTTTTCATGCTCATTCACATCATCATACCGAGTGATGGAGAACACAACCTCAAGTCATCAACATATACTCAAACGTATATGAGTTGGGTTCCTTATCACTATGCATGTATCCCTACAAGAAAACCTACTTTCTATCATGAATACCAAACATTGATATAGTTCCTTCAATCTTAGTCACTACATTATCAGGTTATACTTCGATTAAATGAACCCATTTCTCATGTATCAATGCATCCATTAAGTTATGAACAAGACTTGGGGATTCATTTTTAGTATTAATCAGGTATATAAGAAAAATATAAGATACAAAACATTTGAAATAAATTCTAGGTACCCATTCAAGGTATGAGTAAGCATTGTTGGCCATAAAAAGGCCCAATTAATTAATCTGGAGCACAACAAGCTCCATTCACTTTATAAAGACATATCAAGTCTAGGTCCTCGTAGGAACCTCATAATCATCTGAAGTTTTTTACATTTCCTAAAATGAAGGTAAAGATACACCATGCCAAATTTTAGATTGAAAATTCCTATGATAAGAAAGTTATGCTACATACAATATTTAGGCATAAAGTGCCATTTTACGGCTCAAATAAGCTACTTTTAAGTACCGAGTTTAGGTCCAATGAAATTTTGGTAGTATAACAGATAAGGAAGTATCTTAAATCATCTTAGAACAATATCAAGCAGAAATAGAGGTGGAGGAATACATGCATGATCACTATCGTACTCAAAGACATAAAAGAACATCTTTGTGTAGATTTGAGCCTCTTTTAGATAGGGAATATATCTATAAAAAATTTTGGCATCATAACAACTAAGTAAAAGTCTTAGATTCAAATTATGGCATCATCAAAATAGTATGGACTAATGCATGACTCATTTCCTACTATATGGAATTGGAACACCATAAAAAGCAACAATTTTTAAGTGATAAAATTATGCATTTTGAAATTTCATTCTTTATTCTATTGAGAGGGGACATGTTTAACATCCAAAAAAATGTAAATCATTTTAAAAGACATGTAAATCGTAATATGATCACGTTATTTCATAACAACCCAAACAAAATTCATCTCTTAGGTACATCAGGTCAAACTAGAGCAAGATTATGATTTACATGCATATAATAGGCAAGAAACACATATAATAGGCAAGATTATGATCATCAGTTACGTTGATATTCATCAAATAGATTGGATTTCTCATTGACCATAAAAGGATCCTACTCGATCTCCACAACTCTCATCTCATTCTTGCAGTAGAAATTTATAGAAAAAGTTCCTCTAGATGGTGAGGGGGAGATGTACACATAGGGAAAGGTAATAGTGAATAGTCTAAACAAACCTTGAACTAGAGTTGTCAATGGTCAACCTAAGGTGATCTATCATTGGTTTACATGTCTAGATTTTCCATCAACCTACACAACTAGGTTTCTCATATGTTACCATTGTAAAAAATAAGATGGCATGACAATGGGGCATCTCTAATTGATAGATGGAAAACTCCCCTCGAATATATAGGAGATGAGTCAAGTACAAGGGAAGTGAATTTGACACTAATGGGTCAATAAAATTAAGACCATTTACATAATAAATGAATTATTCTAACACTCCCCCTAAATTTGGGACATGGGTGAAGCATATGTCTGGCTTGCTAATATATAAAAATTATTATATAGCCTATACATAAATTGATATTCCCTTGCAAAAAATAGTCTCCCAGTGAATCTTGCAATGCAAAAATTGATGCACTCTAACACTCACTCTGGAGAATATAGAATGTAGAAGAAAATATGGATTCTCCCTTGATGAAGATAATATCAATGTGTAAGCAATAATAGTATAGTGGACCACCCTTCGCCATACTAGTAGATGCAACTGAAAAGAAATTTTTGAATCTTTGGCGAGCTACCACAACAATGCATATGATGGATAATATGTGTAGAAATCATCTAAGTCATCATTATTGTCAATGTAGTTCTACAAAAGAAGCATCAACACAAAAATTATGTGGGTAGATGAGATAAGAGACATTAAATAGAAATATTTTGCCATAATAGGTGGGAACATGCTTGAGATGCGCTACTAGGTGTCACCAACATACATGAATATGCAAAAACTAGGAAACATCATATGGAATTACTTTCTCTCTTCATCATCTCTCCTCTATCTCATTTCTTCCCTCTACTCATCTTCCTCTATTCTTCCTCTCACACCAAGGACGAAAAGAATCATGAGAGTGGTTGGGGTGGAAAGTCATAAACATTGATAAATGAATGGATATGTAAAAGATGATACAAAAATAAGTATTACTGTTATACACATATGTTAGGAAGAATAAAGCCTTATCTGTATATAGGCATGAAAAAAAATATATCACATGAATATAGGTGATGTGATATGTAGCATAGAAAATCTCTTAGTTCAATCAAAAGAACTTAGCCATGCAGATTAAGGGGACCACATACAGTGAAGAAAAAAGATTGGTGTTGTTCCTTTTTACTGTTCAGTATAAACTAACATTGGATATTTTGTTTCTGGGATGTTGTTGTCGTTAATTTTGAATAGATGACAACAATGGTGTTTTCCTATTTTTCTTATCATAATATCATGAGTGTATGTGGTCTTAAATTGAAATTGTAAAAAGTTAGAAAAATAAACTTGTTCCACAATCTATCAATAATAGTGTATGCATGTATATCAATGTGCAATTGTATATATACATGGTTATATCTCCCTCACAAATGGATCCAATGGATACATGCATGTATATCAACATGCAGATTCTCAACCATTATCAATGGATCACCTTTTGGTTATTTCAAAAATTCCAACGACCTTACACAAAGGAGACCCACTCTCACCATACTTATTCATCATTATTGCATCCATTCTCACCAACATGATTAAAATGGGTACAAGAGAGGTCTGATTGAGTCTCCTACTAAATGTATTGAAAACATTATTCAATATGAAGGTGACACCATCAACTTCATTAAACCTACTCAAGTATTATCAACATAGTCCATACTCTAGGATTTTACTCATAAATGACAAGGCTTAAGATGAAGCTACACAAATATGCCATTATTGGCACACATATGGTTCCAACATTGACAAAACAACATAGATGCTTCTCAATTGTAAAATTGACTTGCATCCCTTAATTTATCTTGGTGTCCCAGTCTCATCACATCCCTTTCCCAAATATGTGTTGAACTAAATCATAAATAAAATGAGTTGTACACTCCATTCATGGAAAAACAACTTCATAAGTATTTCTAGTAGACTCTCCCTCCTCAACAATTCACTCTCCACTATTACACATACTAACTGAGTTGTGTTCCACTCATGACCAACATGATGCACATCATTGACAAAATTAGAAAAAAAAATACTATGGAATCAGTACAAAACAAATATGCGCCTAGTAAATTGGGAAACCATTCATGCACATAGATTTATGAGGATGGGGCATTATCAATCTCAAAACTCATGCCACTTGTCTAACAAAAAATTACAGAAACACTTGTATCAGATAGAAAATGAATTTGGAAGGAGTACATAATATGAAAATATTAGAAGAAGAAACAAACTTGGAGAAACATCATTAAGCCTACAACATCTCCTCCATCGAAACATATAAATAAGCTCATACCCATCAACCATAGTATAATTCCACCACATGTTGCTAAACACATCATTATCTAGAAACATCCATGGTATTGTGGTACCACCATTCTTAACCTCAACAATAATTTCCAGATACCCCACACCATATAGAACCTCTATACAACTACTGCCATGACCCTTCTAGGTAGTCAGAGAAGCAAAAAACTTAAAAGGATCCGTGTTGCCCACATTCCTTCTAACACTATTGGTGATATCATCCACTGGAGAACGTCGACGGGTTGATGTACCGCCCCTTTTTCTCCTATACCTCGGGAGGACATGACCCCACCCTTCTCTCAAACCCTCTATCGAGTAGGGAGTCCGATGGGGTTGGGACTTAGAAACAAAAACTAATAACCGTTTTTCATGGATTTGGGGTCCTAAATACACACTACATAGTTCTTATCTTTTCCTCACTTATCATGGATTCACTTTCCCCACCAAAGAAACACAAAGCTTCATAAGACAATACAAAACAAAAATCATTATATAGCTTATCCGATGTGACAATATTTTAACAAACAACAATCTCAAAAAGAGAGAATTTCATAACCCCTTGAGATGATATATGTGAAACACCTAAGAGGAAACAACTGCACACCTTTACACAAGCTGCCCCATCACTACATAGATTTGAAATTTTTACTTTCACCATGATAACAACACTACACTTAACCTTGCAAATTTTATCATATTCTAGAGACCCCTTATCCCGTGATTCTTGCGTTATAGAACTCTTATTGTAACTATCATTTGTATTATATGGACAGAAAGGAATCACAGAAAACACAACATCAACAAAAACAAATTTCAAATGATCATATGTAAGATAAATGATACACACAACCTCTACCATATTACAGGATCACTTTTCAACATAAAGGTGGGTGGGAAAGGACAATGAGGCACCAGCTACCACATCTAGTAGAGGAGGAAGTGGATGCAGAACATTCACCATGGAGGAAATCCTAGAAGACACAAGTGGTATCCAAATTTTCAATTCACTTCTTATGTCTTTGTGATATTTCATCTATGAGTCCTACTATTCAAGGGGTGCCTCCTCATATCATCATCAAAACTTTTTTAGAAGTTTTATGTTGATCTATCAGCATAAGAGGCACTTATAGTGCAACCTATATTTTGATTTTCGATCACCTAATTCTTCATTTGAATGTACTTGCATGCAAATCTTTTTTATCTATTTATATATAATGCTTTCATAAAAAAAATCCATGTGACCTAGGAAAGGTAGACGATGGACTAATCCTTTGTTGTGAAATCTAGGACAACAAGGTTGGAGTACTAATCACTTTGTCGATACATTACATGTTTGCAGAAAACATCTCAGGATGGCAAAGGAGAGCCAGAACGACAACATTTGACTTGTCGTCGAGCAGTGGAAACAATAGCGTTGGGTATTAGAAATAAGAATATAAAGAAAGAAAAAGGGATGTTTCTATCACAGTTATAGGAAGTGGTCAATGACTCAACATTTAATGAAAAATAAAGAGGAAGTGTGTATGGTAGGACGTTTTAAAAAATGATAATTGGAAACAAAAAAGGAAGACAAACTAAAAGTGGAAGCGTTGGTTGGTACGTGGTACAAGATGGATATGGATTCAAGTCAAACATATATTGTTTGATCGGAAAATAAATGAATACATTGTTCATGAACCATAACTCAAATGGATCATGGACAGTTGTTTTCTTCCATTCAAACCCATCAAAGGAGTTATTATTGGTGGTAGACACCAATACTATGTCCCAAAAACAATTACAAAGTAGACGTCATTAGAGGACAAGAAAGTATTGTATTTTATGAAAGAAGAAGAGATAAGACTACCATGGAGGACAAGATGATGCTTGGTGGGTGACCAAGCCAAGAAAATACGATGGTTGTTCGTAGGAAAAGACTCTCTCTTTTCCTCCCTAGTCTATCAATGCTCTAATACCATGTGAAAAATACTATGGGAGGATAATAGGGTATTTCTTAGGATAGATGGCAAACTTCCCTCTTACATATAGGAGAAGAGTCCAGTACAAGGGATGTGAATTTAACCTTAATGGTACAAGACAATAAAGCTCATTTCAATAATAAACTAAGCATTTTAACAACCATGATTTGAACTCCCATCGATTGGCAATCTAGAGGTTCCATTGGATGTCTTGATAGGATCCTCATTGATTGAGAGGTTTAGGGTTATCATCAATTGATGAAACTAGGATTCATATCGGTTGAAAGATACATGATATTCATCATTCTAGAGAGCCTTTTATCTAGTGATAGGAAAATCATCTATCTATGTCCATTAGTTGGCATGTCCAACCAAACCATCGACTATCCTCAACCTTGACACTTAGATAGGGCTATCAAACAAGGGATGGAATCCTAATACAACCAAGTTCAAAAGCATACAAAGTTTCCAAATAAGCAATACTATAAAAGAGAACATCTACCTATTTAAGTTGAATAAAATTTGCAATTACATCCTCGATTATGGTGAATCTGCACATTAGTCCACAAAAGTGCATGAAATAATAAGAACAAGGAATACACAATGGGTCATATTTGAGATATCACTTAATCAATTGGGTGCAAAACTTAATCAAGCATAAAATTAATATTTTTAAACATATCTAGTGGTTAAGGTAGGCTAGGAGCCTTACATGGGTGATTAGAGATAAATAATATTTATGCAATTTCAAACAAAATTAGGTAAATTAGATATTTATTAGAATAGATTTTGTAGTGGAAATAATCAAAGAAAGAAACCAAAAAAATACAAAATCAGACATACATATATTTAATGATTCTATCTTGATATGTCATAGACCCATTACCTAATAGGTTCCTAGAGGTTTTTCTCATACTATAATTGCAGAACCCTTTGCCACACAAAGTGAGATTACTCAAAACTTAAAGCACGATTGACCATTAACAACGGATTACCGAAAATCACCAAAAGTTAAAATTGATTTGCAACAAGCACCATGAGCTAAGATTTATTTTGCAAGAGTCAACACTTGCATTTCATAACATATATTCAAGGTGCTACAACATTATTTTCCAATCAACTTGTTACATAAGATAACAGTTCCACATGTATATACATACCACTAAAGGCACACAAGCCAAAAACCACATACTGATCATCATGCCATCAAAACACATCAAGAACACCCCCAAGGACCTGAGTGTACATGGACGACACATAGGACTCTATTACTAGACACTATCCATATACTATGATTCACCAGGTGTATATTCTCTTTGTATTATATCCTCAACTATCTGATATTTAGCTTGGCATGCACACCGACCTAAAAGATAATTAACCAACGGGGTGAGACAAAAGTCCCAGCGAGACATATAGCCCTCTGCCAACTCGATTATTATAACAAATAACTAAGTAAATAGAGTAGTAATGTACACTTGCCACTGTGTAGAAGAATAATCAATAATTTAAAAAGAAATATGAAGAACATGTATAACTGTTATAAGCTAAACAATATAAAAGCAAAGCAAGACCTCATCCAATGTTCTCATATTTGATTCTAAAAAATTATGCTACATGGATTTTCATGAGTTTATAAATCCCTGAGGATTTGAGTCATAGCACCCAAATCCAACCGACCATTGCTAAGTCAAAATCGGTGCCATACAAGGTCTAATGGAAGAGTCAAAATCCACGACCTCACCACCTCGTGGTTAGTACACGAGTGAACCAACACTGACATCACAAGTCAACTAATTCTAGCAACATATAGCCTAGTTGTGCAAACCTAGCCTACCTTGGTACAAGTCACAGAGCTAGTGAAACTGAGCTATGGCCCGCATCTGCACTCTTTTAGGGTATGGCCAGCAGCCAATCTTATGTCACATATCACTCAGATACAGCCCGAAGCTACACTCTTACAGGGTATGTACCAAAGCACATCATGTGCCACATATCCTGGATGTAAGGGAATATTCGTCCTCACCCTCACATATTCAAAAATATGTGCTCCGAGTTAAACTCGTTTCACCATCTAGTAGATTCTAACACTGAATGTATCTATGGCACATGGTAAGTTACATGATTAGGTTCCACTTGATTAATTAGACCAATTAAAGTGTCTTTTAGCATCAATCAAGTTACAATGTATAAAACCAGAGCAAACACTATAAATAAGGGCATAACACACTTTCAACAGATGTAAACATCTAGGGTGTGAGCTTTTCGCACTATCACCACATAATGTTTGTATCATTGTAATTCGCAAGACCATCACCACTATTTCACAACCCCACAAGGCTATCACCATTGTCACATCACTATGGGGTATCAATCTCACATCCCAGTATCAGAGGATATCATCTCAACTAGGCAGTAAGCCCTTTCTAGGTCCTAAGACCCATCACAACACACTTGTGATTCATGGTTATTGTATGATGATTCATTGGGCATATAAGCATAACTTAAGCCAATCATCACTTATGCCACATCACATACACTTGCCATAGTAATCATTAGTTATTTCATCTAGAGAGAGAATACATTAAACACCTTTAAATGAAGTAAGCAATACATCATAAGTTCTCTAGTTTAGGATTAGGATTTGAGCTTATCCCACATAGGGTTCACAAGCATCATTCTATCTCAAATCTATGACCTTCACTACTTCCCATAAGTTGGGGTGTATGAGGCTAAATATTAGACAATGTAACCAAGTATGCGCATTCACATATTTATACTTTTTATGTTCCCTTATCAGGGTTTATAGCAAAAGTTTGATATCATTTAACCATCTTCATAATATTTCATTAATTATAACATCCAATTAACTCACAAGGTTAAAGTCATGTAATTAAGGGAGAGAGAATACAATATCATTATTTCTATACACTCAATAATATGACCTGCCTTAGAATTAGGGTTAGTTCTTTTCACATATGGCCGGTTAGGGTTTTACATCACAGTTATTATCACAAAACCCTAAATACGCCATTTCCAATTTCTTGGAACCTATTTAAGTTTGATCAACATTAGTTAGGTATGAGTACCTCATTTTCTCATCATCACTAGGTATCACCATTTCATAAAGGCATATTTGTATTACCTCATTAAGTTATGTGTGGGTTACAACAATGCATCATGTTAACTCATTGACTATTGCACCAACATGATGTTTCATCATTAAGTGATCCATATGTCATTACTCTTTACAAGTTATCAACCACATTATATTACTAAGGAATGTCAAACCTTAGTTTACATAACTAGAGGTTTTTACTTCAAACTATACACAAGGCACCTATTAGACCATAACAGTTGTTTACATGATTTCTACACAAAAACTTACACCCCTTTGATTTCATCTAGGCTCATCACCTCTATCATGTGCTCACATAGGGATCTCATTAACCTTTCTCACAAGTTATGATCATGTAGAAAAGAATATAGGAGGCACCTGTCATGGATTACAATCTTTCACTAAGGAGTGCACATAAGTCTTACCATCTCATGATTAGGATTAACGTATGGCCACTTTACCACTAAACCCTACTTCTATAACCTCCAACCTTGTTTGAGAGTTTTAGGGCTAAGCATCATAATTAAGGATTAAACATTCATAGTCACGACATCTTTGATAGATCATCATACTATGTATTAACTATATCCATACAAAAGTATAGGTGTAGCGGCCCTTAAGTTCACATTTATCAACTAGTCAATTACATAGCATCTCAGTCCATCCCCTATACCAAGATGTCAGTTTCACCTTCAAACTTAGGGTATCGATTTTGTATGGCTAGAAGGATCATGGTTCATCATTTGTCCATGACAGCCTGACCAAACCAAGCTTTGTTGGGCAAGCTCATCCAAAGGTGTCAATTTAGACCATCTTGTGGTGTATCAGTTTAGACCATCTAAGCATGTCGGGTATGTATGCCCATAGAGCAAGTCATATGATGATTGTAATGGGATACTTTGTAAATGATTTGAATAATAATAAAGGAAATTTCCGATCTATATGTTTAAACTGTTTCTAAGATGATAGTGTAACATGATAGATGTCTAAAGAATGATTTTTACTCAATGACGTATGCTTTTAGGCTAAGGACCTAAATGATGAGATCATGCGGATGTTAAGAGTATACATTCTTGTTTGGTCCCTAGTCGGTTGTTATTGTGGAAATAACCATAGACATTAATAACACTAAAGACTAGACTGTGTGTTGGTTGATGATAGAATCTCATTAGTCATGGTATAGTGATATCAAACTAAGCACATAGGTACTTGTTAGAGAACAAGGTACTGGACAGACCCACCGTGAGAGTGACACATGGAACCATGACTTGGTAGTCACAGTCAACTCTCACAGTGATGGTGGTGAATGTGATTCTTAGACCTGAAGTCACTACACTCAACACATGTCGTTGGGTACACTTTGACATCATCAAACGCAGTCCTGAAACATGGGTTGTTATAAAGGTGATTATTGGGTGGCTTTGACACATGGGGCTTTTGAGGGGTGAGTGATAGATATGGGATTTGTCCCTCCTGAGGGAATTTGATGTCCTTGGCCACTTGATGAGTAGGATTGAGAAAGGCATGCGCATGCACGTGTGAATCAATATGTGATATTGATGTCATACACATCTCACTCAGTCTGCTCTGAGATCAAGGAAATGAATGAATGCTGTCATGATGATTATTCCATGCCTCGAGTTCATTCAGGATATCAGTGACAAAGGAATTATACATTCACTATAACACCATTCATGGATTGTAGGATTGAAAGTTGTTCTCCAACTTCCTATTTCACTTGGGTAGCACTGATGTGTGACTAGGCACCGCTCTTTGCTTGTGAAGTCATAAGTGTTATGGACTTTCACTGCCAACGTGAAATGGACCTGCAGGGTCACACACATAGGATTTAACCTGGAAGAGGAGTTTTGTCCACAAACAATGTTTAGATTGATTACTAAAGGAGTTTAGTAGTTCAATTAAACACTCAATTAATCGATAGCTCAATATCATAATGTTCAAGGTGTTGGACGTATTGATTGGAGTATCGGATTGATTGAAATCGCAATTGACTGATTCTGCACAATCTGCACTTCCAACCGATCGGCTCATGTGATGAACCGATCGGCTGAGCCTGGTGAACCGATCGGCTCAAGTGTTGAGTCGATCGGCTCAAGGTCAGGGTGAAACGATTGCTTCAAGTATTGAAATGATCGGTTCAACTGATGCAACCGAGCATGTTGGGAAAGTAAGATTGGTGAGAATTTTCCTTTCGTTTCACTTGCCCAATTTTATTGGGAAATAGGATTGGTATTTGATACCAATTAGAAACCAAAGAAGGAAAGTCAATCGGGAACTGGTCAGGACCACGAACCGATCGGTTCAGAAGTGAACCGACCGGCTCATGGGTCCCAACCAATCGGTTGAGGTGTCATTTGACCGGTTCAGGTCCCCAATCGACTGTTTCAGTTGTGAAACGATCAGTTCAGGTTGTGAGTTGATTGTTTTTGTGGAAAATCTCGAACCCTTCTACTCCTGCTTTTAGTCCCATATTGTCGGGGACAGAGAACCCTGTCCCATGACCCGCCTATATATATACGGGTATTGGGGGCTTCTCAGAGCACAACTCAGTGCAATCCGGTTGCTCTGCAAAGTTGTCGTTCTCTCTGGTTTTGGTAACCGAGAGAGACCGAGCAAGTGCTACCCGAAAAGGGAGGCACAGCAAGGGAAAGACAACTGCAGTTGCAACTGGTAGCAGGAGAGTGAGTTGGCGAGTATTACACCGACAGGAGGGTGCAACTCCTTCCGGTTCCTTGTGCGAAAAGGAGATCGGAGTTCTAGGAAGTCCGTGTGGATGACTGTAGAGGCGGGAGACCTCTGTCACTCAGAGGACAATTGTCAATCCCGATAGTCCCGGTGAGATCAGGAGTCTTCAGTCCCGGTGCGACCAGGAGCTGCACAGACACCGTCCAAGACCGGAGGTGAATACCATGTAAGGCACGAGGTATTGTCACCGAGCAAGCCTCGGGACAAGGTATGCATCCACAAACCATCTTTCCTATTGTATAGACGTTGACGTAATTCCTTTTGATCTGGGTTTTTGGGAAAAAATTTTGTTTCCGCTACTTCTCTGCCTCCTCTAAAACCCAATAGTGGTATTAGAGCCACATCAATTGTTCTATATTTTAGGATTATCGATGTGATCGATTTTGGTTTGTCTCCTTTATTTATTACATACGATGCGAATAAAATTGGCTTTATGCATGTCCAATCCACAAATCCCAAATATACATATGATATGTAATATTAATGCACTCGTTACGCGTCGCCCTTAAACGAGTTTTGTGGTGGATGTGTAGCATGATTATGGCCTATAAACCCCTATATCTGTGTATGGTTGTATGTGGTTGCTTGCATCTTGGTCTGCGCACCGATTCTCCTTCTCTTATTCCTGATGTAACTCGAAATAATTTGAGAATTCTTTTCCTACCTTTGCTCCCCCCGAATGTAACTCGGGGTTTCACAATTCAATTGTAAATAGGATAGATTTTATTTCCTGTTATGTCAAAGAAAATGGACGACCTGACGACGCTTGAGACTATCGGTTCAAGGCATGAACTAATCGGTTGGTGATCCAGACGGCCGGTTCGAGGAGCGAGATGAGCGGGTGGCAACCTGAGGAGATGCATGATGACCGGTGTACCGATCGGCTGGAGGCGCCAGTCGATCGGCTGGTGGCACCCGAACAACCAACCTGATGGCGAGCCGATCGGTCATGGAGATGAGCTGATCAAACCCAGAAAGGCAGGCGCATATTTCATCTTGTACAGGTTGCATGTGATGTAGACCTAGATGACCATGATTCCTCTTGGCTCGAGGAATCACGATAGGATGGACATAATCATTGCTTTTTATCGTTTTGCATGTTTTCTGTGGGATATAGCATGTATATGATACGTACTAAATATTGTGGTGATTGGATATGTAAATGTATATAAAAACCAAATCCCTCATTAAATATTAAGTTTTAGATGCCTTCCAAATGTGACACACGTGAAAATCTTGATCGACCAAGTGTGGGCACGCCCTAGCGTGGTGCACTATCTATCTCGTGGAAGTGTGAAGGATGAATGTGTGGGTCTGCCCTAGCAGGGTGCATATTCATCGTGTTGGCTTTGGGTCAGACTTAACAAGGTGATCTATATGGGATCTAGTACCTTGAGGCATGGAGATGATCATGGCAAAGAGTTGCATATGACATCTTTCAAGAGTTGCATATGATGCAATTGGCAAGAGTTTCCTACCTGAGAGATCTGAGTTGTGGGTGACAGCCCTAGCTGGTCCATGGCTCAAAGGATTTCAAGATCTTAACCCACTAGAAGATTGTACGCTGCAATCTTCTGAATTGATGGTGAGGGCTGTCAATTTGAATGAAAATAGTGGGAGCGGTAATTAATTAAAGGCCTAATTAACTATCGTCAAATATTATTCAAATCAAATCAAAAGGAGTTTTGACAAAATGCAAATTTTCTCTTGTAGAATGGCAAAAGAATCATCTTTTAAAATGGGCAAATTAATTGAGAATAAATTCCATAACTGGTTGAGGACTGTGAGAAGTGTTCTACACAATCCAGATATACCAGGAGCCTTAGAATCCACACTATGTATGCTTAATGTGTTAGTCAAGAAGAAAGAAGGTAAGGGAGAGAAGGGTTCTCTCGCCAAACCAATTTCTTCTACATGGAAAGGATGGAAGGAACAATGGAAGAAGAAGTCAGAGATAGAGATCTCTACTTCTGGTGTATACATAATAGAGATTAACTTTACTACTTCTTCGTCATGGGTACTTGATAGCGGATGCGGATCTCACATTTGTTCAAATGTGAAGGATCTTAAGAGAAGTAGGCCTTTGGGGAAAGGCGAGGTTGAACTACGTGTTTCCAATGGGGAAAGAGTTTCTGCCAGTGCCGTAGGAACCTATGAGTTAACTCTACCAAGTGGGCTAATAATAGAGTTGAAGAACTGCTATTATGTACCTGCCATAAATAGGAATATCATTTCCGTCTCTTATTTGGATAAAGATGGATTTGAATTTCTTATTAAGAATGGAAAATGTTCCATTTCTAAAGATGGGATCTTTTATGGCAGTGCCCCAATGTCTTATGGTCTATACTTGATAGATTTGGAGACAAGTGTATACAACGTAAACACCAAAAAGCAAAAACTCAACGACTCAAACAAAACATATCTCTGGCATTGTCGTCTAGGGCACATAAATGAGAAGCGCATTTTTAGACTCCATAAAGATGGTTATCTAGACTCTTTTGATTATGAATCAATAGAGACATGTGAATCTTGTTTATTGGGCAAGATGACCAAGACTCCCTTTTCAGGTAAAGGTGAGAGAGCTAGTGATCTATTAGGACTCATACATACTGATGTATGTGGGCCTTTTAGAACTAATGCCAGAAATGGGAATCAGTACTTCATTACCTTCACTGATGATTTCAGTAGGTATGGATATGTGTACCTGATGAAGCATAAGTCAGAAACCCTTGAAAGGTTCAAGGATTTCATGAATGAAGTACAGAACCAACTTGGCAAAAGTATTAAGGCACTACAATCCGATCGAGGTGGAGAATACTTAAGCCAGGAGTTTGAGGACCTTCTGCGAGCCTGTGGTATTGTATCACAATGGACTCCACCTGGAACACCACAACATAATGGTGTGTCTGAAAGAAGGAATCGCACATTGTTGGATATGGTGCGATCAATGATGAGTTTTGTTGATCTTCTCATTTCCTTCTGGGGTCATGCTCTTGAAACTTCCGCATTTACACTTAACCGTGTACCATCTAAATCAGTTAAAAAGACACCATATGAGATACGGTATGGGAAGCGTCCCATTTTGTATTTTATGAAGATTTGGGGTTGTGAGGCTTATGTCAAGAAAATGTTTCCTGATAAGCTTGGACCCAAATCCGATAAATGTTATTTTGTTGGATATCCCAAGGAAATGAGGGGATATTACTTATACCACCCTACTAACAACAAAGTGTTTGTTGCTAGGGATGTTGTATTCCTAGAAAGGGAATTTATTTCCAAAGGAAGCAGTGGAAGGAATATAGAGCTTGAAGAGGTTCAAGCCCAACAAGAAAACATTGAACAGGTAGATGTACCAGAGGAAAATGCAGATTCACAAGGTATTGTGGAATCTCACTCTCCTCAGGTAATACAAGGACCTCGTAGATCTAGTAGGACCCGCCTTGAACCTGAGAGGTTTGGATACCTTGTAACTCAGGAAGGTGGTGAGTTGATCATAGATGATGATCCAACTACCTACGTAGAGGTTATGGAGGGACCAGATTCTGAGAAATGGCTTGAAGCCATGAGATCCGAGATGGAATCCATGTACTCTAACAAAGTATGGACTTTGGTGGAACCACCCGAAGGGGTAAAACCCATAGGGTGCAAGTGGGTCTTTAAGAAAAAGACCGACATGGATGGAAATGTGCAAACTTATAAAGCCAGATTGGTTGCAAAGGGATTTCGACAAGTTCAAGGTGTTGACTATGACGAAAATTTTTCTCCACTTGCCATGATTAAGTCCATCAGGATCATGCTTGCTATTGTAGCTTATTATGACTATGAGATTTGGAAGATGGATGTCAAAACTGCATTCCTTAACGGGAATATAAATGAGGATGTGTATATGACACAGCCTGAAGGTTTTGTTGATCCAAAGAATGCCAATAAAGTCTGTAAGCTGCAAAGGTCAATCTATGGATTGAAGCAAGCATCTTGGAGTTGGAATCTTCGATTTGATGAGGAAGTCAAAGTGTTTGTCTTTATTCAAAATGAAGATGAACCTTGTGTGTACAAGAAGGTTAGTGGAAGCTCGACCACATTCCTCATATTGTATGTGGATGACATACTTTTGATGGGGAATGATGTCTTAGCCTTAGAGAAGGTAAATACTTGGCTTGGGAATACTTTCTCAATGAAGGACTTAGGAGAAGCATCCTACATTCTAGGAATTAAGATCTATAGAGATAGATCTAGAAGGCTTCTCGGACTAAGTCAGAGTACGTACATTGACAAAGTGCTGAAGCGGTTTAGCATGGAGAACTCAAAGAGAGGCAACATCCCCATGCTACATGGAGTCACCGTCTCTAGAGCTCAATGTCCCCAATCTTGTGAAGAGAGGGAGCGTATGAGTGGGATCCCATATGCAACAGCCATCGGATCCATCATGTACGCTATGTTGTGCACACGCCCAGATGTCTCGTATGCTCTTAGCATGACGAGCAGATACCAGTCAGATCCTGGGGATGCTCACTGGACAGCTGTGAAGAACATCCTCAAGTACTTGCAAAGGACTAAGGATCAGTTTCTTATTTACGGTGGAGAGGAAGAGCTAGTTGTAAAGGGTTACGCCGATGCAAGCTTCCAAACCGATAAAGATGATTACAGATCGCAGTCATGATTTGTGTTTTGCCTTAATAATGGAGCTGTGAGCTGGAAGAGTTCCAAGCAAAAAATAGTTTCCGATTCTACTACAGAGGCCGAGTATATTGTTGCATCACATGCATCAAAGGAGGTTGTGTGGATCAGGAAGTTCATTTCTGAACTTGGTGTAGTTCCCAGTAGTTGTGATGCAATTGAGCTTTATTATGACAATAATGGAGCTATTGCACAAGTGAAGGAGCCCAGATCACATCAGCGGTCCAAGCACATACTGCGGCGCTTCCATCTCATACGAGAGATCGTACAGTGATGAGATGTGAAGATTTGCAAAGTACCAACTGAAGACAACATATCTGATCCACTGACTAAGGCCCTTTCTCAGCAGAAGCATGATGGTCATGCTAGGTCACAAGGATTGAGGTTCCTTGGTGACTGGATCTAAGTGCAAGTGGGAGTCTATTGGTATGTATGCCCATAGATAAAGTCATATGATGATTGTAATGGGATACCTTGTAAATGATTTGAATAACAATAAAGGCAATTTCCGATCTATATGTTTAAACTTTTTCTGAGATGATAGTGTAACATGATAGATGTCTAAAGAATGATTTTTACTCAATGATGTATGCTTTTAGGTTAAGGACATAAACGATGAGATCATGCGGATGTTAAGAGTATACATTCTTGTTTGGTCCCTAGTCGGTTTTTATTGTGGAAATAACCATATACATCAATAACACTAAAGACTAGATTGTGTGTTGGTTGATGACAGAATCTCATTAGTCATGATATAGTGATATCAAACCAAGCACATAGGTACTTGTTAGAGAACAAGGTACCGGACAGACCCACCGTGAGAGTGACACATGGAACCATGACTTGGTAGTCACAGTCAGCTCTCATAGTGATGGTGGTGAATGTGATTCTTAGACCTAAAATCACTACACTCAACACATGTCATTGGGAACACTTTGACATCATCAAACGCAGTCCTGAAACATGGGTTGTTATAAAGGTGATGATTTGGTGGCTTTGACACATGGGGCTTTTGAGGGGTGAGTGATAGATATGGGATTTGTCCCTCCTGAGGGAGTTTGATGTCCTTGGACACTTGATGAGTAGGATTGAGAAAGACATGCGCATGCACATGTGATTCAATATGTGATATTGATGTCATACACATCTCACTCAGTCTGCTATGAGATCAAGGAAATGAATGAATGCTGACAGGATGACTATTCCATGCCTCGAGTTCATTCAGGATATCAGTGACAAAGGAATTATACATTCACTGTAACACCATTCACGGATTGTAGGATTGAAAGTTGTTCTCCAACTTTCTATTTCACTTGGGTAGCACTAATGTGTGACTAGGCACCGCTCTTTGCTTGTGAAGTCATAAGTGTTATGGACTTTCACTGCCAACGTGAAATGGACCTGCAGGGTCACACACATAGGATTTAACCTGGAAGAGGAGTTTTGTCCACAAAAAATGTTTAGATTGATTACTAAAGGATTTTAGTAGTTCAATTAAACACTCAATTAATCGATAGCTCAATATCATAATGTTCAAGGTGTTGGACGTATTGATTGGAGTATCGGATTGATTGAAATCGCAATTGACAGATTCTGTACAATCTGCACTCCCAACCGATCGGCTCATGTGATGAACCAATCGTCTGAGCCTGGTGAACCGGTCGCCTCAAGTGTTGAGTCGATCGGCTCAAGGTCAGGGTGAAATGATTGCTTCAAGTATTGAAACGATCGGTTCAACTTATGCAACCGAGCATGTTGGGAAAGTAAGATTGGTGAGAATTTTCCTTTCGTTTCACTTGCCCAATTTGATTGGGAAATAGGATTGATATTCGATACCAATTAGAAATAAAAGAAGGAAAGTCATTCGAGAACTGGTCAGGACCACGAACCGATCGGTTCAGAAGTGAACCGACCGGCTCATGGGTCCCAACCAATCGGTTGAGGTGTCAACCGACCAGTTCAGGTCCCCAACCGACCGTTTCAGTTGTGAAACGATCAGTTCAGGTTGTGAGTTGATTGTTTTTGTGGAAAATCTTGAACCCTTCTACTCCTAATTTTAGTCCCATATTGTCGGGGATAGAGAACCCTGTCCCATGACCCACCTATATATATAAGGGTATTGGGGGCTTCTCAGAGTACAACTCAGTGCAAGTCGGTTGCTCTGCAAAGTTGTCATTCTCTCTGGTTTTGGTAACCGAGAGAGCCCCAGCAAGTACTACCCGAAAAGGGAGGCACAGCAAGGGAAAGACAATTGTAGTTCCAACTGGTAGCTGGAGAGTGAGTTGGCAACTAGTACGCCAACAGGAGGGTGTGACTCCTTCCGGTTCCTTGTGCGACAAGGAGATCGGAATTCTAGGCAGCCCGTGTGGATGACTGTAGAGGCGGGAGACCTCTGTCGCTCAGAGGACAACTGTCAATCCCTACAGTCCCGGTGAGATCAGGAGTCTTCAGTCCCGGTGCGACCAGGAGCTGCACAGACACCGTCCAAGATCGAAGGTGAAGACCGAACAAGGCGCGAGGTACTATCTCCAAGCAAGCCTCGGGACAAGGTATGCATCCACAAACCATCTTTCCTATTTTATAGACGTTGACATGATTCCTTTTGTTTTGGGTTTTTGGGAGAAATGTTTTTTTCCGCTGCTTCTCTGCCTCCTCTAAAACCCAACACATTGATGATGTATATTTTTTATGATCAAGAGAACCCACTCTGGGCAAAGCGAACATGGTAAACTCTCGAGGCATGTGAGGGTGTGGTCTGGTCACCCCCCTCACACACCTAATTAGCGTGGATTGTCGTTCTCAATGTGCCTTCAATGAGGTTCGAACTCGGGCCCTTCATTGGGACTTACTGAGCTCTTACCATCAACAATAAGAATCAACTCAATAAACATTAACTACAAACATAGTGAGAAAACATGGGGAGAAGACAAAATATGTGAAAGGGGAAGAGAATGTAATTATAATGACTAATAGTAGGTTTAGAAAAAGTTACTGTAAAAAATTTTATTGTTGTTGAATTTTGAAAATCCTCGATTAATCGACTGATTATACTCCCGAGCGACCGATTAATCAGCCCTGGACTGATTATAGGTCTGATTATATTCGGGGTGGCAGACCTACAAAATCGAATATTTAGATGATTATTCAGCCAATTAGACTGATTTTCTAAACATTGCCTAGAAGTTTACCATACCCTTCTCAAACCTCAACATGTCTCTTCCAAAGAAAACTTGAGATGCATTCTTTGACTCACTTGGGACAATAAGACCTACCCTGCTTATGATGCACTACTCTGATCTACTGACTCAACACAAAGCTCACTTATGACTTGTTCCAACTGGCCTACTATCATGTATACACCATGTTGTACTTTCTCCTTAACTGATCTAGATATGGGTTGGAAATCCTACTCATCAATGTACAACCCGTTTGGAATCCTTCTTACTTGAAAATTAGATAGGATTACTCCAAGGCTTTATACTCAACCTGATGAACTTTACCTAAGTATATCTTACAACTATCTCTTCAACCTATGCATCCTTGCCTACGCCATCTTATGAGGTGCATAAATCCCTAACATTCGATATCCATACCATATGTTGAGTACATGTATCCATATCGATCCCAAAGTCAACCCTTCTAGGTAGTCAAACACTTAATCATCTTATTAGGAGGCATATTATCGGGTCCACACACAATTGACACTTATTGGATACTAGGATTCCTCACCTTGGTATCCATCACATGTGCCAAAAACACATCACGTCCTCATCACATCCACCCTCCGCTGATACTGCCAAACCCAAACATAACAGAAGAATCTTCCTAGCATCTTATAAGGTTCATAAATCATCACCATTCTTAGATGTCACCATCTTGGAACTAAAGTCCAAGGCCAATTGATACTTATCAAAGTATCCATCTTAAGATCAGTCCTAAACCATGCACATCAAGTGACATAAGACTCACTTGACTACCACATCCTTGAAAGAAAAGAACACAAGGGAACATACTTCTCTTATCACCACATTATCACTTAGGGATTTCTTATTAAGAGGTAGGGATTAGCAACTTCTTTGGTTATTACACGAGTTTTTTTACTGTTCATGTTTCACTTTAACTTGTTTTCACCTAGTTTCCTTGCCATCAACATTAGAACTATCAAGATGATTACATGTCATTACTCTTTCTTTGGTTATTTCTCTTCATGTTCATGAACATTTCCTTATTTTACCACATTTTCTATCTATTCATCATGAAAGTATCATTATTATTTACATATTATTTACTGGGTAGGGATCATGTTCCTCATTCCCTTTCACATATCATGAGAATTACACTTTATACTTTCTTATACTCATAGGTTGGTCTGAGATTAACTCAAATTCCATCTTATTTATTCATTATTCATTCTCATATGTTTTCTCAATTCATTCTAGTTTTAGGAATTCTATTCGTCTTAGGTGGAATTTAAACCTTGACTTCTTTATTAGCACATATTCATCTATCTTTTTCTTCATACATTTCTTAATATTACAGCTTCAAGAACGTCTCTTATCATATTCACACTTAGATTTAGGTTTCATGGATATATATCATTCTCTTTTTATCACCAAACATTCAAGTTTTAGTGAATTATGGTGTAATTCTTATCTCTCTTTATAGTATGATGGGGGTATTAGCATCATGATTCCTTGTTTGTTATGATCTTTAGATTATTCCCAAATGATAACTTGATTAGAGTAATCAAAGAGAAATCAATCTAAGAGTTCCATACTTACCTTCTCTTCAACATTTGAATATCTGGCCAGGGTACTCAAGTACTGAGATGAGGCAGTATGCACCATATTTTATATCATGTTCTTATCTTAGACACCATCCTAATCCTAGTCCTAGTGTCCCTATAGACTCAGTGAACCTAGAGGTCTGATACCACCAAATGTGACACCCTTTGCCACACAAATCAAGATTAATCAAAACTTAAACCATGATTAACCATTAACAACAAATTATCGAAAATAATCAGAAATTAAAAACGATTTTCAACAAGCACCATGAGCCGAGATTTATTCCACAAGAGTAAACACCTGCATTTCATAACATATATTCAAGGTGGTACAACATTATTTTCCAATCAAATTGTTACATAAGATAATAGTTCCACATGTATATACATACCACCAAAGGCACACAAGCCAAAAACCACATTTTGATCATCATGCCATCAAAACTCATCAAGAACACCCCCAAGGACCGGAGTGTATAGGGACGACACATAGGAATCTATTACTAGACACTATTCATATACCATGATTCACCAGGTGTAGTTTCTCTTTGTATTATATCCTCATCTATCCCATCTTTAGCTAGGTACGCACATCCACCTAAAAGATATTTAACCAACGGGGCAAGATAAAAGTCCCAATAAGGGATATAACTATCTCCCACCTCTATTATTATCACAGATAACTAAGTAAATAGAGAAGTAAAGTACACTTTCCACTGAGTAGAAGAACAATCAGTAATTAAAAGGAATATGAAGAACGTGTATAACTGTTATAAACTAAACAATATAAAATCAAAGTAAGGCCTCATACAATGTTCTCGTATTTGTGTCTAAACAAATATGCTACATAGTTGTTTACTAGTTTATTATTCCCTGAGGATTTGAGTCATACCACCCAAATCCAACAGACCACTGTTAAGTCGAAATCCATGACCTCACCACCCTGTGGTTAGTACATGAGTGAACCTACAATGACATCATGAGTCAACTACTTCCAGCAACATATAGTCCAGCTGTGCAAACCTAATCTGCCTTGGTACATGCCATAGCGCTAGTGAAACTAAGTTACGACCCACAGATGCAATCTTCTAGGGTATGGCCCGAAGCCAGTCCTATGTAACATATCCTGGACGTAATGGGATATTCATCCTCACCCCCACATATTAAAAATATACACTCCTAGTTAAACTCGTTTCACCATCCAACAGATGCTGACATTGAATGGATCTTGGCATAGGGCAAGCTACATGATTAGGTTCTACTTGATTAATTAGACCAATTAAAGTGTCTTTTAGCATCAATCAAGTTACAACTTATAAAACCATAGCAAACACTATAAAATAAGGGCATACTACACTTTCAACAGATGTAAACATATAGGGTGTGATCTTGTCACACTATCACCACATAATGTTTGTATCATTGTCATTCGCAAGACCATCACCACTATTACATAGCCCTTAAAGGCTATCACCATTGTCACATCATTATGGGATATCAATCTCTCATCCCAGTACCAGATGATATCATCTCAACTAGGCACTAAGCCCTTTCCAGTTCCTAAGACCCATCACAACACAATTGTGATCCATGGTTATCTTATGATGCTTCATTGGGCATATAAACATAACTTATGCCAATCATCACTTATGCCACATCACAAATACTTGCTATAGTAATCATTAGCTATTTCATTTAGAGAGAGAATACATTAAACACCTTTAAATGAAGCAAGTAATGCATCATAAGTTCTCTAATTTAGGATTAGGCTCTATGCTTATCCCACATAGGGTTCACAAGCATCATTCTATCTCAAATATCTAACCTTCACTACTTCCCATAAGTTGGGGTGTGTGAGGCTAAATATTTAGACAATGTAAAGAAGTATGCACATTCACATATATATACTTTCCATGTTCCCTTATCAGTGTTTATATCCAAAGTTTGATGTCATTTAACCATCTTCATAATATTTCATTAATTATACATCCAATTAACTCACAAGGTTAAAGTCATGTAATTAAGGAAGAGAGAGTACAATATCATGCTTTCTATACATTCAATAATATGACCTACCCTTAGAATCTGGGTTAGTTCTTTTCACATATGACTGATTAGGGTCTTACATCATGATTATTATCACCAAACCCTAAACACACCATTTCCACTTTCTTGGAATCGATTTAAGTTTTGTTCAAGATTAGTTAGGTACGACTAGATCATTGTTACATCATCACTAGGTATCACCATTTCATTAAGGCATATTTGTATTACCTCATTAAGTTATTCGTGGGTCACAACAATGCATTATGTAAAATCATTGACTATCGCACCAATGTGACTATCGCACCAATGCATTATGTAAAATCATTCGTGGATCATTGTTTCATCATTAAGTGATCCATATGTCATTACTATTTACAAGTTATCAACCACATTATCTTACTAAGGAATGTCAAACCTTAGATTACATAACTAGAGGGTTTTACTTCAAACTATACACAAGGTACCTATTAGACCATAACACTTTTTTCACATGATTTCTACATAAAAGCTAATGCCCCTTTGATTTCATCTAGGCTCATCACCACTATCATGTCCTCACATAGGGATCTCATTAACCTTTCTCACAAGTTATGATCATGTAGAAAAGAATATAGGAGGCATTTATCATGGATTACAATCTTTCACTAAGATGTACACATAAGTCTTACCATCTCTTGATTAGGATTAACGTATGGCCACTTTACCACTAAAACCTACTTCTATAACCTCCCACCTTGTTGGAAAGTTTTAGGGCTAAGAATCATAATTAAGGATTAACTATTCATAGTCATGAAATCTTTGATAGATCATCATACTATGTATTAAATACATCCATACATAAGTATAGGTGTAACGACCCTTCATTACACATGTATCAACTAATCAATTACATAACATCTCGGTCCATCCCCTATACTTAGATGACAGTTTCACCTTCGATCTTAGGGTATCAGTTTCATATGGCTAGAAGGATCATGGTTCATCATTTTCCCGTAAAGGGATGACCACACCAAGGTGTGTTGGGCAAGATCATCCAACGGTGTTAGTTTATACCATCTTGTGGTGTATTGGTTTATACTATCCAAGCATGTCGGGTTAACTACACATGAGGTATATCGGTTTAGCACCAGAGGTATGAGGTTCATACTTATCATTGGGTGTCAACTTGTCACCACCATAACATGTCGACTACCACTACACAAGGCACAAGGGGATAACCTCCCCAAGGTGTGCCAGTTTAGCCCTACTTGAAGGTGTGACAGGCAACCCTACTTGAAGTGTGATGAGAAACCCTAAGTTTGTCGGGTTAGGCATCTTCATGTCGGCCTCTTGCTCAACCGAGGGCATCACGGTATGGAATTCCAGCTCGCAAGATATCCTCATGGTCATGACAAGCTAGCACCCTCAACCTATCGGCCTAAGGTTTCTGCCAATATGTGTCCCCTTCACTCTTGTGTTGGGCAAGGTTTTTCAAGTTATTAGGGTTAGGGCATATCGGGTTAGCTCCTTTGAGCATGTCGGGTTTGAGCTAGAAAATTGTGTCAACTTTTTCCTCTTCAACCTTAGGATATCAGTCACTAGTTCCACCATTGTCATGGGAATAAGGTACAAGATGTGGACATCAACTAAACAATATTCCTCCACTAATATAGTTCTCACAACCATTAGTAACTTCTAACATATATGAGATGAACAATTTAGAGATGAGAATCAACATAACCACATAAAAGAGTGAATATAAAAAAGAAGGCCAAGAGTTATATAACCCGCCTCAAGAAGGTATCCATCAAGGGTTCAAGATCCATGATCAAAGCTTCAAAGCACACATTCCTCCACTTGAAGATGATCCATCAAGAGTCCCAAACTCGACCTCAACCTTATCTCCAAGAAAGAAGAAGATGCCATAGTTATGTTAGCTCAAGGAGGAAGAGAGGAAATAGAGAATCATGACCCATTCATCCTTTATTTAAGCTATGATCCATGGCCGATAAGGGAAGAAGAAGATGAAGAAGAGAGCTTAAAGAAATTGTTACCAAGTAACATAACTCACCAAGATGGAAGTAAACCAAGAATCATCATGAGCAAGGAACTCGACCTCCCAAGCTCCATGGAGACTTGCTATATCTCCTTAAGCTCCCAAGCTCGTCCACCAAGAGGATAAGAACAAGAATTGATGAAAGGGTACACTTGTGTGAAGAGGGAGGGGGTTATATATTTGAGGGAAGAAAGAGAGATCAAAAGAGAGGTGTCATCACCTTAAGAGTCTAGGTGACACTTGTCCACGTGCAAAGGCCACATGCAACCACCTTAACGTGCAAGATTATGGTGATATTCTCTAGGTAGAGTATCAGACTCTTGGCTTCCTACCAAGGGTGTCACACCTCCAAGCCGATACACTACACTACCTTAAACCGATACACTACATTCCAAGGTCAACACACACATTTCCCATAGATCATTATCACCACTAAGGATATCATCTCTTTCTCAAGATTCAAACTAGACACTCACCTCTTTATCTATCTTCTATATGATTTCAAGAAAAAGGTGGAACACTTTAGATATGGTAAATTGCATTTTACCCCCTTGCTTTGGGTAAATTTCAATTTACACCAAAATTGACTCATAAAGCACAAGCATCATCCACATAGGCTCAACTTGAAACTTAAGATATCCAGAAGGCATCCCATAGAATCATCCTCTATCTTATGATGCTAAATCACTGAGGGCACACTCATCATGTGACATATTGCAAGACAACTGTTATATCCCCAATTTTGATTAAAAAATTGAATGATATAAATATAAAGCATGTTCTGATAAATAATTTTCCTATATGATATTATTTATGGAGTAATATTATCCTTGTGACAATTTAAATAAATAAAAAGGTTTTGTTTTCCATAATCCATTAAAATGTTGAATAAGAGATAGAATGGAAAATTCTGTAAAAAATATATTGTGGGATAATGGTATTAATGTTCAAAAGGAACAAGCTTTGTATGGGAAAGGTATCACATTAGATCCCAATAGAATAAATATAATTCTAAAAGGAAAAGGAAATTAATAAGTTTCGATAATTGATGCAAGGATATATAGAAGAGAGATAAAAAGGAACTATCTAGATTGTGCATGTTTCCTTTGGGTTATCACTGTTGCCATATGGGAATTCTATTAAATAATCTCTTTATAATTAAAAATACTTTCCCATGAAGGCTCTCCATAATCGTGAAGGAGGCCAATATAAGGCAAGAGAAAGGGGAATATAATTAATAACTTCCTAAACATTATCTTGTAATACTTAGGGAAGGAAACAATTCAGTGTCTGTCAAGGAAGAGGAGAGAAGGGAAACGAGAAGGAAAGAAGCCCTGAAGAGGCATGGCTATTGAAGGGGGTTCTATGAACAATGTATATATATGGGACTAGAACTCTGTGAAGGGGGTACGAAGTTGGTTTCTTCGAGAAACTCTTTCTCCATATTCATCACCTTCCTCCCTACTTGCATGCTGACAACAAAACCATACCATGGTGCAAACCAGCGTCCAAGAAGGATGACAATTCTGAGCAAGGGAAACTTGTAACGGGCGGTGCCCTGAGCTAACAAACACTCCTACAAGGTGAAGGAAGGATGACAACGTTGTGTGTGCAGAATCGCCGAGGAAGGGTTTGGGAGAGCTGCTGCTCCAGGGTTCTACAATCTCGATGACCATTAGTACTATGTGTCGTACTCTCTTCCTTATAACCTTCCCCTTCAACCTTCACAAGGATGGCATCATCTCTGATCATGGCTCCCTAGGCATCACCGCCTGGGGCCTCGAGGCCGCAGGTCGGCTGTCGTGAAGCACCACACAGTGGGTGCTTGTGGCAGGTGTGAACACGACTTCCTACCAGGATGAGATCTACAGACGAGCATACAGGCAGAGATCTTGGTCCACATGACCACAAAGGAAGAAGGAAGGATAGGAGGAGATGACAAGTTGCATCATGGTTGTAGTACCGGAGAAGATGGTCGTGCATGAAGAGATCTTGCATGCGTGGTTGCAACATAGTAGAGGCAAAGGTAGTCAGCCTTGCTAGACCAACCTGTGCCTACGATAGGTTACGGATAGAGGGAAGCTTGAGAGGGACGGTGATGGTGGTAGGAAGGTCTGAGGGATCGGAGCTTGTAGCGGCAGGCGGGGTCAAGGTGGAGGAGTCAGACTGAGGTTGGTCGTTCTCCAGCCGACGGTGGCAGCCGTGCGGCGTCACCGTGCCTGTGTTGTCACGGCCGAGAGCAGTGAAGTCGAGGATTGGAAAGAGGATGGAGTGGTGATGAGCGAGAAGTGAAGCCAGTGGTAATGGCAGTAAGCCGAAGCATGGTGGGCGTTGGCACAGGTCCGTCTGGCTGTAGCGTCTCAAGCGAGACATGTGCACGCATAATCGTACGCGTCAAGAAGAAGCAAGGGCCTGGTTCAGGTTGGCAGGTAAACGGATCAAAAACATGATCCGCGAGTCAGTAACAGAGGTAATAGAAGAGGAAGCAAGCTCGCTGACGTGTCAAGCCCTGATTGGCCCAAATAAGGTTAGTTTGCAAAATTCATAGATAATGACTGGTAATTCAGAATTAGACAAACTTTATATGAAAATTGATCAAGAGAATGAGAGGAAACCAAAGCAAATATAATTAGAGTCTAATTAAGCTTATTGTTCCAAAAGTATATGCAATACATGTGATAATGTGATTAGTATAAAGAGAAACCTGGATTCCTTAAACTGATGATTAATTGAGTAGATTTAGTTACATTGAGCTAACACCTGATCTTGCCATGTATAATGATTAAAACCTTGATAATGTTGAATAATGGATGATTCTAGATTAGTAATCTTATTCATGCTAATTAGGGTTTTACAACCAACATAGATATCTTGCTATGATCTTAATGATAATAATGTGATTTAGGTGTCACGAATAGTTTAATATGCTTAAGATCCTAATCAGGGTTTAACCTAACATGGATGATTGAGTTATAATACTGGAAACCATGATATAATAGAATTAGGGTTTGTAACCCTAATCCTTAGTCCAAACAAGAGTTACCCTAAACCCTAGTTTAGGAGTGAATCTAGATCTGATTAATGTAGCGTGAATACATGGTGACACATATGTAGTATGTATATTTCAGATTGATTGTTTTGTTGCTTGGATGTTTGGATACACTCTTAAAGTACATGTGATATATTCTGCATGGTTTCTTCATGACAAAGGTATGTGGTTACGCTTATTATTACATGTATCGAATTCTGAGATTGTCGATGTTTCTCGATGAGATTGAATGACAAATAAACTGCTTGCTTGTTTATTTAGTTCTTGCAAACTATAAAGTTCATATGAGTATCATGTAAAGTAAATAATTACATTCTGAACCCTGGGTTAGACTGATCTTAAGGGTAATGCACACGAGCCCTGGAGGGACAGCATTACACCTGAGGTAGTGGACCAGATAAGGGTTAGAATATGAAAATGAGTTTATATTCAAGATAAAGATGTGTGCTTATATCTGTACTTGTGATTATTGTTTGAATCCACATACCAGTATAGAAATATATTGATCGCGTATTTGTTTGTCAACATTTTAGGTATCAGATATACTTGATAGCGTGGACATGAGGGTACAGATATAGATGTTGAAGACACTACAGTTTAATCATGAAGGTTTAGTATTAATGGTTTATCTTCACACCTTTAAAATTTAATTCTATTTAAAAGTTATGTAACTCCTTAGAGGAGCTTTTTATCTAAACATGTAAATATTTGATCATTAATGGAAATTGTTTACTATTTTGTATTATTTCATGAATCTGATCCTGGAAATTATGATTGACGATCTACGACTTTAAGGTCTTTAAGACACTCAAAAGTGCGGGTCGTTACATTTGGTTCTCCAAATTAGGTGGGTTATATAACTTTTCCCACATCTATTATTTGCATCTTAAACCTGATAATATGTTTTTGATTCAGATCCTAAAAATTTGTTTTGTAGGGTAGAAGAAATTATAATGTTTAGGGTTTCATCTTGTAGTATTCTTCATAGGATTACTCTTCTTATAAACCCTAAATCTTTCTATCTGATTTTGTGTTGATTGGAATTATAAATGTGTTCCTTTGGATCATTATCTATGGAACAATAATATTTGATATATGGTTCATTTACCATGAATATCAAGAGGTTTTGAAAGTGTTAACATGCATAGGAATCTTGGTTTTCTCTCTCTAAATATAACTCTTTTGGTGACTTTATATGATCCATAATCTAGGGTTTGATGAACACCTTGGTATGGGGAGTTGTTCTTGGGTGACATTTGGTATTCCCTATTGTTGATCATCCATCTTGACCTTGTTTGGACATGTTATGGTGTTGGGCATATAGCTGAGCTATGGTCGATACAAACTTTTGTCTTCCTCATGGTCAATACCATGGTTGGGTGTTGGTTGCAACCGAAACAACCCCAACCCTAAGGGAAGGTCGCTACCCACCATCCTGGCCATGACACAATGTTGTTTCATGGTTTTGTTCAGTTGGTTGATGTTGTAGTTATGAGGGTTAAGAGGGTAGGTCGTAAGACTGATTAGGACTTGTTAGAAGTCAAGACATGCTTTTGTTTGGGTCGAGACACCATGTTGAATGGTGGTTAAGACACTTGGTATGTAGTGGGCGTAACACCTAGGGTTGTGACCATGTGGAAGTGTCTTGGTTGGGACACTTATTGTGTGAGGGGTCGATATACATAGGTTGTGGTGGTCGAGACATATCTATGATGGTTGGTTGAGACATATGTTGATGGTATGGGTTGATACACATACATGAGTATATGATCACTACATGTGTATGAGTAAGCAAGACCATCACACATATGCATATACATGGTCAATATACAGTGCAATAGTCTACATAAAATAATGTATTTATGAATGGCTAATTATTAACAATAGTGCTTAACCCTAGTAATCTCCAAACATGTGGGAGGTGATGGAATTAGTGTTTAGTGGTTGAATAACTCTTTTGAAACCCAAATCTTGAGATGTAAAATACATTTTCTCATATTCTTTGAACATCATTATTATATGATGGTAATTTATCTCTCCTATTTATGTAACCCTAACCTTATAGGTGAGATGAATGATATAGATATGTGAGTGCTATGGTGAACCTTGTATATTACATTGTGGTGATTATGAGCATTACTGGTATATAAATGCGATATTGAATGTCTAGGAATTATGTGAATGGGTATAGTGACCTAGCAAGAGACTTGTGCATAGATTGAGGTGAAATTCTCTAGTTATGTGATGAAGGGATTGATATCACATAGCTATGTGATATTGTTAATGACCTTGTGATAGGCAATAATACAAGCGTCATGTGATGATGAGACAAATTATCACCTTGTATGTTTTATATCTTCTGGAGTTGTATCCTATCCTTAATTTTGTAGAATTTGTTTAGAGATTTATACATTGTAACTTGATTGATGCACTAAATGATACCCAATTGGAATATATAATCAAGTGAAACCCTAATCATGAAGTTGCCACGTACCATAGATCCATCTTCAGTGTTAGTATCTAGTTGGATGGTGAAACTAGTCATTTCTATAAGAAACTTGGAGCGCATATTATTGAATATGTGGGGTACAAGTTGAATCAACTTATTGTATCCTTAAATTGTTGTAATAGTAGTATGGTTTTTGTTAAGGGCATGCATAAGCATGTTCTCTAGTCCTATACCATGAACCAAGGCATGCTAGTTGTTTTACAGGACCTTAGCTTTGACTATGAGTTACTGTTTACATGACTATAGATTTGTCTATAAGTTTCTATTTAGCAGTCTGACTATTACGACACTACATTGCAGACTCAAACTAATCGAGTAGTGCTGGTGATGATTGTGAAGTCTGACTCTTCCATAGATCTTGTATGGCACAGATTTCAACTTAATAGCGGTCAGTTGGATTTGAGTGGTACGCCTCAAATCCTCAGGGCATAATAATGAGAAGATTTTATTTGCAGAAATAAAACTTTGATTACCATAGTATCATCTAAGAAAATGTACTCATGTATGACAAAATAATGTACTCCATATAAATAAGTTCCAATGATGAAGTTTTCTATGATTCACAATTTTTAGATTGAACAAAAGAAACTTTTAGGCACACTATGCACTTAATAACATGTGATCCTTCATTTATTAGCTTCTATGTCATGGAGATTCATCTTCTTGTAAAAAGGCACTTTCAATTATAGTTTGCATCAAGTTGAATAAAAACATCATCCTTTTTTGCAAGGAGGTGAGCTACTACAATCATCTTGATGACAAAAGCAGTAACCAAAAAAATCAAATCCATAAGTTTCACTAAAGTTTTCTTAATACACATGGTTCATAATTTTCAAATTGACCAAGGAATATTTTAGGTAAACCATGTGGAAGATCATATTTAATCAAACTTTTGATAGAAATAGTTGTAGGGACTTAATAAAGCATGTCTACTTGCAGTAAGAGTATAGATTTCCATCATCATTTTTCTTTGTAAGCAACAATATTTGTAGCAATTTGGGTAAAAGCATCATATACATTATCTCACAATTTTATTGAGTTATGATGCAAAACTATCAATATGTTTTGATTTGACAAGTTTGTCTCAAAGTTCTTTTCTTCAAAGGGTTTCTTTTAGTCCCACTAATCATCTTAGTTAGGTATATTGATAGCAAACTGAATCAATTAAATAGGTTCATCAGAACTTGATTCGGTCAAACTTTTCTTCGATCGAATACATCTCGGTCGAAGATTTTCTTGACCGAGTTTTCTGCTATTTTTATAGGTTTTATCAGGTTGAATCAGTATCGGATTCAGTCCACTATTTTTTGACTGGGAATTTGCTCAGTTGAACTTTATTTCGACCGAATAAGTTACTATTTTGCCAGTAATTTTAGGTTTCATGTAGAGCCCTCATTGGTCGAATATTTTCTCGACCAACTTACTTTCAGTCGAATTCTTTGTCGATCGAGAGTGTCTCTACAGATAGTTCAGAATTCAAGTTATGAATTAAGTTACTTTGTTCAATTTGTTGCTCCACCATGTTTCGTTGAGATAAGACATAAAGATAGTCAAATTAAAGTCTTTGGTCATATCTCAACTTAATTATATTCATATTTATTCAGTTTGGGGGTCTTGGAACCCATACCAACTCAACATCCTTTTTATTGTAGGGACATGAAAAGGAATAATGTCCAAGCCTTAAGCAATAGTTACAAAAGATTGAATCAGTCTCATTTCTCTTCTTGGATAGATTGACCCACTAGATCTCCTTCTATCATGTTACATTTGAACAGTGCCTCAGAGATTTTACTGATCTTGGAACATGTTCTTAAGATGTGTAACCATCTCAATAACATCCATGTTCTCATTTTGCCTTTTCAACTCATAGTTCATGGAGCATAGAATCAAACACTTGACATCAATGACATCTTCAGTATGCTTCTTGTAAGCATCCCTATCATCCTAGGTGCATTGGAAAGGGGTTCATCTCGTTCTTGTATCTCCAGGATATAGATCTTACGTTCCTGTGTGAGAACAATTCTCAATGTCCTAAACCAATAGTGAAAATTATTCCCATTTAACTTGTCTTTCTCATAGATTGATAACAGAAAAAAGTTGTTGTTGTGTGTTGCCATTTGATTCTACAAAAGAATTTTCAATTTAATCAAAACTCTTTTTTGATTTGATTTTGTTTGATTAAAATTGACGATATTGATTAGATCTTTAATTAACTATCACTCTCGCTATTTTACTCAAATTGATATCCCTCACATATCAATTTGGAAGATTGCAAAGTACAAACTTTTAGTGACCAAAATAATTTAACAATTACCCAGCCAACACCAGCATCCATAGTCAATCATTAAGGTAGACAACATTTTTCAATTGTATCTTATGCAATTCTTGGATAGATGATATATGCAACTTTTTTCGATAGTCATCTATATGCATCTAGTACTTAATCTCATTAAGGTCACATAGTTAAGCCTGACCCAAAAAAGACACAATAATAATGCACCCCGCTTGGTAGGCCCACTTTATTATATACCATCACACTTCCACAAGATAGATACACACTACCCTTTTGGTTCCCACACTTAGTCAATCAAGCTCTTCATGTGTGCCACTAATGGAAATCATCTAAGACTTATTATTTTATTTGAGGGAGTTTGTATTTATACACACACACACACACACACACATATATATATATATATATATATATGGGGATTTATTCGTTACCCGCGCAAGTAGCCTGATTTTTCGCTACCTGCACATCCAAAAGTGTAACTATATGGTATATAAAAGTAACTCTAAGATCAAAAGTGTAACTATATGGTACATAAAAGTAACTCTAAGACCAAAAAAGTAACTACATAAAAAATATACAGTCAGTAAATATATGGACATATTTTTTTTATTTTGGTGGGGCAAATGATATTATTTTTGGATGAAATTTTTTGGAGAGCTAGATAAAATACTCCTCTACAATTGCAAAAAAAAATTTAAATTGATAGGAAGGGTTTGCGGGTAGCTACCCGCGTGGGTATTAAAGATGAGCCATATATATATATATATATATATATATATATATATATATATATATATATATATATATATATATATATATATATAGGGCGTTCATTCATTGCCCGCGCTGGTAGCCTGGATTTCGCTACCCAGCAGTAAAAAAAAGTAACTATTCTGGCCAGAAAAGTAACCCTGCTATAAAAAAAAGTAACTATATTGATCAAAAAGTAACTATGCGACTGAAAAAGTAATTCCGTACAAAATACACAGCATATATATATACCCGTGTTTTAAAATATGTTGTTGCAAATGTAACTATCTATGCACAAAACTTAGCAGTTTGCAAGGTAAAGTAACCCTCTACATGTCAAAAGTAACCAACTTGAAAAAAAGTAACCGAAATGGGGGGCGGGTAGCTACCCGAGCGGGCAATAAAGATGGGCCCATATATATATATATATATATATATATATATATATATATATATATATATATATATATATATATATATATATATATATATATATATATATATATATATATGTATGTATATATATATATATATATATGGCTCATCGTTAATACCCGCGTGGGTAGCTACCCACGCACACTTCCTGATATTTTTTCTTAATTTTTTTTTTACAATTGTAGAGGAGCATTTTATCTAGCTCCCCAAAAAAATTTGATCCAAAAATAATATCATTTGCCCCCCCCAAATCAAAAAACTCGTCCATATATTCATTGACTGTATATTTTCTGCACAGTTACTCTTTTGCTCTCAGAGTTACTCTATATATCAATACAGTTACTCTTTTGATTCAGAAGAGTTACTCTAGTGTACCATATAGTTACTCTTTTAACCCTGAGTTACTCCAGCGGGCAGCAAAAATTTGGCTACCCGCGCGGGTAACGAATGAACAATAATATATATATATATATATATATATATATATATATATATATATATATATATATATATATGTTTTATCCAATTACCACATTTAATATAGTATGTATCATATACATGCTATGTCCCACAATGTAAACATGTAATATAAAATAAAAGTGATGGTTATGATCATACTACTTGTAATTCCTTGGAGACACAAGGAATTACAACAAGCTAGGTCAACATCACATCACATGCAGGAATCTGTTGTTGGTGTAGATTTGTGCTTGCTAATCCAGGTCGATCGGTTCAACCCTTGAAGTGGTTGCTTCACCTCTTGATCGGTCGGTTGGTATGTTGAAATGATCGACTGGCCTCCTATCCAACTAGTATCTAGACACATCCTGAGGGTTGATTGGGTCCACCAGCTAGTCAGTTTGCGCCTCTTGAGGTCTACCCTCCTTGGTCCTTCAGTAGATCGGCTCATCACATGAAACATTCGGCTTGCTTGATGTTGATCATAATCTCTGTGGTTGTAAGAAAAGAAATTATCCTATAGCTATTAAATTTATTATATGGTAAAGCGAAACCTCAAGTTACATTCAAGGAGAGTAAGGAAAGAATATTATTTTTACATTGGGAAGAAGAAGGTAGAGGCTCAGTATGCAAACTGAGATAAAATAGGAATAAAACCATACCATCCAACCACAGACAAATATTTGGGTTATTAACCATAACTACGCAACATATCCACCATCAAAACTCACTTATAGGGCGACGCATGTAAATTGCATATATATATATATATATATATATATATATATATATATGGGCGTTCATTCGTTGCCCGTGCGGGTAACTTGGATTTTCGCTACCCTACAGCCAAAAAAGTAACTCTCCTAGCCAAAAAAGTAAGTCAGTTGTCAAAAAATTAACTATGGTGGCCAAAAAAGTAACTCTGCTGGCCAAAAAAGTAACTCTGTACAAAATATACAACATATATAAGGACGGGTTTTTTTTATTTTGGAGGGGCAAATAATATTATTTTTGGCCAAAATTTTTTGGAGAGCTAGACAAAATAGTCCTCTACAATTGCTAAAATGTTTTTTGAAAAAAATTGATGGGAAGGGTGGGCGGGTAGCTACCCGCGCGGGCAATAAAGATGGGCCCTATATATATATATATATATATATATATATATATATATATATATATATATATATGGGGATTTATTTATTACCCGCATGGGTAGCCTGATTTTTCTCTACCCGAACATCCAAAAGTGTAACTATATGGTATACAAAAGTAACTCTAAGATCAAAAGTGTAACTATATGGTACACAAAAGTAACTCTAAGACCAAAAAAGTAATTGCGTAGAAAATATACACTCAGTAAATATATGGACGTATTTGTTTATTTTGGTGGGGCAAATGATATTGTTTTTGGATGAAATTTGTTGGGGATCTAGATAAAACACTCCTTTACAATTGTGGAAAAAAATTAAAAAAAAGTGACAGGAAGGGTGTGCGGGTAGCTACCCACATGGGTATTAAAGATGAGTCATATATATATATATATATATATATATATATATATATATATATATATATATATATATATATATATATATATATATATATATATACACACACATATATATATATATATATATATATATATATGTGTGTGTGCGTGTGTGTGTGGATACTTAAACTCATAATGTGCAATTCAATGACCACATGCAATCCCGAAGTATGTATATATATATATATATATATATATATATATATATATATATATATATATATATATATATATATATATATATATAGTTCGGGATTACATGTGGTCATTGAATTGCACATTATGAGTTTAAGTATCCGCATTGTATGAAATAAATAAATGACAGAAACCAAAAATATGATCATATCAATTATCCTAAAACGTAATAAATTGACGTGGCTCTCATACCACTATAGGGAAATATAGGCACAGAAAATGTAGCGGAAGAAAAAAAATGTATCTATCCATATTCTCTAGAATAACAACATTGCGGAAAAAATGATATAATGAGAAGGATGGTTTAATGAATGAATACCTCGTCGTGGAGCTAGTCCAACAACTACAACTCATTGTAGTAGTGCAGCACTCCTAGTTGCACTTGGACGGTGTCTGTACAACTTCTGGTCTTCATCATGGACTACTGACTAGATAGTGTCTGCAAGCTGCTACACAACAGACTGTAGGCTAACATTGTCCTCCTAGTGAGAAATATATTCACACCTCTAGATAAGTCCACACAGACAACCTAAAACTCATGGCATTCTATTATAATAGACAGGATGGAGTTTCCCCTCCCGTTGGTGTACTAGTCACCAACTTGCTCTCCCACAATTGTCTCTCTCTTGCTATCCCTCCCTTTATCGGGTAGGACTTGCTCAGGCTCCATATTGGTTACCACAACCAAAAAGGACAACAATTGTCAAAGGCAATTGAGTTGTATTCTGAGAAGTCCTTCTATTTATAGGATGGGTTAGTGTCTGGGTTCCCAACATGTGTGGGAGTGGAAGGGACCTAAATTTCCACAAATTAATTCCCTACGACAAGTGAACTAGTTGGTTCACTAGTGAACTGATTAGCTGGGATAGTGAGCCAATCAATTCACATGTTTCCCAATCCTAATTTGAATTGACAATTCACTAACATTTAATGTCCAATATTAAATCCTTGTACCAATCAAATTAAACAAGTGAAACAATTAACTATTATCATGAATATGGAAAATCACCAGAATGTTTGGTGGGCATGACTGATCTGATCGGTTCACTAGGTGAACCAGTCATCTCACCAACCTAAGTTGTTCAGTTCACCCAGTGATCTGATCGATTTGTGTCCTGACTCATGCAGAATTCAGTGAATTCAAATTCCAATCAACCTGACACCCTAACTGTGAGAACCCATTACACTAAAAAAGATTACTCAAAACATAAAACACAATCAATCACCAATTAATCACATACCCAAAAATATGGGTAAATTAAAACTGATTTCAACGTCAGCACCTTCTCAGAAACATTTGCATAAGAGCCCAACATCTTTCTTATATCCATACTATGCCAAGAATTTGATACAAATTGTTCTATCGTCTTAGCCACCACATATATACACAGGAGAACAATATTTGTATATGCCATACAAACAAGCATTAATATACTAACAAAAGTCCAATTCGTTTGAAGCACCATATACAAACTTTTTCTCACCCAGACCTGAGAGTACAGGGGATGACTCTAGGACACACTAGACATCTAATCAACTTTCTCAAAGATTCATTACGATAGCTCCTCTTTGTTGCCACATGTTTGTTTTTGTCACTTCTAATTACCTAAAAAATGTGGCAAACCACAAGGGTGATACCCATGTCCTAGCAAGAGATATAACCTTCAACAACGATTATTGATTACAACATTTTAGGTAATGAGACCATTTAAGCAGTTTAATCATATATAACAAATAGGCTCAGCAACACTGATGATTAACAAAATACATAAAGGAGCTGATAACAATTATCATCACAAGTTGACTATCATCATTTTCCTTATTAACCATATAAGAGATTCAATAGCATATGCATAACTAGCATAAGCAAGTCTAGTAGCATATTATCTCTATTAACATGAATAAATCTAGCATCATAAGCATATCTAACAATATTAGCATGTCTAACAATTTGAACATATCAATATCATAAGCAGAGCTATCAACATAAGCACGAGTATTTGCATAAGCATGATTAGCAGTATATGCATTTCTAATTATAGAGGCATGGCTAGCATGCTAAACATAACTAACAACATGATATAGATAGCATCCTAATTATAATCACCACTAGAAGTATAGATATCAACATAAGTATGACTACTGTATGCACACATTTATAATCTTATGCATATCCACAACATAAGTATAATTACTATCACTTAATTTCACTAAGCATCATCTTTATGTAAAGAGAACAAACAAGGGTTATCATCCAATGTGAAGCATCATGTATAACCCTAAACAGATATGCTATACATATGTTTTACATATTTTATTATGCCCTAGGGAATTTGAATCATACCATTCAAAGTCCAATTGACCCCTGCGAAGGGTTATTCAGTTTTGTACAAGATCTAGGAGTGTCGATATCCTAAGATCTCTTCCCCTCAGTCAGTATGAGTAAAAAGGCAGTGACATATCAGACAAAGCTGCCACCATAGTGGCATATAATCAAGATGCTAACCACTAGTCCACCCTTGGTATAGGTCATGGTACTAGAAACCAAGGTATACAAACTCAATCACTGAGGTACAACCGTAGTTATCCTCTAATCACATCATGTTATAATCACCGAGACACGACCGTAGTCATTCTCAATCACATCAGATGTATGAGGCATGACCATAGACAACCTCCACAATCTGCATTGTGGATGACAAGGATATATCCTCAACCTTCCACCCCCACATACTCAACAGTATGCGCTCTAAGTTTCCCTTAGGAATACTCATTTCACCATCCAGCAAGTTCTGACACTGAAGATGGTTATACAACACAGGGCACTACATGATTAGATCTTGATTAGTTATTCCAATTGGGTGAGTTAAGGCTGTATCAAACAAGTGGACATACAAACCCTAATTCACTTCTAGCGAGCATATAAATATCACAACTTTGAAAAGATATAACACGTGTAAAACATAATTTCTCATCTCATCATCACATGGTACTATTTACTTGCCATCATGAGACCACACTAGTCATCATACTATCACAAGATATAAATCTTTTTCACAATATCACAGGGTATCAACCCTTATCAACATAAGAGGCATTCAGGGCTCAACCATTCCCAAAGGTCATTAAGACCATCATATTATTCCCTACAAGATCATCATTATCTTTCCATGCCTTATAACAATGCTCAACAACATCACTTACATATAATACACCAAATCAGCACAATATTGCATTAATGAGCTAGGAGATATTCATAAACAATCATAGCAGGGTTATATTAACATTAAGAACATTCCTTTATTACATCAACATGTAAGGAATCTAGATATGATTAATACTCATCATATTCATAATGCACATGTTTAGCATAAGAAAGTATCAACCATGTGGCTATGATAAGCACCAATTAACACATTAAGGTTATCATCATGTTAAGGAGGTTATTCCACCATCATTCCATCATATAAGAATGTTAAACATGAATACTCATCTTTATCTATTTACATTAGAGTTAGGTTCAACATGATAAATTATATCAATGTTACTAATCAACACTTATACCCAAACCCTAACTCATGGCATCCCCATTGGATCATGGATGGATAAGGTGAAGCATCACCATCACATTCCATACTATTCTCAAGTATGAACCCACACATAAATCAAGGTGTAACCATCAGGTTATAGCATACTAGGGTTTCAACAATAGTAACAGAGTATTCCATGATTGTATTAGTCATTCAAGGACTATTCATACCCAATTACCATCATTTAGTTATATTAACTCTAGGTATAACAAGCTATACCTCATTAGGGTTACATATCAACACAATATGATTATCATCCCTTATATTAATATGAGTGAATAGGTAAGACTACCTTATTAAGGGTAACCCTCCATTTGTTCCATCATCATTCAACCCATATCACCATACCACCATGTCACCCAGAACCATTGGATGTTTAAAAGGTAAGACCATTGGTTGTTTACATAAGTAAACACCTTGGATAAACCACGTATGATGTCCTTGATTTGTTCTCTATAAAAAGTCACCATCTAATCCTAGACATCTCTTGATTAACAACACAAAAAGTTCCATTGAAAGTAGGGTAAAACCCACAATCGACTGTTCATTTAAAACAAGCCATCCATTGTCAACAAGTTATCTCCTTAAGTTCATCATATAAAGGAAACCATTTCAATCACATTATTAGGGCCAACATATTACATTAGCCATCACTTCACTTTATTGGAGGAATAAATATTATATCTTGACTATTGGGTCAAGTTCATATATTAAAACCATCAATTACAGTATAGGTCTGACCATTGCATCAAGTTACCCAAGAAAACATTGGTCTAAGGCTTAATTGATGCTAAAACTATATGATTAACTCACCATAGGTTTTGGAGACCTGATCCACCATCATTAGTGACCATTAAGTCACCATAGGTTGTTAGATCAACACCATATTCATTAATCATCATCAAATATCAACTAATATCACCATTGATTGATAGCATCATTAGGGTACTTAGTTGTTAATCACTAGGCTTCTAATTAGGCCAAAACATGATCTAAGGGGTGAACGTCAGTTGACACCCTTGGTTACCACCATCAATTGTCATGAAGACAACTCCATAGGGTTGTTGCAATGGTATCATCATCGGGTCATGGGTTCATAGAAGAAATCAGCTTAAAACCTAAAATTGACCATTGGTTGATAGGTGCTTAGTACCATAGGTTGTAAAACCAACCTGATTCAAGTCATATTATACCTTATAAATAACGTACAAATGATCACATATTCATCTACAACTGAAATAAGAATAGGGAACATTATAAAATCGAAATCCAAGTCAATCATAGCTTTTTAGTGCATGGATCATCATTCTCAAGCAAGAACATGATCTAGAAAGCTTATTGTAAGAAATAAACGTGGAGCAAGTTATAAACCTTGCCTCTAATGAGAAGATGAAACCCCACACAGAATAAATCTCGAGTAGGTAGGGTAGAAAATCCAAGCATAAGATATGAACTCATCCATCTAGCACCTTTCTTCATCAAATGAGCAAACCCTAAGCATAAGGAGCAAGAAATGTAGGGTTTTAAAGATTTAGAGAAATTTAGCAAGAGAAATGGAGAAGGAAGGAAGAAAATAACTTGCCTTGTTTGAAATTTCTAGAAGATTACCTTGGAAACCCTAGGTAGGGCTGAATGGAGCTCTAAGAGACCTTCTTCTGCAAAATGAGGTTGTCTTCTACCTTAAGCACTTGGTTCTGTAGAAAAACAAAGTGGAGTCGTTGCTCTAGGTTATAGTAAAGATAAAGAAAGCAAAGTTTCATACTTGGGCAAGGAAGAGGTAAATATAGCCCATGGATAAGGATGGAAGTAAGCATGAGGTGTAAAAGTAGCTTCCCCATGTTTCTGTGGCCTTAAACTATTAAGAATATATAAGAACACACAAGAAGATCCCCCACCGTCCTTATAGACCTTATTAGCTTTCTTTTGTAGAATTTCCCAGCCAATCACATAATTCATTAGTTGAAAGGTAGCTCATCCGTGAAGGGGTAAACCCTAAAATATCCTTGGAGAAAACACCTTCAAACCAAGGTTTAAATAGGCGCCCTTATGGATCAACAAGCTCAAGAATGATGATAGAATATCCAAGCAACATAATTAAAATGATAAATTGCAAAAAAAATCTCTCAATTTGGTAAATTACATAAAAGTCCAAAATGTGCATAAAATTGTATAACTTGCTCAACCAGTGTCCAGATTGGACCAAATTAGAAACTTAAGCTTGTCTTATGATTTCAAAGCATATCACAAGCTTATATTAGGGTTATAAGTATTAAAATATGATAATTAAGCTCATTAAACTCATTAAGAAAGCTTAGGGGCCTTACACTAACCACTCAGTCCAACACTTGAAATTGATGGTTTTGAGTCTATTGAGTTAATTGCTTATTTAATTGAATACCTAAAGATCTTTTGTATTCAAATTAAACATCATTCATGGATAAACTCCTCTTCTAGATGAATCATATGTGTATGACCCTATAGGTCTCATATCTCATTACCAATGATTGTCCATAACTGGTTTATGACATCACAAGCAAAGAGTGGTGCCTAGTCACACATCAGTGCTATCCAAGTGAGTGAAAAGTTGGAGAATAACTTCAACCTACAATTTGTGTAAGGTGTTTTTGTGATTGTATAATTCCTTTGTCTCTGATATCCAAAATGAACTAAAGTGAAAAAACACTAGAGGGGGTGAATAGGGTTTTATGATAATTTTAAAAATTATTTAAGCAAATAACCACAAAAAGATTGGAGAAGGAGGTAAGGTGTTTAGAGTGGTTCCACCCTTAGCAAATACTAAGGGAGTCAGTCCACTACCTGGTTGTTCCCAATCGGGATTTTGAAAGCAATTGTATTTTATTACTTCACAAGGATGTTACATAAGATACAACTACCTTCACAACCCTTAGGATAGCCTTCACCTAGAAGTAGTCCCACCAACCTTGAAGTAGCCTTCCTCGAAGTAACTCCAAGCTCCCCCTTGAAGTAGCCTTCCTCTTGAAGTAGCTTCCTATTGAGACAACCTTCTTGGAGTAATCCTAAGTCCACCGATCTACCTTCACCACCTGAAGAAGCTTCAAAAACCTCCTTTTCACAGCCTCCAACCTAGGAGTAGCAAAGGAGAACAAATACATTAGAAGGAACAAGATTGGAAGAAAGAAACAATGTTATTAATTGAGTACAATGCTTTGATCCTATATTAAGTGTATTGATCTCCTATCCACTATAGATGAATGTGTTAGTGTGGTGGTTAGGAGATACTAGGCTATAGGACACTAATGTAGAACTCAAGGAAAACATATTGTAAGTGTAGCTCAGTTGGTTGCTCACAAGGAATGATTCTCAAGTGTAATTATATTCACAAGTGATACTTTGGGTGTCCTAAGGCCTCTCCTAATTATAAGAATGGATTACAGGGGCTTAGTGACGTTCTAAACACTTTCTAGTATGTTCTTAGTGCTCAACTAGTTGTTAGGTGTCCACTAATTACATTGCAATGACTAGTTATTTAATGCTGAAAAGTGCAGTCCAGAACCTTTCTCGGTCGAGAAGTTTGTCGACCGAGAGTCTCTCATTCGAGGAATTTGTCGACCAAGGGAAGGTCTGGAATGAGTGTATTGCAACATTCATTTCCAACTACCAACCACTTTTCAACTCAGTCTAACATCTATAGAATTTGCTAGAAGGACTATTCTCAGTCAAGAATATTGTCGACCGAGAGTGTCTCGGTCGAGGAATTTGTCGACCAAGAATGTCCCTATTCCAATGTGTTGAGCCATGTACTAAGTGTGTGTATCAATGTTTAATTGTGCTTATATATTAAGGGAGGATCTTTCTAAGTGTTGTGTTTGGATAGGGAAGACCTAACGCTTGATTTACATGATGTCTAAGTACTTGTACATTATATATTTGTACAAGTTTTTACATTGAGTACAATCATGAAAATAAAGTAATTTAAGCATATTTATCTTCCAATTTGTATTGCTCTTCAACTATCAACTTCCTTATTTATTTATCCCTAAAACACTCAAATAACAAGTTAGATCAACAAGAATGAAATGTTTGTCATCATCAAAACGAAGGGTTTAATAATGTCCAATTCAGCCAACAATCTCCCCCTTTTTGAAGATGACAAACATTCCTAATATATAAATCAAGGGAATTTAAAAAGCATGAGTTTCATACCTGAGATTTACCTTTTGTAGATATTCTCTTGCTTATTCAAGGAGTATGTGCTAGTTATTCCCAAAAGGGTATAGAACATAATATCCAACTCTTAGGGAATGTAGCAACAATTTATGTAAAGCCAAGAGATTTTGTTTTTTGATTTATATTACTTCTCCCCCTTTCTCATTTCAAAAAGATAACCATATAACCAATTTGCTCCCCCTGAATGGGATACTCCCCCTTAATTGTATACTATAACAAAAATGTCAAATTTAGCCATAATTCATAAATCATGATTTATTTCTCGACCATTTGCAAGGGATGTTAAGCCCTGAAATGACACGAGAATCCTTTAGGCTCATGAATATATTTTAATATTTTCTCAACCATTTGCAAGGGATGTTAAGCCCTGAAATGATATGAGATTCCTTTTAGGCTCATAGAAGAATCAATGAATGTATCTCTAACCAAATACACTGTATGTTAAGCCCTAATTTGTTTAGAGAATTCAATTAAGAGCAAGATATACATCATAATCAAGAATGTTGTAGGCTCCTTTATTTTCATAACCAAGATTACTTTAAGGATACTAAGGTCATAACTAGCTTTGAGGTTCAATTTAATAAGTAATGAATCAATATGATGAGCAAATATACTAAGGTTAAGTGTAGGTGAATGATTTACAAATAAGCATTTTGTCAAGCTTATTTTAGGTCGACCTTGACTTCGACCAGGGCGCCCCTCGATCAAACTTAATTTCAACTGAGAGGCATTTTCTATATATTTCCAAGTTAAGCATTCTCAATTATTTACTTGATCTATGATTGAATATTGGAAGCATAAATCCTTTTAGGTAACTTGATCAAGTGTATACCAATGTGAAAGAGTTTATATCAATTTGAAATATTATAGCTTTTATGTCAATTTAATATAATGTGATGATATCTTTGCTCTTAGAACAAACATTTAGATAAAACATTCATATCCTAAGAAAGATACCTAAATTAAACTTGTCTTCATTATAACCATTGGAGTTGTCAGCTCTAAGGATGGCATTGGAGTTGTCAGCTCAGTACTTAACCCCTTCTCAAAGAGCCTGATCCTCTCCTTGTCTGTTATAACCATGTGTGGACAAAATCTTAGAATCTCCATAAACTTAGCTTCATAAGAATTGATTGACATAAATCCATGTCGTATATTCTCAAACTGTACAATCATTTTATCCAAATATGTCTCTAAAAAGCACTGACTCACAGACTCCCATCAGAATTCTTCTCAAGTAATCACAACACCTAGCCTTTTCTTCTCCTCGATGGCCCACTAGTCACCAGCACTTCCCTTCAACAAATATACATCATGTTTCACCTTATCCTCTTCGGGGGTGTTGAGGATCTTGAAGGCTTTTTCTATCTCAGTTAGCCACATATCTACATTAACTTGATCATATGTTCCCACTACTCAAATGCTCCTAAATGTCGAAGTCTCTCAAAATTCTTTCCAGAACCATGAGTTTCAGCACCGGGGACAGTTGCCCTATGTTGGGTTGCAGGCATCATATCCAGTATGTGTGTCATTGTAGCCATGAACTGCGCAAACATGGACTGCAAAATAGGTTTGTCTACATTGGCTGGGTCAACTTGAGGCATCTCAGGAACAACATCAGCACTTTCTTGCCTCCTGGCACCACCTCCTGGTGCAACAATATTGCTCTCTACAACATGTTTCTTGTGTTCTCTAGACATTTTTTTCTTCTCTTCTTCTTATTCTGCATTAGTAGAAGTGACCATAAGATATACTAGTGGAAACTAGAATAGACTCAAACCCTAGTCCTATGTCCCTATAGACTCAGCGAACCTATAGCTATGATACCACAAAATTGTGATACCCTTCGCTGCACAAAGTGAGATTACTCAAAAATAACTGTGGGATTATCACTATTAACAATATTACCACAAAACATGGCAAATTAAACCATTTGGAATGCAAAATCTTAAGTGGAATCATTTCATAAACAAGCCTTCAACTTAGGCCATATGTATTCCATTTATGCCAAAAGATGTTACATATCATGTTCAAAGGCTATCAAGCCACAACTATTACATATTACAACTTGTTTATATGTACATGCCATTTCTATACACTCATGGAACAAAGACAAAATCTATGTGGCAATATAAAAAAACAATAAAATCTCCCCAAATACTTGAGAGTATAGGAACGATACATAGGACTCTACTACAAAACTCTAGCAGCATATCCAACCTCTAACATATATTGCTCTCCTTGCTGCTCACCACCTGCACCACAATCTCTACCTCCTCGTCCATGACCACTTAAAAAGTTATGGAACCCACAGGGTGAGACAACATCCCAGTGTGAGACATAAATCTTTGCCAAGGTCTATTATAAGCACAATAATATAACATAGTAGTTAAGTAAAACAGTAAATACTAGTTAAGCAGTTTAAGTAGGTACAACTGAGCAGTAGAACAATTTATATTTTTAGAAGAAATATGAAGAACATGTATAAATGTTATAAACTAACCAGTATAAGAAATAAGGAATGGGGTCATCCAATGTGATTCATTTTTTACCCTAAGCAAATATATTATACGGTTGTATTACACCTTTCATTAGTATACCCTGAGGATTTCAGGCAAACCACTCAAAACCAACTAATCACTATTAAGTCCAAATCAGTACCATACATGATCTATGGAAGAGCCAGACTCCATGATCAACACCAGCACTACTCAGTCAGATCGATTCTGAAATGTAGTGACATAATAGCCAGAATGTTAAATAATAACTTAAAGACAAAGTTATATTCATGTAGACAACAACTCATAGTCAAATCTATGTTCCTATAACAAAACTAGCTTGCCTTGGTATATGGCACAACACTAGACAATAGGCTCATGCATGTCCTTTTTTAACAAAATATCATGCCACTATAACAAAAATTTAAGGATATAATAAGGTAATTGAACTTGTACCTCGTATATTCAAAAATATGTGCACTAAGCTTCCCATAGGAATTATTCATTTCACCATCCAGCTAGATACTAACGCTCAAGATGGATCTATGGTATAGGGAAACTACATGATTAGGGTTTCACTTGATTATAAATTCTATTTGGGTATCTTTTAATGCTTAATTCAAGTTACAACATATAAACCCTAAACAAATTCTACAAAATTAAGGATAGGATATAACTCCAGAAGATATAAAATGTAAAAGGTGATAACTTGTCTCATCATCACATGATGCTTGTATTACAGCCTCTCACAAGGTCATTAACAATATCACATCACTATGTGATATCAATCCCTTAATCACATCACTAGATAATTTCACCTCAATTTATGCACAAGTGTCTTGCTAGGTCATTAGACCCATTTAAATAATTCTTACACATTCAATATCGCATTTATCTCTCGATAATTCTCATAATCACTACCCTATATTATACAATGTTTGCCATTGAACTCACATAGCTATGCCATTCATCTCACGTGTAAGGTTAGGGTTACATAAATAGGAGAGAAAAAATACCATCATATAATAATGATATTCAAACAATATGAGGAAATGTGTTTTACATCTCAAGATTAGGGTTTCATAGCATTATTCATCCACTAAACCCTAATTCCATCACCACCCACATGTTTTGAGAGTATTAGGGTTAAGAACTATTGTTAATAATTAGCCATTCATAATCACATTATTTTATGTAAACCATTACACTATATATTGACCATGTATATGCATATGTGTGATGATATTGCTTACATATACACATGTAGTGATCATATATTTATGTATGTGTATCAACCCACACCATCTACATGTGTCACGACCAACCATCACACATATTCCTCGACCACCACAACCTATGTGTCTCGATCCCTCACACAACAAGTGTCACAACCAAGACACTTTCACATGGTCACGACCCTAGGTGTTACGACCACTGCATACCAAGTTTCCCAACCACCATTCAACATGGTGTCTCGACCACCATTCAACATGGTGTTTGACTGCCATTCAACATGGTGTCTTGACCCAAACGAAAGCATGTCTCGACTACTACCAAGTCCTAATCAGTGTTGCAACCTATCCTCTTAACCATCATAACTACAACGTCAACCAACTGAGAAAAACCATGTAGCGATGTTGCGTCACAACCAGGATGGTGGGTAAATGACCCTCCCCTAGGGTTAGGGTTGTTTCAGTCGCAACCAACACCCATCCATGGTATTGACCATGATGAAGACTAAAGGTTGTCTCAACCTTAGCTCATTTCTATGCCCAACACCATAAGAGGTCCAAACAAGGTCGAGACAGATGATCAACAACAAGGAATACCAAACATCACCTAAGAGCAACTCTCCATACCAAGGTGTTCATCAAACCCTAGATTATGGATCATAGAAGGCCACCAAAAGAGTTAAATTTAGAGAGAGAAAATTAAGATTATTATGCATGTTAACACTTTCAAAACCTCCTGATATTCATGCTAAACGAACCATATATCAAGTGTTATTGTTCCATAGATAATGATCCAAAGGAACATATCACTATTTCAAATCCCCACAAAAACTAGATATAAAGGTTTAGGGTTTATAAGAAGTGTAATCCTTTAAAGAATACTACAATATTAAACCCTAAACATTATTATTTCTTCTACCATAAAGAACATGTTTTTAAGATCTAAAACAATAGCATATGATCAGGTTTAATATGCAAATAATAGATGTGGGAGAATTATATAACCCCCATGATTTGAAAAACCAATCTTCCAAGATCACAAGCTCCAAGATTCCAACCCAGCTTCAACACTTCAGCCAACAGATCACCTCAAAAGAGAAGAAAACCTTGGTAACAATAGAGCTCAAGAAATAAGAAAAACAACCCTAGGACGAGCCAAGGAAGAAATGAAAAAGAGAAGAAATCATCCTCTCACTCAGGTTTCACCATGTCAAACATAGTCTATGACCCCTATGATGAGGAGTTTCTTTCAAACGACCACCATGGATGATCCACAGTCTACAGTAAGGGAGGAAGAAGAAGATGGAGATTTCAGAAGAAGGAAAATGTGATCAAGAGTTAAGACCACTTACCAAGAGAAGAATATCCAAGAATCACCACCAAGAGGGTTGATTTAGCACAAATTCGTTCTCAAGCAAGGTTGGATGGCCACCAAGTTATCAGGATCAGACCTCCTATGCTCCCGAAGCTCCAAAAACGATCACAAGGAAGAAGGAATAGAGTGGGTCTGAAAAAGATTGCTTGTAAGTGAAGAGAAGGAGTTATATACTCAAAGGAGGAGGGAAGTAAAGGTTTATGAGGTGTCAACATAATAGGCTGTCAAAGGATACATGCCCTCAAAGAACACAGCCTTATCTCCATTCACATGCATATTTCAAATTGTTTATGTTTATCCAAAAAATGTTTATTGACCTTCAAGGTCACCTACAACTTTGTTTCGATCGAGACACTACCATAAACTTGTATTGGTCGAAACCCTAGGTCACCATATGTACATGGTCGAGACAATAAAGGACAAAGTGATTCGACCAACCCACCTCTAGGTCACCACGGTCAACACCACACTATATAGAGCATGTATTGTGGTCACTACCATCACCCAAAAGTGGGGTAGTGGTCGAAACACTCAAACCCTAGCATAGTCACCATATCAACAAGGCAACCCTAGAAACCCTAGAATCACCATGAGATGTCACATCACCAAACATGATTCAAACAGAGCGCTCCATTGCATCATCTTCTATCTCATGATGATAAAGCATAAGAATAACTCTCTTCATGTGACAATTTGCAAGATAACCCTCACTCATTGGTAAATTGCAATCTAGTAAAAAATAAGCATATATACAGCAAAGATATCTCACACGTCAATCAAATTGGACCCAATTGATATTACAAACATGTCACATGTTATTAATACATCACATAATATTAAATTAAGGTTTAAGGATATCATTATACAAAGAGATTACAATTAATTATAAAGCTAGGTCAGGGGTCTTAGAAAAACTACTAGAAGAGGGAATGCTAATCCACATAAACACACATGTGCTCACATGCCATGTCATATGTGGTGGGGGAAGTCTCGAGTCTTGGGCCTCAGGACTCAAGGAATGGTTTTTGGTCTTTGATTTCCTTTTAAACTGCAAAAAATAGAAAATGAATTTTTTGCTCCATTTGAAATAGTATTTGAGTGACATATTTGAGTAGTTAAACAATATTCAGGTACTATATTTGGCCAGCCAAAATTGTATTGATGTCGTGTATGTGGCCAGTTCAAATTACATCTTTAATATGTTGCATTCGAGTTATATTAGGGATATGTATTTGAAAATTTGAAGTAAGCATTCAAGTATTTGTTGAATTTAGTCTTAAATTTGGTCTAATACAAGTTGTATCAAATCAAATTTAAAGCCAATAAATGACTTAGTTAATTCATTGATGGTTCCAATGTGGAAACGTGTGAGAGTGAAACAAAAATTGCTCAATCCATTGCTTAAATATATCTCCACAATGATTAGGACAATATATCCTTTTTAAGACCTAATCTCAATGTGTAATGATTAGATCCTAATTATCCATTACTCTTGTTGCTATTGTGTTCCGCAATTATTGATGTTCCCTTTTTATCTGCACTAGGTGATTGGATAATGGTTGAAGTTCTATCAAGATAAGATTTGTATCTCAAAAGTGTAAATGCTATATCTAGGAGGTCCTAGCATAAGCACCTACTTACACCATTTATAGGGTGCTATTTTCTCTAAGTGAGTACTTAGTGTGATGACCCGCCATCAGACCGACAACTAAATTGCCACCAGTAACTATGCAGAATAACCATTAGCAGTTGATTAACAAAAATTACTAAAATTAAAACCATTTTGTAAAGAGATCCATTGCCAGGAACCCTTAAAGAAAGAACCAAAGTAGTATATACATCATGGTTCATATTGTACATACATTGTACCATCTCATCTTGAGGATATCATATACCAATTGCTTTGCCCAGACATATATATAACCAACATAAAACCTCAAGGCATACGAGCCAAAATATTATATCATTTATAAAACCATCACGTACTAACTCCCAAGGACCTGAGAGTACAGAGACGACACATAGGACTTCTATCTAGAAGACACCACAGACAGTACACTCAACCTGACTTATTACTGATGTTCTTGTTGTTGTTGTCCTTCCTCTACAGTACGGTCTCTACCTCCTTGTACATGTACACCTAAAAACTATGGAACCCATAGGGTGAAACACAAGTCCCAACAAGAGATATAACTCTCTGCCAACAATATTATTATCGCAAGTAAATAGTATAAAACTAAGCAGATGATCTTTTATGTAAATAAGAATGTTTAATCATTATTTAATTATAGTGCAAAGCAATAGCAATGTTAAAGTAGTTCAACTATCCATGACAGTTCTATAGATCATCTATTTTCTTTATAAGGAATATGAAGAACATGAATAACATTTATCAATCTAAGATGTATAAAAGTAATGAAGAATCAACCAATGTTTCTATATTCATACCTTAAGCAAATATGCTACATGGATGATTACATGTTCACAATCACACTTACGCCTAGAGGAGATGAGGCATACCACTCATGCTCCAACCAACCACCGCTTAGTCAAAATTAGTACCATACAAGGTCAATGGAAGAGCCGGCTGCCATGACCTCACCCATCTCAATCAGTCGGGACCACTAGTAGTGACCACATGTCAAACTACAACTAGCTTGCCAGGGTATAGTGGCATCTTCGCTATAGAGCTATAGCCGCAACATGCACTCTCTTCAGGGAGATATCACATCAATCCCTAGTACATTTTCATCATTTTGTGAGCTCTATTGTGACCAAGGACTTGTGTCCTTTTCACTCTAGGTTTTTGATAGGATTTACCTTTGGGCTTATAACCTAGTCCTCTTCTTCCAATCTGACTAGAAGAATCTTTTAGGATCTTATCAAGAATATCATTGTTTTTCAAGATACTAATTTCCTTTTGTAATTTAGTAATTTCATCCAATCTCCTTTTAGCATTTAACTTTGCTTGCTCTAGATTAGACAACAAACTATCACTTTCTTTCATAATATCATCATAATCTAAATGAGAAAGAAAATCATAGTTTATTTCTAGCAATAATACTTTCCTTTTCAAAAGCAATATCATTTAATTGAGCATAAAAATCCTCATTAGTTTTAGTAACTCTTTTTAGTTTCTTTTACAATCAATATATTTATCATGTAATTCCTCAATGCTAGCAATTAACTCTTCTTTAGATAAATCAAATAAGCTTACCTCATTTTCTTCTTCACTTGTAGTAGCAATAAAACAACATACCTCTTTATGGTGAGTGTTAGCTTTATGGAGCTTTTCTTTCTTCATTCTCTTTGGACAGCTAAGTGTTGTGTGCCCCCATTTCTTCACATTCGAAGCACTACATATTGCTTGTTGAAGGATGACTCATGTTTCTCCTTTCTTTGTAAAGGTTGTAGAGACCACCACCCTCCATCTTCAAGACTCGATTAGAGCCCCTTGAAGCCTGCTTTGATACCAATTTAAAAAACACTAGAGGGGGGTGAATATGGTTTTATGATAATTTTAAAAATTATTTAAGAAAACAACTAAAAAAAGATTGGAGAAGGAGGCAAGGTGTTTAGAGTGGTTCCACCCTTAGAAAATACTAAGGGAGTCAGTCCACTACTCGATTGTTCCCAATCGGGATTTTGAAAGCAATTGTATTTTATTACCTTGCAAGGATGTTACATAAGATACAACTACCTTCACAACCCTTAGGATAGTCTTCACCTAGAAGTAGTCTCGCCAACCTTGAAGCAGCCTTCCTCGAAGTAACTCCAAACTCTCCCTTGATGTAGCCTTCCTCTTGAAGTAGCTTCCTGTCAAGACACACTTCTTGAAGTAATCCTAAGTCCACCGAGCTACCTTCACCACCTGAAGAAGCTCCAACAACCTCCTTTTTGCAGCCTCCAACCTAGGAGTAGAAAAGGAGAACAAAATACAATAGAAGGAACAATATTGGAAGAAAGAAACAATGTTATTGATTGAGTACAATGATTTGATCCTATATCAAGTGTATTGATCACCTATCCACTATATATGAACGTGGTAGTGTGGTGACTAGGAGATACTAGGATATAGGATACTAATGTAGAACTCAAGGAAAATAGATTGCAAGTGTAGCTCAGCTTGTTGCTCTCAAGGAATTATTCTCAAGTGTAATTGTATGTACTAGTGATACTTTGGTTGTCCTAACACCTCTCCTATTTATAGGAATGAATTACAGGGGCCTAGGGATGTTCTAAACACTTTCTAAGATGTTCTTAGTGCTCAACTAGTCGTTAGGTGTCCACTAATTACATTGCAATGGCTAGTTGTTTAATGCTGAAAAGTGCAGTTCAGAACCTTTCTCGGTCGAGAAGTTTGTCGATCGAGAGTCTCTCGGTCGAGGAATTTGTTGACCGAGGGAAGGTCTGGAATGAGTGTATTGCAACATTCATTTCCAAATACCAACCACTTTTTAACTCAGTCTAACGTCTATAGAATTTGCTAGAAGGACTATTCTCGGTCGAGAATATTGTCGATCGAGAGTGTCTCAGTTGAGGAATTTATCGACCGAGAATGTCCCTGTTCCAATGTGTTGAGCCATGTACTAAGTGTGTGGATCAATGTGTAATTGTGATTATATCTTAAGGGAGGATCTTTCTAACTGTTGTGAGTGGATAGGGAAGATCTAACGCTTGATTTACATGATGTCTAAGTACTTGTACATTATATATTTGTACAAGTTTTTACATTGAGTACAATCATGAAAATAAACTAATTTAAGCATATTGATCTTCCAATTTGTATTTCTCTTCAACTATCCACTTTCTTATTTGTTTATCCCTGAAACACTCAAATAACAAGTTAGATCCACAAGAATGAAATGTTTGTCATCATAAAAACAAAGGGTTTAATAATGTCCAATTTAGCCAACACTCAAGGCATGGATTCTTCATCCTCTTTAAAGTTCAATCTGAGCTCCTTGAACCTAGAGAAAACTATTTGGGATATATATGACCTCAGTATCATATATTGATTCACATGTACATGCACATGTGTTTCTCAGTGTTGCTTATCAAGTATCCAGGATATCAAACTCCAATAGGAGGGACAAATCCCACATCACTCACAGTCATCCATGTATGTCACAATGCACCCAATCATCACCTTTATGGCAACCCTTATTTAGGATCATGGTGGATAATGTCTAAGCACAGCGAATGACATATAATGAGTGTAGTATTTTTTCTAAGAACCACAATCACCACCTTCACTACGAGAGATGACTATGAGCATCAATTATGGTTTCCATGTATCACTCTTAAGGTGGGTCTGTCTAATACAATGTTCCCTAACAAGTATTTATGTTCTTGGTTTGATATCGCATATCATGACTGATGAGATTCTTTCATCAACCAATACACACTCTAGTCTTAAGTGGTAGTGATGTCTATCTTCCTTCCACAGTAAGAACCGACTAGGGACATAATAAGAATTTTCATACTCTTAACATCAATATGATCTCATTGTTCAAGTCATGTACTTGAAGACATATGGCATTAAGTAATATCATTCTTTATACATTCAATTATGTTTCCTCATTATCTCGTAACTGAGTGAAACATAATGAATTGAAATCTTGCCTTTATTATTAATTAAATCATTTATATGGTATGCCATCACAATCCTCATATGATTGGAACTCTAGGAATACTTACCAACACTCCAATTCATCAACTCACCTAGTGTACAACATCTTCTCTTTTTCTAAAATATATATTAACACTATCGTATTAATGTATTACATTGTACAAGTGAAACCTTAAGTTGCCTTCAAGGGGAGTATAGGGAGCAAAGCATTAAATTACATTTAGGTGAAAGAGAGAGAGGCTCAGTATGTAAACCAAATTTAAAAAGGCATGAAATAAATCATTCAACCATGTACACATAACTGGGGGGTATTCTCCATAACCACGCTTACATTCACCATCAAAATGATTTTAGAATGATGCCTATAAATTGCATATATATAATATAATATCATATCATATATATAGGATCTATGGAGCATTTCCTAGAAAATGTGGTATTTGATCGGAGATGCACATTAATCATTTAAATATTCATATCCCATGTTGTAAAATAAATAATATAACAAAAATAGATCATATCAACTAAATCCCAAAATATAGTAAATTCACATTGCTCTGATACTATTGTAGAGAAATATAGTGTCAGAGATGACAAAAGAAATAAAAAAAATCTTGCAATACTCCCCATAAACTAGTGGATGCATCAAAAACTATGAACAAGAAGGAAGGCATATACCTAGTCCTACAGCAAGTCCAGTGAAAACCCTTGTAGTGTTGTGCTTCTTTCTCAAGAAACACTCGGATAGCAATTGACGGTGGCCTCCTGTTGTAACACGATGAATGATAGTTGATTATGTCCTCCTAGTGTGATGGAAACTTTCTCCATTCCTCTATGTAGTCCACTCAGACCATTGAGAACTCCTCATTGTTCTTGTAGAACTAGCATGAATGAGTTGTCCCTTCGTGTTGTCAACGTGCTAGTGTCAACTTTCTCCCCTTTGGCTATCTCTCCCTTTTAGGGGTAAGATGACTTTGTCTCTCATGTTACCACAATGTTAAGATGAGGAGTATCTGTCCCGAGTGCCTTGTCCAGCCATCACCCTCTATATAGGAGTGGATGGGTTAGGGTTTCCACAAACTTAGGGACATGACAAGACAAATTTCATTAATTTTTAGTTGTTGTGAATCACCATTTGGTCGATTGGATTCCTAGTACTTTGACTTGCATTTTCCTATTCACAAATATACTTTATTTGAAGCAGTGATTAGTGGACATCATGACATCAACATCAATTCCTTAATCTAGTCTTATTGGTTGTCTAGTCGGTTGACTGAACTTCCCAATCAATTGACCGGATACTCCAATCAGTCGACTGGCATTCCCAATCGGTCGACTCGACACTCCAGTCTACCAACTAACAGCCAGTGTTGTTTAAATTGATTATCTAAACACTTTAGTAACCAAGTTAAACCTAATCCATGAGTAAAATCCTATTCCAGGTGCATCCTATGAAAGTGACCCTATAAGTCCCAAATTACTCAGGCAATGAATGTTTATAACTAGATTATGAAATCACAAACAATTAGAAGTATCATGATCAGTGTCATGATCGTATATCACAGGTGCAAAACATCATTGCTACCCAAGTAATTGGAAAATTGGAGAACAACTTCAACCTACATATATGATCACTTTTGTGATCATATAGTTCCTTTTTCACCGATATTCATATTGAACTTGAGGCAAGGAATCGTCATCTTCTTAATATTCAATCCATGTTCCTTGAACTAGACCAGACTATCTGAGATTCATGTGAGCTCACATATCACATATTTAATCACATGACTATGGCCAAACATTTCTTAGTCTGGCTTATCAAGTGGCCAGGATATAACTCTGGTAAGAGGGACAAAGCCAATCTACATCACTCACAGTCAATACCCATGTGTCACAATGTATCCAAGCATCACCTTTGTGGTAACATTTATTCAAGGTCATGTGGGATGGTGTCAAATTACATCGAATGGCATGTGATGAGTGTAGTGAGTTCATGTCTAAGAACCATAATCACCACTATCACTATGAGAGTTGATTGTTCAATGGTTTCCATGTATCACTCTCAAGTGGGTCTATCTGGTACACTATTATCTAACAAATACCTATGTGTTTGGATAGACATCATATATCATGACAAATGAGATTTTGTCATCAATAAACACACATTCTAATCTTATGTATTATTGTCGTCTATATCGTTTACACAGTATTATTGTCGTCTATACCGTTTACACAATAATATCTAACTAGGGACATAATTAGAATGTATATACTCTTATCATACATATGATCTCATTGTTCTGGTCCATAACCTAAAGACATAATTCATCATGTAAAATCATTATTTTAGACATCTATCATATTAGACCACCATTTCATAATTGAACAAACATATAGACAAAAATTTCCTTTATTATTTATTGAATGAAGTACATGATGCCACATTACAATCATCTTACATATCAATAATGTGTTTGAGAGGTTGAAATGTATAGGTGCCCCACTTTATGTATGCACATATAATCTAGACGATGCACATTTGATGGTTGATGATGCTTTAGAAAACATTTTCTTATTGGATATCATTGAGGAGGACAAGATCAAACATGTGATCTACCTTCAAGAGGGTAGTTGGGACATTGGTGGGCCATAGAGGAGGAGAAGAGCCCCTGTAAAGTGATCACATGAGTAGAATTTCAAATGGAGCTCGAAGTTGTTATTTGATCCATTCTATCTAGAGGAGAAGAGGACTTCATTTGAGAAGCTATGTCAAAAACTTTTGTTTGTAAACAACTATGAAAAATAGTTTGAGGAGTTGATGGAGTTTTGTCCTCATCTAGCTACTACAGAGAAGGAGAGGGTGCATTGGTTTGAGAAGGTTCTGAACACAAAGTTGGTACTTTTAGAATCCACACTTGAATTACCTGAGAAGTTGCTACATTTTAAGGGGCCATGAGGATGATATAGATAACAATAATGAATTGTTCCAATGTTGATTATAGGAAGATTTCATTTCAATTACAAGGATATCAGACTATAGGGTATAATAAAAAAAGGCTTTCGGCATTGTATCAACAACATTAGTATCAGTAGACACTTAAGAGTTTGATAGTTTCATAAATGAGGCCACACATGTAGTAGCAATGTTATCCTAGCAAGGGAAGAGGACATGGTTTTCCACTGTATAGGGCATACAAATCAAAGTCTATGTCAATGACATGGTTGTCTAGCCAAAGTATGGAAAGTGGCACCCCATGTGCAACAAGTGTCACTTCGTTCCTTGTCGATATGACTCAAGGGTATGCTTCCAGTGTAGACATGTTGGACATGTGAGGGACTACCTCCTACTATACACAGTTGTATCCAGTTGTTTCATAAGAGATGAAGAGGAAGAGACACCATGTCTTACACTAAGAGAGGGGAACTGGTAGAGGATGTGGCAAGGCATCACAAGCAGGTCATCAAGACCAACATTTAGAGTCCAAGGACAACAATAAGAAATGACAAGGTTCTTTATGATGACTTAGCTAGAATGAGTCATTAATTTGTGCTTCATGACAATTGAGGTGTAACTTCTTCATTCTGACTTATATGGTTCTTCATATTCATCTATCTTAGGTGACTCGGGTGCGACTCACTTGTTTAACACTATAAAGGTGATAATTCTTTGTAACCTACCTGGTAGTCGTAGATCTAAGGAGTAGTTGATGGAAGCTCCTTTGAAAATCTATGTTGTTTTGGTGGAGGTTTGTGCATCTTGTGTTCTTAGTTTCTCTTGACACAACATTCAAGTGGATATCATGTCATTTGGCATGCATGAAATTGATGTGGTCCTAGAAATAGACACTTAAGAGAATTATAATGTTGTTTTGGACCATGGGTTTAAGGTTGTAGAGTTCAAGGATTGTAGTATTTCTTGGACTTTCCAAGAATGTAGAAATAATCCTTTCTATGTGTATTATTGCAACTATGGAAGAGAGGCAGATGAGATAGGGTGTGAAACTTTTCTTGTGCATGTGGTGGATATCAAGGGGATGAGTCTAACCGTAGAGGATGGTCATGTAGTGTAGGGATTTTTGGATGTATTTCCTAAGGAGTTTCCATGTTCCATCCCCCAGAGAGTTTGTTTTTGAAATAAATCTTATTCTTATTACTTGTACCCACAAAAATAGTATCTTATAGGATGTCGCCATCATAGATAATTAGTTAAAAAATCAATTGTAGGAGTTGTCGAATAAGGGGATAATCCACCTGAGTATGCCCCTTTAGATTCTCTAGTGTTTTTTGTGAAGAAAAAGGATGGGTATATGAGGGTGTCCATAGACTACTGCAAGGTGAAAAAGGTGATAATTAACTACAAGTATATGTTTCCATGGATAGATGATCTCCGTCACAAGTTTATCGATGCTAGATAGATATGAGATCATGATACCATAAGTTGGAGGATAAGAGATAGCAACATACTTATGACTACTTTTTGGACTAGGTACATCACTACGAATTTGTGGTTATTTCATTTGAGCTGATTTATATACAATAAACCTTCATTGATTTGATAAGCATGGTGTTTACATAGCATCTTGACATATTTTTGGTGGTGTTGATCATGATTTCTTGATCTATTCCAGATATATTGAATAGCATGAACGTCATATTTTCTAGGCGTAAGAGTTATTGAGACAACATCAATTGTATGCTTAGTTCAAGAAATGGATTTGTGGCTAATTAAGGTTTCTTTTCTTATTTACCATATCTCAAGGAAGAGGATTTGTGTAGATACAAAGAGGGTTAAGTCAGTGATAGATTGGGAGAATCCCAGGATGTTGGAAGAGTTTGAAGTTTCCTGGTTTTTGTTGGTTATTATAGGAGGTTCATCAGGAACTTCAGTGCAATTGATTTTCCATTAACCATTATAGTTAAATTAGTACATGTCCTCTGTCTGGGGATGAGAAATGTCAATGTTGTTTTAATTTTTTGAAGGAGAATTTTTGACATCCAAACCAGTGTTGGTTCTTCCATTGCCTAGGAAAGGCTATTTTTTCTTCTTTGTTTCCTCAAAGAATGAGGTGTGATGTATACTGATGCAAGACAATAACTTGATCTTGTTTTCTTCTAGGCATTTTTAAAATCATGATGAGATCTACCCAACTAATGACCTAGAACTAGTAGTAGTGGTCTTAGATCCGAAATTTTTGAGGCATTATATGCATAGGGAGAAGTGACAAATCTTCACCATCCACAAGGATCTACAATATTTCTTTTTGAAGCAAGGGTTGTGCATGAGAAAGAGGAGATGGATGGATCTTATTAAGGAATGTGATTGTACTATAGACTAGCATCTAAGACATGTTAATGTAATGGTTCATCCATTGAGAAGAAATTTATATTCATCTTATACTATAGATAAATATAGTTACATTTGCCTTCTCTTGAAGCAAGAGGCAAAAGTTGGTGTCTCTATGTTTTATGAACATGTAGATGGAGGTTTCCTTGTTAGGTGGTTTGTTGGCATACTTGCATTAGAATTTGACATTGATATAGTAGATCAAAGACACACAATAGAATTATACTATTATAAAAATATCAATATTGTTTCATAATCACACAAAACAAAGAAATGTGACATCATCGCCAGAATATATACATATAAATTCAAAATTATCATTACAACCTCAAATTGTTTAATCAGGTATCCAATAACTCTTAACATTTAATCTATCACATTCTACATACCCTAAAAGATATGTTGTCCTCAATAATTTGCCATCCTCCTACACCAAAGGAAATCAATAATAATTTAATCAAATAGTGTGCACCACTTCAAGTGGCATACATTTACAAGAAAGATCTCCAAAACAATTTGTAAAATAAACTTAGGAATTATAAAGATTGTCAAAGGTGAACCATGAATCATATATTTTTAAAACATAGATTAGAATCTTAGGTCATGTCATGCCACCTTTCATGTTTTCAGCTTTATATTTCTTTTTTTATCAAATTTTAGGGTTCCAACATATCCTTTCACATATTCAGAAAGAGTTACTTATAATTAACCCAATTAATCCATCAAAAATATATTTTAGTGTCATATCATTTTATTGTGCTAAATTTTAAGTCGTGTCATCATATTAGTAGAAACTAATATTATTGCCACATGTAAAACATACCATTTATATGATACCATTTCACTTTTTCATATTATGTTATAAACTCTATTAGGAATTTCATCACTTTTTTAATCAACAACATCGTGTCAACACTATTCATGTACATGGTTAGGCATATATGTAAGGACCCGAACCTAGGTTTTGGGCTAACACTATTTGTTTTGCTTAAGCAAGTTTCTTAGAACTTTAATCTAATCCTTTGAGGTGTTTGTTTATCATGTGACACACTTATGTTTCAAGTTTGTATCTGTTTAGACAATGTTTGAGCAATGTTTGCATGTCTTGGACCAAAGTGCAATTTACCCAAGATGAGGGGTTATCTTGAAATATGTCACATGATGAGTGTACCCTTAGTGATTTAACATCATAAGGGAGAGAAATATGCTATGGGGCGCCTTGTGGAAAGCCTAAGTTCCAAGTTGAGCTTGTGTGGATGATGTTTGTGTTTTTGTGCTAGTTTTGGTGTAAATTGCAAATTACCTAAAGTGAAGGGTTCACATGCAATTTACCATATTTAGAGTGTTCCTTCCCTCTCTTGGAACCATCTAGAGGAAAGAGGAAGAGATGGGTGCCTTGTTTGGATCTTGGTTGTCTGGTAATATCCTTGGTGGATCATGGTAAAATGATGATGTCTAGTAATAGAGTATTATGTGTCGTCTGTGTACACTCAGGTCCTTGGGGTGTTCTCAATGTGTTTTGTGGACATGATGATTGATATGTGGTTTCTATCATGTGTGCCTTTGGTGGTATGTATATACATGTGGAACTATTATCTTATGTAACAGGTTGATTGGAATATGATGACGTAGCACCTTGAATATATGTTATGAAATGCAAGTATTGGCTTTTGTGTAACAAATCTCAGCTCATGGTGCTTGTTGCAAATCAGTTTGAATTTCTTATGATTTTCAATAATCTATTGTTAATGATTTATCATGGTTTAAGTTTTGAGTAATCTCACTTTGTGTGGCTATGGGTGTCACAATATATATGAAGATCCATTACAACCATCAGTAGGCTTTCCATTATGGCATGCATGCATATGACAACTTGATCTAATATGAAAAACATACATGTATGGGGGTTGTCTAAAACAATATAATACAACTGCCTCCTCAAGCATTCATCAAAGCTTTAATTATACAAGCATAGGTTTCCAAAACCTTATTAGTCGGTGATAACCTCCTATTTTAGTAGTTTATCTTAGTCTTTTTCTTTAGTTTTCCATTCTCTTTTTACGTTTATACGGTACATAAACCTAATTTTACCCCTTTTTGTAAATACATCATCAAACTAACTTTTTCCTTTTACACTTGCAGAAAAAGCACAAAAAAATCATAAAAGAATAAACCAACCTCAAGGCCGAGTGAAGCCAAACGGTCCCGAGGCCGAGTGAAGCCAAACGGTCCCAAGACCGCATGGAGTTCAAACGGTCCCGAGACCGCATGAAGCCAAACGGTCTCAAGACCGCATGGAGTTCAAACGGTCCCGAGACCGCATGAAGCCAAACGGTCTCAAGACCGCATGGAGTTCAAACGGTCTCGAGACCGCATGAAGCCAAACGGTCCCAAGACCGCATGGAGTTCAAACGGTCCCGAGACCGCATGAAGCCAAACGGTCCCGAGACCGCATGAAGCCAAACGGTCCCAAGACCGCATGGAGTTCAATCGGTCCCGAGACCACATGAAGCCAAACGGTCCCAAGACCGCATGGAGTTCACACGGTCCCAAGACCGCATGGAGTTCAAACGGTCCCAAGACCGTTTGACGCCAAACGATCTCAAAACCGTTTGACGCCAAACGGTCTCAAGACCGTTTGACGCCAAACGATCTCAAGACCGTTTGACCTCACTCAAGGCCTATAAATAATACCTCAAGGGTCATCCCTGAGGGAGGAGTCCAGACGTCCAGAGGCTGTCTCTCTACTACCAGAACAACTCCATCCACCGCCCGAGGCTGCCGGTCTGAGACTCACGTTCCATTGCAAAGCTACCTTCTCTCTCATCAACAAAGAAGGTGAGAGGAGAAGATCCGTCATCAAGCAAGCCGCGAAGAGTGGAGATCGTTGCTCTCTCCACCAAGGGTTCAACCTTCTCTCCTCAGTGGAGATGATGTTCTTTCTATCTCTTCTTGCCTCCTCCTTTGTTGCTCCCTCTATGAGGAGCGAGTAGTTCCATCCACTGGGGCACGGGGACTAACCCCGCTGCCCATGTCTTGTATTTTGTACTAAAAAGATGTTATCCTTTCGTTTTAATACTAAATCATTTCATACATGCTTGAATGATGGCCACGTTCTTGTATGCATCTATTGTCTTTTATTGTGGTTTGTCTACGACCGCTCTCGAGACTCGAATACCGATTTAGTGTTGGTTTCTGGTGTGTGTATCCACCACGCATCCGTTTCGGTGTCTAGGAGTGTATCTCAAAGAGTGGAGTAAACTCACTATCATCCGTTTCGCTTCCATCTGTATGGAAGTAACCTTGGTAAGTCGAGGAACACGCTTTGCGAGGGGAATGATGTAAAGCATGTGACCATTTGTTCGGGAATGGCTGGCGTTGCAACATTCATGCACTTCTCGTAGCTAGGTTATCCGAATAGGAGACTAGGCCTACAAAGATACTATTCGATTTGATAATTATCGCTCGCTTGTTAGTTTTAGATGCACATTTCATGAGGTTGAGTAAGATTCTCTCTTTGGAAGACTACATATCTTCATTGACACGTAGAAATGTACCGAATGAGAGCTACTTAACCCTTAAAGGATGTGATGCATTGCTCTTGTCTTATATGGGCATCGGTCTTGTGAAACATCGAAGGATGCAATGCATCGCTCTTGTCTTACGAGGCATCGGTCTTGTGGAACATCCTTGGATGCAATGCATCACTCTTGTCTTATAAGGCATCGGTCTTGTGGAACATCCATGCATCTAGCTTATAAGTCTTGCTTGCTTAGTACATATACAATGCATGTGTAGCGGTGGTAAATACCTGCTTAACCCCAGTGATTCATCATCATTTGTTAAATCTTAGTTTTACTTGCTTTATTTACTTTTCATGCTTTAGTCTAAAAACCAATCAAAATCCAACCTTTTGATATAAGTGCCAATTAGTAAAATAACTAAGTGAAGTGTTGTATGTTTTCCATCTTGTTGCTTGCAACAAGACCGTTGTCTTTTGGGTTCGATCCTAAATCTGTACTATGATAAGGCTTCCATACTCTTATGGGGTTGGAGTTGTTATCTAAGCACCAGTTCTAGGTAAACCTAGGGAAGACATCAATCCTCTCTAGGGTTTTTGGTGATAGAATTCTGGGACTCCCATTGGAAGACTGAAAATCTTTTGGTGTAAGTCCTAGCTCCATCAAAAAATGGTGCCGTTGCCGGGGACAACGGAACGTTAGTATTTCACTTAGTTTATTTTTCTAGTTGGTTAGGATTTTACACTTTCTTTTTGAATCATAATTCACCATCTTCTTGAAGCTTTCATATTGTTTCTATTATCTAAAGGTGTTCTCTTTTCTTTACTCAGGTAGAACCCGTATATGCAATCACCGCATAATCAAGGATCCTCCCCTGATCCGGAGTTTGACTCCGAGGTAGAGAGAAGTTTCCACCGCAGAATCCGTCTCAATCGCCAACGTGCTAGTCAAATGGCTGACGAACAACATCAAGCCGCTTGGGTGATGGAGAGAGTCAATGCTGCTATCGCCGCACAATGGGCACAACTCATTGCAGACACCCGTGCCCAAATACAAGCGGAGATACGAGCAGAAGAGCAATCCCGCATAAGAGCAGAGACCGAGGCTGATTAGCTCGAATTACGAAACAAGCAACTGAGGGACTATGTTGTCCCGAAGAATTACGAAGACAACCACCCGGTCCGGCCTCCGATCATCAACATCCCAAACTTTGAGATTCGGACCCAGTGGATCTAGATTATGCAAGGAATTTCCTTCTCAGGAGGTTCAGGAGACGATTGCATGGACCATTTGAAACGGTTTAAGGCATTATGCCGCCTGGTCCCGCAAGCTGGTATTGCTTTCGACGCAATAATGCTCCACCTGTTTCATTTCACCTTATCTGGAAGGGCCTTGAGTTGGTACAACTCATTGGACAGAGAACCCATCATAACCACTTGGGCCCCTCTAGAGGAAAAATTCTTGGAGAAGTTCTTTCCACCCTCGCTGACCTATGAAATCAGAGGGCAGATCAACCATTTCTCCCAGCTACCTGGAGAAACCCTCGCTGAGGCATGGGAAAGATTCAAGGAACTTCTACGCAAATGCCCTCATCATGGAATTTCACAGAATCAATTGATTGAAACTTTTTATCGGGGGGTAAGCGATGACATTAAACAGTTCCTAGATTCCTCATCTGGAGGAAATTTCATGAGGAAAAATTATGAAGATGCCTGGAAAATCGTTACCTTAGGAGCTGAAAACCAGTCCAACTGGGGGCGGTCAGCCAGAAAAGGCGTCCTTAAAGTCTTTAAAGCTGAGGAATCTATGGAACTAAAGTCATTAGCTGAAGCTTTGAAGACAATAGCTCATAAACAGCAAACCCTTGAAACAACTCTAGGGGAAATTGATAAGAAGAAAACCCCGCTGGTTCATCAAGTCAAAGCTGTCACAGGATCCTGTGAGGCTTGTCATTCTTCGGATCATCCGACTCTTTCCTGCGGAATGCTCTATAACGTGATGATGGATCTGCATCCACCACCACAATCCTATGAGGCCATCACTAATCAGGCTGAAGATCAGATTCCAGAGCAAGTCAACTCCATCCATACTATTCCCAGACAAGTTTATTATAATCCCAGTCAACCAAGGAACCATCCTGGGTTCCAGTATGGGAATCCCTCTGGAACTGCGAATCCGCAACATCAGACACAAGGGGGATTTGACAATAGGCTGCCTCCTGGGTTTCCAAATAATTTTAACCAAAATCAAGGGAACCCAAGGAACAATTTCCCTAGGGCTAACTACCCTAGAAATCAATCAGCCTACTATCAGTACACTCATCCCCCGCTTCACCCACAGTTGCATACTCAACAGTCTCAACAACAAAACCCTCAGAAAAATGTCACTGCACAACCGGAAGATGAGCTATCTTTGATAAAACAAATGCTTCAGTCTCAGCAAACCATGCTAGCTAACCAACAAGCCCAACAAAAGGCAGTTGAAACCCAGCTTGCTCAGATTGCTGCACAGTTGAAACCTTCGGCAAGCACTTTTGATGGGCAGCTTGAACCAAATTCTAAGTACGGGCAAAACAAACACGAACAGCTGAATGTCGTCACCACAAGGTCGGGACGCATTCTTCCTGAACCCATCAAGATCACTCTAGATGATGATGATGTGCCCACTTTTATGACGAAAGAGATTTCGCAACAAGGGATTGAAAAATCCTCCGAAGGCACAAAGGACGAAAACAAAGAGCATGTACCTGCAGAATCCAAAGTCCCGCAATTCAAACCAAGGATTCCGTACCCAGGCAGACTGCAAGAAACAAAAATGGACGCCAGATTTCAGAAATTCAAGGAAGCAATGAAGAAACTTTATATTGACATCCCACTCCTTGACGCTCTATCCAAAGTACCAGCATGGGCAAGGTATCTCAAAACTTTGCTATCGTGTAAGTACATCACCAAAGAGCAGGAGACCGTCAAGCTCGCTCAAACCACTTCTGACATCATCCTGAACAAACTACCCAAAAAGAAGAAGGACCCAGGTTCCTTCGGAATCCAATGTTGCATTGGAAATGCATCCACAAAGAAAGGGTTGGCTGACCTCGGGGCTAGTATATCCGTTATGCCCTACTCAATGTGCCAATGCCTTGGTCTCACTGACCTGCTGCCTACAGCAATGACTATTCAACTAGCTGACTCCACCGTAACCGCACCGTTGGGAATCATCGAAGATGTCCCAGTAAGGATAGGGAAGGATGCCTACGTTTTGTGTGATTTTGTCATCATGGATATCAAAGAAGACTTGAGGTATCCGATCATTTTCGGCAGGCCTTTCCTAGCTACAGCCAGAGCGCTAATCGATGTAGAAGCTGGAACCATCATTCTTAGGCTCGGAAAAGAAGCAATTCAATTCCGCGTCCTTGATAGTATGAAAGGTCCCAGCATCCAAGAAGAGGTCTTTCTTTTAGACGCAATTCAACAAATGTCGCAATTAGAAATCTCCGAGCCAATCGACGAACTTGAAAATGCTCTTATCAATCCAGAAGTTGAGTTCTCTGCAAATGAACTAGTCCAGCAATGTACCCAATACCTAGAAAAGATAGAAGAAGCACCAAAGGCTACTTTTGAAGAGCTTAAAGCCATCACTACCATTGAAGCAGCAGAACCACCAAAAACCCCTGAATTGAAGACTTTACCCATAGGGCTCAAATATGTTTTCCTGGATAAGGAAGAGTTATGCCCAGTTATTATCAGCTCCACCCTTACCGAAGACCAAGAAGTCAGGCTTCTGGACAAACTAAGGAGGCACAAAAAGATCATTGGTTATAAAATAACCGACCTCACAGGCATAAACCTGGCTCTGTGTATGCACAAGCTTCCTATGGTTGAAGAATTTAAACCCACTCGTGAACATCAAAGAAAACTGAACCCAAACTTGAAAGAGGTAGTTCGTTTGGAGGTCCTCAAACTACTCAAAGCTGGCATTATCTATCCTATCTCTGACTCTCAGTGGGTCAGTCCAGTTCAGGTTGTTCCAAAAAAAGGGGGCACTACTGTAGTAATCAACGATAAAAATGAGCTCGTACCCACTAGGACTGTAACGGGGTGGCGAATGTGCATCGATTATAGGAAGTTGAATAAAGCTACAAGGAAAGACCACTACCCTCTACCCTTCCTTGACGAAGTCCTAGAGCGCTTGGCCCACCAAAAGTATTTCTGTTATCTCGATGGTTACTCCGGGTTCTACCAAATACCCATACATCCAGAGGACCAAGAAAAAACCACTTTCACTTGTCCCTTTGGGACATATGCTTTCAGAAGAATGCCATTCGGGCTATGTAACGCTCCGGCTACTTTCCAACGCTGCATGTCTGCCATCTTCGCCGGATTAACCGAATCTGTTATGGAAGTCTTTATGGACGATTTCTCTGTCTATGGAGATTCTTTCGATAACTGTCTAAATAATCTTGAAAGAGTCCTGCAACGTTGCAAGGAAACGAACCTTATCCTGAATTGGGAAAAATGTCATTTCATGGTAACAGAAGGTATCATCCTCGGACATAGAGTAAGTGATAGGGGAATTGAGGTCGACAAAGCAAAGATTGATGTTATCTCAAAGTTGTCACCTCCAAAGGACATAAGGGGCGTTCGAGCTTTCCTAGGTCATGCAGGGTTCTACAGAAGGTTCATCAAAGATTTCTCGAAAATAGCTAAACCCATGACCCAACTCCTGACAAAAGATGTCGAGTTCGTTTTCGACCAAGAATGCATGCGAAGTTTCTCTACCCTTAAAGAAGCATTAATTTCCGCACCTATTCTAAGGGCTCCAGACTGGTCGCAACCATTCGAAATCATGTGCGACGCAAGTGATTATGCCATAGGAGTCGTTTTAGGACAATGGATCGATAAGGAACCCTATGTCATCTATTATGCATCAAAAACGCTTGACGAAGCATAGAAAAACTACACGACCACGGAAAAAGAGTTTTTGGCTATCATCTACGCCTTCGAAAAATTCCGCTCTTACCTGATCGGCTCTAAAGTCATCGTCTACACTGACCATTCTGCTATCCGACACCTGATCCAGAAACAGGACGCCAAACCCAGGCTCATCCGCTGGGTATTAATGCTTCAAGAATTCGACCTAGAAATCAAAGATAAAAGTGGCGTAGAGAACGTTGTATCCGATCACCTCAGCAGAATCGAGGTTGAAGAAAAAGATAAAATCCCTATCAGGGATTCTCTTCCTGATGATCAGCTTATGAAGGCCACTCATAGTTTTCCTTGGTTTGCTGATATCGTCAATTATCTAGCTACAGGGATCATCCACCCGTCTGCTTCATATCAGGATAAAAGGAAATTCCTTCATGATATAAAACGTTATCATTGGGACGAACCCTACTTATTTTACCTCTGTGCCGATGGACTTTTTCGCCGGTGCCTTCCAGAAGAAGAAATAACCTCGGTTTTGGAACACTGCCACTCCGGACCCACGGGGGGGCACATGGGCGCCAAGAAAACTGCCATAAAAGTTCTACAATCTGGTTTCTTTTGGCCCACCATATCAAAAGACTCACATGATTTTGTCAAAGCCTGTGATAAATGCCAATTCTCGGGCAACATATCAAAAAGGGATGAAATGCCTCTTACCATGTGGCAGGAAATTGAACTGTTTGATGTATGGGGGGTAGACTACATGGGACCTTTCCCTTCATCATATGGCTTCTCTTACATTTTGGTCGCAGTGGATTACGTCTCAAAGTGGGTCGAAGCTATACCCACCGTATCCAATGACTCCAAACCTGTTGTCAAATTGTTCAAAGACACTATTTTTCCGAGATTTGGAGTTCCAAGAACGGTCATATCTGATGGCGGGACCCATTTCCTGGAACGAAGTTTCGAAGCGTTACTGAGAAAATACGGAGTCCATCACAAAGTTGCCACACCTTACCACCCACAAACTAGTGGCCAGGTAGAAGTATCCAATAGACAGATAAAAGCGATTCTTGAAAAAACAGTGAATAAAAACCACACTGATTGGTCCACCAAACTTCCTGACGCCCTCTGGGCATACCGTACTGCTTACAAAACACCAATTGGAACAACTCCGTTTCGTTTGGTGTATGGCAAATCATGTCATCTTCCAGTAGAACTGGAACATAAAGCCTGGTGGGCCATCAAGCAACTAAACTTCGACCTTAAAAGCACAGGGGAGAACAGACAACTCCAAGCTCAGATTATTCCCCGGAAAGCTCCAAACAAAATGGTCCGGACCCTTCACTATAAAACGTATCTACCCAACTGGAGCCGCCATTATCATCGACAACAACAGAGGAGAACGAACGGTTAACGGGCACCGTTTAAAAAGATACTACACTCAGGAAGACAAAACACATCAACAAACCCTCGATATCAGAGATGCTACGCCCACAGCATAACAACCTTACAGTTTCGTCGAGCCAGTGACGTAAAACCAAGGCGCTTCTTGGGAGGCAACCCAAGACCTCAGTATCACCTTCTCTAATTTCTAGTCTTTTTTTTTCTTTTGAATTTGTTTTGCTTTCTTTAAGTTCTTTCATCATTAATCTAAAAATACAAAAAAAAATCTACATAATCAAAACTACAAAAACAATACATAAAACAAACAACATAAAAATTCATAAAGCAAAATACAAAAAAATAATATACATACTCAAAAACAAACATAAAAATATACAAACCCTTTGTGCCCCTCCAAACGGTCTCCAAACCGTTTGGAGCCAAACGGTCTTGAAACCGTTTGGACTCCAAACGGTCTTCAAACCGTTTGGAACCAAACGGTCCTCAAACCGCTTGGGACCAAACGGTCCTCAAACCGTTTGAGACCAAACGGTCCTGAAACCGTTTGGGACCAAACAGTCCTCAAACCGTTTGGGACCAAACGGTCCTCAAACCGTTTGGGACCAAACGGTTTTGAAACCGTTTGAGACCAAACGGTCCTGAAACCATTTGGGACCAAAACGGTCTTGCGACCGCTTGGGACCAAGCGGTCTTCACACCGTTTGGAATACAAAAGGTCACCCACCTATCACTATAAATATCGACCCTACCCCTCCGTCTTTCTCTCTTCGAACCTTCGATTTCTCCAGAATTTTCGTGCGAAGAGCTTCCCTTTTTGCTCCTGTTGCATCCGCGCAAAGTCACCCTTCCGTCCACCTTCCGCAAGGTAGTCCGGCGACTCCACGCTGCTCATTCCATCGCCAGTCGCTGCTTACGTTGCCATCACCGTCGTTATCGACCAAGTTCACCGACTCTTCCACCGCTTTCATCGCCGTCGTCTTTCTCTCATCGTTTTCGTCTTTGTCGAAGGCGCCGGCGCGTTCTTCACCTTCGCGCCATTCCACCTTCTCCCGCGCCGGCGACCTGCGACTCTTCGCTTTCCAAACGGTCTTGAAACCGTTTGGGGCCAAACGGTCCTCAAACCGTTTGGAACCAAACGGTCTTGAAACCGTTTGAGGCCAAACGGTCCTCAAAACCGTTTGGAACCAAACGATCCCGAAACCGTTTGGGAACAAACGGTCTTGAAACCGTTTGGAACCAAACGGTCTTGAAACCGTTTGAAACCAAATGGTCCTGAAACCGTTCGGTCTTCGTTTCCTTTTTGCTTTCACAAAATGTAAAAGATATAACTACATATCAAATTTAAACTGTCTCAAATCTTCTCTAAATTACGAAACTCTTACTTTTTTCAGAAGTGGCGTCAAACAAGGCTTCCAGATCCGGAACTGCCCCTGCTCCGACAAGGGAGCAGATGATGGAGGAGCGAGACAGGCTCATACAAATAAGGGACACTTACAACACCACCAGAACCACCCCTCCCAAGACCAAGATCATTGACGTCCTGTGTAAAATAACCCGCCTCACCAAATGCCTAGGTGAGGCTCCTGAAGAAGACGTCGAGCACATCTTTTCGAACGATGATGAAGGTTCGGACTACACACCGAACCCCGATGAAGACTCCACTGCCAAGAGACAGAGGGAAAGCGCAAGGCTGCAACATCACGTCTTTTCTACAAATACTTACTTGCGCATTCCCTCTCAATTTGTGAAGCTGAACAACATTTGGGGAATTGGTCGAGCATTGCTTAGTTATTCAGCAAAGCAGTTTCCCGTAAAACTTTTTCACTATCAGGATGGGAACCGTAGGATATCCAAAATGGGTGTTGGTTGGTATGACTTTCAGATAGAAAACGATCTGAGGATTGGAGATGTATTTGTATTTGAGCTACTTCTGAAGGACAAAGATATCGTGAATTTTTGTGTAACCAAGCAGCACATATCAAGCAGCACTTGCAACAAAGACCATCCTCCAGTTAGTGGCAATATGGAAGATGGAATCAATATTGAGAATAGCAGCTACCCGACTTAATCCACGGATGATGAAGTAGGACATCCCAAGGAAACTGATGCTGAAGGCAGCGGCTACCACAGTAACTTGAAGTATGATCAAAGGATCTGCTAGACAATATCAAGACAAAATTGCAAAAGAGTGCGCTGCGAAATTAATGGAGCTCCTGAGTCAGCACTCCAAGGCATACAGCAAAGAGCACTTCAATCGCCCAGCCTTCTGCCATAAATGCCCCCATCTTTACGAGGGCAATTCGCATCCACTCTACTCCGATGGTCAATCATTCCTTTTAAGATTATTTTATCCAAGGCCTCAAATCCTAGGACGTTACAATATATTCCATGAACTATATTTATTTGGGTGATTATACCCTAAAAACTGAAGGGACTTGTAGATTCAATCGACTGCTTTGGGCATACAACCTCACTATTGTAGGCGGGGTACATTGTAGGTATGTTATCACTATTGATGGAACATACCTTACTCGAAAATGTACCGACACAGTTCTTGTTGCATGTGGTATAGACGTTGATAATGGTATATTTCTACTCACTTTTGCCATTGTGGAGTAAAAAAATAAGGATGAATGGGAGTGGTTCTTTGGTTATCTTCAAACATTTATTCCATCCATTCGACACCACATAGATCTGTGTATTATTTATAATCAGATGAGTGGATTTTTTCTAGCGACCCAAACACAACCCAACATCATTATTGTCTTTGACATCTTCATGAGAACTTCCACCAAAAGTTCAAATCACATGAGTTAAAGGAACTTATGTGGAAGTTGGGCTCTACAACTAATACACTTGAATTTTATTATCTAATGTCTATTATGCAATCCATATATCCAACTTCTATAAATTAATGATAGGCAAAAATCTGATACTTTAGTCTCTCACATATGACAAAGGTTACAAATATGGGTTATTGACTAGCAATCATGTTGAAGCGTTGAATGGAGTCTTAAAAAGGTTCTAGAGATTTACCAATATATGAACTAATCATTTCCACATACTATCACTCTGTTATGATATGATTGACGAGGCGTAATGAAGCGTATGCTCGTTCAAACAAGGGATAGAAATGCCTCAAGAACCTTCATGATACACTTTTTATAAACAATCAGGATGCAAGAAAACTAAGAGTTACACTTCATGTGAATAATGATGAGTGGCTCGTTGATGACATGGATAGACAAATTTCAAGTTAAATTACCATCAAATGGTGCTAGTGAATGCACTTGTGGTTTTCCTCAACAGTGGCATGTATCATGTTCTCATGTTTGGGCAGCAACTATGTCTGTCAAGTTTGAATGTGACGAACTTGTGAGTCCATATTTGATAAATACCTCTTATTTTAATGCTTACATATATGAATTTCATGGCATTCCTGATAAGAGGTATTGGGCACCTTTTGATGAAATTATAGAAATATATCCCTTATTACCCCCATGGAAATGAAGGCACGCTGGAAGACCAAAGTAAAAAGAATGCAATAATCTATGGATGTTGATCCAAATCAATATACATAATCATTATCACAAGTGTGTCAGGAAGGGTCATAACAAACACACTTGTACTTTTGTAATGTGATGTCAAGTCAAGTAATGTTTGAATAACATTTAGTCAAGTTATGTAATGTTTCAATTTCACTTTAGTCAAGTCATGTGATGTTTTAGTTTCAAGTTGGTCAAGTCATGTAACGTTTCAATTTCCATTGAGTCAAGAAATGTAATGTAATGTTTGAATTTCAATATATTCAAGTAATGTAGTGTTGTAATTTCAAGTTAGTCAGGTTATCTAATGTTACAAATTTTCAATTTATGTAAGTTTTATTTCTTGTTTAAATAGATATAGATCCTAGAGAAGTATCATTCCGACTCTCCCAACACCACTTCAAGTTGTTAGGTTGACTTGTTACTGACTGGAACGTGTTGTACAACATTTCCTTAGCAGGTTTGGGGCTTGTTCATAAGCTACAACCTATCCACCTAGATCTGAATTTGACCACTTCCCAAGTTAACTGTTAGGACAAGGATAACAACACTGTTAAGTTCCCATATTTTGAGATGAGTGCCACACTTCTAACATCTCAATTCTTCTAGGTCATAGGATTGATGGCCCACCAATTATAGTTGCATATACTATAGACAAAGATGAGGGGCAATTTCCTACATGGTCTCACCTTTGTGAAAATACTTAGGAGCTGCACCAGATGGGATATCCAATGGGCACATTTGTCTTACGTGGTTTCCTAATGGATTTTTGGGGATGGAGTTCACCTTAGAGTATGAAGAACATTGGAGAGAATTGAGGATACTGTATACTAGAGCATATCCCCTATACTTCTTACGTTGTTACATGCTAACATCCAATTTTGTGGATGTTTCATGTCTAATTTTGTGCCTAATTTCCTTGAGTAGCACAAACTTGCTTTGATTTTCTCACATTTTATTCATATTTATTGTTTGTGCCTTAATTAGGCATTAAATACCCCTTTTGTATAGAAAAATCATCAACTGATGGCCTTAGACAATGAGTTTCATGGAAGACAAAGAGTTTATCTTCACACTCTTGTTCTTAGTGCTTCACTTGCATGATTGGATGCCATCTTGTGTTGTTTGATTGTTAATAACCCAAGAGAGTAGTGTTAACCTATACCTAAGAGTTATTGGAGTTACATGAATGCAGGATATTGAAATTCTTAAGCTAATGATCATATGGTATTATGTTGATTTTTTTCTTGCCATCTCGAGAGAGAGAGAGAATCTTATAATCTAGAACTATCCTAAGCTCAAGGTAGGAGGGGATAGACACTTATGATGATTTCTTATAAACTTTCAAAGGGTATACAATGGGTATGGGTTTTGAATGTTGGTGAGAGACTTTTGATGGTGAAACCCAACCCAAGTTTCCTATCCATATTATCTTATCTTGTGTAGACATTCTCATTCTATTTTGTCTAACCTTTTATTTTACTTTACCTATACGTTATCCTACCTGACGAAATACCTCCATTCCTTGAGGAACACATATCTACATTTTGGTTGGTGTAACTAATCTAAGGTTTTCAATTCTTAACACATAACACCATTGTCCCTCTGTCCGACCCTGATTCACTACATTGGACTCCATTATATTGTTGCAGGTGCTTAAGTATTAGGTATACATTTAAAGTTTGATTACTCTAGATCCACTCCTTTTGGACACAAGATTTTACACGATCAACTTTGGGCGTTGTTGTCGTGGATAGGGCAACCGGTACCGTTAATAACCCATGTCTACTTAGCATACACCCATGCATTTAGTCTAACAATAGACTTAATCTCATATTTTAGATCCAATATCTCTTGCTCTCTTGGATATTTTGTATCACATGTCCAGTTTCTAAGATCGACCATGCGATTTATTTCAGGAAGTTAGTGTGAACCTCAATACCTTTAGGGTGACTGCAAGGATCATGTCTCCCCAAAGGATATCGACTCTCCTCAACCAGAATAGTGAGGAGAACAATGAGGAAGGTAATGAAGATTTTTAATGAGGATCATTATGAGGATGAAGGGAACGATGAACATTTCCATGAAGCAGAATGAACTCAACCTCGTGTTGGTCAAAGAAATAGAAACAATAATAATAATAGTGACAACAATTATGGTGATGATGAATATGGAGGACCACCTATGCGTAATCTAGTTGCCACACATGCAAATGAATACAGATGCCCAATCATCATCCCTCGAGTCGATGATGTGAACTTTGAGCTAAAGCTAACCATTATAAATATGATGTAACAAAGGAATTTTGGAGGAAAATCTCTGTATGAAAAGCTATGTCACCACCTTGATGCTTTTGACAATAGTTTGTTGGATCTAGGATGGGCTCTAGAAGGGGGTTAATTGAGATAAATGCACTTAAACAAAATTCATCAGACCTTCAAGATATTTCCAAGATAATATGGTAAGTAATAACTTTGAATGCAACTAAAACATGCATAGCAAGGGGGAGAGAGATTTAACCAACACAAGAACACATGATATGTAGAGTGGTTCCATACTCCAAACTAGGAGTAAGTCAATCCACTACCTAGAGAGGTCAACCTCTAGGATTTTGCAACCATTCCACATTCTGTATATTCCATTATAAGAGATACAATACATGACCTTCCTTTTCTGGGACAAGGATACCCAACCTTCCAAGAGAGACAAAAACCTACCAAAGGACTTACCTATACAAGACCAAGTCTTCAACCTCACCAAGGACTTACCCACTTTACAACGAGTCTTCTGCCTTCACCAAGGACTTACCTACTCTTGTACAAGTCTTCTGCCTTGAAGGAATTACCCACTCTTCTTAGATCTTCCGCCCTTGGCTTCACCTTCACCAGGGTTTCAAAAGATTTCCAACGGCAGATGCCTTCTTCAGGAATCAAATGTGTTAGTTTTGTAAATTGATGGTTGGTGAATAGCGAATGTGAGGAAAACTGAAGGTTGAGGTTTAGTGTGGAACCCCCTTCATAGGTTAAGAGCACTACACAAAACTGATGGTGTGCAAAGCAAAGGTTAGAGAAAGAAGACAAAAAGGAAAAGGTAGGAAAAGTCAAAGATGAATGAGAGAGGAAATACTAAGGCACTTCCTAACGATGGCAACCTTCATCTTCACAAGCTCTAGGACAACTTACATATTGTCATCGTCATTCTTTGTGCTCTGTTGCATTGAGCTTCTCCATCACATTGTAGTCTTTGTGTCTGCTTCCACTCTCATGTCGCAGCTGACCTACTAACCTGCATGATGTCGAATTCGTGTACCTTTTTGGAGAGTTCCACTAGTGAGTCTTCAACCTTCCGATGGTGTAGGTAGAAGATGATGAACATGAATTGACAGTAGCAAGGGGTTGGTGTTGAATTGTTATCTTATGATGGCGTTGGGTAGAGTAAAAGGGATTAGGGTTTACATTCTCTCTACTATTTTAACTCCAATTGTATTTTAGGGGTATATAAGTTTTAGGGCTCCTACTACTTTTATAGTGGCCTCTTTATGCAGAGGAGGAGCCCAAACGACCTTCTATTTGCATCTTGTCAGCTTTCGATGGCTAGATGCACCTTCTGAAGGTAGGTCGATTGTTTGCCTTCAGAAGGGAGGTCAATGCTCACTCAATCTGATGGTTGGTCATCTCTTGCCTTCAGATGGCAAGGAAGGGGGAATAGAACTTGATGATTATCAATGTATTTGGCTTCCAATGGCATATCTGGTTACTTCATAGGAAACTGATGGTCTTCATGTTGCTTAAAACTCGATGGATGGATACTAGGTTTTTTGAAGAGGGAAGTTGATGGCTACATTGAGTGGCTTCTGATGGGTTCCTTGGTCGAGAAACAAATGGTTAAATTGATAGCTCAACTGACTAAAATACCTTCAAATAGTTAAATTATTTTTTATCATGAACTAACTTTACTCTATATACACTAAAATAATAAAATAAGAGCAAGGTTAACCTAGGACCATAGTAATAAAACAAAAGCTTAAGATTAAAAATTAATTAAAATAAATCCTAGTAAAGGAGAAATCATGAAAATTGAAAATTTCATAGTTCAGAAAGACTTGGGTTGCCTCCCATGAAGTGCTAGTTTATAGTCTTCATCTTGACTTTCTTTGGAATCCTCATTTATCTTATTCTGGTGGTGCTAGATGTGATTCATATAACTAAATATTTGTCCTCTGTGTGAAAGATACACCTTGATAGAATCTCTTCACTTTGTGTCCATTCACATGGAAAGATCTAGACTTCTTACTAAACAATTCAATCATTCTTGATGGATATATCTTTGAAACCGTAAATGGGCCAAACCATTTTAATCAGAGTTATTTGAGGATGAGACTTATTCTTCAGCTAAACAATGAGACATTGTCTCCTTCAATGACATATTTTCTCTTCAGGTGAGCATCATGCGGCACCTTGGTCCTCTATTTATAGATTCTAGCATTCTCATATGCATGAAACCTAAGCTCTTCCAATTCTTGTAACTACAAGAATCTCTTCTTGTCTGCTAGTTCTAGGTTCATGTTGAGGAATTTGATGGCTCAGAAGGCTTTATGCTCAAGCTCGACTAGAAGGTGGCACACCGTCCCATATATTAGTCTATAGGGAGTGGTCCATGTAGGAGTTCTATAGGTTGTGTGATATGCCCAGACTGGCTATGAAGAATTGATGATGGATCGAGGGCATCATCAATTCTTCATAGCCAGTCTTTTCTTATGCATCCAAAAGTATTTCTAAAATCTATTTAATTTGCCTATTGGACACTTTGACTTGTCCTGACGTCTATTGGTGATCAGCGGTGGCAATCTTGTGTTTTACTCTTTATTTTTGTAATAGGGATTCAAATTATCTCTCCTCAAAATGAGACCCCCATCACAAATGGAAATGTGTGGGACCTCATACCACGAGAAGATAACCTTCTTGAACAACCTCATCAAGGCTTTCAAATGATAAGTGGAAGTAGAGAATGCCTCTACCCACTTGAATACATAGTCAACCACAACTAGGATATACTTATTGGCTCCTGGTGATGTAAAGTGTCCCATATAATCAATTTCCCATATGTTAAAAATCTATACATTAATCTAATAGGAGAGAGGCATCTCATTTCTTCTTAATATATTTTTGGAATGTTGACACTCTTTATGAGTCTTTGCATAGGCATGAGCATCTTTGAACAAGGTGGGCCAATAAAACTCAGATTGTAGACCTTTAGCAGATGTCTTGTCAACGCCAACATGCCCGCCATACGACAACGAGTGGCACCATACAAGATCTGTGGATCTTTTTCCTCCAAATGCACCATCTTTACATGTTATCAATGCATCTTCTAAAGAGAGGGGGGTCAACCCAATTATAATTTTATAGGTCCGAGAATAATTTTTCCTTTTCATTATATGTTATCTCAATTGCTTCCATGCCGAGTAGTTGTAGATATTAGAAAACCATGGTAAGAAAGGTTTTATGGTCTTTGCCATCATCAAAGCTTCATCACGGTAATTATCATCTATAGAAAGAGAATTGTTGTCTGACACTGTGATTCTGGACAAGTGATCTGCAACTACATTCTTTGTCCCTGACTTATCTATAATCTCGTGATCAAACTCCTATAGTAGGAGTGCTCACCTCAGAAGTCTTGACTTTGTATCCTTTTTCTACATCAGATACTTAAGAGATCCATGATCGGTATAGACTATCACTTTGGATCCTATTAGATAGGACATGAATTTGTGAAAGGTCTAAACTATGGCAAACATTTCCTTCTCATTAGTAGTGTAATTTATTTGAGCCTCTTTAAGAGTTTTGCTTGTATAGTAGATAATGTGGTTCTTTTTGTCTTTCTTTTGTCCTAGCACCGCTCTGATCGCATAGTCACTTGCATTACACATTGAAGTTCTCAATCTGGAGCTTGAAGGAATGGCTTACTAATTAGAACACTCTTAAGGGTGTTGAAAGCTTTCAGGCATTTGTTAGTAAAATCAAACACAACATCTTTAACAAGAAATTGGACATATCTTTAGAGATTTTTGATAAGTCCCATGTAGTATCGATTGTGTCCAAGAAAACTTCTCATACTACTCACGGATTGAAGAGATGGAAGCTTAGATATGGCTTCCACCTTGCTCAAATCCACTTTGATTCCCTTTTCATACATCTTGTGATCCAATGGAACACCTTTTGTACCATGAAATGGCATTTATCCTAGTTCAACACAAGTTGCTTTTCCTCATAGTATTTTAAAACTTGATATAAACTTCTTAATCAACTGTCAAAATTAGTTCCATAAACAAAAAAGTCATCCATAAAAACTTCCATATAATCCTTTGAGAAATTCACAAACTTTTGACGATTTCCTAAGAACTTTTACGGTCAACCATAACATTCTACTCTTGAAATTCTTCACATAAATTATTATAATTGTCCATGAAATAGAGTGATTCAAAGAGGAGAGGTCCCCTTAGAGAGTCATGGACATGGAAACTGATATGGTCTTTTCCCACTCTTATAATAATAATTTTTACTTCTACATCAATTAAAGCTATCCTAATAGAAAGGAATGGTCGTCCAAAAATCATAGGGCATGTCAGATCCTCCAAAGTATCTACAACGACTATATCACATGGAACAAAGAATTTTCAGACACAAATGGGAACACCCTCTACTATCTTAATAGGGTTGGTGAAGGAATGGTCAGTTAGTTGAATGTGCATTCTAGTCTTGACCATGTCAGTAAGACCTGATCTCTGGGCTAATGTGAGAAGCATCAGGCTGTTGCTTGCTCCCAGTCAGCTAACCCTTGTCTTACCTCATTGTCTCTCACATTGAACATGATAGGGAAGGCTCTGGGATCCTTCTATTTAGTCAACATTGTTTCTTATACAAAGACACTAGACATCTTGGCAAGTCTGACAGTTTCAACTTCATCTCCATTTCTTCTCTTTGTAATAAGGTCCTTAAAGAATTTTGTGTATGTTAGAATTTCTTCAACGGCATCGAGAAAAGAAATGTTAAGATGCAATTTCTTCATGCCTTTGAGAAACTTCTCATGCCTCTTTTTTAGGTGATCTTTTATTAGGTTGTAGGGGGGAGGTATTCTTGGTGCATAGGGGTCCCTATTAGTTATGGCCTCTTCAGTTGCATCAAGCTTCTTCTCATTTACTGACTTCTTTCATCTATCTTTTTCCTTTGAACTAATCTTCTTAGAAATAACTTCAACTCTAGGTTATTCCTCTATTAAGTTGTCTTCAGGTAGGGAGTCAGTGATGGAAATACTTTCTTGAGTAGCCTTTTTCGCAGTTTCAGTCACGGAAGACATCTTATGGGTTCTTGATCAGATTGAATAGTTCTCCATGTTGCTCAAATTTTTTTGTTTACGACTTGCATATTAGCCATTTGTGTAGTGGCACCCTCCATCTAGGATTGCATTGTGTTTAGCAGGAAAGTATTGTTGATAGTGTTTTGGCTTAGTTGTTTATTTATGGTAGCATGTCTTTTTGCAGAAGCAAACATTCTAGACATCAAATCTTGTTGAGCAAAGGTTTGGTTATGTCCTTCACTTGTTCCCCCAGAGTTTCGGTTCTAGTTTTGATTTTGTACTTGAGAGTTATTTTTTTTCCTGATAGCTCGTATTTTGGGTGAATCCATAGGGTCCACCCCCACTACCAAACCCATGTCATGTTGGGTCGGTTGTTCAATTGGTGGGAGTTCTTCAAAACATCTTTGTTTTTGTAAGATAATCCATGATGGTATGGTCTCTTAAAATTCATATGTTGTCACTGTCCACATCTTGATTATCATCTTCTTCGTGGGTGTAAATGCAGTCAACACCATGGCCACTTTCACTACGTGTAACACACTTCATCATCTTTGTTATTCCCCTTTCTCTTAGAGTCCTTCATCTGGAAAACATCGATAGCTCTCTTCTGAATTTGAGAAGATTGAGATTCCAATGCCTTTGATTCAGTGATTGCCCCATCGATGGATACCTTTCTTGCTGACCCTCTCTCATAACCTAGGCCAGTTTGTAGTGTAGCCATGTTATCAATTATCTTCATGGTTTTCTTTGGATTTTTACCCAGGAAATCACTACCTACAGTTGCATTTAGTGAAGTCCTTTTTGTAGAGCTAAAATTGTTATAGAAGGTAGTTACCAAGAATCCTTTGTCATAATTATGATGAGGGTAGTCCCTTTGATATTCTTGAAATTGCTCGCATGCTTCATACAGGTTCTCACTTGGCTTTTGTTTGAAACATGTGATCTTATGTTTGTTTTGAAGAGTCTTCTCTAGTGGATAGAACTTAGTAACAAAAGTGTCATCTAGAGGTCCACGTCCATTGATGATTTTTTCTGGCAAGGCTAGATACCATGACAGGGCCTTGTCACTCAGAGAGAAATTGAATCATTTGTAATAGATAACTTCCTATGGTACCATGTTCATCTTAACGGTGTCACAAATATGTTGACTCAAGGTCAATTTAGTAAATGTTGATTCAAGGTCAAAGTTTCTTATTTTTATTATGACTAACCATTACACTTATTTGTGTCTAATGCTTCTACTTGAGTGATTTTAGATCAAGTATAGACACACTCCAAATTCCCTAACATGTGCATCCTAACTTAAAGAAAAGACATATCAAAATCAATGCAAGTGCACTTTTGTGGAATATGATGTAAATCCGTTAGAATCATGTTATAAACCATTTGTAACGATTGAATGACTTAAAATTAAGCTTAGAAAAAATCAAGAGCACTTAAAATGAATATTTTCAGCACTCTAATGATATTTTCTAAAATTGATTACAAGGTGTTTTTCAGTCGAGTTTCTCTTGTGACAAACTCGACCGATTCCCTTGATGTATTTTGTGAATGTCCAGGTTCGGTCGAGTTTCCTATACACAGAACATTACCAATCTCTACACTGACCAAAATTGATTTAAGCAGTCGGTCGAGTTTCGTCTAAAATAAACTCGATCGATGCTTCAAATTAACTTTGTTGTATAGTGCAATTGGTCGAGTTACCTTTATTGAAACTCGACCGGTCGCATTGTACAAAAAGAGTAAAAAAAATGTTTCTTGTCGTTGGAGTGTTGCAAACATCAAAAATAGATCTGATGCAACACCCCAAATGACTAAAATTCATCTTTAAGTATTCCCACCGGCTACTAGGATTCCTCAACTATAAATAGGACCCCTCGGGCGTCATCTCATGGTCAGCCAAGCACTATGAAGGTCCTTATAGTATAGTCCACTCTTAAGCTTAATCACTTACTACATTCATTAGAGTAAGTAGGAGATTTGTAAGATAGTTAGTCCTACATGTATATCTTGTGAGCCTCTCACTTCCTCCACCTCCCAATCTCTCATTTCTACCATGAAGATGAAGATGAATATTCTCTCTCTTGGCTAAGAGAGGTGAAGAAGAAGGGAAGGAGTCCGAACCCATCTATTTTAGAACCATCAGAAGTAAGTCTTCCATCGTCTTGCTGACCATTGGAAGGTGCTTCACCACCATCAACTTACACAATTTTCCTAATGGGTTTTTCTTATTCCATCAATGGCGTTTTCTAATATTACCTATAAACCTAACCAATTGCACGCGATATACATATATATCTACATCAAAATTTAGTTTAAATGACAGGAAATACAAGTAATAAGACCCTACCTCTCATTAGTCCTTGCCAAAAAATGAGCGAGCTAGATGCACTTAAGGAATGACTCAAACAAGAAGATATCAATGGGATAGAAAATTTGAAGGATGAGGTAATCAAATCCGTTTAGGTTCATGGGGACTCAACTATAGAAAGTATAAAATCAAAGTTGGAGGCAAATAGACTAAAGCAACTTGACTGACCAATTCTAGAGGAATCTTTAAAATCTCCAGAGTCAAAGGGAACATAAACTTCTTAACATACTTCCGCAACAGAGATTGGAAACCCTAAAAATAGGAAGGTCCTATGCCCCTTCCCAAAAGGTAAAATAGGCAAGATAAATAAAGTGATTGAGAAGTAAAATATAAAAGACATGACCACAACCCATAATTTGAAAATTACCCTTGCTAATGTACCTGTGGGGTTTATGTAGTCTTGAAAGAAACTACTAGTCCAAGCTGAAGAAGCACATGAGTGCGGGGGAAGCTTCAAACTTTCAGTGAGAATAATTAAAGAGGAGTATATATCGATGAAGAAATGGGTGAATTTGATTTTCACTGATTTAGAATAACGAGATAAGTTAACAAATAAAGCGGGTAGATAGAGAAGTTCGATGATTTATCACTGACAAGACATGGGAAAGGCTATCAAAAGAAGACGAATTGAGCTCTGGTCAACCCAGAGCTACAAAAATGCATTTTGGCATTATGCACGTTATTGACACGATGTCAACATCAGGGATGTTAATGAAAGACATCCATGTTCTGACAGACATTCTTGACGACAACAAACCTGGGGATGATGTCATCTACAACAATGGGAAGTACACTCTCACTACAGACGACTTGAGGTCAGCCTTTAACAAATGGCGTCAATCAACAAGATATTCTTTTAAGTTCTCTATGACACAATAACAGAGGAATTTATGTAGAGACACAAGGAGGGGCCAATATTCAATGCTACATCGAGTTTGGCCACCCGCTTGTATGATGGAAATAACAAGACTCCCTTAATTCGAAGAGTTGCAAAATACTAGAAAACTAAAACTCACAACTCTTCCATTCAAGTCTTTTAACCAGTGGCTATTGACATGTGGTAGATATTTCACCCGACAAGTCATTACTTACATCTGCTTTGTGAAAGAGTTCCCATGCGGAAGGATGGTATTTGAAAATTCAGAAACTAGGATGGTATAGACAACACCTACTTGCTTGAAATGTCTGGTATAAAGAGCAGAAGGATGGTATGGGCCCAACTGGACAAAAATAATTATCAACAACAATAGGACTCAAGAAAACCTAGAATCAGGGGTTAACACCTTCACCATGCTCCATATGATAGAGGCGTTGAATAGAGGGACACCACTTGAACAAGTATCCAACAAAGACTTCCATGCCCTGTGAAGAAAATATTTCTTAGAAATCATACATGAAAAAAGATTTTTCTATGACCCTCACATGGAAGATATTCCATGGAGAATGTATTCACTTGTCCCCCTTCTTGAGAATACGCCATGGAGAGAACTGCTAAAGAATATGTTATGACTGCGCTGGAGTTTAATTGGTAAACTAGGGTTTACCTGGATGATTACATGCTTAATTAGATTGATCATCGCTTAAACCTAATTAATGATGGTATATCAATTGTGATGTTTTAAACCTAATAAGTAAATCTAATCATGATTTTACTTTAAAGGTTTAGTGTTTGAGGAGTGTAAAACCTAGTTGGAAAAATTAGGGTTTTGGTAGCATATCAATACAAAATTTGATTAGTGGCACACTATATGATATTTAATATTTTATATAAAACTCTGATTTAGTTGAAATTTGTAGATAGTTTGGGGAACTCAACTATTATTGTCATTATAAAATGTCAGAATCTTTGAAGACTCCCAACTATTTTTCGGCCAAGTTTTCCCATGACAAACTCAACCAACCATGCATTCAGGAATAAATCTAGCAGTCTTGTATTGTAATTTCATCTTTTTATTGGTATATACAATTGATATGAAATTTTAATTATTATTAGGAATCTCTATTTTAGACATCCTATTAAATTTTAGTAATTTTTGGATGATGTGAATTCTATGGAGTGTGGTGTTGGTCAAGTTTCTTATTAGTAACAACTCGACTGACCATGCTACATACTACATTATAACAATGTAGTATTTGATTTTTATTTATTTATGGTAACTCTAAATGATATGAAAATTTTATCAGAGCTCTGAAATTTTGTTTAACACAACATGATAAATTTAATAATTGTTTTTGGAAGTTTTACCTATTAGGTAAATGATTTTTGATAACATGTTTTATGGATAGAAAAATTTGTTAAAATAAAACAAAGTGTAAAGTTGGGTCAATTTGCACTTGGCTCAAGCACCTTAATTGAACTATATGAGTAACCTAGCACCTAAGGATCTCTGATACTTTATGATCCATTCAAGATAAATGAAATTCTAGAGATGTAGGGGCAATTAGGGTTTGAGTGGAGAAAGTGGTGGACTTGATGATCTAGGGTTTCACCATTTGAGAAATGATGAAATCAAGTAAGTTTAGCTTCTTTGCATAGTTTTTCATGGTGAATCTTCTCTCACATATCAAGATTCCATCCCTCCTATGATTTGATTCAAAATGATATCAAATCTCCTTCTTTTCTCACTCTTTGTCTTCTATTCTCCATTTCTAGGGTTTCCGAGTTACGAGGAGGAAGATATGGATTCAATTGCCAAAGTTTGGGGATTTCTAGAAATTCAATATATGACCTACATTTTTAAGGTGTTTTCACACCTTAGGTGAATGAGTACTTCCTTCAAAAATAGTATATTGCACAAAATTGGATTAAATTCTCAATAACCTTTAATTACTTTATATGCTACTACAAATTCTAAATTCACCTTTTAGCTTAAGATTATGAAAGATGATCTATAAATGGATTATTTTCTTGTTATAATAAATTTCAGATGATAAAATCATATTATAAATGGGTACAAATCATCTAAAATAGAATTCCTAAAGTTATTGCAGAAGTTATACAAATTTACTAAAATCTAGGGTTTTCAATTATGCCTAAAATTGTTGTATAATTGAATAGACAACTTTGACTATTTAAATCTCCTTGTTTATGATTGTTTGTTTTGTCTGATGTGTAGTACATATATGTCAGATACTATCTTGGATTTCATGTTATGTTATCTGTGTTTGCTCAATATCTCATTAAAGAGGGTGGAACCCTAGATGAACGAAAAGTTGGAAGTTTACGAATAGAATTCATGGGATCCAACTGATGCGATTCTTTTATCATTATAAATTCATTTATTCAAGGTTATTCTTGATGCATGATATTTTAGTGAATGGCAGGGTTTCATATATATGTTGGTTGTATGTGATTTTTGACAATAGTCTTCTATTAGTCACAAATTATGATGCATCAAGTCCTTACGCGAGTTGTGTGATATGTGAATGAAACCCTAAAGATAGGGTCTTTAGTGATCCCATGTTTTCAATTTAGTATTCTTCAATATATTAAGTGGTGTTGTACAATTGCTCATTTTACGATATAGATTGATGATAAGTTATGAAAATGATTGTTTATAAGGTTAAACTAAGAAATGTTGATTTGATGATTGAACTATGAATTTAAAGAGTGAATTAGACATTTAGATGCCCTGAACTCTGTAGAATCCTCACAAGAGGCATGCATGTGAGGAGGAAACGTGCTTCTCGACTGGAGGTCTCACATACATCAAGGTAAGACGGAGGCCACCGATAGGGTGCGGGGGTCTATGCCAGTGAGGGTGGACTCCTTAAAATATTGGTATCCAACACCAATCGGGGAAGTTGGTAGTACCTGAGTGATGAATTGTGGTGATCAGTGGACATATTCAGTAGGTTCACTCGTACACAACAAACCTGAGGTATTTGACTCCCCGCCTGAGTACCCAGGTTGAGAGGAGGATTTGAGATATCTGACTGCTCCCGTTAGCCACCGAGAGCTATACGTGGCAATCCCAGCTGCAAATGTGGTATTGAGATCCCAAAAATACTTTTAAGTCTTATACAATGAGATCGTAGCTTACTATGCGATTCAAGACATAATAAGATGAATGATAGATTAATCAAGAGTGTGCAATTATTTAATTATTCTTTGTATATTTATGGGTTACTTATTCTCTTTGTGATTAATTAAGTATGTTCAAATATTAATTGACTCTTGTAGATACCTAGAATATCCTACCATATTTATGTCTGCAGATGATTAGTTCATGATTATATCACTATTTTGCCACCTTAAGCTCAATTTATCAATAATATATGTTTGACTATTAAAGTGCTTTAAAATATTTCTTTGAAGTACACATTCACTGAGCGAGTAGGCTAACTCCTCTACTCAAAATTTTTTAGGGAAACCATATGGATCTAAAGAATGTCAATGCCAGAGTAGATCTGCCACGAGTGATAAGTATCAGATTAGTCAAGTTCCGTCCGCCCCTATCACTCTAGGTCCTTTTAGATTAGTGAGAGAGTTGTAAATGATGATGTGTAACTTTGTTTCCTTAATAAATTAGAATGTATTTGATTATCATGTCGTATGAACATGGAAGTGTTAGGAACAAAATAAATGTTTAGATATGTATCTTTAATACTGAGATCAAATTAGAGTAATCAAGTTTTAGTTTCCCTTGTAAAGGTATTTATGTGATTGGATGTAAGTAAACAAGGAGTTTGAAAGGAAAAAAACTTAAAGGTGTTCTTCGTATCATGTTTAATTCAAAACTTATACCCTAATCTCATGATTAATGGTAATCGTGGGATGTGGGTATAATAAATATCTAGAAGAACCTGAAGGTTTCCAACATCTCTAACCCACCCTCCAACTGAGAACAACCCACCATCCCAACCCTTACAAGATGAAGTAGAAAAACACATGGATGCATATTCAAAAATTGAACAAGAAGAAGGTACCAACCATAAGGACCCCAATGAACCTAACCTAAAATTGTTCTAGAGCTTGAAGAAGAAGATTCTAGGGGTGAGCATTCATCCAGAAGCAGACCGAAGTAAGGATTGAATTTTAAAAAATTTATGGACCATAGACCAGACCGTTTTGAAGTTGGACCGGACCAAACTGGGATCAAACCGTTTCAATGTGGAACTAGACCGTGACCGGATTATTTGGACCAGAATAAGACTTTTTATGCATTTTATAACTTATTTAATAGTAAAAAATAGATAATCTTAATTATTTTTAACAATTATATTATATAAATATCAAACATGTACGCAAATAGTGTTTAAATGTGTGATGTGTTTGTACTTGTGACATAATATATATTCAAATATCAATGTATTTTACATATAAACCGATCTACGATACGGACTATGGTCTGATCGGTTTTGGACTGGACGAGACCACAGACTGAACTTTCAAAATTTCCAAACCATTGATCGGATCGAACTTAGACCGGTCTAGGACCAAACCGGATCAAACTGAACTAAACAATCCGATCCATTTTTATAGTTGGGACCATTATTTTCTCACCTCTAAGAAGATTCACCGCCTTGCAAAGAATTTGATATGCCTGCTACCCTAGAGTTAGAGACAAAGGAGGAAGTGGATATCAATGAAGAGGTTCCCCATGATAAGGTAGCAACAGACGACCTAGCACCCATTGATATGATTACTCCAACCTTTGAAAAGTTGACAAAGATGCATGATACAATTTATCTCTGGATGATCTAAATTTCATCACGGAGGAACGAAAACCCTAAGAGGATGAAATTGTCACTTAGGTCATATGTTCCAAGATTCATCTTTGGGCCTACTCTCCATGATGACCACTAGACTTTACTATCTATTATTACATAGAAAAAAATAGACGTTTTATACAACAAATATAAAGCAAAGTTTAACAACAAAAGAACAACTTATCACAAGACAATTCACATTGTCATCAAACAAAAGGAAGAACAAGTTGCAACTCACATCATTGAGCAGATCAATTATTATGGAAGGGGCAATCCAGATGAAGACTAGAAATTTTAAAGCCACAATTTTGTCACAGGAGCGCACAACAAGCTCCGGGTTCTAACGACTATGGTTTCTATGTACTCTTTTGGATGCAGGTACTAGAGACAACTGAAACAAAGATGGAATCTTACCGGGATGATTATTACCACCACCTCAAAGGAGCCTATGCCATAGAAATACTAAAGTTAGAATGGGTGTTGATGAGTTCAAGACTTTAAATCGCATGTTCTCACTAAACCTCATTCTTTGACCCTCTGTAGACAGAGTGTATGCTAAGTTCTTTTTTTTGGGGGGGGGGGGGGGTTGTGAACAAACAACCTAGGTACATATACAACCTATAATATTTGGCCTTGCACTTTCTATTATATTTTCCCTTAACTGCTACCTTCTTATTAAAAATTATCTCTAAAAAAATAGATTAGAGTTGCAGATGTACATATCTTATCTTGAATCCAATCTTTCAGGATGTTGTCATCACTCCACCCTTAAAACTTCTCGTCTTTAAGCTACTTCCTAGCATAATCTTTTCAAAAGTGATGTTTTAGGATACTAATTCATCTAATAAAAACCCACATGACCATGTCCTTAGGCCATGTTTTGTACGTTGGATGGGATTGGCTTACATATTGAAGATGGAATGGAATGGATGGGAGATCAGAAGCAAAGGATTACGATATGTTTCCTGTGATTGTTAAAGCGTAGGATGAGAAAAGTTTTCCGCGTCCCAATTCATTTTCATCCGCTGTAGAATGGTTCAAGAATTTGCAGGGAGTTTGTTAATGTTGATATTTACCAGAAGACAAAAGTTCATTGGTCCGTTATGATCTGGAAGAGTGTACCAATTCGTACTCCCAATGTTGCGTTAACGATAATCATCTTTCTAGAAATTCTCTAACCAATTTGTTATCAGCGATAAGTTTGTATTAATTTCAGATTTGAAGGAAGATGTATCACAATCCATAATTTTCTCTCATCCGAATATGTAGAAGCGAGGATGACAATCTTTTTGGTAACCTACTGTAGCAGGGGCTTGGACAGTGAGCCTAAGAGACCTTTGCATGACAACAATGGCATCAAAATCATCAGCCAAGCGAATCGTAGATGAGAGGTCCGAGTTGGAGGCCTCAATAATGATAAGAGTCCGTGTGAGTTTGCGACATGAGAAACATGACCTATGTGAAGTCTATGGACAGCGGAGAGAGAAGCAGACAAGAAGACAACTACATGGAATAGAAATAGAAGATAGACATGAAGGAAGGTTGGCAGCAGAAAGACAACTTCGACAGTCAAATTTTGGGGGTATCGGGTTGGGAAGGAAACATGCATATAATATGCGAGTACCAGGAGGTAGTGGGGTATGGAGCAGTCCAACTCGTTTGGGACTCCTCTACTGTTGAATACCATCCCAAGTGCAGCGTTCGAGCAAATAAACATGGGATTCTAAATAGTGATAGGATTAGACTTCCATCCTACTCAATATCCTTCATACCAAACGTGTCGTTACACCATTTTTATCTCAATACACTACATGCTGAAGACGAACACTAATGTCCCTAGGGTTATCTCCAAAATAAGGAGGACTTAACCTGCTACATTCCTAATGAATCACCTTAGCCTCGTAGTACAGGTTGAAACTGCAATACTCACAAAAGGAAAACAACTGCCCCTTCTAAGCAGCCCTACTAGGTATCTAAAGAGGCTAGGAAGCCCATACAACATGAAAATACCTTTGCCCCAAAGCCTTGTGAATACAAATAAAAGCTGAGAGTGAATAAAACAATGAGAGTGGTGCCTGACAAGATGCTAAAGGGCTCTACCCGATTGGTGTGTAGCTGCACTTAAGAATGCAGATATGTTGTGCCCGGTAGTGGATCCTGGAAGCCAAACAAATACCCATTTATCTTTTGTGGGTGATCTCGCATAGCCACATGATTATATCAGGTAGGACTGTCAATGGGGAGGGTATGGGGAGGGTAAGGTCTTACCCTTACCCTTACCCTCTTTGGGTAGCGGGTAAGGGTAAGGGTAATTATCCTTCTCAGCAATCCTCTTACCCTCCCCTTACCCTTACCCTCTTCTCCACAGGGTAAACAGGGAGGGTAAAGGGTAAGCGGGTAATTTTGACAAAAAAGAATTTTATACACATTGTGTGTTGATTTTTAATACTTGTATAACTAATTTATTGATAACAACATATAAAACATTATATCCAATTCAAAATCATATGTTTCTCCATGTAAAGTTAAGCCAATTCACACAATAACAATTTTTTATGCATAAATTGTTTTTTTTCCATTTACATAAGTATGCATAACAAATAAGTATTTCACCAACACCTCATTTTCCGCAAGATATATATGTTTTTCTCTCAACAAGAAAGTATTACAAGCACAACACCAAGTCATTTTCCAATGATAGAATAAATTATTATGGTTAAACATTTACATACAAACCCCTTTAGAATATTTATATTTGTGTAACCTTTATATCATGTGCGGGTAAAAGGGTAAAAGGGTATGGATAATGTCTATACCTTACCCTCCCCTTATAGTATAGCGGGGAAACGGGGAACGGGTAAACAGATAAAGGGTAATAAAAAGCTTTACCCTTACCCTTACCCTCCAGGGTATGGGTAAGGGTAAATGGATAATACCCTCCCCATTGACAGCCCTAATATCAGGACTTATAGTTGAGTAACACTATGATTACAACAATCCTCATGGTTGACTGGATCTGAGAAAGATAGAACACATAATAGCCTAAACCTAACCCACACAATTACCTAGGATTACAAAAATTAATAATAATAATAATAAATGGGCGTGAAATCTACCTCTAGAGAGTATCTTATACGAGTACATATTGGAAAAGAGGCTTGGAGAGAATTTTAAAGGAGAAACTCCTCACGAGAAGAGGTTGTAACAAATGAAAAAGGTCACATGACTCTAGATCTAAGAGAATGAAACTAGGGAATTTAGTACGTAAACCAAGATATCACACATATATTTTGACCTAAGGATGGTGTAAGGACATGGTCAATGCTGGAAAATACTAAAAAAATAAATCCCTTAACCTTTGCTTGATGATTTGATTTTATTTATTAACTTGAGGACAAGCTACATTCTAAGTTTGGGGAGTTGATGAAATCCAATTTTTGTGGATGTTTCATGTCTAATTTTTCTCCAAATTCCCTTTAGTAGCACAAACTTGCTTTAATTTTATCACATTTTGTTCATATTTACCATTTGTGCCTTAATTAGGCATTAACTACTCCTTTTGTGTAGAAAAACCATCAACTGACAACCTTAGACAAAGAGTTCCACTAAATACATATCCTCCATTGGTTCCCATAACCCATGGGCACTCCTTCAAAAAAGCCAACCACTCCATTGACCTAGAGGACCATCGACCTGGCTACGCATTGGTCCCCACAACCGAAGATCACATTCGGGTGGCCTTGCAAAGGTGAGGCAGGATGCATGCACCTTCCAATGGCTTAGCGGAGCGTCCATCTATAGATAGTTCAATTGAGAGTCACCAACCAAAGGTACTTCCACATGCACCTACTGATGGCTCAACTGAGTGTCCACCTTCTGATGGCTTGGAAGGGTCCCAAACTCCCAGAGACCATTGAACGATCATCTACTAATGATCGACAATGTCCATCAACCAAGGACCCAACACCCTCTACTCTTCTAATGGTGTGCCTGCAAATGATAACTGGAGATTGGATAGACCTTGTCAACCGACGACGACATTGCATACAACAACCTCTAGGATTAGTTAGGTGCGTACCCCAAGGCACATGCCCAAGTGACTTCTGGCATACACAAAGCTCATGCGTGAGTACCTTGAGCCCCACAATAGACTCTATAAAGGGGTTGCTCATTGCTGTAGTTGAAGACAAAGTGATTCCCTTGTGCCAACTCACCATTAATCTCCACTCATCCCCATTGGTTTTCTGCATCCACAGATGAGAGTCTGAGGATCTAGTGGGCCTTCACCACCCCTGAGAAGCAATTGGAGCCTCCTTCAAGAGAAGAAGGACAACATAATAGACACCTATGTTCCTTGTGTCACCACCAGAGTTGGAGAAGAAGGAGGTCTTGATCGACCTTAATTCCAATTAGAGTTGCTGTTTGGTGTATCTTCCAACTTCTTCTCTGATCTATTCTCTTTCTTCCATCCATTCATCACCATGTCACCTCATATTTGTAAATACAAAATGTCAATAACCACCATGAGTGGCTGGCCCATTTAACTTGGTTTGGGAGTAGTCACTAAGGTTATCCCAACATGTAAACACTTACATCCATTGAATGCATATTCTCTAAGAAATATTTATCTTCACACTCTTATTACCATGTTATGTTGTTTAATTTTTAATACCTCGAGAGAGTAGTATTATGTAAGAGTTATGGAGTTGCATGAATGCATGTGAATGTTGGAATGCTTGAGCTAATGATCATATGGTTTTATGTTGATTGTTTGCTTGTCATCTCAAGAGAGAGAGAGAACCTTATAATCTAGATTTATCCTAATCTCGAGAGAGGACTAAATCAACACTTATGATGATTTCTTGTAAACTTGCTGATGGTATATAATGGGTATGAGTTTTTCATGTTGGTGAGAGATCTTAGGTGGTGAAACCCAACCCATGTTTCCTATCCATGTTATCCTATATGGTGTAAATATTCTAGTTCAGTTTTGTTTATCATTTTGTTTTACTTTACCTATTTGTTATCCTGCCTGAGGAAACACCTGCGTTCCATAAGGAACACATGCCTCCCTATTCGTTGGTGTAACTAAGATAAGGCTTTCAATTCTTAATACATACCACCCTTATCCATGTGTTTGACCCCTATTTACTACACCAAACCCCATTATTATTGTTGAGAGTGCCTAAGTATCATGTATAAATTTAAAGTTTGATTACTCTATATGTGCTCCTTTGGGACACATGTTTTAGGTGATCATTACCTTATTCCAAATAGTACCAGAGACAAGGTTCATGTACGATACCTCCCTCATGTAGCTGAATTTATGAGTTGTAGCACTCTATCTTGGGGTGCTGCAACTCAAGCATACTTGTACATGGAGTTGTACACATCTACTGCTTGTTCTAAGAAAAGTGCCCACTAGTCTGGGTGTGTATGTCTATTACAAATGTGGTGTTGGGAGATGTTAGGAATTAGACACCTAGGGTCACTAGTTATGAACTAGGGGGAGTGGCCAGAAGATGTTCCATTGGGTTTTAGTTAAAAATCTACAATCTTTTTTAAAAATTGTATACAATGTAGCACAATTTTAAATAACATAATTGTCTCAATTCAATATGCGACCTATTTTTTTCATTTAAAATGAGACTAGGAAAGGACCTATCCAGTTTTATGATTTGACCTTTGACCAGATTTTGCCATCTTAAGTGGCATTTAATTCTAATGCTTTATTTTATGCTAATTTTTATAAAAAAAATTAACCTTTTATAGTAATGATATATGTTAAACTTTTATTTATATGACTAACAAATATAACTAACTCTTACTTTGAGGACATTGTACAGGGCTCCTAGAACTGTGTCGAGAGGGTTGTGATGTTTGGTTGGCCCAAGTGCCTCTAGTCTGCTATGCAATAGTAGAGTGGCACCTCCTAGATAGAGTGGTTGGACAATTTGGATTGGTTCAAGTGTAGTCTACTATTATATTGCCACATCTTAGTTGGATAGATGGGAGGGGCCATGCTACTGAGGATTGGTTGCATCATTATAGGGCAGAGGTGTAACTGTGGAACAACAAACATAATTATCTAGTTGTCCCTACACCAACATGGACAATCTTCAGTCCACAAGTGTACTACACATGGTATCATCCACATTATGTAGTGGGCCATCCAACTCAGCCTCCAAAATATACTACCCAAGTAGTTACCGACAACAACAATTTATGAGTATAATTAATTTTTTTGCATTCTTTATTAATTATACTATATATAATTGATCTTTATTATTTATGCATGATACATCTGAATAGATTGAATCATATGGATTTACAACACTATAGGAAAATACAACATCAGAGTAGGCAACGAAAATAAAAAAATTATGTCCATATTTCCCATAACAGCAAAACACGTCAACAACTATATAATGGAAAGGATGGTTTAACGAGGTCATATCTGGTCCTGAAGGAGGTATAATGACTAATCCTCATTGTAGTTGTCCAGCTATCTTCTAGTTGCACTCGAGAAATGTCTGTTGTAATTCTTGGTCTTCACCACAGACAGGAGGCTGACATTATCCTCCTAGAGGGAAAAATATCCACGCCTCTAGATAAGTGCACACAGACCACCTAGAACTCTCGTCATCTACTAGAACAGACAGGAAGGAGTTGTCTGTAACATCCCTGACCTGGGTTATAACCTAACCCTAGAAGTCTTGCCTAAATAGGTAATTAAACACATGTAATCATCTTTTAGCAGGTAATAAAAGCTCCTAAGGAACATATGTTTCCATTCCTGCCCCCTAGGGACAATGTTGTAGTATTGTTTTGCAATGCAGGGACCTATGTGCAATTATCCAGTTAAGAGGTTTAACTTGCAGAGTTCACAGGTAAAGATGTACCTTTGATGATGAAACATCATAAGAGTGAATCTGATGAGGCATGATGGATTTTCCAAGCTTGGGCGTTCAGATGCAGCTTGTGGAATGATCCTGGCGCTTAAAAACCCTAATTTGGAGTAAAGTGCAATTTACCCAAATTATGGGTGAAACTTGGGAGGTAAACCTTCTAGAGCATCTTATATGACTCTTGGCATCATTTAGAGTAGAAATGATGAAAGAGATGCATCAATAAATAATCAGATAAGAAAAGTAATTGTTGTGCATAAAATTCACCATGTATGGGTATGAAGACCTTCATATGTGTACCCTAGTTGAAAGTTGACTTTTTCTACCCTTAAATCTTGAGCTTTGATGAACTTGGTTTGAGTTTAGATGGCTTGGACGTGCCTAAGAAGCAAGGAGGGACTTAGATGAAAATCCCATGCTTTAGAGGTCCTTATGGTGTAAAATGACCTAAAGTATATAAGCCCTTTTCCTTGTAAACCAAGTGAACGATCCTTCATTTATCTTCACTTCTCTTCTTTCTCAAAACGTCTAAGGCAAGCTCTGGAGATCAGGGAGGCGACCAAGTAGTTCTAAGGTGAGAAGAACCATCTTCAAGCTCAGATTCTTGGGTGAATTCATCATGCAAGCTTGGTTTTGTGGATAACTCACTTAGCTTTCTCATTCTAGCCATCTTTTCCCAACCTTTCCTTGGAGAAACACCCTTGGCCGACCTGTGGAGCTCAAGACACCATTAAAGACTTGAAGCTTGGAAGCTTGGAGCTCAAGGAACGACCTTAAGGCGGGTTTTATAATTCTAAACTCCTAGTTTTTATTATGCATATCCTTGTTCTTGCTTTTTAAGCTTAGTTCTTCTTCCCCATCATTCTTTGCACTCTTGCAAGCTTTTTCGTGAAAAAAAGACCTTGGTTCAAGGTTGAAGACGGAGGGCATTAATACCTATGTTGGTCCTTATCCAACTTTACCAAACGATCTTGGACCAATAGGTCAAACGATCTCACACTCGTTTCAATCCAAACGGGTTCAATAGGTCGGTTTGGCCAAACGGGTTCCAACCCGTTTGAGGGCATTGACCAAGCATTGACCGTTTGGGATTCCTGTTCACAATTATGTAGACTAATGACCCACCTAATTTGAGGGGTTAATTCAAAAGGAATCATAGGTTGAAGGCCAATCAATTAATCAATCGAATTAAATTAAGTGCTGATTTTCCAAACTAATCAAATTGAACCTTTTGGGAAAACGGGTTCCAACCCGTTTGAATGAGTTGACCAAGCATTGACCGTTTGGGATTCCTGTTCATAATATATTGAATTTCAATTCTACAAAGAACCATAATCTAATTCATAACCAAGTAAGAGTTGAAGGCAGTTCAACACCCTAACCCTAATCGGGTTAAAATTGCTGATTTTCAATATAGATCTTGTTGAGTGTTGGGTTGAAGGACCCAAACGGGTTCAAGACCATTTGGGGGTTCACCCAAACGATCTCACACTCGTTTAGTGACACCCCAAGACCGTTTGGAGGTCTAGGGTTAAAGAAATTTGCTGGTTTGAGGGTCCAATCATAAGATGTTGATAATTTAATGAAAAGTGCTGATTTGTAATCTAATTAGGACTCAACCCTTATCAAATCAACTTAATTTTTAGTCAACTTTGGGCAAATGGTCTCAAGACCGTTTGGAGATCATCCAAATGATCTCAAGACCATTTGGGCCAAGTTTGGGCCCAATTGGAGTTCAATTGATAGGCTCAACCTTGTTTTGTTTCACATTGATGAAAATTGACGAGTAGCCGATTGAAAACCTTAATTGAGTTAGACTTAACCCTAATTGGCTTTCAATTGAAGGTCAAATTGGTGTCCAAATTATTGAGGCTCATCCTATTTGACTCAATTTGTAAGTGGTTAACATGGCTTGGGCCAATTGAAGGCTTCAACATAGGAAATCCTATTCAATCATAACCTTTGTATCACCTTTCATATCCATGCGGTTTAGACCCAAACGAGTCCACACTCGTTTAGACCCAAACGAGTCCACACTCATTTAGACCCAAATGAGTCCACACTCATTTAGATCCAAACGAGTTCAACCCGTTTCAATCCAAACGAGTTCAACCCGTTTCAATCCAAACGAGTTCAACCCGTTTCAATCCAAATGAGTTCAACCCGTTTCATCTCAAACAAGTTCACACCCGTTTCACCTCAAACGAGTTCACACCCGTTTCATCTTAAATGGGTTCACACCCGTTTCAACTCAGTGAGTCCACACTCGTTTGAGGGTTCAAATGGGTTGAAGGTTGAAGGTTAAACCCTAACCTAATTGGAGATTTTCATGGTTGTTTATACTTAACCACTTAAATTGGTTCAATGATGATCTAATCTAAACCATAATGGTAACTTAAAATACTAAGGGACTAAGTGACTAATGAATCGACCCATGATGATGATCAATGGGTAATTTTACCAAATGCCCTTGAGAGGTTCAATTCAGTGATACCTTGTTCTAACCAAACCCTAATCACTTGATAGTGGTGATTTGGTTTATGAAGATCAAAGGGGACTTAACCCAACCTAATATAGAGTGGTGTAATCACCATCTACTAGTGAGAGGAGAGAGAAAGTACCATTTATGGTGGAAACTCAAGTAAAATACCTTCAATATACATGAATGTGCATGATTAGGGTATGATCCACTAAGTGAGATCATGGAAACCCTAATTATGATAACTGATGAATCTTAATCTTATTTGAGGGCTTTAATGGTGGTGATTCTCATACATGGTGATGTTATGAGATCAATTCACCATGTATGATGAATAGTAAACCCTAATTCTAGGGTGATGACATGTATGTGAATAGTAAACACTATTTGATGAAAACCAGGGAAACCTAGCTCTTGTAAGAGTAGGGAGATACAACATCTTTAAATGAGTTATTTATTGTTAATAGTTGAATTGACCATGCAGGTTCTTATATGAGGATGATCGTATCCAGGTATGGATGATGATGGTCTGTGAGAGCCATGAGTACCATCAAGGTCATGCTTAACAAATGACTTGTGATGAGAGAATTGAGAATGGTAATTGATGTAAGTTAGACTTGTTACATTTAGTATCCTTCTTTCTTAGCTGCTATGCTAATGTTTAATGGTCAAGAACATGTATGTTATCTGATAAGTGATAACTTATGAGTTTGATAGGTTGAATGAGTCATGAGTAATATGCGCTGATGATCATCAAAGGTCACATTATTTAGATGACCAGATAAAATAAGATGTTCTTGGTAATAAAAGTTATAATTAGTCCAGGGGTTTGGACTCTCACTTTCTGGATTCTTAATGATAAGATGTTTAGGTATTGATATCCCTAAGTTAAATTATGAAATGTGATCCTAATATAGAGTGTTACTATGTGAAAGTCTATTACAAGTTAATCCTATGAAAGGCTTAACTGCAGACTTATGGGTGATGAATGTAAATAACCCTTGTGTCACTTGAGTATGGTTAAGTATGATTTCATGTGTACTAATCATACAGTTATGTTGTGGGTTTGGAATCCTAACACCTTGTAGAAAAGGGTATGGCTACAGACCATGATATCCCTTATTATAATGCCAGGTGATGGATATATGATCTAAGCCTGAAGAGAGCCAGTGTGGTGATGATGGTTTTATAATAAATAGATGTAATACATGTCCTTTTATTTCTAAAAGAAAAGTGATATGTGGGTTTATCTTAGAGATGCTTTGCTTCTAGTAGGAGGGATAGATTACAATTTGTGAAATATTGTTCTAACTATTCCTAAAATATATATGACTTCTTTGTGTACTGTTATTCTCTCATTCTGTAATAATCATGTTTCGGACAAGAGTTATAACTCCCGCTGGGACAATTATTTAAAATTGTCTCACCCCGTAGATTTCAACTTTTTAGGTGAACGCCAAGGACGAAGGGACCAATCTCCAGGTGATCAATATCAGCAGCAGCAACACCCAGAGCAACAGTAAATCTCAGGTGGAGATTCAGACTGCTGAGTTATATAAATAGATAGTCAGTCCTATGCGTCCTCTGTACTCTCAGGTCCTTGGAGTCATGGTCTGAGTTATGATTCGCCTCTTGAGATTTTGTATCATGTTGCGTATAATTACTCAAGAAGTAATTAATCGAGATGTAGACAGTTTATCTTGAATCTATGAAAGGAATTTTATGGTTTCAATACCTTATTACAAAAAGTTTAAATTTCCCGTGATTTTTATTTTTCTTTCCGCTGCTAATCAAATCGCTTCTGCTGATTTTACCTCGAAGTTATGTGTTTATCTTGGGTTTTGGAGATCAGAGCCCACAATTAGTGGTATCAGAGCTCTAGGTTTGCTGAGTCTACAGAGACATAGGACTTAGGATGTCGAGTCTATCCTTAGTGTTCCTTCCTTATCTAATAGAACCTTCTGCTCCTCAGGAGAAGAAGATATATAAGGATGTCTGAGCCACATGAAGAGTACGTGGCGGAAATTAGCGTTGCTGCACCACAGGGAGGTGCAAGGCACCCAGAAATGGAGCAACCCTTACCTGAGCAACCCAGGGAGCCACCCCAGTTTGACCCAGCTGAGATAGAAAACCCAACTGTCCATTCCTTATTTGATAAGTTTCTGACAGCCATAACACACATAGAAGATAGAGTGCCACCATCTGCACCTAGGGTACCAACCCATCAGGAAGGTTATGGAGCTGGCAAGACTTTCGAGAGACTTCGCCGGGTGGGAGCCATAGACTATGCTGGTACATCTGACCCAGCAGATGCTGATCTATGGTTGATAGAGCTGGAAAAGGCTTTCAGGATCCTTGATATTCCTGAAGCTGAAAAGGTAAAACATGCGGTATACCTCCTAAAAGGGAGTGCTGGTAATTGGTGGATGATAGAGGAGGATAAGAGACCAGGCGAAGAAATAGGATGGGAGGTTTTCCGACGAGAATTCATCAATAGATACTTCCCTAAGACGTATCTAGATGAGAAGATCTTTCAATTTGAGAAGATCACTCAAGGACACATGAACGTTAGCGAGTATGAAGCTAAGTTCATGGAGTTACTACAGTTTTGTCCACAAATGGCAGTTACCGATGAAGAAAGAATTCGACGTTTTGAAAAGGGTTTGAACTCTGAACTAGCCACTCCTGTGTCTGCTCTAGAGAATAGAGAAAGGTTTGCCACCTTTGTGGAGTCAGTAAGAAGGATAGAGAGGTCAGAAACCATGAAACAACAGACAAGTAGTAAGAAGATGTACACCCAGCCTCAAGAACAAGGGCCTGAAAGTTTTAAGAAACCAAGATTTTCTACACCATCAGCTTTGCCAGGATTTCCTACCCAGACACAATGGGTGTCAAGTGGAAGTAAGGATCATAGTAGTATTCCAAGAGGACCCTCCGACATAGCATCAACATCGGTAACTGGATCGTATAGACACTTTGCACCCAGGATCTGTTACCTATGTAGACAGTCGGGACACCTGGCAAGGGATTGTCCAGACAGGAATACAATAATGACTCAGCCCCAAGGACAGAGTCTGCAAGGCTCACATGGGAGGCTCTATAATAATAGAGGACGTTGACAAATGTCCCATACAGGTCAGATGACATAAGTTTTGTTTTAATATTACATATCAGGATTCTATGTGTAAAAGATATGTAAATTTGCTACTTTTGAATTCCTTGTCTAAGTCCCTGAAGAACACAAGGGAGATAAGAACTTGTATCTTACTCAACATTCTTTAAAACAATTTATAATCTCCCTTAACTATGTATGAAAAGGATGAAATATAGATGTGATACCTGAAGAATAATCTAGTATGGTAAATTCTGTGTGTATAATGATATGAAGAACGAGAAATATGATGATAAGCAAAAATACATACTACCTAATCTCAATGCTCATATACCCTGGCCAGGTATATGGTTATTGTAGATAAGGCAAGTATGAAACTCCTAGATTGTTATCTTTTGATTACTCTGATCAGGTAATTATTCTAAAAACAATCTAGAGAGTATAGGGAAAATTAAATGAGAAAAGTTGAGTGAACCTTTTTAGTGAATACTTAGTGAATATACTCAGTGAACATACTCAGTGAATACTTAGTGAATATACTCAGTGAACATACTCAGTGAATACTTAGTGAATATACTCAGTGAACATACTCAGTGAATACTTAGTGAATATACTCAGTGAACATACTCAGTGAATACTTAGTGAATATACTCAGTGAACATACTCAGTGAATACTTAGTGAATATACTCAGTGAACATACTCAGTGAATACTTAGTGAATATACTCAGTGAACATACTCAGTGAATACTTAGTGAATATACTCAGTGAACATACTCAGTGAATACTTAGTGAATATACTCAGTGAACATACTCAGTGAATACTTAGTGAATATACTCAGTGAACATACTCAGTGAATACTTAGTGAATATACTCAGTGAACATACTCAGTGAATACTTAGTGAATATACTCAGTGAACATACTCAGTCAATACTTAGTGAATATACTTAGTGAACATACTCAGTCAATACTTAGTGAATACACTCAGTGAACATACTCAGTGAATACTTAGTGAATATACTCAGTGAATACTTAGTGAATATACTCAGTGAACATACTCAGTGAATACTTAGTGAATATACTCAGTGAACATACTCAATGAATACTTAGTGAATATACTCAGTGAACATACTCAGTGAATACTTAGTGAATATACTCAGTGAACATACTCAGTGAATACTTAGTGAATATACTCAATGAACATACTCAGTGAATACTTAGTGAATATACTCAGTAAACATACTCGGTGAATACTTAGTGAATATACTTAGTGAACAAACTTAGTGAATATACTTAGTGAACAAACTTAGTGAATATACTCGGTGAATTTCCTCAGTAACTACTTAGTAAGCATACTCAATGAACTCCTTCAGTGAAGCCTTTGAGACAATATACTGAGTAAAATATTTGTGTTAAGGTATGTATGTTCCTCTGATGGTAAGCATTCTTGAGTAATATTGGAAGAATGTTCTTTTATGTTGTTTCTTTTAAAAAAGTATGGACACCTTATGTTAGGGGTTTATGCTTTACACAAGCATAAATAGTGATAAGAAGTAATTAACAAAAGGGACTTTGTATGAATTACAAACCCATAATATCATCATAATGATCAATCTGTTCTTCCTTTCCCTGGGATTTCGAGGACGAAATCCTTGTTAGGGGTTTATAATTTGTAACATCCCTGACCTGGGTTATAACCTAACCCTAGAAGTCTTGCCTAAATAGCTAATTAAACACATGTAATCATCTTTTAGCAGGTAATAAAAGATCCTAAGGAACATATGTTTCCATTCATGTCCCCTAGGGACAATGTTGTAGTATTGTTTTGCAATGCAGGGACCTATGTGCAATTATCCAGTTAAGAGTTTTAACTTGCAGATTTCATAGGTAAAGATGTACCTTTGATGATGAAACATCATAAGAGTGAATCTGATGAGGCATGATGGATTTTCCAAGCTTGGGCGTTCAGATGCAGCTTGTGGAATGATCCTGGCGCTTAAAAACCCTAATTTGGAGTAAAGTGCAATTTACCCAAATTATGGGTGAAACTTGGGAGGTACACCTTCTAGAGCATCTTATATGACTCTTGGCATCATTTAGAGTAGAAATGATGAAAGAGATGCATCAATAAATAATCAGATAAGAAAAGTAATCGTTGTGCATAAAATTCACCATGTATGGGTATGGAGACCTTCATATGTGTACCCTAGTTGAAAGTTGACTTTTCTACCCTTAAATCTTGAGCTTTGATGAACTTGGTTTGAGTTTAGATGGCTTGGACGTGCCTAAGAAGCAAGGAGGGACTTAGATGAAAATCCCATGCTTTAGAGGTCCTTATGGTGTAAAATGACCTAAAGTATATAAGCCCTTTTCCTTGTAAACCAAGTGAACGATCCTTCATTTCTCTTCACTTCTCTTCTTTCTCAAAACGTCTAAGGCAAGATCTGGAGCTCAGGGAGGCGACCAAGTAGTTCTAAGGTGAGAAGAACCATCTTCAAGCTCGGATTCTTGGGTGAATTCATCATGCAAGCTTGGTTTTGTGGATAACTCACTTAGCTTTCTCGTTCTAGCCATCTTTTCCCAACCTTTCCTTGGAGAAACACCCTTGGCCGACCTGTGGAGCTCAAGACACCATTAAAGACTTGAAGCTTGGAAGCTTGGAGCTCAAGGAATGACCTTAAGGCGGGTTTTATAATTCTAAACTCCTAGTTTTTATTATGCATATCCTTGTTCTTGCTTTTTAAGCTTAGTTCTTCTTCCCCATCATTCTTTGCACTCTTGCAAGCTTTTTCGTGAAAAACAGACCTTGGTTCAAGGTTGAAGACGAAGGTCATTAATACCTATGTTGGTCCTTATCCAACTTTACCAAACGATCTTGGACCAATAGGTCAAACGATCTCACACTCGTTTCAATCCAAACGGGTTCAATAGGTCGGTTTGGCCAAACGGGTTCCAACCCGTTGGAGGGCATTGACCAAGCGTTGACCGTTTGGGATTCCTGTTCACAATTATGTAGACTAATGACCCACCTAATTTGAGGGGTTAATTCAAAAGGAATCGTAGGTTGAAGGCCAATCAATTAAGCAATCAAATTAAATTAAGTGCTGATTTTCCAAACTAATAAAATTGAACCTTTTGGGCAAACGGGTTCCAGCCCGTTTGAATGAGTTGACCAAGTGTTGACCGTTTGGGATTCCTGTTCATAATATATTGAATTTCAATTCTACAAAGAACCATAATCTAATTCATAACCAATTAAGAGTTGAAGGCAGTTCAACACCCTAACCCTAATCGGGTTAAAATTGCTGATTTTCAATATAGATCTTGTTGAGTGTTGGGTTGAAGGACCCAAACGGGTTCAAGACCATTTGGGGGTTCACCCAAACGATCTCACACTCGTTTAGTGACACCCCAAGACCGTTTGGAGGTCTAGGGTTAAAGAAATTTTCTGGTTTGAGGGTCCAATCATAAGATGTTGATAATTTAATGAAAAGTGCTGATTTGTAATCTAATTAGGACTCAACCCTTATCAAATCAACTTAATTTTTAGTCAACTTTGGGCAAATGGAGACCATTTGGAGATCATCCAAACGATCTCAAGACCGTTTGGGCCCAATTGGAGTTCAATTGATAGGCTCAACCTTGTTTTGTTTCACATTGATGAAAATTGACGAGTAGCCGATTGAAAACCTTAATTGAGTTAGACTTAACCCTAACTGGCTTTCAATTGAAAGTCAAATGGGTGTCCAATTGATTGAGGCTCATCCTATTCGACTCAATTTGTAAGTGGTTAACATGGCTTGGGCCAATTGAAGGCTTCAACATAGGAAATCCTATTCAATCATAACCTTTGTATCACCTTTCATATCCATGCAGTTTAGACCCAAACGAGTCCACACTCGTTTAGACCCAAACGAGTCCACACTCATTTAGACCCAAACGAGTCCACACTCATTTAGACCCAAACGAGTCCACACTCATTTAGATCCAAATGAGTTCAACCCGTTTCAATCCAAACGAGTTCAACCCGTTTCAATCCAAATGAGTTCAACCCATTTCATCTCAAACAAGTTCACACTCGTTTCACCTCAAATGAGTTCACACCCGTTTCATCTTAAATGGGTTCACACCCGTTTCAACTCAGTGAGTCCACACTCGTTTGAGGGTTCAAATGGGTTGAAGGTTGAAGGTTAAACCCTAACCTAATTGGAGATTTTCATGGTTGTTTATACTTAACCACTTAAATTGGTTCAATGATGATCTAATCTAAACCATAATGGTAACTTAAAATACTAAGGGACTAAGTGACTAATGAATCGACCCATGATGATGATCAATGGGTAATTTTACCAAATGCCCTTGAGAGGTTCAATTCAGTGATACCTTGTTCTAACCAAACCCTAATCACTTGATAGTGGTGATTTGGTTTATGAAGATCAAAGGGGACTTAACCCAACCTAATATAGAGTGGTGTAATCACCATCTACTAGTGAGAGGAGAGAGAAAGTACCATTTATGGTGGAAACTCAAGTAAAATACCTTCAATATACATGAATGTGCATGATTAGGGTATGATCCACTAAGTGAGATCATGGAAACCCTAATTATGATAACTGATGAATCTTAATCTTATCTGAGGGCTTTAATGGTGGTGATTCTCATACATGGTGATGTTATGAGATCAATTCACCATGTATGATGAATAGTAAACCCTAATTCTAGGGTGATGACATGTATGTGAATAGTAAACACTATTTGATGAAAACTAGGGAAACCTAGCTCTTATAAGAGTAGGGAGATACAACTTCTTTAAATGAGTTATTTATTGTTATTAGTTGAATTGACCATGCAGGTTCTTATATGAGGATGATCGTATCCAGGTATGGATGATGATGCTATATTTATTCAAAGCATGTTTTTAATTTTATGAATAGTGATATATCCTGGAGCCTTGTTAGTGGCATCTTATGAGATTGATGGTCTGTGAGAGCCATGAGTACCATCAAGGTCATGCTTAACAAATGACTTGTGATGAGAGAATTGAGAATTGTAATTGATGTAAGTTAGACTTGTTACATTTAGTATCCTTCTTTCTTAGCTGCTATGCTAATGTTTAATGGTCAAGAACATGTATGTTATCTGATAAGTGATAACTTATGAGTTTGATAGGTTGAATGAGTCATGAGTAATATGCGCTGATGATCATCAAAGGTCACATTATTTAGATGACCAGATAAAATAAGATGTTCTTGGTAATAAAAGTTATAATTAGTCCAGGGGTTTGGACTCTCACTTTCTGGATTCTTAGTGATAAGATGTTTAGGTATTGATATCCCTAAGTTAAATTATGAAATGTGATCCTAATATAGAGAGTTACTATGTGAAAGTCTATTACAAGATAATCCTATGAAAGGCTTAACTGCAGACTTATGGGTGATGAATGTAAATAACCCTTGTGTCACTTGAGTATGGTTAAGTATGATTTCATGTGTACTAATCATACAGTTATGTTGTGGGTTTGGAATCCTAACACCTTGTAGAAAAGGGTATGGCTACAGAACATGATATCCCTTATTATAATGCCAGGTGATGGATATATGATCTAAGCCTGAAGAGAGCCAGTGTGGTGATGATGGTTTTATAATAAATAGATGTAATACATGTCCTTTTATTTCTAAAAGAAAAGTGATATGTGGGTTTATCTTAGAGATGCTTTGCTTCTAGTAGGAGGGATAGATTACAATCTGTGAAATATTGTTCTAACTATTCCTAAAATATATATGACTTCTTTGTGTACTGTTATTCTCTCATTCTGTAATAATCATGTTTCGGACAAGAGTTATAACTCCCGCTAGGACAATTATTTAAAATTGTCTCACCCCGTAGATTTCAACTTTTTAGGTGGCCGCCAAGGACGAAGGGACCAATCTCCAGGTGATCAGTATCAGCAGCAGCAACACCCAGAGAAACAATAAATCTCAGGTGGAGATTCAGACTGCTGAGTTATATAAATAGATAGTCAGTCCTATGCGTCCTCTGTACTCTCAGGTCCTTGGAGTCATGGTCTGAGTTATGATTCGCCTCTTGAGATTTTGTATCATGTTGCGTATAACTACTCAAGAAGTAATTAACCGAGATGTAGACAGTTTATCTTGAATCTATGAAAGGAATTTTATGGTTTCAATACCTTATTACAAAAAGTTTAAATTTCCCGTGATTTTTATTTTTCTTTCCGCTGCTAATCGAATCGCTTCTGCTGAGTTTACCTCAAAGTTATGTGTTTATCTCGGGTTTTGGAGATCAGAGCCCACATTGTCCCTCCTGTTAGTGTACTAGTCACCAACTTGCTCTCACATTATTGTTCTCCCTTGCTATCCTCCCTTTATCGGGTAGGACTTACTCAAGGTCTCTGTTGGTTACCACAACTAGAGATGACTATAATTGTCAGAGGCAATTGAGTTGTGTCTGAGAAGCCCCCAATATCCCTCTATTTATTGGAGGGTTAGGGTCGGGGTTCCCGGTTTGAGTGGGAGCGGAAGGAATCAAAATTTCATAAAAATTCACAACTTGCAACACGAAAAATGGTCAGTTTGTTTGGTGAACAGATCAGTTAGCATGCGAGTTGATTGGTTCAACAAGTGATCAGTCATTTTGTCATGTTTCCCAATTGCATATGAATCAATAATTCTAATCCAATTAGTACACGACATGACATCAACACTAATCCTTGATTCAATCGAATTGAACCATGAATTTGCTGGCTAAATTGGACATTATTAAAATCCCTTTGTTTCGATGATAACAAACATTTCATTCTTGTGGATCTAACGTGCTACTTGAGTGTTGAAGGAATTAGGAGGATGATAAGCTACTTGGGAGATCTATATGCTCAAATTGCTTTAATTCATGATTGTAATTAAATGTAAAAAATTATACAAGTATATAATGTACAAGTACTTAGACATCATGTAAATCAAGCGTTGGATCTTCCCTAGCCAATCACAACACTTAGATAGGTCATTCCCTATAATAGTGTCACATCTGCACACTCATACACACACTTAGTATCTAGTTCAAAACATTGAAACAGGGTCATTCTCGGTCGACAAATTCCTCGACCGAGACACTCTCAGTCGACAAATTCCTCGACCGAGATTGACCCAAGTAGCCGTTAGACCCAGCAGACAAGGTGGTCGGGAGTTGGAAATGAACGTTGTAAACACTTTCTCCAAGACGTCCCTCGGTCGACAAATCTTCGACCGAGAAGGACTCTCGATCGACAAATTGTCGACCGAGATGAGTTCTATCTGCACTTTTCAGAATTAATTAACTATCCATTGTTAAAGCAACTAATGGTTACCTAACGGCTAGTTAAGCACTAAGAACCTCCTAGAAAGTGTCTAGAATGTCCTTAAGTACTTGTGAGTCATTCCTATAAATAGGACATGCCTTAGGACACCTAAACTCACTCATATACACTTGTGCTATACTTGAGATTACACTTACAATTGGCAATCTATTTTGAGCAATTGAGCAACACCAGCATTGGCTACTCATTCCCTTGATCTAAATTCGTGTCCTATAGGCTAGCATCTCCTATCCACAACACATACACTTCCATATACATTGGTTAGGAGATCAAAATGCTTAATATAGGAAATGAAGCCTTGTGCTACAAGTGGTATTGTAATTTTTATTTTTCCTTCTTGTTCCTTTATATCTTTTGTACTCTCCTTGCTACTCCTAGGGTTGGAGGCTGCAGATTGGAGAGGGTTTGACTTCTCAGGTGGAGAAGGGTCTTCTCGGTGGAGAAGGTGGACTTTGGACTACTTCTAGAAGGCTGTTGCAAAGGGAAGCTACTTCAAGAGGAAGGCTACTTCAAGGGGGAGCTTGAAGTTACTTCAAGAAGGCTGCTTCAAGGTTGGTGCAACTACTTCAAGGTGAAGGCTGTCTGAAGGGTTTGGTGAAAGTATTGTAATTTTATGTAATATCCTTGCGAGGTAATAAAATTTAATACTTTCAAAATCTCGGTTGGGTAAGCAACCGGGTAGTGGATTGACTGCCTTAGTATTTTCTAAGGTTGGAACCACTCTAAATCCTTGTCCCCTTGTCCAATATTTTTGTGGTTGATTGTTTGAGTTAAATTATTTTAAAATTATCATAAAACCCTATTCACCCCCCTCTAGTGGTTTTTCAATTGGTATCAGAGCAGGCTTCAAGGAGCTCTAATCGAGTCTTGAAGAATGAAGGGTGGTGGTGTCTACAACCGCAAGCTAAGGAAAAGCATGGACCAATCTTCAACAAGTTGCAGTTGGTGCTTAGGAACAAGCCACACAACAATTAGTTGTCCATGGAGAGAAAAGAAGGAAGAGGTGCACAAAAATTGCCTCATTGCTACAACAAATGAAGAAGAAGAAGAGGTAAGCCTTCTTGATTTATCAAAAGAAGAGCTAATTGCTAGTCTTGAAGAAAAACATAATAAGCATATTGAGTGCAAGAAGAAATTAAAGAAGTCTAATAAAGCAAATGATGAGTTACATGCTAAACTTCTTGCTCTCACATTTGAAAATGAAGATTTGTATGCAAAATTAAATGATCTTGGATTTGAAAAGGATGGCATTATTTCTGAAAATCATACTTTGAAATCATCTCTAAATGATTGTAATGTGAATATTTTTACTCTAGAAACAAATTACAATCTTCTATCTCAGGAAAAGGTTGGATTACTTGCAAAGTTAAATGATCTTCAAAAACAACCTGTTTTGTGTACACATCTAGATTATGACACTATTGTGAAAGAAAGAGATTCCTTATTATCTAATCTAGATCAAGCAAAGCTAGACATCAATAAGAGAATGGATGAGATTGTCAAGCTGCAACAAAAGATTAGTAGTTTGAATAACAATGATACCCTTGATAAATTTTTAAATAGTTCTTATCATCAAATTGGAAGGAGAGGACTAGGTTATAATCCTAAAGGAAAATCTTATCAAATACCTAGTTGGAGAAAGACACAAACACTAGAAAATCAATCTATGTATGTACCTAAAGGCAAACATACATATGTACCCAAGAACAACCTAGAACAAAATCATAGAAAGAGATATGAGGTTGATTCCATATGTTGTCATTATTGTTTATGTCTTGGACATTACTCTCTCTCATGTCCCTATAAGAAAAAAGATGTTGAGTTAGTATGGGTTCCAAAACCCTCAAACTAAATGGATAAAATTAAGTTGAGATATGACCAAAGACTCTAAGTTGTATATCTCTATGTCTATCTCAACTTAACATAATAGGACACCAAGTTAATCCAAGAAATTAAAATTTCCAAATATACATCTTAAACTACTTGTTTTAGTTTGGATTCTCAAAATGTATATGATTAGTTGAGATTTAACCTAAATGTTGCCTTGATATTTAAATATCTCAACTAAATCGAGCTTTAACTTTCATATTCTTGTTTTACTTGGAAACAATTACTGAAAACAATTCTGAAACAGTACAGAAACTTTCTCGGTCGAGAAACTGTTCGACCGAGAACATTGTCGATCGAGAAATGGTCGACCAAGCAGGTTACTGCTTTTTAATTTACCTGTACAAATAGCAACATTATCGGTTGAGAATTAGTCGACCGAGATAAATTCAGTCGACAAACAGTTCGACCGAATCAAGTTCTGCTGAACCTATTTTCAATTAATCTAGTTTGCTATCAAATTTGTTATTTATGATTGATTTAATATGAAAATCAAGAATAAATATTGGAGATCATATTTGAAACAAGACATATTGATCTCTTTGCATCATGAATTAAGGTATAACATTATGAATATGAAATTCATTCAACATATTGCAAAAGTGTTATATGAAGACTGATTTTGAACAAACCTTATTCATTGATTGAAAAAGTATATTAAGCATGTTCAGTTACATGGTTTGTCTTAAATTTGAAAACTTATGAACCTGAATGAGATTACTACATGATTTGGCTTAAAACTGAAAATATGAACCATGATTAGTTTAATCAAGGAAATGACTATTTTATCATAATCCACATGGTTTTTCCTAAGTATTACTTGGTCTATCTATGTAGGAACCATGTGTATAATCATTGTATTTCATGAAGTTATATACTTCCATCTTGATCATTGTATTGTGTATATACTTCTATTGTTCTATCATAATTATTGTGTCATAATCATTATGTTTTCATTGGTTTACAATAATCTTTGATACATATATACAAACCATGAATTCTGATCATTGTGATTCAGCTCATGTAAAGATGCTATTTTTCATAAACAGTAAAACTTCATGGCACAAATGCATTTTAAATTGAAAATCTGCAGAAATTATACTTTACATATAAATGTTCAAATTAGAAATCCGCAAAAGTTGCCTCTTGGTTGAAATCAAGTTTAACCAAGGGGTGCCATGGTCGAAGTCAAGGTCGACCTAAAATAAGCTTGACAAAATGCTTATTTGTACATCATTTTACTACACTTAATCTTAGTATCTTGATTCAAAATGTGTTTATCATGTTAAAAACATAATTTTAGTGCATATAAGGTCAACTTATTATGATCTAATATGGATTGTGACCTTAGAATCCTTAAATTATCTTGACTATAAGATTAAGGGGGAGCTCACACAAACTATCATGATTATAAGATTAAGAAGCTTACAAAACTTTGTAAACATCATTTGAAGCTTGTTATGACTTTAGTATCCTTAAAAGTAGTTTTGGTTATGAAAAACAAAGAAATTTACAATATTCATGAATATGAAATATATCTTGCTCTTAATGGAATTCTCTAAACAAATTTGGGCTTAACATTCCGTGTATTTGGTTAGAGATACATACATGTATTCTACTATAAGCAAATGATTCTCATGTCATTTTTAGGGCTTAACATCCCTTGAAAAATGGATGAGAAATCAATACACATATGCCATGAACTTAAGAGAATCTCATATAATTTCAAGGCTTAACATCCTTTGCAAATGATTAAGAAATAAATTGTGGCTAAATTTGACAATAAGTGGTTTGCATCTCTTGCTTTTAAAACTGAATATCTTATTAAGGGGGAGCATATAATTATCAAATTAAGGGGGAGAAATAAAAGTCATACAAAATGATTTTCTTGGATATCTTTTTGAAATGACAAAGGGGGAGAAATAATATAAAATCAGAAACATAAAATAAAATGAGTTTCATAATATCTCGGCCAGCACCCACTTGCAAAACAAGAATGGCTACAAAAGGTAAACTTCAGGTATGAAACTCATATGATTTATATTTCATTATTTTATATTTAGAAAATGTTTGTCATCTTCAAAAAGGGGGAGATTGTTGGATAAATTGGACATTATTATAATCCCTTTGTTTCGATGATGACAAACATTTCATTCTTGTGGATCTAACGTGCTACTTGAGTGTTGCAGGAATTAGGTGGATGACAAGCTACTTGGGAGATCTCTATGCTCAAATTGCTTTAATTCATGATTGTAATTAAATGTAAAAACTTGTACAAGTATATAATATACAAGTACTTAGACATCATGTAAATCAAACGTTAGATCTTCCCTAGCCAATCACAACACTTAGATAGGTCATTCCCTATAATAGTGTCACATCTGCACACTCATACACACACTTAGTATCTAGTTCAAAACATTGAAACAGGGTCATTCTCGGTCGACAAATTCCTCGACCGAGACACTCTCGGTCGACAAATTCCTCGATCGAGATTGACCCAAGTAGCCGTTAGACCCAGCAGACAAGGTGGTTGGGAGTTGGAAATGAACGTTGTAAACACTTGCTCCAGGACGTCCCTCGGTCGACAAATCTTTGACCGAGAAAGACTCTCGATCGGCAAATTGTCGACCGAGATGAGTTCTATCTGCACTTTTTAGAATTAATTAACTAGCCGTTGTTAAAGCAACTAATGGTTACCTAACGGCTAGTTAAGCACTAAGAACCCCCTAGAAAGTGTCTAGAATGTCCTTAAGTACTTGTGGGTCATTCCTATAAATAGGACATGCCTTAGGACACCTAAAATCACTCATATACACTTGTGCTATACTTGAGATTACACTTGCAATTGGCAATCTATTTTGAGCAATTGAGTAACACTAGCATTGGCTACTCATTCCCTTGCTCTAAATTCGTGTCCTATAGGCTAGCATCTCCTAAACACAACACATACACTTCCATATACATTGGTTAGGAGATCAAAACGCTTGATATAGGAAATCAAGCCTTGTGCTACAAGTGGTATTGTAATTTCTATTTTTCCTTCTTGTTCCTTTATATCTTTTGTACTCTCCTTGCTACTCCTAGGGTTGGAGGCTGCGGATTGGAGAGGGTTTGACTTCTCAAGTGGAGAAGGGTCTTCTCGGTGGAGAAGGTGGACTTTGGACTACTTCTAGAAGGCTGTTGCAATGGGAAGCTACTTTAAGGTTGGTGCAACTACTTCAAGGTGAAGGTTGTCCGAAGGGTTTGGTGAAAGTATTGTAATTTTATGTAATATCCTTGCGAGGTAATAAAATTTAATACTTTCAAAATCCCGGTTGGGTAAGCAACCGGGTAGTGGATTGACTGCCTTAGTATTTGCTAAGGTTGGAACCACTCTAAATCCTTGTCCCCTTGTCCAATATTTTTGTGGTTGATTGTTTGAGTTAAATTACTTTAAAATTATCATAAAACCCTATTCACCCCACCTCTAGTGGTTTTTCAGAATTGGGGTCTCGCTACATGAAACTGTCATCTCACGACCCAAATCGGTCAGTTCACCAAGTGAACCAATCGTTTCACTTTTGTGATTCATCCAGAATCCAGTCATTGTAATTTCCAATGAACCTGATACTCCAAAAGGTTGTTTCAACTTTTAAACCGATCAGTTGGGAGTCCAATCTGTTGATTTGTTTTTTTTTTAAATTGAATACCTAAACACTTTAGCAATCAATTCAATTATTATTTCACGATTAAACTCATTTTCTAGGTTTATCCTATGTGTGTGAACCTATAGTCCTATATTAGACTGGTAGTGAATGTCCATAACTACTTTATGACATTAAAAGCAAAGAGCAGTGTCTAGTCACACATCATCGCTACCCAAGTAAACGGGAAGTTGGAGAACAACTTCAACCTACAATATGTGTCAGGTGTTATTATGATTGTCTAATTTCATTGTCACTGATATCCAAAATGAACTCGAGGCATGAAATCATCATCCTCTCAATGTTCAATCCATGTTCCTTGAACTAAAGTAGTCTGTCTGAGATATATATGACCTCAATATCATATATTGATTACATGTTCATGCACATGCTTTTATCAGTCTTGCTTATCAATTAATTTGGACATCAAACTCTTTCAAGAGGGACAAATCACATCTACATCACTCATAGTCATCCCCATGTGTCATAGTGCACCCAATCATCATCTTTATGGAAACCCTTTTCAAGGTCATGCTGGATGATGTCAAAGTACACTGAATGGCATATGATGAGTGTAGTGATTTTATGTCTAACAACTACAATCACCACCTTCACTATGAGAGATGACTATGATGACCAATTATGGTATCCATGTGTCACTCTCAAGGTGGGTCTATCCAATACACTATTCTCTAACAAATACTAATGTGCTTGGTTTGGTATCACATAACATGACTGATGAGATTTCGTCATCAACCAACACACACTCTAGTCTTAAGTGTTACTATTATCTATCAGCCTTTCAAAGTAACATCCGACTAGGGAAATAACAAGAATGTACATACTCTTAACATCTGTATCATCTCAGTTTTCAAGGCACTCACTAGAGGACATACATCATTGAGTAATTTTATTCTTTATACATTCATTATGTTTCCTCATTATCTCATAACTGATTGAAACATAATAAATCAAAAGCTTGCCTTTGTTATTAATCAAATAGTTTATATAATATGCAATCACAATTATCATATTATTGTCTCTCTCGGCATACATACCAACAAACTCCCACTTGCACTTAGAGCCAATCACCCACAAATCTTATTCTTAGTGATCTAAACATGTCCATCATTGTTTCTACTATGCAAGTTCTAATTCAGCGGGTTAGCAACATTTTGCCTTTAGTCTGTATATTGCATGTTTCTCATCTCTTCGTTGTATGGAATTTCATTTGAGATGGAACTGTCGTAATATGCCATCTGATATTCCTTGCCTAACTAGTAGCTCCATTTTTGTCACAGTATCTCCACTGCATCATCAATGGTTAGAACAAATTTAAATCCATCCATATAAACTTCTAGATCCATATAGTACCCACTCATGTGTTCATAACACCAGGATACTCGACTTTATTACATAATTGAAATAATGGTCTGTAGTTCGGAACCCTTCCAACTCAAAACTCGTTTCTTAAAATTTAATATTTTATATATTGCGATCAATTTATGTCATTTCATAAGCTTGCATCAGTGTAAACCCTTACACCCAACTCTTCCTTGTTTCCATAATCCAACAACTAATCCTTAGTGATTCTCAAGTACTAATGGATTTCTTCTAATGGCATTCATTGGAAACTAACTAATATCATCTTGTCATGTCCAATACATACAAGACTATGGGATGAGTACATTATATAGCATACTTGATAGATCCAAATGTTGGTGCATATGGAATTTTACTCATGTTTTCCATTCTTCATAAGAATCAGAACATAGGGTTCTTGAGAGACCAATCCCATGAATCTTGGTCAGATTCTCTCTCATGGAATCCTTCATGATGAACTCTTTTTAGCATCTTTCTATCGTATGTGCTCATATTTAGGTCATGAAACTTCCCAGAACTATCTCTATAGATCCTAATTCCTATCACATAGGATGTTTCACCTAATCCTTCATTGTTGAAGGTGTTTTTCCATGCCATGTCTCAATATTTATAGTATTGAGGCAGTTTATTCCTCATCAATATGTGGAATATTCACATATGCTCCCACTAAATCTTTTATAATCACATATTCTATCTTTTATCTCGATTCAAGTCAAAATCTATGACTATCTTGTCAAGTCAAAAGATTTCAGCTCTGAGATGCCTGTTTAATCCTCTAGATTGAACATTGTAGTTTATAGACTTTATTTGCATTAATGAAGTTATAGGACCTTTAAGTGTGTCACATACAGATCCTTTCAAATATTCCTATTAAGGAATGCTATTTTATTCTTCATATGCCAAATCCTTTATCTCTCTAAACTGCAACAACAAGCACGAAAATTGGAGAAGGGGGTTTCATTATGTGTTGAACTTATTTGAAAACCTTTACAACCAATTTTTCCTTATAGGTTATACATGTTGGTCTTCATCTTGAAAACCCAATTGCACTATATGGGTTTTACCCCTTAGGTGGTACTAGCAAGGTCATACCTTGTTAGTGTACATGGACTCCATAATGGCCTTAAGCCGCTTCTCATATTCTGGTTCTCAGTAGCTTCTAGTTGATTTGTTAGCTCATCATCTTATGACCAACCTTCTGAGTTATCAGATCCACAATCTTTCAATCTCAGATGCATTCTACTAGAGCTATGAGGTTCCGTGTTACATGAGGAATTTGAGATTTCAAAACAATTTGTTATTCCCAATTGTTCCCATTGTACCTCCTTGTCAACCTTAAACTTTTTCGAGTTCTACTTTTATCCCCATTGAATGTTTCGGAACTTAGTTATACTAGCAACAAACATTTTGTTGTTGGATTAGGATTAAAGTTAGTATTCAACAATTATGATTTGTAGATAAACTTTTTAGGAAACTAATTTCTTTATATAAGTTTCAATCCTTAAGACATATCGGGACATTCCCATATCATATCTCATATGATGTCTTTTAAACCAATTTAAATGGTAGATTGCTTTAGTGTAAAGTATATATCCATGAGGAGATTAGAAGATTAAAATAATTGATAATTGCATCATAATACATTAGGATGTAATTCATTCTTTATGATACATCATCATGTTTCAAGTGAAGTTGACTTGTGATACACTATCACAGTCCTTCCAGAAGGTCCTCAAACTATTGATGTAAAGTATTTCAACATCTGATCGTATCAAAGTTTCTTAATGCTTTTATCAAAGTTATAATGTATTTATAATCTCCTTGAACATTTCAAGAGATTAATATTTGTATTTCACCAAATACAAACCCAATATCAATTAAGATCAGTAAATATACTGAAGTACAAATCACTACCTCTAGCATTTATTCTAAGAGATCTTTATACATCAATATGTATAAGCACTAATAGAATGCTTAATATCCCACTACTCCTAGTGAGAGGTGGTTTGTCATGTTTCTCATAAACAATACTTGAATTTCTCTTATTGGTTTAATAACTAAAAGAGTCTAGATAAACATCAATATCGATTCTAGTGATGCATTTCTTATATATGTGCTCTAGATGACAATGCAACAGATTGTTTGAGTTGTCAATTATAATCCATTAGGTATTTACATTATAAATGTTCATATTTAGATCCTTTCATGTAAAGATCACTAGATGTTTGGGGCATTGCCATACATGATCACATCTTTGAAATAGAACCATCAGTGGCCAACTCTTGACCCAAGGGGAGTCTGGAAAGGTTCTCCACATACCCAATGAGCTTGAGCACATGAGGACCTACTAGATATCCTTCTTCCATGTTTTATTTGAACAACACCTTAGAGTAATCAAATCTCTCTTGTCTTGCCTGATCTTAGAACATGTTCTTAAGATGCGTGGCCATCTCAAAGACATCCACATTCACATGTTGTCTCTACAACTCATAGTTCATGGAGCACAACATTAGGCATTTGACATCAATGACATCTTCATTATGCTTCTTGTAAGCATCCCTATCAGCCTTAGGTGCACTGGGAATAGGTTCATCTGGCTCTGGTGTCTCCAGGACATAGAGCTTGAGGTCCTATGTGAGAATGATTCTCAATGTCTTGAACCAGTAGTGGAAGTTATTCCCATTTAACTTGTCCTTCTCAAGGACTGATCACAAAGAAAAGTTGTTGTTGTGTGTTGCCATTTGATTCTGTAGAAGAATTTACAATTTTGTCAAAAACTCATTTTTGATTTGATTTGATTTGATTTAATTTGAAGATGTTAATTAGGTCTTTAATTAGCAATTTCTATCATTAATTTGATCAAAATTACAACCCCCAATTTCCAATTTGGAAGATTGTAGTAGACAAACTTCTAATGATCCAAGATCCAAATAATTCAATTATCACTCGACCAACGCCAGCGTTCAAAATCAATCATTAAGACATACAATGTTTTCCAATTGCATCTTATGCAATTTGTGGATAGATGATATATGCAACTCTTTGCCATAGTCATCTGCATGTCTCTGGTGCTTAATCTCATTAAGTACACTCAATTAATCCTGACCCAAAAGCCAACACGATAATGATGCACCCCGCTTGACAGGCTCACATTTTTACCATCACACTTCCACGAGATAGACAACACACCACCCTTGGGGTGACCACGCTTAGCAATCAAGCTTTTCATGCGTGCTACTAATAGAAATCATCTTAGAATTAATATGTTTAATTGAGGGATTTTATATATAGACATATACATATACATATACAAATACATATACATGTACATATCCAATCACCACATACTAGAACATATCTTATACATGCTATATACCATGATGTAAACATGAAATATAAAACATTAGCGATGGTTATGGCATAAGGAATTACTACCACCTAGGTCTACATCTCATGCAAGAGCATGTTGTTGGTGTAGATCAATGCTCGCCAATCTAGGTTGATCGGTTCAACCCTTGAACTGGTCGGCTCACCTCTTGGTTGGTCGGTTAGTCGTCTGAAATGATCGTCTGACATCCTGTTCAACTGATATTTGGACACCTCCAAACAACCATTTGGATTAACTAACCGGTCAATTCACTCCTCATGCAGTCTGTCCTCTTCGACCCTCCATTCGGTTGACTCGTTATGTGAAATGGTCGTCTCTCCTTACGTTGATCACCATCTTTGTTGTTGTAAGAAAAGAAACTATCATATCTTACTACATGGTAATGAGAAACCTCGATTTATATTTGAGGGGAGCATAGGTAGGAGAGAATAATACTTTTACATTGGGAAGAAAAAGGTAGAGGCTCGATATACAAACTGAGATAAAACATGAATAAAATAAACCATCCAATCGCACACAAATATTTGGGTTATTGGCCATAACCATACTACACATCCACCATCTAAACCAAGTTTAGGGAAACACATATAAGTTTCATATATATAAATATTAGTTTGGGATTATATGTGGTCTTAATCGGATATGTACATTAATTATTTAAGTATTCACATCGTATATAGTAAATAAATGATAGAAAACCAAAAATCCGATCATATCGATTATCCCAAAATATAGTAAATTGACGTGACTCTGATAGCACTATAGGAAAATACAACATTGGAGTAAGAAACAAAAATAAAAAATTTCTATCCATATTTCCCATAACAGCAAGATCATGTCAACAAGGATATAATGGAAATGATGGTTTAATGAGATCATACCTGGTCCTAGAGCAAGTCCAATGACTAATCCTCATTGCAGTTGTGCAACTGTCTTCTAGTTACACTTGGATGGTGTCTTCTGCAGCTCCTGGTCTTCACCACGAACATCAGGCTAATGTTGTCCTCCTAGCGGGAAAAGTATCCACACCAATAGAGAAGTCCACACAAACCACCTAGAAATCCTATTTTTCTACTAGAAAAATAGGTTGGAGTTGTCCCTCTTATCGGTGTACTAATCACCAACTTACTCTCCCACAATTATTCTCCCTTGATATCCCTCCCTTTATCGGGTAGGACTTGCTCAGGTTCTCTATTGTTTACCACAAACAGAGAGGACAACAATTGTCAGAGATATTTGAGTTGTGTCTGGGAAGCTCCTAGTACCCCTCTATTTATATGAGGGTTAGGATCAGGGTTTCCAGTTTGAGTGGGAGTGGAAAGGAATCAGAATTTCACAAAAATTCGCAACCTGCGATAGGAAAATGATCATTTTGCTTGGTGAATTGATTGGTTAACATGTGAGCCAATCAACTCACCAAGTGAACCAGTCATTTTGTCATGTTTCCCATTCTCATATGAATTGGCAATTCTAATCCAATTAAAGCACAACATGACATCATCATTAATCCTTGATTCAATTAAATTGAACCATGAACCAGGCGTCTGGCTTCGTGAAACCCTCATCTCGCAAGCCGAACCAATCGGTTCACTAAGTGAACCGATCATTTTGCTTCCCTGGTTCATCCAAAATTCAGCCAACGCAATTTCCAATCAACTTGACACTCCAAACGATCATTTCAACACTTGAACCAATCAGTTCGTAGTCCAATCAGTTGATTTGTTGCTTGAATTGAATAACTAAACACTTTATCAATCAATTCAATTACCATTTGATGATTAAACTCCTCTTTTATGTGTATCATATGTGTGTGACATTATATGTCTTATATTACATTGGCAGTGAATGTCCGTAACTAGTTTATGACATCAAATGTAAAGAGAAATGCCTAGTCACACATCATTTCTACCCCAGTAAATGGAAAGTTGGAGAACAACTTCAACCTAACAATCTGTTGCAGATGTTACAATGATTGTCTAACTCCTTTGTCTCTGATATCCAGAATAAACTTGAGGTATGGAATCATCATCCTCTCAACATTGAATCCATGTTCCTTGAACTAGAGCATACTATCTGAGATATATGTAACATCAATATCATATATTGATTCACATGTGCATGCACTTGATTTTCTCAGTCTCTCTTATCAAGTGGCATGATATCAAACTCTAGTATGAGGGAGAATTCCCATTTACATCACTCACAATCATCCCCATGTGTCATAGTGCACCTAATCATCATCTTTATGGAAACTTTTATTCAATGTCACATAGGATGATGTCAAAGCACACTGAACGACATGTGAGTGTAGTCATTTTAGGTCTAAGAACCACAATCACCTCCTTTACTGTGAGAGATGACTATGACAAAAAATTATGCTTTCTATGTGTCACTCTCAAGGTGGGTCTGTCCGATACACTATTCTCTAACAAGTATCTTGTGCTTGGTTTGATATCACATGTCATGACTGATGAGATTCTATTATCAACCAAAACACACTCTAATATTAAGTGTTACTACTGTCTATCAACCTTCCATAGTACCATTCGACTAGGGACATAACAAGAATGTACATACTCTTAACATCCATATGATCTCATTGTTCAAGTCACTCACTTGAAGACATACATTATTGAATAATTTCATTATTTATACATTCATTATGTTTCCCCATTATCTCATAACTTAGTGAAACATAATGAATTGGAAGCTTGACTTTATTATTAATCAAATTGTTTATATAATATGCCATAAAAATCATCATATGATTGGATCTCTAGGCATACATACCAACAAACACACCCCTACACACATTAGAGATGATATCTACAACATTTAGGAGAGGTACTTTGAGAGTTTTACTAATTATACTCCATATAATCCCATTCTAACTCTACTCATACCTCTACCACTACTCATGATACAATTCCCACTCCTACTCATACCTCTACCTCTTCTCATGATACCATTCCCACTGCTACTCATATTTGTACTATTCATCTTGATACCATTCCCACTCCTCAATTCATGGGATCAAGACAACTAAGACAATACTTTTCAAGAGTTAATACATTTGTTTCATACACCACCCCACCACCTCCAATGATAGTCTACTATGGAGAAAGGTCTTCTTCTTTTGTGCCATACACTCCATTACCACCACCAATTATTCACAAGAGTCGATCATCACCTTATGTTACAAACTAACCAACTCCATTTGATTACTAGTTTTTGCATCCCGCTTGAGCCCCCCCCCCCCCAGCCTAGTTTTTAGAGACCCCTCACCTCACCTTCAACATTTTTCTACCCTACACTTCATCAACCTTTTGCTACACAATTAATACCTATTTAGGCATTTACGAATGACATGCCTACACAAGAGTCAAAGGTACAGGGACGTGGGTGAGGATGAAGTGCACGTGGAGGATGTTCTTAGTTTATTTTTGTACAATCTTTATGAAGGCATTGGTCTATTTTGAATTTGAATGTATCCTATATGTCCAACACCTATGGTTTATATATGTGTATCTTGATTGATGAGTGTATTCTTTTATGATATTATCTGGATCTAGACATTGCCTACTAGCCCATTTTTACATATGCCAAAATGGGTCCCTTCTTAAATTAAAAATGGATATAGTTTTCTAATGACTATAATTTCGTAACCACAACCATTTTCTAATTGCTATACTCTTCTAATATCTATAATATTCTAACAACTATAATCTTCTAACGAGTATAATTTTCTTTACCGCCCCCCTTCTCTAATTTTTCTATAAGAATCCCCTTCTTCTTCTATGTTTGGACACATACATATTTATCTCGCTGCTTTCTCCTATTCTATATCACCAAAGCTTTACAATTCTGTTACATTCTATTCTTAGGTATCATTCCTAACTAGTAACTTCATATCCATTTACATTATGTTTTCAGTATGTTTACAACTTCTTTTAACTTATGCATATGTAGTATATTTATTCTATTTTATTATTCTTTGATCTCTTCATAGATGTCTCACTAAAGAATATAGACATTTCACATGTCAGTAGAGTTAATTCAAATAATGGTTCCAACGTGTCAAGAGTGAAAAATGGCTCATCAAACTCTATTGGAAGATTAATTGACTGATACATCGGACTTGTCATGTAACAAGTTAGGATTCATGATGATGAAAGAACAAACAAAGTTTTAATGGAAGTTATTGAAGAACATGTTCCACATGTATGTGGAACTTTTTGATCACCTGATTGGTATTGGGATCATACTCAACACAAAGCAATGCCAATTAATTCATAAGTTAGAATGTAGTTAGTTGTATCACATCCAGAGATACATAAATCTATACATCAAAGATGGCCATTTTATGAGCCACTGGATCTCATATTGAATCAAATGTAATAACACATTGTATTATTCTCTCTTCATGTGGTTCATGTTGTAACTTTAATGTTAATTGATATCTAGTATTTTTGGTTTATTTCTTATTATATAATACGACCAACAATCACAAACTACTTGTTGCAATAACACTTCTTTGATCCTTAGGTGTGTTTGGAGCTACTCAAGTTTACAAATTTATAATAATTGAACATAGTGTATAACAAAAATACAAATCAACTTAATGTACAAATACAATATATGTATTATACATGAAAATATTGAACATATAATAATTATAAATACAAAAAACTTAAAAAGAAAGAAAGGTGTCTTTCATGGGGATGTATTGTCCTACTAGAAGTAATGCATCTTGCTAACGAATGTATTGTTTTGATGAGGCAATACATATTGTTGTAGGACGTATTGGACCACCATGGAGCAATGGAGACATATTCCTCTCTCATGGAGGCAATGCTTCCACTGACGGGATGTATTGTTCCTACTAAAAGGCAATACATCTAAGAGTTGGACGTATTGACCACATTGACAGGTAGTACGTCTCAGCAAGTGGACCCATAGTGGGGTAATATGCCCCAGCTGGAGACTTATTGCTCCCAAAGAGAGCATGCATCACCCATGTAGACACATTACTCTCTCAAGGAGAAATATGTTCCCAACTATGACATATTGGCCTACAAACATACCATATTGGGAACAAAAATTTGAACCATGTCATTTTGGTATTTTTAAATAGCAAAATATGCTATTTAGGTTTTTTTTCCAAACATGTATATTGTTGTAAGCACAATGTGAAAAAGGGGACTTTTAGTTCCTCGTTGTTCACCTGTAAGTTGATGCCAATTTATATATATGTATGTATATGTGTGTGTTTATATATACATATACATGTATATATACATATACATGTATATATATACATATATAGAGTCAGGCTAGAATACATTTGAGTGTACAGATCACACAGATACACTCAAATGTGTTTGCATATCAAGACTATTTTTTTTAAGATGTAAACCATTGATCTTTTTTGTCATACTATAATTAGGCCACATACAAATTTTGAGCCCATTTGGATGAGTGTAAGTCACTCATCCGAGGGCAACAAAAATGACACACACAACTAATTTGAAATGCATAATTTTTACTGTCTTTATAACATGACCTATAAATGTCCAAATGTGCTAAAATGTTTTATATGAGTTATTCAAAAGATGATTAAGAAGATCAATGGATTAGAGTTTTGAAAAAAGTATTACATCATGAAAAACTACTTGAGTGTATTCTGCTCCAAATACACTCGAGTGTATTCTATCCTGACTATATATATATATATATATATATATATATATATATATATATATATATATATATATATATATATATATATATATATATATATGGTAGCGATCCAGTGAGAAACATCCTATGATGAGATCATGAGAGGCATTTGAATAACTAATAATTTATTGTTGTTTTTTAAAATCCAACCGTATAGATGGGCAAACTATCAATTCATTTAACTTCCCACAAAAAATCATTGTAATCATATTTTGTTTACATGTCCATATGTACAATATATACTTTTTACATCCAACAGTCAATCTAAAATTCAATATAGAGCGTTGAAAAGTTTTCTCTTGTTGTAAATGCTATACAAATTGGATGATTATGAAATTTTGCAGGAAGGCACATATTAAGGAATATTTTTAATCTATATGGTTGGATTATGAAAAGTTGGTCTTTGTGGATAGTTATTCAAATGCCTTTGATGCTCTCACCAAGATATTATCTTACTAGATCATTGTCCAATATATATGGCATGGTACAAAAACCATTATTTGTGAAGACCATATGAAGGTATAAAGATCCCACACACATGTTTCAGACAAGCTTTGAGGCTGGGAATAAGATTCTAGAATCATCTTGTAGTGAAGTATGACTTGTACCCAACAAAGAATGATTATTAGGAATCAAGTGAATAGACTTACAAGTTCACACAATTTCATTTGTCATATGGTTGAGTATGTCTAATACTCAATTGAGTACACACAATCTTGGATAGGTTTAGTGTGGGGTTGTAAATGGGTATCCAACTGAGTATGCTAACTTGTCGAGCATGCTAACTTGTCATCATTCTTTCTCAAATGTGTAAATGTGTGTCAGGAGCTATAAAGAAGTGCACTCTTGATAATGGGGTGCTTGCCATTTTTGTTCATACTTGATTCTAGTATGAAGATGGTTATCATTGGGATGAACATTCTTGCCCGAATGAATGTTCTTGTTTCTTGCTCTGGCTTCTTTGTTGTCTGATCAACCTCAGGGACACTGAAGCTTGAATGGGGTTTGTGTAACAACCTTGATTTTTTCTCACTATTCCTATTATGTACATTATGACTCATTAGATGCTTATTTATATTCAATAACACCCTTTACCCTTAATTATAGAACTTTGAGTCACATTATGCTCGATTGACAAAAATGACTTGAATAAATGTCACTTTGTGCTTGATTGACTAAGGATAAATCAAAATTAGATCGTTTAAAATGAATTTTGATAATTGAGTACCCTAAACACTATCATTTTGGACCCAAACTTTTAATATAAGAAATAGAATTTTTTTTAACTAACAATGAAATTTTGGAATATTGTCAAGGAAACACAATTTTGAACTAGCTTAGACACGTCAACAATCTATGAGGCCCCTCTCAACCAATGAGAGGGCTCGATTTTGGGACCACAGATCTACCCTCCACACCCTTAAATCGACACCCAGTGCATGACAAACCCTAATTCAAATTCTCCTATCCCATCTTCTACCTTGTGTCAGAGCAAGTACAACAACTTTGCAACTGCTTTTTCCTTGGCCAATCCGAGCTCTTCTTCCCCCCTTGATACCAATTAAAACTCCATTTAACTTCGTTTTATTCTTCCCCATATTTTTCCTTTACATTCTCCTCCTTTTTATGCATTTCTATTCTCTCATTCTCTTCTTCTTCTACCTCCATTCATGGCACCATTGCTTGCCAATTGATTTGGGAACTGACTCCCCATACTTTCTTTTCCCCTTGTTCCCTTGCTTTGACCTTGTGTGGCTGAAGGGAATGTGGTTGACACATTCTAAGATCTTGTGGTGGTCTAGTGTGAGATCATCAACAAGATACTATGAGCTCGTGATCTAGGTTTTCGTGCATGTGCTTCCTGATGGAGGAATACCCCATGTAGGTCTACGCCAAGGTGGGCGGCAACCCCAAGGAAGTGGACACCGCTTTCTGAGAAGACATCACCAATAGGTAAACCGTAAGTGACTGAGGCAAGGCCAACAAGGTTGGTTCATGAAGTTCTCCTCCATGGGCCCAATATGGATGGAAATGGCCCAACTACCCAAGGCGCCCCTTCCTTGCACTTACGAGTTGGATCCAACAATCCAGATTGGATATTTTCAAGTAATCTTCAAAAAGTCATACCTCACAACTCCCTTGACCAAATGCAAAATTTAATGTATACTTTATAATAAAAAAAGAGAAATACCCACTAAAGATAGTTTCACAACCAAAACTTATTCTAGGTTCTCCTGATTTCACAAAGTAATACTTTTATGCTTATTTGATGATATCTTTGCCCTTATTAAATTTCTTTTATGTCAATAATAAACTAATGTTGCCTTAAGCACCTAAATTAATAACTTTACTCTAATACTTGAATAATTCCATGTACCATTTTGATATACCCTAAATGACTACCTTGACCTAAAAATGACTCAATTTTGTATATGTATTATGTAGCTTAATAAAATATGGAACTTAGGCATGCTGTCATATTATAAAATAAATTAGGATGTAGTAAATTTTTTGATGCTTTCTTCCATGTTAGACTAAGACCTTATCGTACTTTTTTATGAGTCACTTATATTATCTAAAGACTCACCTTTGTACACTACTTGGCCCTAAATTCTGATGTTTAAATACTTATATGGTTGGACCCTTGTTCCCGATGTAAAAGTTGATCCATAATGTTCAAACATATATGTAGACCTTAAAATTAGTCCTTAATATGACTAGTGACTCGAAATGACATGTAACACACTCATATGCTTTTTTGACTACATGTTACATACACGTGACACCAATCATGATATAAATGCATAAATTGATTATTAGACTCTAATCTTGCAAGAATGATGCTCTAATGTTATTTATATTATCTTAAAACTTCAAATAATTAGTTTTACCATATTTGTAGAACTAAATCCCAACTTGAACTACCTTCCTATGATCTTTTATGATCTTATGACTTGGAAATGTGTTGATATTGCATAAATTGATATGATACAACTAGTTATGATCTTGCATGATTAATCCTTGGTGATGATCTAAATATCATGCCACCCCTATTTCCTAATAAGTGTTTATATTCATAAAGTAACTCTCATAATGTGGATGTTTCACCTATACCTAAACTATTGTTGTGACTTTTGAACTATGTCGAATAATTGTATACAAGATTGATATGATGAAATTTTACTTGAACCTTTTGAAACCTAGGTCTAGAAGGAATATATACATGAAATAAATATGATTATCTTATTAATACCTAATGATCTAAGACCCCATATGATTTATTTTACATCTTGGATCCCCATTGGCTTGGATCGTCTCTTAGAATCTAACTCAAGGATCGTAACTTGTTAACTACTCACAAGGTACACATAATATCTTGACCTAACTATGATATTGTCTTGTTTGTAGGTATGATCTTATGAAATTCCTATCTATTTTCTTAATCGTTTGAGCTACTATTCATATGAATACTACTTTTATATTTGATTATACTATGATGAGAAACCTTGAACATAATATAAGGAAATCCATTATATAACCTTGTGTACCTTCCTAAATTCTCAGGGTAAGGGTAAAAGGCATGTTGAAATAAGGTTAGACCATTGACTTCAGTATTAGGTGAAATTTAGACTTTAGCCTCAAATTCCCCTCATAAACCCTTCCTTTATAAGTTGGTTAAAGGTCTAATGTTGATATAATGGAAAATATAACTTAAAAATACTTTTGATTCAAGAATATTGTTTAATGTTTCTTTCCTTGATTTTTCTTAGTAGAATTTTCTATCTAAGAAACTTTTATAATACTTTCAAGCATTGTTCAGAAAAGTGGTAATCGGTGTACGGGAAGAGAGGGTACCGAATAGAGTATATACGGTATGCGGGAGTATAAGTGGGAGAATATTCGGTTTTAATCGGTTTTGATTTTTTTTAATATTAACCATAAAGATATGTAAATTATATATTGACCATATAATAATGACAATGATAAGTAATTAGAAACATTTATAAGTAATAGACTAATATTACATTCATAAGTAGTTAGAAACATTGATGAAATTAGAGAAGAAAACTTTGATAAGTATTTACAAACATTGATAAGTCATAGACTAATATCACATTAATAAGTAATTAGAAACGTTGATAAGTAATAGACTAATATTGCATTAATAAGTAATTAGAAACATTGATAAGTCATAGACTAATATTGCATTAATAAGTGATTAGAAACATTGATAAGTGATAAGACTAATATTGCATTAATAAGTAACTTGAAACATTGATGAAATTAGGGAAAAAAACATTGATAAGTAAATAGAAACATTGATAAGTCATAGACTAATATTGCATTAAGAAGTAATTAGAAACATTGATGAAATTAAAGAAGAAAACATCAACAGTAAGGATCAATTCAATAAACACTAACTATAAACTTATAGAGAAAACATGAGGAGAAGACCAAATATGTAAATTGGAAGAACAGAATATAATTGTAATGACCAATAGTAGTATTAGAAAAAATTAATGTAAAAAAAAATTATTACTAGCATTTGATTTTGAAAATCGCCGATTAATCGGCCGATTAATCGGTCCTAGACCAATTATAGGATGATTATTCATAATCGGAGAGGTAGACCCCCAAAAAGGAATATTTAGCCGATTATTCGGCCTAAGCGGCCAATTTTCTGAATAGTGCTCTCAAGCCATGCTTACATGTTTTTTCATAGCATACTTAATGCTTTAGCATTGATATATTTTATTCAACAAAATTTTAGATGCCAACCGAAGACCCTCTGCACTCAGGACAACTAAACTTTAAAATGAAACAAAAATGGTAAATTCTTTGAATTAGAAATGGGTTTATTACTATCTACTCCATGATGTATCTTTTTTTATATATTAGTTATGTGTTGCATTTTCATATATAATTCTTGTGTATTCTTCTACTATTTCATGGATGTGCTCTTGTGTCATCTCACATTTGGCTATCTAGCCTTTAGGAGTGTGGATTTGGGTAGTTAAAAGATTCATGAAAAATGATATAAGAGCCATGGCCACATGTATATATGTATGTTTATTGCTTAATACTTAATATGAACCTAGGGAGTACCAAATCCATAATGGTGAGATTAAGGCAATGGACATGGTGTTAAACGAGGATGTTCTATCTAGAAATCACCTCCTCTCTATATAGCTATCGTTTCTAAGGTTCCTATCTACACCTACCTACCCTAAGTAGATCCAAGACCGGATTAGGTTTCATCCCTTAAAGCCTACAAAGTCTTCTAGCACCTCATATATTCTTTAAGTATTATCCTATGTTGCCCAAGTAGACGTGATTAGTTAGTTTTCTCATATCCTCATGTATTCTTCTCTCATGACAACAAATCATGTGATTCCTTAGTTATGGAGTAACTTATGCATGGGAAAAACTAAATCTCATTTGAATCCATGAAAGTTAATGAAAATGATAGACTTATTTGATTCTTCTTTTGTGGCGTGGAGGTGAAGATGCAATCTGAGATGTCAGGTGTGCAACAGCCTGAGCTTCTGAGATAATAGTGTAAAAAGTGTACAAAGTCAATGTTTCCAAATGTGAGATATATACTTTCAATGTTTGAGGTGAGCAATCAAACTCCTTAATCTTGTGAAATAAGGTGGAACTCGTGTTTTATACCTCATGGTTCGTGAGGTCCCTAGATGATTAAACCTATGTTGTCCCTATTTTTGATCAAACATCAACCATGACTAAGAAAATCTATTTCTATTGATATGAATCATTCCCCATACTTTGATATGGCTATGATCGATATGACTATGTCTTTGGACCTATAGATCATGATAGAAAAGTGGTTACATGAGGCAAATCCCCTATTGACTATTATGCCTCTTTGTAAGTCTCATTTTTTTAATGATATGAATCATATGAAGTGTTGACCATATCCCATGCTTCTCTAACTCTTCAAGTACCCTATTTCAACTTCCCTATTTATATATATACCACTTTCCTTAATCTATGAAAGGTAGGGAACAATACTATAACACCAATTATTCTTGAAATTTGAAAGATGGATAATTGATCTTTGATCTCATTATGGAATACCAATAATATTTGCTTGCTCTATTGAATATGATCAATATTCTATGATTTAAGAGGAAATATCTGCCATGTTAGAGTGGTAATCTAATTTATGACATCATAACCTAGGTCACATCCCAATTACTTTCTTTAAATTTTGGTCTCTCGATTGTCTAGAGTTTTGAAAGGTAACTTTTTCCTACAACTTTAAACTCTTGAACTATGTCTCTATTAGGTAAAATTTTGTGATGTTGGCAATCAATCTTAAATATCAATTTGATGATAAATTTACCTTGATAAAGTTGACTCTAGATTGTGGTTGAGGCTTCTATAAGGAGTTGGGTCTACATCATTCATGAAAATTGATATTGATATCACAAAATGTTGCTCAATTGTTCCTTGTACATGAATGATAACACCTATGGTCTATATAGGAACATCTACCCTATATTCAAAATTTTTGGAACTATGACTCTTTATCTTGTCTCTTTAAATTTTGACTTACAAGATATGGACCTATGCCAAATTAACCTTGATATCCACTCCACTCCTATGATCACCCTATCTTGATCTTGAGATCACCCTCGATGTATAATAAGTGGCTTTCATGCTCCTCAATATTGAAAATAGAAATGTATTTTTTATATTGACTTGTTGATTAAAAACTTAGCAATAAGGTCTCATGTGGACTAAGGTGGGACCTTCCATTGATATTGAACATGAAACCTCAATATTGACACTTGATGTGCACCTCGAAATCATTAAAATACAAAATCTCAAAATTTTGATGTATAACCCCACCTATACCAATGTAGAAGCTAGAACCCTAAGTGTTGGGACTGAGATTGTACTCTTGATAAAAGATCTCTATGTGTTTGACATAAGACGTGATCTCTCCAAACTGTGATCTAATGTTCAATTGCCCAAACCTAGAATTGTGTCAATAATTAAAATAATGACAATACCTTATTGGAATACTAAAATGATTGGGATATCGAATATGAACTCCCATATACTTTGAAATATTGATTTGATTAAGGGGACACAATTCCTATTATAATGGGGAGGATATAACAACCTTGATTTCTTCTCACTCTTCCAGTTATGCACATCTTGAATCATTCGATGCTAAATTATATTCACTAACATCTCTCACCCTCAATTCTTATTTAATGATATTTATGACCTATCATATTTCCCTTGAGTCAATAATGACCTCATGTTGCCTTAAAACCTTAAACCAATAACTTCACTCTATGTTGGAATTGAATAATGCCTTGGATCATCTTGATGTACCCTAAATGACTACCTTGACCTAAAATGACTATGTTATGAATATGCATAATGTAGCTTAATCAAATATGAAACTTTGGCCTAATTTTTCTATCATATGATCAAATAACTTTGAAATCAGTAAATTGTATGATGCTTTATGTCATGTTTGACTAAGATCTTATGATACTTTGACATGAGTCACTCATATGATCTAAAGACTAGCCTTTGTGCACTATTTGGCCCTAAGGTGTGATGTTTTAGTATTTATATGGTTAGACCCTTAATACTTATGCAAAATTTGAATCATAATGTGTATACCTTAAAATTAGTCCATAAGATGACTTGTTATAAGAAATTCCATGCAACACACACTCATATACTTTTTTGACTACATATGAAATACATATGACACCTATAATAATCTACATGGATTAGATGATTATTATGATCTAATATTGCAATAAAGATGCTCTAATGATACTCATGTTATTTTAAGAATTAAAATAAGTAGTTATACTCTATTTGTAGAACTAAATCCCAATATGAACTAACTTAATGATCTAATCACTTAGGAATGTGCAAATCTTACATCAAAACTAAACTGAATGAGTAGCAAAGATAATTTATGATTAAACCTTGATAATAGTATAAATATCATTCCACTTCTAATTCCAAACAAGAATTTATCATCATCTAGTAATTCTCTTTATGTGGGTGTTTCGCCTAGATCTATGGTGTTGTTGTACCTTGTGAACTATGTTGAATAATTGCATGCAGTTTGATATGATTGAACTATACTTGAACCTTTTGGAACCTAGGTCTAGAGGAAACATCAACATGACATGAAACATGATTATCTTATCAAAACCCTACTGATCTAAGAACCCATATTATGTCTTTTAACATCTTAGGTCCCTATTGGGTTGGACCATCTCTAGGAATCTTACTCAAGGGTCATAACTTGTTCACTAATCATTAGGTACAATTAATCTCTTTACCTTACTGTGATATTGGCTTGTTTGCGTGTATTATCTTATAAATTCTTAGATAATTATTTACTTGTTTGACATATTGATCCTATGAGTGCTAATTTAATTTTGAGAAAGTCATTCGGGGCAAATGGCAGTGCCTCTGACTGTAAGGTTGCTACGCAGGTCCATGGTAGTTACATGTGTTATAGTAGGTCTTGGCAACAACAAAAGATCTGTGATGGTGGTGATGGGGGTTCACGGTGACAGAGTGGTGACTAATCTGACTAGTGCTAGTTTAATTTTTAATTATACTATGTTGACAAACCTTGAACATAATATAGAGAAATCCATTATATAACATTGTGTACCTACTTGAATTCTCAGAGTAAGGGAAAAATACATGTTGAAAAAAGGTTAGCTCAATGAATTTGGTCTTGGGGTCCCTCACATAGAAACAAGGTGACATTTAGAATTTGTCCTCATCATATCCTCACGGACCCTTCCCATGGCAGTTTGTCAAAGGTCTAATGTTGATATAAATAAAAATGAAATGTAAAATACACATTGTATAAAAACATTCTTTTGAAGTTTTCTTACCTTGCTATTGCTTAGTATAATGTTCTAGAAAGAAACTTTTATATAACTCTTAAACAACACTTTAATGTCTTTTCATACCATACTCAATGCTATTTCATTTATCAAATTTCTAGTTGCAAAATGAAGATCCACTACACTCAGGAGAACTAAGCTTTGAAATGAAACACCAATGAGTAATCATGTGAATTACAAAAATATATATGACTCTCTACTCCATAATGTATCTGTTATCTCTATTATTTACATTTTGTCTTTTCATATATACTGCTTGTATATTATTTTATTATTTTATATAAGGGGACCTGGGTCCTCCTGCCTTTGGCTATCTATCTAACCAGGTTGAGGATTTGGGTAACAAATAGATATGTGATAGTTTGTCTAAATTGTGATTTGTGTTTTGAATGTGGAAGTGTTCTACTTTTTTGATAGCATACTCATCTATACGTTATTCTAAGATTTATAGTGTGTAACAATATATAAACCCCATCATGATAAAAGGTTTCACTAGAAGTACCCCTCACCAAAAAAAATCATACACACATCAGATAACCAACTAAGCCTACGAGGAGATACTAAAACAAAAAAATGATGAGGAGTTGATGAAAGTCCAATGTATGTGGGTGTGTGTTCCCCTCACACATCCCAATAATAAGATTATAACAAAAAAAGATTGACAAAAATAACTATGAGTCATCATTGATGTTGGTAGTAGTAGAACAACATCATCTACAAAATTGTCAGCTTGTGGTTTGAATGATAACTCATGGATTCCTAGATCTCAAGAGGATTAAATCATATAAACTTCCTCTTCAGTGTTTATGATAATAACCATGGTTGATATATTAACATAATGGTAGATGAATAAGTTTCGAAGTGCATCTTGTCCTTGAGGACTGAACCGTCAACACCTATAATCTATGTATTTTCTCCAAGAATTAAATAAAGAGTAGAATTTATCTATGATCATACACTTATTTTTACTTTTTAAGTTGAACATCCTATTATTTTTTTCAACCCATATATTCCAAAATATAGTTTGGATGCTATTAGCAAGGATTTGAGGTAGTATATGATAAAAATCACTTATTCACATACTTCATGTGGGACTAAGACTTCGCTCTTTCAATCTCATTGGAAACTCTTTTTACTCTGCTTACTTCACTCTAGGGGAATTTGAGTGATATGTTTTATAAGATCAATTTAGGCACTAAACACTCTATAAGTATGCATAACTTTCTTTCTCCACACAAACTACACCATGCATACAAGAAAAAAGAGAAGATAGCATTTTTTTTCTGGAAAGGTTTGGTTGGAAGAAGAAGGTTGACATGGATAATGAAGAAAATTCAATATGCCTAGGACTTTCTTTTTCTGCAAACGAATTCATAAATGTTGTCACAATCCATAAATGCTTGACTAGCACTAAAAAGACATCACATCAAGGGCATCGAGGGAGAAACTCCAAGTCAAAGAGAAAATTTTTCTCCAGGGACACAATCCAACAAGTGAACGAATGATTTCCCTCTGAGGGTGACTTCACTACATGGATCCTCATATCTTGAACTCCTTGTGGGTTTACATGGATGTAACTAACATATCATATATTACCCACTATTATGTAAAATCTTCTTCTCTAGAAGATGATGTGGCCTATTTTCTCTATTTTCCAATGGGGGTAAGGCGACAAATTCAATCCAAGAAAAATATCTAAAAAATCCTAAAGATTGGTGGGATGGGGGCTGAAGATTGGTGGGATGGGACCACACTTGAGTAGATCCTCAACTTGGACAACTGTATTTTACACAAGGAAGTTGATTTTTTTTCTAAATATGTTGATTTTCTAGTCTATTTGTAATAAAAAAAGAATCCTAATGTGGGAGGGATGTTAGATCAAGGGGTTCCAAAATTTTTCGAGGTGTGCATTAGAGAGATTTGTCTATGAAAAATAAAAAAAACTTGGACAATATTCAATGTGGTGAGTGAGGAGATATGGTAATGAAAAAATTTCCTTATTGATGTTATTTTGAAAATCACTACTACGCCCCTACATCTCAGTTGAGCGGAGATGATTACGTTACATGACAATATAGTATGGTAAGATGTGATAGTTCTTTCCAAAAAAATCAAAAAGTGAACTTTCATGCCAAGATACAAAGCTATAAGCTATGATGAAAACTCTCACTCAGATAAAATACTAAAATTCACCCACACTTCAACTTCACCCACACTTCAACTTCACCCACATTCCCTGACTCTAATATGGAATCTCCAATCAGCCTTGTCTACATTCTCCTAGGATTTTTGGCAAAATCTCATTTCCCCTATTGTATTCTTTATATGAAATGATGTGTGATGCATTCCAATTCTCTCATCTATCCATCTCTTCAGACTATTGGGAGGTAGGTAAAAATGTAGGCCAACCTTGAGGCAAAAACTATATGCCATGGTTTAGCTTGTTTTCTGCAACTGGGAACATGAAGTTGGAATTGCTAGTAATTGTCAATCAACATGACATAGTGAATATATACCAAACTAGTAATAAATAACCTTATTTGTTTGTTCAATTTTCATATTACTAGGCATATCAAGTAGCACACTGTACTCAATCTGGCTCAGACCTCAGCACCCAAGCCACCCTCTTCTTATTTATTGTAAAACACTTATTCTTATTTTATATATTTTCAAATCCTCCTAGAAGGAGATGATTGGGGTGGACCCCCTCAAAGAGGGAGGGATGGAGAGGATGAAAGATTGATTATTTATAGCATCAAAGTCAACCATCACTAGTTTACTTGAAGAGATTGGCCATTCTCTCTCTTGTGCGTCCATGGCACATGAGCCCGCTTACTCTGTTTGTTTTAATTTAGTTAGAGAAAACTATTCTTTTTACCATTCTCGGTTGGAGGATAAGTTTCCATATGAGAGGATTCCTACATTTGCGATTCATCCACTAAAGTTCCCAAGAAATTAAGTGGAACGAAGAAGTAAGGAAATGAGTGACTAGTTCCATGCACAAACTTGTACCTGAAGCCTTGTAGGAGTTTGATGAGATCTCTTGAGACTTGATTAGTATTAACCACTATAAGAATTTATAGGAAGGTTACTTGTGAACTTATTTATAAGAAGGAAAATATTAAATGTATCCATGCCAATCTCACAATAAGAAACATATTAAAATAACTAGTTTTTCACAAGAAAAAATAGTTAAAGCAAATCATGACAACAAAATTTTATGACTAAGACTCTATGCCAATTTAACAAATCACAAATAATAACAACCAAAAATTAAAGGAATCCAACATCAAACACTAAAACAAAAATAAGAATTACATATCGTAGGATTTCCTTCATTAATATAATCATAACTTTTATTGTTTACTAACGATACTATATACTAAATAACTAGTAGAAAATATAAACAAATAACCTAATTTAGTTTTGGGGGGGGGGGTAAATGAGTTTGAAAAAGCCATGTTAATCATCAACCATATGTATTATTATTGTTTAGGAACTCCCCCATCCCTAGTAGAGATCCGCCACTATTTTTGTTGTTTATATTATTCTGTTGCACGCACCCATGATCTTACATTGTATTGATAAAATTGTAAAGCTTATTGATCGAAACGATACCATGGCATTGCCATCATCTTCATTTATAGTCTTCATGATATGGATGATTTATATAAAAAGAAACTTGTGAATATATATACAGAAGGGGAACAATTAAATGCATAGATGCCGACCTCACAAAAAGAAATATACTAGAAAGAATCAATTTTTCACAAATAGAAATAGTTACACAAATCCCTTTAGGAAACCTATATCACTGAGCTTTTATGTCATTTGAGATAAGTGATTAGGAATATAATTAATAAAGTAACTAAGAAACTAGAAAACCCCAACGTCAAACACTAAAACAAAAATAAGTTTTAATTAATTTAGTTTTCTCCAATTTATCATTTTTGTTTTCCAATGACACTAGATTAATAACAAACTAGAAAAGAACATGATAAAAAAAGAAACATAAACTTATTTAAGGAAATTTGTGTAAGGGAGCATAAATAAGTATAACAAAACCATATTTATGATTAACCATAAATGTTATTTATAAAATCTAAACAGGAGGTGGGCATGGATGCCCAATTCCAATAGAGATATGACACTAGCAAGGAGGAAGTACACCTTCCACTTTCTAGTGTCTTCCTATAGTAGAACAAAACAAAACAAAGGTCAAAGGAACAAAACAAGTTAGAGGAATAACAAAGGAATGGGGTACAAGGGATAATATATGAAAAGGATTAGGAACATGGGATAGGTCAGAGGAACAAAACAAAGGTGCTCTCAGGGGGAAACATGGAGGTTTCCTTAGTCAGCTAAGTAGGGTTCATCGAAGAAGAAGAAGAGCTCATGGTAAGCTATAAGAGGTTTCCATAGGGTTTGCGACTAGGTGAAGTTGAGGGAGTACTTGTAGTATGTTTGGGTGCACTATCATTAAGCCTCACCTTGAAAATGGGTTTTCCCTCACTTTGGCCACCACAGTAGAAAAAACCAATGACATGGCCATTAGAACCATGAGGAAGGGCCTCAAGCAGCAAGCTACTACTTGGTTGATGACATATACGTGGACCCTATGGAGTCAATTGTCTCTAAAGAAGACACATAGGGATTATATCCACCATCATTGTGTTTATGTTGAGTGGAAGCACTCACACGTGAGAAGAACAGAAGAAGGAGGGCATGTATCATCTAGAGAAATCATGCATTGTATGAGGAGCAAATATGGAAGACAAGAGATGAGTCTGCTAGGTCTAGTAACCAAATGAACCATACATTCTTTATGTGGACCACATGCTATCACTAAGGAGGTGATGTGGAGGCTATCCAGGGCCTCTAGGTCCTCCAACTAGACGATTATGATCTTTTTGACTAAGGAATATATTCAAAGCTTAGATAACTCATATTTATTATCATTTTTGTTCAAAAATTGTGAAACATGTACCCAAAATCATTAGAAAAATATGTAGAGCACAATGAAAACCTAAACCAATCGTTTGATGCCTAAAACAAGATATTATCATTCATGTTGTAAACAACTCATCTCATGTATGATGGGAAAAAACTATAAGAATATGCCAATAACTACATAAATGTGTAAGGAATATAACCAATAGTTAGATATCATTTTCTTTATGCGAAAAACAATATGTTTATTACTAGATTGTTAGCTAGGGATAATGTCCCTTTGTAACATTAAGTACACTTTATAGTAATCAATAAATTATGGAACTTACAATATATCTTCACTTTTGTGTATGGAACATAATTTATAATTTTGAGACCATATTGATACTCATTATACATGATAACATGTTCACGATACCTAAAACAATGAGAGAAAACTTATTTGGTTAATGTACCTAATATTAGGGTTAATGCATAAACTATGACCTAGAATCTAATGATGATGTTAGTGTATTCTAATAAGTAATTAAAAGTCAATAACCTGAACACAAGTTAATGCAACAAGTAATTATGAGAATATCCTAATGAACTAAGCTAAAAAATCCTAAAATGGATAGATTAGGTTAAATAATAATGTAAGTATCTAATGATGACATGAGTAAACTTATCGGAATTATGATTTGATCAAGGTTGATTTTTACTTCAAAAATGTAAGATTAGGATATGGCAATGCAAGACAAACTTACCTCTTACTTGGCCTACTATATGGTATGGATGTATTATATGTGTTCATAAGGCTTAGCATATGATATTAGTTGAAATCAGTATTGTTGTATGTTACCTTGCATGATTTATATGTAGATAGTTTTGAATTCAAGAAGTATACTATATTTATTCCATTATATGAGAACTAAATCTATTTGACATAATATTGCAATTTAAGAATATGAAACACCTTTGGGAGAGAAGTACGAGTGATCACTAAATTTCTATGTTAGAATTGTGCATTTTGAAACTACTATATCTATTTGGTTTGATAGAATATGTGGTTAATCAAATTTGATATATGATAGAAATGAGTGATTAAATATGTCATCTCTTTTATAAATAAATATGTTATGTTGATAAGTGTTTTTCCTGTATATTACATGTGAAGTCCTACAATGACTATTGCTTTACCATTTCTTGATGTGTACATAGAATGATTGTTATATTTAAATATGATTTTTTTGGTTCTTTTAGAATGGGATTTGTGTGACAATCAAGTGTTTAGGTGAACCTTTTATCTAGAGATCTTATTGTGGATGGCATTAAATGCACATGTAAAAGGTTAATTTTCAATGTGCAATATCAAATATTGTAATAGTATGTTTCATAATTATATGTTGAATGGTGAGTTTTACATTTATGGTTTGACTTTGTGTGTATGAATGTACTATTTGTGTTTCTACATAAGTATATATTTTTATTTTGACTTTCTATGATTTTCTTCTTCTTGGTCTAGTCTGCGGTGTTTGGAATTGGGATTTTTAGTTGCGTGAGGGTTTCAGTTTGAAAGTCACACAAGAGCTCAAGGAGTTGAACATCCAGGTTCATCAGAGGTGGTATCAAAACATGAACAATAGAAAAGTCTGGCATTTCCTTATTATATATCTAAAACCCCATCAAACCTTGAAGTTAAAACTTTGAGGGCTAGATTATTTTCCCTTCACAGAATAGGTCCGACATACCATCTAGACTAATATCTAGATGTCCGAAAAACTAGGTTTTAGTTGGTGCATGTAGTATAGTATGTTTTGAAGTGTCAATAATCCCATATGATGTGATTGTATAGGATGTTACTTTGTTTAGAGATGATGGGAATTGTTGGGAGAGAAACCCTAGAAATGTTACACAAATGTGTTTTGAGTAGCTACACTAGTCTATACCATGCTCTCTCCCTTTTCACTGGGTGGTATGGCTCTAGACTCTCTACTATGTGAGTTACTTGATGTTTTTGATTTAGTTTTCTTTCCAATTGTATTGATCCTCGATAGTTTTATTTAAAACTTGCCTTATTAGGTAAAATCTACATATTATTTTATTACATATGTAAGTAAATATGAAAATGTGTACCCACACAGGTGAGTAGGATCAAATGAATATAGTAACTAAATATAAGAAAGTTAGATATGTAACCATATCTCATTGGGTAGATAACATGCAAACACATGCCATATAATGTTTAGTTTTGGTTTGTGATTTAATGGGTAGATCTTGTAAATTAATTACCAATGCCACTGAGGTAGACTTGGGAACTCTAGACCAAGGATTGAACATAGATTTATGGCATATATACTTACAGAGTTGTGTGTCATAAGTGAGTCTGACATGCAACCACCCTACTGATGGAGCTAGGACTTACACCAAAAGATTTTCAGTCTTCCAATGGGAGTCCCAGAATTCTATCACCAAAAACCCTAGAGAGGATTGATGTCTTCCCTAGGTTTACCTAGAACTGGTGCTTAGATAACAACTCCAACCCCATAAGAGTATGGAAGCCTTATCATAGTACAGATTTAGGATCGAACCCAAAAGACAACGGTCTTGTTGCAAGCAACAAGATGGAAAACGTACAACACTTCACTTAGTTATTTTACTAATTGGAACTTATATCAAAAGGTTGGATTTTGATTGGTTTTTAGACTAAAGCATGAAAAGTAAATAAAGCAAGTAAAACTAAGATTTAACAAATGATGATGAATCACTGGGGTTAAGCAGGTATTTACCACCGCTACACATGCATTGTATATGTACTAAGCAAGCAAGACTTATAAGCTAGATGCATGGATGTTCCACAAGACCGATGCCTTATAAGACAAGAGCGATGCATTGCATCCAAGGATGTTCCACAAGACTGATGCCTCGTAAGACAAGAGCGATGCATTGCATCCTTCGATGTTCCACAAGACCGATGCCCATATAAGACAAGAGCAATGCATCACATCCTTCAAGGGTTAAGTAGTTCTCATTCGGTACATTTCTACGTGTCAATGAAGATATGTAGTCTTCCAAAGAGAGAATCTTACTCAACCTCATGAAACGTGCATCTAAAACTAACAAGCGAGCGATAATTATCAAATCAAATAGTATCTTTGTAGGCCTAGTCTCCTATTCGGATAACCTAGCTACGAGAAGTGTGGGAATGTTGCAACGCCAGCCATTCCCGAACAAATGGTCACATGCTTTACATCATTCCCCTCGCAAAGCGTGTTCCTCGACTTACCAAGATTACTTCCATACAGATGGAAGCGAAACGGATGATAGTGAGTTTACTCCACTCTTTGAGATACACTCCTAGACACCGAAACGGATGTGTGGTGGATACACATACCAGAAACCAACACTAAATCGGTATTCGAGTCTCGAGAGCGGTCGTAGACAAACCACAACAAAAGATAATAGATGCATACAAGAACGTGGCCATCATTCAAGCATGTATGAAACGATTTAGTATTAAAACGAAAGGATAACATCTTTTTAGTACAAAATACAGGACATGGGCAGCGGGGTTAGTCCCCGCGCCCCAGTGGATGGAACTACTCGCTCCTCATAGAGGGAGCAACAAAGGAGGAGGCAAGAAGAGATAGAAAGAACATCATCTCCACTGAGGAGAGAAGGTTGAACCCTTGGTGGAGAGAGCAACGATCTCCACTCTTCGCGGCTTGCTTGACGACGGATCTTCTCCTCTCACCTTCTTTGTTGATGAGAGAGAAGGTAGCTTTGCAATGGAACGTGAGTCTCAGACCGGCAGCCTCGGGCGGTGGATGGAGTTGTTCTGGTAGTAGAGAGACAGCCTCTGGACGTCTGGACTCCTCCCTCAGGGATGACCCTTGAGGTCTTATTTATAGGCCTTGAGTGAGGTCAAACGGTCTGGAGACCGTTTGGGTTCAAACGGTCTTGAGACCGTTTGGCGTCAAACGGTCTTGAGACCGTTTAGCGTCAAACGGTCTTGAGACCGTTTGGCGTCAAACGGTCTTGAGACCATTTGGCGTCAAACGGTTTTGAGATCGTTTGGCGTCAAACGGTCTTGGGACCGTTTGAACTCCATGCGGTCTTGGGACCGTTTGAACTCCATGCGGTCTTGGGACCGTTTGGCTTCATGCGGTCTCGGGACCGATTGAACTCCATGCGGTCTTGGGACCGTTTGGCTTCATGCGGTCTCGGGACCGTTTGGCTTCATGCGGTCTCGGGACCGTTTGAACTCCATGTAGTCTTGGGACCGTTTGGCTTCATGCGGTCTCGAGACCGTTTGAACTCCATGCGGTCTTGAGACCGTTTGGCTTCATGCGGTCTCGGGACCGTTTGAACTCCATGCGGTCTTGAGACTGTTTGGCTTCATGCGGTCTCGGGACCGTTTGAACTCCATGCGGTCTTGGGACCGTTTGGCTTCACTCGGCCTCGGGACCGTTTGGCTTCACTCGGCCTTGAGGTTGGTTTATTCTTTTATGATTTTTTTGTGCTTTTTCTGCAAGTGTAAAAGGAAAAAGTTAGTTTGATGATGTATTTACAAAAAGGGGTAAAATTAGGTTTATGTACCGTATAAACGTAAAAAGAGAATGGAAAACTAAAGAAAAAGACTAAGATAAACTACTAAAATAGGAGGTTATCACCCCCCCTAACTTAGAGTCTAGCTTGTCCTCAAGTTAGATAGAGCTGAGACATGAAATGGCGAGGCGATCTTAATTAGGGTCTCCATACTCTTGCTTCAATTCTTGACCTGAGTTCCCCAGGGGTCATATCGAGGCTTATTGCATGCCTTGATTCTTTTGGATTTCGAGAGTTGCTTGGATCTCAGGGTTTTTCCGTATCTCAAAATTTTCCTTGGGACCACATTTATTTTGTGCATGTTGTTGACTCTAATCAACTTTATACCTCTCTGGAAACCTACTGGAAGCTAGAGAGGGTATGAGGGTTGGCTAAAGGCTTTGAAGTGTAGCTCCCCTTCGAGTGGGGGAGGGGCTGTCTATGCTTTTTAGGATCTCACTACCGGGAACGACACATCTGCCTTTATGAGGGCAGCTGAATGTACCGGTCGGGCAAGTCCTTTATGAGCCTTTTCATATACTTGGAACTTTTAGGGTTTCACTATCGGACGTGACACATCTGCCTTTGTGAGGGCAGCGGAATGTGCCGGCCGGGTGAGCCCTTTATCAGTTCTTCATATAGGTCCTTATGCGTGGCACAACTCTCATGATTTTATTCGTCTCTCTGGCCTTTATTCAAAAACTCACAGGCTTGGGTTTTGGAATGAGGATTTATTTTGGGCGGCCAAGCCTCTTTTGAAGAGAGGAAAGCTGTTCTTAAAGTTTTTCAGCATGCACTTATTTGGTTTGTGGTCCACTTGCAGAACTTTTTGATTTGGAAGTTGCCTAATTTCCCTCTCATCCTCGAGATCTCGGCTTATTTCTGCCCTGATTTTGACATGTGGAGAGTCAGATAAAGAATTGAAGCAAAAATATGGGATCTATAGTAGGTGGGAATTGATAAATCGCCATTTGATGTCTGAGTGCTATTTATTTGTAAGACTAACATGATTCTAGAGTTAGTTGAGGTGACTATTTAGGGGATTGTAAAAAGGAAAAGGGAGTATAGAAGTTGATACCTAGCCCTTGTCTAATGAATCCCCCCCTAACTTATCACACACTCTATCCGCAGAGTGGCAAAGTGATAGGTTGAGAAGTCATTAGAACAAGGGCTGCGAGTTAAAGCAGATTTTCGATAGCCTCCTTTTCAGGGAGTCCATTACGAAAGAACTTTGTGGTTAAGTGTGCTCAGTCGAGATTAATACTAGAATGAGTGACCAGTTGGGAATCTTATCATGGCTTGCGCGTGAATGAGGACAAAGCGTGCAATTAAGGCTAGTGGTGGTTTGTGGGCCAGTCATCATTCCTAAGCTAGTGGTGGTCTGTGGGGCCAGTCGTCATTCCTAGGCGAGTGGTGGTTTGTTGGGCCGGTCATCATTCCTAATCTAGTGGTGGTCTGTGGGGACAATCGTCATTCCTAGGTTGGTGGTGGTTTGTGGGGCCAGTCATCATTCTTGAAACTCTACTAGCGTAATTAACTAGTGGTGGTCTGTGGTGCCAGTCGTCATTCCTGGAACTCTACTAGAGCCTTGGGTAGTGGACCCATGTGTTACATACATTGTGATAAAGATATCAAAAATGGCAACATATCGTGATATGATGATTCTTAATCTTCAAACGTTTTACATTCATCCTTCCTCCTTGCTAGAAAAACCTTCTTGTATGAGAGATGTGGGTTTAGTTCAGCATTCATCTTGTCACAAATTTTTAATGTGGGCATATCCAATCGTAACACTAGGATTGGCATTATCATATGATCAATATAAGATGATTTGCATTGGTGATGATCCTGATTCAGAACAGTTAGTTGACAAGTGTGGTTTTCGCTATAATGTTTTATCTTGCACATGCCACCACCTCTTTTGATTTGGAAAGTATCAAAACTACAAGGACATCGTTGGTCTTGGATACAAACAAATTTGATAAACAGACTATTTGAGTGTCGAGTCTGCTATTGGACATTGTTTTGTATGGACCATTTTTTAATCTTCTCAACCATGATAGCTTTGGATGAAAATAAAGCACGATTACAACTTTCATTGTTGAAAGGGTTGTAACTGAGACGAACTGTCTGACCAAAATCACCCACCCATTCATCATCTAGAAAAGCTTCAGAGTTATTATTACTTTTATCGTGTTTTAGCCATTCCCTGTCAAATGTCTTCGGGACGGAAAAGGTTGCTATAGTGTAAGGATCAGATGTTGATACCCATCTAAATTAGGATCATTCATGTTGTGATCATCATCAGTTGCAGTTGTTGAGTCACCTTCATGTTCACTATTTTCTTCCACCTCTTCGACCTCATGACAACTATTTTCATTCTCAATACTAAGGTTTTGAGGAAATTTGGGTGGCTGGTTCGATGTAGAAGTTACATTACTATTGATTGTTTGAAATTGACTCAACATGCTCATGAAACTATAACTCTAATGTTGGTGGAAGGTATTTTTTCAAGAAAGACATCAATATAGACATCAGATGAAATTGAGAACAAAGTTCTAAATGCATCATCATTGTCAACTTGTATGAGTATGTGTTCGCCAGGAAAAAGATAAGATATATTAATAGATAAGTGATTGTGATCGATGTCAAGTGTTGTATGGATATATGACTTAAATTCGGTCAAATTATTCAGAAGTGTAATATTTATGTGTCTAAGACACATCAGAGAGAAATTGGATATTATATTGAAACTTGACAATTCATGAATGTGAACTAGATGTAATTTTCCTATCATTGTAAAAAAATATTAAATGTTCATCAACTATATTTCAAGTAAACTTATTTATACAAATTTGATATTTATATTCATAATAGTTGCTTAAAAATGATAATTCAAATTCCAGTGCAGTAGTACCATTTTTCAAAATTTTGAAAATAACTAAAAAATATATTATCTCATTTTTTATATTGAATAGTGATTTTGAGTTCAAGTCAATAAGCATAAGCAGTAGTACAATGTAATTGTATATGCTCTATACTGATAATGAAGAAGAAATTTAGTCGAGAAAATACCTAAAGAGGATAGATGTCCCTTGTCAATCAGAAATACAGAGAAAAGAAAATAAACTCGCCGACCAGATAAAGAAGAGAAGCAAAACCACAACCAGAGAATAGAAGAAAATCCACTCTGAAATCAGTTAGAAAGTCACCCGCAGTAGCTCCCGAACTCCAGAGCACTCTAGAGCAGTTGAATATGATATGATGTGAAGAAGAAGAGTGAATGAGTTGTGTGACTTTGGGGGATGATTTCAACCATTATATATAAGGGAACAATACGTCCCAACTGGAAACTCATTGCCCCAACGTGGTGTCCGTCGGTGTCGTTGGGAGCAACGATAAGATGTGGTATGGAAGCAATATGTCTCGCATGGGGACACATTGCTTAAGCAACGTGTCCTCAAACAGGACATGTTGACCCCACCGCAAGGCAATACATCCAGGCACATGAAGCATGACGACAAACGAGGACAATGTCACCGACACATACATATTGTTTTGTGGTAGGATCAATGCGTCCCTACTGCAGACGCATTGCTCTCTCTCCTAAGACAAATAAGACAATGTCCCAAAGTCAAATGTATTGACCCCACAGTGGGACAATACATCGCATTGCCCTCACAGGGAGCAATATGTCCCCGATTGTGACGTATTGATTTACAAACATACCATATTGAAAATTAAAATCTGGACCATATCATTTTGATATTTAAAATAGCAAAATATGTTATTTAAGTTTTTTGACCTACATGATTGCTACTTAACCAGTCGGCAGATATGATTTGCAGCATGCAAAGGATTCATGTCTAAAGACCTACGTGTTAGATTTTACACGTCACGATGGATCATGAATGCAAACTTCAGTCTCAATCTTTTTTGCCCAAGGACTTGCAGCAATGCGCAATATTAATGTCTACATGCAGACAAAACTCACGAGATTCACTGAAACCGCTAATATAGGTATCCGATCCGTCGTCAATGCGTACATTTAGTTTCCCAGGACGCAAACTTGTAGAAAACAATTATATCTTAAGGTACAAGCAATCAACTGTTTCGCCATAAACGATCTGGATAAAGCACTTGCACTGCACATATTTAATGAAGAGTTGGAAACAAAGTAGCCTTTAACTCAGTTCTCTGGAGTACACAGATTTTTGTACAGAGTTGATGGTGCCAGCTGAACAACTATTTACTTGGCTTCTAATATGGTGCAAGGCCAAAGGTGAGATGGCGTTGCCACCCACATGCACTGGAAACTAAACCCAGGAAGTAACAAACAAAATGAGTGCGGTCACCAACTACTATGATTGGAACGATCCCTGGGTTCTACATCAAATAGACTAGGGCGACGTCTGGGATATTGATCACGGGCTCGCCTAGGAGAATTTGGCAGGATATCAAACCCTGTAGGTCGACGCCTTGAGGACTCATTTGGCTTATGCCTAGGTGAAAAGCTCTCACGTTCCAACTGTTCGTTCCAATCAGTATAACATCCCCTTGGTCTCTCATCTTGATGCTTATAGTGGTACCTGTCAGGCTTCCCAGGAGACCTACCGTGCTGGTTTCCTGGCAGCCTACGGGACAAATCTCTGGAGTTTCTCCAATCCCAATGATCCTGGGTGTATTTCCGTCCAAAAGGAGACATGTTTTCGTGTTTTGGACTTAAATGGGACCTGTTTTGACATGACGGAGACAAGTGTTTTTGCATTAAATCAAACCTGTTTGGACGCAACGGAGACCGTGATGGTGAATCTTTGGAAGATTGACGGATGTGTGTAGAGGTTTGATGTCCCCGGTGGTCTTCAATGCTAGAAGGATGCTCGGATGTGGCAGGTGGCTGCCAGGACAAACGATAGCCCGAAGGCAGATGATAATCTGTCAATCTTGGTGGCTCTGGTGGTGGCAAGGCCATCCTTTCTCGGTAATCTTCAGAACTTTGTTGGTGTTGTTGCAACTGCGACATTGGCGGTAGACCCAGTGGCAAAGGTAGTGGCTGATTCCTTGGAGGATAGAAAGAAGGATGTGACAACTTCAGTGGTGGTGAAGATAGATTTCCCATATCAATCTCTGGGGGGCACCACTCGGGCATATCATCATCGTCATCACTATCATCCCAAATTTTCTTTTGACGATTATGATAGTTGAAGTCTTGAGTAGCAGAATCGTCATTCTTAGTTTTCAACACTTCCGCTGTCTGCCCTGCAACTTTTCCTTGTATGCTGCCGAGATCTAATACGGGTAACGTGGAAGGAAAATGTGACATCTTGAAAGATAGAATTTTCTCAGATGTTTTTGAAGCTTCAGATAGACTGTCACCTTGTTCGACATTGTGTTTCTCACTAGATTGTATAACAGCGAGGCTGGCCTGCTCAGTAGACCGTGAAAACTCTCCATTTGGCATACTCGGAGCACCACAAGCAGCAACAAAATCAAATTCTGGTAGATCGTCGTCATCACTGGAATTAAGTTTAGCCTCTTGACAATTTTCTACTACTTTTAGAAGAGGTTGTGGGGCATTGGCATCGGAACAAGGATTCGTAGATGCAGAAGTATATGTTAGGATTCTAGCAGGTGATACGATTGGAGAGAAGGTAGCATCATCAAATTTTACCGGAATTTCTGTGGCCGTGAAAACAGAGTTCATGTTGTTATTCTTCATGGAATCCACCACGAGATCAATAGAGGAATTTAACATGGGTATAATCTTGTTCTCAGGAACATTGAGAACCACTGGTAGTGTAGGACTGGGTTCGCTGGTATTATCTTCATATCTTTCAATTGATTGGCTTATCTTGGATTCATTCGAGAACGCGACTTTTGAAATATGTTCACCCTGACGATCAGATTCTTTAGTAAGGGAGTCCGAGGATTTCGTTTTCAAAGACTTTTTAGGTTCCATAACTTTTGCGTGGGAAGTAGCAAGATTCCGCCTCCAGACAACACAACCAATTAAGGAGTCTTGGTCTTCCTCCACTGCAACCATGCCCTTGAAGAACCCATGTTTTGCTAGTATTGTAATAATGGTGTCACTACGAGGACAGACATAAAGGTCAGTACCAGGATGGAGCTGAGCATATCCAACCCTTTGTCCTTCTTTATACACCTTTGCGATCTGCAGAGTTTGGGTAAATGTTCATAAAGAATTCAGTTGAAGTTATGATTTCAGAGCACCATTCACCTATCTGTATAGCTCGAGTGTGAATCGTTATAGTTACCTCCTTCATACATCCTAGTCCAGTTTTGGAGGAACCAGCATTCCAGCAAAGGGAAATTACCTAGATCATAAAGTTAATACTGTAAGACAAAAATATACACTCTCCTAAGCATCACTCTATGACTGATGATTGAACCCTACTAACAAATAAAGAAACAGAAAAACAACCACGTTGGAGGTCAGAAGAGAGCATTCTCTTAATTGTATCCCACCGAGTAAATAAATATGATAAGTGCATCAATATATAACAAACTATGCAGCTTTGCTCTCAATTTCCTCATCAAAATGCATGTCTACAAGAATAAGGATTCGGATAGTGATGATTGTTTACGTTATCTTATTATTTTTAGTCGTGCAATAACTACAAGTACTAATTGCTTTAAAAATATAATTGGCACATGGAAAATGCCGGATTATATTCTTTCTTATTCTTTCTAGTGTCACAGATATCAGATTAAACCAGAGTCCTAGAGGAACACTCCCCCTCCCCCCCCCAACAAAGATAAAGCTTCCAATAATGATGATTGTTTACTTTCTTTATCTTATTGTTTTCCCCCCCACAAAGATAAAGCTTCCAATAATGATGATTGTTTACTTTCTTTATCTTATTGTTTTTTGCTGTGCAATAACTACGAGTATAAATTACTTTTAGAAATCCATTTGGCACATGGAAAATGCCTTATTACTTTTTATCTTTTTCTTTCTATAGTGTCTCAGATCAGATTAGATCATTAGACCAACCACCTCAATGTATTGTAAGAACACTCTTGTGACAGTTAATAGTTGCTAGAGAGGCTAAGTATATAGTTAATTAAGTTATTGGGTCTATTTGTAATATGGGTCCAATTGTGTCTTAACCCATTAGGGTTTTGCTTGAGTCCGTACACTCCGCCTTTTTGTTATTTGTGAGTAGGGAAAAATCCCTTGTATATGTTTCTTATAGATTGATGGGCAGCCCCCCTCTCCTATATATAGGATAAGAGGGAAGTGTGATGGACGACACTAAAATGTGATGGAAAACAAAAGGCATGACAGAAACAAGTGTGCCCCCACCTCGACCCCAGCCTTGTGGTGATTCATGTTGCCGCATCCATTGCCCCCTGCTACCCCCATCCATACTGCTACCACCATAATTACTACTACACCTACTGCTTCCTTGCTCCTTTGGCGTGATAATTTATTTTTCCACTAAGGCTTGTGTGCGTGAAAGCACAATAGAGCCTCTCAAGCACTAACAATATTGGCTAAAACACAGAACTACAATGGAGGGTATGGATGCACATGTTGGTTTCTAGGAAATAAGGACACTTCCCAAAGGTTGTCATGTCCATGTCAGACAAGTGTTCAACACGGACATGTCGTAGACACATGGAGGACACGGCTCTGGCGTGTCCAGCTTCAAAAAAAAATTATTTGCAAGCTGGATACGGCGTGGACACATCCGGGACACGCATCACCTAGCCCACATAAGACCTCGCAAAAAAGAAAAGAGAAAATAACACCAAAATCCCTAGACTCCTCAACCAAACCCCAACTCCTTACCAAAACCCTCATCCTTTCCCTAGAGAGGTGAGAAACAAGCCTCCCCCTCTCATTGATGTTGTCCCCGAGAGAAAGCATAAACCATCTCTAGCAGCAGTTGTTGCAAGTATTAGCTAGATATTGGAGCCGCTGCAAGCAGCCACTACAAGGAGATAGAGCAGGTTTTGCAACAGCAACCACTAGGCATTGAGGCCGCCACAAGCAGCAGCCATTTACAGCAAGAGCTGTCAATACCTAGAGCAGCCACAAACAGCAACTTTCTTACCCTCTAGGAAACTCCTTCCCTATCCTTCCTCTACATTTCCTTCTCTCGTTCCTTTGCACCCTCCTCTTCCTCCTACTTCAATGGTTCTCTAATGTGTACACTCTGCCACCCGCCTCTTCTTCCTACTCTGACGAAAAATCCCCTCCCTTCTTTTCCTCCTTTTAACATGCAGTCCTCAAGTTTTACTTTTGTTACTTTTGTCCCTTCTCTCTACCCTTCTCCTACATGACTAGTAAATGTGTTAACCTCCTCTTGCTTCACCACCACCAATACACATCTCCCCCCCCATCACTATTGCTTTCCATCCTTTTCCTTATACTCCACTCATCCATTAGTATTGTAACTAAAAAACTATTAGTGTTTGTAATTAATTTCTATTGATTTTTCTATAGACCATTCTTGGATATTATAATATATCATTTTGTACGTTAAATTCGACATATATTAAGCATAGTGAGTTTGAATGTGCTCCCACCTACATGCCTAACCGCTAACGGAGGCCCGTCCTAATACAGTCCTCCTAGATGTATGTATCTTTCTCATTCCCCGTTGTCCTTGCTTGGCTAGCTCGAAGTCATGTAAGATGAAAAAGAGGATTGCTACCATAACTGCGGAAGAAGGAAAGCGGATCAAGACAAGTCGATAGACAAAGCAGACAACCCGGGACTCTATGGCACTTGTGATGAAGGTTTTCTAGCACTGAAGGTCTTCAGACCAGAGTGATTGGTGCCTATGAAACTGTAACCCCAATCTGATGTGGTCGAAAAAAAGGGAATGAACTGTACACATGTGAATATAATGTGTGATATTTTGGTGATCTTTGTTTGTGCTTGTCATTGAGAATGATGGACCTTGTCTTTTACAAACCAATTATATGCATATACATGTACAAAACTGTCGGAATCAGGTAAATATATTCTGACTCCTTAAAAATATAGGGGGTCAAGAGTTACATATAGCCCAGTGCTATACCACAAGGACAACTACAACTCACTCTTCTATCTAATGTGAAGCTTCCACTTTACACATTTACAAATTTTTACTGCAATACATCTTGCATTAGTGATTGTACCTCGATGTCTCCTAGCATTCCTTTCCCCTCATATATGGTAGCATAGTGCAGCAAATAAAATCTTCTTTCTATCACCATTCATGCATCTTGTCAGCATTCTTCTTGGGTCTTCCGCCAACTGAAGTTGCATTTAGAAATCATTGCATATCAGGTTCCGAACCTCTTTTGTGAAGTTGCAGCCACCCACTAGATGGTTATGGAATTCCTCAGCCTGTTTGCAAAGAATGCACAGTGTGGAGACATCATAGTTTCATCATTAATACCCTATCAAGTGTGGCAAGCACACAATGTAGAATTGTACATACACACATACTCCATTTTGGGACATGGACACCATCCCAAATCTACTGCATATGCGTGTCTTTTCCAACCCTTGTGCATGTCACTTCCCATAGATTTGTCCTTGCGTCCTTGAGTCTCCATCTCTCCATGTCGTGAACCTCAAACAAGTGTCTAACTTATTGTCATACCTCTGCCATAACATGAATGGTGCATGAGTATCTCTCTCTTGTCCTCGGCTTGAAGTCCGGCCCTCTTGGATATCTCTCTCATCCATTTCCACCAAGTGGAGGTGCCTTCTTAATAGATAATTATTCTCTAGGTGTTTTTAAATTCAGACCTCACTTCATCTTTTAGAAGAGCCACTCTTGCATATCTCATGGGAAGATATTCACTTGTCCATAAAAAATTTCTCATCTTCATCTCCATTCTATCCAGGACCAAGCCGAGAATCTCCCCTTGAAGTACCCAGAAGATAAGAAGCTCTTCTATAGCAGCCCATATGTGTTGGCTACTTCTTAATCATTTCTTTCAGCCTATCCATGCAAACCGCAAATTCTTTCACCTGTAGATTACTCCTAGCCAAAGGAAAGCCCAGATATTTTGTAGGAAACTTCCCTTTCTCCACTTCTATTGCCTCTTTTAATTTGTCTTCCACTTGGTAACAATTTTTGGATAGAAGAGATGTGTTTTATTTGTATTCACACACAACCATGTCTGCTCTCCAAACACCCTAAACAAAGATTGCAAATTCCAGCGTGTTCTGTTTGGCTTTAAGAAAGACCAACACATCATCAACAAAAATCAGGTGGGTCATGCCATGGACTGTGTAGGGCTTGATCTCCTTCTTTATTTCCGCAACCTGTATTTTCTATGAAAATTACTCCATAAGTATCACAAAGAGAAGAGGAGATAGGGGGTCCCCTTGGCGCAGGCCATTACCTCCTCTGAACATACTTGCAGATGTGTCATTGATCAGGATAGAAAAACTAGTAGTCTTAACACACTGCGTCATCCAGCCGATCCACTATTCATCAAAACCCATTTGCTTCATAATCCACCACAATTTATCCATATACACTGTCATATGCTTTAGAGATATCCAACTTTAGACAGACTTTCCTACTCTCCCTCATGACATTATAGTCCAACAAGAACTCTCCCATTAACAGAGCACAGTCACTAATGCTTCTCCCGTCACAAAGGCTCCTTGATTTACATAAATGAGATAAGGAAGAACAATCTTTAGTCTAACAGCCAAAATCTTTGCAATGGTTTTATATTGTACCGAACAGCAAGCAATAGGTCCAAAATCAGCAAGAGAAGACGTCACCTTTTTCTTGGGAATATGTACCAGGAAAGAATGATTAATTTGTCTAACCATGTTACCTTCCTTAAGAAACCAGCTGACATATGCAATTAAGTCTTCCTTGATGATGTCCCATGTCTTCTTGAAGAACAAAGCATTGAAGTCATCTGATCCAGCTGACTTGTTGTGGCCAATACTCCATACTGCCTCTTTGACTTCTTGTTCATTAGTCTCCCTCGTGAGAATGTTGTTGTGCATACTTGACAGCTTGAACTTACACTCTATCTCCTCTTCTATTGTTATCAAAACATTTGTTATACAATGCAGTATAGAAGTTTACGGCTTGTTCTTCTAAATCCTCTTGCTTGTTGACCATTATCCCCTCTGTATCAATCAGCTCAGAAATGATATTGTTTGTCTCTCTTCTTTTGACGGTTGTATGGTACAGTTTGGTGTTCCTATCACCATCATCCATCCACTTCTCTTAGCTTCTCTGCCAGAAAACATTTTCCTCCGCTTTCTTTAAATCCTCCAACATCCCTTTTAGCTCTCTATCCTTCTCTATCAGATCAGCATTAAGTGGGTTAGATAGAAGCTTTTCTCTGACTTCTTTACATTCTCTTTTTGTTACTAAAATTAGATTTGGGATATTCACTTCAGCTTTGGCCCATCTTTTAATTGCAGCCTTGGTACTTGTCAGCTTCTTTGCAAAGATATACATCTGGTTTTCTGTCATATGCATGACACATCCTTCTTTAACAACATCATTAACACATTTCCATGCCCAGTAGTTTAAGAATCTAAAAGGTTTTTTTAGCTTCTTTTCTGTAATTTGAACTGAGATAAGAGTATGGTCACTCAATTCAGATCCTCCTGCTTTTACCTACACATTAGGAAAGATTTGCAGCCATTCATCATTCATCAGTGCCCTATTCAGCTTGCTTGCTATCCTATGCTTTGGTTCCCACTCATTATTCCAAGTGGAGATATCCCCTCCTATCATTAGTAATTCAAACAGACTGGCTTTGTCAATGGTATGATTGAAAGCATCCATCTCCGTATTCAACCTGACCTCCTTCCTTTTTTCTCTACTTGTAGACAAACACTATTGAAGTCCCCAATCACCAGCCACGGTAAATCTATATGTCTGGATTAAGCAATCAAGTTTTTCCATAGGTCCAGTCTGGACTTTGCATCATTGTGCCCATACGCTATTGTCACCCACATGTGTAAACCTCCATTATTTCTGCAATCAACGGTCACCTGCTGGTCTGGTATCTGTATCACTGACACCTGTCAAGCATTTGGTTTCCATGCCATACAGACTTTGGCCACCTCAACACACTCCACATTAGATACATGTTCTCATCCCTGCGAGAACAAATATCTAATACTATTCTTATTCTGCTCTTTTATTTGTCTCTACTAATGCAGCAATGACCACTAGCAGCAATCCAATCACGGATCTCCTTTTTATTCCTATCATACCCCCCTTTAATATTCCATAAAATCATGGACATATTAACGGGTTTTTTGAGATCTGGTTTGTCGTCCCAGCTCCTCGTTGTCCTTCCTTTTATCTTCTCTCTTTTCTTGTTGTGAAGTTCCTACCTCTTCATTGTCTGAGTCAGATAGAGCTTCAAAACTATTGGTTGTATCTAGTATGCTGCCCACTCCATGATTTTTGGGGATACCCGTCTTTTTCATGCTCTTTCTTTTTGTAGAGGACACAAACTTTCCCTCCTCCTGTGTTGTGTCTCCACTCGTGTTTGGCATGCTATCCACAGGGGGGTGACTTCCCCTTCCTCCTTTTGTTGTTCTTCATCTGTTGTAGCTTTGCATGCGTTCCTTGCCTTCGAGTCCCAGTGTTGCTGGATGGAACTACGGTCTCTGTCCTGGCCGGACTGCTACCCTTGTTACCCGCCTCCTTCTCCTTCCCATTGTTGTTGCCATCAACCAGGGTTGTTGTCTCTGTTGGGCGAGTCTTTTCTCTCCATTCTTTCTTGGTTGCTTGTCTTCTACAATGGTCTTAACGTCTCTTGCTTCCCAATTCTCATCAGAGGTCTGAATGCTTGACAGAAGCTACACTGTGGTGGCTGATAATCGTATTGAACCTGCACTGGTATGGGCTCACGTCCACGCACATTGAGCCAAACCATCTTCGTTAGAACCTCCTTCGCCCTCAACTCCACCAGGGCCCTAGCTTCATCCTCCTCAAGTGATCGCTCATCAATATGTAGAACTTTGTCGACACCGGCGGAAATGGTGCATGTAGCCCGCCTGGTTCACGATCTGCCAAAAGATTTTAGCATTATCCAAGCAGGGACAATGACACACATCACGTTTCAGTTCATCCCCATGTTGGTAGTCCTTGGCCACCACCAATTGCCCATTGAACCATCACGGCCCAAGGTCTAGGACTGTCTACTTGTCCGCTGCAGTGGAAAAGCTAAATAAAAATATCCCCTTCTCCCTTGATAGCAATTCATACGAACCCTTAGGCCTCCATGTTTGATGGACATGTACAAAACTATGTATGCATGTGTGTATATATAAATATATATGTTGTCGTTTCCAACACTATGTCTGTGTCTTGTATCTTTTCAAAATCACCATGTCCAGTGTTTGTGCATGTATTTGTATCCATATATGTGCTTCTTAGGTTGGTATCCTTGTATATGATTCTTCCATTAAGTGGCATATTTCCAAGATGTAGGTTAGTTCATCCTCTAGAATCATCATATAGCTTCTTCTTTTTCGGGGGGGGGGGGGGGGGGGGCTCTACTCCAAACCCCGCGAGGGGCAACCTCCCCTCGACTCCCGCCCACTGAGGGGACCTCCTTACTGGGGGGGTACAAACCCCCTCACAGTGCTACAACCAATTTTCTAAGGTGTTCCTTTACCAATGCCACCCCAACCATTGTTCTCAATGGTTGGTGTGTGGGGGAGATATAGAAGAGAGATGACGAGATGAACTTCACGAGAAAAAAGAGCACAAAAGATGGATGGATAATAGAGAGGAAGATTTGTTTGTTTGCTCATGTAACCTCTACTTGGTTATTCGAGTGGGTTTTCGGAGTAACATCTTTAGCTTACTTTCTTGCATTTTACATATTTATTCTTTAGAGAGATGTCATCAGGTTCTGTTGTCTTTTCTACTTGTCCGTGTTGACACTTTGCTACTTGTCTGCACTTGTATGCGGGTTGACTTTCTACTTTATGTTTGTGCTTTGTTGTGCTCGTTGACGACTCTACGTGTGGACCAGCATTCTCTAGACTTTTACTACATGTGGCCCAACACACTCGAGTACTTGACGACACTTACGACTATGACGGTGTCACCTGCTAAGGTTTTGTAGCTATATACTGTTGCTCTAAAGAGTGCTCATGCTCAATTGAAGCTTTCTTGTTACATGCCTATTGTTGTGTGATATGTGGATGCTCTCCTTCCAATGGCCTATTATGTTGATTGCAAGCTATGGTTATATGCTTCATCTTCGACTTCAATGGTGATATATTGTTGTTATGCATCATGTGTTGTTTCTATCGAGCTTCTTTTACATTTCCCCATGCATCATGAAGTTTTCTTCTGTAACTACATATTGCTCATGATCTTCTATCCATACAGTGTCATTCTTGGTACTTTCGAGTTATCTATTCTTTTGTGTATTTGCACGATCTGTGTATTTGTACTTTGTTTGCACGTTGACTCTTCATCAATGCATATTCATTCTAATTTTAGTTGCTTTTTGGTCCAGTTTTGCATTCGTCTCCATCACTTTACTTTGGAACTAGCTTACATTTAGGTTTTCTTAAATTTAAGTTAATTTGTAGGATTTTGAGCTCAATTCCTAATTTTCATAGCAAGTTTGAACTCCATATTGGTGGTCCCGCTAACCGATTAGCGGGCACAAGAAATTTTGAATAAATGGACCATATTTCTGTTGCGCCCCTTCATCGATTGATGCATGTCCCCACGATACAATCCAGTAGCCCCCCCCTTCCGAGGTGGGTTTGCATCACTCTGTCATACCATCGGTTGACAACCGATGGAAGCTATTCTGTTGGTTTGCTCACTCTGCCAAACCATCAATTTGCTCACTCTACCCTATTGTTGGTTGACAACTGATGGAAGCCCTGCGCTACCTTGTCGGTGGTTGTCTTCCGACAGAACTTCAACGCATATGTCTACTGATGACAGACAGTCGATGGGAACCCTATGCGCCTCAACTGAGGAAAATGTTTGCATGTGCCTACCGATGATCGCCTTTTGATGGAAGTCCAACGCCTGCTTACTGATGGAAGTCCAATGCCCACCTACCGGTGATCGCCCTCTAATGGTTGTTTTGCACTCGCACCTTCCAATGATACTCTTGGTCAACAAACAATGGAGACTATGTGTCCCCTTCCGACGGTGGTTCTGCCCTCAACTACCGATGGTCATCCTGACCCTTCGTCTGACCCTTCATCTAGCAATGGTCATCCTGTCCTTCGTCTAATGATAGAAATATTCAATGTCGCATGTCCATGGCGACCAAGACTCAACTGTAAGGCGGCTATGAAATGCTTCAAACCCTAGCTTCCACCTATAAATACAAGGCCACAACCTCCAAAAAGATATCCATTCTCGACGTCGTTAGGTTGTTGCAATCCACACTCTGCTTTTATCTCCTTCGGTTGTTTCGTGGATTGATAACCTATCAACAGAAGAAACTTCCACCTCCGTTAAGGCTTGAAGGTTTTGACCTCAAAAGAGACTCTACCAATGACGTCCTCATTTCATCGGTTGACAAGTACCTTCCGCCCATTGTCGTTTTGCTCACTCTTCTTCTGTGACGATAGACCTAGTTCTTGAAGAAGGAAGAACAACGCCCCAAGTCCACTTCTAATGAATGTCCAGGGGTAGACCTGCTATTGCATTGCCAACCATCAATCTCCAGCAGAAAGTCAAGCTTCCGCACACCATGGCTCTATTTTTGTCTTCTATTGTGATGATGACTTTCTTCCTCTCTTCCGCTATTAACCTTGTTGTTTAATGCGCGAGTTGTCCTCTCACTAGGGTACGGGGAGTAGCTCTGCTACCCAATATTATTCTCTATATTGCATCTATTCTTGTATAAATCATTGTGCTTAAAATCAGTAGTTTTCATGCTTGTATTCTTGTCTTATCATCAATATTACATGTTTATCAGATCTCGAGTGTAGAGAACTTTGAACCTAGATCGAGGATTTCGATTGGCGTCTCTGTTAATTTCTTAATGAAAATTTTGAATAGATGTTTTCCGAGGTGATAGATGTATGATCTCTACATAACGCGATGGCAAGCTTGGAGTGATATTTGTCTGAGTTTTAATTCTAACGAAGAAAAGGGGGTTTACCTAGATTCAACATATGTATTTTCATGCTTACTACGATGCAAAGAGAGAGGAAATGACAAGTAGTGGTGGTGAAACCCATTCCACCCTAGTGTCTCCATCACTCGATAGATCTAGACTTTAATCCTGCAATTTAATTCCTGCAACCTTAGTATAATCAACCAATCATATTTTTGTGCTAAATATTAGTTCTTGCCTGGTTAATGTGATCATATAACTCTTAAAAATATTGTCATTTGGGTTCGAACCTGGACTATATTGCGATAAGATCCGCCCGCTTGCGGGTTGGATTATCATACACTTAGTTAAGGTAAACTCTAGGGATTTCATCCCTAGTGAATTTTCTCGTGCGATAAATAACACATCAACTCTCTACTTGTTCATGCTTTTGTATGCAAGTCGACTATTGCATGTCTGTGATCCAACATTATCTAGATCGCGACCCAACACCCTTTAGATTGTGACATCAATGACTAAAACGGAGAGCATTGTGCACATGTTGCTATATACTTCTCCAAATGCTACTTTACTTATTTGGGTTGCGCTTCTGCTATCCACCTTGGCATGATTTTCTTCATGCTACCTATTTTGTTGTCATGTGCTTCAAGGGTAGTCGGCTTCTCTGCTACTACCTTCACACTATCTACTTCACAGACGAGAAGACTTGCTTGCTGCGTGCTTTATGTTATCTTCTTAAGAGGGAGTTGAGCATTTGTATTATGGAATTGTAGGGGAGATCAAATATTTTATATCGAGTTTTGTTATCTTGTAAATAGTTCTTTTAAGTCTATCTTGGCAAACTGGACACTTGTTTCACCCATGCTCCAGCTTAAGGGGGAGTTTTGAGAGTTATTTAGTTAATGGTTTTATTATTTAGTTAGCACATGGGTCCAAGTGTTTTGGCCAATAGGGTTATGTCCAGGTATGTAATTGACCCTCTCTCCTATATATAGTAGGATTTCTCTAATGCAAAATATCTACCTATCTTTTATTTACTTTCTGACATGGCTTCAAAAACTAAGATATCTAGGAGTTTTTTATAGGAAGGAGGGCTGCCTATCTTCGATTTACTTTCTGACATGAGTTACTCATTCCAGCTACATCACCTTTGCTGCTAAGATTAATGTGTGCTAATGTTTTGGCCGTTGACTATTAGTATCTTTTGTGTGCCAGCACTCTTTGGTATGCCTGTGTTCCAGCACTCTCTAGTTTGCATCATCATGATGGCGACTGAGATGAAGACCCTGATGTCTGTCAGTTGTTGTTTACTACTGTTCCAGATGCCACTTCTTTTTTATCAAAAAACTCATGCTACTTGCCCACGTACCCGTTTCATTTTATATCCTCGAGGGGGAATATTTGGGTGTCGAGTGCTTGATTGTAATATGAGAGGAAGAAATATTCTTTTATGGGCTTGGCTTATCTTTTTTATTCTAGTTTTTTGTTTTAATCTATATGTTTGCAAATTGACTTGGGATTCACGGTGAGTGTTAGAGAAGTATTTCATTAATTAAATTATGGCATCTATCTGTAATATGGGCCCAATTGTTCTTGACACATTAGGGTTTTGCTTGAGCCTTAACAGTAACCAACATTCCTGTCTTTCATAAGAGGATAAAGCATACAAAGCGTGCCTACTTTCTTACGTTGTGTTTGTCAAAACATATGCAGCTATCTCACGGCTGCCAAAGGGTGGTAACAGCACAAGAATTTCGAGCAATTGGAATCCCGATTTGCCAATCGCCATTCACCACTGTAAAGCATAAAAATATGTTTACCACGGTTGACTAAGTAATTTGGCCTTTCAGGTACGACAGAATCACGCTGCCTGCAATTAGCCATCATTTCACGGTTGCCTGGCTGTAGTAAGATGTTGTGAAAAAAGAAGATTTTTACTCAACGGAAATCACAAGGGAAAGCCGCAAAGGTGCAAACCCTTCCAAAAAGCTGTCATGGAAATGGGTTCATCATATATGTAACAGTTTGGACATGATTGATATGTATGCTCCAACTTGAAGGAGATTTAGGCAGTTTGCTTAATATTTTGATATGTTTTATTTTCCTTTTCCCTGTTCCCTGTACACAGCCTGCCATGTGAGTGAGGTTGTGTCACAAGGGGATCATTGTGCCTCACTGATAACCAGTACCTCATTAGATAAAACAGACATGGAGTACTCATTATAGCAACTAGGGCAGGCCCTGTGGAAAGCAGAAACTGAGCAAGATGCTGATATTCTGGCAAAGCATTATAACAATTGATTTTACCGTGTCATCCAATGCAAACGGGCTAGTCATGTAACATTCAGTGATATTTTAAGATGAGAGTTTGGGTACTGATTTATGTACTAATCGTATACTTGTCTCATTCCCCTTTCCAATAGCTTCAAAAAGAAACTGGACTTTTGCAATTCAGCCAGTTACATGGTATTGATAGAACTGTGGTGGTTTAGATATATAAGTTGTAAATATTTTCATATTGACCGGAGAGGACACAATAAATAGATTCATTTTACAAAAAACAAAATAAAAGGAACAATGGGCCCATGACCTATTATGGAGAGACTGGTCTCTTCTGATTTAATAGGGAAAAAAATAATATATAAAGATGACAATTCATACCAGTAACCCCAGGATCTTAAGAAAAAGTCAGGATATATAAAGATGAGATCAGTAACCTCAGGATCTTAAAAAAAAGTCACCTCCTAAATCACCCAACCCAATACCTCGATCATATAAAAAATGACACTTTTGAGGGCTGCCCTTCCAAAAGAAACGGAGCTGGAAATTTATAGCGATTTCTTCCCTTGTGCATTTTCCACAACAAACCAGCCAGAAGGACATTAATCGGGCCTTCTCTAAAGTTGGTCACCACCACAGACTAGCTTCTAACATCCCAAGGAAGTTGAATAGGCCAAAAAAAAAACTCTCAAATAGGGTCACCCGCATAGCACTCATGATGCCACATTTTCAGAACAAATGATCTGTTCTTAGCAAAAGCAATGCAAGAGTTACAATAGAGTCCCTGGGCTGCAAAATTAAAAAGAGTTGGAAAGGTAGGATGCCATATAACCTTGTCAAAGTGGACACTATCACTGTGTCCCCCGACAGACCACAGCTTCAATCATATTGGATGCACAGAACCATAGAGCATTCTCCATGTGAATATAAAGCTGCATTCTAAGAATTAGCTTGAGTAGAGGCTTTCATAATCCCAACTACTCCTCATGCAACACCTATGGAAAAGACAGAAGCCATGTGTACAAAGCAGTCTGCGACTGCAGCATCATACGGTGTAAGAATCTAGAACAAGAAAATTCTCTGCAAGGTGTGTATCCCCAGACCAGTCCTAGCTTGGTTTACTCAGATGTGAGGAAGCAACCTCCTATCAATCAACCTGACCAGAGATGCTAGGAACCAATTTTTACAAATAGTTATAGAACCAATCATCGGCCTCATCATCATCTAAGTCTCAATCCCAACCATGGTGGGGTCGGCTACATGGCTCCTTCCTTTCCAATCAGCTCTGTTATGGGTCATGCTCTGATCAAGATGTAAAGATTCAATATCCCTCTTTATAAGCTCTACCCAAGTTCATTTAGGACTGCCTCTTCTTCTTTTAACTATGTTTGACTCAATAGCACATTAGTCAGCCTACATTGCACATGTTCATACCAGCCAGACGGTTCAAATAGAACCAAAAGTGGGAAAATTGCAGGGTCATTTGAAACTTCTAAGGGAACAGAAACTCTCCTCTGTAATCCGTTTATCACTAACTTCAGTTAAAATGGTGTGTGTATTTTTCAGTTTTTCATTTTGTCCTGGAAAACTCCTCCGGAGCTTGGTGTATCCAACTTTATTCAGTTTTTCATTGGCTAGTTGACAGAGAAAGACAAAGAATGGTGCCTAAAGTCACAGAAAATTTGAAAACCGATCTAACAATCTGCTGTTACGAAATGTAAATGATGATGTCTAGAAATGGAATCCTGAAACATGCTCCAACAGGTTACACCTAATCTAAGAGGTGCATTTTGTAAAATCTAGATGCATACCATTAGTGCACGGCTTCGAGAGCGCGGAAGCTCTTGAATATATCGCTCAAATGCCTCCAACCTCACTTTGCCTTTAACTTCTATATCTTGAGACCACTTGATTTCAGATGCTCTTTCACCACTGCAACATAAAAAGTTAACTTTGTATGCAGCATAACACAGACACGGACTTAAGCAATGGGGAAAAATTATGTTGTCATAACAACTAAGAAGTGTCTCTGCCAAGAGCATCTGCAATTGAGACAGGCATACAAAGTGACATCTTTAACAGCAAAAACTGAGATCTTGCCTAACAATTGACTAAGACAGACGATACTTCAGATGAAAATCACAGATAACTGCAATTCTGGTAGCAATTGGTTTAAAACTTTAGGAGTAATGGGTTCAAGTCCTTGGGAGTTTGGTGATATGAACCTCACAAACTTGGAGAGGGACATTATACTAAAAAAACAAATCCTAAAATATCCATTATCAAACAAGAAACTCTATAAAATAGTAAATCCGTCAAATAATGGACATTTTAGTACTGCTTTTAAAACAGAGTACCTAATCTTTACAGATGATACGTGACAGCTAACATGGTATGTCTCTTGCAAACCTACACTTAGTACTATGATTCAATTCCTGCAAACATAACAGTGAATTTTTTAGTGTCAAACTTCCTCGATACCCAAGTATTCCTCGAACTTTAAAACACAAAGATATATAGGCAAGATCACAGAAAAGGCTAAGAAACCACCACGATTTTGAGTTTGACTGTTTGTTGTTCCATGTGTCTTTTTTAGTTGTGTCTTTTTTAGTTGCTATCTAGGAAGCACAGACACGAACACGGATATGGACACAAGACATGGCAATTTCCAAAAATGTATGTATGTATGTATGTATGTATGTATGTATGTATCTATATGTATGTATGTATGTATCTATATGTATGTATATATATATATATATATATATATATATATATATATATATATATATATATATATATATATATATATATATATGTATGTATATATGTATGTATATATATATATGTATGTATGTATGTATATATATATATATATATATATATATATATATATATATATGTATGTATATATATATATATGTATGTATATATATATATGTATGTATATATATATATATACATATATATATATATATATATATTGAGAGAGAGAGAGAAAGTTATTACTATATGCAGTTCGGTTTACATCATATACGTACATCATCATCATCATCATCATCAACTAAGCCTCAATCCCAACTATGTTGGGGTCGGCTACATGGATCCTTCTTTTCCATTCAGCTCTATCATGGGTCATATTCTGGTTGAGATGTAGAGATTCAAAATCTCTCTTTATAAGCTCTTCCCATGTTCATTTAGGCCTTCCTCTTCTTCTATTAATTGTGCTTGCCTCAATAGTATTGCTTCGTATAGGCGCATTAGTCGGTCTGCGTTGAAAATGTCCATACCATCTGAGTCGACCTTCGCGCAACTTGTCCCCAATGCTCGTCACCCCCACTTTATTCTTGATATAGTCATTTCTCAAGCGATCTTTTCTTGTCTTCCCACACATCCATCTCAACATACGCATTTCAACCACGTTCATCTTGTTGAGTCCTTGTTTCTTCACCGCACAACATTCACTCCCATAGAGCATGGCTGGCCGTATAGCAAGTTTTATAAAACTTGCTTTTTAGCCTGAGAGGGATCTTCCAATCACATAATACTCCAGTTGCACTCCTCCATTTCACCATCCTACTGTGATCCTATGACAAACGTCATTTTGGACATCGCCATTTGTTTGAATGATAGAGCCCAAGTAACGAAATTTATCACATTTTGGTATATCTACTCCGTCCAACTTGGCTCCACCATTCACACTGTGGGATTGGCTGAAATTGCAATGCATATACTCAGTTTTGCTCCTACTAATCATCAATCCATTTGATTCCAATGCCTTTCTCCAAAGTTCAAATTTATCATTCAAACCATCTTTAGTTTCGTCAATCAATATAATATCATCAGCAAATAACATACACCAAGGAACATCATCCCGAACATTCTTTGTCAACTCATCCATAACAAGAACGAACAGATATGGGCTGAGTGTGGATCCTTGGTCTACCCTAACTGTGATGGGAAATGTCGGTGTCTCTCCTCCAGGAGTCTTCACACTTGCAGTAGAGCTACCATACATGTCTTTAATCAAGTCAATATATTGGATTGGCACGCCCTTTTTCCTCAAAACCATCCACAACACTTCTCTGGGTACTCGATCATAAGCCTTTTCCAAATTGATAAAAACCATGTGAAGATCTCTTTTTCTTTCCCTATACTTCTCCATAAGCCTCCTTATCATAAAAATAGTATTTGTTGTTGACCTACCAAGCATGAAACCAAATTGGTTGTTTGATATATGAGTTATAGATCTTAGCCTCTGCTCAATAATCATCTCCCAAAGCTTCATTGTGTGACTCATCAACTTGATACCTCTGTAATTTGTGCAGCTTTGAACATCACCTTTGTTCTTGTAGATGGGGACTATAGTACTATTTCTCCACTCATGCAACATGTTCTTTGTCTTCATGATTTTGTTAAATAACTTTTTTAACCACAGAACTCCGTCCCCCATACTCTTCCATACATCAATGGGAATACCGCCTGGTCCGCATACCTTTCACATTTTCATCTTTTTCAAGGCATTCTTGACCTCAAAATGTGAAACTCGTCGTGTGTAAATGATATCTCTTGTATCCCTGTCACACGAGTCTCTAACATTATTTACAGTATCTCCGTTGAAAAGCTTATGGAAGTAATTTCTCCATTGGTTCTTGATATCATCGTCCTTTACCAGCACTCTACCATCTTCATTCTTGATGCATTTTACTTGACTCAAGTCTCTTCCTTTCCTTTCTGTTATACGAGCCATTTTATATATATCTTTTCCCCTTCTCTAGTGTCCAGCTTCTTATAAATATCATCAAAGTATCTTTTACATCATATATGTACATGAAAGAAAAAAATTCGACATACAACCCATCCCAGAAAGTGAGACTACTGAGACATTCTAGACTAAGTTATTCTAATAGCATCTTTTTCATCATGACCTCACCATTGGATGTCATTATACCCCAAATGTTAAACACCTCAAAAACGTAGCCTAAGAACTGATCTCCTTAAAACCCAATCAAACTTTGAGCCATCAGTCTTTTGAGTCCTTTCAATTCAAGAACCATGATTTTATGAGCTTTTGAAAGTTGAAACTCCAATCAACATTTCCACCACTTTTCTCTCCAAAACCCTAACTCTCCCGCTTTTTCTAGAATTTCATCTTTGAGGTGAAAGACGAATTATGGGAGCTACTAGGGTGTTAGGTTACTGATATAGATCAATTGAGGTGCTTAGAACCATAGTGACAAGTTTGAGATTCGACAACTTTTCGACTGCCCGGAAAAAATCGAAATTCGGAAAAAATCAAAAAAAGTCATGAAAAAATCGATATATTTCGGTCAAAGTTCGGTCAACTATTCAAAAATAATCGAGAATAATTCGGCTATATATATACATATATACACATACATATATATACATACATATATGTATGCATATAGACATATATATGTATGTATATATATACATACATATCAGAAAAAAATGTAACTACTAAGGTCACTAGACATTCAATCTTATTGAGTGAAAAAAGTAGTAAAAGAATTAAAGAATAGTTGAATAATAACAATGGACTGTCGGGAGAGTTGGGGATGGAGGTTTAGTGTATATTAGGAGTTCTCCGTACATGGTTTGGTAAAAAAAGAGCAAACGACTTAAAAGAGAAAAATCGTGAAAAAACGTGAAAAGTCACGAAGAATCGTGAAAAACCGTACAAATCGTGAAAAAGCGGAAAAAAATCGTGAAAAGTCACGAAAAATCGATGACTGACGTATTTATCGCGGTGAAAATTCGAGAGCCTATAAAATCGTGAAAAATCACCGATTTTTCTTAAAATTCGGAGACTTTTGCTACTATGCTTGGAACGATTAACGAACAAGTCTCACACTATATTTTTATATTTCAACATTAAGTGTCATCAGTCGAGTTGTTCCTATCATGAAATTCAAACGACGAAGATGTATGTGGTCACTCAAATATGCTTCAAAATTGTGAAAATTTAATATGTTATCTTATACGGAGTTTTCATGCTACTGTTAAAATTTCAACCCAATTGGATACATCAATAAATAAATAAAAATCAGATACCACACTGCTATACTCCAACCTGTATAGCATGGTCGGTTGAGTTTATCCCGGGGCTCAGCCGACCAACGAGTCCAAACAATACAATATTTTAGAATTTTTCAATAAACACTTATATTTGAGTTGTCCAAACTCTATACAATATTCAAAAAATCTGAGTTACGTACAAAAATACTAAAAAACATTTACTATACCACTGTACTTATCACATTATTGATTCATCTATCAAAATCCTAATTTCAACAACTAGGGTTTCTACTTGCCAAACCCTAATTATTCAAACAAAAATATGTTTATAGTGCCTAATCAAGTTCAAATTATCATAATTAAACTATCATCATTCATAAAGTTTAAACAAGGATGAATCTAGTAAATCACACAATCATCGAAGTAAACCCTAATTAATTGGCTAAGATGAAACTGTATTATTACAGTAACCAAGGTTTTAAAGTGTGAGGTGTATCCAGGCATTTTGTCTCCATGACGCAAGGCGTAAGCCTTGAGGCGGTACAGGTGTAAGCAGTGTTTTAAAAAGCGTGAAGCGAGAGACGTGGGGACAGCACCTTGTAGTGTGATTAAGCGGTCGTTTTTGAAAAAGCGGGTTCCTATATTCTTATATATTTTTATACAAAATTACACATTTGTATATAAAAATATATTTCTATGGAACTTTTATACATATCTAATCAGCAAAGCAGTAATTAAAACTAAGTATTATTCAATACTTTGCTACTAATCAATATTTTTAATCACCAAAACAAAACAATAATTGTAAATAACCAACTATGAATTTATTATTAAACTCTAAACGACTAATCAGTATTACTAATAGGTAAAATAAGCAAGCATATCAGAAAATCGGTATTTAATTAAGCATTTATCAATACTTACCACCATTACCAAACAATATTTCTAATCATCAGCAAGCAAATCAGTAATTGTAAATAACCAAATATGAATTAATTATTAAGAACCTTACTACTAATCTGTACTATTTAATCAAATAATCACTACTGTGCCAAAAAAAAGTAATACTAATCAGTAATATCAATCAGTAATCAGTGAAAGCAGCAAGGAAATCAATAAAACTAATCATTCACTATAAGTATACTAGAGTAATATCCATTCAAGTATAAAATCAACAAAGAAATTCCAGTATCATGGCTCTAGGAGCCGATTTTTACTTAAGCGAGTCGAAGCGGATGCCTAAAACAGTTGTTAAAGCGGCCACTTAGGCGGGCTGAGCGGCCAAAAAGCGGATGCTTAATGGCCCAAGCGTCAGGCAGACGCCTAAGGCTGGATTAGAACGGCCAGGACCTATCAACGTCTAAGCGGCCACCTGGGCTGTTTTTTAATACAGTGGGTGTAAGCCTAAGATTGTACCGAGGTAGTTTATGTATATCTATAGTATACTAGAATAGAAAGAAGGAGTTTGTTCAACAAAGTACGAACATTTTACTGGCCAATTATATTGCTCTATTTCCAAAATAGTACACTCTCCTTGACTACGTCTCTTCTCTCCTTTAAAGGCTTTGTTATTTTTGTTAACACTTGTGCTCCATCCGGAAATTGTTGATTCCCACTACTTCTCAACTCCACACTCTCCCTCAGACTCCCATGATTTCAACCAATCCACACCTCAACACCAATACTTCCATTGAACAAAATCAACAATCCTCGTCTCACGTCTAAAACAAAATTGCCGCACCACTTATTTTTTGTCAAACAATATTTGAACAAAATCATGTTCAATCTCTTAATATGACAATCATGTATCTTTTCCTCCTTCCAGAGACAACTGATCACCACCCCTTCCCGTCCCACTCCTTTATAAATGACTCCTATGGTCATCAATCATCTCTCTCTTCCCTCATTCAGAAAGCCAAAATTTACAAGTAATTAACATGTTCCCACTTATTTGTTTTCATTAAAAAGAATTCAACAACTTTAATCTTGTCTCAAAAACAAAACCACCATGTCATCTATTTTTTAGACAAAATAATACATAACACTATCGCGTTTTCAATCTCTTAATATCTCTACTTTTTACATTTATAACTGGAAATGTAATAATCTCATTTACCATTATTTCTACCAACAATCACTCTTCAACGTTTCCAATAATCCCAACCCCCGCCTTATTATTCTCTTGCACTCATCTCCAGTACTAGATTTCTACTCTACCACTCCTCAAATCTCTCACATGTTTTCTTTGTCTTTCCTTCGCAACCTAATGCGATTCTCAATAACATTTTTGGTGTATATGATGGAGTATCTAACCAGCCCACCCCTAACCCTCACAATCTTCAATTTCCGTTTGTAGCAACAACATATATATTCACCTTTGTTTTTCTCTCTTTGTGCCACTCGGCTTATTTATCATCTAGTCACCAACCAATCACCCACAACATGCACTCTCTATCTCACTTTCCATAACAAATGTGAGCCCATCACAATGTTTTTTTCACTTTGTTATATCTCCTTATTATTATGATAATACCATCTATACTTATCTTTTCTATTATTAAGAAACGTATTTGTTGAACAAATTAAAAAGATGCTACTTTATTTTTGTAGAAAAAAAATTACCAATTAGATTGTAAGAGTTTCAAAATACCACACCCTCCTGAAGTCTCTCTCTCCTCCTCAGGTTTCTCATTCTCTTTATATAATATTTCAATGCATGTGATTGCGCCAATAACTCTTCCTAATTGCTTTTGCCACTCCCTCAATCTCACATCCACGTCCCAACCACTCCTTAAGCCTCATGTCTCCCAGGTAATTCATATCCCCCGTGTTGTAACGCAACCCTCCCTCATCGTCCCACTACCATATGCACCTTGTAACCTCCTCCAGCACTACTACTACTACACCCCTCCCCCTTCGTTATTCTCATTGTTTTCATGACTTCCTCTCCCGTCTAATCCCACACGCGCACCAATTGAAGTCTTTTGTTGATTCTCGTAGATCATGCCAACTCCAAATGGATTGGGAACTCCTTGGCTTCATCACCCATCCTTTTCCATCCAAAGCCGCCTGGAGACCCCTCTCTAGAGTACTCGTAAAGATAAATTTGGTTTCCGTTAGGGATTGAAGCCTGGTAAATGTTTATTGCTTGCTTGAGCTCTTTTTTCCTTCATTTTACTTTTCAATTCATCTTCAAACCTAGATTTTTCCTTAACGTTATGTCAGCACAAACATCACTATTCGCGTCCGCTACAACCCATCATCAACCCCGATTCCTCTACTATTTTTAAACTTTGTATTTGTTTGTCATGTGGTACTTTTGGATCTTTTTTCCACGTAGCATATGATAATTATTTCTAAAATGACTTAAGATCCCTCGATTGGATATGCAAGATCTAACCAATAATTGCTTTGCTTCTGCCAGATTGGCTGTTGAATGTACCATCATGATGTCGTCAGTTATTTTTCAAGCAAGGATAACTTGGGATAGTTTGTGTGAAGTATTCAGAGCACGCCAATGTCTCCGATAGCGCCAGGCTTCATGGAAGCCTCGGTAATTGCCTCTTTGCCATTTGTGCCGCCTGTGACTTATATCCAATATATTAAAAAACGGGAAGCGGGAGGCGTGCGGACGGGACCTTGTAGCCGCTCAAGCGGCAGGTGGGCGCTTAAGCGGGCGATTTTTGAAAAATCGGATGCTTAAACTCTTATATGTTTATATACAAAATTACATGTTTGTGTATATAAAAAATATATTTCTAAGGAAATCAGTAATACTAACCAGTAGTAACAATTACTAATGAACGAAATCTGCAAGAATATCAATAAAATCAGTAAAACCATTAGAAGTATAATAGAGTAATATGATATTTACTTGGATATATTACAGCAGTACCCTATTATATACAGCTTAGTAAGTAGGACTAGGTATATCATAGAACATTTAATGTATACAAGCTTCATATATTATACTACTTGGATTATATAATTAATTAACATTACATGCTTACAGCAGCATTTTTTTAAAAAAGCGGGAAAAAAGCGGGCAAAAAGCGAGAAAAAGCGGGTGAAGCGGGAAAAAAAGCGGGCGTTTTTTGAAAACCCGCTCAAGCGGGCGCTTAAGGGCGATATTAGGCGGATGGGCTTTGCTGCCCGCTTAAGCGGCCAGGCGGCCGTTTTTTTAATTCACTACTTATATCCCAAGAGATGAGCTTGGCTTTGTAGTAGTTGGGTTGGTGATTGCGTCCAACTTGGTGCTACATATCAACAGTTGCCCGACAAAAGAGTTATAAGAAGGAAATTAGGTAAACTTCAAAAACACATTCGACGCTTTGGAGCAGATCTAATCAATGCCAATGTCTCGCCTCAACCCAGGGTGTCGTCAAGCCCATCATCTACGGTCACTTCAAAGTATCCAACATCCTTCTCATTCAGTAGCCTTCTTCACTGACCCTGCCACCATCTTCTTTCTTCTTCGTCCTCCTTGCATTCATGCCTTGCCACTATTTGAGGTTTTCTTTCAGTTCTTAGATCATGGTGAGACGGTGTACCATCACAGGGAGATGACATCCATGTGACTACTTAAGTCAAGGGGATGCATGGGTACATGGCGTTGCAGCATATCTAAGATATTTGGCATGTTTCCTTTGGAAACGGAGTGCAAACATCGAACCCCTGGAGCTTTCAAATGGGGAGACTATTATGTGGACATGCCGAAGCCCATCAAGTGAAACATGTTGCTTTCCACACAGAAATTTATATCATTTGTTCTCCAACATACTACCCTACTTCTCCACTTTCACTGGGGCTTCTGGAGTTGACAGATACTGACAAAGGGCAGAAGCCCAATTGAGGGTGGGTTGTCGGCGTGGAGCGTCAACGAGGTGAGCTTGATCAGTTAAGATCGTATTATAGATATCTGTCAATTCAGCTCACATGATTTTTGTAAATATTGTTTACATAAATAATATCTGTTCGAATGTTTTTCATAAACCAAGTAATTGTTGGGTATGTCACGCTACTCATGTAGCTTGGTCGGACAATATCTTCACAATGCCCTTTATTGTAAGCTATCTTCAGAATGACTTTTACTATCAATTATTTACTGATGACATCATGTAGGATGTTTAAGAGAATGTTTTATAGTCACAACCATATGACAAGACACCATTGAAGGTTTAAGTATTTACCATGTGTTAGCGGAATACGTAAAACGGAACAGCCGCGATGTGTGTGTTGCGCAAGGCAACATGAGAGTTCCCAATAGGGCTCTCCTCTTTATTTATATAAAGGAGTAAATTGCACATAGGTACAGCAGTAATGAAAAATAGAAAATAAAGACATAAAGAAAGATATATTCACACTCCCCCTCAAGCTGGAGTGTACACATTGTGGATGCCCGGCTTGCCACATAAATTCTGGAACACTGTTGGACCTAATGGCTTTGTCAAGATGTCAGCTAATTGATCCTCAGACTTGACATATGGTGTCACAACATTGCCATTCTTTATCTGATCTCTGATGAAGTGACAGTCAACTTCTATATGCTTTGTACGCTCATAGAAGACAGGATTCCTGGCAATATGTATAGCAGATTGATTGTCACACTTGAGTGTCATGGGAGATTGAATCGAAATCTTCAACTCAGATAAGACAGATTTGATCCATTGTAATTCACAGCATGCATGTGCCATAGCACGGTATTCAGCTTCAGTACTAGACTGCGCTACCACCTGTTGTTTCTTGCTTTTCCAAGTGATCAAATGGTCACCAAGGAAAGTGCAGAAGCCAGAAGTAGATCTTCTATCAATCTGATTGCCAGCCCAATCTGCATCTGCATAACCTGTCAGAACCAAAGGTGATGAGGAGCTCTTTGGTTTGTAGTAAGTGATTCCCTTTCCAGGAGCACTTTTCAGATATCTCAGAATCCTGCATACAGCTGTCCAGTGTGACTGTCGTGGTGTGCACATATGTTGACTCACCACTCCTACAGCAAAAGAAATATCGGGTCTTGTTACAGTTAGATAGATTAACTTCCCAACTATTTTCCTGTAGTGTCCTGGATCTGAATACTTAGTGTCATCATCCATCTCCTTGGTGTGATAATCCATAGGAGTGGATACTGGCTTAGAATCAGTCATGCCTGTATCCTGTAGCAAGTCCAGCACATACTTCCTCTGAGATAGGTTTATACCTGCATGGGATCTAAGAACCTCAATCCCTAGAAAATATCTCAGTTTCCCCAGGTCCTTTGTGTGAAAGTGTTTTTGTAATCCTTCCTTCACACGTGATATACCTGTAGAATCGCTGCCAGTAATCACAATATCATCAACATAGACAGCAATAATGATAGACCCACAAGAAGAGTTTGAATAAAATAGAGAGTGATCAGTCATGGAACGAGAGAAACCCATCTGTAAAACAACAGCACTGAACTTGTCAAACCAAGCTCTAGGAGATTGCTTTAGCCCATATATAGCTTTCTTCAGTTTGCACACTTTCTGACACTCCCCCTGAGCAACAAAACCAGGTGGTTGCTCCATATATACCTCTTCTTGGAGATCACCATGAAGAAAAGCGTTCTTGACATCCAGCTGAAAAATAGGCCAGTCAAAGGTAGTAGCAAGTGATATAAGGATCCGTACAGAGTTCAAACGAGCAACTGGAGAAAAAGTCTCAAAGAAGTCAACTCCATATGTCTGTGTGTAGCCTTTTGCTACCAATCTAGCCTTCATCCTTTCAACGGAACCATCAGGGTTGTGTTTGACTGTGAAAACCCATCTGCAGCCCACAATTTTCTTTCCTGCAGGTAAGTCGACAAGATCCCATGTGCCATTGTCTAATAGAGCAGATATTTCCACCTGCATTGCCTGTTTCCAACCACTGTCCTTCATAGCATCTAAATGATTTCTTGGTGTCGTAATTGAGTCCATCCCAACAGCAAATGCACGAGCCTGTGTAGATAAGTGGGACAAACAACACACATTGGATATGGGATGTCTAATAGTACATGAACGAATACCTTTCCTGACAGCAATAGGAACATCAAGATCAGAAGCTTCTGCAGGAATCTCGTGAGTAGAAGACGATGGAGGAAGCTGAGAGACTGGTGTCGCTGCCTCATCTGGATTCTGTCTACCTCGCCTGTGATGCACCTGTGAATAGGGCTGAATGACAGGTGCATCATCATGTTGCATGTCCTGAATAATAATGGGTGGCACTCCCTCACTCGGCACATGTGGTGCCACTCGCTCACTTTGAATTGGGGGTGGCACTCTCTCACTCAATTGCTCCCCCTTGCTCATACAATTTGCAAAATATGGAGTGGTTTCATGAAAAGTGACATCCTTAGAAACAAACATACGACGCAAACTAGGACAATAACACTTGTAACCTTTACTCGTACCAGAGTACCCAAGGAACAAGGTTTTAACAGACCTAGGTGAAAGTTTGTCTTGTTTAGGATCAAAATTATGAACGAAGGATGTACAACCAAACACCCGAAGAGGAACATGAAAAGGTTGATCCATAAGGCGTAAAACAGAGAAGGGAGTGCGTCCATGCAAAACGGAGGAGGGCTGTCTATTAATCAAAAAACATGCGGTGAGAAGGGCTTCAGACCAGAACCGTTTAGGCACATTTGATTCACACATGAGGGATCGAGTAACATCCAAAAGATGGCGATTCTTTCTCTCAGCAACTCCATTCTGCATAGGGGTGTGAGGACAGGATGTATGATGAATCATCCCAACCGAACTACAAAATTCATTCATCGCTTTCTGAACATATTCGAGAGCATTGTCAGATTGAAAAGTCTTGATGTTGCAATTAAATTGAACTTGAATTTCTTTATGAAAATATTTAATGATGGAAAGCACAGACTCACGACTTTTCAACAAATAAATCCATGTCATGCGAGAGTAATCATCCACAAAGGAAATAAAATAGCTAAAGCCATTATAACTTTGGTCTTTAACAGGACCCCACACATCACTATGGACTAACTCAAACGGACTAGTAGCCCGATTATTGACACGAACAGGATATGACAATCTATGATGTTTGCCCAACTGACACGATTGACACTCTAAAGAAGACAAATGAGCCAGATCTGGTTCCAACTTCTTCAGACTTTCTAAGGATGGATGTCCATATCTGCAATGCCACAGCAAGGGGGAACCACTCATCATGACGGCTGAAACTGGAGCAGGAGGTGGATGGCGAGGTAGACAATCACCAGGGAAGAGGTAGAGATCACCTTTCCTAGGCCCCCCACCAATCATCTTCATACTCTTGAGATCCTGTAAAACAAAACAAGAGGGCTCGAATGTTACTGTGCATTTTACAGTGTCAATCAGCTTGGGAACAGAAAGCAAATTAAATGGAAATTCAGGCACAAAATGAACAGATTTCAGATCAATTTCTGGTGTAAGAGACACAGATCCACTAGCTACCACCTTCCTCACTGAACCATCTGCCAAGGTAACAGATGGATGAGGAATATATGAGTCAAGTGAACGGAGCAATCTCCTCATACCAGTCATGTGCTGGGATGCGCCAGAACCACCCAAGGATTTGCGGATCCAGAAGCCATAAAGGATGTAACCTGATTACCCGCAGTAGACGCAAGGTTGGCTGCCGAAGCAGATGACGCGCCCATGTTCCAGTGCTGAGTTGCCTGAATAAATCTGTCGTATTCCTCCTGAGTAAGAGTGATGCCAGGAGTACTAGAACCCACAGCTGAAGATTCTGAGGTGGCACAGTTTGCAGCTCCAACAGGCGGGGCAGCAGGTCTCCCATGTTTCTTCCAGCATTATTCTACAGTATGCCCAGGTTTGTCACAGAATGTGCATCTAGGACGAGTCCCACGTCCTCTGCCCAAGCCAGATTTGTCAGATGGTGCAGGTCGTCCTCCTCTTACTGCTGCTGCAATAGAAGCATGAGAATCTCCAGAAGGAACAACAGAAATAGAATCAGCAGACTCAAAGGTGGACTGTTGAATCCTAGAGTAAGCTTCTGCAAGGCTTGGTAATTTGTCTGAAGCAAGGATCACACTTCTGGCCGAACCGAAGGAGGGGCTAAGTCCAGAGAGAAATTTAGCAGTGACCAGGTCGTCTCGATCTTTAATCTGCTCAGCAACTGTCACTGGATGATAGTAGCTCAGTTCCTGAGAAATAGCTTGAATCACACCAAAATACTCTTCAAGTGGCTTATCACCATGTCTTTCCGCAAAAAGACGGTCAAAAATCATAAACTGGCGAAGAGCATTCTTTTCTTGAGCATAATGTTGCTTCACGGCATCCCAAATCTCCTTGGCTGTAGAGTAAAACATGAACCTAGATGCAATTGTAGGTTCCATGCTGCCCCATAGCCAAGTCTTCACTAGGCTGTCCAGACGTTTCCACTCGGCATAGTCTTTGTCAGTGCTAGCTAGGGGTGCAGAATCAACGAACTTTGCCCTATCTCGGGACTCCAAGACGGTATGAACAGCATTCATCCATAGCAAAAAATTCTTCCCGTTGAGTTTGATGGGAATAGGCGACACCTCTCCATAATAGGTGGACAGCTTATTCTCCATAATGCAACGAGGATAGGTGACGGAATGATACGCGTCACAAGGAAGGCTGGATTGACGGGAAGATACACGTCACGTGACGGAGAGATACACGACACAACTGAAACAGGATAGAGGATGCGTTACTGACGCATCGACAGCCTTCAAGAGAGAGAGGTTCCTAATCACACATGAAGGAGATGTGATTAGGAAGGCACTTTGGACGAGACGAGACCTCCGGTTAGGGCTTTAGATGGCCGTTTGATCAACCGGAAATCCCCAAACAGCAAATTCGGCTTCCGAAAATTAGCCGAAAAGTTGCTGAAAAATTGCCGAAAACGTAGACGGAGCTTCGGTTCTTAGCTGCTGGGCCTACGGTAGCATGGAGGAGACTACCGGAGGTCCAGAGATAGTAGACGGGCGACGGAAGCCCTTAGCCGACAGGCTGCAGCGCCAGCAGTGACGTCTGCCCTGCCCCTGCCGCGCGGCGGCGGTGAGAGGGGAAGGAGGCCGCTGCTGTGGCGGCGCCTTAGGTGGAGGACGGCGGCGGCCCTGCTGGGATGGAGGAGGAAGGGCGGCGGCGCTGGAGAAAGGAGAAGCGGAAGCGGCCGATCACACTGCTCTTGATACCATGTTAGCGGAATACGTAAAACGGAACAGCCGCGATGTGTGTGTTGCGCAAGGCAACATGAGAGTTCCCAATAGGGCTCTCCTCTTTATTTATATAAAGGAGTAAATTGCACATAGGTACAGCAGTAATGAAAAATAGAAAATAAAGACAAAGAAAGATATATTAACATAAACCAAATAACCACTTATAACAATAAGATAAAATATCAAGTGGTAAGTAGATTTATGATACCAGAAATGTTATGGATTCTAGATTAAGCATTATAATTGTCATGATTATAAAAGTTACTTATATATTACATATATACTTTTTTTTAGATTTTTTTGTAAAGGAATTTTTAAGAATCAGCTTATGACCAATAAAAATATCTTCGTGTAAAAAAATGGCATGATGAGAACTTTGCAAATCTTATTGATGGGGGTGCAGTTATTTAGGTGGAACAAAAAACAATGACTAAGCTTGAGGGTTTGAAGCTCTAAATTAAGGAAGTCAAGAATGCCACATTTATTGTATTTTTTCGTGTGTGCATCATAACACCTACTAAGGGCAAAGCTCAAGGTTTCATTTATGTATTGTTTTTCTTGTGCATTCCACAGGTACTTTGTGTACACACGGTTTATGGAATATTAGAAGTGGTTGAATCCTTTAGTTTAGTTAGTAACATATACACAACACAACTTGCATTGGTGTGTGACATTTGTAGTTTTGTATGGCTATCGTGATGCATAATCCTCAGAAAGGTATACATGCCTTTTAGATTGGATGTTTAGCAGTATGGTTGGTGATGTTAAGTTGATGTTGTATTTTTGGTTCCGTTGTCATTTTGTTGTTCCCTTGGTTTTGAACCCTTCCATGATCGTATCTTTATAAGGTCTGCAATATTTTTTGCTTAATATTTGGTCCTAGGAAAAGGTATTTTCCATGTCACTGTGAAAGTACCTTTGCTTCTATTACAATGATTTTACCAGAGACGGTACCCCCAATTGCGCCGTTTATAATCAGAAAATTATTGTTTTTTCAACTACACTTTACCAAAAGAGACACCTAAATTGAAGGTTTGATTGGTGAGAGTCAAATTTCTAGTAAATTAATATAGTCGGTCGCTATCTTTTTGGCCCAATTTTAGACGGAATCTGGTTACTTAGTGGTATTTTAATTAGTTTCATCCTTTACTATTATGCAGACTGCATCTATACCTATAGGTGTCTGTAGGGGCATGGATAAGATTATCCGAAAATTTATCTGGGGTGGAGGGCACAAGGACGTCCCGACTTCTCTTGTTGCCTATTGAAAGCTCACATCAAGCATGGACGAATGGGGACTGGGGATTAAGTCGATGGTCGCTTGGAACAAGGTTGTGCTATGCAAGAATGCATGGGATTTGTTTACGGGAGAGGGGACGTTGTGGAGAAGAGGAATCCAGTGCAAGTACAAGTCTTATGGAGAAAATAAAGGGCAAAGGGCGACTCTGTTCTGGAGAACCTGCCACGCGATGACCAAGCTCATCCAACAACATAGTACCAGAGCAATCAATAATGGTGAAAACACCAACGTCTAGGTGGATAAATGGGTACCGGGCTTTAATGATCTTACCACGGTGAGCATCAGAGAACCTGAAGAAGAACTTAAGGATATGCAAGTGGCTAGTGTGGTCAATCTACAAGGGGAATGAGATATCAATTTCCTGAGCATTTACTTGCCTGTAAACATTGTAGAAGCTATTAAGAATATTATGCCAACCCCAAAAACCATTCATGGTGTTGACCGTTGGATCTGGGAACACGAAGAAACAGGAAGATACACATCTAGCTCGGCATATAAACTTCTGAGAGATGCATATGCAAACCAGAAGGACATCCCTTGGGATACTATATGGAACCTCAAAGTGCCAAACAAAATTCGGGTGTTCATGTGGCTGGTTGCACACGAGGCCATCATGACAAATGACAGAAGATTGAAGAGGAAATTCACTGTGGATAACAGCTGCCCCAGATGCAGCGGAGAACCAGAAACTACTCTCCACGCACTTAGAGATTGTATAAGTCCAAGAATATTGTGGCAAAAACTTAGTCATATGAACAATATGGACTACCAAGCTGGATCTACTGTCTCAGAGTGGCTTTAGAATAGTCTACAAGTTGGGAGAATATTCAGAGAACATTTTGCAATATGTTGCTGGATTATCTGGACGACCAGGAACCAGAAGGTGTTTGAAGGAAAATCTACTAGCCTTGAATACCAGCATGGTAAATTTGCTAGGCTCTGCATGGATATCCAAGAAGGACAACAAGTGCAGACTACACCTACTCAGGCACCCGATGAAGATGACGATAGTAGGGCTAATCTGGAGGAGCACTGTAATATCATCATGGTGGATGTGTCAGTTAAAGATGATAAGGCAGCTATAGCCATTGTTGTTCTGACTTGGGATGGAAGGTGGGTGGGAGGAGCGGCCTCAAAGGCAACGGTGAGCTCAATTACAGAAGTTGAACTGAAAGCTATTGGGCTTGCGGTGAAAACCATGACACAATGGAGGATCCAAGAGGCTATCATAGAAACGGACAGTACAAAAGCCAATGAGGCGATTGAAGGCAGATCGGGACAGTTTCCTAAGCTGCAACAGTGGGTTCGGGATGTCAAGTTGGGCATGGAAAATCTGAAGGAAGTTCAAATAAAGAAAGTCGACAGAAGAAGAAACAGCTTAGCAGACAGCCTTGCATAGCACCATTTGAAAAATCCTTTGGGGGATTGGATCTATACATACCCCCCTCTGGACAATGTGGGTCAACCCCTCTCTTTCCCTCTTAGTCTATACCCTATAAATAACCATAGGTGACATGCTTGCTCTTTGTAGCTGTACGCCAGGCTGCTTTTCGTGTCTGCCTGAGAGCGTCGTATTTCGTATCTTTTGGCAGCTACCTGAGAAACTGATTTTCCTATTTGTCTATCTATCTATTTGCTTGGCGTCGGTTGCTTTTCTCACCCAGCAGAGAACTTGCTTTTTGCATTTATCTTGTATATATAACCGCATAAATAAGTGCAGCTTACTTTTAGTAGCTTAGTTTGGATAGACTTGCCCGCTTACATGTGTTGGCGGTGGTAAAAAGATTGTATTTCATGCAGCCGTCACGTTAAAAATGTCTTTCATTCACCTTTTCCCATCAAATTATAAATTCCACCTACTACTATCACGACAAATATAATAGCTAATTAGCTATATAGCATTGGAGGGAAGATGCTTTGTAATGATTACGAACTGAGTACTAGATCCTAGCTGAAAGGTACCCAACTATGTGCTATTTGTAGCTCTCTATGTGTTAGCTTCACGATACCATGCTTTGCAAATGCTTTGTTTCCAGGTGTGTTTATCTGCTATATCTTCTATATACCATATGTTTTCATATTTTGTGTAAATGTAGCCGGTCCTAAGCCCGGATAAAGGAGGGTTGGTGGTATGTTGACAGCCAGCCTATAAAAATTGTCACTCTTTCTATGACATGGATCCTTATAAGAATATCGTTGGAGCGTCCCTACCTAGCGACGCGCTGCATCGGCACCCGGACGCAGTGATAAATATGCAAGGGGTTTTGACACAGCGACGCCTGGTTGTGTTGAAGGACAAACAAGGGTTCCACATCTGAGACGGGTGTGGGTAAAGAAGCTAGTCTCACTGCATCATCACTCGGATGTGGTGAAAAATGTGCAAGGGTTTCCACATCTTGGACGGGTGTGGGTAAAGAAGCTAGTCCCGCCGCATCATTGCCCAGATGTAGTGAAAAATGTGCAGGGGCAACATTTTCGACGAAGGAAAATAAAATAGCAAGTTCAACAAAAAAGGATTAGAGTTGGATCTTGGAATATTGGCTCTTTGACGGGGAAATCTTTGGAGATAGTGGATACCATGATGAGAAAAAAAAGTCAATATAGCTTGCTTGCAGGAAACCAAGTGGATAGGGGAACGCTGTAGAGAGATTGGAGACACAGGATACAAAATCTGGTATACAGGTATTGATAAACATAGAAATGGCGTAGGTATTATTGTTGATAAGATGTTGAAGGATGACGTCGTCAAGATTACAAGGATGGGTGATAGAATCATAGCTATCAAGGTTGTTCTTGGGGGAAATATTTTTAACATTATTAGCGCTTATGCCCCCTAAGTTGGCCTTAGCGAGGATACGTAGAAGGATTTTTGGGATGACATGGATGAATTGATGCAAGGAATACCGATCGAGGAGAAGATTATTATTGGGAGTGATTTAAATGGCCATGTGGGGAGTAGCAATGTCGGATATGAGAGAGTTCATGGTGGTTTTGGATATGGCAGCAGGAACGGAGAAGGAGAGAGGATATTAGATTTTGCAGTTGCATATGATATGATTTTGGCAAACACCCATTTTAAGAAAAGAGAATCTCATAAGATTACTTTCAAGAGTGGGCACAACTGTAGCCAAATTGATTACCTCCTTACAAGGCGGGTGGATCGTAACATATGTAAGGATTGTAAAGTGATTCCTGACGAAGAACTCACAACCCAACATAGGTTGGTGGTTTTGGATATTAACATGAAGATCAATAAAGGCAAGCATAACAGAAACCAAGATAGTAGGATCAAGTGGTGGAATCTTAAAAGAGAAAAGAAATTGACTTTTCATGATAAACTCATCAAGGAGGTAACTTGGAATTTGGAGTCTGATGTTAACACTATGTGGCATAACATGAGCTCCTGCATAACAAAAAATTCCAAAGAGGTTTTGGGGGAGTCGAAAGGTTGTGGGCCTCCACAGAAGGAGACTTGGTGGTGGAATGATGAAGTACAGAAGGCTATTAAATTGAAAAGGGAGATCTATAGGAGCTTGCCCAAATCTGGAGATGATGCAACGTTCCAAAGATACATGCAAGCAAAGAAAGAAGCTAAAAAGGTTGTTCGGGAGGCAAGGTCTAGATACTTTGATGATATGTATAAGAAGTTGGACACTAGAGAAGGGGAAAAAGATATATATAAAATGGCTCGTATAAGAAAAAGGAAAGGAAGAAACTTGAGTCAAGTAAAATGCATAAAGAATGAAGATGGTAGAGTATTAGTGAAGGACGATGATATCAAGAACCAGTGGACAAATTACTTCCATAAGCTTTTCAATGCAGATACTGCATATAATGTTAGCGACTCGTGTGACATGAATACAAGAAATATCATTTACACACGACGAGTTTCACCATTTGAGGTCAAGAATGCTTTGAAAAAGATGAAAATGAGAAAGGCATGCGGACCAGACAGTATTCCCATTGATGTATGGAAGAGTATGGGGGATGAGGGAGTTACGTGGTTAACAAATTTCTTTAACAAGATCATGAAGACCAAGAAGATGCCGAATGAGTGGAGAAATAGTACTATAGTCCCAATCTACAAGAACAAAGGTGACGTTCATAGTTGTACAAACTACAGAGGTATCAAGCTGATGAGTCACACGATGGGAGAGGATTATTGAGCAGAGGTTAAGATCTATAACGCAGGTATCAAACAACTAATTTGGTTTCATGCCTGGAAGATCAACAACAGATGCTATTTTTCTTGTAAGGAGGCTTATGGAGAAGTATAGACAAAGCAAAAGAGATCTTCATATGGTGTTTATCGATCTAGAGAAAGCTTATGATCGAGTACCCAAAGAAGTGTTATGGATGGTTTTGAAGAAAAAGGGTGTGCCTATCCAATACATTGACTTGATCAAAGACATGTATGATAGCTCTACTGCAAGTGTCAAGACTCCTGGAGGAGAGACACCAACTTTTCCTATCACAGTTGGGGTACACCAAGGATCCACACTCAGCCCATATCTATTCGTTCTTGTTATGGATGAGTTGACAAAGAATGTTCAGGATGATATTCCTTGGTGTATGTTATTTGCTGATGATATTGTTTTGATTGACGAAACTAAAGATGGATTGAATGATAAAGTTGAACGTTGGAGAAAGGCATTGGAATCAAATGGATTGATGATTAGCAGGAGCAAAACTGAGTATATGCATTGCAATTTCAGTCAATCTCGCAGTGTGAATGATGGAGCCAAGCTGGACAGAGTAGATATACCAAAATGTGATAAATTTTGTTACTTGGGTTCTATTATTCAAATAGACGGGGATGTCTAAAATGATGTTTGTCACCGGATCACTACAGAATGGTTGAAATGGAGGAGTGCAACTGGAGTATTATGCAATCAGAAGATCCATCTCAGGTTAAAAAGTAAGTTTTATAGAACAGCTATACGACCAGCCATGCTCTATGGGAGTGAATGTTGGGCGGTGAAAAAACAAGGTCTCAACAAGATGAACGTGGCTGAAATGTGTATGCCGAGATGGATGTGTGGGAAGACAAGAAAAGATCACTTGAGAAATGACTATATCAAGAATAAAGTGGGGGTGGCGAGCATTGAGGACAAGTTGTGCGAGGGCCGACTCAGATGGTACGGACATGTGCAACGCAGACCTACTAGTGCGCCTATACGAAGCAATGCTATTGAGCCAAACACTATAAATAGAAGAGGAAGGCCTAAATTAACATGGGATGAGCTTATAAAGAGAGATTTTGAAACTCTACATCTCAATCAGAATATGGCCCATGATAGAGCTGAATGGAAACAAAGGATCCATGTAGTTGACCCCAACATAGTTGGGATTGAGGATTAGAAGATGATGATGATGATGATGATGATCTTCTATATACCATATAAAGAAGAGTGGGTTACATGCCTGTTATTCCTAGCAGTGTTTCTGCCTGCTTCTTTTTATGTTGTTTGGTTGCTTTTTTAGTAGCACGCTCAGATTTTTTGGGATGTGTCGGTTACTTTCTCTCTGTTAATTCTTCCGAATTCATTAATCTATACTATATATGAGAGTCCGTAGAGGGGGCGGTTTGCAATATTTTTCATAATTTTTTGTAATACGAATTGGTCCGTGTGAGTGCATACTGTACTTTTGTCTTATATTTTTAACGTTATATTATGTCAGGAGACTCATCTATACTATATAATTAAGCTAGCAGAGGGGGTTGGATGTAATTTTCTCCATTATTTTTGTAATACGAATTGGTCCATGTGAGTGCACATTGCACTTCTGTCTTTTATTTTGTAAATGATATATTATGTGAGACTCATCTATACCATATAAGAAAGCCCGTAGAGGGGGTTGGTTGCAAGTTTCTTCATTATTTTTTGTAATTACGAATTGGTCCCTGTGAGTGCACATTGCGTTTTTTTCTTTTATTTTTTAAATGATATAGTATGTGAGGAGACTCGTCTATAATATATAAGAAAGCCTACTGAGGGGGTTGGTTACAATTTTCTCCATTATTTGTTGGAATTACAAATTGGCCCATGTGAGTGTGCATTGCACTTTTGTCTTTTATTTTTTAAATGATATATTATGTGAGGAGATTCAATGATACAGTATAAGAAAGCCCGTAGAGGGGGTTGGTTGCAATTTTCTCCATTTTTTTTACTATTAGCAATTGGTCCATGTGAGTGCACTACACTTTTGTCTTTTATTTTTTAAATGATATATTATGTGAGGAGACTGATCGATAATGTATAAGAAAGCCCGTAGAGGGGGCTGGTAACATTATTCTACATTATTTTTTGTAATTACGAATTGGTTCCTATGAGTGTACACTGTACTTTTGTCTTTTATTTTTGAATTATATATTATGTGAGGAAACTCACCTATACTATAAAAAAAGCCCGTAGAGGGGGTTGATTGCAATTTTCTTCATTATTATTTGTAATTACAAATTGGTCCCTACGAATACACACTGCACTTCTGTCTTTTAATTTTTAAACGATTTATTATTCGAGGAGAATCATCAATATTGTATAAGAAAGCCCAAGAGTGGATACTATATATAAGAAAGCCCGCAAAGGGGGTTGGTTGAAACTCTCCTTTATTTTTTATAATTACAAATTGGTCCCTATGAGTGCACACTGCACATTTGTCTTTTTTTTTAAATCATATATTATGTGAGGAGACTAAATCGATACTATATAAGAAAGCCCATAGAGGTGCTGGTTGCAATTTTCTCCATTATTTTTTGTAATTACGATTTGGTCCCTGTGAGTGCACGTTGCACTTGTCTTTTATTTTTAAATGATAATTTATGTAAGGAGACTCATCCACAATGTATATGAAAGCCCATAAAGGGAGCTGGTTGCAATTCTTTTATTACTTTTTGTAATTATGAATTGGTCCATGTGAGTGTACACTGCACTTTTGCCTTTTATTTTTTACCAATTGCGACCCGCGCAAAAGAGTACAACGATAGTGACCATTGATACTCCAACAACATGGTTCGACTGACTTTTTCCCATTCTCTTTTTATAAAAGAGAGGTCAGATGTTGATGTTGGTGTCATTCAAACAAATTGGTTAGTGAAATCGGCTTCTACTTTTTGTCAATGCGTATTTAAACAACTTGATTCTACTATTTTCTAAAAAGTATTTATAAATTCTTTGACCACTTCTATTCGAATAGCTTGCATTAGCAAAAAAAATCATGTTCACTTTTTTATTAAAACAATGATAGTGGTTGGTGGTAGAGGATGTTTAAGCACCTTGATTCAGGTGATATGTACCTTTTTCTTATTTAAGGTGATTTGAAGAGCTTATTTTAGTTTATTTTTAGAAAACTATTTTTTCACATGGTTAGTGTTTGACACTTTCAAATAGAGTAATATCGGGATAAAAAAATGTGATTGTACATCACGATAATTAGACATGTGTTGACAACTCATGGTGATCATTTTTTTAACAAAATTTTATATTTCTTATAGATAAAATTGATGACAATAATTTTTAATTTTAGATTTTTATTAGATGTTATTTCAGAAATATATTAATAGCAACACACGTGCTTAGCATGTGCACTTTGCTAGTAATGGTAGAAGAGCTGCTGTATTTCACTTTCCAACTTGTAGCACAAGTAATGTAGTACCCCAAACTGCACAAGGAGCGCAGGGTGAATAAAAGGCTCCGGTTTTCCCCAAAAAAAAACAATTTCCTATTTGCAACATGTGAAGTAGAATAACAATTTACAAGAGTTATGATGAATAGAGACATCGGTTTGTATATCATGTTTTAACCCAAGGAAAACTATTATAGCCGATGTATCATATACCCATTATTTTCTTGAGATATGACTAACATATTTCTAGTCTTGTGTAATTAAGTGGTTTATGATTAACATCCTTTTTAAAGGTAAATAATCACAAAAAATTAAGTTTTGTTTGGCCCAAACTTAAGCTTTATAAGTAAATGGGACTGACATTATTATTCATGTGTACGGCACGTGTTTACCAGTGTGTGTGTGTATAGCAAGGTTATAATACATGCATGAGTATTATAAGAGTATGATCCATAACAGAGTTGATTGGAAACGAAGGATCCATGTACTCGACCCCAACATGGTTGGGATTGAGGCTTGATGATGATGATGATGATGATGATGAGTATTCTAACTATGTTACCCAATAACACAGGTTACAATTTGGTGGAATAATTACAGATTGAGTGAAATTGTTAAAATGTTGCATTCATATTTCAGATGGTGATTTTTTTCTCATAAAGTGTTTTAATGGTGTTTGCAAAAATAGAATTTTCGGCATTGTATTTACAATTTATTACTTATATTTACAAATTGGGTCCTATATTTACAATTTGAGGCTTTCAATCACACTGCATCACCCGTGGGTAAAAGAAGCATATTACCCAATTAGTAATTTTTTCTCTACAACTAATCTTGTGCTAGCTTTGCCTGTTTTACTGCTTCTATCTCTATTGTTTCTATACCAAAGATGGCTATTCAAGCTCTTAAGCATCATGTCTTGCGTCAAGCTAAAAAAACTGACATGTATGCTCTTCACAATCGCAAGACTTGGGATCTAGTTAATCGCCTTAAAATTTTGCCTTACAGTTGGTTGTCGTAGATATTCACTATTAAATACCAGCCAGATGGACTGAACGACTAAAAGCACATCGAGTAGCAAAAGGTTATACTAAAACCTATGGAGTAGATGATTTTGAAACTTTATCCCATGTGGCCAGATTTAATTTCGTACGGGTTCTTATATTTAATGTTGTGAACAATGATTGGCCACTTTCAACTTGACGTTAAAAACGCTTTCCTATATGACGACTTGCATGTGGAAGTTAGCAATCACCCGGTTTTGTTACTCGGGGGGAGTGTCCCAAAGTTTGCAGACTCAAGAAAGCTATTTATGGCCTAAAACAAAGCCCATGAGTGTGGTTTGATAAATTGAGTCAGATTCTTCTGAAGTTTCAATTTTGGCGCTCAGATTCATATCACTGTTTTTATAAAAAAATCAGCTTTGGGCTTGTCATTCTTATTGAATATGTGAATGATATAATTTTATTTGGTAGTGATATTGATGGTATCTCATCTACTAAAAGACATCTAGAACAACACTTTGTTACAAAAGATCTTGGCAAACTCAAGTACTTCTTGGAGATTAACGTATCTAGATCTTCTTCTGGCGTTTGTCTTTCACTGTGCAAATATCTTCTAGATCTTCTGACAGAAACATGCATGTTTGGAACTAAACCTACTAGCACCTTTCTGGATCCCAATATAAATTAGGATGATAAATCTTCACCACACTATCATGATTACCAGCAATACAGAAGATTGGTTGGAAATCTTATTTATCTCAATGTGACTGGAAATGACATTATTGTTGTTGTTTGACTTGTCAGTAGGTATCTAGATAGACCTTGACAATGTCACTAGGATGTTGTATGTCATATCCTTAAATATCAAAAATATTCTCCAGGAAAAGGATAATTGTATCGCAGACATGTGCACTGCAAACTCACTAATATTTAGATTCTAATTATGTTGGTAGTAGATGTGACAGGAAATCGACCTTTGGCTACTGCACTTTTGCTAGAAGGAATCTAGTTACATGGCGCAGTAAGAAGCAGATTGTGGTTACTCGGTCTAGTGTTGAAGCATAATACAAAGCTATGGCTCAGACTGCTTGTGAATTAATGTGGGTCCAATGACCCCTCTGGGAATTTGATATCTCTGATCATGATTCTATTCTATACAATGTGACAATCAAGCCTCCATTTTCATTGCTAGCAATCCCACTTTTCATGAGCACACCAAGCATATCGAGGTGGATTGCCACTTTGTTCGAGAATTTGTTCTTTCTAGTCGCATATCACTCCTTATCTCCGGACAGAAGATCAGGTAACGCGCATCTTTACCAAGATACTTCCCAAGACTCGATTTGTTACACTAGTAGACAAGTTGGGCAAGTTTGCCATCTATGCTTCAACTTGAGGGGGAGTATTAGTATACATGCTTTATGCTATGTGTTATTTATGCTTTAAACTTGTCCTTGTTTAGCTTTTCTTTTATCCCATATTGCCTACTTCCATTTCTCACTTACTCTCTTATCCTGTAAAAGAGAGTGTCTTGTATTTGAATTGGACAAATCAAATAAAGGTTTTCTTTTCGTATAGCTACAATTAAGAGAGAGCAAGAGACAATTCAGTTTGAAAATGTTCCACCTACTCTTACGATTCAACAATATTCGCAGGTGTATCACAGATGAGAACGACAAGGCCATGAGGTAGTGAATCTAGTCCTTGCGACTTCACCGTCTTCCTTTAATCCAGAGATTCCTGAAGATCCATGTGATCTTAATGTTCCCATTATTGTTCGGAAAGGTATTCGGTCTTGTACTATGTCACCCTATTGCAGGTGTTTGTTGTCTATCTAACTTATCTAAGAAGGCTCGTTTATTTGCTCTTGGGATTGATTATGTGACTCTTCCCAAGAACCAAATTGATGCAATGAAGGACAGTGGATAGGGACAAGCCATGAATTCTGAAATGTCTGCTCTTCTACAAAATGATACTTGGAAACTTACAAATTTGCCCTCAGGTAAACATGTGGGATACAGATGGATTTTCACTGTTAAGCATAATTCCAATCTGGATCTATTGAAAGGTGGTTGAAGGCCAGATTAGTGGCAAAAGGATATACTCAAACATATGGAATTGATTCTTTGAGACCTTCTCTCACGTTGCTTGTCTTAATTCTGTGCGGACAATTATTTCTCTTGCTACGACTTTTGATTGGTCGTTTTTAAGTTGGATGTCAATTTTTTCTACATGGTGATCTGCAGGAAGAGTTGTACATGGAGCAACCTCCTAGGTATGTTGCTCAGGGGGGTGTCAAAAGGTGTGCAGACTGAAGAAAAATCGTATATGGGTTGAAGCAGTCCCCTCAAGTTTGGTTTGAAAATTTTAGTGACATTGTTTTACATATGGGATTCTCACGTTCTCTGATTGGTCTGTCCTTGTTTTACTCCAGTACATCAAAAGGATCTATTATTATTGCAGTGTATGATGATGATATTGTTATCACTGCCACTGATTCTACAGGCGTAACTGATGTACAGAATGGGCTAAAAAAACATTTTCATACAAAAGATCTGGGCAAGTTGAGATATTTTCTGGGAATTGAAGTACTCCGCTCAAGCAAAGGTAATAATTTGTCTCAGAGGAAATATGTTCTTGATCTTCTTCACAAAATAGGAATGAGTGAGTCAAAACTTGTTTCTACCCCTATGGATTATCATATGAAGGGAAATGCAGATTTTAACTATTTCGATCCAAGATATTACTAGAAGATAGTAGGAAAGTTGATATATTTGACAGTGACTCGTCCACTTATTTCTTTTGTTGTAGTTGTGAACCAAAATATGAGTTCACCTAAACTATCACATTGGACGGTTGTTTGTTGCATTCTAAGGTACTTAAAAGAAACTCATGGGAAAGGAAATACATACATCAGACTAGAGAATCCTAGTTCAACCCTTGTTCTTATTGGTTATGTTGATGTTGACTAGGTTGGAGATCATATTGATACGTGATCTACATCTAGCTATTGCACTTTTCTAGGAAATCATCTTATCACTTAAAAGAGCAAAAAGCAAAATGTTGTGGCTCGCTCTAGTACAAAGCTTGAGTATAGAGCGATGGCTCATGCTTGTCGTGAACTGGGTTCAAAATTAAAGATTCTTTTTGCATCTCCTGTGGAGCTTAGATGTGATAACCAAGTTGTTGTTTACATTGCCAAGAATCCAGTCTTCCATGACCGCACTAAGCATATCGAAGTGGATCATAATTTCATAAGAGATCAAATCAAGGACAAAAAGACTGTGACTCATGTGAAATTTGGAAATCAGCTTGTTGATATTCTTACCAAATCATTCGGTCATGTAGTGTTTCAGAATCTTAGCAACAAGACGGGCATGCACGATGTGTATGTTCCAGCTTAAGGGGGAGCGTTAAGATTAGAGTGCTTTTATGTCTTATTTTAATTCCTTATGTAATTATATTATTTGTTGGACCACTTATGTAATTGTTAAAATTTCCATTATTAATAACTAGGAAGGAGAGCAAGTTGTTGACTTTCAAGTCGTATTTGCGGCACCAACAATCAAATTAATACAACATTTCCAAGTATTCACAATACCATCTTAACACTTTCATAACAATAGTTACTAATAGAGTTTTGAGGAAATTCAAATTAAATTTCCAAATAGCATTTTATGAGGCATCCTATTGATTCACCAATTTACAGTGAATTCAGTCACCAGCTACCTAACCAAAGACCGCATGATAAGTTAGACCAGCACCTACTACGATTCTTAACAAGTGCGATAAAATCATTTAATAACTAGGATCTCATGGAAATTTTAAGACCAGTTCACATGCACAAACTCTTCTTATCTATTTCAATTTTTCATTCACATCAGTTATTGCTTCCAAGTTTTCTATCGTGTGTTTATATTACGTGGAATAGTAGGAAACAATCCACAATAATTGTGCCCAATGGTAAATGCTAGTATACATAGACCTCTATGTATATAAAAACTTATATGTAAAGGTCGACCGACTTGTTAATGAGGTGATGTATTCTTTCTTATGTATATGATATGTTGAGATGGACCAAAAGTTAGGAAGGATCTTCTCTGAATAACATGATATCAGCGGCTTCCCATTTTGAACCCTAAGGTTATATGAGAGACATTGTCGACAGCCAATCACACCAAGGCTTCGTCACCTATAGCTCGTGTGGCCATCTTGTGGCCCTTTCATCTATTGTCACTACTGTCTAGTAATCAAGCCTCTATTGTGGCCATTTTGTCCAACTGGATTTGATCGGCTTTGGTCAACCAATCGTCGTTGCAGGCCCTCAAGAGTCAAGACACTAGTTGACCCTCTAGGTTTGTTGGAGCTCTCCTTCCGTCCATGTTGGCTTCTTTTGAAAGTCAGTCCCCTCAACAAAAAAAGGTAGGTCGCCAACCATAAGTCCATGTCTCAAGTGTTTCCATCATAGACCTATCCAGACGGCCACCTATTAGCCTAGAGAGCCTAGTTTTCTAGCCAGAAGCCACCAAGTTGTCTTCTCATTCACCAAACCAATTGCCATGACTTAGTTGATCTAGCAACACACGGGTAATCAAATCGATAGTACTTCACCATCTAGCCGAATTCATAGTGACAAGTTCAGGATTCGACAACTTTTCAAATGGCTGGAAAAAAATCAAAATTCCGAAGAAAAAAATCGAGAAAAGTCGAGAAATTCAATAAATTTCTGTCAAAGTTCGGTCAACTATTCGAAATAATCAAGAAAAAGTCACCTATATAAGTATATATACATATATATGTATGTATATGTTAACGAGAGAGAAGGAAGAAGAAGAACGTTGGCGGCTGCAAGGTGCAGCTCTTGTGTGTGAGGGCAATAGTCGTCTCACTCCTTTTTATATATTAGGGTAAGATACAAGGTGGTACAAAGGAGAAAAACCTAGAAAAACAATAAAACAAATGGTATAATAAAAATAGAGACAAGAGGCAGATCGTCGGTTTCCGACTCTGACCTTCTGTCGATACCATCGACATGCATGTTGATGGTATCGACGGACTGTTGTCCGGTAGCTGCGATAATCTCGATACCATCGACCTCCTGTCGATGGTATCGACCGAGAAGCAGGTTGTTTCACACTCCCCCTCAAGCTGGAGAGTACACATCGTGTATGCCCAGCTTGCCACATAATTTCTGAAAAGTCGCCGGACCCAAAGGCTTTGTCAAGATATCCGCCAATTGAACTTCAAACTTGACATATGGCGTCACAATAATGCCACCTTTGATTTGATCACGAATAAAATGGCAATCAACTTCTATATGCTTTGTACGCTCATGAAAGATAGGATTCTTGGCAATGTGTATAGCAGACTGGTTGTCACACTTGAGCTCCATAGAAGGCATAATAGTGATTTTTAACTCAGAGAGAACGGATTTGACCCATTGTAGTTCACAACATGCATGGGCCATAGCACGGTATTCAGCCTCAGTGTTGGATCTGGCTACCACATTCTGCTTTTTGCTTTTCCAAGTAATCAAATGGTCACCTACGAAAGTACAATAGCCTGATGTAGATCTTCTATCAATATGATCACCAGCCCAATCTGCATCTGAGTACCCAGTGAGAGTCAAAGTAGATGGAGGAACCTTGGGTTTGAAATATGTGATCCCTTTACCCGGAGCACTCTTCAGATATCTCAAAATCCGACAAACTACTGTCCAGTGTGACTGTCGTGCATATGTTGACTCACAACTCCTACTGCAAAAGAAATGGCAGGTCGTGTAACAGTCAGATATATTAGCTTGCCAACTATTCTCCTGTAATATCCTGGATCTGAGTACTCAACACCATCAACCGTCTCCTTAGTGTGATAATTCATAGGAGTAGATATCGGTTTAGATCCAGTCATGCATGTCTCCTGTAGTAAGTCCAGCACATATTTCCTCTGAGATAGATTGACACCTGCATGAGATCTAAGCACCTCAATGCCCAGAAAATATCTCAGTTTACCCAGATCCTTCATTTGGATACCATGACATTTCAATCTGCATTGCCTGTTTCCAGCCACTGTCCTTCATAGCATCATAATGATTCCTTGGTATATCAACAGAGTCAATCCCAATAGCAAATGTGCGGGCCTACTTAGATAAGTGGGACAGACAACACACATTTGTAATAGGATGTCTAATAGTACAAGAACGAGTACCTTTCCTAACAGCAATAGGAAGGTTAAGATCTGATGCTTCTGCAGGATTCCCATGAGTAGAAGACGAAGATGAAGGCTCAGAGACTGGTGTCGCTACCATTTCTGGATCTGGTCTGCCTCGCCTACTATAAAAATGTGGGTAATGCTCAATAACAGGTCTGTCTGTTGCTTGCTCATCCAGAATAAAAGTATAATCATGAATTATGGGTGGCTCTCCCTCACTTTGCACAGATGGTGCCATTCTATCACTCTGAAAAACTGGTGGCACTCCCTCTCTCAATTGCTCCCCCTTACTTATAGCATTAGAGAAATATGGAGTGGTCTCATGGAAGATAACATCCCTAGACACAAACATCCGACGAAGACTAGGACAGTAACACTTGTATCCTTTGCTAGTACTAGAGTAACCAAGGAACAAGGTTTTAACAGACCTAGGAGAAAGATTGTCTGCTTTAGGGTCAACCTGATGGACAAAGGAAGTGCAACCAAACACTCTAAGGGGAAGTGAAAAAGGTTGGTCTGTGGGTCGCAACACAGAGAAGGGAGTCTGTCCTTTAAGAACCGAGGATGGTTGTCTATTAATTAAGAAACAAGCAGTTAAAAGAGCTTCAGACCAGAATTTCTTAGGTACATTGGATTGGAACATAATAGATCGAGCAATAACAAGAAGATGGCGATTTTTCCGCTCAGCCACCCCATTCTGCTGAGGGGTGTAAGGACACGATGTGCGATGGATCATACCTACAGAGCTGCAAAAATCAGACATAGCCTTTTGGATATACTCTAAAGCATTATCAGATTGAAGAATTTTTATATTGCAGTCAAACTGGACTTTTATTTCAATGTGGAAATGTTTCACAATAGATAGTACAGACTCTCAACTTTTGAGAAGATAGATCCATGTCATTCGAGAAAAATCATCCACAAAGGAAATAAAGTAACGAAAACCATTATAACTTTGGTCTTTGACAGGACCCCACACATCACTATGGACTAACTCAAAAGGACAAGAAGCCCGTTTATTGACACGACTGGGATAAGATAACCTATGATGTTTTCCCAGCTGACATGACTGACACTCTAAAGATGACACTTGAGACAACTCTGGTTCCAACTTGCGCAGGCTCTCTAAGGAAGGATGTCCATATCTGCAATGCCATGGTAAGGGGGAACCACTCAACAGGACAGATGGAGCAGGAGCAGATACTTGGCGAGGCAGACTGTCACCATGGAAAAGGTAGAGATCACCTTTCCTAGGTCCTCCACCAATCGTCCTCATACTCTTGAGATCCTGCAATACAAAACAAGAAGGACCAAAAGTTACCGTACATTTTACAGTGTCAATCAGTTTTGCAACAGAAAGAAGATTAAAAGGAAATTCAGGCACAAAGTGTACAGATTTGAGATCAATCTTGGGTGTTAGAGGAACAGATCCACTAGCTAACACTCTCCTCACTGAACCATCTGCCAGTGTAACAGATTTGTGAGGGATATACGAGTCAATAGAGTGGAGCAATCTCCTCATACCAGTCATGTGTTGTGACGCGCCAGAATCAACCACCCAAGATGAAGTAGAGCCAGAAGCTATGAGAGATGTAGCATGATTACCCGCAGTAGATGCCAGGTTTGCTGACGATGATGATGATCCCATACTCATATGTTATGTAGCTTGAATAAACCGATCATACTCCTCTTGAGTAAGAGTGATACCGGTTCCAGAAGTAGTTCCCACAACAGAAGAAGAGGAATCTGTAGTAGTGGCATAATGAGTTGTCCCTACAGGTGGTGCAGCAGGTCTCCCATGTTTCTTCCAGCACTTCTCCATTGTATGTCCCAATTTGTCACAGAACGTGCACTTAGGACGTGTCCCACGTCCTCTGCCCATACCAATTCGTCCCCTTTGCACCGCAACAGCTACGGATGCATGAGACTCCCCAGAAGATATAATAGGATCAGGAGTAGCAGACTCAAAGATAGATTGTTGTATTCTTGAATAGGCTTCCACAAAACCGGGTAATTTATCAGAAGCCAAAATGACACTCCGGGTGGACCGCACGAAGGGTTAAGCCCGGATAAAAATTTAGCCGTAACTAGATCGTCCCTGTCCTTGATCTGTTCAGCGACAGTCACTGGATGATAATAGCTCAGCTCTTGAGCAAGTGCCTGAATAGCTCCAAAATACTCAAGAGATTTGTCACCCTGCCTCCCAGCAAACAAACGATCATAGATCATGAATTGGCGAAGCGCATTTTTTTCTTGAGAATAATGTTGCTTCACTGCGTCCCATATCTCCTTAGCTGTTGAATAGAACATGAACCTTGCCGCAATAGTAGGTTCCATGTTGTTCCACAACCAAGTCTTCACCAGACTATCATGACGCTTCCATTCAGCATATCCTTTATCAGTAGAGGCCAGAGGACCTGAGTCAACATGTCTCGCCTTGTCACGAGACTCCAGGACAGTGTGGACGGCATTCATCCATAGAAGAAAATTCTTCCCGCCGAGCTTGATGGAGGTGATAGGTGACACCTCGTTGTAGATCATAGGTGTCTTGATATCCTCCATTACTGAACGGGACTGTGTGACGGATTGATACACGCCACAAAGAAGACTGAGGTGACGGAGAGATACACGTCACCCAAGAAACAAAGAGAAATGCGTTACTGACGCATTCACAGCCTCCGAATGATTTTCCTAATCACACATGGAGGATGTGTGACTAGGAGAATAACTGTAGAGAGACTAGTCCTCTGGTTTAGATTTTAGATCGCCGTCGGATTACCCGAAGATCCTCAAAGCGGCGGATTACGGCTGCACACCGTGCGGCGGCTCAGCTGTAGCTACTGTTGTCGGTGTCGCAGTGAGAAGATCCGGAGGAAGGGGAAGATCCGGTGGGCAAGAAGGAATAAGGAGGAAGAGAGGAACTGCCGGTGGAGAGAGACGGCGGCCTAGAGCAAACCTTGCTCTGATACCATGTTAACGAGAGAGAAGGAAGATGAACAACGTTGGCGGTTGCAAGGTGCAGCTCTTGTGTGTGAGGGCAATAGCCGTCTCACTCCTTTTTATACTGTTAACATATATTCCTATTTTATATATTCTGTTAATTGTTTTGTTATTTCCATATTATATGTGGACCTCTCTGTAATTGTTTCAATATTATATATATGAGGGTGCATACATTGTGCAACCCTACGCTTCCCAAAACTGCTTTGTCTTTCACATGGTACCAGAGCAGTAGATCCAGTCGGCCGTCACCCTCCCTTCCCTCCCCTCTCTCTCTCTCTCTCCGCCCCCCCCCCCCGCGGCACAGCCGCCGCCGGCCAGCAGCCGCCGGCTTCCAGCAGCCGGGCCGCCGGCTTCCAGCCGCCAGGGCCGGTCCTCCTCTCTGCCGCAGGGGGCTCGTACGCCTCCACGGCCGTTTGCCACCGGGCAGTTGTCTACGTGAAGGTCCGGTGGCTTGAACTGACGTAGACCGTTTTTCGGTTCTGTGTCTGCCTGCCCGTGTAGACCTTTGTGTCGCCGGGCTCTGTTCTGCGCTTCGGCGTAGATCGTATGTGAGAGATCTTCTCCGTGTTCTTTGTGCCTACTGTGCCTGTCTGACGGTGTAGCCCGTCTCCTGCCTGCTCGTGCCTGTTCCTACTGTGACTTCTGCTCCCATGGCGTCCTCGCATGATGACTTCCGCCGTCAGGTTACCACTGTGAAGCTTGATGGGCGCAACTATCCACACTGGGTCTGCTCCATGACGATCTATGCCAGATCCCAAGGCAAGTACTCACATCTTATCCGTGCGGGTCCGGCAGCACCCGCAGAGGACGCTGATGCTAAAGATGTGAAGGCGTATGACGACTGGGTTCGTGATGACTCCACCGTGATGACCTGGATTCTCAACAGCAGCATTGAGAAGATTAGCGTCACACTTCTTCACCTGCCTACGGCGAAGCAGATGTGGGATCAGCTCGCCGGTACTTACTCGCATAGTCAGAACCCCAAGAAGGTGTTTGACATCACCAAACAGCTGGGACGTCTACAGTTCACGGGGACAGACATTGCGGATTACTTCTCTGACTTCACTGGATTATGGGGTGAACTGGAATCCTATCACCCTCTCTCCACGGACCTGGCTACTATGCAGCGTCAGCGCCAGGAGCTTCAGTTGGTTCAGTTTCTCTGTGGATTGCCCGAGTCATATGCTGGAGTTGTGGACCAGATCTTAGCCAGTGACCCTCTGCCGTCACTACAGAGTGCCTACAAACGCCTTCAGCGTTTGCCTTCGTCTTCCTCTTCTCTGACTACTGATGTTGGAGACTCTTCGGCCCTTGCTGCAGCTTCTGGTCGTGGCCGGGGTCGTGGCCGTGGTCGTTTTACTGAGAGCCGTCCTCCCCTGGGTGGAGGACGAGGACGGGCTGCTCCTGGACGTGGAGCCTCTTCTACTGCCCCTACTGCTGGTGCGCGTCCTCAGTCAGGACAGCGCCTTTGTACCTTCTGTGGTCGGTCCAACCATATTGAAGAGAAATGCTGGGAGAAATATGGTAAGCCGGCGTAGGCCAATGCAGCTGCTGATTCCACTACTACTGCTTCAGAGGGAACGACTCAGCCTACTGATTCTGCCTCCTCGGGTGCGACTGCTGACTACATCCGTGCTGAGGTGGAACGTCTTCTTCTTGAGCGAGCTGGTGCGTCGTCTCAAGCTTCGACTAGTGGAGCTCATGCCGCAACTTATTCTGGTTATGACACTGCCTTCCTGAGCTCTTCTTCTACTCCTGGTAATACTAAGTGGGTCATCGACTCCGGTGCCTCTTCGCATATTTCTGGAAATAGATCACTGTTTCACAAATTATTTAAACCTGCTAGACCCTCTTCTGTCATGTTGGCTGATGGTTCCAAGTCTGCAGTGTCTGGAGTAGGGGATATTGCTTCTGACTTTTTGCTGAAATCTGCCTTATATGTGCCGCGATTTCCTTTGAATCTGTTGTCTGTCAGCAAGATATTGCGGAGCTTACAGTGTAGTCTGACTTTTATTCCTGGTTCTTGTGTTTTTCAGGACCTTCGCACGAGGATGAAGATTGGTGGGGGGTATGAAGGTGCTGATGGACTCTTCTATCTGGATCATTTGCCCAAAGCAGCTAAAGCATCTGTGACTCCTGCATTGTCTACCTCAGTTTCTGCATTACAGTGGCACTACCGGCTGGGCCATCCCTCATCTGAGAAGCTTCGATATTTAGTGTCTGATCTTGGCATTTGTCGTTTTCAGTGCGAGTCATGTCAACTTGGAAAACAAACTAGAGCTGTTTATCCTAGACGCAGTCAAATTAGCAGTAAAAATATATTTGATATAGTGCATTCTGATGTATAGGGACCATGTCATGTGCCTAGTTTATCTGGTCATAAGTATTTTATTCAGTTTATTGATGACTTTTCACGGGCTACTTGGTTGTTTATGATGAAAAGTAGGTCCGAAGTCTTGTCTGTTATCAAGTTCTTCTTTGCTGAAATAAAAACTCAATATGGTATGCCTGTCAAAATTTTTCGTACTGATAATGCACTGGAATTTGTTAAAAAAGATGTAGATGTTTTTTGTAAATCTGTGGGTACAATACATCAGACCTCCTGTGCTTATACACCCCAGCAAAATGGTGTAGATGAGCGTAAAAATAGACATGTGTTAGAGGTTGCTCGAACTATTATGATGCATGCACATGTTCCTCGCTCGTTTTGGCCTGAGGCTGTATTGACTGCTTGCTTTCTAATAAATCGAATGCCATCATCTGTGATTGGAAACAAAATACCTATTCAGGTTCTTCAACCCGATATTCAGCTTTTTACTGTGCCTCCTCGGATCTTTGGATGTACCTGTTTTGTGCGGTTAGTTGGACCTACTTCTGATAAACTGTCTCCTCGTGCTGAGAAGTGCATGTTTTTGGGATATTCTCGTACCCAGAAGGGATATCGGTGTTACAGTCCTACTGCAAGAAAATGGTTTACTAGCAGTGATGTTGTTTTCTTTGAGGATACTCCTTACTATTCGGCTCGTGGTGACAGTTTACAGTCTGATCTTATTGCTTCACCTCTACCTGTTACTTCTGAATGTGTGCCTGACACTACTGACAAAGTCCCTACTGAGGCTGATAAGCCTCCTCTTATAGTTTATCAACGCAGGAACAGAGTGCCTTCAACTCAAGAAACCCCCCATGAAAACCAATCTTCACCTCTAGAAGGTTCTGCTACACCTGAGGTACATTCTGATCTTGATTTACCCATTGCTCTTAGAAAGGGTACTCGTTCCTGCACATCACACAGTATTGCTCAGTTTGTTTCTACTGATCATCTGACTGTTCATTCTAGCAATTTTGTATATGCCTTATCTGCTGTTGCTGTTCCAAAGAATATCCAGGATGCTCTACAGAGTACTGGATGGTTGTCTGCTATGAAGGAGGAGATGTTAGCTCTTGCTGAACGAGATACTTGGGAGTTGGTGGATCCTCCTCCTCAGTGTAAACTTGTAGGTTGCAGATGGGTGTATGCTGTGAAATATCAACCTGACGGCACTGTTGAAAGGCTCAAGGCACGCTTCGTTACTAAAGGCTACACCCAGACATATGGTATTGACTATTTTGAGACCTTCTCTCCTGTTGCTCGCCTTAATTCTGTCAGAATTCTTCTGTCTGTTGCTGTTAATCTTGACTGGCCTCTGTTGCAACTAGATGTGAAAAATGCCTTCTTGTATGGTGATTTACAAGAAGAGGTCTATATGGAGCAACCTCCTGGGTTTGTTGCTCAGGGGGAGTCTCACAAAGTTTGCAGGTTAAAGAAGTCTATTTATGGGCTTAAGCAGAGTCCCCGGGCTTGGTTTGATAAATTGAGCAAAATTATGATTGATTTTGGTTTTCTGCGATCTCAAGTGGATCATTCTGTTTTTACCAAGAAGACTTCAGCTGGTATTATTATTCTGATTGTCTATGTTGATGATATTATCATATCTGGCAGTGATTCTCTTGGTATTCAGGCTACTAAATCTCATCTGGGCAAGCACTTTGCTACTAAAGACTTGGGCAAACTTAGATATTTTCTGGGCATAGAAGTTTCTAGAAATTCTAATGCTCTTGTGTTGTCTCAGAGAAAATATGTCCTAGACATACTGCAGGAGACTGGTATGTTGGGGGCGAGACCTGCTGATATTCCTCTAGATCCTAATGTAAATTGGGATGATGATTCTTCTCCTCTGTTTGCTGATCATAAAAAGTACAGGAGGCTGATTGGTAAACTCATTTATTTGACTGTCACCAGAGTTGACATTTCTACTGCAGTGGGTCTTCTTAGCAGATACCTTGATAAACCCAGACAGTGTCACTGGGATGCTCTTTGTCAGATTCTACGATATTTGAAGAAGTCTCCTGGCAAGGGACTTCACTACAGGAAGCATGGACACTGTTCTCTTGCAGGGTACTCTGATTCTGATTATGCAGGTAGCAGAGTTGACAGAAAATCTACTTCTGGGTATTATACGTATGTTGGAGGAAATCTTGTTACCAAGAGGAGTAAAAAACAAAATGTTGTGGCCAGGTCCAGTGCTGAAGCTGAATATAGGGCCATGGCCCATACTGCCTGTGAATTGTTGTGGGTGCGCTCTCTGTTAAAAGAGTTCGGGGTTGACTCTTCTTCTGCTATACCTATGCACTGTGATAATAAAGCTGCTATCTTCATTGCGAATAATCCAGTTTATCATGAGCGCACTAAACACATTGAAGTAGATTGTCATTTTATTCGGGAATCCATTCTGACTGGCAAGATCTGCACTCCCTTCACTCGTTCTGAAGACCAAGTTGCTGACATCTTCACCAAGCTGCTGGCGAAGAAGCAATTCTGCATTCTGATGGACAAGTTGGGCATGATTGATATCTATGCTCCAACTTGAGGGGGAGTGTTAACATATATTCCTGTTTTATATATTCTGTTAATTGGTTTGTTATTTCCATATTATATGTGGACCTCTCTGTAATTGTTTCAATATTATATATATGAGGGTGCATACATTGTGCAACCCTACGCTTCCCAAAACTGCTTTGTCTTTCACATATACATTAGGGTAAGATACAAGGTGGTACAAAGGAGAAAAACCTAGAAAAACAATAAAACAAATGGTATAATAAAAATAGAGACAAGAGGCAGATCGTCGATTTCCGCCTCTGACCTTCTGTCGATACCATTGACATGCATGTCGATGGTATCGACGGACTGTTGTCCGGTAGCTGTGATAATCTCGATACCATCGACCTCCTGTCGATGGTATCAACCGGGAAGCAGGTTGTTTCACAGTATATATGTGTGTATGTTTATATATATACATACATGTATATAGATAAGTGTATGTATGTATGTATGTATGTATATGTATACATACATATATGATGCATGTAACTATTAAGGCCACAAGATATGCAATCTTAGTGAGTGAAAAAGTAAGAAAAGAAGTAAAAAATAGTTGAACAATAACAATGAACAGCCCAGAGAAATCGGGGATTGGAGGTTTAGTGTATATCAAGAGTTTTGTGTACATGGTTTGGTAAAAAAAGAGCAAGCGACTTAAAAGAGAAAAATCGTGAAAAATTGTATAAATCGCGAAAAAATGGGATAAATCGTGAATTGTCGCGAAAAATCGGCGATTGGCGCATTAATCCTGATGAACATTCAGGAGCCTATAGCATCATGAAAAATCGTCGATTTTTCATAAAATTCAGAGACTTTTGTTACTATACATATACCTATAATTATTACATACATATACTTAATACATATATTACATACATACACACACGTATATGTATTTACATATAGACATACATTTATATGCACTCAAACTACGTTAAAGACTTAAACAGTATAGTACGGGAAAACAACATAAATATGGAAAAATTAAACGTCAATAATTCACGAATAATGCAGGAATAAAACGTAATATTCAGAACTGGGATCTATGTGGCCGTTTCATGTGTCTAGGGAAAATTTGAGTTTAAAACGCGACTTTTTCAAAAAAGTTGGGAGTACATTGTGACTACGGTATAGGGCTATAAATATAGCTCATCCCATAGTCACAATCATGGAACATGACATCCACTTCGAGTCGACTTCGACAGGTTTGGAAATGGAAGTTTGTGGAAACATTGAGGAAACTTTGAGGATTTTTACAATTAAACTTTGACATATCTTTGAAAAAAATTAAGCTAAAAATAGCAATTTTGTGGCGAAAATTGATATTTTTCATCAAATCTATGTTTATATATAGCCATGCATACATGTGTACATATGAAAAAAAAACAGTCACATGCAAATCTAAAAAATGTCATCTTCGTGTCAACTTCAACAGGCATGGCAGTTTACCATGTTTTGATATCGACATCGAACATCAACATGCGTAGACATGTAATATCGAGGATTCATCGCTAGATGTCGAGGATGTTTAGTAGCATGGTCACAAAATACTCAAGAGTTTTTTGAAAAAGTCTCATTTTAAACACGAAGTTTTCTCTAGACGGATGAAAAGACAAATAACTCCCAATTTCCTGAATATTACATTTTATTCTCGTATTATTCGGAAACTATTCTCGTTTATGTTTTTCCTAGCTTATACATTTTCCCCACATTATATTGCTTAAGACTCTAACTTAGTTGTAGTGTATATATGTGTGTGTAATATATGTAAACACCTACATGTGTGATTTATATGTATATGTATATGTATATGTATATGTATATGTATATGTATATGTATATGTATATGTATATGTATATGTATATGTATATGTATATGTATATGTATATGTATATGTATATGTGTAGGTATATGTATATGCATATAATAGTTATAGATATATGTATGCAACATATATGTACATATATATGTGTGTGTGCGCGCAAAAGTTTTATATACATATCGGATCTAAGATCCTTCTCCCTCTCTCTGACCCAGATAAATATACATATATATGTATGTATGTATACAATATATGTATAGATCCTTCAAAATTCCCGACTTTTTACCGAATTGTTGGTCATATTTCTACCATACGTTGCATGTCTTTTACGCAAATTTCCCACATAATTGCTAAATTCCAAATTTCTCAGCTCAATCGAATGTATCCTGCATACCGAATTTGTGACTATGGCTTCAACCAATACCCTAGTTATATGATCGATATCAGGCAATGTGTGTATCGACCCATGCAAAGTTGTAGCTAACGCGTTCAGTATTTCATAGGGGGGAGTACGTTCGTAAGATTGAAACTCAAAGGATTTGACGAGGGCTAGCACATGTGGTGCATGTGTCAGACACAAAGAAAGAAGATCAGGATACAAATACGTTTTGCTAGCAAAAGAACCCAGAAACACAAGGATGACAGTGAGGACCAAACCAAACATGTTGTAACACTCCCAAGTAATTGACCCTCCTTAGTTTGATCTTCATTGTACCAAACTCTTCTGCTTCAGGGTTAGTGCTTCTTGTATAGGGCTACAAATATAGCTCCAACCAATATCATTGTTATATGTTTGCCAAGTGTCGAACACAAAGAAAGAAGATAAGGAAGAATACAAAGACGTGTTGTTAGCAAATGAACCCAGAAACATGAGGATGACAATGAGGACTAGACCAAACATGTCCTAACGCTCCCAAGTACTTGACCCTTCTTAGTTTGATCTTCATTGTACCAAACAATTTTTCTTTAGGGTTAAGAATGCAAGAAAACATGCATTCCAGTGCCGCTAATGTTGTATCACAACAATCGACCATGTTTTGGGATATGCCCAGTAATCCATCTAGTACCTTACCAATAAAGTCAAATCAATAGTGCCAAATGACACATTGCCTGCATTATACAAGCGTCCGTCTAGGTGGTGCCTAGGCTTAAGTCAGCCCGCCTCAAACTCGGCACCCAGCCCCCATATTGACCTGAGTTGTTGCATAGGGCCTTTTGAGGCCCAAATTAAGCCAATTTAAGACTAATTTAGCATAAATTAGATCTGAATTTGATCAAATTGAGTCATTTTATGGTTAAATTGGGTCTGATTTATCCCAAATGGGGTAAATTTAGGGTAAATTAGGTTTGATTTGGGGAAAAACAGGCCTGATTTGGGGGAAAACAGGCCTGATTTGGGGGAATTACGTCTAATTTGGGAGAATTAGGTCTGATTTCATCATGTAAGGCCTCGTTTAGATCAACATAGGGAAATTTAGGGTTAGTTAGGTTTGATTTGGTCATGTTATGCAAATTAGGTTTGATTTTAGGCCAAACTAAATCAAATTTGAGCAGATTAGGTCTGATTTGGAGAAAATAGGTCTGATTTAGGGGAAATGGGCTGATATGGTAAGATTAGGTCTAATTTGGCCAAATTAGATATTGTTTAGGTCAATATAGGGAAAGTTTGGGGAAATTAGATCTGATCGGATCATAATATACAAAATTAGGTTTTATTTAGGCCAAATCATGTCAAAATTGGGCACATTAGGTCTAATTTAGAGGAAACAAGTATGATTTGGGGGAAATTGTTCTAAATTGGATGAGTAGGTCTTATTTGATCAAATTTTGTCTCTTTTAGGTGAATATATGAAAAATTATGGAAATTGGGATTGTTGATTAGGTCATGGTATAGACAAAAATTAGGGTAAAATAGGTCAAATTTAATCAAATTTGGATGAAATGAGTTCAAATTAGGGCCAATGTTCTAGTTTAGTTCTTGTTAGTTTTGATTCAGCCTAAATTCTACATAATAGTATAATACATGTTTTGGCTACAAACATTATACATGTTTAGCTTTCCGATATCTACATGAATTTTGTTTAGGTAAATCTTCCACAATTCAATCCATATCTAATGATTTTGTTGCTTTCTTCATAGGATGCTAGTACATTGGTTGCAAATTTATCATGTATATTTATGTGTAAGGATTGTATTTTTCAAAAAATTTACATATATCTGTTAAAATAAAATATATATTAAAACGCCTGGAAAAGTGTGGGCCTCTGCGTGGGCGCCTAGGCTGCCCAGGCGTCCCCCTGGAACGCCTGGCCGCCTATACAACCATGCACATTGCACATGGGTGCTCCATCATGTTTTAAAAACATGGAGCCTATGTTGATATAGTGTTGCATTGCATACTTCCTTGTAGCTTGGCACATCTCATTTTGGGTCGACCATGGTAGTATCACCGTCGAGTACATCATGGTGGCTTCACCAACACATACTCATTCCAGATTCTTGACAATCTCTTCTATTGACACCCGGTCGATCAACCCACTGAGACACTCTAAACCACATGCCCCTTATTTGCAGTAATATACACTAGCGTCCGTGAGTAACCACTTGACATGTAAGGGTCTCCCTTTCACAACCAATAGAAATGATGTAAGACACTGTCCTTCATTCATCATTAAGCGTGACATCCCTGATAAGAGCTCAAGATGATATATTAGTAACTAAAATAAGTGAGTTTATGGTTTTATTTGAATCGTGGGACCTATTCTCTATTTCCAAGGACCTGATTGTAAGTTCCAACTTCCAAGTTTTCTTTAGTTTGTTTTGAGTCTATTATCTGATCTAGTTTATCAATAGCTTATTCACAACTATCACATCATTACGATAATTATTGGACCTATTATCTATTTCCAAGGACCTAACTGTAAGTTCCGCCTTCCAAGTTTTATTTTGATTTCATTATTTGATCTGGTTATTAATAGCTTATTCACAACTATCACGTCATTAGGGTTTCATTTGAGTATTTTATAAATACAAACCCCGAGGTATTTGTCCAGGAGGCTTAATTTTATGAATTGATTATTTGGGAATCTGTTCTTTCTCATATTTTATGAGGTAAATCACACAGCAATTATTTATGTAAAATTGCAACATACATGCTAACCAATCATATGCATACACATGTCGAGTTATTATATGCATATTTTGTTGCTTGCATGCTTTGATATTGCAAAAATCCCTTTACGTCGGGTAGATATATTCTCAACATTTTGTTTTAGCTTTTAAAATGTCACTTGCCAGATGATCTAAAAAGAAGTTGCTTTGGATCCTAATACACGGTTTGACAAATCGTTAAAAGAAACACTAGAAGGCGAAAAACTCCCAAAGCCACAATTCTGCAAAGCCTTAATGTGAAGTGGGCATGTAATCTCTCGAGCCATTCTTATTAAAGCATCTCAAATCCAAACATTTTCCAAAAGAGATCCAAACCACTCGAATCACCCCTTGAAGGCCTATGTTGGGGTGCTAATATTATGTTCTTCGGGGGGTTGATTTCTCAAAAAAATACATGAAGAGGATGAATGCATATGTCTAATGTTACATTGCCAATTGAATAGGGAACCTTTGTTCAGTTCATTAAGGACAAAGAAAATCGTGTTTATTTTTTATTCAACAGAAAATCCATCAAATTCATTAACATAGAGTATGCATACGAGAGATTATATCATAAATCCTTTGATTCTATAGCTAAAAGACATTACACTTTCCCAACCCAACTGCCTCGGCACTATCAAAATTATCAGAAGAGACGCCCCTAACAAGAGAAGCTAAGATTCTTTACATATTTATTTTCTCCAAATCTAGCAAAACACCCACATGCAAGTTAGCTAGGAAATCTTCATAATCTCCTTAAAGGACCACCAAGGCGATAAGCCTCTACCACATTACATCTAAAGACTATATGCCATAGGGAATTTTGCAGCCAAGGAAGAGAGCCTCCATGCTACATGTAGAACTCCAAACTTCTAAACAGAGACTTTTAATATACTCTTTAGAAATTCCGCAAAGCCACAGTGGGCCTTGCACTACAAGAAAAGTGAATAATAGCATCAAATCTCCCCTAGCGAAGGCACCATGGGATCATGTATGTCTTCGTTAAGAAAAATGTTTTCATATTTCTTTGTGCCAATGGATATTACAATGCCAAAATATCTAATCGCCTTTAGCTACTATAGCATTTGAGTGTTTTTTAATTGATTCCCCATTTTAAGCTTTCGGAAGCATCAATTCTGGAAGAAGCCAAGGAAAAAGAGAATTGTTAGAAATAATCATCTTCCAACAGATTGGGAGTGAGAGACGAGACATAACAACCAGAAAGCAGTCCACAGCATTCACTTGTTAGCGATGGCTAATGCAAAGTAGGGAGGTAGGTCGCCTACGAAAACTTTATCTCCAGATCATTTATCTTGTTAAAAGGTGCTTTAGAAATCATCGCCAGATTCACACCTGACACATCATTGGAAGATAGTGTGCTTAACTAACACAAGATTTACAAGTGTTGTTAGTTATGTTTTTACAAAATCCTCCCCCCAACCTTGAATCTGTACATCCTTTAGCCAAATCATTCCAAATAATTAGTTCATGTTTTCACTAAGGTAAGTCATGTTTTTAGTAGTAAAGAATGTTAGAGAGTCTAAGTATTTAGTGAATAAAGTTATTGAGTTTGTTTGTAATATGGGCCCAATAGTGTCTTGGCCCATTAGGATTATGTCTGCTTCCCTGTATCTCCTCCTATGCATACGAGAGGGTTTGCTCGTCTATCAATAAGAAACAAAGGGTATTTTCCTCATTATATCATTTCTCCACATGGTTGCCTAAGTGAGAGAGAAAAAAGGAGAAAGCCCCCTAGCAGGTGACAGCCGCCCTTGGCAATGCTTGGCTACTAGTAGGGATTTTTTACGACTATCACCAGCTATCTCCCCTGCCTCCATTGGTTGATGCAAGGAGTCACCGCGCCAGCTCCACCCACCTAAACCTGCCTTTCTACACTGTAATACCATAAGCCTTCCTCTCCAAGCCGGTCGTCGCCTTCATCTCAAAATGAGGGGGAACATAGAGGATTATGAGTCGAGAGAAAAGATGAGACAGAGGAGAGGAGATCAAGGTTTTCTATGTCTACTGCTATCTTAAGGATCTTCCTGCCAATATATATTGCTATCTATGTGACATATATATATATATATATATAGAGAGAGAGAGAGAGTCAGGCTAGAATACACTCGAGTGTACAGATCGCACGAGTACACTCAAGTTTGTTTGCATATCAAGAGTATTTTTTGCAAAATGTAAACCATTGATCTTCACTGTCATACTATAACTAAGCTACATACAAATTTTGAGCCCATTTGAATGAGTGTAAGTCACTCATCCAAGGGCAACAAAATGGACGCCCGAAACAAATTTGAAATGCATAATTTTTCCGATCTTTATAACATGACCTATAAATGTCCAAATGCGCTCAAGTTTTGTGTATGAGCTATTCACAAGATGTTTAAGAAGATCAATGGATTATATTTTTGAAAAAAACATTGCATCATGAAAAACTACTAGAGCGTATTCTGCTCCGAATGCATGAGTGTATTCTAGCCTGACTCTATATATATATATATATATATATAGAGAGAGAGAGAGAGAGATCAGGCTAGAATACACTCGAGTGTACAGATCGCACGAATACACTCAAGTGTGTTTGCATATCAAGACCATTTTTTGCAAAATGTAAACCATTGACCTTCACCGTCATACTATAACTAGGCTACATACAAATTTTGAGCCCATTTGGATGAATGTAAGTCACTCATCCAAGGGCAACAACATCGACACGCGAAACTAATTTGAAATGCATAATTTTTGCGGTCTTTATAACATGACCTATAAATGTCCAAATGTGCTCAAATTTTGCGTATGAGCTATTCACAAGATGTTTAAGAAGATCAACGGATTAGATTTTTGAAAAAAATATTGCATGATGAAAAACTACTTGAATGTATTCCGCTCCGAATACACTCGAGTGTATTCTAGCCTGACTCTCTCTCTCTCTCTCTCTCTCTATATATATATATATATATATATATATATATATATATATATATTTGTGTGTGTGTGCGTGTGTGTGTTGTGGTATTCTCCTACTATCAACATTTGTTCATCATCTGGAGTATTTCTATAGCATGTTCATCATTGTTTGTTGCTATACCAATTTTGCATATTTTGCTTATGGTCTTCTTCATCCGGTGATGTCGCTCTTACTGTTTGTGCAATCTTAGCAAAAATATTTCTGCTGCTTCGTGTTATTAAAAAAAGGATTATGACAACCTTTACAGGCTGCCCCCGCGTCCTTTGCCCAGCCATAGCCCGGATAGCTGGCGGGTGGTAAATACAGCGCTTAGCATGGGGCTCGAACCCGGGTTCCCCCCGGAGGGGGACACCGTGCCTACCACATGAGCTACGTTGGCCGGGTAAAGGTTATGCTGCTTCGTGTTATTACACCATCTGCCGTCCATGCGTTATTTGCATGTTGACTTGTATGTACTTTGTATGCACGTCAACTACTACTTATGTCATCCATCACTCTCTGGATTGTGACCCAGCACCATTTGGACTGTGATGTATGCTACTATGATAAGTATTTTATGAATAAAGAAGAGGATGATAATTCTTGTTCGTGAGTTGCTTTTGCTTGTAATATACATATATATATAGATATATAGAGAGAGAGAGTCAGGCTAGAATACACTCGAGTGTACAGATTATGTTGTACACCCCAATGGTGTTTGTCTATCTAGACCATGTTTTTCTAAAATCTAATCCATTGATCTTAATGGTTACAATAATAATAGGCCACATACAAAATTTGAGCTCATTTGGATGAGTGTAAGTCACTCATCCAAGGGCAACAAAATCGACGCACAAAACTAATTTGAAATGCCTGATTTTTGCATCCTTTAGATGCACGATCTATAAGTGTCCAAATGAGCTAAAATTTATTATATAGTATGTTCGTAAGATATTTAAGAAGATCAACGGTTTAGATTTTTCAAAAAGTTATTGCATCTTTAAAAATGACTGAGGTGTACGGTGCCTCTGGCACACTCGAGTGTACACTAGCCTGACTCTCTCTCTCTCTCTCTCTATATATATATATATATATATACACACACATATATATGGAGCCTCATGTTTTTTGCAACTATTTTGCATCTTGGAGTCTTGTATTTGTTGTTCTTCGCGCCAAGTTATTCATTCTGTCACGTTTCTTGTTGTTCAACAGAAAATAGATGACTTATTGATATTTTGTATTTTAGAAACCGTACTCCTATATACAAGAGAAGGGGGGCATAAAGGACTTGGACACAAACCCATATGGGAAAAACACTTAGGATTATTAAAATAATAAGATTAGTGTTATATTACAAAATTTTCATAAATAAGCAGTCATGTAATGTTATTAGTTGTTTCATGATGTCGGTTGATCCGAGTAATCAAGTATTTCAAGTTAGTCATCAATATCTTATTTATGAAAATTTTGAATTTATCTTAATTAATCAATTATAGTCATGTTTATACTGTTATGTAAATGTTGTTTCTCTAAGGAATAATATTACTTTTCTGTAACGTCAAATACAATAGATTTTTGATATTTTCTTAGCTTCCAACTTTACATAGAAATTAATGTATTTATATTTTAATCACTATAAACTATCATCATATTTATTTATTATTTATCATGTATAACAAATAAAATATTTAATGTTATGGTGACTATATTGTTTAAATTTAAATTACTACATTTTTGTTTTCTAATGTATATTATAATAACTTATCGCATGGTACCATTAAACAAATTAAATTTTTATTTTGTTATCTTTTTGTTACTAGACTTGTCGAGTTTACCATATAAAAAAATATTTGCATCATCTTGAAAAATAAATAATAATCCACACAATCTTTTTTTGTCACCAATAACCCACACAATCAATGTTGAACGTAAAATTATATGATTTTATTAATACAACCTTCATCCTTTGAGAACCAATTTAAGGAAATAATCAGATACAAAAAAGGTGTCTTTTTTATGTCAGTGATTGTCATCTCATACACATCTTATCTGTGTAACATATTATATGATACATAAGCCTAGAAAATTATACACATACAGCATATTTTTATTTGATTCGGAAACTAAATAGTCCATAATATAGGGAGACACATTCCTAATATTTTTTTTGGAGTAAGCTATATATATCTAAAGAAAGGTATAGCAAAACTATACATACATAGCAGGGCATCTAAAAGGAATTAGGCCCTGAACCAAAAAGAGGCAAAGCTATACAGGGGTTGTAGCTACAAAAAGCCCCAGTATACACGTGTATTTGAGCTCAAGTTAGCTAAGAGCTCTTGCCTATGCTTTACATGTCAACTAAGGTTAGTAGTAAAAGCATCTAGCAGCTTGAGAACGTCCATATCTCGTTGTCTATGTGTCCTTTTGTTCCTTTCATTCCATATCAGATAGCACAAAAATGTGATCCAAAGGTTAGCAAACCACCTCACCGCCTTCTTGTTTTTGAACTTTATCATAACCCAAGAGAAGGTATCATCCAGATCATAAGGAATAGGATTACCCCACCCATTTCTGAGACATATGATACTCCAGTGCTGCTTGGAGAATCTGCAGTCAAAAAAGAGGTGTTTACAAGACTCAATTGCATCCCTGCAAAGAGAGCATGTTTCATCCACCTGTAAACCCCATCTACTCAGTCTGCTTTTAGTAAGCAGCTTGTTAAGCAGAGCTCTATACACCTACCTACTCCATTTTGGGCAATGGAACCTACCCGAAAGGATATCAGAATATCTGGTTGTGCTGTTGAAACCTACAGTAATGTTGATCAATGGTGATGGGCTTCTAGCGACCCAATTACCATTCACATCAACATGATATATTTGTTGTGAAGAGCCAAAACATCTACACATGCTTTGCCAAATCCTGGATGGCTTGCACCCATCAATCAGGTGAAGATGACATCCATATTTACTTCTCACCCAGCTAAACTGGATGTTATTCGTGCTATCCAGGAATCTGTCAGCTCTCTGTTTAGTATCTGTCTGAAGCAGCACTTCCGGATCACCTTGCTTGAAAGGTTTTGCAAATGTTTACCAGGCGACTCTGTGATTCTTACCTACCCACAGAACATTAGCTAAAAGTGCTCAAATTGACGCAATAATGGGGTTTGGAATATCCCCCATTGACGACCAAAAGCAGACAGTAGCTTGTATAACAGATCATATTAGCACCAGCATGCCTGCCAAGGAGATATTTAGGTCACTCCAACCTTCGATTTTCTTCCTAATACTGTCTAAACACATATTGGTGACTCTACCGACGGAAAGAGGCACACCCAAGTATCTAGCCAAAAGAACCCTTGTGCTCATACCCGCGGCAGCATTTGATCTACCACTCATGTTGTCACAGGATTTAGATAAAAGGACCCGCGACTTGATGCAGCTGATGTAAAGGCCAAAAAGATTGCCAAAAAAGGTTCAACACTTTATATGATTCCTTCAACCTTTTAGCATTCCCCACAGAGAAAATAAGGACATCGTCAGCAAAAACTAGATGAGACCTCACCTTCACCCCTTTTACCTTATAAGCTCTAATCATTTCTCTATATTCAGCCTCTTTGACTGGATGAGTTAACCCCTCCATAACTATCGTAAACATAAGTGGAGAGAGTGGGTCGCCTTGGCGCAGTCCATTAGACGATTTGAACATCCCAACTGGAGAACCATTAATCAGAACCGAAAACGAGCAAGTTTCCATACACCGTTTTGTTAGATGGGTCCTACATTGCTTAAAACCAATGGAGTTCATGATATTCTCCAAGAAAGTCCAACTGACATGGTCATAAGCCTTACTTATGTCGATCTTCATAAGAGCTTTAGCATTGGCGTCATCTCTGTTGAAGTCATTGAGGAATTCAGTCGCAAGAAGGGAACAATCCGCCATCTTCTTTTCCTTCACTAAGGCATTTTGTTCATCGGATATAATGTGAGGTAGGACCTCCTTCAATCTTTTAGATAGGAGTTTTGAGATTATTTTATATATGACAGTGCAGCAGGCGATATGTCTATAATCAGTCCTCTCTCTAGCAGCTTTGGACTTGGGTATCAGTTTTATAAACACATGGTTTATAGCTCTGACCTCATATTTTTTTGGGCGATGCAAATTTATTCATTTCCTATTTGGGATCCAAGTTAAAAGGTGAATAATATATATATGAGACATTTTAACACTCTATTTGTCTCATAGAAATAATTAGAGTTTGATTTGTCTTTGATGTAAACAAAAAGTAATAGTACACAATATAAATATTCAATTTAATTTTTATTTGTGCCCCCTTCACAAGAGGGATGGCTCCGCCACTAACAACAAACATACAAAGCTTGTCCTCCCATAATACAAATGCTCAAACGCACCCCCTTGAGAAGATAGCACATGATAAGTAGCAAGCAAGTCTTCTCGCACCTATAGTAGATAATGCAAAGGTGGTAGTAGAGAAGCTGACTCCGTTGAAGAACATAGCATTAAAGCGGGTAGCATGAAGAAAATTGTGCCAAGGTACATAGCCGAAGCGCTTCCCAAGTACATAAAGTAGTATTTGGAGCAGTAAATAGCAACACATGTATGCGATGGTGTTCATCTCAATTGTTGGTGTCGCGATCCAGAGTTGGGCCACAGTTCCCAGAAGGTGTTGGGTCACAAACATGGAGTCGCGTCAACTTGAATATAAGCACCAACAAGCAAAGAGTCAGCATGCAAACCAAGCTCGGACAAACCGAAGTGTGCTGGAACACAGCGATTGAGAGTCGACGTGCATAACAGAGCACGGACATGTAGCAAAAAAGTAGAGGCGACATAGCCAGAATAAACTAGCGCAAATCAGTAGGTAGTAAACAAACTTCAAGATGTATAGCAGCAGAAATGAAGCTCCACATATCAGGCTCTCTAAGAAGCGAATAGCAGCAAACATACTTCAAGCTGCAAATAGCAGTAGTAGAAATCTACAAGCTCTCCAAGAAGTATATATCATGTGGAAGCAGAAATAAATTTCCTCTCTTCATCACATCACATCTCTTCTCATCTTCTCTATTTCTTCCCCGCACACCAACCACAGAGAATAAAAGTGGAGGGTAGACAATGGTAAAAGGAATAGCTCGACAAATCGAATGTAGCATTGTTGGGGGTATGGAGGCACAGCCTCCCAATTAGGGAGTCTCGCTACCCTCACGAGGTGAGAGTCGAGAGACAGCTACCCCTCACGGGGGATCAAGGGCAGAGCTCCTGAGGAAAATAAGTATACACTAGTTTATATGAGGAAAAGTTAAAACTCTTGAGAATGTATTGGTGTTGGGCTATAGGACAATGGAGAAATCAGGAAACCTGGACAAAAGGGTGATGGATCATCGCCCAAAGGAGTTGTGCCAGTACTTCACAATCAGAGAAGTGGCATCCAACCACATACAATATCAGATCCGGAAAGATACAGGAAAATAAGAGGCCACCGAAGAAAGGGCCAAACACACTTGGGTGTATCAAAGACAGATAATGACAGTGCCCTCAACAAAAAAAAAAAGTTCTCAAAAAAAAACAAGCTTCTATCCTTGTTGCAGCCAAAGGAAAGCAATGATGGTGGACTACACCCACGACCTTGATTGGGTTGTGGCTTTTGAGCTACTCTAGTTGTGTGGCTGCTGACAACAAAAAAGAACATGCTTAGCAACAAAAGAATGGTAAAAGGGATGCCCCTTGTAGCGCTTTCTCTGTGGTGATTGAAATAGGAGATGTCGCAATACTCATTTATGGCATCTTGTCAGTAGCAAGCGGCTTCAAGGAAGTAGTGTCAAGAGTTGGAATGTGTGACGCCTCTAGTTGGAGGATGAAGGGGGTGTAGGAAGCTTTTTGGAGGCAGGGCAAAGAAGATCCCGCCCGATGTCCTCTGGGGTATCTCATAGGAGAACGAGGGGGGCAGGAAAGCAATTTATGTGGTTGGGGTAGTGGTAGATCGCAGTGGGTAGTGGTTACGGGATTACTGAGACGAGGATTGGCAATCATAAGAGTTTTGATTATCGGGTACAACATCTACCTGGTTTGCGATGGAGGCCAATAGTGGCGGCCAATAACAGTAAGATGACATTGATAGCCAACAATAATAAGACGACATGGATAAGGAGAAGATGGGTGGCAGCGCCGTAGTAGAGTAGGAACATGGAGGATTCAAGAGAGACCATGGAGTCTGGATAGATTCCTGGCAGGCAGCCAAACAAAGAAGCAGCCACTCGTAGGCGAAGAAAAATATTTCTTTTTTCTCTTCTACAACTAGGGTTGGATCGTTGCTCTAATACCATGTTGAAGAGAAAATAAACAGCTAATCTATATCTTGTATTAGAAAAACCCTAGTCCTATATATACGAGAAGGGGGAAGCATCCAGACTTGGAAACAAATCCTAAAGGGCCAAAACATTTAGGCCCATTTAGTAACTAAATGATAAAGCAATAACAAAATAACCCTCAAGAGTTGCTACTATTAGTCTGTGTTATTGTTTTGCATGTTGACTATTAGTACTTCCTGTGTGCCAGCACTCTCTTGTGTAGCTGTAATCCAATATTCTCTTCTCTACTTAATGATGATAGTGATTGAGATGAAGACCCTAACGCCTACCTATTGATATATACTACTACTCAAAATGCCAGTTCTTTTTTATCAAGAAGCTCCTAGAACCTGCTTGCATACATGCTTTGGATTATCTACTTAAGGGGGAGTCTTGGAGTGTTTGAGCTTGATTGTAATATTTGAGGAGAAATATTCTTGTATGAGCTTGGTTTATCATTTTATTCTACTTCTTTGTTTTTTACTATGTATGTTTGTTTGCAACTCCAGCTTGAGTGGGAGTGTTAAAGAGTCTAAATATATGGTCAATTAAGTTATTGAGTTTATTTGTAATATGAGCCCAATTGTGTCTTAGCCTATTAAGGTTATGTCCACTTCTGTGTATCTCCTCCTATTTATAGGAGAGGCTCAGCTCTTCTATCAATAAGAAAAATAGGGGATTTTCCCCATTATATTGTTTCGTCACAAAGAATGTGCATGGGCCATGGTAATTTTCAACGACGTCACAAGGGGATCAGTTGCCGCCTCGTTTTAGCTAGGTAGTATCTCAAGTTCTAACATCAATGATGAGGTAAGGAATAGAGGTTTCATAAGAGGAGTTCAGATCAGTAATTTTGCCAAATATAGCTGCAAACTTGTGATACACTCTCTTTCAATAAAAGTCAGTTGCAAAACACTGAGCTATCTGCTCTTTGAAATATTGTAATTTGTAATGAAAAGAGTGATTTCATGGTGCTGTTCCATTATTTGAATAAGTTTCTTGAATGAAACAAATTAATAAGCCCAAATTCTTCATAATTGCAATTGCAGAAGCCATATACAAAGGCAGTTTGGTAATGTCACAAAGGTTTGTCTCCTACCAAGTTGGTCCTCCTGTACATATATGTGGCCATGAGATGGTTTCTGGCTAGAAGAAGAAAACATTCATAGGCAGCAGATTGGTGTTATGTGTAGCAATACTGAATCGTTTTACCATTTGTTATGACACTATGGTACATCGTTTTAAGTGGTGGAAGCATAAATGAACCAAACGTGGATTGCATGGAAAGATCAGTCTAATAACTTGGATGGAATTAGTCTGCTGACCTAGAGCATTTACTCTTGTTATTAACAAAAGGGTTTGAAAGGATAACTATTAGTATATACACTTTACTGCTGTTTTTACTTAGTGTATTTTGATTATTTGTCTTTTAGTCACTTGTTTCTTTATCCCATATTGCTTATCTCTAAACGATGTACTACTCTCTTGTCATATAAAAGAGAGAGCATTGTACTGGTTTTACTCACTCAATAAGAAGCAATACTTTTCTATTCTAGATGATATCAAAGCGTCCCGATCCTCCCTAAACCCTAGCCGCCTCTCATCGCCCCCAACCCTAGCCGCCCCTCTCCCTTCTCTCTCTCCCCAGCCCCCTTGCGTTGCCACCACACCTGCCCACCCCCCTGCCGCCGCCCACAGCCATCACCACCACCACTCCTGCCACCACCCACCCCTCCGCCAACCCTCCACCACCTTTCAACACCCTAACCCACTCCATTACCATGGCTTAATCCATCAAGTACAATGTACACCCAATCCTCTACCCATCTTCTTCCCCGAAACCTCCGGACAGCTTCGGTAACTTTCCAGTTTCTGGCACGTTGACGACGTAAAAGCCGTCTTTCGCTCTGTTTGCATGCGCCTCATGGTGGAGTGATTGTTCCTCCTTGTTGGCGTAGGTTTCTATCTTCTCCTGCTGCCCCTACGAGGGTTTCTGAGATCCATGCTTGGATCTTCTATATGCTACTTCTAGTCCATGTGTTAGACTTCTGGTGCTGACTAGTGACTACTACCTCTGCTGCTATCTGCGCCCTTGACTCTGACTATCTCTATCATCTCGGATGCCGACTCCTGACCTTCCTCGCAATTTGTGTGTCACTACCGTCAAGTTGGATGGCCCCAACTATCATCTCTGGGCAGCCTCCTTTGAACTGTACGTCAAGGCTCAAAGGTGTTTCTCTCATATGTCGACCAAGGGTCCGGCCATCCCTGTTGCTGATGCTGATGACAAGACCAAACAGGCCTACGATCTCTGGTCTAACGAAGATTATGGTGTTATGACCTGGATGGTCAATAGTGCGGAACCTAAAATTAGCCAGTCACTCCTTCGCCTCAAGACTACCAAGGATATGTGGGATCAGCTCTCCCACGTATACTCTCACCAGCAGAATCCGAAGAAGGTTTTTGAAATCTTCAAGCTACTGGCCAAACAGGAGTACTCTGCTACTAATTCCGTGGATGATTACTACAACAATTGTTGTGCTCTCTGGGATGAGTTTGAGGTTTACCATCCTCTGTCTGCAGATATCACGAAAATCCAGCGTCAAAGGAACGATCTTCAACTTGTCCAGTTCCTCATTGGTCTGCCTTCATCTTTTGCAGGAGTCGTTGATCAGATCCTCTCTAGTGATCCCCTTCCTACCCTCAGAGACGTTCTGAAGCGTGTTCAACGCCTTCCTTCCGTTTCGCAAAATCTACCTGACTCTTCTGACGGAACAGCCCTTGTTGTTCGGACTGGTGACTCCTCCCGTGGACGCGGCCGTGGTCGGGGACGTGGCCGCGGGCGTTTTTCTGGACCAGGACGTGGCTCCTCTTCTCCTGCTGAGACTACTGAACAAAGCTTTTGTACCTTCTGTAAGCGTACCAATCACAATGAAGATTGTTGCTAGATAAAGCATGGGAAGCCAGCCTGGGCGAATCAAGTCACCAAAGATCAGCCTGACACTACCACTACTTATGCACCTTCGTCTGTCGATTGGATCCGATCGGAGTTTGAGAAACTACTACAAGCACGGCTTGCTTCCTCTACCGAGGCCTCCACTGATGGTAGCACTGCTCTTCTGACTCAGTCCGGTAAAAACACTTCGGTGATCGATTCGGGTGAGACATCCCATATTTCTGGCAATCCTACATTATTTTCTCATTTACATAACACTACTGTTATACCTCCTGTTACTCTGGTTGACGGCTCTCAAACACCGGTTACTGGTTTTGGTGATATATGCACTCCTGGATGTCTACCTCTGCGCTCTGTTTTATATGTTCCTAAGTTCCCTATAAATCTGTTATCTGTCAATAGAACTGTGAAGATCCTTCGCTGCTCTATTACATTTGACCCAGATGGTGTTGTTTTTCAGGAATTGCGTACGAGGACGAAGATTGGTTCGGGCCATGAGGGACCAGATGGTTTATATTACTTAGATGTTCCAAAGACTGTGGCGTATCTGACATCTTCTGTAACTGGCATCCAGTGGCACTATCGGTTGGGACACCCGTCGGCAGCCAAATTAAAGCATTTACTACCTCATATTTCATATTCTGTTTTTCATTGTGAAACTTGTCAATTGGGCAAGCAAACTAGAGCAACTTTTTCAAAGAAATTATGTATTGGTTCAAAACAGCCATTTGATATTATACATGCTGATGTTTGGGGACCTTGTTCTGTCTCGAGTATATCTGGATTCCGTTACTTTCTGAGCTTTATTGATTATTTCTCTAGGACCACCTGGATTTTCTTGCTAAAGGATAGGTCTAATATTCTTGAGACTATTACTGCTTATTTTGCTTAAATACGTACCCAGTTTAGCAAACCTATAAAAAAAATCGCACTGCCAATGCTCTTGAATTCATGCAATCCTCGGTCAGCAGTTTTTATCGCAAAGTGGGTACTATTCACCAAACCTCTTGTGCCTACACCCTGCAACAAAATGGAGTCGCCGAACGCAAGAATCGCCACCTTCTTGACATTGCTCGTACTTTACTTTTTCACTATAATGTTCCCCAGTGTTTTTGGCCTGAAGCTATTTCCACTGCGTGCTATCTCATTAACCACATGCCATCTTCAGTTCTTGAGAATCAAATCCCTTATCAAATCTTGTACCATGATGCGCCCTTATTTTTTTTCCTTCTCGTATTTTTGGGAGCACTTGCTTTGTTAAAAACCTACGTCCCGATTTAACCAAACTTGATCCCCGTGCCATCAAGTGTGTCTTCTTAGGGTACTCTAGGACTCAAAAAGGGTATCGCTGTTATGATCCAGTTTCAAAAAAATGGATGGTCTCGGCTGATGTTGTTTTCTTCGAGCACATGCCATTCTATTCTTCTGTTGGGTCTGCCCTTACGTCAGATTTATTAATGGAGACACCATTACCAATGATTGATGATTCTGATTCCCTTGATATTGTTCCTGGTGCTGCTACTCCTCAGCTGAAAGTTTATCAAAGAAGATCGAAGACGACAACTCCCTCTATGGCCCCTCCAGAATCTTCTTCCTCAATGCCAGATCAGTCATCACCTCAGGTATTCTCTAACTTAGATATTCCTATCAGTTTAAGGAAAGGAACTAGAACATGTACCAAACATTCGATTGGGAATTTTTGTACTACTGCTCACCTGGGGACTAACTTTGCCAATTTTACTGCTGCTCTTTCTACTGTTTCTATTCCTAAAAATGCTTCTCGGGCTCTTAAACATCCAGCTTGGCTTCAGGCCATGGAAGCTGAGATGCGGGCTCTTACTGATCGTAACACTTGGGAGTTGGTTGATCCTCCCACTGATTGTTCTCCTGTTGGATGTCGCTGGGTGTTTACTATTAAATATCCAGATGGCACAATTGAGCGTCTCAAGGCTAGGCTTGTTGCCAAGGGCTACACACAGACTTACGACGACGACTAGTTTGAGATTTTTTCACCTGTGGCCCGGCTGAATTTAGTTCGCATACTTATTTCTTTTGCAATTAATTCTGATTGGCCCTTATTTCATCTTGATGTGAAAATTGCTTTTTTATATGGAGATCTGCATAAGGAAGTCTATATGGAACAACCTCCCAGATTTGTACTTCAGGGGGAGTCCTCCAAAGTTTGTCATTTGCAGAAAGCAATTTATGGCTTAAAACAAAGTCCCCGTGCTTGGTTTGATAAACTGAGTACCATTCTTCAGAAATTTCATTTTAGACGTTCCCAATCTGATCATTCTGTCTTTGTTAAACAGACTACTTCTGGCATTGTTATTCTGATTGTATATGTTGATGACATCATTCTATCAGGGAGTGATCTTGCTGGCATTCAGGCGATTAAACGTTATCTGGAGAAACATTTTGTCACCAAAGATTTAGGCACCTTGCGCTACTTTCTTGGGATTGAAGTTTCTCGGTGAGTCTGTGGATTGTGCCTATCTCAGCGTAAATATGTTCTGGATCTTCTATCTGAAATAGGTCTTCTTGGTGCAAAGCCTGCTAGTACTCCTTCGGATCCAAACACCAATTGGGATGATGAGAATTCTCCTGCTTATCATGATCACCGTCAGTATCGACGCATGGTTGGCAAGCTCATCTATCTTACTGTCACTCGTGCTGATATCACATCTGCAATTGGACTTGTTAGCAGATATCTTGACAAACCTCGACAATGTCACTGGGATGCAGTCTGTCACATTCTCAAATATCTGAAGAGCTCCGCTGGGAAAGGTCTGCTATATAAAAAACATGGTCACTATAACCTTGTTGGGTATTCTGATTCTGACTATGCGGGGAGCAAGATCGATCGACGCTCCACCTCCGGCTACTGTACTTTTGTAGGTGGAAATCTGGTTACCTGGCGCAGTAAGAAACAAACAGTTGTTGCTCGCTCGAGTGCTGAAGCAGAATATCGCGCCATGGCGCATACTACATGTGAACAGTTCTGGATACGGAGCCTGCTGAAAGACTTTGGCATTTCAGATTCTACTCCTATCCCTATGTACTGTGACAACAAGGCTGCTACATTTATTGCCAGTAATCCTACCTTCCATGAACGAACAAAGCATATTGAGGTTGACTGTCACTTTGTTCGAGAAGTTGTCTTATCTGGCCAGATATCTACGCCCTACATACATACCTCAGATCAAGTGGCTGACATCTTAACCAAAATACTTCCGAAGTCTAGATTCACTGCTATGACCGACAAGCTGGGCATGATTGACATCTATGCTTCAGCTCAAGGGGGAGTATTAGTATATAAACTTTACTGTTGTTTTTACTTAGTGTATTTTGGTTATTTGTCTTTTAGTCACTTGTTTCTTTATCCCATATTGCTTATCTCTAAATGTTGTACTACTCTCTTGTCTATCTCTAAATGTTGTACTACTCTCTTGTCTTATAAAAGAGAGAGCATTGTATTGGTTTTACTCACTCAATAAGAAGCAATACTTTTCTATTCTAGAGTAACGATGTTATGTGGAATAATAGGCAAAGCAGTACCTTCCTGCAGCTAGTCCAAGCAGTAAGCTCTTCATAATTTTTAGATTATTTGGAAATAGATAAATGTGGATATTGTCAATGAAAAAATAGGGGAAATCAATATTTTATTTGATGGTTTGGAATAAAAGGACTATATACATAGTCATTTTATGTATACATGCATGTAAGTCATAACCAAGTATTGACACACACTAATTTCCAAAGTTCAAAGAGCAATTTCTGGCTTTTTCAAAATTAGATCCAACAAGCTGAGATAGTTTTAGACAATGTTATCAGAAAGAAATAGTTGGCTAGAAACGTGTCATAGAACTGGTCCAGTTAGCCTCTAGACCCAGAATCAGCAAAAGAACTTGCCAGAACCGGTTGACCAGCCGGTCCAACAAATAAACTTGTAGAACCAGTCCTGGCAACCAGAACTGGTTGTATATGTGAAATGTGACTCCTTCCTGGTTAATAGCCACATGTGAGACCGGTCCAGAAACCGGTTATAGAACCGATCCGGTTAGTCTTTAGACCCGGAATCAGCAAAAGAACTTGCCAGAACCGGCTGACCAGCCGATCCAACGAATAAACTGGTAGAGCCAGTCCTAGCAACCAGAACTGGCTGTAGCTATGTGAAATGTGACTCCTTCCTGGTTAACAGCCACATGTGAGAATGCCTAACACCCCGGTCCTGATAACATTGCTACAAACTATATATATATATATATATATCAGACACGCTTATTAGTGACATCCATGAAAATGTGGTCTATCAAAGATTTACTTAGATGCATGTAAAAAGTTAAGCATTACAGAACTGCAAGATCAGAATTCATGTACAAATTGGGGGAAAGAACAAATGGTGTGAATTGTTAAGAGTAGAGGCTTATTCGAACAAAATTTGACTCGGAATAAGTCATGACATTTTATGAACTTTTGCAATATATGCTAGTGTGCTTGTTCTGTTTAGAACAGAACGTCCCCATTTCTGAGCAAAGGATTGTGAAGTTAGACAATAGTATGATCATATCCGCAAACTGGGCTATAGTTTGGATAAGAACTTTTAACATCTCGGTAATTAATGTAGCATGTGATAGCCCATTCCGTATTACGTGGAACTGATAACTGCAGCTCGGTAACTGGTCTAATAGAAACCCTAGTCTTGTATGATCACGCCAATATTTTAGGCATTGACAAGTGCAACCTTCCTCCCGAATTTCATCCTTCTATCACCAATGCCAGGCTTCCAGAGCACGGCTGTCTACAGCTCTCTTTCGCTGCTGTCTTCATTCCGCTTAAAAAATACTACTGACTATCGGAAGTTCTAAAGTTAGCGATCAAACTAGCCTGGATGTTTTGAACCGTGTGTTTGTATTACTTGAGCAGAATGTTATTTGAAAACAGGTCATAACCCCATAGGCCCTAGCCACTTAGGCCGGCCTCTGTATAAGGAATATGCTCGGGGTAGAAGTTTTGTTTAAATGTATGGCCATGTTACCCTTGTTATTAAGTATTTGACTTTAAGTTCTTTTCTCTATAAGAGGTGGAATAGAATAACCCGGTTGAAGTGTAATGATCATACGTCTGTAATGCATTGTATGTCCCATGGTAGGTCCCACTCTTCTACCCTTTCCGGGGAGTCGATGACTATTCACAGCTATTACCTTGACACTAAAGAAGAGTTCGACCCAATGCTTTATTTCTATCCTAGTTGATCCTGATTCGACATTAGAAGTATATTGATTGTTCCCCAATAACGAAATACTTTTTTCTGTAAATACTACGTATTTGATTTCATCCATAAATCCATTTTCTTCCCTATGAGTTCCAGTATCGATAAGAATTCTAGTTCTTATTGTTCATATGTTATGGTATGAATATACCATACCAATTCGTTATGTATGGATGGTGAGACTCCATTGAGAGAAAACCAAAAAAAACTCCGGATTTTATGGACAAGTTCCATCCTATGGCATCCAAGAATTTGAGATGGCACAAGATTCCTCCTCATCATAGCGTAGTATTTTTGGTTGAATAGACGACACAGAGCTCCTCGTCAGTAAATTATAGCCCACCCAATCTGGGTAAAGCCTTGAGATTTTAATGCTATGTGGTGAATATCTTTCTTGTGTAACTTGTCCTGCGATTTTGCTCTTAGCCCTTGAAGAGGATGGATTTTGAGTATCTTTTTCAGAGAATATTTTCCTTAGGCAGGAATAAGCACTTATTTACGGGATGGGGATGCATTATGAAACTCGAGCATTATACAAGATGGCTGTACCTATGTGACAACTTGTTGCCTAGGACAATCATATTGCCATTATGCTTTGCCAGCCAAGATTCAATTGTTATTCTAAGAGTATTATCATGGGAGATTCGAACATGATCAAGAACTTTATGATTTGTCAACATGTTGATTTTCTGCGGTGCGTCTGATAAGAACTTGGATCATATGGAATTTGGTATGAAGAAATTTGGGTTCATATATGCTATGATGGTGCAAAATACCGTTTGATTGTGTTGTCTGTAACCAGCTTTCACTTGGCAAGTTTGCAGATATTTAAGGTGTATATCCGGAACAAAAGTGCTCTGCAACAACAAAATCTACCTCTTGTGCAGATTTTAGTTTATCAGCAACTTTGTTGTTAACTTATGTATTCATGCTATTAGTCTTTCCATTACGTTTATTCTGAACCTGTGACTGCCAGTTTCCAGATATTATTTGTAGAATTGCTATTGTACTCTCCAAACATCAATTCTGCACTGAACAAGCAAAGGCACCCCCAGTATCCTAAAATAAGAGTTTCCATAACAAAGTAGGATAGATCATATTGAAGAGCTTTCAATTTAATGAGCCATTTGACAAGCATGCAGAGCCATCTATGATCACGACAATTAAAAAGCACAATTGCCTAATTACTTTTACAACTATGTCTGCCAAATTCATGTTACATGAAGAAAATTTATATCTTAGAAGCTGAGGACTTACTGTTAGGACACAATTCCTAACAGTTTTATAGGCAGTCAAACTTTAGCCATAGAAATATGCCACTAACCCTTCTATACATGTGTCCATACATGGAGGAGATACAAAAACTGATACTGGGACGCGGAGGGGCTGTCACCAGCCAGCTGTTCAGTTTTCCCCTGCTGTCAGCAAACGTGTAGGACATGGATTTGCGATAACGAATATGTTCCCATTCCACAAGAGAAAAAAACATTACATCACAGGGGAGAAACATGAGAAAGGCTACCATGGAGGGAGAGGAAGTCAGCAGGTGTTACGAATCAAGAGATCTAAAAACCATAGGAAGCCAGAAAAGAAAGCACCAGTTTGGAAATTCATCTGAGAAGAAAAATGTACCAACAGAGATCCGCAGGAAAAGCATAGAAGCGTCATTGCCCTGAGTGCTTTGCATGCCGTCTTCAGCAATGCCAAAATGTTGTTTGCTTTTGGGACAAGCGTTTTAATTTAGTGCAGTGAGCTGGTTCTGTTTTAGTTTCCAAAAAGATTGATAAGTGGTGCTTTTACCAAAAGAGAGGTATAGTGCTTTGTTTCGTAAGAAGGATAGTGCACGCCTTTTCTTATCTCTAACATTTTAAAAACTCCCTTGTCAGCCTTTGATAAATTATGGTTTCTTGAAGGGTATAGCTAACCGGGCATTAGTCTTTACTGTGTTATGAATTTGCCTTTGAGCATGAAGTCATATTTTCATTCTAATAACCTTTATTTATTTATCATCTACAAATTATTTATAACAATGGTAAGTTTCGTACATTAGTATCTTATTTATCTTATATGTATTCAGTATGGCGTACTTAAGGTTTTTTTGGTTTGATATATAGGTATGAGGTTATGGATATAATAAATATGCTTAAGTATCTCATAATTACTCAAGTAGGGTGTACTCCAGTATTATTTATGGATATGCATATTCATAGCCATAACCCCATGTCAATACATGCACATGTACCCATGTCCATATAATTCGTGTGGCTCTTCGCTGAGATCTTATTTGATTTACGAGAACCATCTATGCACACAAGATAGCTAAAATATTTCTACAATGAATCTGGTTTTCGTGTAAGGGGACTGTTTTCCACAGTTCGTAATCCAATCAAGTAAGAACATAGAAGCATAAAACAAGAGTACAAGACCCATTGATTTCATATTTTCATTACAAATCCTTCCAAACTTCTTCCAGGTCACAGTGAGGGGAGTTCATCCACCAAGTTCGTTTTTGAGAAAATTTTCTTGCAAGCCAACCAGAAGTGTAATCCTTTAAGTTCCTGACTTCAACTCTAATTTTATCACCTTCATAAGTGTAAATGATGTTCCAGAAATGTATGTAAGACGAACAAGTAACTTCACAAGATTATCAAGAACGTGTGAAATATTATCAAACAAATGTATACCTCCACATTGCACTACTAAGATGATCACATATTTGTCATCTCTATAACCCAATAAATGAAAATAACAGTTCCACAATGATGTGGTTATGTTGCATATTCCTTTGATATAATATCGTTTTGAGTATGCAACATGTCAACAATATTCACTATATCTGCATCAAATTGTCATGCAGCCTTTATAAGACGTGCAAGTATGAGATCAAATACCAACAAGAAAAAATACAAAGTTAAAATCTTTTTTCCTATTTTTCTGGCACTACCCCCTCAGGTGAAGCATAGATGTCTTTAATGGCCAATTTGTTATTGAGTGTGGGAAGACAACTTCTGAATAATGCCAGTATCATCTATCTTCAACCTGAGTACAAATTCTTAGGCATTATGAACAAATTTTTACAACTCACTTCAATACATACAGTCCTCTCATGAGAGATTGGAATTATTCACCATTAAGTTAGAAACATCAATCCCAAACATAGAAATAATCTAAGAAGTAACTAATTTAAGCTCTTTCATCAAGAATCTTATGCAGAGCAAGCAATTCACAGCTTCTGCAAGCTACTACTATTATTTTCCATCATATGTGGCAACCACATTCCACCTTTTACTTCTCTAGCCAACCAAATATTCTCAGGAAGCATACAGCAAAGAAGTATCCACTAATTTCAAGAAAAACCGTTTTTCAGCATGACACCCTCTATATGGATATCTTTTGGATATATGAAGACACTTCACAAGTAAATGAGAGATATAGTGTTACAACAAAAATTAGTATTCTTTGAAGCGCATACCAAAGAATATATAAGTGCCATTTGCAATTGCTTTGCCTCGTGACAATTATAAGCTATGTTCATATCTCAGAGCGCTACTGAAGCAACCAAAGTATGTCCTGTCTAACAACTATTAAAAGATTAATTTTCCACATCATAAGGAGTAATGAAGCGTTTTTCTATCAGCAAGACAAGGTATAAGCCTCAAGTATTTATATCAGTAAGATGATACCAAGCCTCAAGTACAAATATCATTGAGATGATTCTAAGCTTCATACAGTGTTTTCACGTGTGGATGTGTGTTGAAATCACAAGGAGGAAGTCCCTGGGACCCCATACATACATACATTCATACACACATTTTGCTCGGAAAATCGGTCAGGACGGCAGCATATACTCTCACGTATACATGTGCCAGTTAAGTGATCGGATAAACTCTGGTTTTTAAAAGACACCACTTACGCCCATAGATACATACATACACACTTATGGATATACATTTAATTATACATTTCAATATATAGGCATATGTTTTTATGCATTCTTTCAAATATATATATATATATATATATATATATATATATATATATATAAAACAAATTACCTTAAAAAAATTTGTACATTTATATGTATACGTCTCAATATATTATATCTATAGCTACAAATATAATATACCTACATATGTACACAAATTACAGACATATTTGTACGCTTATGAATACATTTTGATTCATTCACAAACAGATGCATACTCTACGAATACATAAGTATATTTATATGTACACATGTTGATATATGTATGTATATTACACAGATCCAAAACACTCTTCAAATATACACACCAATTCCAAACACATTTTTGTACATTTATGCATACATTTTGATTCATTATATGCATACCCTACGAATAGATTATATACTTATATTTAGACATTTTGATGTTTGTACATATATTACACACATTCAAGATATACATACGGATATACACATACATAAAAATATCATAAATATATATTAATGGGTTTACACACACACTAATATATAGTAATAAGCTCCCTGTTTTAGTAAGAGGGAAGCGGGAGACGGGGAGGACAGCACCTTGTGACCCATCATGCATCAGGAAGGCGCTTTAATCATGCGATTTTATAAAAAAAGGTGCTAAATTTCCTATATGATTTTATATAAATTACACATACTTGTGTATATATTATTATTATAAAAGAACTTTTATACGTGTCTAAAACACATGAGAAGTGTAAAAGTCACCCTACAACACAAACTAACCAGTTCATAACACAGCTATAAAACAAAGAACCTATCTGATACAATTACATAAATTTGAGTGCTGCTGTAACTGTCTTGAATTGAAATATACTAATATGGTAGTCATAAATTGATTGTAATATACAGCAGCAGTACAAGTATATAGTATAATAATATAGGTATTAAGTAGTTAAATGTATGTTTAGTTGATAATGATTAATGTAGTATGCTATACATAGAAGTACAAGAATACAGCAGTATATTCACAGTAAAATATTTCCACCTTACAGAAGTAGATTTAAATATGACAGTAGTATATAGCTAGATTTGAATAGTACAGTAATCAATTAGTGGACCAGCAGTTATTGGGCCGACATTTGGCCTGCTATTAGCCGCCTAAAATTTAAGCAGGTAGAAGCGGGCGCCCAGAACAGCCTTTGAGGCGGCCACTCAAGTGGGCTGAGCAGACAATAAGCAGCTCTAAATTCAGTGGCCTAAAGTCCGCCTGAAGGCCCAGGCCAACGCTGCTCAGGCCGCTTTGGAAAACTGAGCTCAATGTATGATTTTATGATTATATATAATAATTTATTGGAAAAAGTCTGAAACCATATATATCGCCACATACCGAATATACTTTATGCGTCTGCCGTACACAGACGCATTTCTGAACAATGCTTACGCAAATGGAAGAACACAGTGCAACTATGAGCCGGTCTTGGTGCTAATTAAGAGGCATCAAGTTCAATCTATTTTGCAGTTGGACTATTATATGGTACTCCAGTTAGTGTCATTGTTGTACCACTATGCATTGCCCTGGTACTTTATTCCACATGGATTAGAGGGTGCTATGGAAGATCTTCCCCATTTGGACTTCCATGGTCATGTGGTTGCCGCACAACCATGAATGATTGACCTAAGAAGAGGTCCTGGGATCAATTCATCAGAGAGAAGGATATATTTGAGTGCACAACAAAGCAGAGTAAATTTTGAGGTTAGGGGCTCCTAAAGTTCAAGGAAATGGCTTGCCTTTGCACAAATACTCTCTTCTTGCTCTTAGTTTCCTCACCCCATCTGTGTCGAGGTTTTGCAGTCATAGAGTCTAAGGTGGGGAATTCTTCCTTTGGCTTACAATCATATAGGTATATAGCCCTAGATAACTCATAAGGTTTCGTGCAGTGATCAAGCTTTTGTGTTAACAAGGAACATACTTGTTAAGTTAAGCACCTACACATCAAGGCACCTATGTTGCGTTGTACTTGTCGCCTTGGGTATTTTTTTGCGGGTCGTAACACTTATTAATGGGTACCAATATTTTTGAGAGCCAGTATTCAAATGCCCAAATTATAGATTCTATCCTTCTTAGGTGGCTAACTACCATTATTTTTAAGGAATGACACTCTTAAAGACCTTTTTTCTTTGTCATCGTCTACACCTTGAATTCAATTTCTCTGTAGAAGACTATCTGCATATTTACTAGGGCTATAGTAGTAATACACAAGATCATGGTAATAACACGAAAACCTCTCTTCTATCGTAGGAAACCAAATAATTGATGTTATGAAATACAAACTTGGCTCACTAAGGTATATTAGAACTATAAATCTCTTTAGGGCTTAGCTGTAATATAAAGACTAAGTACCTATTCTGCAGTCCATCTTTCTTGTTATTGTAACCCTAAGGCTGTGTTTGGACATAAATCGTGGGGAGGGGAATGGTGAGGAAACAAAAAGTGTTGTTTGTTTGCCATGTTGATGGGAAAGCGGAAATATTTCACGGGGAATCCATGGGGAAAGTTGGCATGCTTTTGTCCCCATGGAAAAGCTTGGTGAATCAAGGGGATAATAGTTTATGTCAAGACTCTACTACTTATTTAGTCACAAGCAAAAACCTTTCAGATAAATAGGATGCAGACTTGTGTAAGGTGTTTTTATAAAGAAACCCACCTCCATGTCCCCATACCCCATGTAACAAACAACATTTTTTAAATTTTCCCCATCAATATCCCTTTCCCCATGCAATGTTACCAAACAACACATTTCAACAATTCCCCCCCCCCTCCGCCATCTATTTTTTCACCACGTACCAAACATATCTTAAGTATAACCATGAATATATTTTTGTTATGTTTTATAAATAACTTGGAGCTCACTTTTGGATTGCTTATATAGTATACCATGTGCTTATATATGCACCTTTATGTATATAACCATAATCATCGCGCAAATATCCATGCATATAACTCGAGATGCATGCATATGAGGGTAAAATTCAGATGAAAATAGTAATAAATTATATAGTGCAAAGAGCACAATCTAAAAACAAAGAAATTAAGGTGCATAGGCATGCCCATGTGCATCAAGGCATCACGACCCCAGCCTTGACCGCATAGTGCCTTCCAAGCCATACCACATATGACTAGCATATCAAGGGTTCAATTTCTATAAAGATTGGATTATTTTTGGGTTTTCAATTAATTTCGTGGTGTGAGCTACAAGTGCATTGTGCTAGCCATTGATTTATCTACCCTCCTCGCTATCAGCACTGTGAGGTGAAGAGGTCATAGAGGGAGTTCTTTACACTATAGGCTTCAATATATATAACATTGCAAAGATATGGTTGTGGTTAGTGTCACTAATGCATTATCTACCCCCCGGTTTTGAAACTACACAAGGTTATGGGTTCCTAGGGGAGTTTTCTCCCCTTTGGGCTTTGGTATATAGATATAGAAAAAAAAATAGCAAGTATTCGATGAATATATATCCTATGTATTGGAATTTTTATGTAACCAATCGCAATTAAATTTTTTTGAAAGAGATGGGAAAGTAAGATGTGTTCAGGCATTAAAAAGTCACAAAGGCTAAGACCAATAAGTTATTGAGCTACAACCATTGCTTTCTCTTAGCAGCAATCAGGACAATGGAGTATTTTGGTGGTAACAATGAATCCAAAGGTCACTTAGATACAAGCTACTTAACACTGCAATGTTATAAGTCTAGGAAGTATACGTTTAAAAGGTTGTTCTCTAGGGTTAAGTGAAATGATACGAAGTAGATCAAAATTCATCTGGAAGGTGAAAATGTATCTCTTGTGAACTCTTCTAATAGATAAACAACTTGGGAAAAGATAAGTAACCTACTGAAAATGATGGAGCCAATAGTGGGGGTGTTCCATTTGGTGGGTGGAGACAATATACACACCATATGTGGATAAAGCAATTAATGAAATAAGAAAGAGAGTAACACTAATAGTCACCAGAACAAATGAGTATCCCGTGGTACAAACACAACTTTATGCCTACTTTGACAAGTCTGGAGGTGGAAGTTTATGAATAATTTGAGGAAAAGTCAGCGAAGCTACCGAGAAAATTTTGATTCAAGCTAAAAAGTGGCGATGGTGTGAAGGAATTCAATATAAAACATCAAATCTCGCTAAAAACAAAGTTTTGGCATACAATGTGCTACATCTATCTATTGATATGGAAATTTCAAGGTGAATAAAACAATATGGATCTTCTTAGCTACAATTCTTATTTGACTTTCTATATAATTAATATATATTTATACAGCTTTGGCAATAACACGTGATGATTGAAGTAATGATTAATATGCCCGAAACATGGACCCAAAAAAACACCATAAGCTAGTGCCAAAGTGCCCCAAGTCCCAGGACTATAGTTGACTGTCTCAAAGGTCTCTTCAATGGATTGTAATTCACAATTCATAGGTTATTCTATAGTTAGGAGAAAACAGAAAGTAAAACTTAAGAAAGCATGTGTCATTATCTCATGGAGCATAAATATAGACAAAGATCAGATAATTAATCTCTTAAAGCCCAGAAAACTCTGGCAAGATAGCAGACAACCAAGTTGCAGGCCTGTAGCTATGATATATTGTAGTCCTCATCAAGATTAACAGGCGTGACCAGCTCCCCGTGGCAAATAGCATGGCTTCGGTGGTCTTTTGTTTTACACAATTACCAATATTATAATATATACAAGCCTGACTACATAGACTTTCAACTTCACACATGGAGTTTGAATCATCCAAATTTTTGGAATTCCCTCGGGATTCACCAACAGGCCTCATTTGGTGAATACACAACCTTGTGATGATATTTAGGGCATGTTTGGTTAGGTATATTTCTCATAGCAAATCCACATTTTGCAGCCCGGCTATACCCTACTAAACTAGCCCTTAATATTACAGGCTGATCACTGTTTTTTTTTTTTTTTTTTTTTTTTTTTTTTTTGGGGGGGGGGGGGGGGGTTGTTTCCTGATATGTGATTACCAGTTTAGAAGAACACTTCTATTCTACAATACAACCAGCTCAACAATTCTCTCCAGTAATTTTTTAAATTTATTTCAATCGGAAGATATCTTTTCAATTAAATAGTAACAGACGGTAATCCTACAGTTGGAAAGGTGTAGCCGTAGTTTTGGTGCAAAAAAACTGTCTTCCGTCTTCCTTTTGTATAATGTATATTACACCTTTAAATATATATACACAATTAACAAGGAGGAATGCCAACATTCTAATAAGTAACGATGCATACATGTAAGTTCTGAGAAAACATCTTTGGCTATAAGCTAAGAAACAATGAAGAAACCAATAAGAACAAATACGCAAGTAAATCCTTGGAACATTAGGTAACCTTCTAAAAAAGGCGACTGCCGATACAGTTGTTGATGTGCTTAACTGAAGAGTTCCACCCCACAGCTTCCTGACAGTTGGTGAATTTGCATTTCTGGTAGTTCGCTTGCTTTCATCTACCAAAGGAGAAGGTTGGTTACCAGATTGCTGCACACTATTTTTAATTAAATTATATCCAATGCCCTCAGAAGGTTTTTCAGAATGAGCTAGAGAGCCACCACCTGAGCCAGTCATCTCTACAACTTCGAGAGATCTCATAGAAATAGCAGCGGTACTGCCAGATTCCAAGAAGCTTTCTTCTGCCCTTGCATTATGCCCCTTATTTACCAAGACATGATCTTGTGGCACATGCAGCGACATACACTTAGGCATATTACTTGAAGACCTTATCTCATTCTTGACTAATTCACAGGTTTCTCCTTCCGGGGCAGCAAAAGCTCCAGTCGAGTAAGTCTGACAAGAATATGCATTTGTAGAATCTTTGACATCCATGACATGGCCTCTCCTTGCATGTTTCAACACTGGCCTAACTTCAACTTGCTCCACTTCTGGCACATCATTCAACTCAGAAAGACATGGTTGAAAGGCTTTGGATTCAACATGTGTGGCTACATTATAAGTGAAATGCTGAGAGAAGGGCAATCGAGGGATCTCTACGACTGCAGGAACACCAATAGGGGATAGATCTTTGCTTTGCAGGGTTGGAGGTGCAGGAGGCACCACATTAGAATTTTGATCTTCATTATCAGGAATCCTTGAAATAGCAGATGCATACATATCTGTTGTCTCTTGATAGCCCCCAGATTGAGATGAACAACCAGATGGGATGAACTGAGAATTCTGACTTGTGTGTAAACCACTTCTCGAAGAATGGTCAACTTGAGGTTTATCAAACTGGGGATTCGTAATTAAAGAACTGGCAATATCTCGAGAATTTGGGATAGCAAGTTGGGGTTGGAAAGAATCTGTAAGCATGGATGTACTCAGGTCCTGATCAACAACTTCCACCTTTCTTTTCCTTGAAGCCGCATCAGTGGAATCACTGCCTTTACTGTTTACAAACTGGTATCTGTCCACTGAAGATGCACTAACGTCAGAGTCAACGTGATTGTACATCAATGTAGGAATTGATGTTACAGTCTTATGATCACCACTCCACATTTTACTGTAATCTTATCTTGCGGCAAGCAAATTTTCCTGAATGAAAATCCAAAATGTTGTGAAGTAAGAACTTACACAGAAACAATCCTATTGAAATAAGCAATTCTAGAAACATTTATCTTGTCTTAAACACAACAATTATCTTAATAACAGCAATGAAACAGGCACAGTTGTTTCTTTGAAGGGTTAACCATCAACATTGGACACAGAATAAGCGCAGTAAACACAGCTAAAAGCCTAAAACTCACGACTGCAAGTAAATATTACTTTCCAAGGTTCCATGTTGTGGAACTTAATATCACAGTCATATGACCATAGAAAGTCCTTTCAAGCCAACATAAGTATATATGTATTATTAAAAACCTACTACTTGATAACTTCTCAAAATGCGAGATATAGATTTAAAAGGTCAAACAAATTTCTCTTGATAAAGGTGACAAATCTAGCTTTATAAGGATTTGTTTGTAAAATAATTTCATAAGTGTCAAACAAGCACTCAAAGAAAAGTAGAAGTGAAAAATACCACTGGACCAGGGTGAGATAGAAACATGTACAAAGACATAGACTTCTCAATCCATATGCATGCAAAGACGAGTGGATTCGATTTTGAAAACTGGCACCAAGAAGTGGATTTTTTTAATGTATAATTTATAGAACCAGACACCTAGATTACCGATGGAGAACTACAATAGATACCACTAGGTAAACAAACAGATGTTGAGTAAACTAGTAGTGACATGACTTTACAAGGTTCAATTGCAGAATCATATCCGACCCTATTGCCTACAATTTTCCATGTTTGAACAGGCATATTCTTTGCATACGACACCGAATTTTATTCCCCAAACTTGATCTTGGTGATTGATCAGTGGACGAGAAAAATCTTGGGCAGATAGATTAGAAATAGAAACGATTTGATATCTGTGCTATTCTATGCAATTAATACATATATTTTCAACTAACGAGAGCAGGTTGTTTCTACAAGAGTCAGGATCCACCTAATGCCACCTCGGCTCCAACAATCCCCCCCCAAGTAAAAAGGTAGACACCCCCATCCCTCAACAAATACCTAACAGGCAAGCTTCAACTGTCCTCCAATAAGGAAATCTTGCCATCACATCCAGAATATTTGCAGCCTAGCAGTACACGTAGCTTGACACCACTCCCATCATTGACTGAACTACAAACACCTAGGAAGCACGGATACTCCAAAGTGGGTGTCGTACCCATACCAGATGGGCATTGGATTTTGGATGCTTGTACTCCTTACATACGCCTGGATAGGTATTGGATACTTCTCCTGGCATATCCAGGTTTCCAATTTTTTAAGAGTGGATACGGCCCGACCCATTTATATGACGACGCATACATAAATCTAATTTAATTTGTCAGTATGTACATATTATTACTGTTAATTCTATATTTATTATAATTTTTCCTTAAAACTCAAGAGTTTTGGGACTACCAGGAAATATTTATTATAATTCAATAAACCAAGTAGAATTTTGGAAAAAATATTGTTAATTTGTTACTGAAAGTAACTTATTGTTACTTCTTGTTAGTAACTTACTGTTAGTTCCAAATTCTTAGGAGTGTTTTGGTAAATAAATGTGAGTTTTAATTTTTTCTAGAATTCTTTACTCACAAATTAAAATTAGTAGTTGGAACTATAATGAAATCAAGTTGAATCATAACCATCATCATAAGCCTCAATCCCAACCATCTTGGAGTCGGCTACATGGATCCTTCTTTTCCAATCGGCTCAGCTCTATTATGGGTCATATTCTGATCAAGATGTGAAGAAATAAAATTACTCTTTATAAGCTCTTTCCATGTTAATTTCAGTCTGCACCTTTTTCTTTTAACTATGATTGACTCAATAGCATTGCTTCATATAGACGTGTTAGTCGATCTGTGTTGCACGTCCATACCATCTCAGTAAGCCCCTGCAATTTGTGCTTATTGCTCGCCACCCCTACTTTGTTCATGATATAGTCATTTCTCGAACGGTCTTTTCTTGTCTTCCCACACATCCATCTCAGCATACGCATTTTAGTCACATTCATCTTGTTGAGACCTTGTTTCTTGAGTGCCATGCATTCTCTGGTTCACACCCGTATAGCATGGGAAGTCGTATAGATATTCTATAAAATTTACTTTTTAATCTGAGAGAGATCTTCAGGTCACATAATACTCTAGTTGCACTCCTCCATTTCAACCATCCTACAATGATCTTCTGACAAAGATCATCTTGAACATCCCCATCTATTTGTATAATAGAATCCAAGTTTTGAATTATCACATTTTGGTACATCCACTCCATCCAGCTTGGCCCCACTATTCCCAATTCTAGACTAATTGATTGCAATGTATATACTCAATTTACTCCTATTAATCATCAATCCATTTGGTTCGAATGGATCTCTCCAATGTTCAACTTTATCATTCAACGTAAAGATATCTTAGTAATAGAATAGTACCCTGCCATGATACAGCCCGAGTTCGTTACAGGTCAGTCCATTTTAAGAATTATCACATTTTGGTACATCCACTCCATCCAGCTTGGCCCCACTATTCCCAATTCTAGACTAATTGATTGCAATGTATATACTCAATTTACTCCTATTAATCATCAATCCATTTGGTTCGAATGAATCTCTCTAATGTTCAACTTTATCATTCAACGTAAAGATATCTTAGTAATAGAATAGTACCCTGCCACGATACAGCCCGAGTTCGTTACAGGTCAGTCCATTTTAACTACACGTGTTCCGTACATCTTTGTGCAAATGTAGTTGGTCCCAAGCCCGAGTAAAGGAGGGTAAGTGGTAAGTTGACGTTCAGCCATAAAACGTTGTCACTCTTTTTATAACAATGAAATTCAACTTGAATGTTAATTATATATTTATAGATATGATATGTTGCCAAGGTTATAAGAAGTGTGAGGCGTAATGAGGCATTTTTGTCTTAGTGAGCCGAGGCGTTTGAGGCGTAAGCCTCAAAATATCCATGAGGCGGTCCTAATAGATAAAATTATGCATGCATACACACACATATATATAATGATATATCTTTAGATATACTTTACGTGTATGTGTGTGTAGCATAAATATGTATAAACAAAGTCACAAACAAAACTAAAATGAAACAGAAAATATTTATAAAACTTAATAAGGACATGAAGAAATTAAAGACCTCCACAATACTGAAGAATATGTGTGTCGTGTAGAAAGAATAAGATATCAATTAATTATACTATTAGATTTAAATATGTATTTGGCAATGAAAAAGTAAGGGAGATAGAATTTGGAATTGGTAAGAACAAGGATCCAAAACTAGTTAACAATGAGATGAAATTCACCGACATAGTAAATAAGAAGGTAGAAAACAAAGGTAGATTTAGCAATGACGATTGCAAGATGTCACTCACAGAATGATAATATTATATTTTAGTAATAAAATAATTATAATTAACTACAACAACTTTGAATATTATTTTCTAGATAAAGAGTTTGTAGAAATCTTATTAGTAGATCATTTGGTGGTTAACATAATACAGTATCATCCAGAATTGAGGCTTGCGCCTCAGCTAAGCCATCACAATGTCTAAGGCTAGCGCCTCAGCTAAGCCTCAAAGTCTCACTGCTTTGAGGGGAGCCTCGGACATTGTGATGTGTAAGCCTCAGACCAAGACATCAAGGTGTAAGCCTCGAGGTGCAAATGGGACAGCCTCGCCTCGAGGCGTAAGCCTCAAGAGCCTCAAGGCAGGCTTTTTTTACCATGTATGTTGAGAACTTAATTGTTATCGAAATAAACCCCTTCTAGACTATGGAATATGAATCAAATGTATAACAATGGCCATATTAAGTTAACCAGGGCAAAGTTGTACTTGATAAATTTTCATTGAAATGGGATCAAAAACTTGCCCGTAAGTAACTATAAACATCTAATGAAATGCAACAGGTTGTTGAAGAGATCGAGCACAATCAAAACATGGCGTGTCCAAAAAGATACATTTTCATATAAATATGAATGCAATCAGATGGTCTTATTTGCATTTTTACAAATAAAGTAGGTATATATTTAATAATGGACTATATTTTTTCCTTATCCACTATCATATCCTAAATTTTCAAAGTCATATTATGTATATGTACCTGTATCCAGGTTTATGTCTGCATATGTGCTTCCTAGATTAACACCTAAGATGTAGTGTCATGAAATTTCTGGACTAGATTCTAGAAGATTCTAAGTTAATTAGTTACTTTGCTAACTAAATATTGAATTATCTCTTTCTTTGCTTGAGATTTGAGAATCAAGTTTAGGATATCAAACAATATTAGTTTGGTTTCGGTTTTATGCCTAAGCGTAGATAATCAAGATATAAAGATTATCCTAAAATTTGAGATAAAAGGAGTTATGACGTGACTTGGGGAAATATTTCATTAAAATGGGGTATTATCTAAAAAAGAAATTAAAAAATAAGAGAGGCAGATACCATTGGACCTGGACACCGGATCCAGGCCGCCAACGGAGGTCTCCTCCCTCGCTTGAACTCTTGCTTCCCCATGGATCAGGGAATCCACCTATCTTCTAGACCCTTGTCCCTCTCTAGACCTTCTCGTTGCATGATTTTGGTGCCTACAGCTTCGTTGGATAGTGGTGAATCCAATCCACCCCACTTGCCATTATCGTCAAGGAATACAATAATACCTAAATCCTCAGATTAACTAAAGGATTAGGGTTGGCTAATTTATGCCTCTACACCCTAACCCATGACTATATAAGAACAGCTCTAGTTCCCTTGTGACCCCCAGAGTTCTATGACATGGATCCTTATAGAAAAATTGTGGGAGTGTCCCTACCTAGCGACGCACAGCATCGGCACCAAGGTGCAGTGATAAATATGCAAGGGGTTTCGACACAACGGCGCCCGGTTGTGTTGAAGGACAGACAACGGTTTCCACATCTTAGACGGGTGTGGGTAAAGAAGCTAGTCCTGCTGCATCATCGGCCGGATGTAGCGAAAAATGTGCAAGGGTTTCCACATCTTGGATGGTTGTGGGTAAAGAAGATAGTTCTCCCGCATCATTGCCCGAATGTAGTGAAAAATGTGCAACGGCAACATCTTCGACGAAGGCGGGTAAAGAAACAAGTTCAACAAAAAAGGATTACAGTTGGATTTTGGAATATTAGCACTTTGACACGGAAATCTTTGGAGATGGTAGATACCATGATGAGAAGAAAAGCCAATATAGCTTGCATGCAGGAAACCAAGTGGACAGGGGAACGTTGTAGAGAGATTGGAGACACAGGATAGAAAATATGGTATGCATGTATTGATAAACATAGAAATGGCGTAGGTATTATTGTTGATAAGGTTGTATAGATCACAAGGATGGGTGATAGAATCATAGCTATCAAGGTTGTTCTTAGGGGAAATATTTCTTAACATTATTAGCACTTATGCCCCCCAAGTTCGCCTTAGCGAGGAGGCCAAGAAGGATTTTTGGGATGACATGGATGAACTGATGCAGAGAATATCGACGGAGGAGAAGATTATTATTGGGAGTGATTAAAATGGCCATGTCGGGAGTAGCAATGCTGGATACGAGAGAGTTCATGGTGTTTGTGGATATGGCAGCAGAAATGGAGAAGGAGAGAGGATATTAGATTTTGCAGTTGCATATGATATGATTTTGGCAAACACCCATTTTAAGAAAAGAGAATCTCATAAGATTACCTTCAAGAGTGGGCACAATTGTAGCCAAATTGATTATCTCCTAACGAGGCGGGTGGATCATAATAAATTCAAGGAAAGTGATTCCTGGCGAAGAACTCACGACCCATCATAGATTGGTGGTTTTGGATATTATCATGAAGATCAATGAAGGCAAACATAACAGAAACCAAGATAGCAGGATCAAGTGGTAGAATCTTGAAGGAGGAAAGAAATTAACGTTTCATGATAAACTTAGCAAGGAGGGAACTTTGAACTTGGAGTCTAATGTTAACACTTAACACTATGTGGCATAACATGAGCTCCTGCATAACAAAATTTTCAAAGGGCTTTTGGGGGAGTCTAAAGGTTGTAGGCCTCCACAAAAAGAGACTTGGTAGTGGAATGATGAAGTACAAAAGGCTGTTAAACTGAAAAGGGAGATTTATAGGAGCTTGCCCAAATCTCGAGATGATGCAACGTTCCAAAGATACAAGAAAGCAAAGAAAGAAGCTAAAAAGGTTGTTTAGTTGGCAAGGTCTAGATACTTTGATGATATTTATAAGAAGTTGGACACAGAAGAAGGGGAAAAGATATATATAAAATAGCTCGTATAAGAGAAAGGAAAGGAAGAGACTTGAGTGAAGTAAAATGCATCAACAATGAAGATGGCAGGGTGTTGGTGAAGGACGATGTTATCAAGAACCAGTGAAGAAATTACTTCCATAAGCTTTTCAATGAAGATACTGTAAAAAATGTTAGAGAATTGTGTGACATGAATACAAGATATATCATTTACACACGACGGGTTTCACCATTTGAGGTCAAGATGCTTTAAAGAATATGAAAACGAGAAAGGCATGTGGATTAGACGGTATTCCCATTGATGTATGGAAGAGTATGGGGGATGAAGGAGTTATGTGGTTAATAAAGCTCTTTAACAAGATCATGAAGACTACGAAGATGGCAGGTGAGTGGAGAAATAGTACTATAGTCCCCATCTACTAGAACAAAGGTGATGTTCAGAGCTGCACAAACTACAGAGGTATCAAGTTGATGAGTCACACAATGAAGCTTTGGGAGAGGATCAATGAGCAGAGGCTAAGATCTATAATGCAGATATCAAACAACCAATTTGGTTTCATGCCTGGAAGATCAAACAACAGATGATATTTTTCTGATAAGGAGGCTTATGGAGAAGTATAGAGAAAGCAAAAGAGATCTTCATATGGTGTTTATTGATTTGGAAAAGGCTTATGATCGAGTACCCAAAGAAGTATTGCTGATGGTTTTGAAGAAAAATGGTGTGCCAATCTAATACATTGACTTGATCAAAGACATGTATGATAGCTCTACTGCAAGTGTGAAGACTCCTGGAGGAGAGACGCCAACTTTTCCTATCACAGTTGGGGTACACCAAGGATCCACACTCAGCCCATATTTGTTCGTTCTTGTCATGGATGAGCTGACAAAGAATGTTCAAGATGATATTCCTTGGTGTATGTAATATTGTAATTTGTTGATGATATTCTTTTGATTGACGAAACTAAACATGGATTGAATGATAGAGTTGAACGTTGGAGAAAGACTTTAGAATCAAATGGATTGATGATTAGTATGAGCAAAACTGAGTATATATGCATTGCAATTTCAGCCAATCTCGCGGTGTGAATGATGGAGCCAAGTTGGACGGAGTAGATATACCAAAATTTGATAAATTTTGTTACTTGGGTTCTATATTCAAATAGATGGGGATGTCCAAAATGACGTTCGTCACAGGATCATTGTGGGATAGTTGAAATGGAGGAGTGCAACTGGAGTATTATGTGATCGAAAGATCCCTCTCAGGTTAAAAAGTAAGTTTTATAGAACAGCTATACGGCCAGCCATGCTTTATGGGAGTGAATGTTCGGCGGTGAAGAAATAAAGTCTCAACAAGATGAACGTGGCTGAAATGCATATGACAAGAAAAGATAGCTTGAGAAATGACTATATCAGGAATAAAGTGGGGGTGGCGAGCATTGAGGACAAGTTGTGCGATGGTCGACTTAGATAGTACGGACAATTGCAACGCAGACCATCTAATGCGCCTATACGAAGCAATGCTATTGAGTCAAGCACAATAAATAGAAGAAGAAGAAAAAGACCTATATTAACATGGGATGAGCTTATAAAGAGAGATTTTGAACCTCTACATCTCAACCAGAATATGGTCCATGATAAAGCTGAATGGAAACAAAGGATCCATGTAGCCGACCTCAACATAGTTGGGACTGAGGCTTAGATGATGATAGTGAAAGACAAAGCAAGTTTGGGAAGCGTAGGGTTGCACAATGTGTGCACCCTCATATATATAACATTGAAACAATTACAGAGAGGTCCACAAATAATATGGAAATAACACAACAATTAACAGAATATATAAAACAGGAATATATTGTAACACTCCCCCTCAAGTTGGAGCATAGATATCAATCATGCCCAACTTGTCCATCAGAATGCAGAATGGCTTCTTCGCCAGCAGCTTGGTGAAGATGTCAGCAACTTGGTCTTCAGAACGAGTGAAGGGAGTGCAGATCTTGCCAGTCAGAATAGATTCCCGAATAAAATGACAATCTACTTCAATATGTTTAGTGCGCTCATGATAGACTGGATTATTTGCAATGAAGATAGCAGCTTTATTATCACAGTGCATAGGTATAGCAGAAGAAGAAGAGTCAACCCCGAACTCTTTTAACAGATAGCGCACCCACAGCAATTCACAGGCAGTATGGGCCATGGCCCTATATTCGGCTTCAGCACTGGACCTGGCCACAACATTTTGTTTTTTACTTCGCCAGGTAACAAGATTTCCTCCAACATATGTACAATACCCAGAAGTAGATTTTCTGTCAACTCTGCTACCTGCATAATCAGAATCAGAGTACCCCGTAAGAGAACAGTGTCCATGCTTCCTGTAGTGAAGTCCCTTGCCAGGAGACTTCTTCAAATATCGTAGAATCTGACAAAGAGCATCCCAGTGACACTGTCTGGGCTTATCAAGGTATCTGCTAAGAAGACCCACTGCAGTAGAAATGTCAGCTCTGGTGACAGTCAAATAAATGAGTTTACCAATCAGCCTCCTGTACTTTTTATGATCAGCAAACAGAGGAGAAGAATCATCATCCCAATTTACATTAGGATCTAGAGGAATATCAGCAGGTCTCGCCCCCAGCATACCAGTCTCCTGCAGAATGTCTAGGACATATTTTCTCTGAGACAACACAAGAGCATTAGAATTTCTAGAAACTTCTATGCCCAGAAAATATCTAAGTTTGCCCAAATCTTTAGTAGCAAAATGTTTGCCCAGATGAGATTTAGTAGCCTGAATACCAAGAGAATCACTGCCAGATATGATAATATCATCAACATAGACAATCAGAATAATAATACCAGCTGAAGTCTTCTTGGTAAAAACAGAATGATCCACCTGAGACCGCAGAAACCCAAAATCAATCATAATTTTGCTCAATTTATCAAACCAAGCCCAGGGACTCTGCTTAAGCCCATAAATAGACTTCTTTAATCTGCAAACTTTGTGAGACTCCCCATGAGCAACAAACCCAGGAGGTTGCTCCATATAGACCTCTTCTTGTAAATCACCATACAAGAAGGCATTTTTGACATCAAGTTGCAACAAAGGCCAGTCAAGATTAACAGCAACAGACAGAAGAATTCTAATAGAATTAAGGCGAGCAACAGGAGAGAATGTCTCAAAATAGTCAATACCATACGTCTGGGTGTAGCCTTTAGCAACTAAGCGTGCCTTGAGCCTTTCAACAGTGCCATCAGGTTGATATTTCACAGCATACACCCATCTGCAACCGACGAGTTTGCACTGAGGAGGAGGATCCACCAACTCCCAAGTATCTCGTTCAGCAAGAGCTAACATCTCCTCCTTCATAGCAGACACCCAACCAGTACTCTGTAGAGCATCCTGGATATTCTTTGGAACAGCAACAGCAGATAAGGCATATACAAAATTGCTAGAATGGACATTCAGATGGTCAGTAGAAACAAACTGAGCAATACTGTGTGATGTGCAGGAACGAGTACCCTTTCTAAGAGCAATGGGTAAGTGAAGATCAGAAGGTACCTCAGGTGTAGCAGAACCTTCTGGAGGTGAAGATTGGTTTTCATGGGGGGTTTCTTGAGTAGAAGGCACTCTGTTCCTGCGTTGATAAACTATAAGAGGAGGCTTATCAGCCTCAGTAGTGACTTTGTCAGTAGTGTCAGGCACACATTCAGAAATAACAGGTAGAGGTGAAGCAATAAGATCAGACTGTAAACTGTCACCACGAGCCGAATAGTAAGGAGTATCTTCAAAGAAAAACCACATCACTGCTAGTAAACCATTTTCTTGCAGTAGGACTGTAGCACCGATATCCCTTCTGGGTACGGGAGTACCCCAAAAAAATGCACTTCTCAGCACGAGGAGACAATTTATCAGAAGTAGGTCCAACTAACCGTACAAAACAGGTACATCCAAAAATCCTAGGAGGCACAGTAAATAGCGGAATATCGGGTTGGAGCACCTGAATAGGTATTTGGTTTCCAATCACAGATGATGGCATTCGATTTATCAGAAAACAAGCAGTCAATATAGCCTCAGGCCAAAACGAGCGAGGAACATGTGCATGCATCATAATAGTTCTAGCAACCTCTAACACATGTCTATTTTTACGCTCAGCCACACCATTTTGCTGGGGTGTATAAGCACAGGAGGTCTGATGTATTGTACCCACAGATTTACAAAAAACATCCACATCTTTTTTAACAAATTCCAGTGCATTATCAGTACGAAAAATTTTAACAGGCATGCCATATTTAGTTTTTATTTCAGCAAAGAAGAACTTGATGACAGACAAGACTTCGGACCTACTTTTCATCATAAATAACCAAGTAGTCCGTGAGAAGTCATCAATAAACAGAATAAAATACTTATGACCAGATAAACTAGGCACATGACAAGGTCCCCAGATATCAGAATGCACTATATCAAATATATTTTTACTGCTAATTTGACTGCGTCTAGGATAAACAGCACGAGTTTGTTTTCCAAGTTGACATGACTCGCACTGAAAACGACAAACACCAAGATCAGACACCAAATATCGAAGCTTCTCAGATGAGGGATGGCCCAGCCGGTAGTGCCACTGTAATGCAGAAACAGATGTAGATAATGCAGACGTCACAGATGCTTTAGCAGCTTTAGGCAACTGATCCAGATAGAAGAGTCCATCAGCACCTTCATACCCCCCACCAATCTTCATCCTCGTGCGAAGGTCCTGAAAAACACAAGAACCAGGAATAAAAGTCAGACTACACTGTAAGCCCCGCAATATCTTGCTAACAGACAACAGATTCAAAGGAAATCGCGGCACATATAAGGCAGATTTCAGCAGAAAGTCAGAAGAAATATCCCCTACTCCAACCACAGCAGACTTGGAACCATCGGCCAACATGACAGAAGAGGGTCTAGCAGGTTTAAATAATTTGTGAAACAATGATCTATTTCCAAAAATATGCGAAGAGGCACCGGAGTCTATGACCCATTTAGTATTACCAGGCGTAGAGGAAGAACTCAGGAAGGCAGTGTCATAACCAGAATAGGTGGCGGCATGAGCTCCACTAGTCGAAGCTTGAGACGACGCACCAGCGCGCTCAAGAAGAAGACGCTCCACCTCAGCACGGATGTAATCAGCAGTCGCACCCGAGGAGGCAGAGTCAGTAGACTGAGTCGTCCCCTCTGAAGCAGTAGGAGTGGAGTCCGCAGCTGCATTAGCCCACGCCGGTTTACCATATTTCTCCCAGCATTTTTCTTCAATATGGTTGGACCGGCCACAGAAGGTACAAAGGCGCTGTCCTGACTGAGGACGCGCACCAGCAGTAGGGGCAGTAGAAGAGGCTCCACGACCCGGAGCAGCCCGTCCTCGTCCTCCACCCAGGGGAGGACGGCTCTCAGTAAAGCGACCACGGCCACGACCGCGACCACGACCAGAAGCTGCGGCAAGGGCCGAAGAGTTTCCAACATCAGGAGTCAGAGAAGAAGACGACGAAGGCAAACGCTGAAGGCGTTTGTAGGCACTCTGTAGTGACGGCAGAGGGTCACTAGCTAGGATCTGGTCCACAACTCCAGCATATGACTCGGGCAATCCACAGAGAAACTGAACCAACTGAAGCTCCTGGCGCTGACGCTGCATAGTAGCCAGGTCCATGGAGAGAGGATGATAGGATTCCAGCTCACCCCATAATCCAGTGAAGTCAGAGAAGTAGTCAGAAATATCTGTCCCCGTGAACTGTAGACGTCCCAGCTGCTTGGTGATGTCAAACACCTTCTTGGGGTTCTGACTATGCGAGTAAGTATCGGCGAGCTGATCCCACATCTGCTTCGCCGTAGGCAGGTGAAGAAGTGTGACACTGATCTTCTCAATGCTGCTGTTGAGAATCCAGGTCATCACGGTGGAGTCATCACGAACCCAGTCGTCATACGCCTTCACATCTTTAGCATCAGCGTCCTCGGCGGGTGCGTCTGGACCCGCACGGATAAGGTGTGAGTACTTTCCCTGGGATCTAGCATACATCGTCATGGAGCAGACCCAGTGTGGGTAGTTGCGCCCATCAAGCTTCACAGTAGTAACTTGACGGCGGAAGTCATCATGCGAAGACGCCATGGTAGGAGTAGGCACAGCAGGAACAGGCACGACCAGGCAGGAGACGGTCTACGCCGTCAGACAGGCACAGCAGGCACAACAAACACGGAGAAGACCTCTCACATACGATCTACGTCTAAGCGCAGATCAAAGCCCGGCGACACAAAGGTCTACACGGGCAGGCAGGCACGGAACCGGAAAAAAAACGTCTACGTCAGTTCAAGCCACCGGACCTTCACGTAGCCAACTGCCCGGTGGCAACGGGCCGCGGAGGCGTATTAGGCCCCGGCGGCGGAGAAGAGGACCGGCCCTTGGTGGCTGGCCCGCGCCTGCTGCTGCTGGCCGGCGGCTGCGGTGTCGCGCGCGCACGCGCGGGGGGGGGGGGGGGGGGGGCGGCGCCCGGAGAGAGAGAGAGAGAGAGGGAAGGGAAGGGAGGGAGACGGCCGCCGGGATCTACCGCTCTGATACCAAGTGAAAGACAAAGCAAGTTTGGGAAGCGTAGGGTTGCACAATGTGTGCACCCTCATATATATAACATTGAAACAATTACAGAGAGGTCCACAAATAATATGGAAATAACACAACAATTAACAGAATATATAAAACAGGAATATATTGTAACATGGGATGAGCTTATAAAGAGAGATTTTGAACCTCTACATCTCAACCAGAATATGGTCCATGATAAAGCTGAATGGAAACAAAGGATCCATGTAGCCGACCTCAACATAGTTGGGACTGAGGCTTAGATGATGATGATGATGATGATGAATCAAAAATCAATAGATGAACAAATCAGTAGATAAGTAAATACAAATCAGTAGATAAGTAAATACAAATCAGTAGATACATAAAAATCCACCATGGGGTTGGATAAAAATCAATGTGAATGCTTCTACAAGGAATGCTAGGTTTTCTACAGCAGCAGTGGCGAGATCACACTGTGGTACATGGTGTCAAGCATGGTCGGAATCATTTATGAATGATTACTTGTCTGTTCTTCATGCAGAACACTATGCTATCATAGTTGCTCTTAAACATGTTTTCCAAGGATGGGAGCGGATAACTATAGAAACAGATAGTGCCCGGGCGATAAAAGTCATTGACGATGACGATAACCTGTTTCCGGCCTTCACTGCATCGAAATCGGCAATCAAGTTACTCAAAGATCGAGAATGGAAAATTTATATTCATAAAAGCTTCGAGGTCGATTGATGAAGACGCTGACTTTATTGCTAAATTGCAAGCATACAGTCACAGTTCTATAATGCTATGGCCAAATGCTGCATGGAAATCGGCAATCAAGCTACTCTGAGATCGAGAATGGAAAGTTTATATTCATAAAGCTTCGAGGTCGATTGATGAAGACGCTGACTTTATTGCTAAATTGCAAGCATACAGTCACAGTTCTATAATGCTAAGGCCAAATGCTCCAGTTGGACTTCTTAATTTGATCCCTAATACTCATTGTAACGGGGTACATACATGTGCTCCTTATTTCACTGACTGTATGACCTTTGACTCTTGCCTTAGGGCAAGCTCATAATGGAAACTAATTTCACCCCAAAAAATCAGTAGATAAGTAAATTCAAATCAGTAGATACATAAATTCAAATCAGTAGATAAGTAAATTCAAATCAGTAGATAAGTAAATACAAATCAGTAGATAAGTAAATGCAAATCAGTAGATAAGTAAATTCAAATTAGTCGATAATTAAATACAAATCAGTAGATAAGTAAATACAAATCAGTAGATACATAAATTCAAATCAGTAGATAAGTAAATTCAAATTAGTAGATAATTAAATATTAATCAGTTGATACAAATCAGTAAAATTAAAAGCTTAGTTACGTGTATTACTTCTGGGCGCCCAGATTGGGGCGGGGCTTGGGCCGCCTGGGCGTCCGCCTGTACAACACAGCTTAGGAGTGTCCTAGAACAAGACCAGCATGTTGCCATTTTGCCTTAAGACATCTCAAAGCCAATGAGTTAGAGCTACCCGACTTATGACCTACAGCTTACAGCAATCATTTATGCTATGAAGATATGGCGGCATTACCTCTATGGAACTATGTTCGATATCCTTACTGACCACAAGAGCCCAAAGTACCTTTTGACCCACAAGGAATTTAACCTGCAGCAACGACAATGGATGGAATACATGAATGATTGCGACTTCACAATAGCCTACCATCCTGGTAAGGCTAACACGGTGGTTGACGCCCTCAGTCGTAAATGGCTCAGTTGTACTGTTGGTTTAGCCATCCAATGGTGATGACTCGAAGAATTTACCAGATTGAACCCAAAACCTCTATCTGATAGGTTTTGCCAAGCCAACATCTAGATTGTCCTTGACCTGTTTTTCGAATTAGTTACAGCCAAGGTTTTAAAGTGTGTGAGGTGCATTGAGGCGTTTTCGTCGAAGCGAGGCGAGATGTAAACCTCAAGGCGGTCGAGGCGTAAACCTAAGATCGTTCTGAGGCGTACATATATATGTATATTATTTATATATATTTTTCTATATATATGAGGTGCATCGAGGCGTATTCGTCTCAGCGAGGTGAGACGTAAGCCTCTAAGAGGTCGAGGCATAAGTCTTGGATCGTTCTAAGACGTACATATATATAAATATATATAAATAATATACATATATGCATATTTATACAATCCCATATATTTATATATATGGATACATGTATGTACACAAACACACATACATATATATAAACATATATATTCGTGTATATACTATATAGACACACATATAGTCATATATACATATATAAAAATTCAAACACAAATAGCATATTATATATGTTAATATATTTATTCAATTTGTTTATTTGTGCTCTTTTTAGTATCTTGTCTTTTGTCCCATATTTGTGAACTTTGTGTTTACTGACTCCCTTATCATATATAAGGAGGGTGTATATGCTTGTATTTGTTATCTCAATAATACAAACCTATTCTATTCACATGGTATTAGAGCATTTTGATCCATCCTAATTCTTTCCTCCCTCCCATCCACCCCAGTCGCCACCCTTCTTTCCCACGTTCTTCTTTAGGTTCGCCAACACCACACCTCCCTTCTTCACCCTACCGCCTTTTCTTCCCTCTTCCCCTATTTTCACCAGCTCCGTCAGCATCCATCCCTTCCCACCAACTCCCGCCGCCCAACCCCTTCAGCCGCTCCAACTGCTTCCGTTGACCAACAACTTTGTTGTCGCCGTCGATCCCTTCCCACGCCTCTGTTTACCAATAGCCTTGCCTTCCCTATCTCTGTCATCCATCTCCACCCCGCAAGCCCTCCCCTCTTGTCGTTGCTAATCCACACCACCACCACTCCATCTACTCCCAACTTGCCGCCCTCACTCTTTCGTTTCTCACCACTAGATGCCTTCCCACCCCGCAAGTTCCTGCCACCATATCTCGCTCCGCCAGCCAGCCAGCCATCCACTACCATCCAGCCACCTCTCCATGTTGTCGGCGTCCCTCTGCTAAGTCCATGTCGCCACCAAGTCTCCCCAACATCTCGCCAAACATCATCACCCCACCACCATATCCTCCATTCTTTCACCCGCTATCTTTCCTAAAAGTTCCTCTACTCTCCGCTCTTAGTCTACATTACCTGTTGTTGCACCCTTAGACATCATATCTCCATCTGATCCTCTTCTCCCTTCATTCACCATTAAGATTCATGTTTTGCAACTACCCAGGTTGCTCCTGGTATATAACAACCTCTTCTATGTTGCTTAATTCTTAGGTTGCTCCTGGTATATAACAACCTCTTCTATGTTGCTTAATTCTTAGGGAGGGACTTGTTCCCTCCCATAAACCTTCGTCACATGTCGATCTAAATTGACAATGTGACGTTAGTTGCTAAAATTAAAAATCTTAATGCCCATTTTTGGGCTTCTGAAACGTTCTATTGGTAACTTGTGTGCTCTTCACTCTCTTCTAAATTAAGAACTTGTGTGGATTGATCAAGAACTGATTACCATCATGGCCTCTGATGATAACTTTTCAAACTGTGTGTGACCACTACAAAATTGGACGGTTCTCAATTACCATACGTGGTCTGCTTCTTTTCAATTATACGTCAAAGTCCAAGGTCAGTACTCTCACTTTATTACTAAAGCAACTGCTATTCTTGCCGAGAATGCTGATGAGAAAACTAAACAATCCTATTTGTGGGTCAAGGATGCCTCGGGGATGATGACCTAGATGGTCAAAAGTGCGGAACCACAAATAACTCAATCTCTTTTACGACTTAGAACAGCAAAGGCCATGTGGAATCAGTTAGCACATGTTTACTCACACCAACAAACCCCTAAAAAGGTGTTTGAAATCTTTAAAAACTGATTAAAAGGGAATTTTTCGATGATTCCTCTATCGAGGATTACTATATACAATGTTGTGCTCTGTGGGGTGACTTTAAGTATACAATTCCTTCACTTTTGATATCACGGAAGTTCAAAGACAACAGATAGAACTATAATTGGTACAGTGCCTTGATAGATTACCTGCCTCTTTTGTAGGAGTCGTGGATCAGATCCTATCTAGTGATCCGCTACCTAAACTACGTGATGTCCTAAAACGAGTCCAGCTCCTAGCATCTGCCTCTAATTCCCCTATTGGTTCCGCAAAAGCGTCCACTCTTGCAATCCAATCTAGCAAATATGGCAGTGGCGGAGGTCATGGCTATGGTAGAGGACGTGGTCATTTTGGCCCGTCACGACCAGGCTGGATGTGACCAACCCCCTACTGGACCAGGACGTGATCAGCCCTTCACTAGACCTAGCAACGCCCCTCCTCCTGGACCTCGTCATTGTAACTTCTATGGTCGTAGTAATCACAATGAGAATTGTTGTTGGGTGAAACATAGCTACCCCAACACATGGGCCAATCAGGCTTCTACTGATTACACCGAGGACAAACCGGTCAAAACCTCCACTACTTTTGCGAATAGAGTCTCAGCTGAATTTGAAAAGCTTTTTCAAGAACACCTCCAAACTCCGGCTTCGGCTCCACGCTCAGATGGTGATTCTGTTTTTTTTAGTTTCGCTAGCACCTTTAGGTAAAAACAAATGGGTCATCAACTTTAATGCCTCTACTCATATTTATGCCAATTCAAAATTGCTTTCTAGTATGACTCCTATCCATCATGTAACTGTTGATTATGGCACTAAACCCCAGTTCATGGGGTTGGCAATATTCCAACTACAAATAACCTCTTGCTCAGATCTACATTATATGTTCCCCACTTTCATCTAAATTTTCTTTATGTTAGCAAAACAATCAAGTAACTTCAGTATTCTATCACTTTTGACCCTAATGGATGTGTCTTTCAGGATCTCCACACGAGGATGAGGATTGGCTTGGGCCATGAGGGACTAGACGGCTTATACTATCATGATGCTCCACAAAATGTTGCTCGTCTCTCTTTAGTTGTTTCTAGACTTCAATGGTACTACAGATTGGGACATCCATCAGCATCCAAGCTCAAACATTTGATTTTTATCATTTCTGAAACTGTATTTAAATGTGAAGTTTTCCAAATTGGAAAGCAAACTTGATGTGTGTTCCCTAGAAAAATAATTACATTCAAAATCTATTTGTGATATTATTCATGCTAATATGTGGGGGCGGTGTTCTATCACAAGCGTAACTGCTTTCGTTACTATATGACTTTTTATGGATCACTTTTCTCGAACTATGTGGTTGTTTAAGACAGGGCTCATGTCCTTGACACTATTACTGCATTCGTTGTTGAGATTAAGACTCGAGTTAATAAGACCATCAAAATTTTAAGACAGACAATGCCCTTGAAATCACGCAATAGTATGTCAATATTTTTTGTAAAAGCCTTGGCACTATTCACGAAACCTCTTGTTCTTACACTCCTCGGTAGAATGGTGTTGTCGAGGTATGAAGCGTCATCTCCTTGAAGTTGCTAGAACCCTTATGTTTCGCTATCATGTACCTAAGTCCTTTTAAGCTGATGTCGTCTCCAGTGCCTAATTTATGACCAATAGAATGCCCTCATCTGTCTTAAACAACCAAGTCCCCTTTATTGTTTTACACCCGAAGCTCCCATAATTTTCGACAGTATTTGTTTTGGATGAAATCTTCAGACTGATTTAAGCAAACTTGGTCCAAAATCTACAAAGTGCATCGTCTTGGGGTACTCACACACTCATAAAGGGTACAGATGCTATGATGTGAATACCATTAGTGGTTTGTTAGTGTGGACGTCGTCTTTTTTGAAGATACTTTGTATTTTTTTATCACAGGTTCAACTCTATCGACGTGTCTTATTGTTGACAGTCCTCTTCATGTCATGTTCCCGTTGAACCGGAATCTTCAAATCTGTTGTTCTTGAGATTCCTCTCAAGGTGTATCAAAGATGACACGATTACAACTCCCTCTATGGCCCCTCCCTCAATCAATCCCTCATCTTCGTCAACGGATTGCGACACGACTCAGGTATACTCCGACTTGGATAGTGTGATTAGCATAAGAAAGAGGGTGCGCTCTTGTACTTTTCATCCTATCAGCAATATTAATTCTGATCTTAGTTATCAAGGCGCCCGCCTAGACGACGCCAAGGCGCCACCTAGGCCCTAGGCTTGAGGCAGGTCGCCTCAAACTGGGCACTGAATCCCCTAGGTGACCTAAGTGGCCGCCTAAGGCCTCTTAGGCCCAAATTAAGCCACTTCAAGGCTAGAATTGCATAAATTAGGTCTGAATTTGATCAAGTTGAGTCATTGTATGGTTGAAAGGTGTCTGATTTATCCCAAATGTGGTCAAATTTGGGCAAATTGGGTCTAATTTGGGGAAAATAGGCCTGATTTGTGGGAAATAGGTCTAATTTCTGGGAATGAGGTCTGATTTGGTCATGTAAGGCCTCATTTAAATCAATATAGGGAAATTTAGGGCTAGTTCGGTATGATTAGGTTTGGTTTTTAGGCCAAATTATGAAAAAATTTACACATATTAGGTCTGATTTGGGGAAAACAAGTATGATTTTGGGGAAATGGGTCTGATTTGGTGAGATTAGATCTGATTTGGCCAAATTAGATTTTGTTTAGGCCAAGATAGGGAAATTTGGGGAAGTTAGATCTGATTGGATCATAATATGCAAGATTAGGTTTTATTTAGGCGAAATCATGTCAAGTTTGGGCACATTAGGTCTAATTTGGGGAAAATATGTATGATTTGAGGGAAATAGTTCTAAGTTAGGAAGATTAGGACTAATTTGGCCAAAATTGGTCTCATTTAGGTGAGTATATGAAACTTTTAGGGAAATTGGGTCTGATTAGGTCATTTATACAAAATTAGGTATGTTTAGGCCAAATTAGGGTAAACTAAGTCAAATTTGATCAATTTTGGATTAAATGAGTTCAAATTAGGGCCAATCAATTCTCGCTTAGGTCATGTTAGGTGTCATTTAGCCTCAATTCTACATAATACTATGCAATAATCTCACTATTTAATTTTCACATATATGAAAATATGAATGTAAATATACAGGACCATTATTTTTCATAAAAAGGCAAAAACGGCTAGAAAAGCTTGGGCACCCCCTCAAAAACGCTTGGCGTTGGCCATTTTAACAACTATGGTTCTGATACTAATCTTGGTTCAAGTTTTGCAAATTTTACTACTGCTCTTTCAACTATTTGTGTTCCTAAAATCGCGATTAAGGCCCTAACACATTCTCCCTGGTGTTGTGCCATGGAAGTGGAAATGGAAGCGGAAGTGGAAATGGAAGCTTTACATACGAAACCGACTTGCCATGTAGTGGATGCACCTGGACAGGTTTCACCTATAGGTTGCCACTAGATCTTCACCATGAAGTATCAACTCGATGGCACAGTTGAACGCCTTAAAGCTCGTCTTGTTGCTAAGGGCTACACTCAAACTTATGGCGTGGATTATTTTGAGACATACTCACATGTTGGGCGACTTAACTATGTTCATATTCTTATTTCCGTTACTATCAATAAAAGTTGGCCTTTGTTTCATATGGATGCTAAAAATGTTTTCTTATATGATGATCTGCAAGAGGAGGTGCATATGGAGCAACCTCCCAAATTTCTTGCCCGAGTCAGGCTAGAATACACTCGAATGCACAGATCGCACGCTACACTCAAGTTGTGTTTGCATTTCAAGACTATTTTTTTGTAAAATGTAAACCATTGGTCTTCATTGTCATACCATAATTAGGATACATACAAATCTTGAGCTCATTTAGATGAGTATAAGTCACTCATTCGAGGGCAACAAAATCGACACACAAAACTAATTTGAAATGTATACTTTTTGTGGTCTTCATAACATGACCTATAAATATCCAAATAGACTCAAATTTTATATATGAGTTATTCACAAGATGTTTAAGAAGATCAACAAATTAGATTTTTAGAAAAAATATTGCATCATGGAATTAAGAGAGGCATTCTCTCCCCTCTCCCACGCCCGTGGCGGAGGACGAACGCCCGGGAGAGTGGTAAATCAATGCGGCAACTGGGATTCGAACCCGAGTCCCTTTGTCAAGGGACACCGTGCTTGACCACTTGAGGCACTCCTTGCCGGCTCCGCTCCGTATATATATATATGTATGTATATACACTATTACAAAATACACATGTATATATAGATACATATCTATACATACAAGCATAGTTATAAGTATAGACATATACATATACATACAAACACAAGAGTATGTTTGTACAGACATGCAACATACGGTTATATAAGTATGTAACATATCTACAGGTGTCAACAGACATAAACATACACATACATAGATATGCACATATAAATGAATATATATATACATATATATATATACACAAGCAAGTTTGGGTTAATTTGGCCCCTGTTAAGCCCAAAATAGGATAATATACTCTTTTTAGACAGAGTCTGAGGCTTATACCTCAAAAATGCCTCAGCACCTCAATACGCCTCTCTGAAACTGAGGCGCACGCCTCTCATAGCAGATTGAGGCTTAAGCCTCGAGGCGCACCGGCCTCGCCTCGAGGAGTATGCCTCTAAAGCCTTGAGCCTATTTTTAAAAAACCATGATTATAACCCAATTGTCTAGCCCTACCCTCGAGATGATGATACAGGCCATTCTCTTCAACATACTTGTTAAGGTGATAGCCTAGATGCACCTAAGCGGCCGCCTAGGCAGCAAGGCTTCCCAAGGGATGTGCTTTGCCCTGCACTTTGCCTAATTTGCCGCCTTATGATATTTTCGTGCATTTTTTACATATTAATGATCTTAGTGGTCTTATCTTGTGTCCCGGTATTCAAAACGTATATTATTGGTGATTGTTATGTGGCAACTATCATTTTTAATTATAATTATTTCTATTAATAAGCATTTCCTAGATATTCATATTTTTGCCTTGTTGCATTAAATTCAATTTATCTTTAGTGGCTATATTATTAAAGAAAGTCAGCACTTAGCAATTGATTAATCTTTATTTATGTACTAAATCTCAATCTTTTATATTGTTTGGATTTATCTTCTTCTTCCTTTGGCAATGCTAAGTAAACTTTTTTTAAAAACGTAATTTTCCATGCCTCTTACCAAAATACATATGTTTGGCATTGAGTTAACCATAAGTTTATGTACATATACATATATTTGTGAAAAAAGTATATATGAAGGGAGAAAAGTTTTGAAAAATCATTAAATATAAGTATACCTATATGTTAAATGTACTAGTATTTTAGGCTTTTTAAAGCCGCCTAAGTGACGCTAAGTCGTGACTAGTCCTCACAACTAGTCGCAAGGCTCTCTACATGAACTTCGTATCACCTTGCCGCCTTGACAAGTATGCTCCGGAAGCCTCAAGCTAGGGCGATCAACGGAGAGGGTATGGGGAGGGTAAAGGTTCACCCTTACCCTTATCCTTACCCTTACCCACCAAAGGGTAGTGGGTAAAGGTAAGGGTAATAACCAGCCTTAGCAACCTCCTTACCCTTACCCTCTTCCCCACATGGTAAACAGGGAGGAAAAGGGTAAACAGGCATTTTAGATGCATCAGCAGTTTAAAAAGTTTATCAAGAAGTTAATGACAAAATGTAGGATGTCAACATGTAATCCGATGCCTAATTCAAAATCATTTAAAATCAATGCTCACTCTTAGAAAATATTACATAACTATACAATCATGTCCAAAAGAAGTGTTTATACAATAAAAATTAAACAAAATTTCAGTAAAATATAACATAATATTCATGTAGAAGACAACATTGAATCGACGGAAGCAAGCAGGCTTGCATACACCTTTCGAGATGTTAGAACGGCAGAAGTCGGTCGCTACTAGCTAGAAGGTGGAAACTGGTTGAATAGAGAGGGATGGTGAATGGCCAATAGGCTATAAAGCAGGAAGAAGATCGACACTAGAGAAGTTTAGAGAAGCATTGTTGGCGGGAGATTGGAGAAGCATTGTCGGCTGGAGATTGGATTTGTGTTACCGTTGGAGCTTGGAGGGACGTTGCATTTGGAACTTAAATGAGTGTAATGTCGGATTTTGAAGGAGTGGATGTCGACTCCAGCTCAAATACACCAATCATCGTGGTGCACACATACATTCAAGGTAGCTACACACAAATAGGAAGCCAAGTTGAATGATCAGTCAAGAGGCTAGAGGATGCAGCCTCACAACGATGCCTGAAGGCTGGAGGTGGGGACAAGGGTTCGGGTGTGACTTTCGATTACAAAAAGTGATCATGTGTTCTATTTGAGGGAAAAAAATCAGTAATTTAGGTTATTAGGGTTTGGTTTTTTATTCAGACAACCCTATATCATATATTTAGCAGTATTTTTTACTAAGGACCGGTAAACAGGTAAGGGGTATGGATAATAGACATTCCTTACCCTACCCTATTAATGTAGCGAGGAAACAGATAAAGGGTAACGGGTAACAAAAAATCTTACCTTTCCCCTATAGGGTATGGATAAAGGATAAAAGGGCAATACCCTCCCCATTGATAGCCCTACCTCAAATCCTCCTCTCTGTGGGTGTTGATAGAGGGATTAGATAAAAACAGCATATTTTGTCCCTGAAGATTCGTCGTTGCAGGCTCACATCCTGCAAGAAGCTCAAGGGTCCAAGTATATCGTACTTACAATGATTTTTCTAGTGACAGGGTATGAAGAATCTAAAATAATAAAAGACTACTACTTGTTGTTTAATAAGAGGCAACCCTGATCCTATATATAGGAAATCATGGAAGCGTACAGACTCAAACTAAACCCTAATGGGCCAAGACATACTTGGGCCCATATTACAAAGACACTTCATGACATAAATAAACACTCTCTGATACTCCCCCTCAAGCTGAAGTTGGACGAATTCCAAATTAGCTTGCAAACAGAGAGTTGGACTAAAAACAAACAAACAAAATAAAAGGATAAACCAAGCCCATACAAGAATTTTCTCACCCCTCAACATTACAATGAAGCACTCAAACACTCAAAATACTCCCCCTCAAGTAGGTAACCCAAAGCAAGTTGAATCTGAAGTATGTCACAAGTCACTGTTGCAGGTCACAAAAAGGTTGCAGAATTTTCTTGATAAAAAAAGATGGGGCGTCTGGAGCAATAGTAAACAGCAACAAAGCATCATGGTCTTCATCGCAGTCGCTAACATCGCAGCCCAGATAATGTTGGGTCACAGCAGCAATAGTAGTCAACGTACAAATAAAGTACGGACGGGTCAACGTGCGAAATAGAGCATGGACGAGCCAAAGAGTGCTGGCACACTGAAGTAGAAAGTCGATGTGCAAACAAGGCACGGACAAGTAAAAAGGTCAACATGCGCAAAGCATGGACAATGTCAACGTGCAAATAAAGTACAGACAAGCCAGAGAGTGATGGCGCACATGTGGTCAAAGTCCCAAAGAGTGTTGGGTCACAACAGTCAATGTGCAAAGAAAGCACGGACAAAAAGTAGAAAGCAGATTTGACGTAGCCGGATAGAAGACCATCAGCTTGAAAAGTAAGCAGTAGACATGAAGCTCCAGAGAGTAAGCTCTCTAAGAAGCATATAGCAGTAAATATCAATAGCAAAAGTCTACAAGTTCTTCAAGAAGTACACCAAGATCCACAAAAATATAAAGCAGCAGAATATAATCTTCCTCTTCTTCATCTCTCTCTCCTCTATTTCTCCCCCACACCAACCACGGAAAGAACTAGCAGTGGTTGGGGTGGACAAAGATAAAGAAACACCACAAAAATATATAAGTCGTAGCCAAGGAATTAAATGTCGATACCGACGCCTTATCGATAGGGATGGCAAAAAGTGAGAAACCGTTTCCATGGTAGCCATCCAACCCGCTCCATCAGTTAAAAAAGTTAAATGGGAGTCCGGTCCATTTGGTTTGGGTCGATGGTCATTTAGCTTCGGGTGCCCATGGTGTTCACCATTTAACCATGCACGATGCAAAAGAAAAGACATAGTTTGGTAGCTGGAGCCTTCCACCTTATGTGGTTGCCCGCCGGTCAAGATCTAGTAGTCAATCTCCGCCCGATCTAGTAGATGCATGCCGCCTCCACGGCGTAGATGCCCGCCGCCTAACCGCGGCCGGGGCTGCCATCACCGGCACCTCCACCTCCACCTTCACACATAGCAGACACTGCCATCACCGCTAGCACTACGGCCACCTCCACCATATAGCCGTTGCTGCCATGCACTCAATATGCCGCCGTCGCCAATGTCTCTATTCCCGTCTGCTTGTCCGCTAGATGCCCACCCCCACCACCGCATAGTCGTCGCCCTGCCGCCTCCGCTTCTGTCCTCATCATTTGAATGCCCTGCTCTCTCCGGTGCCTCATTCTCCGCCAGCCACCACCTTCGTCCCCGTCTACTGATCCACTGAATACTAGTTGCATTGCACATTTCATCTCCACTAGGAAGGTAATGTTGCGCCGCCACAAGACCTGTTCCACAACCCCCCCGTCCCGCGACCTGGAACCTCATCTCTGACGGGGACTTCTCCGATACGTTTATGGATACGTCGCTCTTCTACAAAGCTACTGTTTTCTCCGGCACATTTATGGATACGTCGCTCATCTACGAAGCTAGTGTTATGGCAACAACACTCCCACCTCGAATCTCATCAGCGCCACTAGGAAGGTGTCGGCCTGAAGGTGGCCATGACGATGCTCATCCCATGGGTATTGTCTTGGTGATGACGGTAGTGTTCCTTTACCGCTCGCACGGCGCTGCCATTGAGGACGACAAGTACGTGTGGACGGGGTGTGGGAGATGAAACTATACGAGAAACTCACCTATACGTGGAGAAAGTCTTGCGAGCTAAGACTGTAAAAAGAAAACGTTTCTAAATGGTTTGGATCTCCCGCATCACCCGCACTACTACACGGTTTTTATTTATCGTCCAAACCATATACTACCAAAAAAAATGGATATACCACAAAATGGGGTGGGTGGGAATGGTCCGGGTCGGGGGCTGGGTATTCGGATTATATTGCCATGCCTACTTATCGACGGCGTGGAAATAGATATTTACAGGTATACCAACGGAAATATCGACAGATGCAATCCTGGACTTATCGACGCCTAAATGAACGAATTAAATCATGAAATTTTACAGGTGTGGTCTCAACACCTAGATGCAACGTTTTATGCAATAAAATTCTATATTGGGTATGTTGGGGGGGGGGGGGTCAATCATGTGGGAGGTAAGGAATCAATCTTGTTTTTTGGAGATTTTGATGAAGGATTTCGATGACAAAATATAAGAATTAAGATCTGAAATTTTAGTAGCACAATCCATAAACGCATGTTTACACACTTATGCAATAATATTCAACTTACAACAAACCTATAACAACATAGTAAATTACTAAGTACTAACTCACATCAGTTGTATGTTGAGTGGCGCGCCGGCTGCTGATAAGGATATTGTTGTTCTACATATTGCTCCCATGTCATCAAAGCTCTATACGATTTGTTGTATGTGACAACATGCTCCTCATATACTTCAGGATTCACATACTGCATCATCCCAATCTTTGGAAAATGTTCTTGTAAATCTTTTGAGATATTGAGCCTTGTTTACTGAATTCCTGAGAGGCTGAGAAGAAGCGGGAGGAGGTGCGGGTGCCCTTGCTCGAGGAGCTGGAGGTTGAGGAAAAGGAGGTTGTAATGGAACTTCGACAATAGGATAAATTGTAGTATGCCCACCACTCCATGTTTGCCCGAAATCACCAGAGTATGCTTCGGTGTTCACCCGAAAGCATCCATAAGGGCTACGGACAGAGTATGCTTCATGATATCCCATACCAGGTCCAAGTTCTAATTGTAACCTTGGTTGTGGACCTTGTGGTTCAACTTGATATCCAGAATAACCATGTTGAGAAGTCTGAGATGGGTATGGAAGTGTCTGCCCAAATAACATATCTCCAAATGAATGTTGAGATTGAGATTGAGAGTCAGATATGCTCAATGCATCCATTGATTCAGCAACATCAGAATGATAATCACTTGGACTCTAGTATTGTGGTTGTGGTTGTGGATTGGATGAGTAGGAGTAGGGGTAGGGGCTTGGAGTTGTGGGCATTGCGGCATTTGGTAGAGGTGCACTGCTGTAATCTTTCCAAGTTCGAGTTTTTCTTCTTTGAAAAAAAAAATTCAGCCAGGGGATATTCTTGTTGTTGTAGAGGTGCACCCCTAGTAACATAAGGTCGATCATCATGTTGAGGATCCACAGCTTGAGGATATTCTGGAGAGCGTTGACTTTGATTACCACCATCATTGTCACTATCATCAGACTTAGATTTGGAACCAGTCGAAGAAGAAGAATCTGAGCTACCTAACTGCTCTTGTACTCTTCTATCTATTTCCATATCAACATTTACATGTGTAGCTTCAGGCTCAAGTCTTTCAGGCGGATTATCAAGAATAATATCATCACCATTGTTTGGCTCAAATTGATCTTCTATGAATGGATCTGGACACCCATCTAAATTATCAAGAACAGGACGACTTATCTCATTCATCCATTCTTCTAAATGATTTTCTGAATCTTCCTCCAGCCCTCTACGTCTGTCAGTGCTGAAAGTGTATGCGGTGTCAATGGGATCGTGGACAACAGCAAAATCCACTTCCCTATAGTTGGTATCTCGTATTGCTCTAGCCCTCAACCGCATGTTGTAGTGAACGTAGACAAGGTCCCTCAACCTGTTTGCCCCAAGCTTGTTCCTTCTCTTTGAGTGTATCAGATTCAATGTGCTCCAATTTCTTTCACAACCCCCTGCAGATGTTGTTTGAGCAAGGAGGCGAACAGCCACTTTTCTTAAATGGGGGGCACCTGTTCCATTCCAAACCCACCACTCACAAGGATCACCTGCCTCACGATCAGAAACCGCATTTGGATGTCCAAAACATCCAGTGCCTTCACGAAAATGGCGCAACTACAAAAAAAAACATCATTTACGATATTTAGATGATGAAATCAAAGTGATGACAAATGACTAATGAGAAATTAAGAATGTAAGTAATATAGTTATCTTATACCTCTTCCAGTACTAGCAATCGCTCTTCTGGAGAGGTAATGAACTTGTTGGTGACATCTCTCACTGCAGTCATTAGAGTCGGATTCAATCCAAGCGTTCGTGAGTATTGGAACCTCGGATTCAAATAGTAAGCTTTCACAAATATAAATAAGGAAATTAGAATGACATTTTAATAGGTAGACTATGAGTCAGACAAATAACTCAGAGGTTAGAAACTTAGAACACAATTGATTGAGATATATACCTGCTTTATGCAATGGATGCAAAAGCATATTTGTCCAACGATTCTCATAAATTTTGATGTATTGCTCATTGGACTTAGGAGCTGCTTCTTTGATGCGGTCCACCATTGAGGTCATTGCATCATATAAAAAAGGCATTGTTGCAGTTTTGTCACCATCTACCAACCTCAATACCTTGACAATGGGTTCCATTATTCGCAGCACCCTAGTAACCTTATCCCAAAAAGGTTTGTTGGCAATCAACTGCTCAATTCTACTGCCAACTGGGGTATTGTGCTCCTTCATGGAGGTCCACTCCACTCCATTAAAGAGCCTCCTAAGTCCATCCTTTTTGGACTTTAATGATTGTAAGGCAAGAAAGTTTGTTGCAAATCTAGTTGCACCTGTTCTAATCAGATCACCTCCACAATACTCACGTCGCCTCATTGCATTCAACAAAAAAGAATGGTTGTAGATGAATCCTGTGATCAACCTACCATCAATGATAACAGATTTAATGAATTCAATTGAGCCAATGTCCTTCAGAATGAGATCTATGCAGTGGGCAGCATATAGTGCCCAGTATATGGGATATTTCTTCATTAAACTGTCCTCGGCCTTCTTGAAGGCAGAACCATTATCAGTAACTATCTGCACCACATTTTCCACACCAACCTGCTTCATGTATGTCTTCATTAGTTTCTTTGTGAACCTGTGGTTCCTGACCTCACCTGAAGCATCAACAGAGTCCAGAAAAATTGTGGATCCACGACAATGTGCAAGAAAGTTGATAATTTGTCTTCTGTTGCCGGTAGTCCACCCATCACACATAAGTGTGACACCATATTCATCCCACATATTTTTTTGGCCTGAAATCCAGGCTTGTAGATCCTTCTTCTCTAGGGGAAGATACTTGTTCATTAATTCATACGAAGTGGGGGCCTTGACGCCCCTCCCAGAATCCCCTATCACATCTACCATATGTTGCAGATACGGTTCAGTTGCAACATGTGCATGTATACCATGAGCAAAGAAGAACTTACCCATTGCCTTGCCGACCTTATCTTTTGCACCAGTGAACATTGCTTTAATGCCTTTTTGCCTAGCTTCAGGCCTCCTAACCCCTGGCTCATCAACATGCCTCAATCTCATACTAGCAGAACGGAAAAGTGTATCAATGTCGCCTTTCATCCTTTTGCCATGACCAGCTCTGTCTTCATCGTCATCTAAGTCAACAACAGGAATATGTGCAGTACCACTGCCTCCACCTGCACCAGATGGCCCATACCTCCTTGTAATTCGAGCTGCCTCTTCTCTTTCCCACTCATCTCTGCGGGAATCTCTTAGGGCACGTCTATACGCACGACGTGAATAAGTTGTGTCACAATCAGGAGGATATGCAATGTCATCATCTGATTCTGCAGAAGAGCCTGTGCCCCTAACATTGAATAATGTATCTGTGTAACCCCTGTCAGCCTCCTTCATCTTTTGTTGTTTGTGTTTCTTTGCACCCATAAGATTCCTAAAATCATCCCTAACACTTTGGGGACACCTTGTGCACATTGCCACATTTTTGTCACCACCAGTAATGTGACGTTTGAATCTAGTAATCCCCCCTCCACCAATTGTCTTCTTGCAGTAATTGCAAACTATCTTTCCCCTATTGCCTTCAAGAGGCGTGCAGTGATTCCATGCAAAATCCATCACATTCTTAGCTCCACCAACATTACCGGCCCCAGCACCCTCACCATCGCTTGAAGACATCTTCTCAAAAGTCAAAAGTGGACACTGTCACACTGCAAAAAGACAAAGACAAATAAAAATTAGGTGTATGAAATCTATAGCCCGTTAAGTTGCAAGAAATTAATCTATTTTATGTATTATAGAATCAAACACAACACTTTTAGGTGTATAAATGTTAAATGTATTTATAGAATCAAACACAATATTTTTTAAGATTTTTATTAACAAGAAAATCTTAAATAAAAAAATTAAAGTCTGAAATTAATTTAAAAATTATAAAACCTGATAATTATCTAGTATTAAGTCAAGTGATGTATTACAACTTTACTCATTCCATCTTACATAACACTAACGCATACATTTCTGTAGAAAAAACAAAAAAATGATTTTTTTTTTATTTTCAGCATTTTAAATAAATAAATAAAACGAAAAATATAAATATTTTTACTATATTTTTGTTTGTATTTGTTCACATTGCTATTTGGTACAACTTCTTCTACTAAACCTAAGTTAGATACCTATTATTTCTAGTACTTATTGTATTATTACGAATTTAATATTAATTAGTGAAATTATATGATAATACTAATTAAAAGTAGTAGATCTAGTTATACCATTAGTAGATCTACATACAATATTCATAGATCTACTGTTAAATAACATTAATCTTAAGTTTTTTGAAGTAGATCTAAGATTTGGGTGTATTTAGAGATTTTTGGAGAGATTTTATGGTGGAAATAGAAGGAAATAGATAGGAGATGGGTTGGAAATGATGAAGAATGCAAGAAATCAAGAAAACATACCTTGATTACAGCTGATTTGAGCTCCAACGAAGAAAATCGCCCCAAATGAGTAAGTTCTTTCACTCCAACAGCAGCAGCAGGCTCACGTTCGCAAATGACGGCATACCGGGGCGGTATACCGCCCATATCGCCCATAAGTCGAGTATTTTGCACTGAACCCCCCCCCCCACCGCCGAAAACCGATCGGTTTTACCGGTAAACCCACCGGTTTACCGAAATTTGCGAGAGCAACGGCAGATATGTGTAAACCGATGCCAGGTTGGCTCGGTATCGGTAAACCGAGTGGTATACCGACGATATCGTCGGTATCTTCTTCCTTGGTCGTAGCATTGCCTGAGGGTCCCAATTAGGAGGCTCGGGAGCAGAGCCCCCGAGAAAGGTCTACAAAGATTTTTGAAGAGGAATCAAGCACATATCTCTAAGAAATTAATACCACGATGGATAAAATTCAGCAATAATAAATCCATGTCTCATCCTCCATTGGAGCTACCATCTTGGTACTTTGTCCAGTAGCCATTGCAAGTTAATGCATAATAACTATAGAAGTTGTTGCACTCGAGTAGGCGACGGGCACCAAAAACCGTGAAGTGTAAATGTCCTTCCTTTTGCCTTGTCGTCGGGCAACACCTTCCTGTCCTTGTCGAGATTGAGCTTGGTGATGACGCACTTGCAACGGTCTAGGAAGCATGGACACTTCCCGGAGGTCGTCGTGTCCGTGTCCAACATGGACACACGTGGACACGTGGTGGACACTTCTCAGACGTGTCCACCCCCATTTTTTTATCAGGAGTTGACATGTGTTGGACACGGCTTGGACACACTAGGACACAACGTATCGCTAATTAAGAAGGGGGAAAATCCTATTGTACATAAACTTCCTCTCCATTCCTGATGCACATGTCCCCCCCTCGTCACATCGCCACCAAGGTAATTATTCCTCTTCCTCCACTTAAAGACTTTAGCCTCTCCTCTCTCTTCGATCATTGCTAACCTCTCGTCTTCCTCTTCCTCGGTCTTCAATACCTATGTTTTATTTGTCCACAACCAACAACCTCCTCTTCCCCTTCCTTTTCTTTTCAAATATGAATGTACATCAATGTTTCACTCTCTTCTACAAATAACAACATGCCTCCTCTTTTTTCTTTGTTGTCTACTACCATTAATATCTTTTTATTGTCCAAATTACATGTGCAAATATTTTATTGTGGGTCAATACTTGTAATGCTTAACTTGTTATTCTTTAAGAATAAAATTTCTATTACTTTGATTATTATTGTGTTTACTATACCTTTGATGGCTTAATTTCATGATGTGTGCAACGTGTGTTTGACTGAACATATGAAAGTGAATATAGCTTGGATGAAATGAATTTTTAGTTTGAATGTGCTTGTTCTTTTTTGTGTTATAAATTAAAAGTAATATATATGCGTATGTGTATGCGTATGTATATGTATATGTATATGTGTTTTTCTCGTCGTGTCCAGTATCGTGTCTGTGTCCTATATTTTTGAAAATTCATGTGTTCCGTGTCTGTGTCCGTATCCATGCTTCCTAGGCAGCGGTAGAGGGAAAATTTCAACTTGCCTGCAATTGGTAGGTTGATGAGTGTGTCAGAAATCCATCTTGGTCCCCAAGTAAAACTTTTTTCTGACTAAGAAAGACGATATATACGACAGATGATTGACTTCCTGTGAGGATGGTAGTATGTAATCTGAATTCAAATGGACCATAGCAGCCACAAGTCAAAAAATCTCCATGTAAATTATCTGCCAAGTAGCAGATCGCCAAAGGAGTTGACCAGAGTAGAAAGGTAAGGGCGGGCGGGAGCACCGGCGGTGTTAGGGAGGCATAGCGTCAGTTTTTTAATACAGTTGTTGGAGATGCCCCGCACAGTCATGTTGACTAGTAGCAGCAGGCTATACGGCTGGGGCTTGTGCCAGTGGAGGGATGACGGTAGAGGTTGTGAACTGGGATTGCGTAGCTCGATCTACGGTAGCATACGAGAAGAAATATAGGGGCGGAAGAGGGGCTTTGGCGGCTTATGGGTTTGTGGCATAGGGGCATAGATCAATCGAGAAGAAGAGGAAAACATACGACCATGGAGATCAAGTCGCCTAGCGGGCAACCAGCCAAGAAGAGATGGCGGCCGCACACAGGCGAAAGCAACTTCTCTTTTGTCTCCTCTCTAGATTTAGGGTTGGATCACTGCTCCGATACCATCTAAAATAATATAAGACGGCTACTTGTTGTTTAATAAGAGGCAACCCTGATCCTATATATAGGAAATCAGGGAAGCGTACAGACTCAAACTAAACCCTAATGGGCTAAGACATACTTGGGCCCATATTACAAAGACGCTTAATAACATAAATAAACAGACTCTCTAATAAAAAAAGACATAGCCTCATTCGTGGCTAATTGCGTTAAGTGTCAAATGGTGAAGGCAGAGCACCAATGACCAAGTTGTTTACTACAATCCATCGAGATCCCCGAATGAAGTAGGACCAAATCACCATGGTTTTAGTGGTGGGTCTTCCCAAGATCAAGAAGGGATACGACGATGTATAGGTCGTAGTAGACTGTTTGCAGAGATCGTCACACTTCTTAGCCTGCAAAACCACAGCCAAAGCTTCTGACCTAGCCAAGTTCTACATTTAGGAGATAGTACGACTTCATGGAGTTCCAAGCTTCATTATCTCTGATTGTGATCCCAAGTTCACCTCCAAGTTGTGGAAACAAGTCCAAGAAGAACTGAGCACGAGATTGATCAGTACCGCCTATCACCCTCAAACCGATAGACAGTCAAAACGCATGATCCAAACCCTAGAAGACTTGTTAAGGGCTTGTGTCCTGGACTAGGGAGGATCGTGGGACGGTATCTGCCTTTAGCTGAGTCTGCTTATAATTATAGCTACCAAGCCAATATCAGAATGTCCCCTTTTTTATCTTGATTGGAGGTTGTGTCAACTGCCACTTCACTCGGATGACGTAGGCGAGAGGATTATGTACAAGTTTGAAAAACTGCAGTTGTACGTGGATAATGTCGTCTTAATCAAGCAAAGGTTGAAGAAAGCCCAGGATCGGCAGAATTCCTATGCAGATGCAAAGCAATTGAATTTACACTTATTTGTGGGAGATCATTGAAGATCTAACCCCTTTGTGTCAAAGCTAAAAATCATGGAAAATTGAGCCTCCAATATGTGGGTTTGTTCAAGATTTTGGAAAGAAATGGTGGGGTCGATTATCATTATGTTCTACCACCTCAGTACAGTATGATGCATGATGTGTTTTATGTGTCCATTTTGAAGTGTTGTGTGAAAGACCATGCCCAAATGTTGAACATAGAACCTTTAGAGCTTCAAGTTAGGTTGCCCTACCCTGAGGCACCGGTAAGGATCTTGCATTCACAGGTGAAAGAGCTCAAGAATAATCAAAGAATTGAGATGGTTAAAGTTCTATGGAAACACCATGGCGAAGATGAAGCCACATGGGAGCTGAAGACGGACATGGAGAAAGCACACCCGCATCTTTCTCTTGGTAGGCCGAATTTTGAGGGAAAAACTTATAATGAGGGAAGGATGCAGCGTTATGGAATTTTTAGACTTTGATAAGCCCTTGTATTGAAATTGAATCAATTTAGTAAAAAGTTGTCTTCAAATTGCCTAATTTGTAATAACTTGTTTGTGATTGGGTCCTTGATGTGCCAATTGCCAAATCAACCTTTCTTATCTTCAACAAATGCTAATGATATTTTTAATTGATAAATAAAGGAATTTTGAAACCATGGACTAGATTCTAGAAGGTTTTAAGTATTGGTTACCTTGATAATTAAATATTGAATTATCACTCTCTTTGCTTGAGAATTAGTTCCGGATATCAAACAAGGTTAATTTGGTTTGGTTTTGTGCCTAAGGCTAGATAATCAAGAAATAAAGATTATCCTATATTTTGAGATATAACAAAGTTATGACGTGGCATGAGGTAATGTTTCCTTAAATTAAATTTTATCTAAAAAGGAAATAAAAATATGAGAGGCAGAGACAACCCGGACAGAACCGTAAGCGGAGATATCTCCTCCCTAGCCCGGACTCTCGCTTCCCCGCAGATCAGGGAATCCGCCTATCTTCTAGTTCCCTCTTATCCCTCTCTAGACCACCTAATCGCACGATTTCGGTGCCTACAGTTTTGTTGGATAACAATGGATCCAAACCACCCCTCACTTGCCATTATCGTCAAGGAATACAATAATACCTCGATCATGGGATTATCCAAAGGAAAAGGGTTAGCTAATTCACACCTCTACATCATATCTCGTGACTATATAAGGACTCATCTAGTTCCCTCATGACCACCAAAACACAATGCACTCTCTAATTGCCCGCAAGAGACCCCATAGTCTGTGGTCGACCTCCACCTTTCTCTCTGGTGACCTCGACATAGTCCTTGGCAACTCCATGCACTCCATGCCAGTTAGCTTGGCCCCGAGCACCGTCCAAAGATCCCAAAGAGTTCTCCATCCTATCCTAACCCTCAGATCAGGTATGTTACCTTGAATTCCATTTCTTCTTCTATGAATCCAATACTGCAAACCTAACCTGGCTCCAATTTGTCTGCTAGTTCTGCCCCATCTCCGACCATTTTTCTTTTCGTGTCGCCGCTTGTTGGGTCTGGTGGAGCCTAGTGAACAAAATAGAAGCTTCAGTTGCAGTTGTCGAGGCCCATAGCCGAGTCAACCATGAAGTTGACCCCATGGTTGTCCGGTTTGTGCGCAGATTGAGGAGGAACAATCCCCTCGGGGATTTGGCACTCTTGCCCCCGATCCACGTGACCAAATCGGGTCATCGTGTAAGAGCAGAGAGGCCATTACCCCCAGTTTGAAATTCGGCCGAGCCACACCCCACTTGGGTGACGTGATGGGATGTGATTGATTACTAAATGATTAATTTGTAAAAAAATGAATTAAATCATCCTAGCTCTAAATATAGGTAACATGCAAATCAAATTTCTTTGAAAAATATGTAGAATCTAAAAATAGGGGTTTCAAGACCTAATTCAACCTCGAATTCAAAAAGTACGCATTGATGTATAAATATCAAATGATGATTATATGCAAACCCTGATTTTGAGAATTCATGATGTACACCTTGTTCAAAAGGATGTTAATATGATATAATATGATCATCTTTAATCATGATGAAACATGATGATTACTTTAAAGATTAACAATTACCTATGATGTTTAATTAGGGTTTCCTATTCTAAGGACCCGTAATATGAAACATTTAGGATTTTGAAGTGCAACCCTAACCCAACTCTAATTCGGCTATGAACCAGACCCTTAGATCAAGACTATACCTAATCCACATTATATCAGTATAATGGTGACACCTTAGTGTTATTTATTGGTTGATTGATTGGACTAAGTCTTGATTGAATCTGAACTTGATTGCTTAAATTATTATTACTTGGAAAGGCACTTCTCACTGAAAAGGTGTGTGGTTACTTTCTGAATATTTGGTTATATCGACATGTGATGATTTTACAATAGTTTCCTAATGATTGTCCATTTACTTAAACTGCTTGATGGTTTATTCCAATTCCAATCAACTATAATACCCTGTGTGTGTCACATTTGATAATACCTTATTTTTTAATACAACACGTAGCCTCTTAAGGGTAGTCTAAGGAGATAAATACTCCTAGAAACTAAGGGAAAATCATTAAGGAAACGATTGTGAATCCAATGATGACGTTGTGACAAAGTCTAATACTGGACAGTCAACATGAAATCAAATGTTGGATAACAACCCTAGAGTCCATGGATGGAACAAGAGAATATGTATACTCTAACAGATAGAACAAACATGGATTCGAGAATTAAACAGAAAATTTATAAGTTTGATTATTGTTAATAACTGATTGATTTGCTTGATATGTTGTTATCCATATATGCACACCTTTTCGTATGCACCCACGTACTCAGTATAAATATGTGCTGACCGTATTTTTGTTTGGGCATTTTAGGCTAGCTTCCTTATTTAAAGTTTGAAGATATGGTCTAGAAGAATGCATCAAAGATCGTAAGGCTCAAGATATATGGAGAATTAGTTAGATGATAGAATTATGTCTTTCAATGCAGCAGTTTCCCTTTGAAACCTTAAGTAACTCCTTTGAGGAGCTTATCTTCCATTATGTTATCAAACAAAATTCATGAATGAAATTATTGAATATTATTGGTTATTTATTAAATTTGGATCCTAGAAAGTAGAGTAATGATCCTTGCCTCCTTGGTTCACCTTCAATGGGGATAAGAGGCGGAGGGGGTGTTACATAAGATAAAGTCAAAACTATAACAAGTGAATCTTCATATGGCATGTCCAGCGCCATGATGCCAAAGGTGTTTGATGTCTAGTCATCAGTGCCATATGGGCTACCAGGAGAACGATAATCTTTTCAAGCCAAAAATTTGAAAATAGGCATTTGATCTAGGTCATTTAAAATATAAGCACATAGTGACTTGGGTCTCTAGCACCACGGATACCGCTGGAGTAGTTTGTTAGGGCCAAGATTAAGTCCCACCTTAGTAGTTTTTGGGATGTTGAGGGGGTCGGTATGGCCTAAGGTGCTCTTACCCTAAGAGATCGATCTTTTTGGGGTGGCTCTCCCCTTGACAGACTAATTGGCATCAGAGCCACCCTATTTTCGGCCCGAGTATCCCACTTTGGTAGTTTTGGCTACCCAAGTATCCCACCAAGGTAGTGGGGTTGTTGTGTGTGGCTTCGATGGATCTATCTTGGTAGTTTGGGATGCCAAGGTAGGTCCGTCGTAGACATTGGTCTCAAGTGGGAGGGTTTGTTAGAAACAAGATGTAGTCCCACCTATGTAGTTTGTGATGTCGAGGGGGGGTTCATATGGCCTGAGATGCTCTCCCCCTAATGGACCGATCTTTTGGGGTAGCTCTCCTCTTTGGCCTGTCAATAGTCAAGCCCATCAAGTTGCGCTTTCAAGTAACACTAATGTGTTCAAACTTGATTGGCAAACGCTTTAGGCTTCTAGAAAACCCACAAGAATGAATCTAGGCCAGGTAACTTTCGTAGTGAAGTTCTTCAGTTTGACAAGCTTAGTAGGGTTTAGATTGTTTGAAAAAATACCGAATCCAGACCATTTTTCCTTCTCTGAGTTATATTACTTACTTGAGATTAGCCTAAATTTTAAGTATATTTACTAATAACCTCGGCTAAATGTAGCATTATGCAGTCTTCAGTTACCTTGCAGTGAATAGAGACTGTTGATCTGCCCATCTCATATTGAAAGCATTTTATAGCAAATGATGCAGACTGCAGATTTTCTTTTAAATTATAAATTTTAGTTGATATGTCTAAGCCAACAAAGCTTCTTGGGTTGTGCTACAGTGGTTGGTGCAAATTTGGTAGTCACTATCATATAGAGATATTCAGTCATTCCAGCAGAAAAACAGATACTTTGGTGATTGAGAAACCAATATATACAGCTTTCAGCACAGTAACTTTTTTGCTAAAAGCATTCTATAATTTCCGTGTAGGGCTTCTATTTAGTAGACAACTTTCTCTATGTCCATCAAACTATTAAGTCGATGGTTGTTGGTTTAACAAAAAATATTGTTCTAGGCAGAGCTTTTTTAATAAATCCATCATAAATGAGCTATGATTGGCATTGTACCTAGTTGAACTATGTGCTTTGAAAACTCATAATTATCGATAACCAGAACTTTTCTGTGAAGCTCTCGCCTTACCAACCAGTCCACTGCTGATGGCTTTTGATCACAACTACTACCAAAAAGTGAACATGAAGATTCATATTTCATATGGGGGAGTGTGCATCTTTATGTTAGGTATTATTTTGTCGTGCAACCGATGAACAATACCAAATCAGGGTATAAAAGAAGTGAGACTAACCAGCCCACTGCCGATGGCTTTTCCTTACAACTACTACCAAAAAGTAAGCATAAAGATTCATATTTTACAAGGGTGAGTGTGCATCTTTATGTTGAGTGTTCTTCTGGCGTGTGCGGCCAATGAACAATACCAAATCAGGGTATACAGGAAGTGAGAGCGATAAGAGCACGATAGCTATAAGAATTCAGAGTCGAGTGAAAATTAGCATATATTCATGAACAACGGAGTGGAATCGAGAAATTACTGCTTGGAGAAGGAGAAACCAGTAACCACACCGCAATCACGCAACTACGCAACTAGTGGTGCTCCGCCACAACTCGAACGACGCTGACACACTCCTTCCAGCCACTCATATCACCTCGAACTGCTCGCCAACGTGACAATGGCGCACGCCGCTCACTGTCAACCACCATCCGCCGACGCAAAACCCTTCGCAGCTTGAGGCCAGAAGCTAACCACAGATGCGATATTCCCACTCGTTTCCACAGGGAATCCCAAGCTCGTAATCCCGAATTGTCCTCTACCCTAAAGCATGTAAAACCCAAATAACGTGAAGAAGAGGCGCCCTGGGACGCCAGTATGTCTTAGCGGGTCTTTTTCCTAGTGGTAGTGGTAGAATAGGTTCAGATGATGTCATCAATGCTATCTAGGGCCCGCTTGATTTTGTGCAACGCCTGATCAATTCTTTTGAACACTGTGAGTTCAGGGGGCTTTTTTGTTTGGAGTTGGTACTGCGCCCTTTTTAGGCACGGTCGGGTGCAGTACTCCGGATATTTTGATTGTATCGTAATATGCAGGCTGCAACCTCCTTAAATACGAGGCTGCTTACATTTTTCCACCCTTGCACGCTCCTAGTCAAATGGAATGAAAACAAAAGCAGCGCACTTCCAACCAAAACAAAGTATCTGTTGCAAACCATTCCTTTTGGAGTTTATACTCTACGGATCCTGATTTGCACTCCAGCAACACCCACATGGCCTTGGTAATAGTATTGTGATGATTAACAAGTATTATGGTGATATAGTTTTAGGTTACGTTAAGAAAATAGATGGAGAAGAAAAAGGAGATGTAGAAGGGGAAGGGCATAGTGTTAAAAAATATTATTCGGTAATATGTGATTCAGAAGAAGAAAAAAAAGGATAGGATTGAGAATTACTTAAAATTGAGTATTGGGAAGATTTTTTTATAAAAACAACATCTCGTACAAATTTACCTATTTACTTAATTTTTAGACAAACTCAAAGAAAAAACTTTTGACGTAAACATTGCAAACTTATGGCAAAAATGATTGGCGGGTATCAACATGGGAGTAGTGTGTAAAAGTCTAATAGAAGAAAAGTTCACGACATAGATTTGATCCATTGTAAATGGTTATATAAAAATATGTCATGTTAGCAGCAGGCGGGAATCTTGGAGGGAAAAAATATTTTGAGAGAAATGCAATTTTGATATCTTTGTAATATGAAAAGATAATGGTATAGATTTGTTCATTACAAATGATTATATAAATCATTCCACTATTTATTTGTACTTCAAGTAGTATGACGGGAAACTTTTTCTTGAAGAAAAGGTATTTATGAAGTATTTTTTAATGGAAACAAAATTTCATATTCAAGTTTAACTTTTAGCAAAAAAAAAAGCAATCATAAAGAAATATTATCACAACTATATGTTTATCTAGAGGGAAGTCATCACTTGGAGGAATCTATGGAGGGAAATGAATTCTTGATAAAATATTTATTAAAATAAAGTATTTTTATATGAAAGTTTTAGCGGAGAATAAATACTTTTAGTTGAAAAATATTAGCTTAATAAAAGAAATAAAATGTTAACGAGTAAAAATCACTTTGAGGAAGTAAGATAGAGAATCATTATTAAGAAAAAATAATTTCTTAGTAACAAAGTAAACTTAATGGCAAAAAACTCTTATAGAAAAACATGTTTGATTAGTGAAGGAAAATATTGGAAAAAAATATTTTTGTAATTAGTGGAGTCTCAAAAATAACTTTTTTTCTTTATGTTTCACCATGCTTTTCCACGAGGACAAAAATAAGTCACATTTCTCACGGATTCCCCATAAAAAATCCTCACTCCTATCCCCATGCAAGTCAAAATTATTTTTTTATCTTCCCACCATTTCCTTTCCCATGATTCACCATGTACTAAACGCAACCCTATTTCTCTGCGAGAGCATTGTTGTAGGAGGCAATGGTACCTCTTGCATCTATGTAGCTTGACTCAGGATACAATTGAGCGTGTTTGTGTTTGGCATAGTCTATGTTCTTATTAGACATTCGTCATGGGTGGTATTCAGATTCTAGAGGTTACATGTCGCCATCAAATAAATCCATACCATATAAGAACACCCATAGAGGGTTTTCAATGCAAAATTGTATTCTATATTTCAAAATGAAAAAAAGTATACATGGATAAGAATCATACTATATAGCAAAGACAATGTCAAGTCTTATGTGCAAACTATATATATATATATATATATATATATATATATATATATATATATGTGTGTGTGTGTGTGTGTGTGTGTGTGTGTGTGTGTGTGTGTGTGTGTGTGTGTGTGTGTGTGTGTGTGTGTAAGTTATAAATTAGTCTTTTATTCTACTAAGGCAGATGTGTACGAGTATATAAGTGGTTGAAATGCATTTTTTATCTATTTTTTATTATAAATTGCCCTTTGTGTATCCTAATATAGTTATGGGAAAGGTTGTATCAGGTGTTGGATGTAATTTTTTCTTTTATTTTTTCAAATTACAAATTGGTACTTGTCTGACTATGTCCAAAAAGGAGGTGAGAACACCTAAATTCATGTGTGTGATATATTTTAAATCAAGTGAGAGCAATGGTGTACATTGAGACCAACTAAATAATAGTTGAACAAATCTACCATGGAGAGGCAAGATAAACTTCAGTCAAAACAGACAATCAAATATAGGGTTACATCATAAAGATGTACAAATCATATCAATTTCTCAAATGTGATAGGAAGTGAAATAGCATACCCAACATATGGCAATTAGGATTTTCATTACATGATTAGCTTGATAAGCTCAACCATATGCAAATTGAATAAATAGAAACAAGATGCGAGCAAATGATTCAACTTGCAATTGCACCTATTGTCCAATATGATTTAGAAGAATGATATTTTTTACTATGGCACCAATAGTACAAGATGGATCATAAATATTTGAATAAAAAATGCGAGAAGAAAGATCAACTACTATCAACTACTATCAATAGTACAAGATGGATCATATCAACAAGATTTATGCATACTATCAATGTTTGAATAGTACAACTTGCAATCTTCGGTGGATCATAAATCTTTGAATAAAAAATGATATTTTTCACCAATGGCACTCCCCTTCTATTTATAAAACAATAATGTTAATTCAGTTGGTGAATATTTAGATTTGAGAATAAACTTGTAATATGTTCTTTTTTTCATTTTACCCCAAAAAGACTTGTATAAAACACGTTAGTGTTTGTATGGGTCTATAATATCTATTGGATTATAGGATTAATAGACTTTTATTACCTTTCCACGAATAACATCCTGATCAATCAAGTTTATCGGGAGAAGATCATTATTTTTGATGTGGTGATCTGGACATATTTGCTTTTGTATATGACATTGTTGACTTGCCCCAATAGTTGGTGACTAGTTGTACACAACATTCAAGAGGTAATGTCTCTATTATTTAATCTGAGTCATTAACTTATTCACATGGCGTATTGTTTGAAAGAAATGATATGAATCCTTCATTTTTCCATGTATTATCACAGTAGTGACTTCTTTTGTAACAACAGTAGTTGGAAGGAAAAAAATAATATGGAATTGTTATTCTTCTTTTACATCTGGAAATTGAACAAAGAGTATATGGAAGTGGAACTATGAAACTACATATGGGTTCATTGTTGTATTGTCTATCCGAATGAAACTTTGCTTTTCAAACAGAGGCTATAGAAATGGCTAAGATTTTGAAGGTGTTAGAGGTCAAATCGCTAGTCAAGGACTCTTTCAACTAAGAGAATGGCACACTGATTTTAGCATTGCATACAAGGATATATCATAAGATATATTTTTATAAGTAATTATTGGGAATTTTACTTACAGTTTGGGTGGGGGTGCTCATTCATCCTTTGGGGAGGTATCCTTCATAGAGATGAGATATAAACTAAGGATAGATGTCCACTAGGGATGGTGACATATGTTGACTCAAGGTCTAAATTGACTAGACCCTTATTTTGATTATGACTAAACCATTCCAATTAATCGTGTCTAATGTCTCTACTTGATTGATTTCAGATTATGTATAGACACACTCCAAATGCCCTAACTTGCGTATCTCAACTTGGAGAAAAGACAAATCAAAGTCCATACAAGTGCACATTTTGGAACATGATGTAAATCTATTAGAATCATGTTGTAAATCACTTGTGATGATTGTATGACTTGTAATTAAGCTTAGAAAAAAATAGGAGCACTTGGATCAAATATTTAAGCACTCAAAAGCCATTTTCCAAAATTCACATCATGTTGTTCATGAGTCGAGTTACAAACTCGACTGATCCTTATTGGATCTTGAAAATGAGTTTTGATCGTTCGAGTTTACATTTCACAGAACTTGACTGATCCCTCTACAGACCAAAATTGATTTATGTGGATCGGTCAAGTTACACCAGGACAAACTCGACCAATGGCTTATTGAACTATATGGAAAAGTGCAGAAAAGTGTTTCTATCCGTTGTGGAGTTGTAACAATTGAAAATATATCTGTTGCAAGCCACAAAATGACTAGTTTTCATTCTTAAGTTTTCCCAGAGGCTAAGGGGCATCCCTAGCTATAAATAGGACCTCTTGGGCTTCATTCCAAGGTTGAGAATTCAATGTAAAACTCTATGAGGTTCCTATTCTATAGTTGAGTGATCCTACAACCTCCTCTCTCTCTAAGCTTAATCACTTGCATCATCCATTAGAGCGAGTAGGATATTTGTGAGGCTCTCACTTCCACCACCTCCCATTCTCTCATTTCTACCATGAAGATGAAGGTTCTCTGTAACGACCCCGCCTTCGGGTAACCCCCCCCCCCCAAATTAATGGAGACCAAGAGGTCAGATCCGTTATCCCAATAAACCAAATCAAAGGTTTGGCAATTAATCAATAATAATTATGAAATTCTACCCACTAAACTAAAATCTGGTATAAAATAAAGTTTTGCATACCTTTTAAAAGCTTTGGAAATCTACTTCTATCCATAGCTTGGATCTATTCTATCTAATCCTCCTTGCACTTTATTTCTTATTTTCGCAATATGTCACTTTACTGTTTGTTCATTTCAAGGTTGCACCTAAAACACTGACAAACAAAATGTCGGTCAGCATATCAAAACATGTCGGTATGTGGGGACAACCAAAAGTTCACAAATATGGCTAACAAACTAATTATCACAACCAAGGTAATTAAAAAGTCAATTTATGTTTTCAATGTGTCAATCTCCACCGCTTTTGCCCTAACCCTAGAATACCCTCTATAGGGTTTGACTTAAGGCCACCTTCTCAATCCCAAGCTTGGTGCATGGGGTCACCTCTCATGGGGCCCATTAGTCATGCAACATAGACCACCTTCTCATTCCCGAGCTTAGTATTTGGGGTCACCTCTCATGGTGCCCATTGGTATTCCCTCATGGGCTTGACCTTTTTGCATCATCCATCAGGGTGGCATGTAGGTGCGAGAATACACATTTATATTACAAGTGTGATAATCATAGTGACTTTATAATTTGCAAGAATGAACATCAAACTGATAGGTTGCATTCAATGTGATTAATCATTTAGAAAACCTTCGAGAAACTAATGAGATTAATCATAATTAACCACATACCTGTCAAGCTGACTTGAGTGTAGAAATAACTCAACCAAGCAAGAAACCAAGCAAGTACACACAAGTTGATCCTGAAATAGGCATCCAATTTTTCTATCATTATTCATGTCATCATGATCTATTAATCCTAGTTGTTTCCTAGGGTTATTAGTCCTTTTTAGGGTTTTGATCACACTTAGGGTTCCACTTCATTTTTATTACTTTAAACCCTAATTTTATAAAATCACTTACAAACCCTAATTAGTTCATCTTTCTTTCACAAAAGATTCTAAGATCATATTTTAGCAACATGAAACCCTAATTTCAGTTTAATTAGTATTTCTTTTCCCTTTTTTCATTATCCTGTTATTTTGGGTCCCTTGGACCTCAAGAAATCCTAAAGGCACGAATTCCCATATTGGGGAATATTTACTTGCCTTTATCCTCTTATCTATTTCTATTTCGCCTATTCTCCTTTTATTTTATTAAATCCTTTTCCTTTTTATTTCTCTTTTCTTTTCAATTGGGCTCAATGGCCAACAAAGCCCATTATCAATCAATCAAGGCCATTTCACACGAAATCCATCACAAATCAAAGAAATAGATTTCATTTATTATTTAAAAGAGAATTACACTTTTCATTACATACTTAGGAAATTGAGGTTATAACATTCTCTCTCTTAGCTGAGAGAGGTGAAGAAGAATAAGGGAAGGAGTCCCTTGGTGAAGATCAAGGCCAAAGACTTAGAGAAAGAGTGGGTAAGCCATTGGTGAAGGTAGAAGACTCCTTACTCAAGTGGGTAATTCCTTGGTGGAAGCTTCTCTGAGTGAAGGTGAAGTCAAAGGCTGAAGATCCAAGAAGAGTGAGAAATTCCTAGAAGGCTGAAGACTTGTGCAAGAGTGGGTAAGTCTTTGGAGAAGGCCGGAGACTCATCACAAAGTGGGTAAGTCCTTGGTAAGGTTGAAGACTCTTTGTATTGTATAGGTAAGTCCTTTTGTGGGTCATGTATTGTAAGTCTTATGAATGAATATAAGAGTGTAATGGTTAAGAAATTCTAGAGGTTGACCTCTTTAGGTAGTGGACTGACATACTCCTAGTTTGAAATGTGGAACCACTCTACATAGCTTGTCACTTGGTGCTTGTTCAATCTCTCGCTCCCTTGCTATGTATGTTTTAGTTTCACTCAAACTTCCTATTAAGCAACCTTATCTTGTGATATATCTTGAATGTCTAATTAATTTTATCTAAGTGCATTCAGCTTTATTCACCCCCCCTCTAGAGCATCCAATCACCCATCCTAGGATCCAACATTGTAGAGGTTATTACATGTTTATATACAGGGGTGAGGCCATGTAACATATAGTCCAAAATAGGGAACAATAGAGGTCGGACCTGGTTAGAAAACATATGTATACCAAACCTATAGTACTATTAGGATACCCTAGAAATGGTGGGATGAGATGAAACCATCGAGAAGGAAAGTAAGAGATGAGGAGGGAAAGAGAGATCGTAGGAGGAGTCAGTTGTGCAAATTGTAGAGTCCCATGGGAAGAAGGAACGTGCAAGGGAGGTGATGGTGAACAAGTAAAAAGGACTTGGACCTAAAGTTTGTTTTATATTAGGAAACAAATAGAGAGAGTGTAACATATAAATTTAGGGAAATGTGAGTTCAACTTAATAAAAAGCTAAGTCCTGTCTAAATTGAGACTAGTAATTAGATAGTTTATCTCCTAAACAAATTGGGGTATCAAACATTATATGTTTAATCTAAAACTTGTTACCTAGACTAGCCATGACGTGTAGATCATGATTTTTGAAGTTAATTTTATGTTTTAGGACTTCCTCCTATGAATTCTAATTAAACTATGGTTCATCCCATTATATTAGTATTTATTATATACATCAACATTAATTAAACACCTAGGTAAAGAATTCTACCATTATCACATTATTATCACCAGGGTTATATTATTTATCTCCTGCCAATTATGGATATCTTACTTGATTATTCAATAAGCTCATTAATTTCAATATCCTATTAAATAATGGTACCTTTACATCCCCACTTACATCAAGGTATGATTGTCATTTCAATATATATATATATATATATATATATATATATATATATATATATATATATACATATATATATAAAGCACATTACATCACATACTAAATGTTAGGCATCTTAATTCACATCCATTATTTATTAATCACATTTAGCTCATTATGTACATATTAGTAAATATTGTGACATGTGTCACATGCTTATGAGATCGGCTGGCATATTAAGTGCCATTTAGATTATCGAGTCCATTCTATGTGTATCAAGATATGTTATATAATTATAACACTAATGTAACTAATATTATATGTGCTACCAAGAACACACATTAATGTGAGAGTTAGATCTAATAAATACAACCTATCACCACATTATGGTTTATTGATCCAGAACATGGTCAGGTTCCTATACTACAACAGTTAGGGGTTGCATTTGAGTTACTCATTATATGTGCATTATGTGATTATTAGGGTACAATCAATTATATTAGATATATCATATATCTTATACTTTCTTGGACAATTATAAAGATCCAAGATTATTGACATCCAATTCATAAGATCATGATTTCTATAGACATATTATGTTTTGTTACAAGTACCCACCCCTTAAAGAGTATTTTGTCCTTGAAATCAATGTATCCATATATTACCATGTACTACCCTCTACCCCTTAAAAGTGTTCTCCTTAAAAAACAATATAGATAGGTGTGAAGGGTACGCAATGAATTTACATCATACACCACTTAATCTTAATCATAGCCATCCAACAACCTAGGTTTTAGGGTTCACCTACCCCAGTCATGTAATTCTACTATAGGGTCTCTCTAATCACTTCATACTTCCTTATTGTTACTCTGATCATGAAATCTCTGATAATTTTCAGTATTGTTTTTGTACATATAAATATTGTAATTAAAAATATGTTTTTCTTCAATATATCATGTGATATAATTTAATACAAGATCAAAATTAGTGCATGAACCAAGTTACAATATCTAATATCTTCTTATTCTAGTACTTCATCATCCTTGTCACTTTATTCTACTCTAAATCCATATCCCAAAACCACACACAAGGTGTAAGGAGTGGGACCTAAGAGGAGATCCACTCCCTACTGAAAATTTAAAGAATAAAACATCCATTCCAAACACACTCAAAGGTATGCTTTAATAGGTGTAAAATTTTCAAATTTCAATAAATGGTATTCAAAACAACCAAGGAGAAGCAGTGGATTTAAACAAATGACTATATATAGTTTTCACAAAAGATTATAAAAGTACATCATAATCTCCCATAAGGGTTTACATGTATGATACAATATAAGGATATAAGTAAAGGGAAGTCAAAACTACTTCAGTTATGTCTCCAAGTAACATCTCCAAGAGCTAGGTCCATGTTGGAAGCTATGTTCTCCTTGTCCATGTTCAACACCTCGATCTAAACCTGGGTGGTTGGGAAATCACCCAGTAAGAGAGAGAAAAAAGAAGGCATGTTTCAAATAATGAACAAGAACAAAAGATAAGGAATAACATGAAAGTAAAGTCTAAGATTTCATCATAAGATGAAGAGAACAAGAGTATGAGGCATAATTATATAGTTGCTTACCATATCAAGGAAAACAATACAAAGCTTTTCATGCATGATTAATATTGACTACATTAACTATGTAGGGTTGAGGCACCTACCGGACCTCAACCTATAGGTGAGGGGATAGTAACACATTCCATGTCACCTACACAATTTTACAAGGGGAGAGTAAACACATTCCCCATGGTGAACTGTAAAGAGTGAGACCCGAAAGGGGATCCATTCAAAATGATATAATACAAGAGTCATGTAATAATAAAGCAGCGGAAACACAACTATTACAAAGTTACTTCATAATTCATTTATACAATTGTTCCTCACCATAATAGGTGATTTTCAAAATTTTGAACTAAGTACAACTAAAGCCAGTAGCAGAGGGTAACCCGACCATTCCAAGCTATCCTTCAGTCCATGTCATGTTGGTGATCTTTTTAAGCTATTGTCTTCCAATGTACCTAAACCTGGGTGGAAGGGAACATCACCCAGAACATAGGAAATAATATAGAGATCATCAAAGGTTGAGTATGTACACATAATAAACTTTGGGCATCATATTGGGGTAAAAGTGCAAAAAGAGAGGTTCCCATAAGGAGGCTATTTGCAATTAGGTAAGTTCAAGAGAAATGTAACAAATAAATGAGGCATATTAAATTCAGATTACAAGCATAATAATAAAGAGTGTCTTGCCATAACAATCATCCACATATTCACATTAAAACAATAAATATTTGCACGCATAACAATTTGCATACTTGGTTAATGTAGACTAAATATACCCAAAATAGGGCCATAACACCATAGGATCATGGCCTAAAAGAAATAAGGGTGGAAACGCACACCCCGGGCGGAAATGCACACCCTATATAAGTATGGTTGTACATAAGTACCACTATTCTAGATATTCTAGTCAAACATGTAGCATGCATAAAATAGAGAGGCAAGACTAGCAGTTCAGTCAATTCTTCATAAAATGGCAATCATAGCAAGGGGGTCCAAGAACCCATGTAAATAGAGTAGTTCATCAACCACATGAATATAATGAATAAGGAGCATGAGATATGAATGTCCAAGTAAATGAATTTCAAGTGGAATTAAAAGTTCAAGAGATGCCTCATTAAAAGAAAAGTTGGTTTCAGTCAAATAATGCCCAAATTAAAATAGAGGATGTACATACCTTGTATCTTTGCCTAACAAGGCCATGGTCACAACCCTAGGTTCATGCTTAAGTTCAAAACACCTATTACCAATACATATCAGGGTTAGTGATTAATTGCACTAAATGTTCAAACCCTAAAATTTACTTTTAACTCTTAACTTAATGTTCTCTCTGTAATACCATATGACCACTTATTATTCCTAGCATCATGTTTATCATGCTTATTAGTATGTGTGGATGTTTTATTACTGAATTCTTGAATATATTCTAAATGCAAGTGGGTAATATATGGATAACTGGGATGAGTATAATCCATTCCAACATATTACTCAAAATAGGTCAATCCATATAAAGATGCTCTCTTAATCTAATTTGTATCCATCAACTATATAGGTGTGATATGTAAATGTATATGTTTGCATGTATGTACATATGCATATTTAGGTCTCTGTTCTCTTCGGATTCACATTCAAATAGTTGATCAACTAGGTTAGGTTGTCATTATAACTAAGTATGTTAAGATTAATACATAATGTCTTAACCATTATCAATTCTATTTCAAGATATACATGTCGACATTAATATTCTAACTCAAAGATATTTTCTATATTCCTTGGGTTATAAAAGGAACTTAGAGCTTCTTTAATGTCTATGTTCATATATTTCCTTTACTGTGTTATTATTAGAACATATATGCTCAATATTATGTTTCAGATGCCTTTTAGTGGTCTAATAGTTCCATGTATTAACACTATCAGGATTTGTGGCACTGATATTAATCTAGTATATAACTTTATGTGTACATGTATTAAGATGATGGGATTAGGATATTACATCAAATTGATTGTTATCTTAAGGATGCATCAATCGTTATCATCTCTAATATGTTCATTTAGTCTATACTCGTGAATGAGTTTCTAAAATGCAATGTATAGAAAATAATTTACTGACCTGCATTACTCGACACTTCCTGATATTTGATGATCATTTGAGTACAACCACCACTAGATTGAGGTGTTTTGCTTCATGGCTATCAAGAAACCCTACGATCCAAGTGACAGCTTGGTCAAAGGTCAAGGTTTGCTAGACACCCGCCAAGGAGGAGGACAACTCATTATTGACTAGTCGTCGGGATTGTAGGTCTTGTAACTTCAGTTGACAACTCAGTAGTCGAAGACTTGGGCTACAAATTTCTACTATTAGTGACTGATGGGACCTTGGCGATGGAAGGATGAACGGGAAAGAGGAATATCCATGGACATATCATGGATTACACCATGGATTTAGACTGCAATGGAGGTAATAAATTGGTATGCAAGGTGTAATGAGATCCATGGACTATCTACAGGTCTGAAGTTATCCCTCAAGAACATTAGAGGGCAAAGCTAGTAGTTTTGTATTGTAGGTCATGGTGATGACGGGTTCGTCAGTGCTGTCATTTAGTCTATCCTCATGAATGAGTTTCTAAAATGCAATGTATAGAAAATAATTTACTGACCTGCATTACTCGACACTTCCTGATCTTTGATGATCATTTGAGTACAACCACCACTAGGTGTTTTGCCTCATGGCTATCAAGCAACCCTACAATCCAGGTGACAGCTTGGTCAAAGATCGAGGCTGGCTAGACACCCGCCAAGGAGGAGGACAACTCATTATTGACTAGTCGTCGGGATTGTAGGTCTTGTAACTTCAGTTGACAACTCAGTAGTCGGAGACTTGGGCTATAGATTTCTACTGTTAGTGACTGATGGGACCTTGGCGATGGAGGGATGAACGGGTGAGAGGAATATCCATGGGCATATCATGGAATACACCATGGATTTAGACTACAATGGAGGTAACAAATTGGTATGCAAGGTGTAATGAAATCCATGGACTATCTACAGGTCTGAAGTTCTCCCTCAAGAACGTTAGAGGGAAAATCTAGTAGTTTTGTATTGCAGGTAATGGTGATGACGGGTTCGTCGGGCTGTTGCCTTATTGTAGGGCTCTGTGGAGAGGATGGTAGGGTTTGTTGAGTAGGCTACAATATGGGGAAGGAGAAGAGGAGAAGGGGAAATGGAGGAATGACCATCACTGGCAAGGTTTCTGTGATGCAGGGTACCTGTGCAGAGAGCCTGGAAATGACAACTGGTGGCAGCCATGTCTGTGTGAAGGAGTGTGTATGAAGTGAGTTAGCTTTAGCTGGTGAACACTGGAGTTAGCTATGTGGGTAGATAAGGTAAGGTCGTAGGAAGAAGAATATCAGAGATGTCATTATTCTGTGTGGTACCAAATCTTGTGTTGTAGGTTGACAATGAAGTTGCAGATCGATCTTGATGGCATCATTGATGGTGGAAGTATCTACTCTAGATTGGCTTGATTGCAGTGCGAATAGAGATGAGTAGAAGAGGTCGGTGGCGCTCCCTGGAGATGCCCGCACTGTCTGGAGAGGCTCAGTTGCTGCCTAGTGTTGCTTGGTGATGCTGGGCATAGGTGGAGGATAGGTCCCGACCGACGACTGTTCTTTCAGCCAGGGCGACTGGTCACAGATTCAGGAGGAGATGATGAACCTGGTACGAAGGAGGGAACATGAAGGAGGCAGCTAGCTCTCGTCCTACTCGTGGCAGTGGTCATGATGATTGGAGGAGGAAGAAGGCGCCATTGCCCTATGTCTCAAACCACACTTTTCCAATCACTCACCAACGACGTGGTGTTGCAGGTTTGATGGGAGAGAGAAGAAGAAGATGTGAGGGGGGGGGGGGTATGATGACTTGATGAACCTAGAGTGGTGGTGGGCTTGAGAGGTCGTCGAGGGATTCATGGTCGGCGTTGTCGATGGTAGTCGGGGGTGCCGAGCAGGCCACACAGAAGTGATCATGTGTTGCAGGTAGCATTCGATGACTGAGGGTAGGAGAGAAAGAGTGGGACTGCGGGGAGCTAGTGCTATGAGAGGAAGGAAGTGAAGCATGAGGAGAAGAGGGAAAGGAGAAGAGAGAAAGACAGAGGAAGTAGTCAGAGGAAAATCTGTTGGCTGTGGTAAGCTGTTGCGGAGAGGAAGGAGGCATAGTCATACACAGAGTAAATCAATCGCGTGGCCAGGAGAATTAAGTGGTGGCAATAGAATGTAATAATAATTTGATGGAAAAAACATAGATATTTTAGATACTTTCTCTTTTTAATTTGATTGAAGGAGTGAACAAAGTTTGATTGACATGAAAAATGACCAATAGACTAATTAGGACGCCACAAACCCATATTTGAACTCAATTTCTCCTTCTAGAAAAGGTTTGATTATCTTTTTCATTATTTGGATTACATTTCATTTAATGTGTTTATTTTCTCCTATAAGCCAATTTGATATGATTATTTGAAATTCATATAGTTCCTTTCGTAAAATATATTTAGTAAGATTTTAGAGTGTCAATGTAAGTCTAAGACTCGTTGATTGGTAAATTTTCATATTAAACCCTAGTATCAAATTTATTTGTTTATTTTATCCTAACACATATTAATTTAGGAGAAATATTACCGTATATTAATACAATTGAAATGGATATAAGATAAGATAGGTCTAGATAATGTATATAGATTTGAGTATGTTACACAAACACACATGCCCTATCTATGGGTGGTTGTACAAAAGTACCACTATTATAGCTAAATAGTCTAATAAAATCAACATGCTAAAGAGAAACTATGGCAAGTAAAAGCATCATATATTTGAAACGTGGAAGTGGGGTACAAGACCCAAGAAAAAGAATATCATTGCTAATTTTAAGGCAATTTATCAAAAGAATCGTGAAAAGAGGAAATAGGGTTCATTATAGCCTCATTAGGGAAATATAGGGTTTTGTTGCAATTACCCCAACATAGGGTGTAAGGAATGCACATATCTCTCTTACTGATATCAATTACTAACTTTCACCACTTTAATTAAGTCCAAGTTCCACTTTGCCTATTTTAAATGCATTGACATGTATTAGAGTACATAATGCACAATAATGTATAGAAACCCTAATTTAAGACCTTTTTAGAAAAAAACCGATTTTGGACTCTGAAAATCTTACCAATGGACTCATTAGGTTCTCCTGATCAAGAAAACATATTTTTATATTAATTTTGGAGTTATGATGGTTAAGATGTAAATTTTATGGATTTTATGCATTAAATTCATTTTCCAAAAATCACCCTACGTCAAAACTCGAAATCAGAACTTGAAAATATTTTTATTAGATAGATATTATTTTTTTGATTCCAAAACATATTTATTTATTAATTTTGGATAAGCAGATCCAAAAGATATGAATTTTTCAGTTTGACCCAATTAGGAAATGACAAGTCAGAAATCTTTGAGAGAGAGGAAAAACACCATTTGACCCAGGATCAAGGTTGGAGTTGCATAGGTAACCAAACTACAGCTCTTAGAGAAGGTAAAACAGCAAGAAATCAAAACTCTAGAAGAACATGGTAAATAGAGATGGAGATCGTCGATTTTAAACATAGAAGCATGAGTTTTAAGCATGTAGTAAACAATGTATGAGAAGGGGGTTATAAAACTCGCCTCTGGGGAAGGTGGATAGGTTCAAGCAGCAAGGTTCCCAATCTAGAGAGGTTGGTTTCTCCAACAAATCTCATACTTCGAGCAAGAAGCACCTTCTCCACTTTAAAGGTGAAAAACCCTAGCAAAAGAACATGGAGATGAGGTGTTTAAGGGTTCTAGGTGGGGTTTCACCATGGAAGGCCATGGTTCTGACCTGGAAGAAGGTGGGAGGAAGACGAACATCATAGAAATAAGGAAGAAAATGAGGAAACTTACTAGTTTTGGTCAAAATCACCAAGAAGGAGCTTTAGAAACCCTAAATAGAGCAAATTCAAAACCCTAGCTAGGAGCCTTCTTCACCAAGGTAGGCACCCTATTTTACCTTGGGACAGCACCTTTGTGTCCAAACAGAGTAGGAAAGATGCTCTAAGCTGGAGGAAAGAGAAGGAGAGCAAGAGTTTTTTGAATTGGGAGGTGGGAAGGGGTAGATATGGCTTTATAAAGAATGGGTCAAGCATGAGGTGTCTATGGGACTTTCCATGTGTCCTTAGCCTAGGGCTTCATGGCCATATAAGAGGACATATCATAGGGGCTTCTTGAATATCAAATTTCAGTTCTAAAAGCCCATGGAGACTTCTAGGCCATCCCCACCGACCTCCAATCAAAGAAATAACCCCATGGGTTGATAGCTTCCAAAGATAAGCTCATTTGTAAAGAGGGTAATCCCTAAAATGCCCTTGGAGAGAAACACCTTCAAACCAAGGTGCAACTAGGCACCCCATGGTTCAAAAACTCGAGATGCAAGGATTATAGTGCATGTGACAATTTGCAAAGAGAACCTCCTAATTGGGTAAATTGTAGAAAAGTCTAGAATGTACCTCAAATTGCATAACTTGCACAAACAACATCCAAATTGAACCAACTTTGAAACTTGGTCTCATTTTATGATTTCAAAACACATCACAAAGTTATTTTAAGGTTTAGAACACCTAACTAGGGTCCTTAAATAAACTTCTACCGAGGTATTTGTGCATAAACCCTTTTATTGTTACAAATAGTGAATAAATGTTCACCAAACCACTATAAATTTCACTAATTAAACATCAAGGACACAAAGGACAGAAATGAAAGGGAAACTTGGGAAAAGGGGTTACATGGAGATTACATCTAAGGTTAGGTATGTTACACAAGGGCTAAGGCACATCTTATTAATTTTAGGAAAAAGGCACATGGACTCCAATTGAATGAAGGTTAACTCACTCAACACCCTCATTGATACATCATCATGTTCTAAATACTTATTTAATACTAACACAAAAAATTAGGTGGTTCCTAGGATTGGCATCTCATCAAGAGAGTTTTTAGATTAGTTAAGGATCCTACAAGGAGCTTATGGGGAGTAAACAACCTAGAGAGAGATAAAATTAAATTACACATATTAATTAAATGCCATGGATCTGATACCATACTTATAAAGAGAGGATCCAACATGGAATTTACTTGCTTACTCAAAGGAATAACAACAGTCACAACATGCTAAACATCATATAATGTTTTTGCAAGGGAAGAACACTAAATCTAAGTATGGGACTGTATTGTTGCTAGAAATGTATTAGTGGAGATAAGCATCTAATTGTTAAAGTTCTCATAGCTAATGTACTTCTTTGCCAAATATGGTGCATACATAGGGAAAACTAAATATAACCAAAACAAAGCTAACAAGTCACACATGGAAACTTTAGTACTTAAATATATCTTCAAGCTCGAACTACTCTAAAGTTATGTTACAGTCAACACTCAGTTAAGTTCCTTATTACCTATTGACCGGCCTAAATCGCACGTCCAAAAGGAGTGGATTAAAGTAGTCAGACTTTTAAAGAGATAACTCGACTCTCAGGCCCCCACAACGATAAATGGGGTCCAATGTAGCTATCGAGGTCGAACACAGGGACAAGGTTGGTCGTGTTAAGAATGCGGAATCAAACACTCTTATACTCCAGTCGAAAAGGGGATAAAGAGATGTTCCCTAAGGAACAGATGCACATAAACAAGAACAGTAAAATAAAAAGAAGTAAAAGAAACAAACTATAAACAAGTATATGGGGAAAACCCAAGTTGGGGTTCACCAACTAAAGCACCTCACCAACATGTAATACTGTCTCTCTCCTGTATACTCATATCAAGATTACAAGCAACCATTCAATCGTCTGTTCCACTCTCTCTCGAGATGAGGATAGATCTAAGTCTAAAAGAAGCCTCTCTCTTGAGATGACAACTCAAAAACCTCGCAGTAAAACAAATGGTTGAAGCTTTAGCATTCCAACACTCCTGTGCATTCATACCACTCCATGACATGGGATAAAAGTGATATTACTCTCTCGAGATATCAACAATCAAACATCACAAGATGGTAGCTAAGCATACAAGTGAAGCATTAAAATAGGTGCATGGAGATAATCTTGATAAGAATATATATATTCAAAAGAAAGAGACAATATACAAGTTGGGAGAGCCTTAGTGGCTACTCCCAACCCAAGTTAAGGTATTTAGCTTCTCATGTTTGCGGAAAACATGACGGCGTTATGAAAAGACATATCCATAAGATACCACAAAGGGGGAAAAGGGGTACAGTAGGATGAAACGATAGATCTGGAAGAGAAGAAATGTGATACTACACACTATTTCTTCAGATCTAGGTCTACCGTGTGGATGGCTTTCTCCTCTCAAAGAAGGGGTGGGCATCCATCTTCTCTCTCCTCGGCTTCCGCCCCTAGAGATCCAAAACTAATGTATGGATGGTCAGAGATGAGTCTGGAACGTAGCATCACTTCGTGGCCTCGAGATCTGATCCCTCCCCCTTGATAAGACAGGTGGGTGCGCTATTTATAGGCACATTCCACCGACTTAGAACTACGATCGCAATTTTTCTGTTAAGTGAGGGCAAGACGGCGATCGCGGTCTCTGCTTTATTCCTCTCTGGTCACGGTCCAATTTGGTCGTGGTCCTCCTATAACCGCGGTTGTGATTCTTGTCATAGCCGCAATCGCGGTCTTTGAATAACCACAGTCGCGGTCTCTAGATAACCGCAGTCACAGTCTCTGGATAACCGTAGTCGCGGTCTTTGGATAACCACGGTCGCAGTCTCTTGATAATTGCAGTCACGGTCTCTAGATAACCGCGGTCGCAGTCTCCGCTTATTGTCTGAGGCTTTGAGATGTCTGGTGCTTTGGAATCACGGTCGCACTTCCCAAAAATCATGACCTAAGTTGTGTTTATTCCTAAAATCGTTTAAACAAGGCTTTAGTAAAAAAGATAGTGAAATTATGTGAAAAGTTAACTAAAGTTATACTAAAAGTGGTGTAAAATATATATAGAAAGTACATAAAGTACAGTGTTATCAACTCCCCCCAACTTAGAATCAAGCCTGTCCTCAGGCTTAGTGTAGGTTCGAGAACTCAGTGAGAGAAAGAATGAACAAGCTTAAAAGACAACATAATAGCATGACTGACATATCTCATCCTTGCATCAAGACTATTGTTGTATGTATTCAATCCCTTAGGTCTCAATCTTCCCCCCTTTAACCGGAGTTTCATAACCTCATTTTATCTGTCATAATCTTCTATTGTAAAAGGTTTCTCCTTCTCAACTCATCACCCCTCCCCTTAGCTAATGCCCGTACTAATGCCAAATCTTTTTCGAAGGGTAGCTTTCACACCTATTCTTTGTTTTCAGCGGGCCCTATGCTAATGTGTATATTTAGGCTTAAGGCTTTCAGGTGTTTTCCTCTACCCCCTGAACTTCTCACCCACAACTGTCATAAGAACAGTGTTTCCCTTTTTTTGGGCTTCTGACTTTAAGTCAGGTGGTTTTGTGAGATTCTATTCAGGATTGGAAGTGTGTGAGCTTGGTTTCAAATTTCTACTTACGGGCACGACATATCTGCATTCATGAGTGCAGCAATATATCAACCGGGTATAAACTTTTGATATCTTTTGAGGCACATCTCTCAGATATATATATATATATATTTATTTATGGCTTTTTATTTCTCCTTTTAGGTTTGGGGTTGAGGAGTTTGATTGGTTTTCTGGGCGGCCAAGTCTCTTTTGGATATTCTTTTTTAATAGGGCAGCTTTTTCTTTTCTATAGAGACAAGGATTTTTTTGGATAAAAGTGTCAGGTGGGGGTGGTTGTTTAGGAGTATGATTGAAGTTATCTAGTATGCAGGAGTTTCATGAGTTAAGGTTGTTACATTTACAATGTCTTATTGCAAGAATGAGATATAGTAGTATTGCTATGACTATTGTTTTACTCATGCATTCTTGTGTATGTTGCTCATATTCTTCTCTCTCAGAGGGCTGGAACACTACATTTAGAAAATTTAGTGAGAGAAAGAGAGCTTCTAAAAGGTTAGTTGTAACAAATTTTCAAATTTTCAATTTTTTTTGACAGTGTAAAAGGAGTAAAAGGGAAAGTGAATGAAAAAGGAAGTAAATGAAAAAGGAAGGTACAAGTACCTCTGTGGCCCATTTATGACTCATCCCCCAAACTTATCTTGCACCCCATCCTGGGGTGTCAAAATTTGAGTAAGATGTATAAACAAGCCTTCTTTATTTGCTTATTTGTTGGGGAATGCCCACTTGGACTCGAGAAGCATTCTTGCATAGATACCCCTTAGTGCATGATTTTGTCCGTACTGCATGTTCTCCACCTTGAAGCTAATAGTGGCAATGGCTACCATCCACGACAGGCAGAAGAACCTACAGTCATTGGATAGGGGTACCCATTGAGGGCTTCTATGGCAGTATTGAGTTTTCTTAAAGTCCTTGCCTTTTGTCATAATGTACCCTTTGCAGTGCTGCCTTATCATCTCGATGATTGCTTCAATGCAAGTATTTGCCTTTTCTTCTATAGGAGACTTTGTTGTTGTCATGTTGGTCTTTTTGTTGAGTGCAAAGGCTGCGCCAGAGCTATTATACAGAACTGCAGTCCTTTTTAGAAGGTTGACATGCAGCAAAGTCCAATGGTTGTCATGAAGAATTGATAGGAAGATGTGCTCTAGCATGGCCGCTTCAAGTCATCGTTGCAACTGTTCCATTTCTCCTATCTTCTTATCTTTTAGGATGTCGTCTACCAGTAGGAAATATGCCATGTGTGAGTTTGGCATTGAGTCCCCTAATAACGCCTGGTAGGCTGACATTGTGTTCACATAAAGACACCCTCTAGTTTTCAATTTTTTGTGGAGGTCATCTTTTAATACGCAGATGTCATCTCGTTGAAAGATGACATCTCCCGGCGAGTCGTCTTCTTTCAGAGAACTCATAATTATCGTCAGTTCTTCCATTGATAGGCTAAAGCAGCTCCATCTGTCAAAGTTCTCAAAAGAAGGTGTGATTTCTCTTGCCGGCCCATCTAGTCCATCGTTCCCCAACTCTTCTTCTTCAACTTCTGCTTCTGCGGGCTATTCTTCTGCAGGTTGAACTTCAGGAGTTGTTGCCACTGAAGACTGCTTTTATTCTTCGACGGTTTGCTTCGCAGCTTCTTTAGCATCTACACTCCATCCTGCGTTCCAAGTTGTAGCTCTGGCTGGTTCAGACCGATCGACCCACATGGTTTTGAGTTGTTTCCTCCAAGCTACCTTTTCGGGAAGAGGAATGTCCATGTGAAGCCTGCGGCGTCTACGGGCATTGCCGGATCATTGAAGAACCAAAGATTATAGATGACTTCCATGATGTACACACCTCAAAGTCCATGCAGGTCTTCCGCGTTTAGATATTCCAGGGGGATGCCCTTGTTGATGGCTTCCATCCTGCGCAGAACAATGATGGCACAATCCCCCGAACTAGCTTCTTCCTGGGAAACCCTTTTGTTGATGGAGAACAGCTTCCATGACCCTTGAAATTTTGTGTCCGCCTCTTTGATAGCTCGTTGTAAGTGTATCAGATTCTTCAAGGGGTCCCTAGAATCCTTCCTTTTGTATATGAGAAAAGTGCTATCCATCTCAGTTGTGCAGCAGTTCAACAACGTCGTCTTACATTCAAATAAATCGATGACAATTAGTGCCCAATACTTTGCATTCCTGATGGGTAGCACAACAGTTCTGGTCTCTTTCCTCCGCACCGCCACTTTTAGCTCCGACACTTCTTCCGCCATGTATTCTTCTTTATATAGTAGGTTGGACGGACACATAGTCCCGTTGAAGACCAGCTACGGCTTGTCCGGGTGCAAGAACTCTTCCAGGAGGGTGATGCAAAGTACCTTGAACATTCTTTTGTGTACTTGCACCTTCTTCAGGAAAACCCTCTGGAAGTCATCTTTGGATAGACGTCTACCCTTGTTGTTGTATAGAATGTCTGACCCGGGTAGATTGATATTGAGGAAATCTGCCAGGACATGGACATCTCTGCAGAAGATGTGCGACACAGCCGTCATGTCCATGTCCTTCATCTTGTAGGGCAGAGGGGGAGCTACTGCAAGTAACTCTATCCTGGCTTCAGCTTGTCTCTCCTGGGTGGGCTCATCTGTGAAGAAGGCTGCTAGCCCACCATCCTCGTCTTCGGACGTTGCCTCCTATGCCATAGGTGCTGAGGCTTTTTGTATCATTGGTATAGCCCTTGCCACTTGTTCAACAATTTTATTTGTAGGTTGTAGTGTGGCTGTTGGTCCAACTTCTTCTGAGGAGGCTTCAACAGTGGCATTGTCCTTGTTGTGACTCTCCTCAGAGGCCTGTCCCAACTTAGCTTCTGCCATCATTTTTAGAGTAGCCTCCATCTTCGCATCATAGATGTAGTCATGGTGCTCTTCAAGATGTTGGAAGAGGAGGAAATCATTACTTTCTTCGAGCCCAGCCCCCAACTCAGCAATCATCCTGTCTAGATCTTCTACTCCGGATGAGCTGAGCTCTGCGACTACATCCTCTCGATGAGCAGCTACAATATGCTCTTTTAGAGTTGGAGAGTGTGCTAAAGGGGAGAGGTGATGTTCTGCCTGATGTTTATCTTCGTTGGCGGCTTCATCCATTACTTATCTGGGTCACAGTTTAGGTCGAACCCCTTTGATTGTGTTGCGTGCTTCTCATTCTGGGGTCTCAACCTTTCCGTTGAATGGGTCCCTTTTGGATCAGCAGCGGGAGATGCCTTCCTGCATGTGCTCCCGACTTTTATTGTGTCGGCTCCCCCGCCCCCCCACGGTGTCGTCGTGGTTGGATGGGCTGGCTAAAGAGCATGTCGGGCTGCCTGGGCACTTTGTTCTCTTTTTCTCCCATTGGACTTTGAGTTCTTCGCGCTCCTAGTCGAGCTTTCAGCGGTCTTCTTGTATACCCTGGTGCTCTTCTTCGAGGACAACAATGTCGCTTCGTAATCCTGATGCATTTCTTCATTGTCAGCGCGGATGACCTACCCCTCCTTCCACAGGATTGTCATATCCTCCTACATCTTTTTTAGCATCCCCATCATCCTCCACTGATTGCTTAAAACTTCTTAGATAAAGTTTGGGAATGTTGTCGTCCTGTCATCCAACACTTGTACTTGCATTGTTAGGGATGACAAAGATGTATAAATTTTTTCATTTATAGTATTAGTTTGATGCATGTGTTTCCACATTGCATCAAACCTTTTAACTAGGGCACCCCCGAAAGAGGGTGCTTGCCATTACTGTTGGTGCAACTGCTACTCTGTGCATGCTGTCGACGAGCTTGGCATGGTTGGTTTCTTAGGTGGTGACGGTGGGGGCATCTCTCCAGATTGACCCTTCTCTGCGTCCGCCTCCAGTACGGCCTGAGAGCCTTGTCTTTCTAGCTCCACCTCCGACATGTTAGTGGGCTATGGGCTTCTTCTGTAGCCTTGCCCTTCCCCACCTCTTCCTCCACAACTGTAGTTTCCTCTTGTGGCTTGGGAGAGGCGGGGTCTACAACCTTTTCACCTAGAGACTGTTCTGTGGCCATCTCTTTTTCAACTGGCTTGATGGTGGCTTCAGTCTTCTTTTTCTCCACCGCTAGTTTCTTTCTCGGTTCATGGTTCTTCTTCTTTATTTTTAGGGTCGGGGCACTGCTCTCCCCTGTTGTGGCTGCTAGATCTGCCGGCGTGCTATGCCCCGAAGCTCATCTTCTCAATGTCGTCGAGAGTCAGTCGCAGCTTATGGGCATCATAGAACGCCATCTCAGGGAGGGGGAGTGGTTTCTTTGATCCTCTATGCTTAAAATATGCCTTCTCCCCCTTCAGATCTAGGATTCCCATGTTGGCGAGGAACTTGATGTCGATGCTTTGTTGTCCCTCTATTTATTCATATTTTTGAATTTATCCTTCTATCAGCAGGTAATCAACGATCATCGTAATATGACCGCTGATACCAGAAAGTATAATTTCTTTTCACATCATCGCCTACTGCCGCCGACAGTCTTTTGATCAGAATTCTACTGATATTCACCGGTCATTTGTTGATCATGGACCATATGAGGAAAAGGTCCCCCGTATTGACTATCCCGGTCTTCGATCTGGCATTTATGGTAAAGGTGGTGATCTTTTACATTATTCTGATGAAGCAAGAGGTGATTTGGGAGGCTTTGGAGTTCTTAGCGTTGTGCTTCTCCTACCCAGTCAACTCGTTCCACATGGTGTTACTGTCATATGCAGTAACTTCTCTTTCTCCCGGAGCTGCTGAACATGCTTTGGCTTCTTCTTCTGTTGTTGTGAATATCCCGTTTAGGTCTGTCTCCACCACCATGTGGATTTCGCCCCCTAGCCGTATTTGGAGCATGTAGTCTCCACCTCCTACTTCTCGTGCCTTGCTACTAGATGTGACCTTCATCAGTGAAGATAAGAATTCCAGAGTCAGCCTCCTGTGGAAGTTTTCTTCAGGCGTGCAGAGATTTGCGCCCTCCAGGAGCTTCACCTACCTGTCGTAGATCCCCATCTTCTTGAAGTCCTCCACATTGAAGTAACGTGTCGGGTTGCATTCTTTGTTCAGGGATATCCATTCATAGGCAGACTGGTGTACTAGGTCCCGGGGCATGAATGGTTGCTCCCCTTTCTACGCAGAGGTTTCTCCCACTGTCTTTTCTACCCTTACTTTCTTGCTGGGCTTGGGTTCCTTCGGTGTAGCCTTTCGCTTCTTCCCATACACCGGACTCCCTGACTCTTCTGGTCGGTATTCAAATGTCTCTGTCTCCTCCGTTTGTTCTGGTTCTTCCGTGGACTCCTCTTACGATAGCTCCCCCAATATCCTTTGATACTGCTCTAGCTTTAGCTGCATCTCCACTCTTTTCAGCACTGGTAGAGTGGTGTTCCTTTTTCAGAGCTTCTGACAAGATCTTGACGATCTTCTCCACTTCCTTCAAGGATGTAGCTCTCTTATATATCGGGTCGCTTGTGATAGTTGGATAAGACATTCTACAAATTTTTGAATGAATTAGTTTTTAATCTAATTTAACGGAAGTTATTATTGTTGCAATTAGCTCAGGATAGGCATTCAATAAATTATTTAAGTTTCAAGTTCAAGGGGATAGAATCAAAACCGCGGTTGCGGTCTTGTAACTTCAGAGTATACCTCGGTCGCAGTCTCTTGAAAGAGATCGTGGTCACGATTTTCTGAATAAGGACCGCGGTCTCGGTTTTCTTGTGAAGAACAATCTGCGGTCGCGGTTTTCTAAGTAAGACCACGGTCGCGGTTCATAAGGAAAGACCGCGGTCGTGGTCATCTTGTGTAGAACAACCGCGGTCGTGGTTTTCTTGGTAAACCTTACGACATCGCGGTCATGGTTTCTTGAGTAAAGACCATGGTCGTGGTTTTCCTTCTTGTCTTGGGCAAGTTGTAGTTCTAGTACTCAGAGAAAAACATTGTGGCCGGTGTTGAGGGTTTCAAAAACACCGCGATCGTGACAGTTGTAGAGGTGATGACCGCGGTCGTGGTTTTTCTTCTTCTGACCCTTCTGGTTCCTCCCTTAGTTCGATGATCCCTTCTTTGTTTTCGCCAACATCATTTGTTCCATTATTAATGGTTTTAGGGTTTTCTTAGAGGTTATTAACAAACGCCACTGTGAGGCAGTCAGGATAATCGTCAACGGAACCAAAGAGAAACCCCGGTTAATCGTCGGTTGCCGAGAATCAGTGCGAGAAGGTGGTATGGCGATTAGAAGCACAAAGAAAAAGGCTTAACCCAGACATTTGCCTCGATGACGGTAGCGACGGTGGAGACAAACACGGACGGGGTGGCGATCGGGTGATCGTTGTGAGTGTGGGTCGTCAGTCACGATCGAAGCAGAGATTAGGGTTTAGATCGGAAGAGACTGCGAGTGAAAAGAGCTTAAAATGTGAGGGTTTAAGGGTATATATATGTAGGTAACCATAACCAAATGAATAAAAGGGAAAGACCACGATCACAATTTTCATCTGGAAGAACCGCGGTCGCGGTGTTCTCCTGAAAGAGCCACGGTCGCGATGTTTCTAAGGGAGAAGACCGTAGTCGTGGTTTTTCGGTTGTTGTAAAGAACAACCGCAGTCGCGGCCTCGTGTAGGCAAGCGCTAAACTACGGTCGCGGTTTAGACCGCAACCAGATCAAACAAGGGTCGATCCTATAGGTGAAACTTGAAGTACTCAAAAGAAAATGAATATGTACATTAAAAAGAAGAAGACTTAAACAAAGCGAAAAAGCAAAAGAAAACATATATAAACTTGAGTTGCCTCCCAAGAAGCGCTTGCTTTAAAGTCTCTTAGCTAGACTTTATAAAACTTCATTCCTTGGGCACCGTAGCAGGGTATGGCAACTCTTCATTGCTTCTCTCCTCTGGCTAGCTTGGTCCCTCTAAATCAATCTCATATCTTCTCACAAAGGCCTGATCTTCATAAAACCTTTTTATCCTATGACCATTAACCTTGAAGATTCCAGTTTTTTCCCCTTGGATTTCCATCACTCCTGATGGGTAGATTTTTACCATAGTGAAGGGACTTGACCACCTAGTTCTTAGCTTTCCAGGGAACATCCAAATGTTGGAGTTGAAGAGGAGTACCTTGTCTCCTTCATGGATATCCTTGTTTTTCAGGTGGGTGTCGTGCCACACCTTGGTCCTCTATTTGTAGATTCTTGCGTTCTCATAGATGTGCAATCTTAATTCTTCTAATTCTTACAGTTGTAAGTAGTATCCTTGGCCAGCCTTTTCCATATCCATATTCAGAAACTTTATTGCCCAGAGGGCTTTGTGCTCGAGTTCCAAAGGTAGATGGTAGGATTTCCCATATAAGAGTCGATAGGGTGTAGTTCCAATGGGGGGTTTTGTAGGCGGTTCTATATGCCCAAAGGGCATCATCCAGTTTCATCGCCCAATCCTTTCTTGTTCTGCTAACAGTATTTTCAAGAATTTGCTTCAGTTGTTTGTTTGACACTTCCACCTGCCCTGAAGTCTGCGGGTGGTAGGGTGTAGCAACTTTGTGTATGACTCCATACTTTTTCAACAACTTTTTAAACTGCTTTTCTCCAAAGTGGGATCCTCCATCACTAATAATAGTTTGTGGTACACCAAATCTTAGGAAAATTGTTTTCTCAAACAGCCTTATAACAACCTTGGAGTCACATGTTTGGGTGGCAACATCTTCCACCCATTTTAAAACATAGTCGACAACAATGAGGATGTATTTATAACCTTGGGATGGTGGGAATGGGCCCATGTAGTCGACTCCCCATACGTCAAAAACTTCGACTTCAACCCATTTTGCCATAGGCATTTCATTTCTCTTCCCAATATTCCATGTCATCTGACATTCCTTGCAAGATTTGACATAAGCAGCAACATCTTTGAACAGTGAAGGCCAGTAGAAGCCTGATTGTAGGACTTTAGCGACGGTCTTTTCACTTCCCAGATGTCCTCCATAGGGTGAGGAATGGCATTCCCTAAGAATGTTAGGCACCTCTTCCTTAGGAATACATCTTCTGTACAAATTATCTGAGCATCTCTTAAAGAGCATAGGATCATCCCAATAGTAATTCTTTATATCTTAAAAAAGTTTCTTTTTTTGATGGTAAGTTATCTCTGGGGGTAACTCCCCACAAGCAAGATAATTGCAAATATTCGCGAACCATGACAATTTTTGTTCTTCGACTTTTATCATGAGCAAAGCCTCATATGCATAGTTATCATTGACGAGTGGCTCATTCTTGTCTTCGACGACAATCCTTGACAAGTGGTCGGAAACTACATTTTTTGCCCCTCTCTTATCAATGATCTCGTGATTGAACTCCTGGAGTAATAAAACCCACCTTAGCAACCTAGGCTTAGTGTCCTTTTTCTGCATTAGGTATCTTATTGCTCCGTGGTCAGTGTAGACCTTTACTTTTTCCCAAATTAGATAAGACATGAACTTATCGAAGGTGAAAATGATAGCGAGCATTTCTTTCTCAGAGGTTGTGTAATTTACCTTCGCTTCGTCAAGAGTGCGGCTGGCATAGCAGATGACATGGTGTTTCTTGTCCTTCTTTTGCCCCAGGACTACCCCTACGGCATAGTCACTAGCATCGCACATCAGCTCAAAAGGTAGCTCCCAATCCAGAGCTTGAAGAATAGGTGGGGTTACGAGTGCTTCTTTCAAAGTCTGAAAAACCTTCAAACAATCATTTATAAAATCAAATTCTGCATCTTTGATCAGCAAATTTGACAAGGGTTTTGAAATCTTCAAAAAGTCTTTTATGAATCTTCGATAATAACCAACGTAACCAAGAAAACTTCACACTCCAGTCACAGACTTAGGTGGAGGTAGTCTAGAGATAGCTTTGACCTTGCTGACATCTACTTCAATTCCTCTTTTTGAGACCTTGTGGCTCAGGACTATGCCCTCTTGCACCATGAAATGGAATTTCTCCTAGTTGAGGACCAAGTTCTTCTCTTCACAGCGTTGCAGGACCAACGATAGGTTTTTCAAACAACCACCAAAATCTCTTCCCTAGATAGAAAAATCATCCATAAAGACCTCCACAATGTCCTCCAGAAAATCTGAGAACATCAAGATCATGCAACGTTGGAATGTTGCAGGTGCATTGCACAATCCAAACGACATTCTTTGGAAAACATAGGTACCATATAGACAAGTGAAGGTAGTCTTTTCCTGGTCGTCAGGTGGGATAGGAACTTGGTAAAACCCAGAATAACTATCTAAAAAGGAAAAAATATTCGTGATGCGCTAGTCTTTCTAGAACATGGTCGATAAAGAGAAGCGGGTAGTGATCTTTTTTCGTCGTCTGATTTAGCTTTCGATAATCTATACACATTCTCCACCCGGTGACAGTCTAGATGGCTACTTCATCTCCTTTATCACCCTTTACAATTGTCATCCCCCTTTCTTTGGTACAACATGAATAGGGCTCACCCAATTGCTATCGCTGATTGGGTAAATAATACATGCGTCTCTTAGCTTGATGACTTCCTTCTTTACAACCTCTTTTAACATTTGATTCAACTTCCTATGGGGTTGAACCAAGGGTTTTGCCGACTCTTCCAGATTTATGTGGTGCATACATAGAGTAGGGTTAAGTCCCTTGATATCATCCACTGAATAGCCTATAGCTTGCCTATAGAGCTTTAGCTCCATAAGAAGTCTTTTCAATTGCTCTTCAGTCAGACTAGTATTAACTATAACATGGTTTCTCTCCTTGTGATCAAGAAATTAGCGCTTCAACCCTTCCGGCAACTGTTTCAGTTCTGGTTTGGGTTTAGGTACCTTCTCTTCCTCCGGTGTCAGTTCTAGAGAAGCATACTTGACTATCTCGATAACTTCCTCTTCCTCGCTCAGATCTTCTTCGTCTTGATTTAGGTAGTCGAGGATCTCAGCAACCTCGGGGTCTTCGATTTCCAAATCATGATTGTTTAACATTCTCATAAGAGGGTCTACTACTACTGTATCTTCTTCTACTTCTTCACAATATTGGTTGTAGCTATCCATGAAGTAAGTAGATTCGAGCAGGGATGGTCCCTTCATGGCATCTTTTACCTTGAAATCAATGTGGTTGTTTTCGACCCTCAGAGTTATGATGCCTTCAGTGACATCAATCAGTGCCCGCCCAGTTGCCAAGAAAGGACGTCCGAAGATGATAGTGCATTTAGGGTCTTCAATAGTGTCAATGACAACAATATCACACGGGATGAAAAATCTTCCCACGCGAATCAAAACATCTTCAACTACTCCCACATGCTTTTTGAAGGTATGGTCCGCCAACTCGATTATCATATTAGTCCTAACCATATCAGTCAGTCCCAATCGTTGTGCGAGGCTTAATGGCATAAGAATGATGCTAGCCCCAAGTCAGTGAGACCTTTCCTTTCGATGTTATCCCCTACAACAAAAGCTATAGTAAAGGCTCCAGGGTCCTTCTTCTTGATAGGTAATTCTGCCTTTACGAAAGCAGTTGACATACTAGCAAGGTGAACTATTTCAATCCTTCCTCCTCTTCTTTTCTTTGTGATTAGGTCCTTGAAAAACTCGGCATATGTTGGCATTTATTCTAAAGCATCCAGAAATGGCACATCGAGGTGGAGCTTTTTCACCGACTCCATAAACTTTTCATACCTATTTTTGACATGTTCCTTTATGAGTTTGTACGAAAATGGAAATCTCGGGGTGTATTGACTCCTTTTGGCTAATATGTCCTCCACAGGTCATGGTTCTCTAACTTGAACTTGTTGGTTTTCTCCTTCGGCTGATTTCTCTATAATAATCTCTGGCTCCAGTTCTTCAAGTCTTGTCACCTCAGGGTGCTCTACCATCCTTCCCGATCTAAGGAACACCATCTTGGCAGACTCGGTGTTGATGGTATCTTCCCTGAAGGGTTCTTCACCAGCTCGACCAACTGAGTAAGCTGTTGGTGTTACGACTCCACCTTCCGGTAACCCCCAATTAAGGGAGACCGAGAGGTCGAAGCCACACCCATAATTTTTCAGATCAAAGGTTCGAAAATTAACCAAGAACAATTATTAAATTTTAACAGACTAAACTAACAAGCTATAAGAAAATAAACTTTTGCATACCTTTTTGAAAACTTGGATCTCTAACCTTCTATCCACTTATGGATTCTACTCTAACTAATCATCCTTGCATTTTACTTCAAGTATTTCACAATATGATGATTTACTGTTTGTCCTTTTGGCTTGTACCTAAAACGCCGACAAACAAAACATCGGTCAGCCAAAGCTGGTATGTGGGGGAAACAATAATCATGCGACTATGATAACAATGTATTGCATCCAATTACCATTTAACAAACAATTTTACATTTTAAATATAACTGCGTGATCCTAGCATTCCCTATCCTCTGTGTTGTGGATACTACTTTCCTTATAGTAGCTCCCCATTAAACCCCTCATGGTCCCACCTATAGGTGAACCAGTTTCTAGGGTTGAGTCACATGGCACTACCCGTAAGTAGCCCACTCCTTAACTCATGGCATGCTAAAGGGTCTCATGGCACTACACTTGGTAGCCCAGTTTCTAACCCACGATAACCTAAACCTTACTCTAGGTTACCCCTTTTAGCCTTTACAAGCCACAGAGGTGGATTCAGATCGAAGCCAGTTATATATACATTCATAGTGATAATCATAGTCACTTTATAGTTGCATGAAATAAAAGGCATCCAAAAGTTATTTTCAAGCAACCGATAAACCTCGACAAACCCTCGAAAAACTAACTCAGAATGTTCATAAGCATAACCACATACCTTTGATTGCAGTTTTGAGACAAAATTAACCAGAACAGAGAAATCCCAACCAAGCAACCAATTATGCACATAATCCTGAAATAAACATACCAATTTCCTTTTATTAATATTTATCCAATATCATCATATTCCTTAGTATTTCTATTCCAATTTTAGGGTTTCCTTTAGGGTTTCACTTCATATCTTATTATTCTAAACCCTAGTTTTATACCATTACTCTCAAACCCTATTCATCTCATCCATTCTTCAATATTAAGGTTATCTTAACAAAATATAACCCTATCTTTGGATTAAAGGCACCATTAACCATTAATTAAGTTCATTAGGCCTCTTTTACATTAAAGCTACTATTTTCATCCTTTTAATCCATGACAAGATCATTATACGCCTCTATCATCAATTCAAAGTTCATTATAGTCTAATCACATATGAACTCGGTTTACCATCAATCTACCTTTTATTCATGAGAAAACCCTAATTACTACATATAGGGTATTTATCCAGAATTAAGGACTTTTATGTACAAATAACTTAGAACCATCATTTAACAACATATTTTCACACTTTCAAATTAAATATGATCTTATCCTCTTTTACCCTAAATTTGGGTTTCTAAATGCTTAATCATTCTCATATGAGGTAAAAACCCTAAATCATGCAATTTTACATCTAGATCAGGTTTGAATATAACATTATCATTCAACAGGTTATTAATACTTCAATTAACCCATTAAGCATACTAGATTCAACCTTTAATCACAAATAGGGTTTGTAACCTAACTTTAATGCACTTTTCATCAACTTATTGTACTTTTTCAATTAGGAACGGAATCAATCTTTAATATCATTTTTATTGGATTCCTCACGTTCTCCTGATCAAAATACATATATTATTTGTATTTATCTGATCTACAGTTTATGAGATATGAATTTCGCAAAGTTTACCTTTTTGGACCAATCAGAGGGCGCCATGTGTCCCCTTTCCATGCAACGTGCCTTGCATTTTTGGAAACATAACTGAATGTTGAAAATTCCCCCGCGTAAGTGAGCAGCGCTTCAGCCCACAGAGGGGTAAAAGTGTCCAAAGCCTCCTGACTTCATCTTCAACCTTACGCAGTCGACGGATACTGCCCTAACTGCTTCATGGCGTGCCTCCAGCTCCTACCTTGGACCCCTTCAGCGACCGGCGGCGGTCCCCTTCGATCAGTTGCCCTCCACCGCACCCACTGGTGCCCAAAACCATCGCCATGGTGGTGGAAAACAGGCCGGACAGACCGGTCACATGGCCGCCCTAAGCAGTCGTGCTGCTGCTACCACGACCAGCTAGAGCGAGGGAACACTCACCCAAGCGCCTTATGTTGTCGTGGAAGTGGCAGGCCTTCCTCGCTACCCCTCCCCAGCCTCATATAGCTCCAAGTTAGGGCTACGTTCCAGGTTTATGGTTTGAAGATGAAAAGAGAAAGAAGAAGAAGAAGAAACAAAAATGTGGGATTCCTTTGGACTCGAACCAGAGAGCCTCCCCTTTATATAGGGGTGAGTAAAGAAGCCCTAGGTCGGTTATTCATGAATCCAAGAGTCCCTTTCCAAGTAGGAAGTCAATTCCTTCAAGGGGAAGTAATATTCTCTCTCTTCTTTATCCTTAGTTATTCTCTATTATATGGATATTAGGAAATTCGAAATTCCTCTATTATTTTCTTTGTACTTGCCCTTTGATTTATTGGCATAGAATTATATTCTCTTTTAGTAGAAAATATCTCCCTTCTTTACAATACCACATAAACCATTAATAATGTATCACATTATCCTTTTATTTTGTAGTTTTGGTATTTTCTCTTTCTTTCCTCTTTATTGGGACTCCTTGGATGCTAAGAAACTCTATTATTTCAAAATCCTTTTTATTGGATACTCATTATCCTTCTAGATGCATCTAAATGCATTATTCTTCATTATTTCTCATTATCTTACTTATTTCTTATTAAAATAGCTTTTTTTGAGGATTTCTCTTTATTTCTCTTTTATTTTCCTCATTAGTATTCATTTTATCATTAGGAATCCTTGGGATACGAAAATCCACAAAGGATCACTCGATTACACCTCTTTTCACTTGTTTTCCACATTTTACCATTGTTTTTAATTTCTTTCTTAATAAAGAAATACTTAATTAATCTTTTCTTTTCTTATTGCACTCTTTATTCAACTTTGGACTCCTTAGAACCCAAGGAACCCAAGAGGCACGGAATCTCTCTTTGGATTTGCCTTCTAGAGGTTTCCACATTCTTTTCTTAAATATTCAATTATTCATTCACTAATTGAATTTTCTTGCTATTTGGGCCCCAATAGCCAATAAAGCCCACAACACAAACATCAAGGCTGTTGTAAACAAAATCCATTTATTCGAACCAAATTATATCATTATTTGTTCAAATATCTTTAATATGAGAAATCACCTCTCTCACCAAATGAAGCCAAAATTTGGGGTTGTAACATCCTTCCCCTCTTATAGGAATTTTGTCCTCAAAATTCTATCAAGCAAATAAACAATTCAGGATAAGACTTTTCCATGTCCATCATTGGCCCCTATGTGGCTTTACCTTACTCATGGCACTTCCAAAGAACCTTTATCATCACTTATTCTTTTCTCTGAGTTCTTTCATCCTGGCGTCTATAAACTGCACAGGTGACTCAGGCCATTTCAACCTCCCTTGGGGCTTACTAGGTTCATTACTCAGCACATGGTCGGGGTACCTCACATAGTGCTCTACATTGGTCACATGGAACTCATCACACATTAATTTATCCTGAGGGGTAAGGTCAAACTTAACCTTCTCCACCAAACCATATCAAAAGAACACAAGCATCGGGGACTCAACTCTCTTAGCTATAACTTAGAGGGGTCAGATTTTTTTTCCATGTCACATATTCTCCCACAGTGAACTGCATGTCAGTCTACTTTGTCTCTGCTCACGACTCTTGTCGTCTCTAGGCTCCTTTCAGCAATTGCACGATCAAAGCGACTCCATCTACACGCACTGTGGTCCTTTATTAACCATCACGTGGTTCTTTCACCAACATCACCTTACTGAAGTGGTGACCGACACAACCTCCCTTTCAGAGCTTCCTTAAATCCCGATACTGGCTATGGTGGTCATCATCACATCTTTCCTAGGACAAGAACTGTCTCTAGCCATCACCCTAAATGAGAACATATGCTCTCATCAGACCCTTTCGTCTGGGTCATATTAACCATTAGTTAGGGGTGATAAACTATACTAACATCGAGTTCTTCATCTACCTACTTCCACCTTTTGGAAGGGAACCTTTAGGTCAAATTCAAGAACCTTTGAACTCACATCATGATGTAGCTGAACCATCTCTCTCATGGGTAGTTCAACCAAATTCGTCCCTTGACAGAACTCTTTCTTTCTTATGTCATCTAGGTAATGCAATCTACCACAACCCATATTGCATCTTGACCTTCCTTGGTCTAGGGGAGACTTATCACCACATCCATAGTGATGAACTCCCATTCCCTCTCAGGAACTCTTTATCATCTATATCAATGCACTAGGTTACCGATGTTCATCCTTCACCTTCTGTCATGCATGGAAACATACCACATGCAGCCTCATCTCCAGCATCAATAATACTGCTACCACTCATTATCTAAGTAGTACTATGGTGTATGGTGATTTTAAAATCATGATTTCCTATATGTCATGATTCCTCAAGCTTGATTCCTCGAAACCCTAAACCAATCTCATCGGGGTTTCTTTACCTTCCTATCCAAAGAAATGTATCTGAGGTCCTACCACCATCCTTTTATTACATCAAGGACTAGGCTGGCTAACCAAACAACCATTAACTTGTTCAACAGATCACGTTACCTCAGAGTATTAGCCAAACATATTTCCTTTCCAAACTTAGGGTTAGCCTAACAACCTCTTTTAGCTTCTAGCCAGACTAGTCAGATATATCTCAACCAGGGCATCCCTTACCACTTCACATCCTTAGGTATTAGGTAACATTGAAGACATACACTTCCATGTATTTCACTTATCATCTCAAACTCTAACTCTAAGGCTATCTTTATTGAGAACACTTTTGAGCTCATCTTCTTGGTGATCAACTCAACCTTGTATGACTCATATCTCAAAACATCCTCATGAGGTGACTACCTCATTCCTTTTAGTGTTTGCAAACCATCCATGGATCATTCACTTTACCAGGGTATGTTATCTTCCTTGTCCCCATATCTCGTGACAACGTTCCAACCCACATCATCTTTATCCTTGGTGTATGGCATGCGTACTGTCATATCTCTTTCTCCCATAACAAGAGGAAATAAGCATTTGGCTGCAGTCCAAATACAGAGTTCTTCCTGTTCCAAGAGTAGAGATGGTGCCTCCCACCTTACCAGTACACCTTTAAATCTAAGTTGAAACATGTCGTTTATGCCTCTATATTACAATCATCTTGATATCAAAGTTACCTCCATGGAAAACTGGTTTTGAATATACTTGGGTCCACACATATTCCTTGGTCATCACCTCTAGGTCTATAGGGTGCCGATACTTTTGGGGTCATCCCTCTTCCCTTATGCATCCAGAGAGTTCCCTACTCATCTGCCCTTTGGGTCCCATGAGTTCATGAAGGTGATCAATCTCCTAACCCATGGCCCTCAGACAATGATAGTTGTTACCTCCCGACCCTATGGTCATGTGCAACTAGGGAATTAGGCAACTCCTACTTCCATCGGTCTTATCCCTACCTGACCCTAGGATAGACTGAGGATTCTATTATAGTACATGTCCAACTTAGAACCTTATCCAAGCCTTCATCATCTCTCTTTCTACATTCATGGGCTGACTTTCATCCCTTCATAAGGATCATGGCAACCTGCCTACCTTGGTCAAGCCCCATACCGGTTGCCTCCATTATAACACATCCATAAGCACTTAGAGATGGATATCTATGGGTCTACAGGTTCATCTCATACCATGTACTTTTCACTTAGCTTCTCAGGATCCTATGAGACCTCTTTAAGTTACCTTAAACCAACAAAACTGATATACACCCTACCAAAGGGTCCCTCTCCCAGGATGGGAGGAAAACTATCTCTTGACAACAAGGTCACAAACGCCCCTAGGTCTAGGGTTTACCTCCATGTGCTTAACCCTAGTAAGATATTAAGGCACAAGCAGACCACTAAACCAGGCTAGGTCATCTGGGTTCTCATTCCTCAACATTGGATTAAGATCATACCCTCCTTTGTCATCAACTTAGCTGTGAGGGGTTCATCATGCCTTCGACTTAAGGAGGTTCCCTTTTTCCTCTATACCTGAGGAGTACCATGCTTGAAACTATAGTAACTTAATTCTCGTCATGAGCATTAGGTATACCACTTCCCCTCTTAGGCCTAGGAACCCTAGGTTCACTTTTAGGTGTCCAACTGCATGCTCTATCTCTTAACCGTGAGTCAAGCATGCAAAAGGTATGACATGCACTTTCTGTCATCCTTCCACTCGAGAAACACTTAGAGTTGGGTTCTCCTCAAGGAGAAACAACAAGGTACAAGGCCTCATAACCTGTTACTAATCCTCTCCAGGGTATACAGAACTTCTTCTTCCTTTCTCAGAAGGCAAACACTTATACCATAGGCACATAGGTGCCAGAAGCCTCATCCTCTCTCTAGGGTTTGGTCCCTCCCATGGCAACCAAGACATCATCAACCTCTAGGGATCAAGCATGTGGTGACCACTATCATCCACTTAGGTCGCATCATCCTCAACTCCTGACTTCTCCTCGTATCTCAGAGTCTAGGATTCCAACCTTCTTGCTGGGTTTCTTGCTCTCTCTCTAGAGCTAACCCTACAACCAACCTCACCCTTAGAGGTCCTCTCTTCATGAAGGATCAACCTCAAAAGCATCCTCTACATGGGTGAAGCCTAGGCTCGAACTTATGTTTGCTCAAGATCATCCATAGCCCTTTATGCTTATTTCATAAGCCGTCCATCATGATTCCTTAACCAGGGCTTCATCCTAGTGTTAGCACTACTGACATGCCCTAGGTGCAAGCTATGCCCTACTTGCACAAGTCCATAGGGTTCTATAGGTTTTTCTCTTACCTCATTAATGCAGGAGTTAGCCTGCACTCTAGCATGCACGACCCTTCCCAGGGTTGGGTCGCCAGAGATACTAGGTCATCCAACCTCTCATGGCTCATACGTCATCCAAGGTATGTCCATCCAAACACCTGGTTTAACTCATCATGCCATCTCTCCTTCACTTAGGGTTAGGGTTAACATCATCCTCAGAGGATGTGCCGGGTCTCTGCTTGTAATGGAGATCTCTATCTCCAATATTAACTCTCTTTACTTATCCTCCTGACAAGAAGGTCTATCCTCATGTCTCTTCTGAGGACATGACAACTTTATGTCATACGACCTAAGCATGTATTTATTTTTTAGTTTGCGCTTAATCTATTAAGATTATGTCCATGACATCTTATTTACATGCTTTTCATTAATTTGATGGAGGATTCCTTAGACCTTATTGATCTAACTCATACCTCAAGAGGGTGAGGAGAAGAGAGAAAACCCTAATCCTTAGAGTCCTTAACAGAACTTGTGATGAGAAGGGATGAATAAGATGAGAAAGTCCTAAAGGTATCTTATTTTGATTCAAACCCTAAGACTTTGTCCAGGCAGTCACACGGATCCGGGAGTCCTCATATTCTAACTAGCGGTGCAGAGGAAAATATTGCCAGCCCCCGGTCGTGATCCTTTTCTAGACACCTCCATCTTTCGGATAATCCTCTAATACCTCCCTTGGGTTCTATGGTGTTTGTAAAATTTAATAATGATTAATGGTTAAGTGAGGAACCTAAACTCTGATACAAATGTTACGACCCCACCTTCCGGTAACCCCCAATTAAGGGAGACTGAGAAGTCGAAGTCACACCCATAATTTTTCGGATCAAAGGTTCGACAATTAACCAAGAACAATTATTAAATTTTAACAGACTAAACTGAAAAGCTGTAAGAAAATAAACTTTTGCATACCTTTTTGAATACTTGGATCTCTAACCTTCTATCCACTTATGGATTCTACTCTAACTAATCCTCCTTGCATTTTACTACAAGTATTTTATAATATGACAATTTACTGTTTGTCCTTTTGGCTTGTACCTAAAATACCGACAAACAAAACGTCGATCAGCCGGAGTTGGTATGTGGGGAAACAATAATCGTGCAACTATGATAACAATGTATTGCAGCCAATTACCATTTAACAAACAATTTTACGTTTTAAATATAACTGTGTGATCCATGCATTCCCTATCCTTTGTGTTGTGGATACTACTTTCCTTATAATAGCTCCCCATTAAACCCATCATGGTCCCACCTATAGGTGAACCAGTTTCTAGGGTTGAGTCACATGGCACTACCCGTAAGTAGCCCACTCCTTAACTTATGGCATGCTAAAGGGTCTCATGGCACTACACTTGGTAGCCTAGTTTCTAACCCACGATAACCTAGACCTTACTCTAGGTTACCCCTTTTTAGCCTTTACAAGCCACAGAGGTGGATTCGGATCGAAGCCAGTTATATATACATTCATAGTGATAATCATAGTCACTTTATAGTTGCATGAAATAAAAGGCATCCAACAATTATTTTCAAACAACTGATAAACCTCGATAAACCCTCGGAAAACTAACTCGCACTACTACAGAAATAGCATTCAGTGTCACTTTTCTGGGTGTCGGTTATTAAGGAAAACCGACGCCTAACATATAAGGCGTCAGTTGTTTAAGCAAACCGACGTCTATATTCGAAGACCAGCCAGACATGGGTACCGCTTTGTATTCAGCGTCGGTTGTTTATAACAAACCGACGCTTAAAATCGTCCGCGAAATCCAAATTTTGATAAAAAAAAATAGTGTCATTTTCAGTGTCGGTTATGTAGGTATAAACCGACGCCTATGTGCAATGAAAATTTGCGCGAAAAGTGTCACTTTCAGCGTCGGTTATCCTTGTATAACCGACGCTGAAGGTGGTTCCCGCCAAACAATTTCATGAAAATATCGTCTAATTGGACGTCGGTTGTTGCAAACAACCGACGCTAAAGATTTTTAGGCGTCGGTTGTTGCAAACAACCGACGCTATTTGGGAACTTTATATCCCGCGATCGCCCGACTCTTCCCCTTTCTTCTGTTCCATTGCGAGCCGATTTCCCTATTTCTCTCTGCCGCCGATTTCTTCTCCGGCGATTTCTTCTCCAGCGCCCCCTTCTCCGGCTATTTCTTCTCCGGCGCCCCCTTCTCCGGTGCCCCCTTCTCCGCCACCACTCCTGCTACCTTCTTCTCTTTTCTGCGCCCCTTCTCCGCCGCCCTGCTGCTCCAGTGCCTGAGAACCGGCGCCTGAGAACTGCTGCTCCAGCGCCTGAGAACTGGCGCCGCCACGTCGTCGCGCCGCCGCAACCACTGGACACCTGCTGCTCGCCACCGCTGGACACCTTCTGCTGCTCGCCGCCGCTCCTGCCGCCGTTGGACACCTGCTGCTCGCAGCCGCCGATTGACACCTGCTCGCTTCTCGCCGCCGCCGCTGCCGCTCGTCACTGGTACCCTCTTCCTCCTCTTCTTCCACCTACGAGAGAGTAGAATGAATATGGATGTGTTTCTTTCATTAAACCCAGTTGTCGGGCAAGAGGGGCAAATGGAGGAAGCAAACAACAATACATTAGGGGTTCTAATCTACCCTTTTGTCCTATATTTGATGTTGATTGTGCATATATGTTGAGTTTGGGACTTTAGTGATGGACTTTGTCCTAAGTTGCTAATTTTTATTCTAATATGAACTCTAGTCTCATCTATCCATGTTGCCTATAGTTTATAACATTGCATTGTGAATTATTGCATGTTTGAAACTATTAAATTCTTGATTTATTATTTAATAATGCTCTATAGATTAGGTACTTATCATGTCTATTAAAATCCTACCAGTATAATTATGTGATCCCAACATATTAAATTGAATTAGAATGATTTCATGAATTATAGGGTTTTAAAGTTGATAAACATGTACATGCGGAAATAGGGTTATTAAACCAATGGTTATAACATAGTATGATCTTAATCTGATCTGGATGTTCATAATAATGTAGTATGTTAAATATGATGATTAGGGATACATATAATGTCTAGTAAAGATTCCTAGACCTTTTGTTTGAAACTATTGATTTCTTGATTTATTATTTAATAATGCTCTATTGATTAGGATTAACCATGTTGCCTGTAGTTTATAGACAATTATTATATATAAGAATGACAACACATGTATTTGTTGGCCTAGAAACCCGTCCAAGATTTACTCATTAGGAGTAAATCTTGGATAGTCCCCAGTTTGGGACTGTTCTTGAACACCTAATCTCACTTAGGATGTAAGTGTATAATGTGTATTGGGTTTTCGAGAAAATTTTGGTAGCATTTCCCCGTTTGTTCTCTAAGTACATATGTACTTAGAGAACAGCGGGGAAATACTGTCGAAATTTTCTTGAAAACCAAATACACATTATACACTTACTAGTGAGATTAGGTGTTCAAGGATGGGATAGGTGGTACACATTTATTATATATAAGAATGACATCAAATGTGTTTGTTGGCCTAGAAACCCGTCTAAGATTGACTCATTAGGAGTAAATCTTGGATAGTCCCCAGTTTGGGACTGTTCTTGAACACCTAATCTCACTTAGGATGTAAGTGTATAATGTGTATTGGGTTTTCGAGAAAATTTCGGTAGCATTTCCCCGTTTGTTCTCTAAGTACATATGTACTTAGAGAACAGCGGGGAAATGCTGCCGAAATTTTCTCGAAAACCAAATACACATTATACACTTACTAGTGAGATTAGGTGTTCAAGGATGGGATAGGTGGTACACATTTATTATATATAAGAATGACATCAAATGTGTTTGTTGGCCTAGAAACCCGTCCAAGATTGACTCATTAGGAGTAAATCTTGGACAGTCCCCGGTTTGGGACTGTTCTTGAACACCTAATCTCACTTAGGATGTAAGTGTATAATGTGTATTGGGTTTTCGAGAAAATTTTGGTAGCATTTCCCCGTTTTTTCTCTATGTACATATGTACTTAGAGAACAGCGGGGAAATGCTGCCTAATCTTTTCCTAATATATACTTGTTTCCTAATATATACTTGTTTTCTCTGATCAGTTTATTAGATTTGCCGAGGAACATAGGAAAAAACCTACAGATAGGTTCTACTGTCCATGTAGGCATTGCGGTAACAACTTGAAAGTCAACACTGGTGAGGAAATCAAAAGTCATGTCATGTGCAACGGGATTGTACAAGGCTATACAGAATGGCACTGGCATGGAGAGATTTCAAAATCAAAACCAGTAGATGTCGATAGCAGTGCTTGGGTGGAAGAAGAAATTGCCTCTGATGACGTAAATGTGAACGAACCAGTTCCAGCAGACATCGTCGATGCGATGCTGGATAGTTGTAGGGTAGAGCACACCGATCCACCTCCTATCTTTAGAAACATTGTGCATGATGCTGAGATACCGTTATACACAGGCTGTGCTAAGTTTACGAAGCTTAGCGCTGTGTTGAGATTGTATAAGTTGAAAGCTAACAATAGATGGAGAGACAAAAGCTTCACTTCATTGTTGATTTTGTTGAAAGAAATGCTTCCTGAAGGAAACGAGCTGCCAATCTCAACATACCAGGTAAAGAAAATGTTGTGCCCAATGGGAATGGAGGCCAAGAAGATACACGCATGCCCAAATGATTGTGTATTATTTCAAAAGGACTATGTAGATTTGAAAGATTGTCCAAAATGTGGTGCGTCACGGTATAAATTGACGACTTCGGGGGAGTCCAAAACTGGTTTTCCTGCCAAGGTGTTGTGGTATCTACCTATAATATCACAGTTTCAACGCTTGTTTGCAAATCCGAAAGATGCGAAGAATTTGAGGTGGCATGCAGATGTTAAGAAAAATAATGATGGGATCCTGCGACATGCGTCTGATTCCCCACAGTGGAAGAAGATTGATCTATTGTACCCCAAATTTGGTGAAGAAGATAGGAATATAAGACTTGGGCTTTGTACAAATGGGATGAATCCGTACGGGACATTGAGCAGCCAACATAGCACTTGGCCAGTCATGCTTGTTATATACAATATTCCTCCCTGGATGTGTATGAAAAATAAGTACGTTATGTTGTCATTGTTGATATCGGGTCCTAAACAACCCGGAAATGATATCGATGTTTATCTTGAACCTTTGATTGATGACTTAAAGAAACTTTGGGCTGAAGGTGTGATGACCTATGATGCTTCAGCAAGAGAGACATTTCGTTTGCACGCTATGTTGTTTTGCACTATTAATGACTTTCCAGCATATGGGAATTTGTCTGGATATAGTGTCAAAGGAGCTAAAGCGTGTCCTATATGTGAAGAAAACACTGATTCAATAAGACTAAAACATGGCATCAAGACTGTATATCTTGGTCATCGAAGGTTTCTTTCAAAATTCCATCCGTATCGTAGGAAGCGCAAAGCATTCAATGGATGGAATGATGAACGGAGTGCACCTAAACCTATACCAGGGGATGTTGTTTATGAAAGAGTAGAAGACATTGTCAATGAATTTGGTAAGAAATCACAATGTAGTATGGCCACACGGAGTGACAATTCTTCATTCAAGAAGAAGTCAATATTTTGGGATCTTCCTTATTGGAGTTCTTTGACAGTCAGGCATTGTATCGATGTAATGCACATTGAGAAAAATGTCTGTGATAGCATCATTGGTACTCTGTTAAATATACCAGGTAAGACTAAAGATGGGATAAAATCTAGACTGGACCTACGTGAAATGGGAATAAGGTCAGAATTAACAGAATTACGTGAAATGGGTAGTAAAAGAACATACTTACCTCCCGCTTGTTACACGTTGTCTAGAAAGGAGAAGAAAACTTTTTGTGAATGCTTGGTAAATGTTAAGGTGCCACATGGTTACTCATCCAACATCCGTAGATTGGTATCAATGAAAGATCTGAAGTTGATAGGTCTTAAATCTTATGATTGTCACACTCTAATGCAACAAATATTACCCGTGGCAATTCGATCTATATTGCTGAATCATGTAAGGTTTGTAATTACCAGACTTTGTTTCTTTTTCAATAGTCTATGCAGTAAAGTTATTGACCCTGATACTCTCGATAATTTGCAAAGAGAAGTGGTTGTTACCCTATGTCAGCTTGAGATGTATTTCCCTCCTTCGTTCTTTGATATCATGGTACATCTTGTTGTCCACTTGACTAGGGAAGTGAAAATGTTGGGATCAGTTTTCTTGCATTGGATGTATCCCTTTGAACGATACATGAGCGTTTTTAAAGGTGATGTTCGAAACCGTTATCGGCCTGAAGGGAGTATTATTGAAGGTTATGTGGCGAGAGAGGTTATGGATTTTTGCAATGACTTTCTCAGTGGTAATGACACTCCTGATAATGACAAGAATATTGAGGAGGGCAAAGGAATTTTGGGATCACGGGTGAAAGTAATCAGCCGTGAGCAGTTGGAACAAGCTCACTTGTATATTTTACACAATATGGACGAAGTGAGTGTTTATATCGAGGAACATACCAATTTCATAAAGAGACAACATCCTCAAGCAAGTTCAATGTGGCTTGCTAGAGAGCATAATAAGACTTTTACTAAGTGGTTTGAAGATAAAGTCTTACATCAACTATCTCAAACACCAAATGATATTACAGAAACTATCAAATGCCTCGCCTTTAAACCAAAACTGAATGTTATGTCTTATGAAGGGTTTGACATTAATGGATTCACATATTACACAAAGCGCCAAGATGATAAGAGTGTCATCCAAAATAGTGGGGTCACTCTTCAAGCGTCGACTATGTACTTTGCAAGTGCAAAGGATAAGAGTCCACGTGAAGCTAAAATGTCATATTACGGTGTCATTGAGGACATTTGGGAGTTTGACTACATAGATTTCAAAATTCCGCTCTTTAAATGTAGTTGGGTTGATAACACCAAAGGAGTTATAGTGGATGAATTGGGTTTCACTTTGGTGCACTTTGAAAAGATTGGCGAGAAGGGTGAACCATTCATATTGGCATCACAGGCAAAACAAATATTCTATATCGATGATCCTGCGAATGATAAATGGTCGGTTGTTCTTCATGGTAAAAGACAATTCATTGAAGATCCTATAGATGAAGAAGAGTACTATGATAAGTATGATGACTCCAGTCCATTCTCAGTTGGGTTGCCAACTCCACAAAATATTGAAGCTAATGATGACTTATATGTGCGCGGAGATCACAATGAAGGATTGTTAATTGATAAAAGATCACAATTTTAGAGACATGTATGTTTATACAAATGCTAAATGTTTGCCTTTTTCTAGTTAATACAAATGCTAAATGTTTGCCTTTTTCTAGTTAATACAAATGCTAAATGTTTGCCTTTTTAATGACATTTTCAGATGGCTGACCATGATGAGCATGATGTCCATGATGAGCATGAAGTCCATGATGAGCATGCTGTCCATGACGAGCATGGCGAGGATACCAATGTAAGTTCTAAAAACATATCCTGTATTTCTATAAAATTCATTATCTTCTAGTTATGTCATATATCCTATATTTCTATATTGAGCTAATTTAGTGTGTTTATTTTTGTCAAATTTTAGGTTGATGATGTACCTGTACCCACTGAAGCACTGGAGCAATTTGATGCGCAGCACCAAACACTTAACAAGAAAAGGGGCATCACTTTGTTGAAGAAGTTATTAGCGCTAAGTGGTAGTGGATCCAAATTGGTGGTGGAGTTTGATAATGGAGGAAATGCAATTGGAGTGAACCGCAATAATTTTGTAAACTATCTTGGGTGTACCACTCGGAGCCATTGTGGTGTTAAGTATGATAATTGGCATAAAGTTCCTCAAGGGAAAAAAGACTTGATATGGAAGGATTTATGCGTGAGTTATTATTATTTGCAATTCTATTTTGTAGATTACAAATTCTATTATTTGCAATTCTATTTTGGATACTAGTTAATAACATTTCTATTTTACAGAATATGTTTGCATTGGATGAGAAGTTGCATCGTAAAAGTGTGATGCAACGCGCTGGAAAGATGCTTAGGAATTATAGGACAAATCTAAACAGAGAATACATAAAAGAGGGTGATAAGAAGAAGAAGTCAGCCCTTGAACAATGGAACTTCTTGGACAAAGAAGATTGGGACAATTTTGTTGCTTCAAGAAAATCTGAAGAATTCAAGATATTAGGCGTCACTCCCAATTTAATTAATATACATTGTATTCACCTATTCAAGATTAACATTTAGTGCTACTAACCAAATCATTAATGTGCATACTAACTAGGCCCTCAGTGACACACAAAAAGCAAGGCATGCACTGAATGTGCATGACCACACTATGGGTCCAAAAGGCTATGCAAGCGTTCGCCAAAGACTACAGGCGGAGTCTGCGGCTACTCAGCAGTCTGATGCTACTCAGGAGTCTGCCACACCCATGCCTCGCCATGATATCTGGATAGCTGGCAGGCAAAACAAGAAGGGTGAAATAAAGAAGCCTGTAACTGCTGAGGCGGCTGCAAAATTGGTAAAATACAACTCTTAGAGAAATCGTTTGAATATTGATTAATTGTGGTGTTAACTTACCAATTTCTGTTTATGGTGATTAGCGGGAGCTGCACGAGCAGAGGAAACAAGGCACGTTCATCCCTCATGGCACAAGGGATGAATTGACAGTTGCTCTGGGTAACCCAGAGCATCCTGGACGTATTAGAGGTGCCAGCGCTGGTGTTGGCATCAAAGCATTCTTTGGGCCATCCCAGCGCAAACCCAGAGCGGGACTTTCTCAAGAAGAGGTAACCTATTCTTTTTTTAGAATGTTACTGCAAAAGGTATTCATTAATAAGAAGCTAATGTTTCTTTTATCCATGTATAGGAGAATAAGAGAGTTGAGGATTTAGTTGCTAAGAAGGTCAACGATGTAGTTGCTGAGAAGGTCAAGGAAGAATTGCTGTGGTGGTGGGCATCTCAGGCTTCCAATCAGCCTATGGCGACCCACTCTTCTCCTGATGCACAGACTGCGAGTAATCCTGGAGACTCATCGCCTAGCACGACTGCTGTAAGTATTGTTTATGACATTGTAGCTAGTCTTTTTAAGATGATATGTTTTTAAGATTATATGTATATATGTATAACATTCTTTACGTAAATTTGTAGGCATTGAAGCCATGCCGCTTAAGAATGCAAGACTATGTTGTTGCAGAGGCGCATGCTTACCAGTCCCTTCCTGGGGCAACGTTTCATGGGACTCCAATGCCGCATGGCTACATTCGTGTGAGCCCGATACATGTATTACCCGATTGGAGGGAAGTTGTGTTGCCATATGCCCACCCAGATATTGATACACTTGGTGAGGCAGAAGGCGGGGTCATATTGTGTCTCAAAGCAGATGTCGTCTACACGACTGAAATTGTAAGATAAATTTACATTGATTTAGACTGTTAATGTGTATATATGATGTCAACTGATCTGAAATTATATATACAGGTTAAAAAGAAGACACCAGGAGCACCTAGGCCTCCACCTCCACTTCCCGCATTACCAACTTGGGTTCCAACTGACCTAACATACCCGTTAGGTCCTGCTTGTAGGGGAATGGCATGTTGGCTACGGGCACATAATATACATTGCCCTATAATAGTTTCTTTAGATGCAGATTACGCAGGTCAATCATACGATAGCTCTTTATTTATACAAGATATTATTGAGTTGTTTATGTATGATTGGCTGAATACATCAATGATAGAGACATGGATAAGGTGAGATCTTGTTTATACATCCATATACCTTGTGTAAGATCCGGTGATCTGGTTTCTTATATATTAATGCATATGCCTATATGTTTTGCAGCTACTTAGTCGAAGATCATTGCAAACAATTTGCATTTGATCATGTGGGATTTTTTATTCCATCATTGATTAGTTTGGTAGCTAAAGACCCTGATAATGTTCAACAATATTGTATAGATGCTTTTACAATTTTTGGTCAGCAAAAGAAGACGATAATAATAGCTCCATTCAATATCAAGTAAGTTTACTTTATTTATAATTTGGACTTAAGAAAATTCCATTTTTATTTTGCATTTTGAGTTATTAATTGTTAACTTCTTACCTCTAGCGGTAGACATAGGGAGTTACTAGTTATTGTCCCCGGGACATTCACTGTTTATTATCTAGATCCTGTGGGGAGTACATTGAACACTAAAATTGGACACGTAATGAGAATGCCATTATTCTTGTGAGAAATATTTCATTTTTATATCCGTTAACATCTTTTATTACATTACTATTTACTTATGCAATTTATTGTGTTATATTAACATGTAGGGGTTTAGATGCATTCAAAAAGGCTGGAGGAACGGTCCCAAGGAAAAAGAACCAGCCAATAAATTGGCAGAACGTACAAGTAAGTTCACGACTCGAATATATATATTATTGATGTGAATTGTGCTTAGTTGTATTATTTTGTATGTTTCAATTTATAGTGTGCTACACAAGACAATGGCTGGGCATGCACATATTATGTGATGCAATTTATGCAGATGATTATCAAACATGCCGCATTGGACATCGATAGCATACATGAGGTATTATATATAGTCTCATTAGTTAGTATGAAATATATCAATCTTATTTTTATATTATTACTTATATATATACATCATTCTCTTTGTAGGTGTTTAAAACTGACCACACTATAGGTAAATGCTTAAAAAATATACATTCTCTATATACGATGGAAGCATTAAATGAAGTAAGAGAAGAATGGGCAAAAGCCATACAAGCAGTGGCAACTGTAAGATATAATTGGGATGTTGATAGCGATAATGAATGATACTTTGTAAATGAATATTTCTGAATGTTAATACATGTATTTGAATGTTTCTATATGTGTGAATGTGAGAATTGAATTGATGTCTGAATGTATGTACTTGTGTGAAATTTTCCTTATGACTTTTGCAGGTTTGCGGCCTGTTTGTAGGCTGATATCAATGGATGTCGTAAACCTGCAGTTCAGAAAACTGAACTGCAGGTTCTCATCCTGCTGACCAGCCACAGCAGGCCTGCAAACTGATATGAAAAAAAAATAGAAATAGGCGTCGGTTATTTATAGAAAACCGTCAGCAAAGACCTACAGCGTCGGTTTTTTTCAAAAAACCGACGCCTGATGTGGCCAAAGCAATCCTGGAAATGGTGTAGGATATTCATATCAAACCGACGCCTATTTAATCTATAGGCGTCGGTCTTTTGGTATATAACCGACGCCAAAAGTGTTCACGCCATAGAAAATGGCGTCATCTAGGGCACTTTATGCGTCGGTTATCTACTAAAAGACCGACGCTATATTCCATATAGGCGTCGGTTGTTTAGTAAATAACCGACGCAGAAAGTGCCCTAAATTACGCCATTTTCTGTGGCGCGAACCCTTTTGGCGTCAGTTATCTACTAAACGACCGACGCCTATAGATTAAATAGGCATCGGTTAAAAAACTGACGCCGAAGTGTTCGACCTTTAGCGGCGCCCACATAGGCGTCGGTCGGAAACCGACACCAAATGGGGTTAAACGACCGACGCCAAAGGCCGTTTCTGTAGTAGTGTTGGAATATTCATAAGCGTAACCACATACCTTTGATTGCAGATTTGAGATAGAATTAACCAGAACAGAGAAATCCCAACCAAGCAACCAATTATGCACATAATCCTAAAATAAATATACCAATTTCCTTTTATTAATATTTATCCAATATCATCATATTCCTTAGGATTTCTATTCCAATTTTAGGGTTTCCTTTAGGGTTTCACTTCATCTTTTATTATTCTAAACCCTAGTTTTATACCATTACTCTCAAACCCTATTCATCTCATCCATTCTTCAATATTAAGGTTATCTTAATAAAATATAACCCTATCTTTGGATTAAAGGCACCATTAACCATTAATTAAGTTCATTAGGCCTCTTTTACATTAAATCTACTATTTTCATCCTTTTAATCCATGACAAGATCATTATACGCCTCTATCATCAATTTAAAGTTCATTATAGTCTAATCACATATGAACTCGATTTACCATCAATCTACCTTTTATTCATGAGAAAACCCTAATTACTACATATAGGGTATTTATCCAGAATTAAGGACTTTTATGTACAAATAACTTAGAACCATCATTTAACAACATATTTCCACATTTTCAAATTAAATATGATCTTATTCTCTTTTACCCTAAATTTGGTTTCTAAATGCTTAATCATTCTCATATGAGGTAAAAACCCTAAATTATGTAATTTTACATCTAGATCAGGTTCGAATCTAACATTATCAATCAACAAGTTATTAATACTTCAATTAACCCATTAAGCATACTAGATTCAACCTTTAATCACAAATAGGGTTTTTAACCAAACTTTAATGCACTTTTCATCAACTTATTGTACTTTTGCAATTAGGAACGGAATCAATCTTTAATATCATTTTTATTATATTCCTCTCGTTCTCTTGATCAAAACACATATATTATTCGTATTTATCTGAGCTACAGTTTACGAGATATGAATTTCACAAAGTTTACCTTTTTGGACCAATCAGAGGGCGCCATGTGTCCCCTTTCCATGCAACATGCCTTGCATTTTTGGAAACATAACTGAATGTCGAAAATGCCCCCGCGTAAGTGAGCAGCGTTTCAGCCCGCGGAGGGGTAAAAGCATCCAAAGCCTCCTGACTTCATCTTCAACCTTGCGCAGCCGACGGCTGCTGCCCTAGCTGCTTCATGACGCGGCTCCAGCTCCTGCCTTGGACCCCTTCAGCGACCGGCGGCGGTCCCCTTCGATCAGTTGCCCTCCGCCGCACCCACTGGTGCCCAAAACCATCGCCATGGTGGTGGAAAACAGGTCGGACAGACCTGTCACACAGCTGCCCTAAGCAGCCGTGCTGCTGCTACCACGACCAGCTATAGCGACGGAACGCTCACCCAAGTGCCTTGTGTTGTCGTGGAAGTGGTAGGCCTTCCTCGCTACCCCTCCCCAACCTCATATAACTCTAGGTTAGGGATACGTTCTAGGTTTAGGGTTTGAAGACGAAAAGAGATAGAAGAAGAAGAAACAAAAACGTGGGATTCCTTTGGACTCGAACTAGAGGGCCTCCCCTTTATATAGGGGTAAGTAAAGAAGTCCTAGGTCGATTATTCATGAATCCAAGAGTCCCTTTCCAAGTAGGACGTTAATTCCTTCAAAGGGAAGTAATATTCTCTCTCTTATATATCCTTGGTTATTCTCTATTATATGGATATTAGGAAATTCGAAATTCCTCTATTATTTTCTTTGTACTTGCCCTTTGATTTATTGACACGAAATTATATTCTCTTTTAGTAGAAAATATCTCCCTTCTTTACAATACCACATAAACCATTAATAATGTATCACATTATCCTTTTATTTTGTAATTTTGGTATTTTCTCTTTCTTTCCTCTTTATTGGGACTCCTTGGATGCCAAGAAACTCTATTATTTCGAAATCCTTTTTATTGGATACTCATTATCCTTCTAGATGCATCTAAATACATTATTCTTCATTATTTCTCATTATCTTGCTTATTTCTTATTAAAATAGCTCTTTTTGAGGATTTCTCTGTATTTCTTTTTTTATTTTCCTCATTAGTATTCATTTTATCATTAGGAATCCTTGGGATATGAAAATCCACAAATGATCACTCGATTACACCTCTTTTCACTTGTTTTCCACATTTTACCATTGTTTTCAATTTCTTTCTTAATAAAGAAATACTTAATTAATCTTTTCTTTTCTTATTACACTCTTTATGCAACTTTGGACTCGTTGGAACCCAAGGAACCCAAGAGGCATGACATCCCTCTTTGGATTTGCCTTCTAGAGGTTTCCACATTTTTCTTTTCTTAAATATTAAATTTTCATTCACTAATTGAATTTTCTTGTTATTTGGGCCCAATAGCCAATAAAGCCCACAACACAAACATCAAGGCTATTGTAAACAAAATCCATTTATTTGAATCTAATTATATCATTATTTGTTCAAATATCTTTAATATGAGAAATCACATTTCTCACGAAATGAACCCAAAATTTGGGGTTGTAACAGTTGGTCTGTCTGGAGTTGATGTGTTTGCATATCTGCCATTTGGACCTGCATCGTATTCAGGATGCCATAGTTGGACAATGCACTTTGTGCTAGTTGATTGTTTATCATGTTCTGTCTCTTGACGAAATCGAATAGTTGGCCCACTAAGTTAGGTTGACTATTGTTCCTTACCTGACTCTGTCCTTGAGCTTGTCCTTGTCCTTGACTTGTGCTTACAACTTGGCGGTTTTGATACTTCCCTTGACCTTGATAGTGGGTTTTGTTTGTATGGAAAGTACTTGTTTTGATGTACTGACCTTGTCCGCCTCTCTTATTGAAACTTGGTGGTTGCTTGGGTGGATTATTCAGTTGATGTGAATTCTCCGCAGTGTCTTTGTTGCCATAACTGAAACCTGGGTGATCCGGTCTCTTAAAGTTAACATAAGAGACATTTTTAGCTTCCTCCTCCTCAGACTCACTTTCACTTGATTCTTCGGGTAGGGTGTATATGTAGTTATCTATTTCGTGCCCACCTTCGCCGCAAGTGACACATTTCATCACTTTTTCAACGTGCTTCTTTCCCTTTCCTCCTGATTCCTTCAGTTGTCGAACATCAATGGCTATCTTTTGTATCTAAGATGAGATTGCCTTGAGAGCCTTTGATTCAATTAACGACCCTTCATTGGTGGCCTTTTTGGCACACCCTCTATCGGTCCTGTCATAATCAGTCCCAGATTGTAACTCATCCACGTTTGCGATGATTTTCTTGGATCTATTGGGCTTTTTACAGAGGAAGTCGCTTCCTATTATTGCATTTAACGAGACTATCTCGTCTGGTGTTAAACCATTATAGAATGTCGTTATTAGGAAACCCTTCTTATAATTATGGTGAGGGAAATCTCTCTGATACTCCTGGTACCTTTCCCAAGCTTCATGCAGATTCTCACCTGGTCTCTGCGTGAAAGACGTGATCTTCTACCTGTTACGAACAGTCTTCTCTGTGGGGTAGAACTTGTTCATAAAAGCATCAACCAATTCATTCCATCCATTCAAAGCTTGATGCGGTAATCCAAGGTACCATGATAGTGCCTTGTCCTCTAAGGAGAAAATAAAACCTTTGCAATAAATGACTTCTTACGGAATTCCCCGCATCTTGATGGTGTCGCAGATATTCTTAAAAGCGTCGAGGTGATGATAAGGGTTATCGTTCTTTGAAATCCCTTGAAAGCTTTTATTCTGGATCATAGAGATTACTGTTGTCTTTAGTTCTAAGTTCGTTGCATCAAACCACGGGATGATCACATGACATCTTGAGTTGTTGGCTTTTGTAGCTGCCAACTCCCAAAGAGTCTTCTCCTCCTCATCATCATCTTTGCTATCGTTGTTCCTACGATTGCACTCATGGTGGTTATGGTTTCTTCTGTACCTGCAACGATGACGACGCTCCTCGTAATGACGATTGTCCTCTTCATGTTGTTCTTCTTGCTCTTGATACTGATGGTCGTCATTGTAACGACCACCTCTATCTTCATCCGTTGCTGGTGGAGGTGGGTGTTGTTCATTCCTCACGTTCCACTCGCCTCCTGAAAGGGTAATGTCTATGCAAGGCGGCATGGCGAAAAGGATTAAAGTCGAACAAGCTGCTTCTTCCTGGGTACCTGAATAGATCGTACAGTCAAGTTAGGAAACCGAACTAGTCCAAATGAACTACTCTACACAAACCCGGGTTAGCAAACTTAAAGTAACTGTGTTGTCAAACTTATTGCTAAGCTTGAGGCATGGGAGTATAGTAAGTGGACTCGGGTTCTTAACAGTGCCATTTTGCCTTGTCCCCGACAACGGCGCCAAAAAGTTGACCGGCCTAAATCGCACGTCTAAAAGGAGTGGATTAAAGTAGTCAGACTTTTAAAGAGATAACCCGACTCTCAGGACCCCGCAACAATAAACGGGGTATGATATAGCGATCGGGGTCAAACACAAGGACAAGTTTGGTCGTTTTAAGAACGCAGAATCAAACACTCTTATAATCCAGTTGAAAAGGGGATAAAGAGGTGTTCCCTAAGGAACGGTAGCACATAAACAAGAATAGTAAAACAAAAAGAACCAAAAGAAACAAACTATAAACAAGTATATGGAGAAAACCTGGGTTGGGGTTCACCAACTAAAGCACCTCACCAACATGTAATACTATATCTCTCTCTCTTGCATATTCATATCAAAATTACAACCAACCATTCAAACGTCTATTCCACTCTCTCTCGAGATGAGGATAGATCTAAGTCTAAAAGAAGCCTCTCTCTCGAGATGACAACTCAAAACCTTACAGCAAAACAAATGGTTAAAACTTTAGCATTCCAACACTTTCGTGCATTCATACAACTCCATGACATGGGATAAAATTTATGTTACTCTCTCGAGATATCAATAATCAAACATCACAAGATGGTAGCTAAGCATAAAAGTGAAGCATTAAAATAGGTGCATGGAGATAATCTTGATAAGAATATATATTCAAAAGAAAGAGACAATATACATGTTGGGAGAGCCTTAGTGGCTACTCCCATCCCAAGTTAAGGTGTTTAGCCGCTCATATTTGCGGACAACATGACGACATTACAAAAAGACAGGGAAAAGGGGTACAACAGGACGAAACGATAGATCTGGAAGAGAAGAAACATGATACTACAACTACTTCTTCAGACCTGGATCTACCACGTGGATGGCCTTCTCCTCTCAAAGAAGGGGTGGGTGTCTGTCTTATCTCTCCTCAGCTTTCGTCCCTAGAGATCCAAGACTAATATATGGATGGTCAGAGATGAGTCTAGAACGCAGCAACACTTCGTGGCCTTAGGATCTGATCTCTCTCCCCTCCCCCTTGACAAGACAGGTGGGTGCGCTATTTATAGGCACATTCCACTGGCTTAGAACCGCAGTTGCGGTTTTTCTGTTAAGTGAGGGCAAGACTGCAATCACGGTCTCTGCCTTATTCCTCTCTGGTCACGGTCCAGCTTGGTCGCGGTCCTCCTATAACCGTGGTGGCGATTCTTATCATAGTCGTGGTCGCGGTCTTTGAATAACTGTGGTCGTGGTCTCTGGATAACCGCGTTTGTGGTCTCTGGATAACTACAGTAGCGGTCTACGCTTATTGTCTGAGGCTTCGAGATGTCTGGTGCTTTGGAATCGCGGTCGCGGTTCCCAAAAATCACGACCTAAGTTGTGTTGATTCCAGAAATCATTTAAACAAGGCTTTAGTAAAAAATATAGAGAAATTATGTGAAAAGTTAATTAAAGTTATACTAAAAGTGGTGTAAAATATATATAGAAAGTACGTAAAGTACAATGTTATCACCTATGGGGTGGGGAATACCCCCACATAAAAGAAGAACAAAGGAAGTTTATCAATAGAAAGTTGCTAAGTGCACTCAATAGGGATTGGAAAATATATGAACAAATGACAGTGAAGTTAACTATAAAAGGTTCCCAATGAAGAGGGACATTTAAATATACAATTGGATGTCAAGAGAAATGAATATAGTTGGATTCACAATCCTATGAGTAATAAATAAAATTACAATGATCAATTCATTCTTAAATCAAATATATGAACAATGATGACATGAACTTGGTTCAATTAAACTCCTTTGCATCCATACTGTATAGTAGACCACAATCACATAAAAGTAGAGTTGGAACATTTCAATTTCCATTTTCCATGCCTAGGAAGGAGGTGAGAGCAAGTAAAGTCATGTACATAATTCATTTTAAAATAGGTGAGAGCACTAATCGCACATATAAGGAAAGTTGTACATCAGGACCAAGCCCAGAATGTACCAATACAAGAAGATCATATCAGTCAAACAAATATAAGATGAATATAATGGGGAGGAAAGATAAAGTTTTGGTACAAAATATAATAAACTTAGGGTTACATCATATGTAATAATCGAATCAATTTTTCTAATATTATACGAAGTGAAATAACATGGGCAATGTATGTATATTGGTTATGTACCCTAATCTTATTGTACTAATGTTAATTGGAAGCTGAATGGGCTTTGTAATGTTGTGATTGAACTTTCCTATCTTTTATGTGGTTTAAATCCATTTAATATAATCACATACACCCGCTTTCAAGGGTGGCACATGTTTTTCACAAAACTAGGTCATCTTTTTGGGACATTACTAACTATACCAAAACTTTATGTGTGGAAACCATCTTCCCCATCGTTCTGACTAGATTTGACATCAAGGATACTTTCACCTGATTTCCCCCTTGTATGACCACCATGTTATTTCCCTCTTTGTATTTTAAACATTGGCGCAATGAAGAGACTATAGTCATGTCATCATGCATCCATGTACGACCTAATAACTATTTGATGTTCAATGGAACATCCATGACTTTGAATAGGATGACAAACATCTTTAGTCCAACATTCAATTCTAGGTGTATCCCCCTGACATCTCATGGCACACTGTTAAAATATCTGAATCCACTAGCAACAAATCAAATGTCTTTAGATGTTCAAACCAAGACAATCACCATCCTCAAAAGGAAAATGTTTAAATTCAAACCTCCATTTATCAAAATGAACAGAAGACACAGGTAAAGGTATGTTATAATAACATATTGAGAATTGGTTTCCAATTTTATGGGGATTACATCATCAGGATGAGTCAACATTTGCATGGTGATGATCAACCCTATTATATTAGCAAGGGAATATGAACAGGTCATTTAGAATAAAGGCACATCCTAAGACATTGAATACTTCCTACTTTAACATAGGAGATGTCTACGTGAAGTCTCAAAAATATATTGTAGCTTTGATATATTGTAGTTGATCAATGATTTTATACTTTGGCACATTTTTAGTTTCCATATGTTTCTCTAATGGTTGTTCATGGCCACATTGTACTCCTGCCAATGGATTTTAATGATTGTATACTCACTACAAGTAAATCTACCTTGATGACTGATGGTCGCACATGTGTCATCCATATTATATGTAGGTGGTGGAACATTTTGGAAGTGTGTTGGTTTAATGATTTGTTATTATTTTTAGTTTATGAAGAGTGGGTCAGATTGAGCCTTTTATTTGATCACATATCCAGATGGAACTTGAGCATTTTTATTGACGATGTATTGATTGGAAATCATCTTGTCCCTAGATTATATCTAATATATTTATATCTTGGAACAATTAGGACATGTGCCTTTTGTGCATGACTTCCCTTGGTTACCACCACAAGTTTTCTTGATGTAGTGTCTATATTGGATAGTATCACAAGTGGATTCATGTCTTTTGGTGTTGGGGTATTTGTTGGCAGTCTGGAAATTATGATAGGCTTCATTATCCTTAGCACCTCAACACATGCGAGGTGTTGGGATTATCTAACACCTTAGTAACCTTAAACACATATCTTTCATTTGCAATTTCAGCCTGCCCTACTTTATCTCTCTTGATGGTCTTGTTAGCAACTTTATTAACCCTTTCTTTGATTATTTTCTGGAAACAATAGGATTGTCCTTGATGACAACCACCTATGAAGTTTTAGTATGTTTGGTTGGTTATATTTACATGTAAAGTCCAATTCTTCCTCTAGATAATCTTCATGTCCCTTGATCAAAATTGTCTCAATCATGTGAATTCTCAATTTCTTAAAGCAACTTCTATCGTATTGATCAGTTTTGCTAAGTTTGACTTACCTTCTTTAAAGATGACTATAAGTACTTTATTTCTCTGTGTTAATTACTCAACATCTTCTTCCCATTTCATCCCATCTTATATCTCATTATTAATAGAATTATTAAACTCTTTACACTTTTATGTGAAGTGACTTGTACCAAGGAATTATGATGGTCAATCACTAGCCTTGGATCACAGAGCTTTATCAAATCCTTGAAAACATGAAATATGGTAGTATAAGTATCTCCAAGCTGTGTAAACTCATTATGTTTCTTTGGGTCATGTGATCTTCTTGGCTTGTATGCTTCTGATTGATTACTTGTTGGCTCTGACGGTGCATATTTCATTTATAATTTTGACGATGAGAATTCACATATGGTTATGGGTGTATTTTTTATCATTAGAGGATACATGTATCATAATTTCCCCTATCCGTACTTATGAATTTGTTAGTATCTACTCAAATACTTTTTGAATATTTTCCATTATTGTTAAATTAATCATTCTTTAGCTTGTTGTTTTAGGACTGCTATGAGATGGATATGCTCCCTAATATTATGTACAAGACGGAAATGATTGTTGTCTTCATGAGTGTTTTATAATTAACTAGTTATCTACATTAAGAGTGAGATTGAATCATTAACAACTCTTAGATTACTAGAAGCACTAACTATATGATCATATCATTGGAGTCCTTATCTGATGATCTTCCCCTCACGGGAGAGGCTAATTCCTCTCCATCTTCCATCAAACTCCATATATTACTTGTCCACCATATGGCGTAGGGCCTCTAAGTTCTATCTATCAGGACTTGTGTCCTTGCTGAAAGCATGGTGCTCTAAAAATATTTCATACAGTTCTTTCCAAACACATAACTATAGGTTTCATTCAACTTATATGTAAGAAACAAATGAGAAGCTTAATCTTACCTTGCATTCTACCATGTTTTTGTAGTAAGACCTCAAATGTGTGATTGACTCTCCTTTACAATAGTACTTTTCTAGCTCCAACATTTCGAAGTTGTCTAGTAGACTCATCTCTAGGATATAGCTATGCTCCCTAAAATGGGGTGTTTCTTCCTTGGACCTCAATAATTTTAAAACCATGTTGTCCAACATCTAAATGAGTTCTTATAATATATTTCTGAAACTATGCATTGATCTCATTGTGGATTGTCGGGTGGTATTTCACATATGCATGGAAGGGATCATTGGGGTCCTTGATATATGTTCTATAATCACAAGATATAAGGTTTTTTTGACGAAGGACTTTGTAAAGAGTATAATTATGGATGGCATAGACATTTAGGGGTAGCTGGCATTGTAAGATGACCAAAGGATATATGTGGAGGTTAAAATTTTCATGGGTTGCACCTAGGGGCACTAGTGGGAATTTTGAAGCTTGGAGGTGGGCCATGAGGAATGTTAGTGTAGTAGTGCCCCTATCACTTGATAGACCTTCATTTGAATTTCATGGGACATCTCTTGGATGACATTAACATCTTTTTATACTTATATGTATTTATTAATTTCAACCTATTAAATATTTGAATTCTTTTAATCCTTAGATAAGAATGGATCTTTGCTCCACCGATGGTGAACCAAGCAAAAACTCTTGATGAGGAACACTAGAACCTCCAATGTCAAAAGATTAACCTTTAATTTGCATCTATGTGCTTAATTTTTCTACTTTTTACAAATTAATGTAAAAATCACATTTATTTTTATTTTTTTATTGATTAAAATGTTATTACCAATTATGGTTGACTAGATAGAATTTGGGTAGAAAAATTCATGGACTAGTTGAAATCAAGGCTTTTGTCTTGAATATGCCCTAAACAAGGTTAAAATTATTGAAGTATTGTAAACAAATTTTTTAATTTCATTTTTACTTCAAGTGACCCTAAGTTAACAATGGACTCTATAATGGAATTTGAATAAATAGAATTTTACAAATACTGATTTTGAGATCAGATACTCAAGAGATTGCCAAATTATTGTTAAAAAAACAAAGTGTAAAGGAAAACATCATTTATGGACCTCTTTGTAGAATACAAAAGCACCTTAAATGGCCATATCATCTCAATCCGACCTAAAAACCTCAAAACCCACTACTCTTCTTTGAAAATTTCATGCTTGAAGGTGGACATGTGGTTTTGTAGGGATCGTGGGTGGATGTTGGCATAGAGTTGATCTAGTCAAGTCGAATCAAGTATGTTTGGTTATTCTCAATATTTTAGAAATGTTCGGTTATTCATATTATATAAGTAGATTTAGAAATGTGTTGTTTGGTTATTCTCAATATTTTAGTATATTGATGAATTTTACAATGTTGCTCATTTAGTTTAGTACTTAGTAACTTTATTAATTCTGTTTATGTTACAATTATCTTAATACAATTTACATGTATTATTTGGTATAATTGGGTGAATTTCCATTCATTGAGTTGGTATCTAACATGCTTCACTGGAAAAAATTAGGTCATACTATTGATATGGACATAGATATAGATTTTGGAAAAGTCCTGCCACAGTAGGGTGTTAACAGTGATTAAGGTAAAATTAGTCAGTCTTGGTCTTTGTCTACTCTAGGTCCCTTGAGTGTGGAAAGAATGAGTTGCACTTATCAAATGAATGAGAAATACAATTTATTTTCTTATAAAATAGTTGTAAATGTACAATTCAAGTATTGAACATCTCAAACTATCAAGTGATTAATAAAAATAGTTCTTGTGGACTATATATCTAGAAAGAACTTCATCTATGTGTCTTACCTTGTAACAAAAAATAGTTCAAGTGAGTTATATTTTATCCATCTTGATGGTCTCATACCCAAATAATTTTGTCTAAGATAGATTTGGGATTTAGGTCCTAGCATCTAATTTGCTATAGAACTATACCATTTAGAATCACTAGGCAATGTCACATACAAATAATAGGATAAGCATGTTATCCTCTAATACAGATGTTGTTGGTGTGATTGTCATTGTGAATGGTGATAGTGACAATGACATGTTTCTCCTCTTGATTTTAAGAAAACAATCTTTGGTTGACCACATGCGTCTTCCTAGAGAGACAAAGCAAGGGATTATTTGAAAATGAAAAAACTTGCTTCAAGATGAGACCAGTATACTGTAAGACCCCAGACCTTTCTTAGTGGTTGAACATACTTTTTTTTATATCTTAGTTACATGTTTAAAACCTTAATCCAATTTTTAGATATGTTTTTATATCATGTGACAAGCCTAAGTTTCAAGTTTGGTCTAATTTAGATACTGTTTGAGCAAGTTATGTAATTTTATGCACATTTTGGACTTGTCTACAATTTACCCATATTTAAGGTATTTATTGCAAATTTTCACATTCTTTATGTTCCTTGCATGTTTTATTATCACTCTTGAGTTTTTTTATGGCTTGGACGCCTAGATGTACCTTGGTTTGGTGGTGTTACCTTTCTAGGGTAAGTTAGAGTTCTGCTCTAATGGATGAGCTACCTTGAGAGGCCATCAACCAATGGTTCCCCCTAGATGGGTGACAAATGATGGTCATCCTTGATTGGGGAAAACTAATTGTGATCTATAGAGATGGTAGGTCCATGTTCTTCTCTTTTGAGGATCCTTGAACCTGTGGTTTGCTTGGAAGAGTGATCAAGCAATGGTTCTACCCTTATGACCTAGGGCTTCAATAAATGATGGTCACCATCCATTGAAACTTGATGGCCACCCTAGTCAGTCAAGATATGATGGACTAGCAGACTCCCACAACTGATGGAGCTGCTTATTTCATGTATGTGGTGTCCCTTGTCCATGGACACTTGGCAAACATGTTAGGACACCTTAGCCTTCTCTTTTCTCTCACCCATAGCTATATAAACCTCCAACCTCCCATGCAAGTGAATCCTTGGACCCTCTATCTTCTTCCTTACTATCTCGAGCTTCCTACTCCTTTATTAGGTGGATAAGAATGTGCCCAAGGTATAGGAAGGTGGCCGATCTCCTTACATGTGCAACTAGGGTTCAGATCTACCCTCTCTTAGTGCTACCAGAGCTTCCTTTTCTTGTACGTTCTTGACCTAAGAAAGTAAGCTATCCATCTTTACCTTATTTTTTCCTTTCTTCCTGACCTCCTTCTTCCTCCTTGGTCTTGGCCATGATTTTCCATGGTTGAGCTTTCTCTAGATCCTAAAGAACCCTTCTTTTTTGCTTCCTTGACCTAGGGTTTACTCTCTTTCTCAGAGAAGGAGCCTTCTTGTCTATGTGGAGTGCTAAGTTAGGGTTTTATTCCTCCTTTTCTCAAGTTACCTTGTTGTTTGGATCTTCTCATTCTTCCTAGAGGTGATTTATATAACTTTCTTCAATCTTATTGCTTACTTGTAGCTTGCATGTGCTAGATCTTGCTTTAAAACTAAGTTCTAACTAGAAAGATCCCACCTTGCTTAGGGTGTAAGCTTAGGTGCTAGTTCTCGAATGGTTTATCTTCTTGTTTATGCTTTAATCCTTGTGCAAAACCTTCCTTTGGTAGAGGAATCTTTAGGTTTTTCTTACATGACAAATAATGGTTCTTGACGTCTCTTAAACGATGGGTTTACTTAGGGTTTTGAGACTGCTTTCCACCTTGTATGTAACTAGATGGTTTACCTTCTTGCTAGAATCTGTGGACTTGCTTTTAGTGTTGTTTTACTTGTATTTCTCATGCCAACTGATGGTGCCACCTTAGGTTCTATTTTTACTCCTTTGGTAATCAAGAATCAACAGTTTTAGTTCTTAGTGATGGTCCTACCTTAGGTTCTATTCCTATCTTATAGGAAAAGTATCTATCTTCCTTATAGATAAATTTCCACTTTGGATTTCCATTTTAAAACATTTCCATTTCACATCAACATGTGGAGTGTGAATGCGCTCCCACTAAATCACATATCTCTCCTTATCTTTGACATATTAGTCAAACCCTTTGACTATATTATCAAAGTAAAGATCCAGCTTTGAGTTGCTTGTACTTAATCAATCACATTGATTAGTCCATTGTAACTTATAAACTTTATTTGCATTAATGGATTCATAAACCTTATAGGTTATGTCACATACACATCTTTGTTTTATTCTTCATAGGAATGCAGTTTTAGTATCCGTTATGCCAAATGTCTTAGTCATTAAGTTACAATCAACAAGCATCATCCTTCTCAAATGTTATCCATGTGTCTTAACGCTTAAGACTTATTTGCACTTATGGATTTCATCCCAATGGGTGCTATCATCAAGGTTATACCTTATGGTTCACATGGAAGTTATTTAGGATGTAATGGTCATAAACCATAACTCAAAATCCGGTTCCTCATATTCATCTAGATAGTTGATTCATCACATGACCAACTCATATAATAGATAATTGAGGTATATCTGTCAAGGAATTTGATAAATCACAACACTCTGTGATTCTTAATATTCTTTATTAGTGTAGGGTATTCTTTATTTAAGAAGAACTTAGTTATTTTATAATCATTCTCTAACTCCTCAGAGTATGATTCCTTTTGATTTAGACATCACCATGCCTTAATCAGGAGTTCAATGTGATACACTATCATAATCACTCATAAGGATCTCAAACATTTGGTTCAAGTATTTTATTCATTGATATCATCAAGAATTAACACTTTACCAAATTCGTACTTCATCTATGATATTCTTGAACACTTCAAGATATTCATATCGGTATTTCTCTAAACACCATTTGAATTACTAGCACTAACTCCAATAGGTATGTAAATACAACATACATATTATACCTAATAGGATAATCATTCTCCCACTACTATTAGTGAAGATTGATTAATCATGTCTATGAGATTCATGTCTTTTACTGGTTCTTTAACCAAAAGGAGTCTAGACTTATCCATCATATGGAAACTAGAAATGAATTTCTCATGATTTATGCTAATTTGATTGTTTGAGTTATCAATAACTTGTAGGTATCATTTTATCTTATGCGTACCAAGTATCACAAGATAAGCAAGGCATTGCCACAATGATTGAAACATCAACTTTATTAATTGCTATCATTGTCATACAATATGAAAAAATAAAGTGTTTCTATCTATTGGCAAATACGGAATAGCAGTTCATAACTCTATTACATGCCTTTAAGGCTGAAAATAAACTAAAGTACTCCTATCTATGGCGGCAACACTTGCCCCATTTATTGAGTGCTTTACATTTTATATCTGGTATCATATACCTCAAAAATGTTATAAGTTTATTTCATGACACCTTCAGGTGGAGACGTCTGTCGCCTCCTTCTTCTATAGTTCTTCCAGATAGAGTGGAAAATTCCTTTTCCAATATCTTGGCTTTTGATAATGGTGGCAATTTCCTCTCTTAGTCACGCCTCCTTTTGCCTTGAGAGCTGAAGACGCCTTGGGCTCCTGGCTAGCATCAGAACCCTTCTTAGCTTTGCCCTTGCCATTGCGCTTGGACTTGCCTTTCTTTTTGCTGATCATCATCACAGACTTAGGCTTGTCCTGCTTCATCTGTGTCTCGGCTATCCTCAACATGCCCAACAACTCTGTAAACGGCTTGTCAAAGTTGTTCATGTCGTAGTTCATCACAAACTGACTATAGGATTCTGGAAACAATTGCCGTATCATGTCAGTAGCCAACTCTTGGCTCAGGGGAAATCCCAGTCTCGTCAGGTTCTCCACATACCCAATCATCTTGAGCGTGTGAGGACCAACTGGATCTCCTTCTGTCATGACGCACTTGAACAACGCCCTGGAGACATCATATCTCTCTTACCGTGCTTGATCTTCATAAATGTTCTTGAGATGCTAAATCATCTCAATGACACCCATGTTCTCATGTTGTCTCTGCAACTCGTGGTTCATGGAGAACAACATCAAGCACTTTGCATCAATGGCATCATCAAAATTCTTCTTATAAGCATCCCTTTCTGCCTTTGGTGCGGTAGGAGCAGGTTCCTCTGGAATTGGAGTATACAGGACATAGAGCTTTCGCTCTTGAGTGAGAACAATTCTCAATGTCCTAAACCAGTCGTGGAAGTTAGTCCCATTCAGCTTGTCCTTTTCAAGGACCGATCACAACGAAAAGTGATTGTTGTTTGTTGTCATTTGTACTACAAAAGGAAATATATGCAATTTTAGTCCAAAACTTTATTTGATTGATTTGAAAGGTTGACGATATAATTAGGACTCTAATTAATTATCGCTCCCACTATTTTGTTCAAATTGATAGCCCTCACCATCAATTCAGAAGATTGCAGCGAACAATCATCTAGTGGGTCAAGATCCTGAAATCCTCTAAGTCATGAACCAGCTAGGGTTGTCACCCACAACTTAGATCTTCTAGGTAGGCAACTTTTGCCAATTGCATCATATGCAACTCTTGAAAGATGTCATATGCAACTCTTTGCCATGATCACCTCCATGCCTCAAGGTGCTAGATCCTATCTAGGTCACCTTGTTAAGTCTGACCCAAAGCCAACACGATGAATATGCACCCTACTAGGGTAGACCCACATATTCATCCTTCATGCTTCCACGAGATAGACGGTGCACCACGCTAGGGCGTGCCCACACTTAGCCGATCAAGCTTTTCACGTGTGCCGCATTTGGAAGGCATCTAAAACTTTAATATTTAATGAGGGATTTGGTTTTTATAGGTACATATACATATCCAATCACCACAATATATAGTACGTATCATATACATGCTATATCCCACAAAATTCATGCAAAACGATAAAAGCGATGATTATGGCCATCCTAATGTGATTCCTCGAGCCAAGAGGAATCACAATCATCTAGGTCTACATCATATGCAACCCGTACAAGATGAACTCTGTGCTATAGCCATCTGAGTTGATCAACTCATCGCATGAATGACTTGCTCACCTTGGCCAGTCGTCTGGGTGCCACCAGCCGATCAGTTGGCTCCTCCAACCGATCGGTTCGCCTGGTCATCGTGCATCTCCTCATGGCCACCACCCGATCGTCTCGCTCCTCAAACTGGTCATCTAGATCGCCAACCGATCGGTTCACTCCTTGAAACGGTCGTCTCAGATGTCGTCAGTTTGTCCGCCGTTCTTTGACATAACAAGAAATAAAATCTATCCTATTTACATTTGAATTGAGAAACCCCGAGTTACATTCGGGGGGAACAACAGTAGGAAAGAAAACTTGAGTTATCTCGAGTTACATCAAGAATAGGAGACAGGGAATCGGTGTGCAGACCGAGATGCAAGTAACCACGTACAACCAAGCACACATAAAGGGTTTATTGGCCATAACTACGCTATGCATCCACCACAAAACTCGTTTAAGGGCAACGCGTATCGAGTGCATTCATATTACATATCATATATGTATATTGAGATTTGTGGATTTAGGATTGGACATACATAAAGCCAATTTTATTCGCATCGTATGTAATAAATAAAGGCGACAAACCAAAATTGATCACATCGATAATCCTAAAGTATAGAGCAGTTGACCTGGCTCTGATACCACTGTTGGGTTTTATTTAGGGGATACAGAGAAGGCAGCAGAAACAAAAATTTTCTCCTCCCAAACCCAGAACAAAAAAATCATGTCAACATCTATACAATATGAAGGATGGTTTGTATAGGCGTACCTTGTCCCGATGCTTGCTCGGTGACTTTACCTCGCAGCTTGTGCGGTCTTCACCTCCGGTCTTGGACGGTGTCTGTGCAGCTCCTGGTCTCACCGGGACTTTCGGAATTGACAGTTGTCCTTCAAGCGGCAGAAGTCTCCTACCTCTGAAGTAGTTCGCACGGACCACCTGGAACTCCGATCTCTTTGTCCCATAAGGAATCGGAAGGAGTCACACCCTCTTGTCAGCGTACTAGTCACTGACACACTCTCCTGCCAGCAGTCGCTTTCTACAGTTGTCTTTCCCTTGTTGTGCCTCCCTTATCGGGTAGCACTTGCTCGGGCTCTCTCTCGGTTATCGAAACCAGAGAGAACGACAACTTTGCAGAGCAACTGGTGCACTGAGTTGTTCACCAGAGAAGCCCCCACTACCCCTATATATAGGAGGGTCATGGGATAGGGTTCTCTATCCCGAGCAATGCAATATTAAACAGGAGTAGAAGGGTTCGAGATTTTCCACAAAACAACCAAGTTGCGCCACCTGAACCGATCCTTTCAACCCTGAAATAATCGTTTGGTGACCTGAATCGATCGTTTGGGACACCTGAGCCGATCGGTTCATCACATGAGCCGGTCGATTCATGGTCCTGGTCCAACTCAAATTGACTTTCAAATTTGTCTCTGATTAATCAAATATTAATCCTTGTGCAAATCAAATTTGTACAAGTGAAACAAATTGTATTTGCAAAATCGACTTTCCAAACGATCTCCGTTGGTCACATGAGCTGACCGGTTCAACAATTGAGCTGATTGGTTCATTGATACATGAGCCGATCATCTCATCGGTTGAGCCGATCGGTTCACCAACCTAAGCCGATCGGTTCATCTCATGAGTCGATCGGTTGGAGTAGCAGACTGTGCAAATCAGTCAATCGCAGTTTCAACCAATCCGATACTCTAATCAATCGGTCCAACACCTTGAACAATATGATATTGAGCTATCAATTGATTGAGTGTTTAATTGAACTACTAAACTCCTTTAGTAATCAATATAAACATGGTTTGTGGATAAACTCCTCTTCCAGGTTAAATCCTATGTGTGTGACCATGCATGTCCATTTCACGTTGGTAGTGAAAGTCCATAACACTTATGACTTCACAAGCAAAGAGTGGTGCCTAGTCACACATCAGTGCTACCCAAGTGAAATAGAAAGTTGGTAAACAACTTTCAATCCTACAATCTGTGAATGGTGTTACAGTGAATGTATAATTCCTTTGTCACTGATATCCTGAATGAACTCAAGGCATGGAACAGTCATCCTGTCAGCGTTCATTCACTTTCTTGATCTCATAGTAGATTGGAGGAGATATGTATGACATCAATATCACATACTGATTCACACATGTATGTGCATGCCTATCTCAATCCTACTCATCAAGAGGCCATGGATATCAAACTCCCTCAGGAGGGACAAATCCCATATCTATCACTCACCCCTCAAAAGCCCCATGTGTCAAAGCCATCCAATCATCACCTTTATAACAACCCATGTTTCAAGACTACGTTTGATGATGTCAAAGTGTACCCAATGACATGTGTTGAGTGTAATGATTTCAAGTCAAAGAATCACATTCACCACCATCACTGTGAGAACTAACCGTGACTACCATGTCATGGTTCCATGTGTCAAACTCATGGTGGGTCTGTCCGGTAAACTTGTTCTCTAACAAGTACCTATGTGTTTGGTTTGATATCTCCATATCATGACTAATGAGATTATGTCATCAACCAACACCACAATCTAGTCTTGTGTGTCATTGTTGTCTATCTACCTTCCATAATGACATCCGACTAAGGACATAACAAGAATGTACAAACTCTTAGAATCCGTATGATCTCATCGTTTAGGTCCTTAACATGAAAGCATACGTCATTGCGTATTGTCATTCTCTAGACATTCAATCTGTTCTATCACTATCTCATATGACTAAACCAGAAAGAATTAGAAGTTTGCCTTTGATGTTCATCAAATCAATCTTAATGTATCCCACCAATCATCCCATGATTGGATCTCAGGGCATACATAGCAACAGACTCCCACTTGGACTGCGAGCCAATCACCCTTTGAATCGTATTCATAGTGATCTTCAAACACGTCCCACATGTTACTATGTTGTAGTGCTAACACAGTGAGTCATGGAAACACCTTGCCAAAGTCGGTATTAACTCCATTTCTCTCATCTCTTCGCTATACGTCACACGTATGAGATGGAGTTGCCGTAATATGCGATATAGTATTCCTTTACTAACCTTTAGTCACATTGCATGATCAAGCACTCCTAACTTGTCATCAATGTCTTGAATAACTATAAATTCATCTCATGAACTTCTAGATCCATATAGCATCCACTGATGTTCTCTAACACACAAATACTTGACATTTCCTTTTAAATAGCTTTATTGGAATGTTTCCAATTATCAACAATCATTCACTTTTATACATCCCGTATATATTTTGCGATTAATTTTATGTCATTTTTAGAAGTTCACATCAGTGTAACTCTTTACAATGAACCCTTCCTTATTTCCATAGAACTAATATTTCTCAAGTACTTATCAAGTTCTTATGGTATTCCAGTAACCCTTACAGGAACTAGACAGACATCCACTCGTCATGTCCCACATACGAGTTATCAGGATGAGCACATCATATTGTCATGTCCTACATACAAGATGATGAATGTATTTTATTCATGCCATGTCCATACATGCAAGATAATGGGATGATTACATACATAATAGATCCATATCTATTCTTAGTGTTCCCATTCTTCATAAGAATTGGACAATTGGCCTTGGGATATCAACTCCATGTAATATGGACATGTTTTCTCCCACTAAATCTATGTATACTGAACTCTTCAGTATAGATTGCCAATGTATGCTCTCTCTTTTCCAGGTCAAGAGGTTTTCAAGAACTATCTCTATAGATCTCTATTCCTATCTTATAGGAAAAGTCTCTATCTTCCTTATAGATAATTTACACTTTTAAATTTCCATTTTAGAACATTTCCATTTCACATCAACACGTGGAATGTGAATACACTCCCACTAAATCATAGATCTCTCCTTATCTTTGACACATTATTCAAACCCTTTGACTATATTATCAAAGTAAAGATCCAACTTTGAGTTTCTTGTACTTAATCAATCACATTGATTAGTCCATTGTAACTTATAGACTTTATTTGCATTAATGGATTCATAAACCTTATAGGTTGTGTCACGTATACATCCTTGTTTTATTCCTCATAGGAATGTGGTTTTAGTATCCGTTATGCCGAATGTCTTAGTCATTAAGTTACAATCAACAAGCATCATCCTTCTCAAATGTTATCCATGTGTCTTAATGCTTAAGACTTATTTGCACTTATGGATTTCATCCCAATGGGTGCTACCATCAAGGTCATACCTTATGGTTCACATGGAAGTCATTTAGGATGTAATGGCCATAAACCATAACTCAAAATCTGATTCCTCATATTCATCTAGATAGTTGATTCATCACATGACCAACTCATCTCATAGATAATTGAGGTGTATCTGTCAAGGAATTTGAGAACTCACAACACTTTGTGATTCTTAATATTCTTTATTAGTGTAGGATATTCTTTATTTAAGAAGAACTTAGTTATTTTATAATCATTCTCTAACTCCTTAGAGTATGATTCCTTTTGATTTAGACATCACCATGCCTTAATCATGAGTTCACTGTGATACACTATCATAATCACTCATAAGGATCTCAAACATTTGGTTCAAGTATTTTATTCATTGATCTCATCAAGAATTAACACTTTACCAAATTCGTACTTCATCTATGATATTCTTGAACACTTCAAGATATTCATATTGGTATTTCTCTAAACACCATTTGAATTACTAGCATTAACTCCAATAGGTATGTAAATACATCATATGTATTATACCTAATAGGATAATCATTCTCCCACTACTATTAGTGAAGATTGATTAATCATGTCTATGAGATTCATGTCTCTTACTGTTTCTTTAACCAAAAGGAGTCTAGACTTATCCATCATATGGAGACTAGAAATGAATTTCTCATGATTTATGCTAATTTGATTGTTTGAGTTATCAATAACGTTTAGGTATCACTTTATCTTATGCATACCAAGTATCACAAAATAAGCAAGGCATTGCCACAATGATTGAAACATCAACTTTATTAATTACTATCATTGTCATACAATATGCAAAAATAAAGTATTTCTATCTATTGGCAAATATGAAATAGCAGTTCATAACTCTATTACATGCCTTTAAGGCTGAAAATAAACTAAAGTACTCCTATCTATGGCGGCAACACTTGCCCCATTTATTGAGTGCTTTACATTTTATATCTTGGTATCATATACCTCAAAAATGTTACAAGTTTATTTCATGACACCTTCAGGTGGAGACGTCTGTCCCCTCCTTCTTCTTTAGTTCTTCCAGACAGAGTGGACAATTCCTTTTCCAATGTCCTGACTTTTGACAATGGTGGCAATTGCCTCTCTTGGTCACACCTCCTTTTGCCTTGAGAGCTGAAGACGCCTTGGGCTCCTAGCTAGCATCAGAATCCTTCTTAGCTTTTCCCTTGCCCTTGCGCTTGGACTTGCCTTTCTTGCTGTTGATCATCATCACAGACTTAGGCTTGTTCTTCTTCATCTGTGTCTCGGTTGTCCTCAACATGCCCAACAACTCTGTCAACGGCTTGTCAAAGTTGTTCATGTTGTAGTTCATCACAAACTGACTATAGGATTCTAGAAACGATTGCAGTATCACGTCAGTAGCCAACTCTTGGCTCAGGGGAAATCCCAGTCTCGTCAGGTTCTCCACATATCCAATCATCTTGAGCGTGTGAGGACCAACTGGATCTCCTTATGTCATGACGCACTTGAACAGTGCCCTAGAGACATCATATCTCTCTTGTCGTGCTTGATCTTCATACATGTTCTTGAGATGCTGAATCATCTCAATGACACCCATGTTCTCATGTTGTCTCTGCAACTCGTGGTTCATGGAGCACAACATCAAGCACTTTGCATCAATGGCATCATCAGAATGCTTCTTATAAGCATCCCTTTCTGCCTTTGGTGCGGTAGGAGCAGGTTCCTCTAGAATTGGAGTATCCAGGACATAGAGCTTTTGCTCTTGAGTGAGAACAATTCTCAATGTCCTAAACTAGTCGTGGAAGTTAGTCCCATTTAGCTTGTCCTTTTCAAGGACCGATCGCAATGAAAAGTGATTGTTGTTTGTTGTCATTTGTACTACAAAAGGAAATATATGCAATTTTAGTCCCAAACTTTATTTGATTGATTCAAAAGGTTGACGATATAATTAAGACTTTAATTAATTATTGCTCTCACTATTTTGTTCAAATTGATAGCCCTCACCATCAATTTGGAAGATTGCAGCGAACAACCATCTAGTGGGTCAAGATTCTGAAATCCTCTAAGTCATGAACCAGCTAGGGATGTCACCCACAACTTAGATCTTCCAGGTATGCAACTTTTGCCAATTGCATCATATGCAACTCTTAAAAGATGTCATATGCAACTCTTTGCCATGATCACCTCCATGCCTCAAGCTGCTAGGTCCTATCTAGGTCACCTTGTTAAGTCTGACCCAAAGCTAACACGATGAATATGCACCCTGCTAGGGTAGACCCACATATTCATCCTTCACGCTTCCACGAGATAGACGGTGCACCACGCTAGGGCGTGCCCAAACTTGGCCGATCAAGCTTTTCACGTGTGTCGCATTTGGAAGGCATCTAAAACTTTAATATTTAATGAGGGATTTGGTTTTTATAGGTACATATACATATCCAATCACCACAATATATAATATGTATCATATACATGCTATATCCCACAGAAAACATGTGAAATGATAAAAGCGATGATTATGGCCATCCTAATGTGATTCCTCGAGCCAAGAGGAATCACGGTCATCTATGCCTACATCATATGCAACTTGTACAAGATGAACTATGTGTTATAGCCATCCGAGTTGATCAACTCATCACATGAAGGACCTGCTCGCCTTGGCCGGTCGTTTGGGTGCCACCAGCCGATCGGTTGGCTCCTCCAATCGATCGGTTCGCTTGGTCGTCATGCATCTGCTCATGGCCACCACCCGATCATCTCGCTCCTTGAACTGGTCATCTGGATCGCCAACCGATCGGTTCACCCCTTGAACCGATCATCTCAGATGTCGTCAGGTTTTCCACCATTCTTTGACATAACATGAAATAAAATATATCTTATTTACATTTGAATTGGTAAACCCCGAGTTACATTCGGGGGGAGCAAAGGTAGGAAAGAAATCTCAAGTTATCTCGAGTTACATCAGGAATAGGAGATAGGGAATCAATGCGCAGACCGAGATGCAAGCAACCACATACAACCAAGCACACATAAAGGGTTTATTGGCCATAACCACACTATATATCCACCACAAAACTCGTTTAAGGGCGACACGTATCGAGTGCATTCATATTACATATCATATATGTATATTGGGATTTGTGGATTTAGGATTGGACATGCATAAATCAAATTTTATTCGCATCGTATGCAATAAATAAAGGTGACAAACCAAAATCGATCACATCGATAATCCTAAAGTATAGAGCAGTTGACCTGGCCCTAATACCACTGTTGGGTTTTATTTAGGGGAGACAGAGAAGGCAGCGGAAACAAAAATTTTATCCTCCCAAACCCAGAACAAAGGAATCACGTCAACGTATATACAATAGGAAGTATGGTTTGTAGAGGCGTACCTTGTCCCGAGACTTGCTCGGTGACTTTACCTCGCAGCTTGCACGGTCTTCACCTCCGGTCTTGGATGGTGTCTGTGCAGCTCCTGGTCTCACCGAGACTGTCAGGATTGACAGCTGTCCTCCAAGCGGCAGAAGTCTCCCGCCTTTGAAGTAGTCCACACAGACCACCTGGAACTCCGATTTCCTTGTCCCATAAGGAATCGGAAGGAGTCGCACCCTCCTATTGGCGTACTAGTCACCGACACACTCTCCTGCCAGCAGTCGCTTTCTGCAATTGTCTTTCCCTTCCTGTGCCTCCCTTATCGGGTAGCACTTGCTCGGGCTCTCTCTCGGTTACCAAAACCAAAGAGAACGACAACTTTGCATAGCAACTGGTGCACTGAGTTGTTCACTAGAGAAACCCCCACTACCTCTATATATATAGGAGGGTCATGGGACAGGGTTCTCTATCCCAGGTAATGCGGGATTAAATAGGAGTAGAAGGGTTCGAGATTTTCCACAAAACAACCAACTTGTGCCACCTGAACCGATCGACGATCGGTTCAGGTTGAAACGATCGGTTGAGGTCCCCAAATGATCGTTTCAACCTTGAAACGATCGTTTGGTGACCTCAACCGATCGTTTCAACCTGAATCGATCGTTTGGGACACCTGAGCCGATCTTTTCGTCACATGAGATGATCGGTTCGTGGTTCTGGTCCAACTCAAATTGACTTTCAAATTTGTCTCCGATTAATCAAATATTAATCCTTGTCCAAATTGAATTTGTACAAGTGAAACAAATTGTATTTGCAAAATTGACTTTCCAAACGATCTCCGTTGGTCACATGAGCCGACCGGTTCAACAATTGAGCTGATCGGTTCATTGATACATGAGCCGATCATCTCACTAGTTGAGTCGATCGGTTCACCAACCTGAGCCGATCAGTTCATCTCATGATCCGATCGGTTGGAGCAACAGACTGTGCAAATCAATCAATCACAGTTTCAATCAATCCGATACTCTAATCAATCAATCCAACACCTTGAACAACATGATATTGAGCTATCAATTGATTGAGTATTTAATTGAACTACTAAACTCCTTTAGTAATCAATCTAAACATGGTTTGTGGATAAACTCCTCTTCCAGGTTAAATCCTATGTGTGTAACCTTGCAGGTCCATTTCACGTTGGCAGTGAAAGTCCATAACACTTATGACTTCACAAGCAAAGAGTGGTGCCTAGTCACTTATGACCTTTATAACAACCAATGTTTCAGGACTGTGATTTGATGATGTCAAAGTGTACCCAATGACATGTATTGAGTGTAGTGATTTCTTGTCAAAGAATCATATTCACCACCATCACTGTGAGAACTGACTGTGACTACCATGTCATGGTTCCATGTGTCAAACTCACGGTGGGTCTGTTCGGTAAACTTGTTCTCTAACAAGTACCTATGTGTTTGGTTTGATATGTCCATATCATGACTAATGAGATTCTATCATCAACCAACACCACAATCTAGTTGTGTGTGTCATTGTTGTCTTTCTACCTTCCACAATGACATTTGACTAGGGACATAACAAAAATGTACAAACTCTTAGCGTCTGTATGATCTCATCGTTCAAGTCCTTAACCTGAAAGCATACATCATTGAGTACTATCATTCTCTAGACATTCAATCTATTCTATCACTATCTCATATGACTGAACCAGAAAGAATTGGAAGCTTGCCTTTAATGTTCATCAAATCAATCTTAATGTATCCCACCAATCATCCCATGATTGGCTCTCAGGACATACATACCAACAGAAGGGAGTGGTCACATCCTTCGGGGGAGAGTGGTCACATTCCCCAAAAATATTTTGTGAGGGGACTGGTCACATCCCTCTAGGGCTCATGTCCTCTATGGGTGGTTTGTACTCATGTAAACTACATTGTCATTTGTCCAAAAATACATCATGCTAATAGTTCACTTGGCAGTAGTGAGACATATAAACAACATTTGCAATATTGCATTGGGGAATAAAACCCATTAAGTAAATCAAATAATTGAGCCAACATAGTCCATAACAAGATTCAAATAATTCCAAATAGATGAGCCACAATGGAAACAGAAGCATCAAATAAATAGAGAGCCAGAGAAAATGCATTAGAAAGATATCAAGGTTAGCACATTAGTGATGTAGGGTTGGATGAAGCCCAACTGAAGAATAGGGTTATACATTGCACATTTACATTCACACATATTCATAGGGATCACATAAATAGGCTTCACATACCTTTATTTTTGGTTCATTACCATTACTTTCACCAATCAGATTGCAGCCAAATCCATATTGTCCTAGTTATAAACATTTTACATGTATTAGTAAATATAAAGCATAAAGTATATAAAAGATACCCATTAAAAATCTTACTAGAAAACCTTCATTTTAGGATTTAAAACCTAGCCCAAAACATCACTTAGGTTTCACTGATTAATAAAACATATCTTATTTTACAAATTGGAGTTAAAATGAATTAATTACATATATTAGAACATTTAATATGAATAAGATGGCATCTAAAGCAAACTTCGAAAAAGCATTGGAAAACATGACTCAAAAACTACAAATTTAGATTCTACATGGAAAATCCTTTCCAACGACTATTTATTTGCATTTTTCTGACAAGGTATTGGTTTAATATGAATTAAACCATTTCAGCCAATCAGAATTGAAAGAAATGCCACATAATAGGCGCGGGCCATAGAGACGGGATCCACACTGACTTGGGCCAATCATATTTGGACCGGTCAGTCGGTCCGCGCTCGCGTGGCACGGTCAACTGAGACTGAGCGAAGAGGTGAGATTACCAAAATGCCCATCTGATGCTGATAAAATTAATTGAAGTTGGAAGGCCAACAAGGTCAAATATGCATATCAAATCGCAGGCTAGAAAATAAAACAAGACATCAAAATGCCTAATTACCCATGTAGGATAAATAGTCATATTATCTAGGCATGATCATCTTGGCCATTCCATGACCAGGTATCTTCCTCGCTTCCATGGTGAGGAGGCAGCCTACCAGGAACCCATGCACGACCAGCTTGAGCCCGGGTGGTGTTCACGTCCGGGAAATAGGCCCATTGCCTTCGCTAGACCTCGGCGATGACGATGGAACAAGGAAGGCAGAGGCTCGGTGTAGGAAACCCTCGAAACGATGAAAAAAATCGAAGAATTGAGCAAGGAAAAACCACGATCAAACGCATTGAAAACAAAGGGAAAAGTCTCGGCTAAGGTAGTCGGTACCGTCACAGAGTCAAAGAGAGGTCAATGGAAAAGTCACCTTAGGCAGAGGTGCACAAAAAAAGGAAGGCGCCGACAACGTCCTTGCGGTGACCTACATGGTATGACGCTCGGGGGCATCGCGGGGCAAAACAATGATGGCAAAGTGGAAATCAGAGTTCATATGTGCTTACCACAACTCGGATTAGACGGAGGTGGCCGGTAGCACGAGCTGTCAACCGCCGTCGCCAGAGAAGAATGTGGAATAGGTCATGGTCTTTGAGGGGAGTTGAGGAGAAATTGGAGGAGGAGGGAGGAGGTGTGTGAGGTCTAAGGGTGGCCAAAGGCCCTTTATATAGGTGGGAGAGGGGCTGGTGTATCTTCTGTGTTGTGGTGGTGGAGAACGGAACAACTGCCCTATTGGGCGTTTTGCGCATACGGTGGGGGGAGGAGAGTAGTTATGGCTCGTTGGAACTGGTAGAGAGAGGTGGATCCAACGGAACGAAATGATGAAGGAGAGAGGGAGAACAGAGTCACTGATTGAATGACTGTGAGAGCGGCTATGTCTCGCGAAACGGCTGGAGGTTGAGGGTGACTCCAAAGCCGTTGGAGAACTTAAATGATTGAATATGGGCCGTTCGATGGCTCGGCGGGTGAGGGGGTCGCGTGACAGGCGAAAATAAACAGAAATCATAGTGTTACACATGAAATCAATGAAATTGGCATTAAATCATAGTTACACTATATTAATTTCTCATAAAATCGATTTGAAGGGTCAAACCTAGTCCAAATGGTCTCAAATTTTTAACCATAGGCAATAATTAATGTCTAGAACAATGTTATTTAATTATATTTCGTTTTTATGTACAATATGGCTCATAACTCATATATTGTCCATTAATGCATTATTAATGTACTAAAATGGGTGAATTAATACAAAACCTTTTTCTTAGCAATTCCCTCAATAAAATTTGAGACAGTTATATTAAGACCATTCAAGTATCATGTCCCACCACTTATTCTCAATTTTGATGCATTAATAACCATTTGGAGGAGAAAGAGAGAAATGTGTGTATATCCTTATTAATTAACTCACTTACACTTTAACTCTTATTTCTTATTCTAAAAAGATACAAAAGCTCCAATCATTATCCACTACTTATCTCTCATTAAATGCCATTTTGCATTATTAGTCCCCAATTATCCTATTAATTGGATTATTTGTGCAAACACCCCTTCATTATCATGAATGTGGGTAAATATAGATTTCATCCTCAATTATTCCTCAATTTCAACGTTGAGGCCAAGAAGGATACAAAAGGTAGGGAATTTTATGAAAAAGGTCCAAAAGGACATAAAGGAAATAAATAGCTTGAAAGTGGGTAAATTGCAAGAAGAACCCTGAAATTCAGTCTGTTACAATCACACTCTTCTTTTTTTACCCAAATATTTAAAAGCGATAGAGCAGTATACGATAATTGATGAAGGGTCTTTATATACAAGACTGATCAAAGATGGAATTAGAAATCCCACATGGGTAAATGAAAATTCTATACATATCTTGTGTAAGTGGCTGTAAAACATATATTATGTATGCATTAATATATAAGAAACTAGATCACCATATATAAAACAAGGTATATAGATATATAAATAAGATCTCACCATGCCCATAACTCTATCATAGATGTATTCAACCAATCATACCTAAACAACTCTAAAATATCTTGTATAAATATAATGTTATCGTATGATTGGCCTACAACATCCTCTAGAATATAAACATTTATAGGACAATGTTTGTTATATTCGCCTATACATATTGACATACCCCTACAATTAGGACCTATCGAGGTGTATAGGTCCTTTGGAAGCTGACTAAGTACTACAGGAGGAGGTGGAGACAGAGCTTTAGCGAGTTGCTTCCTTTTCTCCTGTATATATAATTTCATATCAATTGACTTGTATATACACGCTAATAAATTAGCGTAATGTAAATTTACCATACAAGATCATTATATACGACATCTATTTCGGGCCACAATATCACTCTACCTTATGCTTCACCAAGTGTGTCAACAACTGGGTGGCATATGGCAATGGATGCTACCTCCAATGAGGGAACACAAACCTCGGGCTTACACAAACCGCACCATCGGGTACTGGAGTGCCATGAATCGTGTGTCCTGGAAGCCTCATCCTCTGCAATGATGAATTCTTTGAATCTTAGACGGCATGACCTCAAACCCTACAAATTTACATAGAGTATGTTATATACATATATACATAAGCATATAATCTTGAAAAGACTATGTCATAAAAATACTTACAACGGACGTGCTAGGTGGTGGGCCTACATGATTACTCCCAACCACCTCTACCGTAGGGGAAGAGAGGCACGACATATGTACTATCTGAGTGGCAGCCTCAGATGCCTGCCACTTGCTCATTACTTCATGGAGTCTCTTATCAAGTGCTTCCTTGACTCTCCTATCAATTAAATCATCTACCTATACATGGACAAAAGAAACACTAGCTTTTGATTATTGAATTTCCTTTATAATAACATTCTAAAAAAAGAATAGGTTACCTCAGCTTTTGAAAATCCTGCTTTTGGGACATGTTTGCGATGTAATGGCCCAAAGAATGCTTTTATGCCCACACCAGTGCCTACAGCCCTAACACATCCAGGATGCTCTGGGTTGCCAAGAGAAACTATCAATTCATCCTTTGTGCCCTTAGGGATAAACTTGCCTTGATTCCTCTACTGGCGAACCTCCCGCTAATCACCATCAATAGAAATTGGTAAGTAAACATAACAATCATCATCATCGATTGCTCTAAGAGTTGAATTTTACCATTTTTGTAGCTGCCTCAACAATTGTGGGATTGGTTATATCTCCTTTCTTATTTTGCCTCCAAGCTATCCACACAACATGGTGAGGCAAAGGTGCGGAAGTAACAGTAGAGGACTCACCAGTCTCCTGAGTAGCAGCAGACTCAGTAGCAGCAACAACCAATAGTTTTTGGCGAAGGCCTGCATAGCCACTTGGACCCATCGTGTGGTCATGCACATTCCGTGCATGCCTTTCTCTTTGAGCATTGTTGATAGCCTCGTTAGTAAGCACATTGAATTGGTTAGTAACACTAAAGGTCAATCATGAATAGGTGAATTCATAAGAATGTATATTAATTAAATTGGGAGTGACGCATGATACCTTGAATTCATTTGTATTTCTCTTGGCAACAAATGCCTCCCAGGCATTTGGGTCCAGGTAGTTCCATTGCTCAGTGGCTGACTTCTTCCTATTCTCAGCATCTCGTATATATAGTTGGGTGATATTTGTCCTATAGTTCCTTAAGACCCTCCCCCAATGCTGCACACCTTTTTTCGATGTAGGCTTTCATCCAATTCAAATATACTCTGCAAAATTTCACATATTTAATAGACTAGTATCTTAAAAACTAGTATTTTGTAAAATAGAATTGTAAATGATAATAACTCACACATAGTTCTTTCCATACTAAGTATTTCTTCCCTTTAGGAACTTTATGACAAGAATATTCTAAATTAGGACTACAATGGCTACGAGTAAGAACCCCAAGATATGAAATAAACAAGTTGTGGTTCACTCCAACTCGATTTCCTGCATGATCAAAATCCACAACCAATTTTAGTCCATTTCCCCTTTGTTGTAGTAACTTGTTCATCATAGTGATGCCCCTCGCTTTTTCAAATTTTTTTGCTGCTCATCAAGTGCCATAAGGTCTTCAGGGGGTACATCCTCAACCTACAATTTGACAAAAAAAACACTTATAGGATATAACTTATAGATGGACATATATATAGAAATATAGGATATATTTTAAAACTTGCATTGTGAGGCGGAGCCTCATTGATATCTGCACCCTTACGGTAATCATCATGACGATCATCATACTCATGGTCAGCCATCTGAAAGTTTCATTAAAAAAGCATACATTTAACATTTAACATAACTAGAAGATAATATAACATTGTAAATTTCACATCGATGTAACATTCAAAAAAATAAAAAATATACAAAATAAAAACATGCCTCTAATATTGCGATCTTTTATCAATTAACATTCTTTCAGTGTGATCTCCATGCACATATAAGTCATCGTTAGCTTTAATATTTGGTGTTGGCAACCCAATTGAGAATGGACTCGAGTCATCATACTTATCATAGTAATCTTCTTCATCTATAGGATCTTCAATGAATAGTCTTTTACCATGAAGAACAACTGACCATTTTCATTTGCATGATCATCGATATAAAATACTTATTTCGCCTGTGATGACAATATGAATGGTTCACCCTTCTAACCAATCTTTTCAATTTTAATCAATGTGAAACCCAATTCATCCACTATAACTCCTTTGGTGTTATCAACCCAATTACATTAAAAGAGCAGAATTCTGAAATCTACATATTCAAACTCCCATATATCTTCAATGACATCGTAATATGACATTTTAGCTTTACGTGGACTCTTATCCTTTGCACTGGCAAAAAACAATGAAGATGCTTCAAGGGTGACCCCACTGTTTTGGACAATGCTCTTATCATCTTGACGCTTTGTGTAATATGAGAAACCATTTATGTCAAACTCTTCATAATACATAACATTCATTTTTGGTTTAAAGGTGAGGCATTTGATATTTTCAGCAACATTATTTGGTGTTTGAGATAGTTGATGTAAGACTTTATCTTCAAACCACTTAATAAATGTCTTGTTATGCTCTCTAGCAAGCCAAATTGAATTGGCTCGAGGATATTATTTCTTGATGAAATTGGTATGTTCCATGATATAAACACTCACTCTGTCGATGTTATGTAAAATATACAAGTGGGCTTGTTCCAACAGCTCACGACTGATTACTTTCATCTGTGATCCTAAAATCTCTTTTCCAGAATACTCCTCAATATTCTTGTCATTTACAGTAGCGTCATTACCACGCAGAAAGTCATTGTAAAAATCCATAACCTCTCTTGCCACATAACCCTCAATAATACTCTCTTCAGGCCGATAACGGTTTCGAACATCACCTTTAAAAATGTTCATGTATCATTCAAAAGGATACATCCAATGCAAGAAAATTGGTCCCAACATTTTTACTTCCCTAGTCAAGTGGACAACAAGATGTACCATGATATCAAAGAACGAAGGAGGAAAATACATCTCAAGTTGACATAGGGTAACAACTATTTCTCTTTTCAACTTATCGAGAGTCTCAGGATCAATAATTTTGCTGCATAGAGTTTTGAAGAAGAAACAAAGTCTGGCAATTGCAAAGCTTACATGCTTCAGCAGTATAGATCGAATTGCCATGGGTAATATTTGTTGCATTAGAGTGTGACAATCATGAGATTTAAGACCTATCAGCTTCAGATCTTTCATTGATACCAATCTACGAATGTTGGATGAGTAACCATGTGGCACCTTAACATTAACCAAATCTCACAAAAAGCTTTCTTCTCCTTTCTAGACAACGTTTAACAAGCAGGAGGTAAATATATTCTCCGATCACTACTAACTACTTTTGTTAATTTTGTCCTTATTTCCATTTCATGTAGGTCCATTCTGGATTCAATCCCATCTTTAGTCTCACTTGGTATATTCAACAGAGTGCCAATGACGCTATCAAATATTTTTCTCAACAAGCATGACATCGATACAATGCCTGACTGCTAAAGAACTCCAATAAGGAAGATCCCAAAATATTGACTTCTTCTTTAATAAATATTTGTCACTCTGTGTTGCCATAGTAAATTGTGATCTCTTACCAAATTCATTGATAAAGTCTTTTACTCTTTCATAAACAACCTCCCATGGTATAGGTTTAGGTGAACTCCATTCCTCATTCCATCCATTGAACGCTTTGCACAACCTTCAATACAGATGGAATTTTGGAAGAAACCTTCCATGACCAAGATATACAGTCTTGCCGCCATGTTTTAGTCGTATTGAATCAGTGTTCTCTTTACATACAAGACACGCTTTAGATCCTTTGACACTGTATCCAGACAAATTCTCATATGCTGGAAAGTCATTAATAGTGCAAAACAACATAGCATGCAAATGAAATGTCTCTCTACGTGAAGCATCATAGGTCATCACACATTCACCCCAGAGTTTCTTTAAGTCATCAATTAGATGTTCAAGATAAACGTCAATATCATTTCCAGGTTGTTTAGGGCCCGATATCAACAATGACAGCATAACATACTTATTTTTCATACACAACCAAGGAGGAGGATTGTATATCACAAGCATAACAGGTCAAGTGCTATGTTGGCTGCTCAATGTCCTGTACGGATTCATCCCATCAGTACAAAGCCCAAGTCTTAGATTCCTGACTTCTTCACCAAATTTAAGGTATAATAAATCAATCTTCCACTGTGGAGAATCAGACGCATGTCGTAGGATCCCATCATTATTTTTTGTAACCTCTGCGTGCCACCTTAAATTCTTCACATCTATCGAATTGGAAAACAAGCATTGAAATTATGGTATTATAGGTGGATAACACATCACCTTGGCAGGAGAACCAGGTTTGGACTTTCCTGAAGTCATCATTTTATACCTTGACGCACCACATTTTGGACAATCTTCCAAATCCACATAGTCCTTTTGAAATAATACACAAACATTCGGGCATGCGTGTATCTTCTTGGCCTCCATTCCCATTGGGCACAACAATTTCTTTAACTCGTATGTTGAGATTGACAGCTCGTTTCCTCCAGGAAGAATTTCTTTCAACAAAGACAACAATGACGTGAAGCTTTTGTCGCTCCATCTATTGTTAGCCTTCATCTTATACAATCTCAACACAGCGCTAAGCTTCATAAACTTAGTACAACCTATGTATAACAGTCTCTCAGCATCATGCACAATGCTCCTAAATATGGGAGGTGGATCGGTATGTTCTACCCCACAACTATCCAGCATCTCATCAACGATGTCTTCTGGAACTGGTTCATTCACATCTATGTCATCGGAGGCAATTTCTTCTTCCACACAAGCACTGCTATCAACATCTACTAATTTCAAGTTTGAAATCTCTCCATGCTAGTACCATTCTTTATAGCCTTGTACAATCCCGTTTCACATGACATGACTTTTGATTTCATCACAAGTGCTGACTTTCAAGTTGTTATCGTAATGCCTCCATGGACAGTAAAACCTATCTCCAAGTTGTTTCCTATGTTCCTCCGCAAATCTAATAAACTAATCAAGACTAGAAATAAACTCTGGGGTGCAGTGATTTGGAATGGACATTCATGATCTATCCATTCTATGATCAAAGAGAAAACACATATATATTAGGGTTTAGGGATTACATATTAAGTTAAGGGTTTAGCGTTAAAAGATTAGGGTTTAGGATTAAAAGATTTAAAGATTAGGGTTTAGGGTTAAAAGATTAGATTCCATGGTCTTATATATATATATATATAAATGTATACCACCTATCCCATTTGTGAACACCAAATTTCACTAGTAAGTGTATAGTGTGTATTAGGTTTTCAAGAAAATTTTGGCAGCATTTCCCCGCTATTCTCCAAGTATACCGATGTCCATGGGCAAATTCCCACCAATATATGTACTTAGAGAACAAACGGGGAAGTGCTGACGAAACATCATGAAAACTAAATATACATTATAAACTTACATCCTAAGTGAGATTAAGTGTTCAAGAATAGTCCCAAACCGGAGACTATCTAAGATTTACTCCTAATGAGTAAATCTCAGACGGGTTTCTAGGCCAACAATGTACATGTATGTTTTCATTCCTATACCAACGATCCTAGTTTCGTCGTTCATATCCTAGGTTGATTTACAATAGCAACATCTTGTACTCTTAATCATATACCCTAGTCTAGGTACCATATTATATAACATTGATTTCAACATCTCCAATGTGCATGCATGTTCATCATCAAGATAATCATCACATACAAATGTAGGTATCCTATCATTCATAACTGAAAAATATAGTTAATACAAGATTAGGGTGAATTGTGTACAAGATTAGGTCTCAAATATAGCAACATGCACATTAAGTCACATTTCATTTTGATTAGTTAATCAAGAGAGAAAGAAAACATTATCATCATCAATCTACATCATACAATATGAATTCATGTTAGTTGGATGTGTCACCTATATGTAGGTACTCTATCATTTGATATTAAAATTTATAAACTAGCTCATTCCTTATCATCATCAATCTACATCATATAATATGGATTCATTTAGAGGTTAGGGTGACACATCACTACAAAATTAGAGAACAAACATTAGGGTTTTAGAGATCTAACTGAGGATATTTAGATGGCGGCTGCTGGAGGCGGTGGCTAGGGGATGGAGGAAAAGAGGGAGGACAAGGACCGACAGTGGAGGAGGCAAAGCGGATGGAGGTGGTCGACAGAGCGTGATGGTAGAGGAGCAAGCAGAGCGGCACCAACAGCCAATTGAGCAGTAGCTGGAGCTAGGAAGCGGCGGCTCCAGTGGCCAACTGAGCAATAGCTGGAGCTAGGCAGCGGCGGCGGATCCAACGTCTTCCAAAGCTCCGAAGTCCTCTCAAGTGAGTAAAGGGAGCAACGACGGTGGGGACGATTGGCGGATGAGCAGCGGCCGGCGAGCAATGAAGCGAAGGCTGGTATGGAAAATCGCCATAGACCTAGCTCAGCCGAGAATGCAACGGAGAAGGGGAAGAGGTTGGTTCATGTGGGTGAAATAAAGTTAACTATAGGCATCAATTATTATAAAAAATTCGACGCTTAACACGAATAGGTGTCGTTCACACATGAAACTCGACACCCATATACAACTATAAACAAAAAAATTTGCACCTGGTTAGGGTGTTTATCATCGATTTCTAGATACAACAATTGATGTCTATCCACATAACCTGACAAAAAAATGTTCTTGAGTTACAATCATAGTTATCGGTTGCCAACCAAAAATTGACGCCGAATAGGTATATTGGGGGGTTATTTTCGCGGCGGCAACGAGTGAACACACATCCTCGTTGGTTCTTTGGTAAAAACTGATGACATATGAGGGGATAAATTTTGCCTCATGAAGGATGTTTAGTCATCGGTTCCTTTTCAAAATCTGATGACTACTTAGGGATAAAAAAATTTACTGGGGCTTGGTGCGCAACAGACGTCGTCGGTTTTGGAGGCAAAATTTTTTCCCCTGGAAAATTATATTTTGCGGGTGATTTTGGATGTCGGTTTTTATGTCAACAAACCAAAGTTAAAGGAAAAGAGATACCTGTGTTTTTTATAAATCGGTCGGCCTTTACATATAGGTGACAGTTGTCATTTTTAGCCGACGTCATAGTATAGTGGTGTCGGTTTTTCAGCTTTAATAGACACCATCTAATGTGACGTTATATGTCATTTATGTACTAGTGATTAGGGTGGTACGGCTCAAATTCTCAGGGTAGTAATAAAAGATGTAATATAATCATGCAGGATATCTACTTAGGGTTAAACACGCTTCACATTAGATGTTTACCCTTACATTGTTTCTTATACTGCTCAATTATTATATAATGTAGTAAGAGAAATCAATTGTTATATACTTTCTTCATATTCCTTTGTATCATGATGTTATGCCTATCCATTATTAGCTACTTAACCTGCTTAACCCGTGTAATCAATTTAAATACTTCATTTATCTGAATTTTCTCATCTTGTTTAATAGTAATATATCTATAGTAACTATAATCGTTCCCTAAGAGTTATATCTCGCGTTGGGACATGGTTCTCACTCTTGTGGGTCACCACATATTTTTAGGTGGTCATTAGCGACATAGACAAGTTTGAATTGTTGAGGAGGAGCAACTTGGAGATCAGTAGTTGCTGAAGGTTGGCTAGTTGTAGAGTCCTATAGTTGTCCATGTACTCTCAGGTCCAGGCAGGGGATGTTTTTTGGATGATATATGTAACGACTCAAGCTTTTGGTATATGTTGATGTTGTATATGGCATGTAAATATGGAACACAACTTTTGTATGCATGTTGTGGCCTCAACCACTGGACAGAGATGTAAATACTTGATATGGTATATGTTGCTATGAAAATTTTATGGACCTTTATGTAAATGTTTCTTTTTTTGCTATTAATGTTTAAATCCGTTTTAATTTACCATGTTTTCTGGTAATCTAGATGTTTAGTAGTTGTTCACGAGTGTTGTTTTGAGTAATCTCATTTGGTGTGGCGTTGGGCATAATATATACCATCAAGAAATGAAACTCTTATTTAGTATGTTTTAAACTTGTTTATAATCCATGTATATCACTTATCTAGGAGTAGTAACTTTGGTATGTTAGGATAATAATGTGTGAAAGTGTAGAATGTATCTATGCCTTGTTGTGGGGGTGTCAACCTTACAACATGATGGTGAGTATCCTTCACAAAGTGTAAGGTTCTTTCCATGCTTTAAAAGGACTTATGAGGATCAATGGTAGATTTGACAATTCTTCATTGATTTCATAAGGGAATGGTTGGATATGCATGTTCATTCCAACCAACTTTAGGATTATAGCATAGAAGACAAGGTTACATATGGTATAACAAAACACATGCATGCAAATTTTTTACAAACCTGATGAAGGATTTCTCAAATGATCAATAGTATTCACCAAACAAGAACGCCAAGTAGTGTAATGATAACATATAAACTGATTAATGTCATTATCTATGTTAGATACATATCTTACAGTCTTTGTGTTACTTCCTGAGAAATAACCAACACGGTTTAAATCATGAATTGAGGGAGAGATTGTTACTCAAGTCATAAAACCTAATTTGATTTCAAACGTATGGATTTTTTTTACTTGAAAAGCATCTCTATTTGTATAGCCTTTCTAGATTCCAGATTTCAACCTTTGGTGTTACTAGACAAAAAGGTTTTAATGTGAAGTGTACAACCATAGCCCCATGCATGACATTATTAGCAATGGCATCAACTACTAGTCTAAAGTTTCTCAAAAGAAAAACCATATTAGAAGAACAAAAGTAGGGTTTTTTAATTTGTAGATACTTTGTTGTGAGGCCTGAATCCTAGATGTTATTCATTTTCATCTGTGCATAAGGAAACAACTTGTATAGAGGATTCAGAGAAGACCAAGAAGTTATTGACGTGCATCATGGAACAAATTACTTCAACTTGGGTGAGAGCCTGAGTTTCATATTTTAAGGGCACACATGTTTTAGACTACTAGTATCTCTAGACATCAAGAAATGAAGTCACTCACTCTATAAAAATAAGTCCCATTCATGTCTTGACTATGTTTATTGTGGAGAGAACCAATATGATCAAGGTGTCACTACCACAAATCCATGACCGCCCGATCCAACATACTACCCTGCAATTATCATGTAATGTCAATTATTTCTTTGCCATTGTAGACACTTCCTTTAATTGTAAAAATGGGGTTTTTGCTTTGGGAATATATATTATTGATACTAATGGGGATTTGGTGCAAGGTTCGGGAACTGTGGCCCATTAATCAAATTATTACTGGTGTACTTGATAATGAAAGATCTCCAGGCCTCCTCATGTATCTAGAATAATATACCAACATTCCAAGTTTCTTTCAAAACTTTGCATTATGTTGGAAATCATGTAGGAACTGGAAAGTTGTTTCTTTAACATTGTTGCATTGAGGGCAAATGGTCAGTATATCCATGTGTCTCCTTGCCTTTTCAACATTTCCAGTAGATGTTTATGTGACAAGAGCCATAAGAACATCTAGATTCTCTATGGGAGTTTGAGCTTCTGTAGGTGACATTCTCCATTGCAATGCACTTCCTCATCTTTATACAACCATCAATATGTTGAGGGAGATGTAAACTTGTCATCATTTTCAAAATTCCAAGCTCACTTATCAATACCCGATCAAGGTAAAGGAGTAGAATACAAGCATTTTGACCCCAAATGGAGGGTAGTAGGTGGTGTTTGATAAATTCATAGTCCCACTTGCCAGTTATAGTGGCCATTGAGGCTAAATACACATCGTCAAACCCCTAGGGGTGACATTGCTAGAGTCGAGCATCATATAAGTAGATTCAACAAAATAGTTATTAGTCCATACATTGGTGTTATGGTCTTCGTTGATGATGAGATGGCTATGTTTCTTATATACGGAAGAAATTTCTCAATGAAGCCCCATGACGAGGAGAATGGTCCAAATTTGAGTGTATCTTATTGTAATATTTGACTTGCATGGCCTAAACCCATGGAATATATGGATTACTGAGTAATATCTAGACATTCTTCAGTATTAAGGTGGAGTTTTGGTCTTGCATCTCTGATTCTCATACCTCCAATGTCTTTGTCAGATGAAATTTCCCTTCATGAAACGAGGGAGATTTTCTTACTATCTCTACCTTCATACCATAAAAAAACTCCTTACATGTATGTTTGTGTCATCACTCACAGATGGTGGTAGAAAGATATATGATACTATATAAGAATGGATCGTCTTCAACATGCCTTTTTCTAAGGTGACCCTCCCAACAAGGAATAGGTGTCTAACAGACAATATGTTCACCTTTTTTAGTAGATTCTAGCACATTAGTATGTGTTTTTCTATTAAACTTTATTGTAGTGATCAAGGTCATTAGTGGAAGGAGTTCCCCACATCTACTAATCTGCCTCTTATCGACATTATTTGTGTTAGATAAGAAGAAGCAGTGGGACTTCTCTGTCGACTCATCCAGAATAGGTTTCTTGGAAACAACACAGATTCCTTAAGAATGTGCTTTATAATAATATCATGTGAGCAAGAAGCTTCCGCAAGAAGGACTATGCCATCTGTGAAGAACACGTGTAAGGGGGGATCATGCTTAGAAAGAAGCACATGTTTCCACATACATTCCATGACACAATTGGTAATATATTGGCTAAGGCGCTCCACATAAAGCATAAAACATAAGGGCTAATTTGGTTACTCTACTTTACAACCTAGCTAGATTTAAATGAGGAAAGAGGGTCACCGTCCCATAGAATAGAATATGATCCTCAAGTGATAATTTGCATTATGAGGTTGATTATTTTTTGCTGAAAGACTAACTTCACTAAGGTGTTGTGTATACAACTCCAGGTCATCCTATCAAAGGCCTTGGACAGGTCAAGCTTTAATGCACGCAATCCACTTCTCCCTTACTTTATTGAATATCATCAAATGATAGAATATTGGAATAAGATTATGTTATTAATCATCTTGCATCTTGGGATAAATCTTGATTGGGCCAGGGATATCAAGTCATTTATATAGAGTTTGATTCTTCCAACAATGACTTTTGATATAATTTTGAAGCATTGGTTGTTAAGGGAAATGGGACAAAGATCATTATAGGTTTCCAAATTCCAATATCCCTGATTTAGAGATGAGGACCATGTAGGGGCTTGCAAGTTCATGATAATGGTATTAATCACTAATGCTTCACAAATAGTTTGTACTTTCAAGGTACCAACATTCCCCCAGTGTGCTTGTAAGACTCATTGTGAATGCCATTCGCACGTGGGGCTTTGAGTGGTTTCCTATGGAAATGAACTCACTTTAGTTTATCTATAGAGGGAATGAAGGTGAGTAGAGAGATCTCGATGTTGTTAAGGTCAGGAAACATCCCTTGTACTACAAGGAGAAGTTTCTAACTAGTTATGATGATATAGTTGTTTGAAGAGATCCCATGTGTGTTCTTTTAAAAGGTTGATGTAATGACCCGTTTTCAAATTAGTCATCTAATTAGGGTTTACTTGGATGATTGTATGCTTAATTAAGTTGATCATTGTTTAAAGCTTGATTAGTTATGGTAGTTAAATTTTCATGTATTAAATATAATGAGAAGTTTTAATCATACTTTGATACACCTAATTAGGTTTAACATTTCAGAAACCCTAATCGATCCAAATTAGGGTTTTGGTGATATATGAATACATAATTTGATAAGTATAGTGTCTCACTAAATGATTTTTAGTATTTTATGTGTAACTATGGTTTAATTCAAATTTGTATATGATTTGTATATATAAAATGTGAACAACATTGAAAAATATTAGAATTTTTTAAGAATGTTATGACCTGTTTATAGGTTGAGTTTCAAACTCGACTAATCATATTTTCATATTAATATAGTAGTGTGGTAATTGAATTTTATCTTTTTATTGGTATATCCAATTGATCTAAAATTTCAAATGTACTTGAAAAGAATAATTATAGATACCCTGTTAAATTGGTGTAATTTTTAGATGATTTTTGATCTCTAAATAGAGGGGTTTCGGTCGAGTTCTGTGAAGGACAAACTCGACCGACCATGCTGCTAACTGCAATATAGTAGTGTAGTATTTGATTTTTATTTATTTATTGGTAATTCCAAATGATCTAAAATTTTTAATTTGTCTTATAAACTCAATTTCAGACATTGTATTAAATGTTCATAATTTTTGGATGAGGTTTGAGTTCTGAAACATGTGGTTTCGGTCGAGTTTATAACTCAGCCGACCAACCAATTTGAGCAAAATAAAAATACATTGAGGGGCTTGTTTGCAAATGTTCTAAGCACCTCAATTCATCTATATCACTAAACTAACACACAAGGAGCTCTCATAACTCGTCCTTCCTGTCAAAGAAACAAAATTCTTGAGAGAGAGGAGAGCTAGGGTTTTGAGTAGAGAAAGTGGAGGAGATGATGACCTAGGGTTTCTCTATCCAAGATATGATGAAATCAAGTAAGTTTAGCTTCTTTGCATAGTATTTCATGGTGAATCTTCTCTCACATGTAAATATTCTGTACCTCCATTGATTTGATTTGAAATCACATCAAATGTCCCCCTTTTCTCACTCTTTCTCCTCTAATCCCCATTTCTAGGGTTTCCGGGTTGAGAGGAGAAAGAATTGGATTCTTTTGCGAGAGTTTGATTGGGTTTCCAAAAATTCAGAGGTTGAGATACGAATTTAAGGTGCTTGGAACCTAAGGTGAGTGTTTTTATCCCTGTGAAAATTTGTATTCATGTTGAAAGCCTAATTCAATCCGGCTAAAACAATCAGAAACCTTATTTGTATATGTATGTGATTGGATTTGATTTGGGAAAGATATTGGGGAATCCAATTTTACTGATTTTGATTATTTCTCATTGATTGAAACTTGATTAGTTCCTATTATATTGATTTAGGATGCATGGGTATTCTTATGGGTATATGACTATGGTATTTCATGTGAAATTTTTCCTAAAAACCAGCCCAATGGCCGATATGCTTGGAATTGAATTGACATGCATAAAGTCATATTTGAATTGTATTGGATTGTATTATACAAGTGTATTGTTGAATGTTAATGGATTTGAATGACCACATATCCTGATTAGGATTTGTGTTGAGGAAGTGGATCAAATGAGTCAATTAATCAATGTATACTTATGATTGATGAATGAAATGTGTGAGAATGGAAACTAGGGTTTCCATGTTTGTGAATAACCCTAATGAACCCTTGGGTCATGATTAGATTACTGAATGATATGATTATTATGATATGCTGAACTAAGGAATGACTTCTTGAAAACCCTAAAAGTTTATTATTAAGAATATTATGAGTGATAAAGCTAGAACTTGTATATGATGTTGTAAATGTGATCAAATGCTGAAGTTGAAGGTATTAATACTTCAATTGAATATGATGAGTCTTACTAATATCACCTAAGTCCAATGTATTTTTTTAGTATAATAAAGAATGATCATTGTTGATTATGGGAATGACATTAGTAGTCAACGTCAAGGTACACTTATCTGAATATAAGAGACAATATGAACAAGATGTACTTAATTGTGATTACAAGATAAAGATGAAACTAATGAAGATAGTATGAAGTAGTATTTTACCTTTTATTTTAATTACATGTGGATTAACCCAAATTAAATGAAATATAATAAGAATTGTACTTTGATAAATGTTATGTAGAAGAGAAGAATTGTATGTAAAGTGAATCAAGAAAGATTGGTCTAGATAATGTAATGAACATGAAATGAAAGAAGTTGAGACTACTGAGTATAAAATGATGGAAAAAGATAGGAATTAGTAGATGATTCTTAGAATGTAACTCTTACCCCAAATGATGAGTTTGATGATGCTAATGAATGACAATCTCAAATGGGTGATTCAGAGATGTACATAACCGTACTTGAATTCAACTAAATGATGAAACTCAAGTATTTGAATTGACTTACAGGAATGTGTTTTTGTATTGTGATTGTTTGATAGAATACTTGTATTATGAGAATGAACTATTTGATGGAACTCAAATGATAATCAACATGTGTTGACTAGTAACCCCATATGAAGAATGTGAAATAAAAGAAGAAGAGAACTAGGTCTGTTATGCATGTATATGCATGAAATTTATTTACATCTATTGAGATTAGATGGAACAAGCATATGTTGTATGATAAATCTATTCTGAGTATGAAGAATGATACATGATGTGTATATGCTTTTACTATTGCTAGTTCTAATGCCTCTACTAATATTTGTTAAGAACTGTGGTATACAATGATCTGATGAGGAATATGTTGAAATGGAATTTAATATGCACTCCTTACATTGAGAAACCCTGATAAGGGTAAATGTTGCATAATGAGATTATGTGTAGGGCTGAAAGCCCACTGATGATGATAAAACCCTGATGGGGTAAATGATGGACAATAAGATTATGTCTTGGGATGAAGGCCCACTATTGATGATTGCTATGAGTTGATGTAGAAGATAGAAATAATCATATTTGTTGCAATCTATAGACTTATTGTGCTTCTTGCTTTGATCATTGCCCTTATTGATAAACTTAATCTGTTTCATGTTATTATAGTTACGTGAGAATACACAAATATGATATATGATGTTTTGAATTCTTGTAAGATGAGTAAAAGAGATGAATAACAAGTGAAATGATGAAACATCTAGTTAGGTGCCCTGAACACCGTGAGTTTCCCCCGAGGACCACACTGGGGAAACAAAATAGATCTCCTTGTAGTAATCAATGAATTATGAGAAGGATTTCCGAAGTGTGGATCGAGACCTTAAAGGTTAGACCACCAGGATTTAGGAGTGAGTCATCTGGAGTGGCTCTGGCCCTAAATCCTTGCTGTGAAAGTCTATGTCTAGATGGAATAGACTCTATTGAAATGAAATATGTGAAATGTGAAATGAAAAATATGTGAAATACTGTGATATGTGATATATTGTTTTGCTCGTTCCTATCTCGTGTACCCGAGATGAGGACGTGAGCCTCTTTAGGCAACCTTGAGGTGGCCAAGGTCTGTTGTTGATATCTTAGGGTGGCTGACTAAACCCTAAGATAGTGACGGTGAGTCGTTGACATGAGAATCAGGCGTGGCGACTTCTACTTGGTGAGGTACAAGCCAAGTAGTTTCAGGGCAAATGAATAAAAGATGATAAGCCGTGTAGAACATGATTTGAATGGTTGTTACATTCTTTGTACTACTACTTGATGATTTGTTATTGTTGATTATGCTTCTTGTTGAGGAAAGTAATCATGTTGATATGGATATTTTCTATTTCATATTATGATATGTCATGCTGAAAAGTTATAAATGATGGGATTTATATCCATTCTGAATATGAGTTGGATTGCCTTCTATTTGATAGTATTGTTTGGTAGATATGTATTATGTGTACTTCAGCTTCAGGACTGCAGGATGTGTTCCTGGTCCAATTGGTGGAGTGTCACAAGGGTAATGATATTGTTATGTATTGATTCAAAATGCTTAGAACTTATCTTATTTCACATGCAGTAGGGCTCTTAATCTGAACTGAGAAGTATCTACTGATTTGTTCATAGACATGCTTTAAAAGATGTTTCAAAGTTATAATTGGTTCAAGTGATTGCCTTATCTGTTGGATTAGATTACCATTGCAAGATAGATTTGACTCATGATAGAACTATTTTCTATACTTTTCAATATCTGCATATTTCTTTTAAGTTTTATACTTAATCTGATGCTGATGCATGTACCTAGCTTGAGTAGGAGGTATCCACTCACTGGGGCTCTATATGAGTCTCATGAGGTTGTTTCAAATGTTTTTAGGTATAATGCTATCCAGTGGAGAGGTCACGACAAGGAAGATATAAACAACATAATCTAGATAGATTAGAATGTCCCTGTACTCTCTCTTTCCTGGGATGGGTTGTAGACTATGTTTGTTCATCAATGTACATGTATCTGATGTAAATTGAACCGCATAAGAGAACATGATTTGATTCTGGATTTAATGGAGTTGAATATGATTTGTGATATTTGAATGTGATGTCCTTGATGTGACAATGATTTATGAGTTTGTGAACAAAGAAAAAGGAAAAATTTATCTGTGTTTTTCGTATATTGTTTAATCGCCTTTATCGAGAATTCATTATTTACTTCATAATCTGGGTTTAGGTTTTGGGATTACCTCTAATGGTTGGTATTTGTGCTGATCAAAAGAGTGGGTCTCGAAAGTTGACCTTAATGATCCAAGATCCATCTAAGTACCTCAGTATGGAGATGTTGTTGCAATGTCTTTAGGCCCGAATGTAGGAGTACACAAACTTCATGTACCCATTTCCTGACTAGAACCAATCAAGGTGAGTTTTTTTCCTATCTCCTCCTCCCAATTAAGGACACATTGGAGTTTCCCCTAGACTTCAATACACCAGAGTTCATTAGAAGGAGTATTCACGAGGGGCATGCTTACATGAACTTGGCCAATCTATTAGATTATGCTCACATTTTCATGGTGTTGTTGCTTCATAAATTGGGCATCCCATTTTGTGATACATGGTTTTAAGCTTTTCAAAGCCTTCTAGAGTGGAACAAGGTTGTTCCAATTGGATAGGAGTTGTTGTTGAAAGTCTATCTTCAACCTCTAGTTTGATCTCATTCTAAAGACATAGCTTTTGGTATGGAAGACATGTGCAATAACAAGAAGGACATTGTAATCTAAATGTAGTGAGGGAGAACCAATATAGATGTATTTTGGTTATAATCCAACCTCTCCTCCTTCACTATCAACCTATCAAGCCTCTCAAAAATCTTCATCTAATGGAATGTGAGCCACTTCCCTCCAAATTTGATGTTTTCCAATCCAATGTATAGTAAGATATCATTGAATTTAGAGATTGATCTATGACGAAAGCAATTTTTTTCCTCTTTCTATGATGGGGAAAGCATTGTGTTAAAGTCTCCAATGACAACCCATGCACCATTGGTAAAACTCGAGACTTCAACCAATATATTCCAAATCAAGTTATATTGAGATGGATTTGGACTTCCATACATGAACATGATGAAATAGTCGTGATTTATTTTCTAGTGAATCAAATGCCTTTGGTTCAAGAAAACTTCCACATAGAATTTCAGTTAATTACAAAGGACTCTAGAAAATCCAATTTCTTATATTTCATTGGAGGAATTAAATCCCATTCCACTAGTGATATCATCACCCTTTTTTCCACCTTAGTGAGGCTCGATGATGTTGATGAGGCTAAGATAATGAGTGCTTTTTAAGTAATGTACATAGTTAATCTTATCATCAGATAATCCTCCCTACATATTCCATCAAATATATTTCATTAATAGAGGTAAAGGGGGTGGGTAGCAATTGGAGCAGTCAGATGATTATTTTTAGCCCAACCACTGGGTTAGGACCCTCTCCTACTTCCTCCTCCATTCCTTCAATTTTGGTGTTCTTCCCTCCTTGATCGAATAATCTCCTTGCTTCATTGACTTTAGTACTATCTGAAATGACTCCTACCTTGCCTTTCTTCATGGTTCTATCGGGGCTACTCGACATGACCAAGTAGATGATCCACATGTTTTAAAGGATAACACCACCACCGCCATGTACCACATGACTAACATTCCTATCTTGTGATATGACGTGTTTCTCAAATGCAAAAAAGTAAATTAGAAAAAGATGGTGCCAAAGGAGAGAGTCAACACCACAACTACTAGGTAGCTATGGCGCTTTCTGTCCCTAACAATGACGCCAGAAAGTTGGATGTGTTTTCCCTAATCCCAAGGTTTACACACCTAAATCCATTAAATCTTGACTAGATGCACACACCTCAAGGCGCGAACACACTTCAAATCTTTCAAATTTATAATGGGGTCTAATAGGCTCACTCACATAAACTAACACACTTCATCTGCAAGCACATGGGGTCATGCTATAGTATAGGAAAGCAGCAAGTTAGGGGTCAAACCCAATAGAAAAAGGGGGGCACTAGAGCTAAATTAGTTTTAGATAGGTTCCTATTATGGAGTCTAGGGTTGAAGGGTTTATAGGTTGATTTTGATTTAATTACACTAAGATGGGTCAAACAATCCATTAAAGAGAACAACAATCAAAACCTAAATTACCCTAGACAATTAGTTCTAATGAGCAAGAGGAGACAAATTAAGTAAGAAAGGAAAAAGAAAAGTGCAAACTACACAAAGGTAAACAAGAAGAGGTCTACACTACACTAAGATAGCAAATCAGGAAAAAGAGCAATTAAAGACTTAAATTAGCAAGAAAAAGGAAATGAACTAATTAAGCAAGTAAAAAACTAAACAAGTAAAGACTAGCTAAACAAGGAGGCAATTAGGGTTTTAATGTAATTAAGAGAAGTGCAAAAATTTGGGGGATGCACTTGTCAATTGGGTTGGGGGTGATAATATGTAAACATTATTCTTTCATTCAGATTACCAAATCAAACAACAAGTTGCAAGCTAATGAATTGCCCTAGACTTGTAATTGGCCATGGATAGGGTAGTTGTGTATAGGGGAACTAGTCCCTATCACCTTCTACCCAACCTTTCCAGGCTCATTTGGATTGGGGTTTATGTATAATTCAAGTAGGATCTAGTCAAGCATAGGTTTTTAGGATAGGAACTCTTAGGGTAATTGGGGGCCGAGGGTAGTAATGAAGGTGGAAGTGAGGTTTTAAACCTCACACCACCTACATTCTAACCTTGAGAAGGCTTCAAGCTAATTACACTAAATGCTTCTATACTAGATACTTAGATCTCTCACCTACATATAGGAGAATTGATTAACATGTATGAAGGTAAATAGCTAACTAGGGATCCACTAATTTGACCTAGGAGCAATCCCCGAAAAGAGCCACATATAAGTAATTTTCCTAGAATCCTAGGTGATTTCAAGCACAAACCAGAAGGCAATTTATGAGAAATGAGATAGAAACAAAACATAATCATTAGCAAACGAAATTATAATGTTTACATATCACCTTCCCCCAACATGGTATCAAAGTAACATTTTGACCCCAAAAAACCCACCTAAGGAGCCTAGCTACTCATAGCACAAGAAAATGCAAAGATGGAGAAGAAAGAGATAGAAGTAGCCATGGAGCTCAAAGTAGTGGCTGAAATCCTTCTCGTCAGCAACTGTAAGATTTAGAACTTCCCTCCTCCAAGGTGAAATGGTATGGAAATGGGATGGATAGTGTCCAAAACCCTAAATGTATGGGTTTTGGGGTGTAAGGTGATGAAATGGAGGTGGAATGAGGTAGGGAGGTGAAATGAATGCTCAAGGAAGCCAACCTTCAACCTCCAGCTGCCTCCAAGGCTTATATAGGGGTCTAGGGGGTCTAGGGTTATGTTGGGGGGGGTGGAAATAGGGAGATAAAGTAATAAAATATGTGTCTCTCAATGGTAAAACGACCTTGGTATCCACTACATCCTTGGTGTCCACCTAATGGCACGACCATTATGCTCAAAATGGTCATTTTATCCAGATTTATCAATTTCTAAAAGTGTTGTCAACAACCTGTGACTGAGGCATGGCCACCACGGTCGTGGTGAAGTATTGCGGCCATTTTGGTGTCTTCCCATGCACTTGAGCTTTGAACTTGGTCATCCATGGAGGGTATTGCTTCTATACATTCTTTGACCACTTGGGGGTAGATTGGGAGTGGTTTTGGCCTTGATTCGGGGTCCTCCAAGCCTAGGAATCCCAATATTCAATCATCTTCTCTCCATTCAATCAAGTAGTGGACAAAGTACCTATAAAGCATGCAAAAAACATCCATAAGTGCATTTGATAATAAAACACATTTTGAGGGGAAATAACATGTAATATAACACTTGTAATGTGATTGAAGTGCAATATGACACAAGATGAAGCCCTAAAATAGGGCTACATCACCATATAAAACTTAAAACATACTTATCCTCAAGTATGCTCCAACTTAATCTCTCTTCAATTTTACAACAAACAACAAAGCACAAATGCACTGCAACAGATGTATATTGACTAAATGGGATCAATGATGAATAAGTACATGTATCCCACCCCTCTCCTCTCTTCTTTCACAAACCAATCATGATTAGAGCATTGAACATACAAACTTCACATGTAGAGCATAGAGTACACAATCAATCCACATGGTTGTCATATAACTCTAGGTAAACCATTTCATGGTTGTGATAATAAAAAATGACTAGGGTTGTTGTTTTACCTTCATGCATTCAATCTCATACATCAATCCACACTAAGTGATCCATGTGGTTGAGAAAATGGCAAAATGAGCCAGGTTTGATATTTTCCAACTCAATGGGCATGCAAATAAAAGAAAGGGTTGCAGTAAGGGTTTGGAGTGCTATTACATAGGAGCACTCATCTTTTCTTTATTTAGATGCTATTACATATGAGAGTATTTTATTTTCTTTTTGCATTTCTTTTCTTTGCCCTTGGTGTAGATAGGGCTCATGATGGTTAGAATGAAGTGGGGGTATAGAAATGGCCATCCTAAACGTTTGGAGGTGGCAAAGGCTGAATATGTGCTCTATGGCATATTTCACAAGGTGGAGAGATAAGAAATGATGAATGAAAAGTGAGTCAAAAGGACTCACTAGTGTGGGTTTCAACATGAGATCTATTTAATGAAGGTTACTTCAACAATTTTATTAAGTAATGACACACTACATGAACGAGCAATATGCAAACACATTTTTACCATGAGATTCTACAAACCCTAAGCGTTTGCAAATTGCTTAAATCACAATTCAACCAAGAAATTCACAAGCATGAGAGAGGTGATTCACATATAAAAAGTCAAGCAGTGAGACCATTTAGCAATAGATTATGACAATGTAGCATGCATTTGCCAAAGATCCATATTTTCATTTCAATAAGTAGAGATTAAGTCAAAACATGCTTTTAGGGAAGAAATTCTAAATTTGGGAAAAATTGACCAAAATGGTGCCAAAATGCCTTAAATCACATCTAAGCCTTTTTATGGAATAAAAATCAAGAAATAGGAAAATCCTATCTACAAACATGCAAAAATTAAAAAAATCTACATGATATGAAATGTAGGGAAAGAAGGACTAAATTTTTGAAAATTACGCAAAAATGCATCAAATTAACCTATATGATATGCATGTATTAGAAAAAAGCACATAATGTATGGATACACAAGTATGAGATATGGTTATATCGTTTGATCATCTTAAGAAAAAATTTAGAACAAGGAACATTGAGGAAACTGGGGTAAAGAAAGGGCAGCGCTTACCGCCCTACCACCCCAAACTGTTAAACCATGTTGTCCTCGAAATAAAATAGAACTCTATGATGATAGTGTGGAGGGCATGGAGTTGTCGTATAAAAATTCCAAGAGGGGAGAGATATCTCAAGGTATCCAGTGAGCAGGAAAGAGCCACCACCGCCATTCTGGCTTGCCAGCACTGCAGCCGTACTGGTCGTCTCCCTATAGCTTTTCTACTAATTTGCAATTCTCTTTTCATTCTTGATCTTCTCTTTGGCTGGATCATCAATGCATCATATCTCCTCCTATGTACATGTTTTAAAAAGATTCACAAAAAACAAAACCATCAACTATAGTGTGTGCACATGTGTTTTCTTGGAAAGGTATAAAAATAGCCAAAAGTATAAAAAATGAAAGGTTAGGTGAAAAATTTCCCCAAACCTAGGTGGGTTGCCTCCCACTAGTGCTAAGTTTCATGCCTTTAGTCAGGCTTCTTGTATATTTTTCAATCACTCAACCATTTGGAATCCTCGTGCGTCTACTAGTGGGATAAACACATCTTTCGTTTGCATTTAACAATTGTTCCTTGTCTCATTGATCACAAAAGATATCATGATGTCTTCCATTTGGATCTCCTTCTTTCAAGTAACCAGTTAGATTCTTCAAGTGATCATGCCTAACGTTCTCATCTTGGTCTCTCCGGGTTGGGGTCTTGAACATATTGATATTTATCTTCATGTCCATGAAAGAGACCATCATTGTGCCACTACGCACATGTATCTCAACAACAACTATAGATAAGAATGGTATCCCCAAGATGATGGAAATCTTCCTATCCTTTGGGTCCATGCCAAGAACAATGAAATCCATCGGGAACACTACTTCCCTTTCTTTGTCTACTCGTCATGAAAACATCATCCACTCTTCCTCTAGGTAACTTTATGGAATGGTTCTCCAATTAGAGAGTGCAATGAGCCCATTTCAACTTGCAGAAACCCAGCTCGACAAAGACACTATATGGAATCAAATTCACTCTACATCCCAAATAAAGTAGGGATTGGTCTATGTGATGTCCCCCTATGTATCTAGGTATGTGTGGGACTCCCGGGTCTTTCCTCTTCACAGGAAATGAGTGTTGGATGATGGAGCTCACTTGTTCAATCAACTTAATTTTTAGGTATCCTTTTGTTAACTTCCTCTTGATAGTACACAGTTCCTTAAGAAACTTGGCATAAGATGAGATTTTCTTGATGGCCAACAAAGGGATATTCACCTTCACTTGCTAAAGAATCTCCAAGATGTCAACGTTGTGCTTCTGCCTCCTTTTTAATGATGGAGGCTCATCCAATTCTTTGGGGAATGGTGGCTCACTTACTTTTAAAACATGTTATTCTTGTGTCATGAGTGGAACAACATGGATGGTAGAACCTACAAATGGAGTGTGAGGTGGAACACACAATATTACATGATCAACATGAGGTGTCATAGAACCATCTTCAGCTATTTCAACCACAATATCACTATTTGTCTTCTTCAGTAATGTTTCATCAACATTACTCTATCTTGTGGGATTATCAAAAGATCTTCCACTCCTTAGAACTGTCACAACACTACCTTGATCACAGTGAAGAGGGGGAGCTTGTTGTACTTGTAGATGAGGTGGAAGGGTACCTTGGTGTTGAAATTAAGGTGGAATAGAGAAACAAGGTTGGTAGGTGAATTAGTGGGAAGGTTGTAGTGATGGAGGTGGTAGAGGTGTATAAGGCTTATGATAGCCTTGAAATTGATAAATAGGTTGCACTTGCATGGGAGGTGAACTATAAAAGACTTGAGAGTAATGCATTGATCCACTTGATTCATTGAAGTTCATTATGGGTTGGGTAGACAACTTTGCTTATGCTTGAAGAGCAAGTATTAAAGAAAGCTGCTCCACTTTTTGCTCAAACTTTGCCACATTCTTTTGCATATCATCAAAGATTTTCAATCAAAAGAGAACTTCATCCTCAAATCTTGAGGTATATATTGGACTTTGTTTTTCCTGGTAGCTATAAGGATGAGGTGTCTTCACTTCTTCACCAAAGGACTCAACAAGATTAACCGAGTGACAAGGAACACTTTCCACTTGATTCTTCATAAATCTTATCATGTCCCAAAGAATTTTCATCACATGTGGGCTTGAATAACTATGAGCTGGAGATGTCACACCAAAGGGAGGGGTCGCCATCATTCATCATGCTAGAAGCTCAGATCCTTGAACTTTCTACCAAATTCTCAAGTAAGGGCAATGTCTCTTCAGGTGGATTAGCCATAAAAGCTCATGCACAAGAAGAATCCACTGTAGCTTGACTCACTTGAGATAGGCCAGAGTAAAATGATTGAACAAGCTGTCATAAATAGATCTCATGGTGTGGGTAATCTCTCAACATCTTCTTAAATCTCTCCCAAGCATCATGGAACTGCTCATTAACCACTTGATTGAAACTAACTATGGCATGCCACATTTGTGTCAACCTTGCAATGGAGTAGAATTTCCTTAAGAAGGCATTCTTCATCTCTTCCCAATTCATGATGTCTCTTCTTGAATCATACCAATTTTGGTCTTTGTCTTTGAGGGAGAATGAGAATAAAGCCAACCTGATTGCATCATCACCAGATGTCAGAGTCCCGAAGGTAGATCATACTTCAAGAAAGGAGTCAAAGTGATTGTAGGGGTTCTCACTCTCCAAGCCCTAGAAGGTGGACAGGAGCCCAAGAAGACCTACAGGGTTGGAGATTTACTCCCCTAGAATTTGATCAACTCTACTAACAATTGGTGATTTGTAGTTTCTAGGCATGAAATATTCAAGGAGTGGCTTGTGAGGTGAATTTTGGCCTTCCATCTTGTCTTCCTCTAGTTGTTGTCACATGCACAAGGCACAAACAAACAAAACAGGACAAGTTAGCAAACCAATATGCATAAAGAATACAAAGAATAAAGCATAAAGAATAGTAATAATGAGGGTAGTAGAAAAAGATCAAAGAATAATTTAATTAGCTAGGTTGAGAACCTGTCTCCCTAAAAATGACACCAAAAAGCTTGGTGTGTTTCTCGAATGCAGACAAATAAACTAGAAAAAGACGGTGTCAAAGTAGAGAGTCAACACCACAACTACTAGGTAGCTATGGCGCTTTCTATCCCAGACAACGACGTCAGAAGGCTTTGTGTATTTTACCCAACCCAGAGGTTTACAAACCTAAATCGATTGAATCTTGACTAGATGCACACACCTAAAGGCTCGAACTCACTTGAGATCTTTCAAATTTAAAAGGGGCCTAATAGGCTTACTCAAATAAACTAACACACTCCACCTACAAGCGTACGAGGTCATGTTATAGTACATGAAAGTGGAAAGTTAGGGGTCGAGCCTAAGAGAGAAAAGGGGGGCATAGAGCTAGGTTAGTTTTAGCTAGGTTCCTACTGCATAGTCTAGGGTTTAAGGGTTTCAAAGTTGATTTTGAGTTCATTACACTAAGATGGGTCAAATATGCAATCAAAGGACAACAACAACAAAAACTTAAATTGCCCTAGACAATTATCTCTAATGAGCAAGAGAAGACAAGTAAAGCAAAAAGGAACAAGAAAAGATCAATCTACACTAAGGCAAACAAGAAGTGGTCTACACCACACTAAGCTAGAAAATAATGCAAAAGAGCAATTAACGACTTAAACTAGCAAGAACAAAGCAAGAACAAGGCAATGAACTAATTAAACAAGTATAGAGCTAGTAAAGACTAGCTAAGCAAGGAGGCAATTAAGGTCTTACTGCAATTAAGAGAAGTGTGGGCTGTTTGGGGGATGCACTTGTCAGTTGGGTTGGGGGAGCTAATATGTAAACATTATTCTTTTATTCAGATTACCAAAGCAAACAACAAGTTAGATGTTAAGGAATTGCCCTAAAATACTAATTGGCCACGGATAAGGTAGGTGTGTATAGGGGAACTACCCCTATCACCTTCTACCCAGCCTTGCAAGGCTCACTTGGATTAGGGTTTATGTGTAATTCAATCAGGATCTAATCAACCCTATGTTTCTAGTATAGGAACTCTTAGGGTAATTAGGGACCAAGGGTAATAATGGAAGGTGGAAGTGAGGTTTTAAACCTCACATTACCTACACTCTGGACTTGAGAAGGCTCCAAGCTAATTACACTAAATGCTTCTATATTGGATACTAAGATATCTTACCAAGGTGTAGGAGAATTGATTAACATGTAGGAAGGTGAATATTTAACTAGGGATCCACGAATTAGACCTAGTATCAATTCCCTAAAAAGAGCCACATATAAACAAATTTCCTAGAATCCTAGGTGATTTCAAACACAATCCACAAAGCAATTTATGAGAATGAGATAGAAATAGAACATAATCATTAGAAAATGAAATTACAATGTTTACATATCACTTTCCCCCAACATGGTATCACATTAACAATTTTAACCCCAAACAACCCACCGAAGGGGCCTAGCTACTCATAGAACAAGAAAACACAAATATGGAGAAGAAAGAGATAGACGTAGCCATGGATCTCAAATTAGTGGTTGAAATCCTTCTCTCCAGTAGTTGTAAGCTTTAGCACTTCCCTCCAAGGTTCAATGGTATGGAAATGAGATGGATAGTGGCTAGAACCCTAAATGGATGGATTTTGGCATGAAAGGTGATGAAATGGAGGTGGAATGAGGTAGGGAGGTGAAATGAATGCTCAAGGAAGCCAACCTCCAACCTCTAGCTACCTCCAAGGCTTATAGGGGTCTAGGGTTGATTGGGGGGCAAAATAAGGAGATCAAGTGATAAAATATGTGGTGTCCACCTAATGCCACAACCATTCTCTCAAAATGGTTGTTTTGGCTAGATTTATCAATTTCTAAAAGTGATGTCAACAACATGTGACTGGGGCATAATTTTGGTGTCCTTCCCTTGCACTTGAGATTTGAACTTGGTCATCCATTGAGGGTATTGATCCAATACATTCTTTGACTAGTTAGGATAGGCTGGGAGTGGTTTTGGCCTTGTATTGGGTCCTCCAAGCCTGGGGAAGCCCTAGATTCAACCTTCTTCTCTATTCCATCAAGTAGTGGCCAAGTACATATAAAGATGCAAAAACCATCCATAAGTGCATTTGATAGTAAAACACATATTGAGGGAAATAACATGTAATCTAGCAGTTGTAAATGTGATTGAAGTGCAATATGACACAAGATGAAGCCCTAAAATAGGATTGCATCATGATCCAAAATCATTAGTGAATTGGAATGGAGGGTCCTTCCTCAAAACTAGTTCTCACCCTTCTATAATTCCGTCCCTTGTTAAGTTAACAAATGATTAGTAGAACTTTATGGCTATTGGCTTTTGTTGGTGTCATTATTCTTGGAACCTGGGTGTCCTACATTTCTAGGGTTAGAGTAGGGTTCTTTTTATGCTGCCTCTGATTCCACATGTTTGCCATTTTTTGTGTCATTTAGTGTTATCTTTGGTATTTACAAAACTCGTTTAGTGGGATTCAGATCTTCTTGATCTTCCTGGTTTGTGTTCTTATTTTTTGTATTCGTGGGCTTATCTTCTTTTTTCTATCTCAGTGGCGGTCTCTCTGGTCTTTTGGCATGCATTTTTGTGGAATAGGGGACACACATTTGGGCTTCTACTACTATAGATTTGGATGCTAAATCCATAGGCTTCACAACAACATGGGAGAAATGTTACTCTTCATGCCCTATCCTCCCACATCACATGTATAAGGCCATGAGTCTTTTGTATTCAATCTTGAATACTTCCTAATTGATGAAGACTAGTGGCATTAGAGGATTCCTTGTTTCTATATATATATAAATACTATCAAACTTACAACAATGTCCCTAATCGATAATCACATCAATCTTTATGGTCTTCCCTACAAGATCATCATTCCTTTATAGGAGTTGGTTCTGATACATGTAGATTGGGAGATCAGGAACCCTAATCCAGATTACACATTTCCTTTATATTGGGTCTGAGGGATGAAAGTGGGAGACCACAGATGTGACCGAGTGAGTTTTCATTTTATTTTCTTCTCTCTTAAAGTTTTTATTTCTCAAATTGTTGACCAAAATGACCTCAAATGCCTCACTCACTTTTTTTTTGTATAGAAAGGAATCACAAAAATTCAATTAATTCAAACCCTAGTATGTTATGATGATATAATACATGTGATAATGTATTTAGTAAGTGAACATATCAAACTTTCGAATTTGGACCCCAATTTTATACCATAGTCACGTTTTGACATCATTAAGCTACCCCTAAATTTTTGTTGCAATTGGATTTACCAATAAAGAGTTACGGCCAATTTAATTTTGAGCCAATACATCACCTTTTATATAGCCTAGACCTAAGTTTTCAATTTAATCGAGCTTAATTAGATGTCACGCTACCTATGATATCTCGGCCCCCTCCTAGCCGTCGGATCAAGCCCTGATCTAACAGAGGAGACCTCGTCTCCTACCTCCCGCAAAGGGTGGGGAGGTAGCAGGAGATGAGGCTCAACCTACCTCGCCACCTCATGCCCCTTTTCAAATCTTGAACCCAACAAATATCCTCTAAACTCCGCGACAAACTCGTCAAGCCCCAACTTAACCCCTCTCGTCCTCTGATCAAAGAGAATGAACCTTGACTCTCTTACTACTCTCTCTGGCGGCGACACACGAATTAGGGATTAGCCCTCTACACCACCTCGCGCCTATATAATGCTCACACGAGCTCCGCCAACCTTCCTTTTGTCATCCCCCACTCTTAATTCCAACAGAGTACACCCCTACCTCCCTCACCTCGAGCACCCCCTGCTCACCTAACCCGACCTTATTCTCACTCCAATGACACCCTCCATCCAATTGAGCACCTCTACACCATCAAGGGACCTCGGCGGGATGATCACTGCCCTCAGTTGGAACCGCAGAGGCCCTGATCCTTGGGCCGACAAGCCGCCGCAACCAAGCTCGAAAGCTCCATCGCCAGCTAGCTCAGGGACACGTCGAGCCGCAAGAAGCAGTCGCCGAGCCTCACGAACACTGCACAGAGCTTCTTGACCCCTCAATCTAGCCCGAGGGAAGGTAATGCTCCAGATCCACTTTTCCGTTCATTGTACTTGTGAGAAATCATTCTCGACCTGTAGTCCACCTCTGATCGAGCTGTTGAGCTCACTGAACTTGGGGGAACCTCACGAGGAGGATTCACCCATCCTCACACTCCCAGGCACCCCCTAGCTAGCCCGAGATACCTCCATTTTTCCTTCTTCCCCGTTGCCCGACCCTCGCTGCTGCCATGGCGTGCGAGGAGAACAATTGAAGGGGCAGGATTCCTAGTTTGCCCATGATTTGTCACGATGCTCATGTGACCCTCAAGGGCATTTACATCCTTTACCCCCGGCCTTGACCCAGTTGACCGAGGCTGGCTCGTGGGTTAAGGAGAGGATCCGCGTAGCTGAATCCCTCTTCTGATCCGTGAGACCAACCACCTTTTTATTTTTTCATTTATTTCTTTAGAAATTACCTGATTGGTCAAATCTTATAAAACCCTAGAAAATGATAGGAATGTCGAAATATATCGAACCTATACATCATTTTCATCATAAAAATGTGATCCATTTAAATAAAATATTTCTAGGATCTAGATCTGATCCATTTTCAGAAAATATGGCCTATAAGTCCTAATTACCTCATAATATTTATATATTGTGTAATAATGGTCATGATTGATTTTAGATATGCCTTGAGGAAAACCTAAAACCCTGATTGGGGTCCTGATCACCATGTTACTTGAAATCCTATCCAAGAGGGATAGTTAATTCATTAATCATGAAAAACTTTAATTTCCAGTTTCCTCTCTTCATAATGTATACTTTATACAACCTTATTAAAAACCCTAACAAATTAAATGTCCTTGAATGACCTCAACGACCCTGACCTTAGAATACAACTTTGAATCATATGTATCCTAAAGTGATATCCCAAATAACCTAAACCCTAATAAGAAACCCTAATGTGGAATGATGAGAACCCATGGTGACTTTAGGTTCTTGTTTATATTTCTGGGTGATCTACTCTCTTTTCATAATCTAGGACTTGTGGAATCCAGATCTAAAAATCAAAGGTACATGGATATAATTATATGACTAGATTTTGTTGGATGCTAAATATATGTACTTGCTTGCATGTAATTGAAATACATTGATGGATGTGGATATATGAATAATTGTCAATTTTTTTTCCGCCTTGAACATAAAAGAACATAATTGAGGATAAATGAAATGTAGTTACTAGTGGTGCTCATTAAACTCCCTATTAGAGAGGGAAAGCTTTAATGTTGACTAGCACCTCCCTAGAGTACACAGTATACGTGGAGATCCCTAGAGTACAAGGTACATGGGGAAGGACCCACCATTTATGTTTGTGTTAAGTCCACCATAGTAATGCATATTCATTCTAAATGTGGCTAATAACTTGGGATTACCTGATTTTCCGCCTTTAAGTAACATTTTCTTTCTCTTTCTTCAATTTTGAGTATATTATATGCCAGCGTAGTATATCTTTCAATTCCACGTACCAACTTTATTGATGTTTTTGTTTGTCGTATTTTCTAGGTACAAACAACATATGAAGCACTTCAAAGTACCAGAAGCCACTAAATAATGAGCATGGAGGATATTAGATAGATCTCCACTTCTCACCTTATTTATTTGAGTTAGAGAGTTTTTATTCTTCTAGATGATGTAATAGGATGTTATAAATCCTATGTAATAATCATACTTTCTTTATCCTAGACTTATTCTTCCTCCTTTTCAATTATTAGTATGTATGCCTTTATCTATGATCAATGAATGAAGTGTTGTGTGGTTAATTAATGATGATGTGAACATGATCTTGGATTATCTCTAATTTTAGTTGACTGTCTTGATTTCTTATATTTTCCCTTTTGACATTTATAGATATGAGTGCACACATATATGTGTATGTCACTAAGGAAAGTATATAGAAATTGGGGTCGTCACAGTTGGTATCAGAGCCAAGGTTCACACATCATAGCCACATAACTTTCATTCACCCTATTATGAGTCTAGGGTAATCCTTGAGTTAGGGATGTGAAGGGTTGAGGTGACTAGGATAGCATCTGCCTAAGGTCTGGCTAAAGTCTCCGAGCCACTTTGCTTGGCAATCACGAGGCTACCTATAAGGCAGTGTGAGTCTACCTGGGTGATACCCTAAATGTCCCCTACTTCTTGGGCATACCTTAAATTAGGATCCTTCTCATCTATAGAAATTCCCTCTCATCTTTTCTATAAGAAATATTTTTCCTAACCTTATATCATAACGGTAAGAGTCTCTCTATTTAAAAAGTCTTAAGGATAGACTAATAAGGATTTTAGGGTATCCTCCACAAATCGTAACATTGAGAACATTAATTATTAATAAAGGAGAATAATGAAATATTATGTGATAAAAATGATAGTAATGACTAGAATAATTGTTGGGTAATAAATCTAATATGTCCAAATTAATTTCAGGATGCACCCTAAAAACTCACAACTCAAAGGCCTCGGAGGAATCGTCCTCTAAGAAGAGAAAAAGTCTGAAACCTCTGAAGTACCTGATCCCGATGCCGCGGCCAATGAAAGGTGGTAGGAATAGAAGAAAATCCTTTTAGACTTTATGTAAACCCTTACCACAAAAGGAACCCCTAAACTTAGCTCCTCTAGGAGGAAGGAAGTGACAGTGATAGACTTTTCATTAAGCTTAACCTTGATTCCTTTTGGGGGGAAGATCAGTCTGAGGTCATGGATAAGGCTGAGGCCTGAATTCTATCCATAGAGAATGGTTTTCGTACCCTAGAAGTACCCAATGAGAAGAAGGTCAAGCTCGCCACCCATATGCTTAAGGGAGGGGCAAAAATCTGGTGGGAGAACTATGACGGGAATAGGGGAGAGGAAATAGATGACATGGGGTGGGAAGCCTTCAAAACCCTCTTCACTGATCTTTTTATTCCCATAGCCGAGAGGAAGCGGAAGGAGAAGATGTACATGGAGTTAAGGCAGAGTAGTCTTTCAGTAGCTGGTTACACCCAGAAGTTTAGGCTTCTGGAGTGTTATGCAACCTCAGGACTGAAGATCGCCTTACTAAGCACTATGTTGACTATCTTTCTGCCCACCTAAAAACCCTAGTCATAACCTCTCATCCCAGAAGCATAGATGAAGCCCTAGATATGGCCCTCAAGAAGGAGAGAGAGCAGGGCATGCATAAACCTTCCAACATGGGGTACTTAGGGTTAACCGCAACTAAAGATGATAAGTCTAGGAAGTTCCTCCCAGGCCATAACAACAAGGGATCATGGAAAGGAGGAGGTTCAGGAAAAGGAGGACAGAAGCACAACCGAAATCAACAGAAGATAGTCCACCCAAAGTGCAAGACTTGTGGATGACACCATGGTGGGGTATGCCGCCACACCAAGCCAGTCTGCTATAATTGCAAGAAGGAGGGTCATTTCGTCGCCAAGTGCCCCACACCCTCCATTTTTGGCAATCCTGTGGTAGGTGCTCTGTAGCCTCAGGGACACCACAATGGAAGGGTATTTGTAGTGAATGCAGAAGAGGCCAAGGCAAATCCAAAGCAACTTTGTGAAGGTAACCTAAATTCTTTTATAATTCAATATCGTATTCAATCCTGCAAATATTCATAATTCGATTATCATGTGTAGGCACTGTAATATTAAATGGTCATCATGTTAAGGCTTTATTCGACTTTGGATCTACAAATACATTTATTTCTCGAACTCTGGCATCTATATTAAATCTTCATATAAGAGACTTGGGATATATTCTGGATGTGTCCACTCCTAGTGGCAAAATACTCACAACTCTACAGAAAACTGATGAACTCTCTCTTAAATATGAAAATCATGATATGTCCTTTGAATTCATTCTCTTCACTATGGAAGACTTTGATGTCATACTTGGTATGGACTGGATTTACACATACCATGCTCACATTGATTGTAGAAACAAGATGGTAGTCCTCTCTCAACCTCATTCTTATCATGTAAAAATCCCTAGGGGAAGCGAATTCTATAATAATATTATAATCTCCTCTCTTAAAGCTAAAAAGCTCATTTATCAAGGATGTAAAGTCTTCCTCACATTAGTCTTAGAGACCAGTCCTAGTAGTAGATCTGTAGAAAGTTTGGAGGTGGTACGTGACTTCCCTGATGTTTTTCCGGAAGAGCTTCCTGGGCTGCCTCCAAATAGAGATATTGAGTTCTCCATAGATCTTCTTCCTGGAACCACTCCGATTTCTAGGGCACCGTATAGGATGGCTCCTGTTGAGCTTATGGAGTTGAAGAAACAGTTGCAAGAACTCCTCGACAAAGGCTTCATTCGTCCTAGTATTTTCCCTTGGGGTGCTTCTATTCTCTTTATTAAAAAGAAAGATGGTTCTATGCGTATGTGTATTGATTACCGCATGTTGAACCAAGCTACTATTAAAAATAGGTATCCTCTCCCTCGTATTGATGACCTCTTTGATCAACTTCGTACTGCTAAAGTTTTCTCAAAGATTGATCTTCGTTCTGGCTACCGTCAACTTAAAATCAAGGATTCTGATATTTCTAAAACTACTTTTCGAATTTGTTATGGGCATTATGAATTTCTAGTGATGCCATTCAGGGTGACCAACACACCGGGCATATTTATGAATCTGATGAACAAAGTCTTCCAACCCTATCTTGATGAGTCTGTGGTCATCTTCATTGATGATATCTTGATCTATTCTGATTCTATGGAAAAACACCGGGAACACTTGCGAGCAGTTCTTGACATTCTCCGAACCCAGAAATTCTATGGCAAGCTTTCTAAATGTGAATTATAGATTGATAAAGTCATGTTTCTTGGGCATGTCATTTTTGGAGGTAGTATATCTGTTGATCCCGCCAAAGTCTCTGTTGTACTTGATTGGCAACCTCCTCGCAATCCTTCTAAAATTCGGAGCTTTTGGGTCTGGCCAGATACTATCGTCGTTTTATTCCAAATTTCTCCAAAGTGGCACTTCCTCTAACTAAGCTTACTCGGAAGGACTAGCACTTCATCTCATCAGCTGCTTGTGAGTCCAGTTTCCAACAGTTAAAGCAGAAGTTGACGTCAGCTCCTATTCTTATTCTACCCTCTGGCAACGAAGGGTTTGTAATATTCACTGATGTTTCGAAAATGGGTTAGGATGTGTCTTGCAACAGAATGGTAATGTAGTGGCCTTTGCATCTAGAAATCTAAAACCCAATGAACTTAATTATCCCACACATGATTTGGAATTAGATGCAATTATCCATGCTCTCAAAATCTGGAGACATTACTTGTATGGGGCAACATTCGACATCTTCACCGATCACAAAAGCCTAAAGTACATACTGACTCAGAAGGACCTGAATCTGCGTCAATACCGATGGATTGAATACCTAAAGGACTACAATTTCACTATTGCCTATCATCCGGGTAAGGCAAATGTAGTCGCTGATGCCCTTAGTAGAAAAAGGGCAGTGTGTGCATCTCTTTCCGTTCCTGAATGGAGGAATATGGAGGATCTAGTGGGCTGGAAGTCGAAGTTTCTGCCTGATCGATTGTATGTCAACAATATCTCCATCACGTCCAACTTGCATTTCAAACTTCTTGAGGCACAAAAGGCTAGTCATGATCTTGCAGAGCTCTCTTCTCTCCTATCGAAGCTGCAAACACATCTGTCTATGGGTCTTGATGGTGGTCTTCGATACAAGAACTGTATGTGGGTTCCTGAGCAGTCAATTGTAAAGACAACAATTCTTAGTGAGGCACATGGGTCCAAGTACACAGTTTATTCAGGCACAACGAAGATGTACAAAGACCTACAATGTCAGTTCTGGTGGAGGGGCATGAAGCGTGATATTGCTGATTTTGTGTCCAGGTGTCTGACATGCCAAAGGATCAAGGCCGAACATCAGAGACCAGGCGGTCTACTACAACCCCTTGAGATCCCAGAATGGAAATGGGAACACATCACCGTGGATTTCGTTGTGGGATTACCCAGGACCAGGAAGGGATACGACTCTGCATGGGTCATAGTGGATCGTCTCACCAAGTCAGCTCATTTTCTTTCGGTGAAGACTACTATGAAAGTTTCTGAGTTGGCCGACCTCTACATACGGGAGATAGTAAGTCTATATGGAGTTCCAACGTCCATTGTCTTAAACAGGGACCCAAAGTTTACTTCAAAGCTATGGAAGTAGGTTCAAGAGGAATTGGGCACCAAATTGAACTTCAGTACAACCTACCACCCACAGACAGATGGGCAGTCAGAGCGTACAGTGCAGATTCTGGAGGATCTTCTGCGATCTTGTGTTCTCGATTGGGAAGGCTCGTGGGATTACTACTTGCCTTTAGCCAAATTTGCATATAATAATAGCTATCAGGCAAGCATTGGGATGCCTCCCTATGAAGCTCTTTATGTCCGACCATTCAGATCGCCATTACACTGGGATGACGTCGGAGAACATACCCTGATGAAATATGAGGAAGTGTAGTTGTATACTGATAAGGTTGCACTGATAAGACAGAGGATGAAGTGAGCACATGATAGATAAAAGTCTTATGCAGATGCTCACCGTCAGGAATGTCAGTTCAAGGATGGTGAGCATGTTTTTCTGAAGATCTGACCTATGCGAGCTTTGGCCAAGAACGAAGGAAAGCTCAGTCCTCGTTATGTTGGACCCTTTGAGATTTTGGAAAGGGTTGGTGAATGTTCCTATCGTCTTGCTTTTCCACCTCAGTATAGTTCCATGCATAATGTCTTTCATGTATCTAATCTGAAGCCTTATGTCAAAGACCCTAGTCACATTTTGAATCATGAGCCTCTTGAGCTGAAAGACGATCTGTCTTATGCTGAGACACCAATCAAAAACCTTGATTTCAAGACAAAGGAGCTTCACAGTAATCGACATATAGATATGGTGAAAGTTCTTTGAAGCCACCGTGATCAAACTGATGCCACATGGGAGCTCAAGTTAGAGGTTGAGAAGAAATATCCACATCTCTTTTAGGATGCTTGAATTTTGAGGACAAAATTCTTAAAAAGGAGGGGAGAATGTGACATAGTGAGTTTTCATTTTATTTTCTTATCTCTTAACGTTTTTATTTCTCAAATTGTTGACCAAAATGACCTCAAATGCCTCACTCACTTTTTTTTGTATAGAAGGGAATCACAAAAATTCAATTAATTCAAACCCTAGTATGTTATGATGATATAATACATGTGATAATGTATTTAGTAAATGAACATATAAAACTTTTGAATTTGGACCCCAATTTTATACCATAGTCACGTTTTGACATCATTAAGCTACCCCTAAATTTTTTTTGCAATTGGATTTACCAATAAAGAGTTACAACCAATTTAATTTATCTAATACATCACCTTTTATATAGCCTAGACCTAAGTTTTCAATTTAATCGAGCTTAATTAGATGTCACACTACCTATGATATCTTAGCCCCCTCCTAGCCATCAAATCGGGCGATTCGCAGATCAAGCCTTGATCTAATAGAGGAGACCTCGTCTCCTACCTCCCGCAAAGGGCGGGGAGGTAGCAGGAGATGAGGCTCGGCCTACCTTGCCACCTCACGCCCCTTTTCGAATCTTGAACCCAACAAATATCCTCTAAACTCCACAACAAATTCGTCAAGCCCCAGCTTGACCCCCTCGTCCTCGGATCAGAGAGAATGAACCCCGAATCTCTCGCTGCTCTCACTGGCGGCGGCACATGAATTAGGGATTAGCCCGCTACACCACCTCACACCTATATAATGCTCCCACGAGCTCCACCAACCTTCCTTTTGTCATCCCCCACTCTTAATTCCAATAGAGTACACCCCTACCCCCTCACCTCGAGCACCCCCTACTCACCTGACCTGAACTTCCTCTCACTCCAGTGACACCCTCCATCCAATTGACACCTCTACACGATCAGGGGACCTCGGCAGGACGATCACTGCCCTCAGTTGGAACCGCGGAGGCCCTGATCCTTGGGCCGACAAGCCGCCGCAACCAAGCTCCAAAGCTCCATCGCCAGCTAGCTCAGGGACACGTCGAGCCGTAAGAAGCAGTCACCGAGCCTCACGAACACTACACGGAGCTTCTTGACCCCTCAATCTAGCCCGAGGGAAGGTAATGCTCCATATCCACTTTTCCGTTCATTGTACTTGTGAGAAATCATTCTCGACCTGTAGTCCACCTCCGATCGAGCTTTTGAGCTCACTGAACTTGGGGGAACCTCACGAAGAGGATTCACCCATCCTCACACTCCCAGGAACCCCCTAGATAGCCTGAGCTACCTCCACTTTGCCTTCTTCCCCATTGCCTGACCCTCGCTGCTGCCATGGCGCACGAGGTGAACAATTGAAGGGGCATGATTCCTAGTTTGCCCATGATCCGTCACGACGCTCATGTGACCCTCAAGGGCATTTACATCCTTTACCCCCAGCCTTGACCCAGTTGACCGAGGCTAGATCGCGAGTTAAGGAGAGGATCCGTGTAGCCGGATCCCTCTTCCAATCCGTGAGGCCAGCCACCTTTTTTTCCGTTTATTTCTTTAGAAATTACCTGATTGGTCAGATCTTATAAAACCCTATAAAATGATAGGAATGTCAAAATATATCGAATCTATACATCATTTTTATCAGAAAAATGTGATCCATTTAAATAAAATATTTCTAGGACCTAGATCTGACCCCTTTTTAGAAAATATGGCCTACAAGTCCTAATTACCTCATAATATTTATATATTGTGTAATAATGGTCATGATCGATTTTAAATCGGCCTTGAGGACAGCCTAAAACCCTGATTGGGGTCCTGATCACCATGTTACTCAAAATCCTATCCAAGAGGGATAGTTAATTTATTAATTGTGAAAAACCCTAATTTCTAGTTTCCTCTCTTCATAATTTATACTTTATACAACCTTATGAAAAACCCTCAGAAATTAAATGTCCTTGAATGACCTCAATGACCCTGACCTTAGAACCCAACTCTGAATCATATGTATCCTAAAGTGATATCCCAAATAACCTAAACCCTAATAAGAAACCCTAATGTGGAATGATGAGAACCCATGCTGACTTTAGGTTCTTGTTTATATTTCAGGGTGATCTACTCTCTTTTCATAATCTAGGACTTGTGGAATCCAGATTTGAAAATTAAAGGTATGTAGATATAATTATATGACTAGATTTTGCTGGATGCTAAATATATGTACTTGCTTGCATGTAATTGAAATACATTGATGGATGTGGATATATGAATAATTGTCAATTTTTTTCTGCCTTGAACATAAAAGAACATAATTGAGGATAAATGAAATGTAGTTACTAGTGGTGCTCATTAAACTCCCTATTAGAGAGGGAAATATTTAATTTTGACTAGCACCTCCCTAGAGTACACTGTATACAGGGAGATCCTTAGAGTACAAGGTACACGGGGAAGGGCCCACCATTTATGTTTATGCTAAGTCCACCATAGTAATGCATATTCATTCTAAATGTGGCTAATAACTTGGGATTACATGATTTTCGGCCTTTAAGTAATGTTTTCTTTCTCTTTCTTCAATTTCGAGTATATTATATGCCAACGTAGTATAGCTTTCAATTCCACGTACCAACTTTGTTGATATTTTTATTTCTCGTATTTTCTAGGTACAAACAACATATGAAGCACTTCAAAGTACCAGAAGCCACTAAATAATGAGCATGGAGGATATTAGATAGATATCCACTTCTCACCTTATTTCTTTTAGTTAGAGAGTTTGTATTCTTCTAGATGATGTAATAGGATGTTATAAATCCTATGTAATAATCATACTTTCTTTCTCCTAGACTTATTCTTCCTCCTTTTCAATTATTAGTATGTATGACTTTATCTATGATCAATGAATGAAGTGTTGTGTGGTTAATTAGTGATGATGTGAACATGATCTTGACTTATCTTTGATTTTAGTTGACTATCGTGATTTCTTATATTTTCCCTTTTGACATTTATATATATGAGTGCACACATATCTGTGTATGTCACTAAGGAAAGTATATAGAAATTGGGGTTGTCACAACAAATGGATGGAAAGATAATTCCCAAACAACATCCATAGTCCTCATGTCATCACCTTAACATATTCCTCATTATTGAATGACTACACAATATAGCACCCCTTGTCCAAGTTCATTTCACGGAATTGCTCATTGAGTCCCCAAAGGATTGACAACCTATTCAATAGGGATTGGAACCCTATGTTAATGTCGATCACCTTGATAATCACAAAAAAACTTATAGTATTATAGCGGGGGTGGCAGGTCTCCTCCCTTATAATTATTGTTAGAATCACCCACTTTGATCAATGATACTAGTAGAATGCTTTAATAGATTAGACGAGATGATATTTTTGTTGGCATGATTGGCCAATCCATTTCTCATAGAGGCATCCCTACATGATTACCTTGCACCCACATACCCCATCTCCACTATATTAGAGTTGTTCACCATTGAGTCTTGATTCATATCATTTGTAGATGCATCCCCGAAACCATTCCTTTCCCCTTCATCGATGTTAGCACAAGAAGAGATTTTTTTGTGACTACCATCTGGTGGCCTAGTGTGGCTGAAACCACCCCAACCACTACTACTTATGCATTGCCCTACACCCCTCACAACCCTAGTGTATTGTTTATGTTCCTCATACTATGCATATAAAGGTATAGAATTTCAATAGTTATATTTCTGCTATAATTTTGGAATAGTTTGCCATATTCAAAATAGGGAAGAATGTTGTCCCCATCGACTACATTACCCATCGTTTTATGATGACGTCATCATTATTTTCATGTGTGTCTAACGCTTCTATTGAGATAATTTCATATTTAATAGACATTGTTCAATTACCCAAAATTGCGAAACCAAAATTGGAAAATTCAAATAAGTTATGCACAAAGAACCACAATTAATGAATATATATATATATTTCTTTGTAAATCTTCGCTCTCAATATCATTTTCAATAGTAAATTAGACACATAATTAAGCTCAAACTTGTATTTTTTAGAAATTACAATGTAGTTTGGGCCTTTTGGCTTATCTCAAAATAGAACCCCGCATCAACTGCTTTTTCCCAAAGGAAACTCGATCGACAAAACTGTTAATGGTTTCTGAATCCCCAAATCTAATGAGTTTTCACTTTGGAAACCCAACTGACCAAACAAATTAGCTAGATGCAAGGTGTGTTGTTAGTTGAGATTTCAAGGGTGAAACTTAACCAATTGACCTACCAAGGGAGCCCAATGGCCAATCCACGTCTAAGAATTTCCTAAGCAGATATGGCCAACTATATCATTGCAATTGCTATTTTTAGTGCAAAAGTAACCATTAGATAAAGACAACAGTAGAAAAAAGATCCATTAGATCCTATGTAATCCCTAAAAAATTACTGCGTTCATTCCAATATAGTATACTTGTAGTAGGCACCCTCAACTATAAACTTGAATGACTTGATAACATCTCACAAATACTAAGTGGATCCTATGTTATACTTGAAAGAATTTTCCCTAAAGAGCCCCTAATCACTCCCTTGAGATTTAGTACTTGCTTACTTCAATTTCAACGAATAGGATATTTGAATGAAATTCATCCCTAACTGTGATCTTATGAAGCTCCCATCTCTCTTTCAATCTCTTTCTCTCACACAAAGGTTTATTGAAGCTCTTCCTTGGCCAGGGAAGGTGTAGGGCATGTGGTCCTAGGTAAGGGAATATTGTCCCTTAGGTAAGGTTATTGGCTCCTTGCCTGAAAAAGGAAGCTAGTTACTCTTTATATGAAAAGAGATGATGGATTGGTGTATTATTTTGTGGTGATTAACACAAGGCGAGACTCAACATTTGAAAATCCTAGAGGTTGACCTCTCTAGGTATTAGAGCTATGTCATTTCAAGTTGGAACCACTCTAAACACTTGTCTTCAATCGTGGTTTGTTCAATATCTCTCATCATTGGTTTCATTACTTGTTTCACTTATCTTGAGATATAATTTGAAGGTCTAACTAGCTTTGTTTATGTTTTTGATAGCTCAATTCACCCCCTGTTGCACTTAGATCCTACAAAAATAGCTTTTGGCTTTCTAGACTTCCTTTTAAGTCCGTTTACTATCTTTTTTTGCTTCTTATCCTTTTGGACGAGATTGATTTGTAAGAATCATTTTGTGAAGTAGATTCTAGACATGTTCCTTTCTAGGTCTTTTGTGGTCTTTCTTTTGTTGCAACCCCTGGTCCCTCATATGTCAACTTATCAAAGAATCACCAATTTACTATCATCTTAGTCTCATTCTCAACCATGTTATGGTTTGGCCACATGTGCCTTTTTTCCATTCAACTTCATCACAAGTAATGTTCTTAGTATGTGATTCTCTCCTTATAAGCTCTCTTGATGTTAATTTAAGTTCACATCTTCATATTTTAACTATGCTTATCAATACATCATTACTATGTATAAGATTGCATTGTATTGATGCATTTGTGATTCGAAGTGGTATGTGTGGTGACTCTCACCAACTTGTCCTTGAGATTCACCAACTCCACTATGATTCCTAATATAGTTATTCATCAAATGGAATTTTTTTATCTTTTCATACTTACTACTTTGGCAGTCATATCTGAAAAACACTAGAGGGGGGGTGAATAGAGTTTTTAAAATAATTTTAACAATTTATTAAACTCAAACAACCACAATTGAAAATTGGAAGAAGGAGACAGGTGTTTAGAGTGGTTCCAACTTTAGCAAATACTAAAGTTGTCAGTCCACTACCCGATTGCTTACCCAACCGGGATTTTGAAAGTATTTATTTTATTACCATCTCAAGGATTTATACAAAATACAATACTTTCCTTTACACCCTTTGAACAGCCTTCACTTGAAGTAGGTGCACCAACTTTGAGGTAGCCTTCTTGAAGTAACTCCAAGCTCCCCCTTGAAGTAGCCTTCCTCTCTAGAAGTAACCTCCCGTTGCACCAGCCTTCTGAAGTAGCTCAAAGTCACCTTCTTCACCAAGAAGATCTCCACCCTCTCCAATCAGCATCCTCCAACCTAGGAGTAGCAAGGAGAGTACAAACGGTAATAGAGAACAAGAAAGGAAAAAAGGAAAATTACAACTTATCCTTTGTAGCCCAAGGCTTTATTTGCCTAGATCAAGCGTATAGATCTCCTAACCAAGTGTATGAACTTGTGATTGCAGTGGGTAGGAGATACTAGCCTATAGGACACGAATTTTGAGCTAAGGAAGGAAATAGCCAATTGTCACAATGCTCAAATTGCTCACAAACAGATTGCTCAAAGTATGCTCAAGGACTTCTCAAGTGTAACAAGTGTGTTTGAGTGTCCTATGGCTTGTCCTATTTATAGGAATGGCCTAAGGATGCTTAAGGACGTTCTAGACAACTTCTAGGGGTTTCTAAGTGCTTAACTAGCCGTTAGGTACAAGTTTGTTGATTTAACAACGGCTAATTAATTAATTCTGCAGTTGCTGTCAGAGATCATCTCGGTCGAGGAATGGTCGACCGAGACACCTACTCGGTCGAACTTTTGTCGACCGACAGGCTCTCTGGAACAAGTGATTTGCAACGTATATCTTCAACTGCCAACTACCTTGTCAGTTGTGTCTAACAGCTACTTTGGATCTTTCTCGGTCGAGAAGATTGTCGACCGAGAGTGTCTCGATCGAGGAGTTTGTCGACCGAGATTGATCCTGTTTCAATGTTTCAGTTTAGGCACTAATTATATGTATGAGTGTGCATATGTGATCCTATTTGAAGGGAATGACTTATCTAAATGTGGTGTTTATCTAGGGAGAATCTAACGCTTGATTTACATGCAATCTAAGTACTTGTACATTATATATTTGTACAAGTTTTTACAAAGCGATTACATTGCATGAAAACATAAACATGTAAGCATATGGATTTCCCTAGTTGCTTTGTCATCCACCTTAATCCTGCATACTCAAGTAGCTCGTTAGAATAATAAGAATGAAATGTTTGTCATAATCAAAACAAAGGGTTTTATAGATGTCCATTTAGCCAACAATCTCCCCCTTTTTGAAGATGACAAACATTTCCAAAAGTATAAATAAAGGAAATATAAACCACATGAGTTTCATACCTTTAGATTACCTTGTGTAGCTTTTCCTCTTGGTTATAAAATGTGTGCTTATTATTCCCCTTGAATTATGGAACATGAAATCCAATTCACTAGGGAATATAGCAACATTCAATGTAAAGCCAAGAGTTTATTTATGAAACTCATTGATTGAGTGTTTCATAATTACTAAGTTTTAGTTTTATATTTATTTCTCCCCCTTTGTCATTTCAAAAAGATATCCGTTAGAAATAAAAACTCCCCCTTAATTAGATGTCCCATCAAATTTAATGAAAAAGATGTCCATTTAAAAGCCAAAATAACATGATGCAAGTAAGAGTTTTTGTTTAAGTAGCACAAATATCAAAGAAAACATCTTCCAAAGGAGTGATAAGCAGTTGCTTCCTAATTTTGTTAAATTTATCTAGTGGAAGCGGTTTTGTAAAAATATCAGCCAATTGATCTTCCGTATCAACATGATGAAGGGAAACATGATTCTTGGAGATATGATCCCTTAAAAAGTGATGACGGATTTCAATATGTTTAGCTCGGCTGTGTAAAATAGGATTGTGTGCTAAGTTTATAGCGCTCGTGTTGTCACAAAAAATAGGCGTAGATGAAAGAGTAAAACCATAATCGTTTAATACTTGTTTCATATAAAGCACTTGAGCACAACAAGACCTGGCTGCCATATATTCAACTTCAGTTGTAGATAGGGCAACCGTATTTTGTTTCTTACTAAACCAAGATACTAAAGCTCTTCCTAATAAGAAACAGCCACCACTAGTACTCTTGCGATCAAGGTGACAACCAGCATAATCTGCATCAGTATAAGCTTTAAAATCCAAGGATTGTCCTTTTGGATACCATAAACCAAAACAAGTAGTGCCGGCTAGGTAATGAAGAATTCGTTTAACTGCTAGAAAATGAGAGTGCATAGGTTGTGATTGAAATCGAGCACAAAGACCAACGGAAAACATAATGTCCGGTCTAGAAGCAGTTAAGTAAAGCAAACTACCAATCATGGCTCTATATAAGGAATCATCAATAGGTTCCCCATTTTCATCCTTATCAATTTTAATAGAAGTAGCCATAGGAGTAGTAGCATGTTTGCACTGATCCATCCCGAAATGCTTTAAGAGTTCCTTAGTATATTTTTCTTGGCTTATGAATATTCCTGCAGGTGTTTGCTTAATTTGAAAACCAAGAAAGAAAGTTAGTTCACCCATCAGGCTCATTTCAAATTCTTTTTGCATAATGTCACTGAATTGTGTGCACAATGAATCATTAGAAGCTCCAAAAATAATGTCATCAACATATATTTGCACAACTAGGAAATCAGATATATATGTTTTGAAAAATAAAGTAGAATCTGAATTTCCAATAGAAAAATTATTATCAAAGAGATATGTCTTGAGCCTTTCATACCAATTTCTAGGTGCTTGTTTTAAACCATAAAGTGCTTTCTTAAGTTTATAAACATAGTCACCTTTTTCCGGTATTTCAAAACCAGGTGGTTGGGCAACATATACTTCTTCTTGAATAATGCCATTTAGAAATGCACTTTTTACATCCATTTGGTAGAGTTTGATGTTTTTATGTGCAGCAATAGCTAGTAACATTCTAATAGCTTCAAGTCTAGCTACCGGTGCATATGTTTCATCAAAATCTATTCCTTCTTATTGATTATATCCTTGTGCTACTAACCGAGCTTTATTCCTTATTACTTCTCCTGCCTCATTTAGCTTATTCCTAAAAACCCATTTAGTTCCTATGATGGTTTTATCTTGTGATTTAGGAACTAAATCCCATACATCATTTTTAGTGAATTGATTCAATTCTTCTTGCATGGCTATTATCCAATAATCATCTTTAAGAGCTTCAGATATCTTTTTAGGTTCAATGATAGAAACAAAAGCCATGTTTGCAACATCTTTGAAGGAAGACCGAGTTTTGACTTTATCATTAGGATTTCCAATAATAAGTTCTTGAGGATGATCCTTAATAAGCCTAGGTGTAGGTTGTGGTTCATCTTGGTGATTATTTGTAGTAACTTTCTCACTATCATTTGGTATGTTTAAATTTTCGAATTGATTAGTGAGATCTATGATTTCTAGATTTTCAGATTTGGTCTCTTCATGAAAAGAAACATGAATAGATTCCTCAACTTTGCTAGAGATAGTGTTATATACTCTAAAAGCTTTGCTAGAAGTGGAATATCCCAAAAAGAATGCTTTGTGTGATTTAGAGTCAAACTTATCTCTATCATTTTTGGTATTTAAAATATAGCATGTGGAGCCAAAAGTATGAAAATAGTCAACTCTAGGTTTCTTAGAATGTATTATTTCATATGGAGTTTTCTTTAAATGAGAGTGAACAGTTACTCTATTTAACACATAGCATGCAGTGTTTACAGCTTCAGCCCAAAAGGTTTTGGGTGTGTTGTGTTCGAGCATCATAGTTCTAGCCATTTCTTGTAGTGATCGATTTTTCCTTTCAACTATACCATTTTGTTGTGGGGTGCGTGGAGCAGAAAAATTATGAGTGTATCCTTGAGAGGTGCAAAATTCTTCAAATGTATGATTTTCAAATTCTCCACCATGATCACTTCTAATGGTACATATTTTGCTTTGTAATAGATTTTCAATCTTGGAACAAAATTGTATAAAAACATGAATAGTATCATCTTTAGTTGCAATAAAGTGTACCCATGTGTATTTACTATAATCATCAACAATAACAAAACAATATCTTTTACCACCAATAGATTGTGTCTTCATGGGTCCAAATAAATCCATATGAATTAATTCTAAGGACCTACTGGTGCTAAGTACATGTTTTGGTTTAAAAGAGGTTTTGGTTTGCTTTCCCATTGTGCATGGTTCACAGTTTTCAACTTGATCAAAAGATAAAGTAGGCAATCCACGAACAAGATCATATTTCACTAACTTTTTAATAACATGTGAACTAGCATGTCCTAGCTTTTTATGCCATAGTTGTTAGGTATTTTCATTTACAAGCAAGCATTTTCCCACTACTGATTTCATAGAGTTAGGTTTAAGGATATAAAGATTTCCAACTCTATTTCCTTCATAAACAACATTTGTAGTGTTTTCTATCAATAACTTGCAGCAAGTTTTGTTAAATAACACATCATAACCACTATCACATAATTGACTAACACTTATCAAATTATGGTGCAAACCATCAACGAGTAGAACATTCTTTATTTCGAGGTTTGTACCAACATTACCTATTCCAACGATTTTGCCCTTACCATTGTCTCCAAAGGTGACCGTTCCACTTTTCTTTTCTTCAAAGGTTTGAAATGCATCCTTGTTCCCGGTCATATGTTTGGAACATCCACTGTCAACCACCCATTCCTGCATTAAAATGTAGATTTTGGTACCCATGTGATGGTCCGATATGGTTAGAATCATTTAAGTACAGATTTGTATAAGAGTTCTGAATCAGAAATCCAGTCGGTCGACAATTGTTCGACCGACATTTGTCTCGGTCGACTAATTGTCGATCGAGAAGATTACTGTATTACAAAGAAACACAGAAATTTAGCTCGGTTGACCAATTTTCGACCGAAATAATTGCTGTAAATTTTGATATGTTATAGACATCCGGTCGGTCGACAATACTTCGACCGATTAATGGTTCGGTCGACAATACTTCTACCGACGAAGTTTCTGTTTCAGTACAACAATGCAGAAAATTAACAATATGCATGAAATCTTTTGTTTAGTTGAGATAAGACAATATAAATAGCAAGATGGAGCGTTTGGCCATATCTCAACTAAATTCCATTTGACTCTACTAAGTTTGAGGTTTTGGGACCCAAACTAATTCGGAATCCTTAGTTTTATAAGGGTATGAAAAGGAATAGTGTCCAAGACGTAAACAAAAATGGCAAGTAATAGAATCAACTTCATTTCTCTTTTTAGCCATTGTGTTCTTGGGTAAAAACATAGTTTGAGTTCTTTTGGGTTGATTTTTCTTTGGAGCATATCCCAAACCTTTTCTTCCGTTGAAAACAGTACCAATGCTTAGAATGTTATCAAGTATATCTTTTCTTCTTAACTCATAAAGTTCTCTTTGCAGCTGAGCAATATCATTCATTTTCTTGTGTAGATCATTTCTTGCTTGATCTAAATCAGATAACAATGAATATCATAGTCTAGATGGTTACACAAAATAGGTTGAGTCTGAAAATCTTTTAGTTTAGCTAACAAGTCAGTCTTTTCTTTAGAAAGAAGATCAACATTTGTTTCTAAAGTGAGTAGTTTTCTAGTGCAATCATCTAAAGATGTTTTTAAAGACAAATTCTCAAGATCAATGTTATTCTTTTCAGAAGAAAGATTATCTAATTTAGCAATTAGCTCATCATTTGATTTGATAACCTTCTTTAGTTTCTTCTTGACATCAACATACTTATCATGAATTTCTTGTAGACTAGTAACTAACTCTTCTTTAGGAAGATCAAGTAGGCTTACCTCTTGAGAGTCTTCATCATTTTCTCTTGCCATTAGACAATCCACCGTTTCTTCTCCGCTTTCACTGTCACTTGACTCGTCCCATGCAGCTTTATAGGCTTTTTCTCCCTTATTCTTGTGTGAGCTTTTCTTTCCTTTCTTTGCTTTAGAACATTCATTTTTGAAATGCCCTTTCTTTCCACATTCAAAGCACCTAGGAGTGGTAGAAGAAGAGCTGGAAATTTTGTTAGATTTAAATCTTTTATATTTCTTACCGTTGACGATCAAGGCTTCTTCTCCTTCTTCTTCACTTGACTCCTCACTTTCTTGTGTGACGACTTTTGAAGCTTTTAGAGCCATATCCTTCTTCTTTCCTTGCTGAAGTTCACGTGCTCTTCTTTCCTCCTCTTCTAGGGTTGCTTCATGAGCTTCTAGGTTGCCAGTAAGTTGCTCCATTTTCAGTCGAGTGAGGTCGTTTGCTTCTTCAATGGCTGTCACCTTTGGCTTATATTTTGGAGGGAGTGATCGAAGGATTTTTGATACCTGATCTTCTTCAAGGACAGGTTTTCCTAGGGCACTTAAACCATTAACAATAGTAGAAAATTTTGCAAACATTTCACTAATAGATTCATCAGGATCCATACGAAAGTGTTCAAACTTTTGTTTAAACATGCTAATTTTGGAGTTTTTGACTTGAACTGTTCCTTCATAGGTTATGGATAGTCTATGCCAAATATCATAGGCTGTGTCACAATTAGATATTCTATTAAATTCTCCTACCGATATAGAACAATATAAAATGCTTACAACTTTTGTATTCATTTGAGCTAGCTTTACCGTATTTGCATCCCATTCTGCAAATTGAGTTTGAGGGAGCTCATATGGGGTTGACACCATTCTCCATAAGTCCCAATTGATGCCTTGGAAGTAGAATTGCATCCTTCTCTTCCAATATTGGTAGTTTGTTCCATCGAACGCTGGAGGCCTAGCAACAAGTGTCCCTTCGAGGTTAAGGTTGTTGAGTACTCCATCACCCATTTCTTCAAGACCTTGTTAGGGTTCCTTGAAGCCTGCTCTGATACCAATTGAAAAACACTAGAGGGGGGTGAATAGAGTTTTTAAAATAATTTTAACAATTTATTAAACTCAAACAACCACAATTGAAAATTGGAAGAAGGAGACAGGTGTTTAGAGTGGTTCCAACTTTAGCAAATACTAAAGTTGTCAGTCCACTACCCGGTTGCTTACCCAACCGGGATTTTGAAAGTATTTATTTTATTACCTTCTCAAGGATTTATACAAAATACAATACTTTCCTTTACACCCTTTGAACAGCCTTCACTTGAAGTAGGTGCACCAACTTTGAGGTAGCCTTCTTGAAGTAACTCCAAGCTCCCCCTTGAAGTAGCCTTCCTCTCTAGAAGTAACCTCCCGTTGCACCAGCCTTCTGAAGTAGCTCAAAGTCACCTTCTTCACCAAGAAGATCTCCACCCTCTCCAATCAGCAGCCTCCAACCTAGGAGTAGCAAGGAGAGTACAAACGATAATAGAGAACAAGAAAGGAAAAAAGGAATATTACAACTTATCCTTTGTAGCCCAAGGCTTGATTTGCCTAGATCAAGCGTATAGATCTCCTAACCAAGTGTATGAACTTGTGATTGCAGTGGGTAGGAGATACTGGCCTATAGGACACAAATTTTGAGCTAAGGAAGAAAATAGCCAATTGTCACAATGCTCAAATTGCTCACAAACAGATTGCTCAAAGTATGCTCAAGGATTTCTCTAAGTGTAACAAGTGTGTTTGAGTGTCCTATGGCTTGTCCTATTTATAGGAATGGCCTAAGGATGCTTAAGGACGTTCTAGACAACTTCTAGGGGTTTCTAAGTGCTTAACTAGCCGTTAGGTACAAGTTTGTTGATTTAACAACGACTAATTAATTAATTCTGCAGTTGCTGTCAGAGATCATCTCGGTCGAGGAATGGTCGACCGAGACACCTACTCGGTCAAACTTTTGTCGACCGACAGGCTCTCTGGAACAAGTGATTTGCAACGTCTATCTTCAACTGCCAACTACCTTGTCAGTTGTGTCTAACGGCTACTTTGGATCTTTCTCGGTCGAGAAGATTGTCGACCGAGAGTGTCTCGGTCGAGGAGTTTGTCGACCGAGATTGATCCTGTTTCAATGTTTCAATTTAGGCACTAATTATATGTATGAGTGTGCATATGTGATCCTATTTGAAGGGAATGACTTATGTAAATGTGGTGTTTAGCTAGGGAGAATCTAACGCTTGATTTACATGCAATCTAAGTACTTGTACATTATATATTTGTACAAGTTTTTACAAAGCGATTACATTGCATGAAAACATAAACATGTAAGCATATGGATTTCCCTAGTTGCTTTGTCATCCATCTTAATCCTGCACACTCAAGTAGCTCGTTAGATCAATAAGAATGAAATGTTTGTCATAATCAAAACAAAGGGTTTTATAGATGTCCATTTAGCCAACAATATATTCCCACACATAAAACATCGAATATAACACACGAATAAATATTAGCGATTGTATCTATAATACTACAAAAAGAGCGAGTTTGTTGTTTAAATTACATCCGATGCCATTTTCTTTTTTGAAAAATTATTCCAACCAATCAGAAGCAAGGATTCAAAATCCCTGCATTCTCCTTGACCCTCTCTCTTCTGACGTTTTTTCTCTATTTTGTTCCGTTTTTATCCTAATTTCTCTCTCCTTCCAATACCACCTCACATTAAAACCACGTTCTCCAAACCCCTCCACCCAACAACTTCACGTTCTCCAAGCCCATCTCTTTTCCTTCCTCAACTACCCCACACCCCCTCTATACACACGCTCTCACCTTCAAACCACATACTCTCCTCCCACGCCAAAATTTACTCTATTTCTTAACAAACTCCTTCCCTCTCTCCGAGTCAAACAAATCCACCCTAACTCCACGCTTCCCTTCCTCTCTCACCACGTATTCCTCCCAAATCTCAACTGACTACATTCATAACAAACCATTCTGTCTTTTATATTTATTTAATTTTATATTTTTTTCTTTTATGATAAAAGGACTATTATCCTTTTTAGCAGTTATGAGATTATCATTATCTTTTTAGAAAGTTTATTTTTTTATTTAATGTAAAATAAACATGTTCAATGGGGGCACGTGCATATGCACGTGTGTGATGCTAGTTTTTGTAAAAAATTGAGATGATATTGCAAAAGAGAAATTACCTTTTCGTACGTCTGCCCAACGGCAAATGGTGCCAAAACCAGAGAAGGGGTCGCCCGCGCGACTGTTCGGTAAATATAAACCACGGAGTGAGACGAGAATTTTATAGACGCAGGACAGGTACTTTCCTCTCTGTTCTAGCCGTCGCTTCCTCCCTCCCGCCCTCCCCGGAGTTTACGCAACTCCGGCTTCCTCCTCCTGCGATCCTGTCGTGGCTCGGCGGCGGCGGCTGGGTTCTCACTTTATCCATGTGAAGTCTCGTGTTGACTGGGAGGAGGCGTTGGAGGCGTCCTGTTGACCTGTCCAGCTAGACCACCCACTTCTTTAATGCCACTGCTGAATTTCTATATTGGAGCCTTCATCTCTTTTGGGACTGGTTAGATTAGCTTTCCAGTTTTTTCTGGAGCCCCATCATTGGAGCGATTACTATATGCACTTCCTCTAATTTTCTTCACAATTTGTCCGCTGGATTTGTTGTTCTGTTTGTCAACGCGGAGCTTAAATCTTCCTATGTCATTTTTTTTTGATGCATCTTCCTATGTCATATGAACTCCTGGTGATTCTTTCTGTTTATCATTAACCTTGTAAGGACCGCCAACGCGGAGCTAATATTTTGTCCATTGGATCGCCAACTCGTTGACTGAAATCATCACTCCCTTGAGGCTTGTGTCCACTTCTCTACTAGTCTTCATTGTTGTTTTCATTCCTTTTGTGCTTCGCTTTGCTGTGTTAATTTTGCAATGGACTCGGTCGAGGGGCCGTCGTCAAGCATGTTGCCCAGCTACTCGGACAGGGAGCTCAATAAACCGACATCCGAAGGGCGCATTCCACCCTCTCTTCAATCTATAAGATCGCTCCCAGCTGGTTTTAAATTCAACGAGGAAGAGGTTGGTACTGAGGATACACGCATTCCATCTCTCGCGCCCTTTGCGGATAATGATGAGTTAGTGGAGGAAGGGAGCGATGCAGATTCACCATATGGTGGCGCACCCGCGGATCGTGAGAATGGCTCCGATTTCAGCGAAGTAAATGATTTGCTGACCTCGGATATGTCTAATCAATCTGCAGCTTCACGTAGTGAATCCAGATGGAGTGACACCGGCCCTTCTTCTGAACGAAAGGTATTTCCTTTGATTGCTGCTGATCTTCTTGCAGTTGTGTTAATTTCCAGGAGTTCAACAAAATGTTATGGCACACGTAACTGAACGCAACAGGAATTAACGAGAACAATGGTTTGCACAAAGGAAGTTAACCTGTTTAATTGAAGAAACTAACCTTAGTTCTTGTGCGGTTGCCAGTTGCCACAACACAAACTGCCCCAGACCTTGTCAAAGAATCGTGTTGATATGCCTGTCCCTGTTTGTAGGCTCTGATGTTATTTTGGTTCAATAATGAGAGTTCTGGGCTTTACTAAACCACTGATATCATAGCTTATAAATAACTTTGATGGGGGTGATACAGGTCTTTAAAACTTCTTGCCGTTTTTATTAAAGATAAACTTAATCCATTAGGAAATCAATATACAACTTATACTTGAATTAATTAACAAAATGGTATACTGCATGAAGCTACAATAAGTAATTGATGCCGACATAACTCATAAATACATGATTCTATTTACAGCAACAATAGATTATCTGTTTTTGTTGAACAGTTCATGATGTTGGTGTAGTGGAGCCAAGCTACGCCTCTTTCCTTGGTCAAGCGAGAGCTTGCCAATGAAACCCTTGTTTGGACATGTGGCGTAACGTGTTATGTCATACACATGTAACAGTGAGTAGTTATAGACAGCAATTAAAATCCTGCTTTAGTATCATAGGCCATTAGTTTCATAAGAATGAAACAAGCTGTTTATTGTACTATAAATAATTTTAGAATAATTTATCCTGTACATGATGATTCTCAATTACTATAGGAAAATATAGTCAACAAATGCTGTCCCTATGAACCTGTAAGGTGACAGACCAAATTATGTTTTACCAAAGTTGGAGTTATTAATTAGAGTAGAGCTTTTAGTTCATGTGGGTATGCATATTTCCTAAATTAGATGTTATTTGATTGGAGTGGGGCTTCTGGTACATGTGGGTCTGCAAGGCAATTCAATAAGGAAAGTGATAACCATGAATGTCCATAGTCATTATCTAATCGTGTAATTAAACTTTGTACTATACAAGCAACATGAGTAGTGTTAGAAATTAGAAGTATAGGTCATATCATATACGAGCCAGAGTCTGTCGGACAATATAGAGTCAAGTCAGGTCTGAAGGTCTCTAAAGTCATGTCAACCTTCTCCTATATAAAGGATAGGGGTCTCTCTTGTATCAAACACATTGTGTATGTATTGTCTTATTCATTATCTCTACCATGGTATGAGAGCCTTCTTTCTAGGAAGTTTAACCCTAGAGAGAAAGCAACAAGTCTTCGCCCGCTAGCTACACTCACCATTATAGCTAACTGCCCGTAGGGCCGTCTCCATCACCCTCTCCATAGGTTTGTTGCCCTCTCTCTCAAAAGGATCATCATAATCTCCTCTACAATGTAGATCCAGATCTGACAAGTACCATCTTCGTTATCATCTAGCATCCTCGTGTATCTGTCTTTCGTCCTCCTCAAACACAAAATTCAGCCACTCGCTCCATCAAGATGAAGTTCACATGTAACCTTCCACCCGTCACCCTTCTTGCATCATCAATCAAGGTCTAGCCTCACTAGAAAGTGAAAGTTCTCTCCAACATCAATAGCCCTATGGTGATCTTATACAAGGTGGAAGTCATCTCCACCGTGCTGTCCATCATCTTCATAGTGGTGGAAGTCATCTCCACTGTCCAGATCGTCATCTCTACAGTGGTGGAAGTCATCTTCACCACCCGCGTCATCGTCTCTAGGACCTGGATTGTCATCTCCATAGTGGTGGAAGTCATCTCCACCACCCAGATCGTCGTCTTCATCATTCAGATCGTCGTTTTCATAATCCATGGTCATTTCTCTTTCTCCTCCTCCAAATATACATCTAGGAGGCTTATTTCTAGAAGGGGAGTCATCCGTAAAGTTAAGGTGAAACATGTCTAACGTCTTTCACTTGAAAATCTGCCCCAACGAGTGAGACACAGTGTGTGCCACAATCAACACAACGTGTGTCTTCACCCGCTGGCGCAGGGTTCTATCCAAACCGAAAGTTACACGACGTGTTGACGGAAGGCTGTTTCACTCCTACACGCCATATAAAATTTCCACACGCCGTGTCAGCGGAAGCCTGTCTCTTGTTTTCAACGACCAACACGGCATGTCATTGGCTAACACATGTGTCTCTAACAATCAGTTCAAACATCTTCGACAATCAAACATGCTGTGTCGTTGTCTAACAAAACATGTCATCATCAGGGTTTGCAACTCAATCAACGGTGGCATCTTCAAAGGCCGTGTTCTAGATCAGTTTCCCAGGCTTCTTCAGAGGTCAGATCAAAAGCTTCCCAACAAGAAAAAATCTATCTTTATCGGATCTGGTATTCGACCTAGTCCATACCTTGGGGGCTCCGCCCCCGCACCCCCACATTTTTCGGCCTAAGGGCCGTCTCCTTTTCGGATCGCAAACATATCCATTTATTTTCTTCTTCGGATCTTATAATTGGGTCACATACTACATCGAATTTGGTTATTGGTTCGTCTATTATGACTTCGTCACGAAGTCGACCTCTCTGAAGCACCATGAGGTCCTATACTCTCATGTGTGATGTAGTTCGCTCTCAGACACAAGATCAACCTCTCTCATTATGATGATTCATCCCTTTCAAGTACAACATCAAGCTTTCTTAAGCGTGAGGTCAAGTTCCCAGGCCCGTTGAGCAGTCTAACACAACTTCTCCAGCCATGTCAGGCAAATCCTTCTCCACTCATTTCTTCCGTCTCCACCCCATATCCCTTAATGTCATAGGGGAGCTTTGCTTTGTCTTTGCCCACTCCAACCACTTCTTTTGTCTCTTCACAGGTGGTGTGCGGGGGAGAGAAGAAGAGATGAGAGGAGGAGGATGAGGAGAAGAGTTGAGGTGTAGAGTTTAGAGCTCAGAAGAGGAAAGAGGAAGAATATTGTTGTCTACATATGGAGTTTTGTGTATTTGACAATCCAACTGTCTAGTTCAAGGCCAATGTCCATACTTGCTGAGTTGCCAAGCATTGATCTGTAACTCAGAATTCATCTTCTCGCATCATAGTCAACTGAAGAATGAGTCATCAGATTAATTGGATGCCATTGACACTCTAGATCAGAAAATATGTTTCTTCATCGGCCATGTCTTGGTCATTATACTTTGGAAACACTTCTTCATCTAGTATTAGAGCATCTTGGATCATTTGGACATTTAGTTGTCTGCCGGTCTGACACACCTATCTTTTGCAGAAGATTATTCAGTCGGCTACATCAACAATGTTTTCTCGTTGTTCGTTTGTGCCTGGTCTAGCAGTTGATGTTCATCCGTGCCCTATCAATCATGTTGATGTTCGTCTGTGCCTTGTCAAACACGTTGATGTTCTTTCGTGTGTCCTGTCAAACACATTGATTCTCGTCCATGCCCGTCTAACATGTTGATGTTCGTCCGTGCCCTGTCAAGCACCTTGATGTTTGTCCGTGTTATGTCAAGCACATCGACCGCCCTAGTCTTCTTGTAGAACATATCCTGGAAACTATTCCAAAGACAGTAGCAACTGAGTTTGTGACTTAGATGATCTTCGCACGTTCCTCAATGTTTATCAATGTCTCTCAAACATCCAATGTTTATCTATCTCAGGGGAACCTTTAAAGTAAAAAATGCCAAATACATTGAAGTGCGTGGCAGTGCACACATCGTGCTAAGTCAAGGGGGGATATTTTGATTTAGTCATACCTTTTTTTCTGTCTTGTTTATGTTTGTCGTCCAAGATGGGCATGCAATTTTCCCATGCTCCAGCTTGATGGGGAGTGTTAGAAACTTAGAAGTATAATTCATATCATATATGGGCCGAAGTCTGTAGGCCCATATAAAGTCAAGTTAGGTTTGGAAGTCTAGAGTCATGTCCACCTCCTATATAAAGGAGATGCTCTCTCTTGTATCAAGCACATCGTGAGTATATCGTCTATTCAATATTTCCAACAAGTAGGATGGTGAATTGGACTACTAACCATGTCACATGCAATGTTCCTTTGTATAAACAATCAATTGTGATCTTTATAGTGAGATCCAATAACGAATTATTTTCTACTAGACATGTTTTTTTTATTGTAATTCTTACACAAGTAATATTTGGTTTTCCGTTGGCGGGGTGGTGGCATAGTGGAGAAGGGCTGACCTCCCCAAAGTAGGGACTAGGGACCCAGGTTCCAATCCCTGCGAACACGCCCCAACGCTCCTTGGTCCCGTCACGCAGACTGACCTCTGTGTGAGTTTAAAATGTTCCCCTCGATGTGTGGGTAGTTGAGGGGGGATAGGGGGTTTACACTGCCGGGGTGGCATCACCGATGTGGCTGCCCCTGAGGGGTGGTTCCCACGTCATCCAAAAAAATAAAAATAATAATATGGTTTTCCCTTATTTCTTTTAATTAACTGATCTCCTTCTTTGCTGTTGATTTCTCGTCTGGGTCTATCTCGTTTGGTACTTAGAACCCATTTCTAGAGTTATTTTCTTCGCTACAGGGGCTTGGTTAGCTTCTTTCCATTCCTTATTGTTTGCACAGTTATGTGCTATCTAAAGTCCTTATGAGCAATATTGGAAAACTTACAAGAGTCATAATATGAAATCTTCTCTTCTGTTTATCTTGCCTCTTTCTTTCTTACAATTAGAGACTAATACATCATTATATGACCCCAGATTGACAATATGTACACATGCTCTTGGAGATTGTTTTATTCCACTTGAACAATGAATCTAGGAGTTTACTCCTGTATATATTTATTTAGATCACCATGAAGAAAAAAACTTTTGATATATAGCTGATGCAGAGTCCAAGAGAATGTGGCCGTAAGAAATAAAAGAATTCTCACAGATTGCATTTTACTATTTTAGCAACCAAGGAGGTCTCTCGGTAGTGTGCCATGCACCTGAGTTGTAATATCCCACTTGTAAAAAGAGCATAGACAACATAGAGCGGAAGCATAAATTGCATTCACCTCAAGGGGATGTCACAATCATTATATTCATTGCATAGAAATGGAGTTTATATATAAACCAGCACAGGTCAAAGATAACAATTCTCATTCTCAAGTCCTCAACGACACACACATAAACTAAATTAAACAAGTATGGGCACTTAAACATGACATGTTTCTCATAAATAGGAAAAGAAATCTAAACTAGGTATAGATGGCACCCCACTAGGTCCTTTCTTCGAAAGGCCCTTGAATTAGTCCTTGCTTGTCAGATGGCTCTACACCTCTATGATTGCTCTTACCTGAGGGTATCACGCCCCTAGGCACGCATCAAACAAATTGGTAATTGGAATTAAACATACTATATCTTAAAGAGAACATGTAAATTGAAGAAAACTTTTAACTTTATATATTGAAGAAAAGACATATTAAATTTTAGATCATTTTTTTTAATCTCGACCTATATAAGGATCCTCGAATTTTGCACTGAAATGCCTATTCTGTTATGCACCGAAGTGCCTCTTCTCTTATACATCGAAGTGCCTCTTAGTTTGTTTTAAAGAGCCTCTTGGTGAGCATCTTATATAAGTTATCTTTTATCATTCTCTTTCTGTTGAAACTCCTAACTTGTTCTTAAGTCTAATTCTAATGTTTACTCTTAATGTGTCTGAGGATGATATAATACTATTGACAATAAACATGACATTCAATTCATTATAGATCTACTAACTTTTATCTTCAAAAGCAATTGAAACAATAGGTAATACATTCATGACATTCATGACATTCATGTACATTGTACATACATATATACAATCTATCAATACTTATTTTCAAAGTGCATGGACCACTTACCAGTAGGAGAAGAAGTCCCCTTAGATCTCTTGAGGTTTTTAGAAACCCTAAAGCCATGAAATTATCATAATTTAAATTAATCTTTGTCTTGATTAACATCTAAACCGTACTTCAAGCTCTTAGGAGAACATGGCCTAAGATAAACTAATTAGGGTTTGAAAACTCAAAAATCATCTTCCTTATTCAAAAACCTTTCCAACGACTACTTTTATGATTTTTTGTGACGAGTACCTAATTTATTGTGATTTATTGAAGTTTCGACCAATAGAAATTTGGAGAAAAGCCACACGTTCCTATTATCCAAAAGAATACATCTACTGCTGGGTCCACACTATTGTACCCAACCAAAGCACGTCACTTGGCCTGGACTCGCTTACAAGGAAATGTGCGGCCACTTGCAACATCATTTAGAGGAAAGACTAGAATGCCCTCAAGGGGAAGACACAAGCAAAACTCACGATCGAGGTAAAAGCGTAAAACATCTCCTTGTATTGTCCGTCTTCTTCCCGAGCTTTAGAGGAAAGTTGGAATCTGGAGCACCAAAATCAAAACCGAAATGAGCATTTGATACCCCTCGGGGCTAGGAGGGAACACCAGAAGATCAGACATTGCCTAGCAATCTCAGCAAGCCAAGGCACAACCAAGGAGATGGCTTGAGGTGCTGAACCAACCTTCGCCATCTCAGATTAGGGGAAACTGGTTGGGGCGATGCCACAATCAACAAAGAACCAAAAGAAACACAATATAGCAAAACACAGATAGAAAACTAAAGCAAAAAGTGAAGGAGGCGATGGAAAACAAAGTTGAAAAAGCTTAGATCAGGCATGGGAGTCGACAACACACAAAGAAAGGGGTAAATGCGATTCTTATCCGAGATGAAAAATTCAATCACACTGCTATCTTCACAACGAGGCAATTTACACCGCTGAGAGCGCTATTTGTTGCAGGGAGCTCCGAGACGAACCTCTACTGCATGCAAAATAGGGTTGGGTTCAGGATGGTATTGCAAGGGTTAGAAGGTCATGACAGAGATCTATTGTGTTTCTGGGTGGTCGATGGTTGTTCCTGGGTGTGGGACGAACTCGAGGGAGGGGGATATATATAACTTTCAGGCCATAGACTCGGTGGAAGGAGAGACCAGACGCGGGGGGGGGGGTGTGGAGGCTTTGTGTTTCCGCGGAGTCCTGCTAGCCCCAAGAGTCGTTTGAAAGGGGAGAGCATTCCCCAGGATCCAAGAGTCCTACTCGAATTGTGACTCTGTCAAAAGATCCACGTGAAAATGAAATTCAGTTTTAAACCAAGTCCAAAATCATATGGGTTAGGGTAATTAAGTGGTTTCCTTTCTAATTCAAATTGAAGCGTCAAAGAGAGTTCAAATCTATCTTAAATTGGCTTCTTAACTAATTAAAATATAAGGATTCCGAATATTTAGTTAGGTTTTAGTTTTGAGAGTCCCAACTATCCCTTCTTGTATATTTAAGATAAATCTTTTTTTATTTATTTAGAATTATCCAAAAAGGATTTGAGGCTCATATTTTAAGGAGAAAAAAATTATTATTGTGGAAAACTAGATATGATGAGAAGATCCCCTTTTGTGTAGGGTTTTTGTTATTTCTTGATTGAAAGGAGGCAGCCACCACCCTTTCCTATAAATAGGAGAAGGGGAAGCATATAGACACTTAGAAAAACCCTAATGGGCCAATAGACTATTGGGCCCATGTTACAAATAGACTAAAGAGAATTTAAGTAAAAGACTAAAACATTAAGTAAATAGACACTCTAACACTCCCCCTCAAGCTGGAGCTTGGAGAATCCCAAGTCAGCTTGCAAACAGACAGACATACAAACAAACTAAACATAATAAAAAAGGTAACCAAGCCCATACAAGAATTTCTCCCCCTCAATGTTACAATCATTCAATCAAGCACTCAAAAAATTCAAAGACTCCCCCTGAAGGAGATACTCCAAAGCAACATATATTTCAGCCGACATAGAGGCTTCTTGATCATCATAATGGCATCTGGAGCAACAAAAAGAATAGCGGATAGGCACCAAGATCTTCATCACAATTTTCGTTGTAGTAGCCAGAGAGTGCTGGATGACCGGTCCTAGAGAGTGCTAGGTCACAAGAAGTAGCAGTAGTCAACGTGCATATAGAGCACAGACAAGTAGAGAGTCAACGTGCACAAAGCACGAACAAGCCAAGGAGTGCTGACACACAGAAGCAAAAGTCGACGACGTGGGCGGATAAAAGACCAGTGTACAAAGTAGCAAGCAAATAAATAACTCCAATATGCAATGTAGACGAAGCTCCATGTAAAGTTAGCAAAAAAAAGTCTTCATCATCTTCCCTTTTTATAAAGTATCCATCACAGTAGTAGGCGTCAAAGTCCAGAGAGTGTTGGTCCACAGAGTCCAGAGAGTGCTGGTCTACAGTAGAAAGTCAATGTGCAAAACAGAGCACGGAAAGCAAATAGTGCAAAAGCACAAAGCAACATATAAAATGTGCTAATCATAGCACAAGTAACAACAATGACGTTCCAATATGTAACTTCATACCAGCAGTCGAGGTAGATGATGAATAAGCAATAATAGCAGCAAAAATCTCCATATAGCAGCAACACAATCATGAACAATCCACATAACACTAGGCGGATCCACATAGAACAAAAGGAACACCATATAATAGTAAAAGGATCCATATAGCAACAGTAAATGTGGCATGAAGATCCATGTAGCAGCATTACTAAATTCTTCTTCATTTCTCTCTTCATCTTTCCTCCATCTCATCTCTTCCCTCTACTGTTCATCCTCTATTCTCCCCCTCACGCCAACCACGAAAAGAGTCAAGACAGTGGTTGGCATGGAGAGTCAAAAATAATGGTGGAGGTAGGGTTATGTAGGCAAATATGTGGAGGAGGTAACTGATAATGTGAGTCAAGGTGCAAAATGACCCGATTCACCCCCACAATTTTTTTTAGATTAGGTTAAAAAATAATATGGGAGTAGGATAAGAGGAACAAAAAGAAGACTACCAGAATGGAACTCGGTAGAAAGAGAAGATACACTACCGGAATGTTACTCGGTAGGATTAATATGTTCAATATGTAAATGGGGTGAAAATAAAAGGTATTGAGGAGATAGGCAAAAGGTTATGTAGGGTTGTAAGACTGGGGGTGTAAACAAAATTATAAAAAAATACTGAAAACGGGAAGATAATTGTTGTTGGTAAGAGAAAGAAGGGACTCACCATGTATAGATAGCTCCGCCATATGATAGAATCATTATAGCACGCTAAGATGTAGCAACAGGTAGCAGCGAACACACCGTGTTGTTGAGCAACATGCTGTGTAAGTTGACACAAGAAGCAATGATAGCAGGCGACACGTTGTGTCGATGAAGAGACACAACGTGTCTGGTAGCGCAGTAGCAGCAGTCAGCACCAACAGAAGCCGATGACACGCTGTGTCATTGAAAGGACACGCCGTGTCAGTTGACAGAAGCTCGGGGCAGAAGCAGGCAACACACCGTGTCAAAGGGCGACACGCCGTCTCAAAAGAGGACACACTGTGTCTCACACTGGTGAATCGCCGAACACACTGTGTCCAAAAATGACACAGCGTGTCCAAAACCAGCAAATGAAGTCGTAAGAAGCAGAACACCGCCTACACGCCGTGTCCAAAAAAGACACGCCGTGTCGGCTGCGATCGGCAGTAGAAAAACCCCAACAACAGTAGCAATAGAGGGGGAAATCCTTCCGGATCTCCACCAAAGCAGTAGAGGATGATGGATCCTCAATATTAGCGGAAATAGGAGATCTTTTCCTTGATTTAGAAGTAGATCTCAATAAGGGTGGATGCATGGATGAGGTAGGACAACAATGGTGGTGGCGGCAACATGGAAGGCGATGTAGATCTATGATGATGGCAGCGAATAGGATAGCGGCGGCTTCATTAGCAAGCAGGATTGACGGAGGCATGGCGGCCTGTGTAGATCTGGATCCAGCAACTTCATAGGATGATTCTTATTGCTGTTGATGATGGAAACAACTCCATGGAGACGACTCCAACAAAAGGCAGGGACGGGAAATCCTCGCGGGCAACCATCAACAACACCTCGCAGCGGCGCCCGCCGCCCGCAAGAGGAGGCACTCTCCTTTGCGCTCTCTCTCTCTTAGGGTTAGGGGTAACACAAGACTGACTGCTCTGATACCATGTGGAAAACTAGATATGATGGGGAAGATCCCCTTTTGTGTACGGTTTTTGTTATTGCTTGATTGAAAGGAGGCAACCACCTTTTCCTATAAATAGGAGAAGGGGGAAGCATACAGACACTTAGACTAACCCTAATGGGACAATAGACTATTGGGCCCATGTTACAAATAGACTAAACAGAATTTACATAAAAGACTAAAACACTAAGTAGACACTCTAACAATTATCATATTAATCTCATATAAAATTTATTTACCAGAAACATGCACAATAATTAGGTCAATTGCATTCTCAACACTCATGTAGGACTTGTTCGTCACTTAGGGCTAAGTTTGATGTAATGGAATTACAACAAATTAAAATATGTTATAATCATTGTTTACTTTACTGGAACACGCTTCAAACATTATACTAGGGTCTCATCATCATATTAGGGTTTAATTGAAGCATCCAATTATGAATTTGAAATTTTGAGTTTCTAATTAGGGTTTATTTGTGTGGAAGTTCAAGATTTGAATTTAATAAGTGGAGAAATTTCTATTATGACCCTAACTTTATTCTACTCAAAATTTGGGATGTTACAACCCACCTTAATTAAATTTTGTTCTCAAAATTTGCATGGTACTACCCACCTTAGGGCTTTACTTACTCCTAGTTTGTGATACACATACATGGCATACCACTTCCTTCTAACTTAAGATAGGGTTTGAACTGGGGTATACCTTCATTAACTTCATCATAAACTTAATCATCAAAGTTTGGGGCTTTAATTTTGACACAGATCTCTACTATCCCATGTTAAATGCCCCATGTAACCTAGTTAAATGTTAACACTAGGCTTGTACAAGTTGTAGTTCATAAGTTTGTAACTTGTAACTGTAAGTTTTAAATCTAAGCTGTAACTTGAAGTTTGTAAGTTTGTAATTGTCTTACATACTTGACATTTCTGCTCATTTGTGCACTCACTCATAAAGACATAGATCCCAGCTTGACCTCTAAACGTATAAATTTATTATATAGTCTATTGTGTTTATGTATAAACACTGTTTTGCAAAATTTTATAACCTAAATTCCTTAATTTTACCATCAAAATTGCCATCATAATTCTGTCAAAATTGTTCAGCTTCCTTCACTTACAATTGTGGGAGATCCACATATCCAATACTATATATTATTGCATATCTGAGTAGATCTTGGCATTTAGACCATCCTGGTAAATTTTCATGATTTAATTTGGTTATTTGGTCGTTAAAATGTTGACGGCCGTAAATATCAAAATTTCGGTCAAAATTTCTGTAAATTTCCATTGCTAGGCCAAATCGGATACGGCATCGAAATCCGACATGTAATTCCTTGTTCTCAAGTAATCCGCTGCTCCATATGAGTTATTGTTAGGTTTGCGTCCTGTCTGACTCTTTGGCTGCATTGCCAACCAACACAGCATCTATGGGTAGTGTGCTCTTGCTTGCAATATTAGTTTTCCAGTGTAACTAGAATATAATACTAGTTGGAGCTGGTGACCTCATGTGAAGTGTTGGAATTGATGTACATATAGCTTGTTTGGAAGTAGAGAAGTAATATGTCTCCGTGTATTCTTCTCAGTGAATCAAAATAGAAAGGAATTCCATATCTACATCACTTAGGTTGCTAGTGAGAAATCAGACTTGTTTTGTTATTAATTTCCCTAGCTGTTCTTCTTATAAATATGCCAACCCACAGCTTTTTTGAATGGCCTCGGGGTAAAAATGAGTCCCCTTGCTATACCAGCGCGTAAGATGAAGGGATAGGTGTTTTCTTTTTAGCATTGCAGAATGGGTGACAGACAGGACAACAATATTACATGATGAATCCAAGCCTATAGAACAATAATACATACTTGCAGCTGAGTAGGAGTCTAATAGATGAGAAAACTTACTTATTATGCGGGCATGTGTTGAAATTACAGTGGATGTTTGGTAGCCAGTTTTAGTGGCAAATCAGAATAGTCTAGTTTAAGCATGCATTACTGATGCTGAGCAGGCAGTGGATGCATACCAAACATGAAGATGTCATGGAAGAGTTCCAATTTGGCAACAGCCAGGTAAGAGGCATGTGGCCTCTGGTTTTGGGTTTCCACCAAAACGGATTTATGTTTGACAGTGTGAGCAACTAAGTTTGTTTTAAAAAGGTCTGTTGCTTAGATATTCATTCAGTCTTGCTCACAAAGTTGCGGTGCGATGCAAAACTGTCACAAGACTCACAACTCAGTTTGTTTCTTAGTTAATAACCAAAAAAAAGTTGTTTCTCCCCAACTTCTGGTGTCTCTCCTGTGGTTAAGATGAACAAGAGATCGACACATTAAACTGAAACAGGCTTTCCATCTATACCATGTCAAACCAGCATGCCATCTTTGTTAATCTTTTCTCTCAACAATGCCATCTTCCTGATCACAACTACTTCCTCATCAAACCACTGGGTTAGAGCCAGATGTGTAAACTAAAGGTGGACACCTCTAATTTCAATAGTAGCAACTTAAAGTTTAGAAAGAATAAGGTCGAGCCATATGATGGCTTCAAGGTGGGTTTCAAAGAAAGTCAGCATGAATGATTGAGAAAGACTTCCAAGCAAATGACACGGTGAATTTAATCACGGCTCTTGCAACTTCCAAGGCAATTGAGAGTTGATCTAATCGTGGCTTGATGAAACCTATTGAGCCTACCAGCCATGATTGATCAAATTAGGTCCTTGCAGTTATGAATTTTATGGTTATACTAACCTTCTTGCATATTTTGTAAAATCGTCACTGGCCTGCTATCAACAGATAATTAAAGCATGTAATTTAAATTGGCAATTCAACCCAGACAGTGTGTTTTCAAAGTTGCAACTGAGATATTTTATACATATATATTTTTAGTTTTGCATCTAATATACTGCTATTCAATATTTATGAGATCAACAAGTTAGATTCTCATTTATCAGAAACTTAGAGCATGGTGCCGCCTTCCCAATGGAGAATGGGCATTAGGGACAGTATTGCCAACTTCTGATTCAAAGTCTATTATTAAACTGCTTGAGGACAAGGTTTGAAAGTTATACATTTAAAGTATTCGTGTACTATTAGGCACAATTCTTCTGTTTTATGCATTTGCATGATTATAGGTCAATTCTGAAGATCTTTTACCAGCAAACCCTGAGATTTTAGATGGAGTTCAGGATCTGATGCAGCTTAGTTATCTGAATGAACCATCAATTCTCCACAATATTCGTTGCAGATACTTACAAGACATGATTTATGTGAGACTAGCGTAATTCCTACCTAGAGACACACAAAAAAAATCTTACAAGTGTTCTCAAGGTTTATAATTGCAGACAAATGCAGGACCAGTTTTGGTGGCTGTCAATCCTTACAAGGATATGAATCTTTATGGTAATGAGTTCATTGAAGCTTATAGATGTAAATTGATGGACTCTCCCCATGTTTATGCCATAGCTGATACAGCCCTACGAAATATGATTAGAGGTGATGTTGACTTACTTTATTGCATTTGTAGTCATTAGATTATCAGCAATAAATTGATATTTGTTACATATTTGCAGATGAGGTTAACCAATCAATCATTATAAGGTTTGTATCCAGAAATTTTACTCTCTTATGTTAACTGTTGAAGCTGATTTGGCATTTTTTAATGGTGTGTACTGTAAACGACACAAAACTTGAAGATATTCTTACATGTACTAATATGGAGATGTTAGAGATTAGTGTTGACACCTGGACCTGGTTATTAATTAGATAGGATGTTTCTGGAATAAAGTGTAGACACATTTAGGTATAATTGTCTGAAGAATATATCTTATTTCTAATTCCATTTTCATTCTTTGTAATTCTTTTCACAAGATTGGATTAGGATGTGTACAGCCTAATATGTACACATCCTTGAGGCTTCAAGTGTTCTTGGTTGTGTCATAAAATAATTTGAGTTAGGGTTGACCGGTTGAGGGATCCCCATTCATGAATCTCTTGTTCTCATTTCCTTTATCCAGGATATTCCTATGCATACCTTTTTTTCTTAATTGAACTTGAAGATGATGCCTTATTTTTTTAAGTTTGAATTTTAAACCTTTTATTCAGTGGGGAAAGCGGAGCGGGAAAGACTGAAAGCGCTAAGATAGCAATGCAGTACTTAGCTGCACTTGGAGGAGGTAGTGGCATAGAGTATGAAATCTTGCAATCAAACCCAATATTAGAAGCTTTTGGGAATGCAAAAACTTCAAGAAACGACAATTCAAGTCGCTTTGTAAGATCAGTTCTTCCTATGATGTCAATAAATATTTCTCTAAAATTGTCTTGGTATTAAAAGCTTCTGCTTAATTGTTCTTTTTTTAGATAGAAAATTCGGTGCTTAAATTTTTCTACTTGCTTGCCTTCTAGGAAATACCCACCTTTTTAGTCTAGTCCCTCATAGCAGAGGCACCTGACTCTGTACCTCTGCAACATAACTCCTCAGGTGGGACATAACTCGATAGTTGCAATTCTATGTTCAATATCCCAACTTGATACCAGAGTTTTCCGATCTTCCTAATTCTAAAGAAGTCTAGACCTGAAGAACCGAGGTCTCCCCCACAGTCAATCTATGCTGCTTCTTTTTCTACCCCTGATTATTGGAAACCTAGAATTTTATATACTAATATCTGTGGTAGTTGCTTTTAAAACAAGAATCATTGCTATTTGAAAGAGTCACTACTATCAGATGTGACTTTCACCATAAATTTAAACCACTGTTAAGTGGAACTTGTGAAATCAGAAACAATGCAATCCAGTTCGACTATGATATTAAAATATATGTAGATTTGGTTAGTCTGCAGGCATGTAATTGAAAGCCTTTTTTAATTGTAGGGGAAATTGATTGAGATTTTTTTCAGCTTAACTGGAAAGATCTCTGGTGCAAGGATTCAAACATGTAAGAACATTATTTACACACATATTTGATATTTCATTCAACATAGCATGAGACTAACCTTTTTCTGTTGGCTCTTGTCTTCGGATTTTTCGTATTGAGCAGTTCTACTTGAAAAGGTACTTATGTATCAAATCTTATGTATAAATACGCTATCAATTTTGCTAACATTTTTATTATGAGCAGTCAAGGGTGGTCCAGTGTGCTGAGGGTGAGCGTTCTTATCACATATTTTACCAGATCTGCGCTGGCGCACCCGTCTCTTTGAGAGGTATACACTGTGTCGAAAAAGTTAAGAATTTTTTCTCTTCTGTGGACGTTCTACTTTGTAGTCACTTCTAGTTGCTCACTTACAAAGCATGCTGAGATTAATAGGGCATGCCGACAATACTGCAATCTTTTCCACTTGCTTATGAGCTGCACCATCATGAAATTCTACTTCCACCATATTAATAAGAACCAGAGGTAGAAGCTTGTCTGATTTCTTTAACTACAGACCTGTGTAATGTACAAATCACCTTCTTGTGACTCAATGTCTTACTGATTTAGATCCAAGATTTAATATCTTGATAAATTGTCAAATTTGAAGTACAAGTTTTTATGCTTAGATTTCTTTCCTACTAAAAATGAGGTATGTACTGGAAGTTGTGTTGGTGTTACCGTATTATTCAATTAGTATCATCATATATGATCTTAACCTTTCTAATGTGTATGAGTCCACCAGTTACTTTTTGGCTAACATCTTAGCAACGTACTCAACAAGAATTTCTTTGTTAATTTTCAGAAGTTACTACTGTGACTTTATTCTTTGTTTCTTCTAGGATTTTCGTTCACTTCATTCATTATGTAAATTATCAAGTTACAATTGTAATGCTACCTTACATTCTTTTCACCTTGCAGAGAAACTAAATTTGAAAAATCCAAAAGAGTTCCGATTTCTGAGGCAAAGTGATTGTTTTGATATCACTGGGGTTGATGATGCTGAAAAGTTCCAAGTTCTAATGGTATGGTTTTTTTTGCTGGGATGTATGGAATTCGATTTAAACTTACGGCATATAAAATATTCTCGATTTTCTCTTTTCAGCAAGCTTTAAATGCCGTCCACATTAGTGAAGAAGACCAAGAAAATATGTTTGCAATGCTTTCTGCAGTTCTTTGGATGGGAAACATCTCCTTTACTGAAATTGACAATGAAAGTCATGTTGAAGTTGTAACAGATGAAGGTACTACCTGCTTTATAATTGTACCAGAAATTTGCGTTCTGCAATTACTAATGGTGAATATATTGGGTGGTATGCTTGCCTATTTATATACTATGCCGCATATTATGGAGTTAATTTAACAGGAGAAATAATATGATTGGAATTTGGAAGTCAAACATTACTTTATTCAACTTACAGAAAATTCAACGTACATCAAGTTTTTAAAGTGCATATATATTATTGTCGTTAGATGCATGACCTATGAGTGTCCAATGAACTCAAATTTTATTTGTAGGCTATTTATATGATATTTTAGAAGATCAACGGTTCAGATTTTTAAAATAATGTTTATAAGGTAGAAAACGACTAGAGTGTATTGTGTCTCCACTAAACTGGAGTGTATTCTAGCCGTCTCTCTCTCTCTCTCTATATATATGTGTGTGTGTGTGTATCGGAATTGGGTAAATTTTATTCCGACTCTCCCCACACTATGTAGGGGTCCAAAGATACATGTAGCCCAATGCTACACCCTTACAAATTCTTTCTCAAAGAAAATGAAAATAACAAAGAAATAAAGCTATTTGCACTTGAGTCTATATTTTTTGTTAAAATATGAGATTGATTGAATAGGAAATAGATGGATACAAGACTGGACACCCTTGTCCTATATATAGGAGCAAGGGAGAAACCCTGAGACTTGTGTCCCAAGTAATCTAAACTAGACGGGCCGGAATATAAAGGCCCACTAAACTAATTAGCCTATTTAACTAATAGACTAATATAGACACTTTAACACTCCCCCTCAAGCTGGAGCATGGGTGAAACACATGTCTAAGCTTGGAGAGTTACAAGACTCGATAAAAAGAAATGATAAATGAAAGATGAAGATAAATATCACTCCCATACAAAATATGTTACTCCCCCTTAATCAATACTCCCCTTGAATAGTGATGATGACTTTGCAGGCTGAAGATACTCGAGCTTTGAAGAAGGTCTTCCTTGAAGTGCATATGAAATGAAGACATCTGAAGATACTCTGCAGGCTGAAGAATGCGCCACTAGAATACGTGCTTAATGCGGCACGAACAACGGATATGGTGTCGACGCTGGATCTTCACTGCTGGCTCAAGTAGAGAACCGGTGTGCTGAACGATGGGGGCTTGACAAGAAAGTAGATATCATCCATCAAGGAAAGTCCCAAGAGGATCAGCTACAGGAGATGTCGATACAACAGATGCGGCTCGGAGAAGACGTGATGAAGCAGCTCGGTGAAGATAAAACTCTGAGCTTCTGAAGGAGCACCCATCTATCTCATGTGAATGCAGCTGAAGGAATACATCATCAACAACGGATATGGTGTCGACGCTGGATCTTCACTGCTGGCTCAAGTAGAGAACCGATGTGCTGAACGATGTGAAGCTCCATGAAGATAGCCTGGAATATATATAATCTGAATACATATATCATCATCTCATCTCATCTCATACTCTCTCTCTCATACATTCTCTCATATGCTCTCATGCTCGCTCTCTCTTCTCATCTCTTTCTCTCCTCTCTATCCCCCCCGCACACCAAATACGACACGAGTGAGTGTTTGGTGTGGAGAACTGGATATATGACCCCCCCGTAATGTGGACAAGGGATACACATACGATATGGGGGGTGGGAAAGAAAAAGGCTGAAAAGAGAAAAATATGTGAAATGGAGATGGGTAATATGTGGAGAATGAAACCGATAACCAAAGAGTATACTAAATGGGTCAACATGAGATCCGGGTAGAAAAATAAATGGATCTAGTCCCGACCCGAAAAGGGAAAAATCTGATTAGGGTCAAAATAGGATCCGATTAGCAAAAGATAGGACCGATTAAGGATCCGAATAGGGACAGGGATAATGCATATGGGGGTAGTAAACATGGTTGTTTGGTAGCGGTGGAGAGTGATGGGTGATCGCCTACTGTAGATGGCAGCAGTAGCATGATGACGCACAACGCAACAGCAACTTGCGGATGAAGATCTTCAGGATGATGATGAAGTGGAGGAGCAGCAGCTTGCGGATGATGGCTGGATATGACGCTCGGCTGATGAAGCACTTTGTCGCAACATAGGAGATGACAAAGGGTCTCCTGCGTGACTCCGGAGATATTGCATGCGAAAAGGATGCATGCGGAGCCAAGGCGGACCCTCTCCAAAGCGGCGATTGTATCCTTTTTACATCGCCACTGATCAACTGTCGATACCATCGACAGGGCTGTCGATGGTATCGACAGACACTCTTCTGTCGCTGTGATAAAGTCGATACCGTCGACTTCCTGTCGATAGTATCGACGGGAATGCAGCAGGTTGCTTCTAGACTGATCTCGATACTATCGACGCTCGGGTCGATAGTATCGACACGGCGGCGGCTGGGCTGTTGCGGCAGATGGAGTATCGACGGAATGCACTTTGCGTCTGGACTAACGTCGATAGTATCGACGCGGCGGCGACTGGGATGCTGCGGCAGATGGAGATGGCTGCTCCTTGCGGATGAGAAGCGATTTCTGATGGCTGGCGACACTGTGGAGATGGCTGCTGGCGGCTACTGCTGCTGATGATGGCGGCGGCGCTGCTATCGTGCGGAGTTGGATGCGGAGCTTCTGGTTTCGGATGGCGGAAGGAGATTACCGCGGTGGATGCCTATGGCGGCGACTGTTGCGGATGATGACGGAGGACAGATGCTATGATAGGCAGCGGAGGTGTTGTATGGACAGAATGAAAGAATAAAGAATAGATGACTATGGAGGCCAGGATATGCCTAGCGGGCAGCCGGCCTAGGCCATGGCAACGACCGCCCGCAGGCGGGCGCTCGCCCGGTTGTCCTCTTGGAGAAAGGAGCGGCGGCGGCTTGAAGGGAGAAGACGGCGGCTTGGAGAGAGGGAAGCGGGGCGGCAGATTAGGGTTCCCTCAGGAGCGACGGCTCTAATACCATGTTAAAATATGAGATTGATTGAATAGGAAATAGATGGATACAAGACTGGACACCCCTGTCCTATATATAGGAGCAAGGGAGAAACCCTGAGACTTGTGTCCCAAGTAATCTAAACTATACGGGCCTGAATATAAAGGCCCACTAAACGAATTAGCCTATTTAACTAATAGACTAATATAGACACTTTAACATTTTTGATTCTTTTATAGACTTTCCTTACCAAGATATCAGCGCCGATAGGCCTCCCTGCATGCACACATTGGTTGTGTTCCAACAAAAATTGATGGGACTAGCTGGAAAAAAATAGAATGCCTTTCTTCTCGTCATATTGGCTACGGTTATAATATATTTTCAGCAACAACTCGAGCTCCTTCTCAAAATGAAACAGAATAGCCAGTTCGTTGCAAACTAGTTTCCAAAAATCCTTGACATACATGCACATTGTAAACAAGTGCCTATGGCTTTCATCTTCAACGTGGCACAGGCAACAATCTACCTCCACCTCTTCATTCCGTCTTCTAATCCTATCCCTAGTTTTACCTCTTGCCAAATAGCAGTTGTTCTGTTTATGGACCTTGAATAACCCTCTCTTGTTTTGGAATGTAGCCACACCCTCTAGGTTAGCGTTTATTTATCTACCTCGCCCAAACAGAGTTGTTGTCATGATATTTGCCTACCATGCCCCATCGAGCATTTTCACTAGGAAGCTTAAAACTCAGGCCTCCTTTTCGTACCGTCAATCTACCATACCTCATGGGGTGGTATGATTCAGCCCATAAAAAGTTGGAAATCCTCATCTCCATTCTTTCTAGAGCAGTGTCTGGTCTTTCCCCTTGTTGTGTCCAGGAAATCATAATACCCTCTGTGAACGTATGCTGCTTGCAATGCAGCGTGTGTGAGGGTTCAAGACCACTCACCCTTTTATTAATAGAATTGGAGATATTACATAGAGGTCTAGCAATATATAGAAATTATAAATAATAGAATATAAAGAGATATATTAACACTCCCCCTCAAGCTGGAGCATACACATCATGTATGCCCAACTTGTTGCAAAAGCTCTAAAATGTTGCTGGACTCGATGGCTTTGTGAGGAAATCTGCAAGTTGATCTTCAAATTTGACATGCGGAGTCACCACCTTGCCATTCTTGATCTGAACTCTTATGAAGTGGCAATCAACCTCTATATGTTTAGTGCGCTCATGGAAGACTGGATTCTTGGCAATGTAGACAGCAGCCTGATTGTTATATCTGAGCTCTATGGGAGACGAAACCGAAATCTTTAACTCAGAAAGTACAGATTGAACCCACTGCAACTCGCAACAGGCATGGGCCATTGCTCGATACTCAATTTTCGTGCTTGATCTAGCCACAACATTCTGCTTTTTACTTTTCCAGGTGATAAGGTGATTTCCTAGAAACGTGCAATACCTCGAAGTAGACCCGCTGTCATTCAGATTACTAGCCCAGTCTGCATCTGCATAACCAGTAAGAACGAGAGTAGACACAGGAGTCTTGGGTCTATAGTAGGTGATCCCCTTACCGAGTGCACCCTTTATATATCTCAGAATACGGCAGACTGCCATCCAGTGTGACTGTTGTGGTGAGCTCATATGCTGACTCATCGCACCTACAACAAAAGAAATGTCAGGGCGAGTAACTGTCAGGTATATCAGTTTTCCAACAATTTTTCTGTAGTAACCTAGATCTGGATAATCAGTATCATCAGTCATCTTCTTTACATGATAGTCCATAGGAGTAGACACCAGCTTGAATTCACTCATGCCAGCTTCCTGTAGTAAATCCAACACATATTTCCTGTGAGACAAATTAGTACCTACATGAGATCTAAGTACTTCAATGCCCATAAAATATCTCAGTTTGCCCAGATCCTTTGTATGAAAGTGTCCCTGCAATCCTTCCTTCACACGTGATATGCCTGTAGAATCGCTGCCAGTGATAACTATATCATCAACATATACAACAACAATGATGGATCCAACAGAAGAGCTAGAATAAAATAAAGAGTGATCAGTCACAAAACGAGAGAAGCCCATCTTTAGTACAAGATCACTGAATTTGTCAAACCAAGCTCTAGGAGATTGTTTCAACCCGTAGATGGCTTTCTTCAATCTACACACCTTCTGACACTCCCCCTGAGCAACAAAACCAGGAGGTTGCTCCATGTACACCTCTTCTTGTAGATCACCATGGAGAAAGGCATTCTTGACATCAAGCTGAAATGGAGGCCAGTCAAAGGTAGTAGCTAGAGGGATAAGAATCCGTACTGAATTCAGACGAGCCACTGGTGAAAAGGTCTCAAAGAAATCAACTCCATATGTCTGAGTATAACCCTTTGCCACCAATCTTTCCTTCAACCTCTCAACTGAACCATCTGGATTATGTTTTACTATGAATACCCATCTGCAGCCCACAACATTTTTTCCTGGAGGTAAGTCAATAAGATCCCATGTGTTATTTTGTAGAAGAGCAAACATTTCCATATGCATTGCCTGTTTCCAGCCAGTGTCTTTCATAACATCAAGATGAGTTCTTGAAATGATCACATAATCAATCCCAAGAGCAAATGATCGGGCCTACTTGGATAATTTCGACAAACAACACACATTTGCAATAGGATGTTGAATAGTATAGGAATGAGTACCTTTGCGAACAACAATGGAAACATCAAGCTCAGATGGTTCTGTAGAAATCTCTTGAGTAGAGGAAGATGGGGAAGGCTCAGAGACTGGAGTCGCTACCTCCTCTGGATCCTGCCTGCCTCGTCTGCTATAAACATGTTGATATTGTTGAATTAATGGATCACCTGCTAGCTGCTCTCTCACCGATGTCTGATGGTGGCACTCTCTTACTTTCATACAATTGCTCCCCCTTACTGGGAACACTCGAGAAATATGGCGTGGATTCATGGAAAGTTACATCTTGAGACACAAACATACGACGGAGACTGGGACAATAACATTTGTATCCTTTGCTAGTGTTGCAGTACCTAAGAAAGAGAGTCCTAATAGACCTAGGAGATAATTTATCAGCCTTAGGATCAAAATTGTGGACAAAAGAGGTACACCCAAACACTCTGAGAGGAATAAGGAAAGGGTGATCTTTTGGACGTAAGACAGAAAAGGGAGTACGTCCTTGAAGCACCAAAGAGGGTTGCTTGTTGATCAAGAAACATGCAGTAAGTAAAACATCAGACCAAAACCTCTTAGGGACATTGGATTGAAACATAATAGTCTTGGTGATATCAAGAAGATGACGATTTTTACGCTCAGCTACTCCATTCTGTTGAGGAGTGTGAGGACAAGACGTACGATGAATCATCCCAACAGAGCTACAAAAATCAGCCATAGCAGTTTGAACATATTCCAAGGCATTATCAGATTGAAGAATTTTAATATTGCAATCAAATTGAACTTTTATTTCTTGATGAAAATGCTTGACCATAGATAACACAAACTCTCTACTCTTTAATAAATAAATCCATGTCATGCGAGAAAAATCATCCACAAAGGAAATAAAATATCGAAAACCATTATAACTATTGGTCTTTACAAGACCCCAAACATCACTGTAGACTAACTCAAAGGAACAAGATGCCCGTTTATTGACACGACTGGGATAAGACAGTCTATGATGTTTTCCCTATTGACATGATGACACTCTAATGAAGACACTTGGGATAACTCAAGTTCTAACTTTCTCAAGCTTTCCAACGATGGATGTCCATATCTGTAGTGCCACAGTAAGGGAGAACCGCTCAAAAGGATAGTTGGAGCAGGAGCAGATACTTGGCGAGGCAGACTGTCACAGTGGAAGAGGTAGAGACACCTTTCCTAGGCCCCCACCAATCATCCTCATACTCTTGAGATCCTGTAATACAAAGCAAGAAGGTCCAAACGTCACTGTACAGTTCACACTATCAACTAATTTTGCAACAGAGAGAAGATTAAAAGGAAATGCAGGCACATAGTGAACAGATTTAAGATTAATTTTAGGAGTCAGAGAAACAGATCCACTTGCTAACACTCTCCTCACTGAACCATCTGCTATGGTCATAGATTTGTGAAGAATATGTGAGTCAATGGAGTGAAGTAGTCTCCTTATACCAGTCATATACTGTGATGCTCCAGAATCAACCACCCATGAAGAAGTTGAACCAGAAGCCAGTAGGGAGGTAGCCTGATTACCAGTGGTAGAAGCCATATTTGTTGCAGAAGAAGAAGATCCCACACTCATATGCTGCATAGCCAGAATAAATCTATCATATTCTTCCTTTGTGAGTGTGATGTCAGAAGAACTAGAATTTGATGCAGATGGCTCAGAAGACTCAATAGTACTTGCATAATTTGCTGCCCCCACAGGTGGTGCAACAGGTCTTCCATGCTTCTTCCAACATTTCTCAACAGTGTGTCCAGGTTTGTCACAGAAGATGCACTTGGGACGTGTTCTACGTCCTCGTCCCATACCTGTACGGCCTCCTCGAACTGCAGTGACTACATATGCATGAGAATCTCCAGAAGGTGAGAAGTTTGTAGAATCAATTAGTTCAAAATTTGATTGTAGAATTCTCAAGTAGGCTTCTTCCAGGCTGGGAAGTTTGTCAGAAGCGAGGATGACACTGCGGGCTGAACTGCAAGACGAATTCAGACCCGATAGAAACTTTGCAGTAATCTAGTCATCTCTATCTTTGACTTATTCTTGGACAGTCACTGGATGATAGAAGATGAACTCTTGAGCAATACCTTGGATCACTCCGAAATATTCTTCTAAAGGCTTGTCTCCCTGTTGTTCTGCGAAGAGGTGATCATATATCATAAATTGACGAAGAACATTCTTTTCCTGAGAGTAATGCTTCTTTACAACATCCCATATATCTTTGACAGTAGTATAGAACATGAACCTAGTAGCAATAGCAAGTTCCATGCTCCCCATAGCCATGTCTTCACCAGACTATTATGACGCTTCCATTCAGCATAGCCTTTGTCAGTAGAAGAAGGAGGATCCAACTCAACATGCCTTGCTTTATCTCGGGATTCTAACACTGTATGAACAACATTCATCCATGAGATAATTTTTTCCGTTAAGCTTGATGGAGGGGATAGGCGACATCTCGTTGTAGATAGTAGATGCCTTGGTGTCCTCCATGATTCAACTGAGAGATAGAGTGACGGAGAGATACACGTCACGGAAGAACAAAGAGTGGCAGAGAGATACACGTCAAGTCAAATGATTAGATGTGTTTCTGACGCATTCACAACCCCTAATCGAAAATTCCCTAATCACACATGGAGGAGATGTGATTAGGAATTTCCTACGTACGAATGAAGCCTCTGGTATGAAATTTTAATGAGCCGTTTTGCGCAGACGCTGCCTTCGGAAACAATCGGAGGAACCGGGGGCTGCTGGCGGCCGGTGTGCCTGCCTTGAGCCGGCGGCTACGACGCTCGGCCTTGGGTGACGGCGGCAGTGGCCACCCTGGGCGGCGGCGCTGGATGCTGCCCGGGAGGGGCGGCGCCGGTGACTAGCCTTGGGCGGGTGTGCTGAGTGCTGTTCGGATGGGCGGCGCCGGCGGCTGGCCTTGTGGCTGGCGGCGGGCGGCAAGTGTGGAGTGGAGGAGAGGAGAGAGAGAGAGGTGGCGGCTGCCTGGATGAACCCTAGCAACCTTGCTCAGATACCATGTGAACGTATGCTGCTTGCAATGCAGCGTGTGTGAGGGTTCAAGACCACTCACCCTTTTATTAGTAGAACTGGAAAAATTACATAGAGGTCTAAAAATATATAGAAATTACAAATAATATAATATAAAGATATATATTAACACCCTCAATAACATAATTAATAAGAGTGATTCTGCCAGCCATGGAAGTTTTGTTAGTAGGCCATCGTGCAATCATCTCGTCCAATTTACCAATGCATTCATCAAAATCCTTGACCATCATGTTGCCTCTGCTAGCGGAAATCCCGGATATTATGTAGGCAGAGAACCAACCTGTACATTTATTGCACTAGTCTGTTATCTGCATGCAGAATATTTTTAGATAGATAGAGATTTGTCTTACTTTCATTAATGCACATACTGGTTTTCTGTCTAAACCCAGATAATATAAAAAATATATGGGATTAAGAGAGGCATTCTCTCCCCCTCTTCCATGCCTGTGATGGAGGCCTAACGTCCGGGAGGGTGGTAAACCAAGGCGGCAGCTGAGATTCAAAAATATATGTATCTATCTATGTATGTATATGTATATATACATATATAAACACAAGTGGCCGGTTAAGCGCCCACTTAAGCGCTTTGGTCTATGTACTTGAGGAATCTTGGATAAAGTGGATGGTGAAGAATGATATTGTTAAGCGGACATTTTTTCCGCTTCATCCCACTTTTTTCCGCTTCACTTGTGCATGCTTAATTGGTCGCTTTATGATCGCTTAATGCAAATAATGTCCGTCAGTCTCCAACAAAAGAAAAGATTGCCCGATGCCTATAGGTAATGTAACCTTCTATGCCACCTATATTTCACTTGTTTAACAATGTATTATTATTGTCACCAACTATAAACATATTACTTTGTAGCTTACTGATAATATCCCGTAGGACCAACACAGATTTTACTATATAAGATTATTATGTTTGTATCTTGAAAATACCAGGTACAGGTGTCGCAAAACTACTATAGCACTTCTGTAGATGTATAAAAATACCAAGTAATATGCAAATTATAGTGTATGTGTGTACCATTATATTATATTCGGTGTACGGTAAGTGTGTACCAAAATTTTCTGGTGATTGCTATAGTCTGTTGTAGGATACCCTAATTTAATCTGACTAGCTTTTTATGGTGTAACTAATGTTATACAATAAGTCAGTGACATAGTGTGCTTGCACATTACAAGTCTGTGAGACTGTAACAAGTACTAATATGTAAGTATTTACTTTTACCTATCCCAACCCAATAATTAGATTCCTATTTCTTGATATAAAGCAATTATTCAATGATTTAGTAATTTATTATTACGAAAATGAAATATCTATGCACTGTCTGTTTTTCCAAAAAAGCACGCTTTTAGATGTTGCTTCACACTTAAGGGCTAGGTAGTGTTGGCCACTCGCTTCCTGCTTCCGACTTTCCAAAACTTCTTATAATTAAATATCATACATTCATCCCCTAAAAACAACTTATATTAATAAAAACGTACATATATACCTTAATATGCTTATATGGCCACTAGCTTGTACTGGACCGCTTAGGCTTATGCGATCACATAGACCAATTTTCAAAATAGTGGCACACAAGATTCTCTATCTTCAAAATCCTTTGGTTTTTGCATGTAGATCTTTTCTTCTAGATGACCATGTGGAAGCTATTTTCACATGAAATTGCCATAGTTCTAGGTCTTGAAAGGCTATCAAAGTAGCATCCATATGGAACTATGCTTTATGGTACTATGCTTAATGATGAATAAGAAAACTATATCTGTAAGAGAAACATTCAATTTTACTGTTGCCTTTTGCAACAAGGCTTGCCTTGTATCTATTGCTTCTATCTACCTGTAGTAGCACTTATAGCCCACAATGTACTTTATTTTCGGAGGTACCACCAACCAAGTTTGGTTTTTGTGAAGAGATTTCATCTCTTCATTGCAACAACCCACTTATGAGCGGCATGATGCTGCAATTGCATCACAATAATGATGTGCTTATCACAATATTCACATCAAGAGCATTGGTCTAATGAGTGGAACCCAAGAGGTCTTCACTCATTACTCAATTGAATAATAGGAACATCCCCCATACCAAACATCACACCATATATTAACAAAGGCATAAAATTCCAAAATTCAATATTCTAGTATGGTACTATATCAAAATTCAATATTTAAGTATGACAATACCAAAATGTAGCAAAGGAATCTGAGAATCTAACTATTACAAAATTTATCAAATATAAGGTCTCTTCGTCCACATGAGCGGATACCTAGGAGCACAATCACTTTCTGGAGGATTCAGTGGCCGTCCTAGGCATGTGTCCAACTTGAACACGTTGTGGACATGCCTGGACACATAAAAAATGTGTCCAAGACATGTCCATGTCAAACACATGTCAAGGGAGAACACAAGAACCTCCAGAATTGTCATGGACCCATCTTATTCTTCCTTCTGTTTATGTGTCTCCCCCTGTACAACCTCATGGCCCACTAATATCCTCCCCTTTCTCACCACCACGGAAATATGCCCAAAAGTAGCACACTCCCTCCTCTATGTCTACTATTACCTTCCACTCCTCTTCCATCAACTACTTCAATACACGTCATCCTCCTACACCACCACGAGCATCATGATACTACAATCCAACATACATCTCTTCTGCTCAGTCAGTGTTGTCTCCTCTCCCTCCTCATCACTTCACTATTTTATACACATCCTCTTCCTCTTTCTCATCATTAGTAGTAAATTTTCAGTGTTCTTAAACATACATAGTTCTTGGATTTGAACGTTCTTAAATTTTAGTGCAACTTTCTTGTAGTCTATAAATTGTCTGTTCATATTCTGAAATTATGTATACATTGATGGTTTGATTTTGTAGTGATTTGCATTGTTGGTTTGATTTTATGTGAATCTACTGTGGTATGGATTGTAATTCTTTATTTGCATTTTTTGCTTGAATTGGGAAACAAGTCAGGTACCTTTTGAGTTCAAAGTGACAAATGACTCCAGACACACATATATATAATCTGAATGAGGAAATGTGATGATTTTCTTTAAAGTCTTTTAGATCTTTTTGTGTTTCTATATCAAATATACGCCCACTCACACACACACACACACATATATATATATATGTACATAGAATATGTTTTTCCATGTCTGGAGACGTGTCCGTGTCCTATATTTTTGAAAACTATCGTGTCTATATCCATGTCTGTCTCTGTGTCCGTGTCTATTCTTCCTAGGTGGATACATAAAGGAAAACCAACCAGGTAAACTAATCATGAATGGTTGCTGAGGGAGTTGACCATTCCGATTCTATCCCTAAAAAGGTAACTACTCATGTACATGCTATGGAACTGGCTCAAGACCTCTAATGTTCTGTTCACCTAAAGGGGTTGGGAACAAACCTTAAAGACAAAAACAAATAGAGGATATCAAGCAAAGTTGATATTTGCATAAATAATAATTTGTTTCAGGAAAGATTAGGATGTAGGAAAAGGAAAACAAGTCAGAATACCAAGATTTCCAACAAGAAAGCAGACAAGATATGGCCACTACATAAATAATGTAAGAGAAATATGAATGAAGGTGCAAATATACAATTGAGGCAAATAAGGGTTATGAGACACAAATTCAAAATAAGATCATAATGTTCAAAGATATCTCAAATACTTGCCATATCACGAATTGCAACAATCACATAAGAAATCTGGGCACATAATTCTCAATAATTAGCATGCATGATTATAAATGCAGTACCATTAAAAATATAACAACAATGGCCGTAGGACACATAACCCAAATATGATAGAGAATGTCATATAACCAAACTCCTCACAAAGTAGCATACAACCCCCTTCTTATATTAAAAATGGTGGGCACAAAAACCTGGTATGGGAAACAGAACCTCCATTCAAAGCTATGTATAAAAACTACTACAACAAAATTATATTACTCTAGCATCTATTTAAACAAAATGCAAATTTAGAGAATATTGAAAAGTTACTCCAATTAGGGTTCAGTTTGCATATCCAAACAAATAAGAGATAATTCACGATAAATTTGAAGACATAAGGCTCAATATAGGTCAAGTAGAAATGAAAGTGGAATTTTAAAAGAACGTGCCACAAAATGGAGAATAGAAATGAATCTGCCAATATGTAATCATAGTCAAAATGCAAAATACATGTAAAGAAGTTACCCTAGCTTGAATAAACCCGAAGTCAGTACAAGTCGACACCTAGGGTTAATAACATCATTAGATCAATTTCAAAACATTTAGTAAAACCTAAACACCTTTTCATTATAGTTAGATTAGGTTACTAAACCCATATCATAAGTTCAATAAAATGTTTTTTACTATAAACATATTTATTATATTTTTCTGAGTTACCGTCGGTTCATTAGGAATCTTTTAAGCTTAATGTTTTACTGAAACTATATTAGACAATCCAGTAAAAATGACAACACTGCCCCTTGATCACGCGGTTAAACTATAGCCAGATGACTGGGCTTATATGACCTTCACGTGGTTCAAAATGCACTGATTAGAAAATACAAACATAAGTACCCATGAATGGAGACAACCAAAAATCAAAAGAAGAGCAAAACATGGATATTTGTCTCTTGAGTTGCTCTTCTCAAACTCGCGAGATACAAAACTACTAGAGCTTAAAAGAGAGGAATCAAAACCGTGATTCTGCGATTCCCAACCTTTGGGGCCTAATCTTTTGGATTCCTTGGCTTTAGCCTATCTCAACAAACCCCAAGAGGAGCCCCAATTACTTGGCTAGATGAAACTGGCTTATTACAATGGTATCATGATATATGTGATGTATTGCTTTTTCTTTTAGAAAATTAGTCTTTCATTGATCATAATGCTCAACTTGCATATGGAAATAGAAAGCTATCCATATTCTATGAGGCGGTTTCACGAGTTGGTATGAAATTCTAGTTGTATATCATTGGACTTCATATGTGGATGTAGATTCTAAAACTATGGCATATTTATTTCTCAAAGTACTTTGCTTCAGCAGCAGAGGTGGCATTACAACTCTAATATCACTCTGAGAGAATTTATATTACTAAAGCCATAGACTAAAAAGGATTGTCACTTGAGATAAATTTAAAGATAGAATTGTGGATAAAGAAACTGTGTAGTTCAAAGACAATAATCAACCCCCGCTGATCCCATAACTAAAATAAGCATCAAGTCATAATAAATATAAATCTAAAAACTAGCGTATTTATATTTCTCGAAATACTTTGCTTCAGAAGCAGAGATGGCATTATCGCTCTAGTATCACTCTCAGAGAATTTATATTACTAAGGGAAAAAGCCGTAGACAAAAAAGGATTGTCACTTGAAATAAATTAAAGATAGAATTGTAGATAAAGAAACTATGTAGTTCAAAGACAATAATCAACTCCCGTTGATCCCATAACTAAAATAAGCATCAAGTCATAATAAATATAAATATTAAAACTAGACTAGTCATGTATTCTCAATTGCAATATGTTTTTCCATCTGATATGTGTTTATAATGTCCCCCCATCATTTCTTTTTGAAGCTGCACATATGGTTGCTCAACTGATGGGCTGTGATGTTGGGGACCTTAAGATGGCTTTGTCCACTCGCAAAATGAAAATTGGCAGCGATCATATTGTCCAAAAACTAACTTTGTCACAGGTTTATAAAATCACACATCCATTAAATTCATTCTTTCTTCGTCTTTTACGTGTTAACAAACAATTGGTCACTTACACGACTAAGTTCCTTCTTTCTCCAGGCTATAAATGCAAGAGATGCACTCGCTAAGACTATATATGGTTGTCTATTTGAATGGCTGGTGGAGCAGATTAATAAGTCATTGAATGTGGGCAAATGGCAGACAGGGAGAACAATTAGCATCCTAGATATTTATGGATTTGAATCATTTGATGTACGTTTGAAGTATTAAATATTCTTATCAGGTTTATATGGTATTTACACAGATTTTTTTCTTCTTCAGAAAAATGGTTTTGAACAATTTTGTATAAATTATGCTAATGAGAGGCTGCAGCAACACTTCACGCGTCATTTACTCAAACTGGAACAAGAGGTTTGTTTTTGACATATTCTGTGAAATGATTGTTTGGTGAAGTTAAGCTATCTTGCAAATGTTTCTGTTGTGTTGTGATAACATTTGCATTTATTTCGTTTTGGTCTGAGTATTCATTTGGTACTTTGGCTCTATCTGCAAGGTTGCAGCCCTCTCCCTTTTTTCCTTTTTCTCATTATATAACTTTTCCAAAAGGAGATGAGAAAGATCAACTACATTTTTGTTCTTTCTTACTTATACTGGTAATAGTTTTTTGGTTAGATTTTGAATTGTCATACTGATATATAAGGATATATACATACATTACAATAGCTCTATTCATCTGTGTACCTTGGCTTGTCTTTTATCTAATGAAAGTTTTAACAAATATTCCATCCATCGAATGTATACGCAATATCGGCTATCTCGGTTGACTTTCAATACTAACGATTTATTGCCTTCTTTCTCAAGAACTTTGCAAGTCATGAACATTTTATGTTTTAGGAATACGTAGAAGATGGCATTGATTGGGTGATGGTGGACTTCAAGGACAATCAGCAGTGTCTGAATCTTTTTGAGAAAGTAGGCTCAACATTAGTTCTTAGTTCTTACACATTCAATATTATCATGTTGTGCAACTTGAACGTAAAACTCAGCTCGTCTATGCTGTTTTTACGTACTAGCTAATGGAAACTTATGGATAATTTTTCTATATTATCAACGATGCAGAAACCATTAGGATTATTATCACTTCTAGATGAAGAATCTACCTTCCCCAATGGAACTGATTTGTCCTTTGCTAACAAATTGAAGCGGCACCTTCATCCAAATCCTTCCTTTAAAGGAAGAAGAGGCAAAGTCTTTAGCATAGACCATTATGCGGGAGAGGTAACACTTTCGCCAATGCTGTAGCATGTTTCCACAATATGATATAACGTCTTGAATTACTTTATTGAATCTCATGTATGCAGGTATTATATAACACTTCAGGGTTTCTAGAGAAGAACCGTGACTTGCTTAGCATGGATTCTATCCAGTTGCTTTCTTCATGCAAATGTGAGCTTCCACAAAAATTTGCATGCAAACTTCTCTCTAGATCTGAAAGTATAGTCAGTGTCTCGCGTGAAACCTCAGCAGCTGATTCCCAGAAACAAAGTGTTGCAACTAAGTTTAAGGTAATCAAAAAGCTATCTTATTCTTGTTATGCGCTGATTTAGAAACAATTAATTTTCTGCAAACATGTCTACCTGTTTTTTTAACATGACTTTATCAAATGTAACACCTAGTTTTCTCACTGAGGAGCTAGTAAAATTGCAAAAAACGTCACAGGCAGCTATCAACCTGATATTATTAATTTTCTGTAGATACAACCTGTTAGAGAGTCTGCTTAATTTAGTTAATTAAGTTATTTGAGTCTATTTGTATATGAGTGTGTCTTGGCCCATTAGGGCATAGTCTAAACTCTAAAGTCTGTAAGCTTCCCCCCTTCTCCTATATATAGGAGGGCGTTCCTTTTATCAAATATATCGCATAGCCTTCCTTTGATTTTAATTCAATGTTTAAATAACATTGAGTATTGAAGAGGCCTTCTAAATGCTTAGAATCAGTAACTCTTCATAGCATGATAAATCTCGTACTGAACTAAGAAATTTTGGAATTCCTTGATATTGGATCCTTGATTAATCAAGCGATATTCTGGTGACTATAATTACTAGCAGTAACTATTCAGGGTTAAGAGTTGCATTAAGCCTAAGGTTATCTTTGATATCATTGTGAATGTCCATTTGGAAGTTTAGTGATACAGGGTTGTTGAAGGGTTGCATTATGCTTCACAAGGGTTTGTTGAGCATCTTGTAGCTAGTTGATACAAGTTACACTTTGTTGTAACTAGCTATTTTAGGCTAACTATTTGTAACGTCCTATTTTCAACATCCCAACCATGTGGGGTACTCTAATCAAATGAGAAGTTCTTAGATCAAATCATTTATGGATATTAGGGATCACTCCTATTTATCTGGATGGACTTGGAGTAGTCAGGCTATCTTTAAAAACATGAATCTTGTACCTTGGTCTTCAATTACTTAACTATGCTTGACTTGGCTTAGTTGAGTATGTTGTTGGTTATATGTCATTAGTCCCATCATCTAATGATTGTAAAAGGGATATTTTGTACTTGATTTGATTACCAATATAGGAAATTCCACTTATTATGTTTGTTTTAGTTTTGAGAAAATGAATAAACTTAATAATGTCCTAACTCCTAAGAATGTTTTAACTAGATGACATATAGTTTGGATTGAGGAACTGAACGTGAGATGATATGTATAATAAGATTATTCATTCAATTTTTATCCCTAGTCAGTTATTATTGTGGATAGTATACAAAACAATAATACACAAGACGAACATGTATGCTTAGTGATTACTATTTATTTTTAGAAAAAATATTGGATATTGACTTAGATACATGCACACTTGTTAGAGAACAAGTTTATTGGATAAACCCACCTTTAGATTGACACGTGGAAGTCATATAATGACATCAAATTTATATTACAATATGACAATGATGATTGTGATCCTTACACCTGCAGTCACTACTATTACACATGTTGTTTTGTGTAATTGACACTAGCCCATCATGACTCTAAGATAAGGGTTTCTAGAAAGGTGGTGATTGGGTATACAATGACACATGGGGAATATTATGAGTGATGTAGATGGATTTGGCCCCCTTTGGAGTGATGCCACATGCACTTGATAAGTGGGACTCTGAAATGCATGGTCGTGCTCATCTGAGCCAATATATGATATTGATCTCACATTATCTCAAATAATTTGTTCTATGTTAAGGAACATCGATTGAATTGAAACTCTCACCTTGAAGTGGTTCCAGTTTGAAGTCTCGACTAGATAAGTTGATTGGAAAACCATAGTATAATTGTATTAAAGTTATGCTGGTGAAAGCATTATCATACATGAACATAACCAACTTTGCAAACACCAAACTGCGCTAAAAATCAACATATAATCTTTGATTAGATCATTAATCTTTGCGACCAACAAAACTTTGAACCTTTTGATAGAGCCATCGGGACGGTGTTTAAAAGAACATACCCACCAACATCCATCAATGTTTTTCTTGGTGTGAGAACCGAGCGGACGGGAAAACGCAAGAGGGCAAGAGTTAGCGGCTGTGTGAAGGCAGCATGAGATCGACAACAACTGTCTCATGTGTTATTTATATATATGGGCAATTTACATATGAGTACAACGGGAATAAGTAAATAACATAACTAATAAAAGGCATATAATAAAGGACATGTTAATACTCCCCCTCAAGCTGGAGTGTACACATCGTGTATGCCCAGCTTGTTACATAGATTTTGAAATGCTGCTGGACCCAATGGTTTTATCAAGATATCTGCCAGTTGTTCTTCAGACTTGACATATGGCGTCACAATAGTACCATTCTTGATCTTATCTATGATAAAATGGCAATCAACTTCTATATGCTCTGTGCGCTCATGAAAGACAGGATTCCTGGCAATGTGTATGGCTGATTGGTTGTCACACTTGAGCTCCATGGAAGATAAAATAGGAATCTTTAACTCAGAAAGAACAGATTTAACCCATTGTAGCTAACAACATGCATGAGCCATAGCACGATATTCAGCCTCAGTGCTGGATCTTGCTACCACATGTTGCTTTTTGCTTTTCCAAGTAATCAAATGATCACCTAGGAAAGTGCAGTAACCTGATGTAGATCTCCTATCAATCTGATTACCAGCCCAGTCTGCATCTGCATAATCTGTAAGAGCCAAAGTAGACGGAGGCACCTTAGGTTTATAATATGTGATCCCTTTTCCAGGAGCACTTTTAGATATCTCAGAATCCGACAAACTACTGTCCAGTGTGACTGTCGTGGTGAGCTCATGTGCTGACTCACTACGCCTACAGCAAAAGAGATGTCAGGTCGTGTAACAGTCAAGTATATCAACTTACCAACTATCTTCCTGTAATATCCTGAATCTGAGTACTCAACATCATCAACCGTCTCCTTGATGTGATAATCCATAGGAGTAGATATCGGCTTAGACTCAATCATGCCTGTCTTCTGTAGTAAGTCAAGCACATATTTCCTCTGAGATAGATTGATACCTGCATGAGATCTAAGTACGTCAATGCCCAGAAAGTATCTCAGTTTACCCAGATCCTTCGTTTGGAAGTGTCCCTGCAATCCTTCCTTCACACGTAATATGCCTGCAGAATCACTACCAGTAATTACTATGTCATCAACATATACAACAATAATGATGGATTCACACGAAGAGTTAGAATAGAATAAGGAGTGATCAGTCATGGAACGAGAGAAGCCCATCTGTAGAACAACATCACTGAACTTGTCAAACCAAGCTCGAGGCTACTGTTTCAGTCCATATATGGCTTTCTTCAGTTTGCACACCTTCTGACACTCCCCCTGAGCAATAAAACCAGGAGGTTGCTCCATATATACCTCTTCCTGCAAGTCACCATGAAGAAATGCATTCTTGACATCAAGCTGAAACAGAGGCCAATCAAAGGTAGTAGCCAGAGAAATAATAATCCGCACAGAATTCATACGAGCAACTGGAGAAAAGGTCTCAAAGAAGTCAACTCCATAAGTCTGTGTGTAGCCTTTTGCTACCAACCTGACCTTCAACCTTTCAACTGACCCATCCGGATTATGTTTGATGGTGAAAACCCATCTGCAGCCCACTGCTTTCTTTGCAGGTAAGTCAACAAGATCCCATGTGCCATTATTCAATAGAGTCGACATCTCAAGCTGCATTGCCTGTTTCTAGCCACTGTCCTTCATAGCATCATAGTGATTTCTTGATATATCTACAGAATCAATCCCAATAGCAAATGTGTGAGCCTGTTTAGATAAGTGGGACAAACAACACACATTTGTAATAGGATGCCTAGTAGTACATGAACGAGTACCTTTCCGGACAGCAATAGGAATATCAAGATCTGATGCTTTCGTAGGAATCTCGAGTAGAAGACGATGAGGAAGGCACAGAGACTGGTGTCACTACTTCTTCTAGATCCTGTCTACCTCGCCTACTATAAACATGTGGGTAGTGCTCAATAATAGATCCATCTGCTACCTGCTCTTCCTGAATGATAGTATAATCAGGAATCAACGATTGAAAAAGCGGCCGATGCGGGCGCTGTAGCGTCTGCTGAAGCGGCCTAGCTGATTTGCCGCTGCAATATAGCCAAAGGCGGAAAAAAAGCGTTTCACTGTTAGCGGGCACTTTGGGCCGCTGTAGCGGCTATAGCGGGCGCTTTGTGTTAATATTACTGATATTCAACTCTCGGTTTCGCCTAACAACGCGACTCCTCGATGCTCCTGGACTCCTTTTCCCAGTCGGAACCGTGCGCAGCCGCAACCGCTGCCCTAGCCATGGTTCCCGATGAGGAGAGGATTCTCCTCAACTCCTTCTGCGGAACTGGGCTCTCCCGCATGGTTTCTCTACAAAGCAAACAAGCATTGGATGGCGCTTAGTCCCCTGCCAGGGACAACCAAGTATAGCGACGCCAATGGCCTGCTGCTTATTCGGCAGCTTCCAAGGAGGCCGCCAAGTACAACGACGCCAAAGAGAGACAAGCCTCCTCTGGTGTGCGGCGCCAAGTTTTCTTCTGCAGAGTTCCCCGTTCTTCACAGCAACGCCAAGAGCTGTAGGCTGTTCTTCACCGGAGTCCACTCATAGCTGGAGATCAACAAGTAAGTCATCTCCCTGCTATTGGAAACTTCTTCTCTATGTCTCTATTTTTCTTTTTAATTTCATTAGCAATCGTACTGCCCCTTCTCCTTTATGCTTTCTCCCTGTTCCCTGGTCATACTCCCCCTTTTTCCCTCTTCCCTTTGACAAAGTCCCTTAACCTTTTCCGTGCTGTACATTCCCTTTTCCATAAACCTTTCTCCCTGTTCCCGTAGCCTCTTCCTTTCTGTTCTATCTTCGTTCTCCTTGTTCCCCTTTAGTAATGTAGAACTTCCTACTGTAATTACCATGTACATGCTACAACATACGTTATATTTGTAATCAATGTAGGCAATATACAAGATGATGAGATAATGTCGTTTGGATTTAATCTTTAGGCTGTTATTTAATTGTATACAAAGTGCAAACATGAATCATGAATATGATCCATCTATTTTTTAATTGCATGCTGCGACATTTTCCCTGCACTCTGCTGGTGTAGTAGTTCCCTCCATATGATATACTTGTATTTGCAATTGTATTAGCCTATTAGTTAATAATCAGTAAAATATTTTTATTGTGATCTTACTAAGATTACATCAGTGATCATTACATGAACAGTAGTGTACTTGATTAAGTTAACAATTTACTCATGCTCTGTAATATTATCAGTAACGTTCTCCTAATAATATCAGTAAGATTTTGAGTAATGTTTCCTATTAATATTGATAGATAATAATCACTACGACAACATTACAAATCAATATTATGCAGAATGATTTATTCTTGAATTACATGACTACTTGGATAATTATCATAATTTTCTCTTCTCTAGAATTTACTTACTCTTCTCTAGTAATTACTAATTTATTAGTAATTAGTTACCAATTATAAATCAAATCGCTTGAAAACATTTACTCTAGTGAAACCTAAAATACTTTTGAAAAGTCATTTGATGTAGTGAAATGTTATTCAAACTAGTTGATTGTTGGGTAATATATCTTTTTGTTGGTATTAAGACAATCACTCAATTTTTCAATTTTATTTTAAAACAATGTGAACCGTTTTTTTAAAAGCGCCCGCTTTAGTCCGCTTCAAAGCCCGCTTCCCGCTTCAAGGAGGGCAATCCGCAGGCTTCACACTTTCCAAAACCTAGTCAGGAATGATGGGTGGCACTCCCTCACTCTGCACAGATGGTGCCAGTCTCTCACTCTGAAAAACTGGTGGCACTCCCTCTCTCAGCTGCTCCCCCTTACTCATAGCATCAGAAAAATATGGAGTGGTCTCATGGAAGGTAACATCCCTAGACACAAACATGCGACGAAGACTAGGGCAGTAACGCTTGTATCCTTTGCTAGTACCAGAGTACCCAAGGAACAAGGTTTTAATCGACCTAGGAGATAACTTGTCGGCCTTAGGATCAAAATTATGGACAAAAGAAGTGCAGCCAAACACTCTAAGGGGAACAGAGAAGGGCTGATCCGTGGGACGTAACATAGAGAAAGGGGTCTGCCCTTTAAGGACAGAGGATGGTTGTCTATTAATTAAGAAGCAGGCAGTTAAAAGAGCTTCAGACCAGAATTTCTTAGGCACATTAGACTGAAACATGATAGACCGAGCAACATCAAGGAGATGGCGATTTTTCCTCTCAGCCACCCCATTTTACTGAGGAGTGTGAGGACAAGATGTGTGATGGATCATGCCCACAGAACTGCAAAAATCAGACATGGCCTTTTGAACGTATTCTAAAGCATTATCGATTGAAGAATTTTGATATTGCAGTCAAATTGAACCTTTATTTCTTTATGAAAATGTTTAACAATAGATAGCACAGACTCTCGGCTTTTGAGTAAATAGATCAATGTCATACGGGAAAATTCATCCACAAAAGAAATAAAATAACGAAAACCATTATAACTCTGGTCTTTAACAGGACCCCATACATCACTATGAACCAACTCAAAAGGACATGATGCCCGTTTATTGACATGACTGGGATAAGATAATCTATGATGCTTTCCCAACTAACACGACTGACACTCTAAAGATGACACTTGGGACAACTCTGGTTCCAACTTCCGTAGGCTTTCTAAAGAAGGATGTCCATATCTGCAATGCCATAGTAAGGGGGAACCATTCAACAGGACGGCTGGAGCAGGAGTAGATACTTGGCGAGGCATACTATCACTATGGAAAAGGTAGATATCACCTTTCCTAGGCCTCCCACCAATCGTCCTCATACTCTTGAGATCCTGTAATACAAAACAAGAAGACCCAAATGTTACTGTACATTTTACAGTGTCAATCCGCTTTGCAACAAAAAGAAGATTAAATGGAAACTCAGACACAAAATGTACAAATTTAAGATCAATTTTGGGTGTTAGAGAAACAAATCCACTAGCTAACACTCTCCTCACTGAACCGTCTGCCAGTGTAACAGATTGGTGAGGAATATACGAGTCAATGGAGTGGAGCAATCTCAAACCAGTCATGTGCTGTGATGCGCCAGAGTCAACCACCCAAGAAGAAGTAGAGCCATAAGCCATAAGGGATGTAGCCTGATTACCCACAGTAGATGCCAGGTTTGCTGAAGATGACGATCCCATACTCATGTGCTGTGTGGCAAGAATGAACCGGTCATACTCCTCCTGAGTGAAAGTGATGCCTGAAGAGCCAGTGCCCATAACTGAAGACGGAGAAGGCCCAGTAGTAGTGGCATAATGTGCTGCCCCCACAGGTGGTGCAGCAGGTCTCCCATGTTTCTTCCAACATTTATCCACTGTATGTCCTGGTTTGTCACAAAAGGTGCACTTAGGACGCGTCCCGAGTCCTCTGCCCATACCAGGTCGTCCTCCTCTCACTGCAGCAGCTATAGATGCATGAGACTCCCTAGAAGATACAACAGAAATAGGATCAACAGACTCAAAATCGGATTGCTGAATTCTCGAGTAGGCTTCCTCAAAACTAGGCAGTTTATCAGAAGCAAGGATGACACTCCGGGTAGAACTGCAAGAAGAATTGAGTCCAGATAAGAACTTGGCAGTAATCAAGTCATCTCTGTCTTTGACCTGTTCAACAACTGTCACAGGATGATAGTAACTCAGCTCTTGAGGAATGGCCTGAATCGCTCAAAAGTACTCCTCTAGTGACCTGTCACCCTGTCTCTCTGCAAAAAGGCGATCATAGATCATGAACTGGCGAAGAGCATTCTTCTTCTGAGAGTAATGCTTCTTCACTGCGTCCCATATCTCCTTGGCTGTAGAATAAAACATGAACCTTGCAGCAATTGTCGGTTCCATACTACCCCACAACCAAGTCTTCACAAGACTGTCATGACGCTTCCACTCAGTGTGTCCTTCATCAGTAGCAGCCAGGGGAACAAAGTCAACATATCTCGCCTTGTCGCGAGACTCCAAAACAGTATGGACAACATTCATCCATAGGAGATAATTCTTCCCGTTTAGCTTGATGGAGGGGATGGGCGACATCTCACTGTAGATCGTAGATATCTTGGTGTCCCCCATGATATAACGGGGCTTTGTAACAGACTGATACACGTCACAATGAAGGCTAAAGTGCGGAGAGATACACGTCACAACTGAAAAAGGAGATAAATGCGTTACTGACGCATCCACAGCCTCCAAACAATTTTTCTAATCACACATGGAGGAGATGTGATTAGGAGTGCAATCGTGAAGAGACGAGTCCTCCGGTTTAGGCTTTAGATAGCCGTTGGATCAACCAAAAGCCTCCAAACAGCAGTTGCGGCGCCCAAGAATTAGCCGACAACTGCTGTACGTAAGCCGGGGGGAGGCTTGCGGCTGCTGTCCTTGGCGGCTAGGCCTTCAGCAGCAAGAGACACGCTGCTGCTGGCCCAACTGTGATGGCGGTGGGCTGCCGCAAGATCAGCAGCGCCGGCAGCAGCGGCGGCAGCGCCGGAGGGACTTGGTGGCGGCGGCGCCGCTGGAGAGGGAGAAGAGGAGGACCGCAGCTGCAGGTGCAGCGGAAGGTGAGGAGCTTGACGGAGAGAAGAGGAGGATCGGATCAACGCTCGCATACCATCTTGGCGTGAGAACCGAGCAGACGGGAAAACGCAAGAGGGCAAGAGTTAGTGGCTGCGTGAAGGCAGCGTGAGATCGGCAACAACCGTCTCATGTGTTATTTATATATATGGGCAATTTACATATGAGTACAACAGGAATAAGTAAATAACATAACTAATAAAAGACATATAATAAATGACATGTTAACAATTCTTTTAGGGGTGGATCAATCAGATCCTCAGTGCCATTTTCGTGCAATTCATGCATTTGTCCACCATTGCATCTTTTCCACCCAGGATGCCAAAGGGCAATGGGGCGTCTTGGCATATAGGTATTGTCCAAGACTGTGGCAACCACAGAAGCAAAGGATTGATGAGCAATACAAAACTGTTAGAAATAGGATGGTTCACTGTACAAGATTGTATACCTTTTTGAAGAGCTGCTAGTCCATCGAATTGTATTTGAATATAAATGATGATGGCGGAGCAGCTGCCTGTGGATCAACTATTTGCATCAGTGATAGATTTGGGAAAGAACTGTGGCGGTGGAGGTGATGGTGGAGAAGAAGTTGGTGGGATGGTAAGGAGAAGATGAAACACATCCGATAGGAAGACAACTTCATTGGGAGATACTTTTGAAGACAGAGATGAGAAAAAAAAATCCATCTTCGTGAAACGTAACGCCATTTGAGACATAGAAGCTTCCAATCATAGAATCAAGACACTTAAATCTTTTCGAATTTGAGAATATCCTAGAAAAACCATCTTATTAGCTTGGGGGAAAGTTTATCAGCTTTTGGATCAAAATTATCCCTACAGACAATGCAACAGAAAACCTGAGGACAAAGTGGAAATGGATCTTTCTAAGTATATAGGACAAAAACTTAGGATTTTCGATTGAGAGTGGATGAAAATTGGGATTGATAAGAAAGTAGTTAAGACAGCTTCAAACCAGAATTGATTTGAAAGTTTAGCATGGATGTCAAGAGAGCGAGTAGTATTAAGAAGATGATGATTCTTGCACTCAATAATACCATTTTTGTTGTAAGAAATATGCACACGATCGCTGATGAAACATCCCCTTGTCACGAAAAAACAAGGACACCGCAAGCTGGGAATATTCAAGGGCATTTTGTGTGTGAAGAGTTTATATAGCTTTAGAAAATTGAAAATCATATGAAATTTGTGATAAGGGGAAATACCTCATTATAAAAAGATCAAGCCATGTCTGAGAAGTCGTCAAAAAGGTCAGGAAATGTGTATAACCATTTAACTAGTTGTTTGAAAAGGACCACAAACATCAAATGAATAAGATCAAAATGTTTTACAGATTGCTTTGTAGTTGAAGAAGGAAAAGATGAGCGACGGTGCTTTCCTAGTTGACATGCTCCACATAAATTAGAAAGAAAAAGATGTAACAAAGGAATTCAAAATTTAATTGTTTTTATTAGGGAAGACGGAGAACAAGGAGGTGGAAGGGACATAGCTAAGATTTTAGGCCATAGCAGCTGTTGCTGGCTATGCTTGGCTCGGCGACCCCTAGCAACTGCAGAGCGGCTGGCTGGACGCAACGATTGCTTGTTTACTTGACGTGGCCAACGACAACTGGCAGCGACTGGGCCTCTTGCCCTGCTGCCCCGACTAGGGCCATCTTCTACGGTCACATCGATAAGGGCATCTAGTTGGCTGTGTATACTACAGACTACCTTGGTCTCAGTCCGACGATGGTTTATATGGCCGACGCCTACAGTTGCGATGCCACCTGTTACAGGGGTGCATCCTGCTTGGCGACACTAAAGGAAGGGGAGGAGGCGGCGAGTAGTGGAAGGAGGGTTAGGGCTAGAAAAGTTTGGTTCAGGGAAAAATTTGTTCTAATACCATGTACAAATATATGACTAATAATTCTCATTGTTGAAAGAAGAGTTACAACCTCTCCTAGGTAATAGGAGTATAGGGGATTCTGCGGATACACTTCGGTGGTAAATGGATCCTCACTTAAGTGTATCAAGGATAAAAGTAATACATAACAATGAATAATCACGATGGGCCTAGGCTCAATAACCACTTATACTAACAATATATGAACATAACCAACTTTGCAAACATCAAAACTATGTGCAGCAATCAACATATAATCTTATTGTATCATGAGTTATTAAAAATTACATTCAAAATTGGAAGGGAACATTTTACAACAATATGAATGTTAGAATAATAAATATTTATTCCCTTTATTCATTATTCTTTATTTCTTGTATATTCTCTGTGTATATGGGATTAGTCCCACACTGTGTAAATGGGTATTGGCCACCACTCGTGTCCATATATATAGGTGTGCCCTGTCAATACAATGACATCTCATTCCACACATTACTTTTCCTGTCTACATGGTATCAGAGCCAACGATACCCTAATTCGCTGGAGAGCATCCTACAACAATAGTAGTCGTCATCTTTATAGGTGTTAGCGTCATCCTCACCAGGCTCCTCCGTTGCATCCGTCCCCCCTCCGCTGTGGAAATACATCTCCACCGTAGAAGTCTTTCTCCTTCCCCATTGTGGAAATCATCTCCACCATGGAAGTTTTTCTCCTTCCCCATCGTGGAAATCATCTCCACCGTGGAAGCCATTCCATAGTGGTGGAAGTCATCTCCATTACCTTCCGAAGCGTCATTCCTTTTCTCGGAGACATCACCATGCTCTCCTATCAAAGGATCTCTATCTCCTTCCCCAAATCTTCACCACTTTCACAGTGGTAGATAGATCTACGCCTAGGAGATTCTCTCACCAAGAAGATCCATCCAAGGGGCGATACATGAGGTAGAAGACCTATGATTTCCGAGCCGGCGGCGCAACACACGCCGTGTCCATCATCAACACGGCGTGTTGACATGAGACAGGGTACACCCCCGACAAGTCACACGCTGTGTCCATCACCGACACGTCGTGTTGACAAGAGACAGAGTACGCCTCCGACAAGGTACACCCTGTGTCCATCCCTGACGTGCCGTGTTAATGGGAGACAAAGTTACGCCTCCGACAACGTACACGCCATGTCCATCACCGACATGCCGTGTTGTTAAGTCAGAGATCTATCCAGTTCTTTGTACACGTCGTGTGCCTTTCCGTACACGCCGTGTAAGCCACCTGCTGCCTAGTTTCATCCCTTTTCTTCATCATGTCAGAAAAGAAGGAAGTGCCCTTTCTTATCCATGATTAGGTCATAACCACTTGGAAATGAGAAAAACTTCACTCAATGGAGCCGAACTGTCAAGATCTGGTTCAAGGGACAAGGAAAGTACAAGTATATCACATAGGGTTCTCGAACCGGTGCCATTCTGGAACAATGGGAGCAAATCGATGCAAATCTTCTCTCCATCTTGTAGAATTCCATGGAGCCACAAGTTGTTGATCTCATTAGTCACTTTGGGACATGTAAAGATGTCTGGGATCATTTTAATCTCATGTACGAGTCAAACATCTCCCTCATGTATGAGATGACGGTAGAGATGTTCAATCTTCAACAAGATGACAAATCTTTGACTTAATACTTCAGGGAGGTAACTCACATTACTAACAATCTCTATTCTCTTCTTCCGCTAAACGCGAACCTCAACGAACTCCAGAAGCAGAGGGATCAAATGGTTGTCATCAAATTCTTGGTTGGTCTTCGACATGAATACGAAGGAGTATGCAACCCAATCCTTGCTAAGTCTGAGCTTTCCAAATTGGCAAAAGCATATGGCATGTCTCCCGCGCTTTCATAGAACAAGCTCCAGATTCTACTTTAGACACATCTGCCATGGTCTCTACCATGAAGGGTCACATCAACACTGGCCCTGCTACTCGTAGATGAGGACGAGAGGGACGAGAAGTAGGGCTGTAAATGGGTACGGGTCTACCCGTGTACCCGCAAATCCTTACCCTCTAAAACCCGTCATGGGTCCATAATTCTAGACCCGCATACCCGTATACCCGCTTACCCGCATACCCGTATTATTGCGGGTCCAATGATGGGTATAGCCATACCCGTACCCGCTATACCCGTGTACCCGCATAAATAAATAAATAAATATAAATTATATATATGTATATATGTTAGAATCTAATAGTTAAAAAACCACCTAGATAACCATCTAACAGTCAATATTTCTTACCTAACTCAGATAGAAAACTACAAGCCACCCTTCTTTTTCCGGTCCTGGACTCGGCCTTTCTCGCTAGTCTTGCTGTCTCCGTATCCTTGTTGTCTCCGTATCCTGGACTCGACTCATAATTACCAATCTCAGTCACTACTCACAAAGGGAGAGCTAGGGCTAGCCGCTAGAGTCAAGACCACAACGGCCAGCCGCCCAACGATCGGGCTAGGGCTGCTTCTCTCAGGTCCCCAAGTGCTCCGGCTGCCTAGCGTTCTCCGATCTCCAAGTTCCTCGCCTCTCCGGACTCCTTCATCTCAGTGGAAAGCTACAAGCATGCCAGTCGTCAGCCCACCCTCCTCCGTTTCGGCTAACCAGGTTGCCACTTCTAGCAGGCGGCACTCCAGTGGGAAGTTGCGACCAGTCCAGGCTCCAGTCAGCAAAGCCGCGCCCAAATTCCCACCAATGTCGGCGCATACTCCAGATTCCAAGCCACCCTGCTATGCTCCAGATTCCCGTCCTCCCAAGAGAAGCCCTCTGTTGTCGTCCAAGGATCAAGCTGCTCAACACCTGCTCAACACTTGCTCGATCTGACTCCCGAAATCCGCCCAGAATCTGCGCAGGTACTTTGTTTCTCTAGTTCTGGCTCCAACTCCTCACAACAACAATCCTCATTATCTTCTTCTTCACCTGTACGTGTGCTTTCGTAACTAATATTTACTGTAAAATCCATTCCCCAATTGCTTGTTGCATTTTGTTGCTGGTTGTTCCGTTAGTTCTCTATAGTATTGTATTGTGCTAGTCTTTTGTTTCCTGTAATGTTCCCGTATCTTAAATTATTATTTTCTAGAATGTGCTTTGATTCATTAATTGTTTGTGCTTGTCTCCTTATCTGTATTTGTATATCACATTTTGATCTCCTGTAATGTATTTTGTGACTTATAATGTGGTATGTGTGCTATGCAACTATACAGAACCATATACCCGTGGAACCGCACCGCTTACCCGCATTATATGCGGGTCCGGGTATGGTGCGGGTCGGACTACTATGTAATGTGGGTCTAGACCCGTACCCGTACCCGCTAAAATAAGTGGGTATGGTTCTGGGTATGGTCATACCCGCACCGTTTACAGCCCTAACGAGAAGTTTGTGGAGGTAGGTCTACTGGAGGACGTGGACGCCCAGAATGTTCTCATTGTGGCAAGATGGGGCATTACAAGGAAACCCGCTATGAACTTCATGGGTATCCTATCAAAACCACATCTGCAAATGTGACATCAACTGAAGCTGCTCCAGTGGACACCAACCGTCAGATTCAGGTGACAGATGAGGAGTACAAATAGTTCTGTCAGTACAAAGCTTCTCAGCATGCCTCATTTTCAATTTCTTCAATGGCTTCCTTTGCACAATATCCTGGTGGATCTACTGCATGCATATCTCAATCTTCTAATGCAAGTTTGTTTTCTTGGATACTTGATTCAGATGCAACAGATCACATTGTAGGTAAAACCCATCTTATATCCAATCTATCCACCAACAAAGCACCTTTGCCACCTATCACCATTGCGAATGGGTACAAAGTTCTAGTACATGGTATTGGGATTATCAAACCTCGACCTACAATCACCTTGCAATCAACATTATTTGCTCCTGAGTTTCCTTTTTTCCATTACAAATTAACCCATTCTCTTCAAGCCTCAGTTACATTTAACCCTGATGATTGTGTGATACAGGAGCTCCGGACATAGAAGGTGATCGATAGCGTGTATGAATTTCCATGTCTCTACTATCTTGGTCTGGCGTCCAAGGATTGTGTGGTGGCTTCTCCTCTCCATATCCATAGTCGGTTTGGACACATGTCCCTAGACAAATTTTGACTTCTCCACCCTCATCTATCTAGACTTAGTACACTCTCGTGCGAGTCACGTCCGTTAGGATAGCATCATCGGTCCACCTTGTAAGTCTAGGGATCAGATGATTGCTAAGTCAGTTTCAAAATTATCATTATGATGTTTGGGGCCCATGTCGGGTTCTGTCAAAACCTAGTCAAAATTGTTTTGTCACTTTCATTGATGATTTCTCTAGAGTCAGTTGTATTTGATGAAAGATCGTTATGGAATTTTATCAATAATACAAAACTTCTATAATGAGATTGAAACCCAATTTTCTTGGCGTATTTGTATTTTTCGAACGGATAATGCCAAAGAACATTTCAGTGATGCTCTTGCTCAATTCTTATCTTCCAAAGGAGTTATACACCAGTCATCTTGTACTCACATACCTCAACAAAATGGGGTAGACGAGAGGAAAAACCATGACATAGTCGAAAGAGGTTGTTGAGGTTGTCTTGGAAATTGTAGTAGAGGGTTGGGTCTAGTACCAACCCAAAAGCATATTACATGGTATATTAATGTTGAATGGTCTTCACCATGTATATATCATACATATATACGAGGAAGTGGGAGGTAGAACACTACTTGAACCTCATAATGAACATACTCTTCTTTTACATACGAGCGTTCCCAAGGAATTCTGGGGTAGTGTTGTCCTCACTGCCACATATCTCATCAATCACATGCCATTGTTCACCTTAAGCAAACACATACCCTTTCAACTTTTGTGTCCTGATCAGCCGATTTATACTATTCCTCCAAAAGTTTTTGGACGTGTCTGTTTTTTCACAATGTTGGGACGGATCATAACAAACTTAGTCCAAAGGCTTCCAAGTGTGTCTTCCTCTGTTATTCCAAGACTCAGCAGGGATATCAATGTAATGATCCTCTGATTACTATTTTTTCGTTTCAGCTGATGTCACCTTCTTTAAAGACACTCCATACTTTGGAGATCCCCAGTCAGTGAGGGATCTTGAAGAAGCTCTCCCACGTCTGGTTGTCATTGAGATCTTGTTACTTAAAGTCCCTTTCCAAGGACAGTCATCTCCACCTATGTCCAAAGGAGAGAAACCCTCCATCACTCATGTGTACACGTCATGTGAAGGACAACAATCAAGAACAAGGATCGTACAACGCAAGTGTCAACCCTCCTTCAATCACCACTCAATTTGGAGCTCCAGGTAGCAACAATACTTCCCTTGATCTACTAGCTATTCGGAAAGTAAACGTCATGCACTCTTCATCCTATTTCTAACTTTGTTTCATATGACTGTATCTCCCTCATATAAAGCTTTCATATCATCCATAACCAAAATTTCCATTCCTAGTTCTGTATTTGTTGCCACGAATCACCCAGGATGGCATCGTGCTATGGAAGATGAGATGGATGCTCTTCGCTGGAATCACACTTGGAGTTTGGTTCCTACTCCAACAAACAAGGCTATTGTTGGGTGCCGATGGGTTTACTCAGTCAAAGTCGGGCCTACTGGTGTTGTTGATCATTTGAAGGTCTGTTTGGTAGCCAAGGGATACACTCAAGTATATGGTGAGGACTATCTTGAGGCTTTCTCTCTTGTTGCTAAAATGTCCTCTGTTTGTATTTTTATTTCTCTGGCAGCTCATTTTTCTTGGCCCTTGCACTAACTTGATATCTAGAATGCTTTTATCCATGGTGACTTGTCTGAAGAAATCTATATGGAGCAACCTCCTAGGTTCGTTGCTCAGGGGGAGTCACTCCTAGCTTATTGTCTTCATGAATCTCTCTATGGGCTCAAGCAGTCCCCAAGAGCTTGGTTTGGGAAATTTAGTCAAGCTCTACTCGAACTTGGTCTTCTATAGTCAGGTCTTGATCATTCAGTCTTCCATCAGCTAGGATTTTCAGGTTATGTTCTCCTTATTGTCTATGTTGATGATATTGTCATTACTGGAGATGATCAACATGGTATTCTGCAACTTAAACAATTTCTTTAAAGTAAATTTCAAACTAAATATTTAGGCCTCCTAAAATATTTTTTGGGTATTGAGGTTGCTAGGTTTAATGATGGTATAGTCATCTTACAAAGGAAATACACTCTTGATCTACTTGAAGAAAGTGATATGCTTGGAGCAAAGCCTGCAAAGGATTCTTCTCTATCTCAAGAAGAGTCCAGGCAAAGGTATATGGTACACAAATCATGGACATCTCAAAGTGCAGGGCTTTTCAGATGTTGATTGGGCAGGATGTGTCATAAACCGCAGGTCAATTTCTGGATATTACGTCTTTGTGGGGGGCAATCTCGTGTCTTGGAAAAGCAAAAAGCAAACAGTGGTAGCCCGATCTAGCGCTGAATCTGAATACAGAGCAATGACTCATGCAACCAGTGATCTCCTATGGACCACATATATTCTAGAAGAACTGGGAAGCAATCAATATGAAGCAATAGAACTCGTGTGTGATAATCAAGCCGCTGTCCACATTGCCTTCAACCTGGTTTTTGAGGAACGGACCAAACGTATAGAAGTTGATTGTCATTTTATTCCGGAAAAGGTACAAGATCACCAAATTGTACTTAATCTAGTCCATTCAGAAGATCAAGTTGCTGATCTTTTCACAAAACCCCTCAATGGATGCCGAGTAAAATTCCTATGTAACAAGCTTGTGCCTATGACATCTCCACACCAGCTTGGGGGGGAGTGTTGGAATAATAAGTATTTATTCCCTTTATTCATTATTCTTTATTTTCCTGTATATGCTCGGTGTATATGGGATTAGTCCCACACTGTGTAAACGGGTATTGGCCACCACCCGTATCCATATATATATAGGTCTGCCCTGTCAATACAAAGACATCTCATTCCGCACATTACCTTTCCTGTCTACAATGAATATGTATACTAACTAGGACCTAATGAAAATAGGACAAATTGAACATATGCTCATGCCAACTTTGCTCCCTACTAGTTTTTTACTTAAAATCAATAAATTTAGATATTGCCAGCATAAATGTGATGGTATATAACGAAGTAAAAAATTATGTAACATTTATATCTTAAGTTTGGTAATAAAACTGTATATGAGAGCACATGTATAGATCTCAAGTTTCTTTCTTAAGAAGTGAAAATATCTTTCACTTTGTATGTTGTTAACACAACACTACACTGGGGGATTGGTACTGTAAGTCTATAATATGGTGCATACCCTTTCTTTACCCAAGGTAAAGGGTCTGCCTACCCAGTGCACGAGTGCTCTGGAGGTGTACTTAGTTTAATCACTTGGACGTATCTAAACGACACCCAACATACCTATATTGTAACTCTCACATTATGTTCTCTAATTCTTAAATCCAGTAATATACAAAGATTGCATAATACTGAAATCAAAGAGCTAAAACAGTTATAAAAGTTCAAGCACTTAGCAAGAGTATCACACGCCAGACATTGATAATTGAATACAAGCCAAGAGAGAAGTATCATGCAATTAGTCCAAGTGGACGGAATTACATATCAATATGAGTATTTTACATACCTTGATTTAGATAAATCCAATATTGTCCTTAATCAACACCTAATTAATGCCAATTAACCGTGATCAATACTAGGATTATCATAATTTATTGTGATTGGCTCCATATTAAAGTCTCTTCTACTTTATGTTAAATCCAAGCCCAAACCCTGATATGGTATTTTTTTACTATTCTAGATGTCTTAATAAACTTTGGTTGAACTTTCATAGTTTTTTATGCTTATTCTATTTTTAGAATTTAATTAAGGTTTAAAGCATCGAACTAGATTTTGATGCTAAATGCCTAATATTGAGTAATGCTAATAAGATCAAAGTCTACATATGCATTATATTATTTATGATTAGGGTTCTAACCTTAATTTTCAAGCAATAATGTCAAGCATATACTCATTTAATGCATCCTACATAAAGGTATTATCTTCCGAAATGGTTTCCATCAAATGTAAGTATGGAAAGTCATATTTAGAGGTTCTGCAATGATCTACCCATTTTTTCGTCTAGAACAACTTTTGAGGTATTTTAGCATCGCTAGAGTTATCAAGAATTATCTTAGATAAAGTCACTTTTAGGAAAATACAATGTAATTACCTTTTTGGTTTTACTAAGGTCGATGGTTGAAGGGGGTGGCCTGGATGCGTCCCACATACACACCCTGGCGTGTGCTCCTGGCCTTGAGTTGACCCTACCTTGGCCCACTTGCGGCTAGTTTTATAACTGTTGACTGGTCCAAATGGAGTAGACCACCCTCTCATGCTCTCATACTGTTCTTTTCTTCCCTTGTCCTCTCCTTTTTAGCTGTTGTTGTTCTGTTAGGCATCATGACCCTACTAAGCAATCACAGCTGACGAATGTCAAGTTGTTGAGCTGCCTCCCTTCCTGCAGCTTTATGATGAAGCACGGAACCATGATTGTGGCTCCTAGTGGGATGGGGTTTCCGAAAATCCCCACCTCATACCTGGATTAGTGTTGCAGCATGAAGAACTTCACGAGAATTGGGATTTCCCTATGTTATCCCTGTTGCGACTTCCGCAAGCTCCCCAACGGGGTACTAGATGAGACTGCAACTCCCAATTCCCCTGCAAAAACCTTAAACTTACTCCTCTAACCTTCCTCCTAGGCAATGTCATGCCTACAATTGGGTGTGGGGCTAGCTTCATCGAGGTTCAGAGTTCCTCTCATTCTAGCGAAGCTCCTTCTTAATTAATCTTCCCTTTCTACCCTTCCACCCTATTTTGCGACGAGCAATGGAGACAAGACGAGGTCAGGGTGTTGGAGCTTCCTGGTTTCTCACCCATAACTCTCACAATATCGATGTGCCAAGGTGGATGGTTGGCTTCGTGTCATGCTTTGATTTACGGTCCAGGTTGTTGTGGCATGGATGCTAGTTCATAAGACTTCCCCATGTCTTCACTTTGGATAGAGGCAGGAGATAAGTTTCCTGCTGTCGGTTTGGTTCATTCAACGGCTGCAACACATCCATGCCTCACATCTTTAACTCCTCCCTTCAAACGACTTCATTGATAGCTCAATCCAATTAGCGGCAAGCTACAGGCCACACAAATTATGGATGATCTGACCGTGTGATGGATAGAGTACCTGTGACCTAGGTCGGTTAATATGTGACCATAGCCTAAAACAACCCATTAGTAGGAATCTTCAACTTCAAACTCTTGTATCTTCTAGTAGGAATCTACAAATAGCTTCAAAATTCTAAAAATAGGTTCCCCATTGTATATTCTAGCATTTGAATAAGTTTGAAGTCAAAACTCTATTGTTCGGTCTTCTAATTAAATTTTCAAATAATTTCAAAAAGGAAATTATGGTCAATCTATTCACCAATTGATCTTTGATATTGACCATTACTTTACTTGTCATGATTATTTTACATTTCTGAGAACTTTTTTGAATAACTTCAACCCATGTAGCCTTCAGTACCTAACTTCATACGTACTTAATATGGATAACTCATGTTAGCCTTCTGACTCTTCTCGATTACATAACTGATCCAAAGTTGTTGTTATAATCCTTAATCTATATATCTAGTTATCTGTTATATTAGTTGAACTCATAGTTGGCTCACCAACACTTGAATTTGGGATCGATCATCTTAGGAATTACCTTGAACATCGAAATCATATTGGATGTCAAAAACACTGAAATCAGGTCATTACACTGTTGTTATGAGACCTGGGATTTCTCTACAGTTCAAGGAAAGCAACTGAAATGGGAAGAACTCCTAGTTCGTCAAAAATAATGTAAACAAGCCTTAAAGTCATATTCTAATAGTTGATAAACAAGTCTTATGTCAACAAGGGAAACGATAGTTTGTATTGCATTGGAAGCCATCGTCTATAAAACATAATTCTGATGTGGCTTGTCCTTGAATCCCATTTGATAATGGAATAACATAGTGCTCGAGGACCGACTGATAGAGTGTAGCTTGACGGGTCTCGTAATTGGTGGAAGCGATCTCTTTTTTCCCATCATCTTCATGCAATTGCAATAGTAATTATGTAGACCTTTTGTGTGGTACCACAATGCAATATATCAAAGAAATACCAAACTCAAAGGTAACCGACCCATCTCCCCTACCTTATTTGCATTATAATCTGTTATACCAGGGTTATTTGAAAAAAAATGGGGTTTTGTTATGACCCATCTATCTAATTGTGTCAAAGTAAAAACTCTGTTTGGTGGATATCAAAATGAAAAGTAATTCTACATGTGACATCTTGTATGAAAATGTCAGTGACACCATTCCTTTGCAGGTTCAACATGTTAGGCCATCATGTATAGTGTCATCATTAAGTTTCTCAATAATTCCTCATTAATACTTCTTTTTCATCATCTGTAGCTAGGATATCTTGTTCTATATCTTCATTTTATATTGCATCCTTTATTAGTGAGTGTGACATTTTATAACTGTTAAGCTCTAGTCTGTGCAAAGTCATTGAAGAGAAACCCATGTTCTAGAGTTGGAAATGAGATCTAGGGAATGTGACTGATGTGGGACTTGGTTCGTTGATTTAAATCTACAAAACCTGTTATGAAAGTATTTGGGTATGTAGTTTTAGTATATTGTTAATCTTAGTACACCATGTCTGTCATTATGTATAGGAGTGCTATAAGTAAAGATTGCTATGCAATTTCTTGATCTAATTTGAACATCGAAGCTCGCTAAAATGCAAACAATCGAATGGAAGATTATGTTATATTTGGGATATTTTTGCTGACTTTAAATATAAAAATTCCTTCATTCATTATGCTAAGATTTGACACTCGGTTGACCCACCAAAAAAAGGAATTAACACTCGGAAACTTTTGTGTAAGAGTGAGTCCGATAAAACAATATTAGCTTTGGTCCAGTCATAAAGAGGCATATGATAAAGTATTTCTTCTTAATGCGATGAACTAAATTGCCTTACAAGGCTTAAGAGTGATGCATTTCTTGTTAGTTCTTAGTGAACTAGTGAAGAGCATATTTTGGGGTTTCAAATTAGTGGTTGCTATCGGCCCTAGGTTGCATAATCTAAGGCTTTTGATGATAACAAAACTATAAATGAAACATTTCCACATGGATTTGTTTAAGTATTGTGCCCAAGTTGAATTGTTGAACTAGCTTAGAAGCAAAAAGAGCAATTTTCACCAATAACAAAAAGGTGCATCCAGGTAAGGACATTACACGTTTAGAGTGTGATCACCATTTACTTTGAAACTTATGACATGGCTCATTGGTTCAATTAGATATATGTCAAGGTTGTTAGGAGCGAATGGGTGATGGAATTGCTGAGGCTACTGGTTCTTCGTTAAGGAGTCCAACCTACGCTCCTCGATTCAACTGTTGATTTCAGCAATGATACCATAGATATACATGCATACATGTAATAGGGTTGCAGTAAACATAGACAAAATAGGGACCACTTAATAGTATTGGATATATACATTCTCATTCATAATGCGATACACATCCTTGATAAAAAAACTTGCAAAGTTTCTGACATAATGCGGAATTTTCTTAATCAAATATATACATTCATAAGTTCTAAAACTATGGCCCATTTGCAATCTGATCCCTCACTATATCTAGTAAACATAGGCAATCTCTACATTGTTTTGAAGTAACATCGTTTTGGCTGAAAGAAGACGTGAGTGTGATTTGTGGAAGCCGTGATTGGAACTTGTTTCATCGAGCAGGTTCGTTGTCAGTTTGCAAAGGAAAACAGGTATAAGGGGTGTCTTATCTCAGACCAGTTCCCTGACTATCTCCTACTTCCACCAGTTGACCAGCCAGTTTGGTCCTATCCTGACCACACTGATTGATATGTGCATTCATTTGTAATTTTGTATCTTGACCGTATCATTCAGGTGAAGAAGTCTTACTAGGTCCTGTATGCATTGTGCCTTTTAATGTTCAATAGAGGTCTTATAAATACATCATTGTGCTATCCTTTTTCCATCTATATCTGATTATGTTAAGGCAGTTGCCTAGCTCACAGGTTTAATTTTCATGGAGGATGCGTACTTGCATAAATTTTTTGGACACAACTGAGTATAAGTGTGACAATATCTTTTTGGGATGATCCAGGGTCAATTATTCCAACTGATGAGACGATTAGAAAGCACCAGTCCTCACTTTATTAGGTGCATTAAGCCGAACAACTTGCAGCTTCCGGGGATATTTGAACAGGGTGTAGTCCTGCAACAGCTACGATGTTGTGGCGTTCTAGATGCAGTCCGGATAGCAAAGTCAGGGTACCATACCAGAATGTACCATACAAAGTTTGCAAAGAGGTGAATGTGTACTACTTTCTTAAATATATTTGATGGATTTTCATTGATGCATGTTTACTAATTATTGTTGGAACATTGTCAGGTATGGTTTTCTCCTCCTTGAAAATGTTGATTCCCGGGATCCTCTAAGTGTTTCAGTAGCCATTCTTCGTCAATTTAACATTACTCCAGAAATGTATCGCGTTGGATTCACTAAGCTGTATTTTAGAACTGGCCAGGTTAGGTTACTAGTTTCTTAATTACGAGCTTAATATTCTTCATTTTATGATGAAACTGCAGTGTACTTATAAGTTGATGGATGATTACTGTTACTTGCCTCCTAACACATTGATTTATATGTAAATATTGATCTCTCCTTGATTTGGATTATTTTAATTTTAATTCATATATTTCTAACTTCAACCCAGGGCTGATCTTTTCCTTATGTGCAACTATTAACTGTCTTAATTCAAACCATGAGACGTGTATATCATTCATCATTAGACATAAAACAGAATAATAACACACTGTTCTGACCAAAAAGTTAACCCCCTTCCTAATACACACACACACAAAAAAAAAACCCTGCTCACCCAACACAACATACACTATATATAGACACGCACACACTGGTCTGACCAAAAAGTATTATGTGCAACTATTAATTGTCTTAACAATAGCCATGAAATGCATATATCATTGATAATTAGACATAAACCAGAATAATAACACACTCACCCTGGTATGACCAAAATGTAATCCCCCACCCACACGAACCTGCTCATGCAACCCAACACACCGCATGTATGCGCAGTTGCACACGCATAGAAGGCTGAATTGTTAGGGAATCCTTAATTTTCAGTCACCAACTGTTTCGACCAAATTAGTAACTTACATGCAGGGGCTGAATTTTAGGGTGTCTTTACGACATTATCACTAACAATTTTTGCCAAAATAGTGACACCTACATTCACATGGAGGCTACATTTCTTAGAAAATCGTACTGGTTTTATCCAAATCAGTAATTACTTTTCTTTTTACCTGAAATTTCGAGCCATATTCTGAAATTCTCACATATTAATTAATGTAAAACTACAGGCTAACTTGAAATAAACGAAGCAATGGCTAAAAGATAATTCTTATTCATCAACTGTCTTTGCATGGACGCAGATAGAGCCTTTATATAGGATTTTAAAAGAAAGACTAAGCGGGCATAGCCAATGTGGGACTAAACCACTTAACTTTACAAAAGCCCAAAAACGAGCAAAAAAGGAAAAATAAAATAAAGTTTGCTAATGAAGCCTAACTAATGACGCGGCGCCGTCTACACTCATAAGTGCGTAAAGGTGGGGCCTGTCCTACGTCAATTCCCCTCGGCTGCAAAAGACTCGACTCCGTCGAGTCAGTATTAAGGTAGAGCTCAAGAAGATCCGCATCAATGCGGCGGAACTCCTCCTCGGTGATCCAGGTGGCGTCTTCTGAAGAACGACCTCTCCAGCGAACCAAGAAATGATGTACGATGCCCTGGCTAGTGAGGATGGTCTGGTCGTCCAAGACGGTGTCGATGCGTTCGGGCGGCTGCTGGGGAAGTCGAGGAAGATGCGGTAATGCTGCTGAAGATGGTGGAGCACAATGATGATCTAAAGAAGCAGCTGGTGGTGGTGGAGGGCTCGAATGTACCACGATAAGGAGAAAGATCTTCCACATTAAATATTGCACTAATGCCCCAATCTGCTGGCAAATCCAGTACATAGTCATTGGGTCCTTGTCGACTAAGTATTTGGAAAGGTCCTGATGCTCTGGCATGAAGCTTCTTGAAAGAATTTTTGGGGTAGCGTTCAGGACACACACATACTAAAACATAATCTCCCACATTAAATTCTTGAAACCTGCGGTGTGCATCTTTCATAAGACAAAGTAAGTTTTTAGCGAATCTCGACATGCAAATCATGAATGTGCTGGGCAAAGGTCTCAACAGTGTGGGAAGGTCGGCCAGTAGTAGACATGGGTATGAGATCTGTAGGATGGCGGGGCTTGTAACCATTAACAACTACAAAAGGGCTCTTCCTGTGGATCGATTAACGGAACTGTTGTAAGCAAATTCAACAGTAGGTAGCAATAAGACCCAATTGTCGAAACGTTCCCCAACAAGACATCGCAGGAGGTTACCCAAACTCCTGTTGACCACCTCAGTTTGACCATCAGTTTGAGGGTGAAAGACGGAAGAGAATTTGAGGTTGGTACCAAAGATTTTCCATAAGGTCTTCCAGAAGTAGCTAACAAACTTAACATCACAGTCAGAGACTATGGTAGTAGGGAGTCCATCTAGCTTGAATACCTCATTGAAGAAAAGGCGGGCAATACGAGAGGCGTCAGAAGTCTTACTACAGGCAATGAAGTGGACCATCTTTGAAAAACGATCAACCACCACGAACATGGAGTCATGGCCATGGGAAGTGCGGGGAAGACCTAAAATAAAATCCATACTTAGATCCTTCCAAGGCTCATGGGGAATAGGGAGGGGAGTGTAAAGAGTAAAGACCCATATTTTTTCTTTTGGTTTTGGCTAATTGACAAGTACGATACTGAGACACGATGCGAGCTACATCACGTCATAAGGAAGGCCAATAAAATCTGTCTGTCACTAGAGCGGTGGTCTTATCCCTACCAAAATGGCCAACGAGGCCACCAACATGTAATTCCCAAATGAGAAAATCTCGAATTGAAGTAGAAGGGATGCATAACTGCGTGCCGCGAAAAAGAAATCCCTCTCGTAGAAAAAAATCAGAAGCATGGCCATGTGTACTACTGAGAAGGTTGGAATGAATAGTCGCAAAGTCTGGACAAGTGGAATATTGTTCTTTGAGACGGTCGAAGCCCACAACTTCAACGCTCATAGACTGTAGGGTGGTCAAACAACGACTGAGAGCATCTGCGGCCTTGTTCTCAACACCTGAGCGATGTTTGAAAATAAAAGTGTACTCTTGAAGAAACTCACACCACTTGGCGTGACACACACTTAAATTCTTTAGGGAATTTAGAAAGAGAAGGGCCTGATGGTCAGACCAAAGGATGAACTCCCGATGGAGAAGGTAGTGCCTCCAATGACGCAAGGATTGTACAACAACGTATAATTCTTTATCGTAAGTGGAATATTTACACTTTGCGTCGTTGAGTTTCTCACTGAAAAAGGCAACAAGGTGCCCTTCTTGACTAAGAACGCCTCCAATGCCAACACCGGAAGCGTCACAAGATACTTCAAACGGAAGTGAGAAATCAGGAAGGCAAAGAACTGGGGATTCGGTCAACTTGGTTTTGACAACCTCAAAAGCACGTCCTGCGGATGGCGTCCACTCTAATTTGTCACACTTCATTAACTCAGTGAGAGGAGCCATAATGATGCTAAATCCTTGAACAAAATGACTATAAAATGTAGCCAGCCCGTGAAAGCTACGAAGCTCAGAAATCGAAGTGGGTTGGGGCCAATCAGTGATGGCTTTGACTTTGGCCGGGTCAGCCTCAATGCCGGTAGCTGATACAAAGTAGCCAAAGATTAAGACTTTATCTTGAAGGAACGAGCACTTCTTTAGATTGACATACAATTTCTCAGTTCGAAGTGTGTCGAAGATAAGCCGGGGATGAATTAGGTGTTCATCCTTGGTTTTGCTAAAAATCAAAATGTCATCAAAGTAGACCAAAATTTTCCAATGAATGGTCGTAACACATGGTTCATGACACGCATGAAGGTGCCGGGTGCGTTGGACAGACCAAAAGGCATGACTAGCCACTCATATAATCCGTCGGGGGTTTTGAAGGCAGTCTTTCATTCATGGGACTCCTTAACACGAATCTGGTGATACCCGCTACGAAGGTCAATCTTGGAGAAATAGCGGGATCCTGTCAATAGATCAAGCATGTTGTCAAGGCGTGGAATAGGGAATCGATATTTGATAGTGATTTTATTGATGGGTCGACAATCTAAACACATATGCCAACTACCATCCTTCTTGGGAGCAAGGAGTGCAGGAACCGCACAAGGACTCTTGCTCTCGCGAATGAACCCTTTGAGAAGGAGGGCATCAACTTGACGTTTCAATTCAGCATGCTCAGTCGGGTTCACACGGTAATGTGGTCGGTTAGGTAGCGAAGACCCTGGTATCAAATCAATCTCATGCTGAATATCACGCAAAGGGGGAAGTTCATCAGGAAGGTGGGCGGGTGTCATGTCTTTGAACTCGTCGAGAATGGAGACAAGTATTGGTGGTGGGGGCTGAAAATCAGACATGAGAGTGGATTCTTTGATGTATAGCACATACATGCATCCTGATTCTAGACTGGTTTCTTCAAGCTCTCGCCAAGTGACAAGGTGTAGAGAGTGCTGGGATTTGGAGGATTGGGGGTCTGGTGGTGGATTCCTTTTGATAGGAGGGATGAATCGAGGATTGGAGTGTAAGCAACAGGCCGCTCGACAAGATCTGATCTACCACTCCAGAGAATGTGTGACAGACCCGCAAGAAATTGAACTAGTTGAAGTTCATTGTGCTGCCGTTGTATTTCTTTGATATTAGTAGAGAGGGGGTGATACACTTCAAATTCATCCCAGAGAGCGCAACACTGGTTGTAGTAGTCCTCCATAGATTCTATAGCAGAATACTCCTTTTTGGCCAGGTGTTTGAAAATTTCAAACACTTTCTTTAGATTTTGCTGATGAGAGTAAGCATGTCAGAGCTGGTCCCACATGGCTTTGGCAGTCCGGACTCGAAGAAGGGACTGACTGAATTTGGGCTCAGGACTATTGGCCATCCAGGTCATGACGCTGGAGTCCTCCTTAGTCCATAGACCATAAGCCTGTTTAGTTTTATCATTGATAGTGGCAACAGGTACGGCCGGGGCAACAAAAGTAAGATGCGAGCCACGACCATGAGCTTTGACGTAGAGCTCAAAGGCCACAGACCAAGTGTGATAGTCGGAGCCATCCAACTTCACAGTAGTGACGCAGAGCGTCTGAAGCGGCTCGGCAGATGCCATCAAAAAAGTACATAGGGTGACATATACTTGAGCATGAGACATCGGGGAAAATAGCCCAACTCAGGGGCAACAACAGTAGCAGGAAGAGACGTCAGCGAGCAACAACAGGAAAAATAACCCAACTCATGGGCAGCAGTAGTAACAGGATGAAACCCAATGCATGGACAACAATAGAATAGTAAGGAACCTACGTCACTGAATTATCCAAACATATAGTGACCTAGGCAATATGGAGGAGGGGGCTTCCACCCGAAAAAAAAGGAACTAGAGAAGACTGGAAAAGGAGAGGGAGGTTTTAGGGGTGAAACAGGGTGGTGGGTGACAGCTAGAGAAGTGTCGGTTGCTGGGGGTTAGGAATGGAGAAGGTAGGGCGGCGGTTGGGGTGGAACGGTGACTGGGGCAGATGGTTTGAGTGGTAGGGAGGATAGTAGCAGGGTGCAGATGGAGGGGGTAGCAGCAGGGTGCTGGTGTAAGGTGGAGGCTGTTGCGGTGGCTACTAGTAGGGACGGTGACTGGTGGGGGGGTAGTGGTTGGGGACATGAGCGGTGGGCGACAGGGTGGTAGGGGCGGGTGGCGGGCTAGGGCAGCGGGAGTGGAGGGGCGGGCGAGGGTGGGTTAGAGAGGACAAGGGTGTCAGCGGAAAGGGGAGGGCAAGGGGCAAGAGCGGATATGTGTGGGAAGGAAAAAAAGAGAAGCTATGGAGGATCATAACTTGCTCTTGGTACCATGAGAAGAGGCTTTGTATTTGTTGTGTAAAAGTAAATACAATGCTCTCTCTTTTATAATCCAAGAGATAAAGGTAAAAGCCAAAAATAAGAGATATGGGATAGAACTAGAAAAGCAACTAACAAGAATAACAAATATATCAACACTAGGGATGGTGAAAACTCCTAATCCTCCCTTAAGGTTGAGATACCCATTTGAAATTAGTATACTACGTTGAGGGGTGTGTGATGCTCCGTATGGTACGACTCTCTGACTAGGATGTCCACCCATTGGATGGGGGTTGACGAGCCATAAGACATCGTATGGTAGACACCATTGGCCCAAAAAGAGGGTCAGTCCCCCTCTCCAACAACTATTGGTGGTCTGAGTTAACTCCTAGATGGTTGACAAGGACCTTATGGAAAGTTTTCAATGGTTGGGGGTGGCTAAGGTGTGGCTACGACTTCTAGATTCTTTTTTAGTCAAAGTCATTCTACAGTGACATACTAGAACACCCAAGGTCAAACGAAAAGGAACTTCATGTGAGTGATGGAGAAATAGTTAAGAAGGTGGAGGGGGAAGATAATCTCACCTGAATATAGTCACAAATTCGGTATTCGAGCCTTAACCTAACTAGTTGAAAAACTCAATTGTCTGAAAATTTATAAGAAATTCCTATAAAAAGATGAAAGTATGAAAATGTACCGTCAACTATTTAGAAGAGAGGCAGGATAGCATTGGATGCTATAGATGTTTGACACACACACACACACACACACACACACACGAGAGAGGGAGAGAGAGTCAAGCTGCAATACACTCGAGTGTATAGATGAAACCATACACCTCAATGGTTTTCCATCATGTAACATTTTTTTGAAAATCTAAACCATTGATCCTCTTAAACATCTTATGAATAGTTTATGTATCAAATTTGAGCTCATTCATATACTTATATGTCATGCATATAAAGAGAGCAAATATGATGCATTTCAAATTAGTTTTGTGCGTCGATTTATCGCCCTTGGATGAATGACTTAAACTCATCCAAATGGGCTCAAATTTTGTGTGGACTATTATTATTATGAGAATGAAGATCAATGGTTCAAATTTTGCAAAAAAATGGTCTAGATAAGTAGACGCCATTAGGGTGTACGGTGCGATCTGTACACTGGAGTGTATTCTAGCCTGACTCTCTCTCTATATGCTTACACACATACATCTACATCTACATATGCATATACATGTACATGTACTTGTACGTATACATATATTTACATACGATATTATATACATATATGCACATATATATTATATATATATGTAATATAGTACACTTATAATTTTGTGGTATGTAATTGTACATGTATATATAAACACTATATAGACCCAAGATCAATCGACTTGGTAGGTAAAAAATTAGGGATAATTGGATAAAATGCAAAAAAAAAATCATAAATAAATGGTAATAAATTGCAATATTCTTGAATTAGGAGTTATTCAGCCGTAATGGTAGAAAACTCCCTGTTTTAAAAGTTAATTTCTAACAAAGTCGCCAAATATTGTGATACTGCACGTGGGTGGAAATTGGAAGAGGAAATGGTTGAGATCATGAAGGAGAACAATAGTAGTGTGTTGGGCTCACACTTCTGTACGATGTTTTTTTACTGGATCCAACATTGGGTTTAGATACACTACAAGGTGGAGATGGCTCGTAGAACTAGTGTTATGAGACCAATGATAAATAGAGGCGTAGCAGACTTAGACCTACAGTTTAGGTTTTGGGCTCTGATACCAACTAATGGGGATTCAATTCTGGAAATGCAAATTTTTAATAATCAAGTGTCTTCCTGGACAAATTCCTTCAAGCTAGTATTTGTGAATTATGACAATCGATCTAAAAACTCCAGCTGTCAGGTCGATTGCGACTAATCACCCAGCTAATGACTTGTTTAAGTAATAATGTAAAACAAAACATACAACTTTAGAACATATGAACAAGTCCCTAAAATAAAGAGTAAGTCCCTATAATTAATTGAAAAGCATAAAATAGCTAATTGATTCTAATCAAGCTCATTTATTGTGGAATATATAATTCATATAAAACTGGCAAAATACAAAACAAATTTTCTCATTTTCCCCTCCCATGTTAAGAAAACAATCTTAGCAAATAATTTATGGTCTTTAGTCAGGTGTAGTCTCTGTAAGTATCTATATCTTGACGAATGGTTAATATCTGTAGGTTGGCGTTCTTGAAGATACTCGAAATCGTACACTCCATGGTGTTCTACGGCTTCAAAGTTGTTTCCGGGGTTTTCAAGCTCGTTGTCATGTGAAAAAGTTCAAGCAAGGAATTTTAACTTTACAATCTTGTACAGCCTGCTTTTCCCTATACAAGTCTAAGATTTTGTACAGTTATGGTATGCTTCTAGATGCTGACTCTAGCTCACTTATTCTTCTAGTTGTACGAGGAGAGAATATACGGAAGTCATATTCATACTTCGCACAAAGGCATCGATCAGCTGTGGTGATACAAACAGAAGTGAGGCGAAGATTTGCCAGGAAGAGATTCATTAAGATGTTCAATGCATCGATAATAATACAATCCGGTAAAATACATTACTGAATTCAATACTTATGAAGAGTTTTAATTCTAATATCTTTTTGTGTAATGCTATAACATTTTCTTATTCTGTAGGTATCCGTGGTTGGGCTGTAAGAAAAAATCCTCATGATTTTTGCATATTGAACATGATAAATAAAGCTGAAGAGGTAAATCAGCCCACCTTCATTCAATATGTTACTACTGCATATACTTTTATCATAGTCAGAGTCACTCATGAAATAAATATGGATTGTCCCTGAGGATGGAATGAAGTTGAGAAGATTTGACAAAATATTATGACTGTTGATTTAACATTGGCCATCATAAAATAACGATTTTCAGATTAATACACCTCTTGAAAGAGAAAGGGCCTTAAGTTGTACAAGATACCCAGCTTTTATGGGTTACTGTCAAACGTGGTGGTATTCTCTCAAATGAAAAAGCACATTTGAGCCATAATATTCTTGTGGTGTTGAGAATTTATAGAACCATGTGAGGCACAATCTCATTCAATCTTATGTATGAGTTTTGAGAAATATAGTTTATTAGAATTGATAAGGCACTCCTTTCTGCTTCATGCCGAATAGGCTTAGGAATAAATATCAAACATATACATTTGGTTATTATCGGATATTATGGTAAATAAAACATGTCAACTATTCTTTAAATGATGGACATGTTAAACAATTAAATACAGGAAGATGGAAAATATACATGTACAATGACCAAATAATTGAAACTCCCAAGAGTGAAAGAACATAAAATAAAAATGAATGTGAACTAGTAAGATATGCAAGAATGACGTTGATCAGTTGACAGCTGTTTCCTAGGAAAATGTTTATTCTTTTCTATATGTAAATATTAAAAGACTGGAATAAGTGTTTTTGGTTTACTGTCAACGTTTAAAGCTTAGATGGGGAACATATAAATGTAGTTGGTACCAAATATTACAATACATAAAACATAGCAAATATACTATTTATGAAGGACATGATAGTACAACAAGATAATAGATGGAAAGTATATTATAAATTGAGGGAACTGATCGATAATGATCTAGCAATCATAACACCAAGAAAGTGAACCAACTCAAAAACAAAAACCAGAGAACATGATATGTAAGAATGATTTAAATAAGTCTGACACCAGTTGTCCCCTAGAAAACAATTATATTTTTTTCTATAGTTTTGTGCTGCAATATATGTTAACCATCAAGATCATAATATAGGATGTTGAGAAAATAAAAAGGTTTGATATATGTTGTGCTTCATATGTTCAGCCAGGCGTCACACTGTCAAATGAAAAAAAAAAGAGCTTAATAGATTTTTTGAGGTGTATGCTTGGTGCAAAAGTTCTCATCTCATTCGAGGCTCATGCTTAGTTAAGGAAACGTTTTCAAGGACCATTTCTAAAGTTTGATTTTTACTCTATACAGGGAAGGGCATCTTTCCACATACTTCTCAGGGCATCTTTACTCGCGGACCTTCAGCAGAGAGCCCAAAAGGCCGAAGTGGCACTTAGGTTGAAAGAGCACGAAAATGTAGTCCTCAAATTGAAACTCCAGCAGTATGAGAGCAGATGGTTAGAGTATGAGCAAAAAATGAAATCGATGGAGGATTCATGGCAGCACCAGATGAAAGCCTTACAACATAGTTTGTCCATTGCAAAGAAAAGTCTTTCTTTAGATGATGCTGAGAGGACTTCACAAATGTCATTCGATCAAAGCTGGGATAGTATAAATAATCCCTCTGGGTCCAGGAGACAAAAACGTAGTAGTGTCAGGGATAGCTCACATCTCCCAAGTCAAAGTATGGATGGGGGAGAGGGTATTATTAACTGTCTAGTTGATGAGTTTGAGAAGCAAACACAAACATTCGCAGACAATGCTAAATTCGTGGTGGAGGCTAAGTCGGGGAACCCACAGGAGAAGTCGGATCCTGACCGGGAGCTACGGAAACTAAAGCTGGCTTTTGAAACTTGGAAGAAAGATTTCAATTTGCGATTGAGAGAAACCAAGGGGACCCTGAACAAGCTAAACAGTAGTGAAGGAAATTCAGGGCGATGGAAGAGTAAGTGGTGGGGGAGGATACACAGTACGAAGATTGGGTAAATGGTTGGGTTAAATGAACCATGTTTACTTGGCACCTCACAGCCAGGATTAGTTTTGTGGACAGTGGATAGGCAATTTTATTTTTTCCTCAATGCCATATCGTCTGTCACCGATGCATGCCTCTATTTGTACGGCCGTCTGCTGACATGGGATTAACTGAGTTTTCAAAAAACAGTAATTCTTCAGACATATACTAAGATGAGTGCTGATAACCGTTGGCCTGCAAAAGAGAACTGGTGCGTGTTGCCCTACCCTGTATATCAAATGGATGTATCGTTTTTGATAGTTGCAAGTATTCATATTTGGTTTGCCCCTGAAAGATATATATTGTGCAGTCAACAGTTTGGTATATATATTTAATACGTGTAAAGTCTCCAAAAGTTACATTGAAGTTGTGTAGTACATCACCACATATACTTCGTCACTTTAGATGTATGTTCCTGTTTTTGAAGGTTAATCATGATCAGCGTCTTGTGAAATATGCGTACGTATTCTGTTTGTAATAATTCCTACTCATACAGAGTCCATGAATGTGTTGGCTTTCTACTGAACTCACTTGCAAGGACTATGCTTTACAAGCAGTCACTTTATCCATTTGCAGCATTTTTACTTTTCTTTACTTGTGGAATCCTTCTTTGTGATCTTAGCAAGATGACAAGTAGATGGTTGCTGAACGGTCGCTCAAGTTGCTGCATATGCTTTTAAGTGCGCTTGGATCGACTGGAAGATATTCACTTGTTTTTTTTCTTTCATTCGAAGATATTTGATAGTACCAAATATGGTTGGGTTACTACCATGGTCCTAAACATCATCGACATCTGGCGATATATCCTCGATGTTATATATGCCTACGCCTGTTGATGTTGAAACATGGTAAACTTCCATGTCCCATTGGTTGCCTACTTGTTGACATGTGTCAATGAATTCAACCTGGTTGGTGATGAAATCGACCAGTTAGCTCAAAACCTCCCATCTTCTGGATGATCTTTGTAGTTATTATTGTTGCACGCATAGTGAAGGCATATAGAAACTTGTAGGAAATCATTTTTGACATTGAGATGACCATTTTCTTGGTTTCTAACTAGAGATGAATGATAAGTTTATTCTTCTACCAGATTTTAACAAGTTTGCAAATTTTGGTATAGACCTAATACCATTTCACCTCTTTTACTTTTCTCCTCTTATAGATTGAAGTAATTAGAAATAAACTCATATTTTTTAATTCTAGAATGTGACTAAATTGAGATTTATGTAGATACAAAACACCACATATATAGAACAGATTAAGTTCTAAACATTTCACATAGAAGATCATAGATGGCGTATGTGTTTATCAAAATTGGATGTTTTATGCCAAATTCTCTCACAATCTCACTATTTTGTACCTTATTTTGTGTCGAAGTGCTAGTCCAAAGCTTCCTCAAAGTTTCCTTACATTTTTTTGCAAACTTCCACTTCCATGCCTGTCGAAGTTGACACTAAGACATCTTATACATTTGCGTGTGACAGTGTTATATGTAAACATGAATGGCTGGCTATATATAAACATACATTTTGTTTTAAAGCTAGATTTGATGAAATCTATCAATTTTTATCATGAAATCATTATGTTTAGCTTAATTTTTGTGAAAGATGCATCGAAGTTTGGTTGTAAATATCCTTGAAGTTTCCTCGACGTTTCTATAGACTTCTACTTCCACATCTGTCAAAGCCAACTCGAAGTCATAGTCCTGTTCCATGGTTACAACACTCAAATTGTCAACCGAGGGCAGATTTGTAGCTTTTGACAGTTTTGGGCCTGTTCCTGTACTGCTGTACATATCTTGGAATTGTGGTCGTTACATGGGCATATAGGCACGGAAGAGGGGCCTCCTAGAAAAACAAGGATAAAAAAGACGAGTTGACAAGGGTGTAGAGGAACTTCTCCCATAGTAATGTTTGACATGTATGAAGGTTCTTTGTTGTTTTTAGACTTATAATTTAATTTTACTTGATGTTGTAGGATGTAGCACATTATGAAATACATGATTTCCTTGTAGCATATGAAGTATGTCCCACTCCCACCCATGTGCGAGCGTACACATACACTTGTATGCACACACTCTCATATGCGTGCGTGCACACTCCTGCAGTCGCACACTCATGTGCAAGTATACCCACGCCGTCACACAATGGCGCGCGTACACACTCGAAAACCAACCCACGCACACCTATGTGCATTCACACATACATGCAATCACCAAATGAAGAAAGTTAGGCACGCATATATGCACGCACATGTACGCACGACGCGCAGACATACACACGCCTATTAGAGCAGAGCAGTGAAAACATTATACATAGGTTTGAAATGAAAGTCTTAACGAACAACTTAATTGGTAACTCTAAACTGCTATTTAATATGTTTTACAATTTCCATAATAGAACTTGGTTTGCATCTACCAAGTGACATCTATGTTAATTTCAAGTAACCTTTTTTGGTACCTATAAGCAGTCGTGGAACTAGAAAGTTCTAATAGGAGGGGCTCAGTAAAATGAAAGGTATTTTTTTTTCTCTAACAAAAATTTATTCCTGTAATATTTTCCGCTAATAATTCTGTTTTCTCACCCTAGTAACAAGGAAGTTGACCCAAACATATGGCTTCGACTTAGCTAAAAGTTCAACATCTTCATGTAATTACCTCCTAGGGCTCTACAAGTGACATAAGGACCTACCAAACCTAAATGAAGATTTAAAACATTTTCAAATCAATCTCTACCTATTAGAAAATATATGTGATAAATACTTAGTCATTTCTCACGGTGTTGTAGGTCAAAGGACGTGTGACCCCAAAAACTCAAATTTCATTGAAATTGGGGTTTCAATCAACCAAATTCTAGCTTGAAAAACAAAATACAAGAAACAAGAATCTTAAATATAATATGATATCAGGTGCGATCATACCAGCACTAATGCACCGGATCCTGTCAGAACTCCGCAGTTAAGCATGCTTGGGCGAGAGTAGTACTAGGATGGGTGACCTTCTGGGAAGTTCTCGTGTTGCAACCCTTTTTAAGGGGGCGGGAGAATAGTCCAGTGGTGCGGCTCGACAATCCCCAATGAAGGGACTCGGGTTCGAGTCTGGGCAAAAATCCCCGGGGTGCAACAAAGGCCCCACGTTACTGAGTGTGCCGCGGTGCCCCCAAGTACGCGACTGGTTCTGGGGTTTACCCTTGGCTGGGTGGGGTCTAATAGTAGCCGATCCCGAGAGGGGTTCCTCGTTATAAAAAAATATAGTATGATATCACAAAAAATATAATAGTTAAGCATTAATTGGTCAATTACGATTAAATTGGATTGCGACCTTAAGTATTTTAGGCTATAGATTAAGGCATAAATTGGATTGGGTTCTTAAGTATTTCACTCAACCAAAACCTAACTTGACTAAATACTAGCATCTTGTATCTTAAGTATTTTACATTCTAATCTAATAGTAAAGAAAATTATTATAATAACTAAGTTCTAGTTATGGCTGAGTGGTCAAAATGCAACATAGGTCATGCATCCAAACATGAGGTAGTATAGAATAACAAAACCGTCTAACTCATGTTGGGGTGCATGAAATCTATGAGTGTTATTATTGGTTATATGCGCTGAGAGCCCTCATGTGATGATTGCAAAAGGAATAATTTGTACTTGATTTGATTATTAATAGAAGACCCTTCCTCTTATTATGTTTGATTCAATATTGAGATAATGAATGAACCTAATAACTTACTAAGATGTTTTACTCAATGAAATATGAATTATGTTAAGGACCTAAGCATGGGATCATATGTATAATAAGACTACTCATTCTTGTTATGCCCCTAGTCAATTATTATCGTGGATAGTATAGGACAACAGTCATACACAAGACTAGCATGTATGGTAAGTGATGACTATGTCTCTTTAGTCATGATATTGGAAGTCAACTCAGAGACATGAGTACCTATTAGGAAACAAGTCATATTGGACATACCCACCTTGAGATTGATACATGGAAGTCATGTAATAACATGTCACGGTCGTATCTCAATGCGATAATGGTGACTATGATCCTTAGACCTGAAGTCATTGCGGTAACACATGTCGTTCTATGTACCTTGACACTAACCCAACATGCTCCGAAATACGAGTTACCAAAAAGATGGTGATTGAGTACACTATAACACATGGGACATACTATGAGTGATGTAGATTGATATTATCCTTTATTGTGATATTTCCAAACACTTGATAAGTGAGACTATAAAATGCATGACTAAGCTCATGTGATACAATACATGAGATTGAGCTCAAATTATCTCAAATAGTCTTATCTAATTCAAGAAACATAGATTGAACGGTTAAGAGGATGAATGCATTGACTTCAATCTGGATATTTGAGACAAAGGGATTACACGGTCATGATAACACTATTCATTTTATAGGTTGTAGTTTTATCCAACTCATCCGTATTACTTCAGTGGAAATGATGTGCAGTTGGACACCAATCTTTGCTTGTGTTGTTTTAAACATCACTATCAATGTAATTAGGAACCTACTTAGTCAAACACATAAGGATGCATAAGGGAATTTAAGTTCACAAATAAACATATTATTAGAATGGTTCTAAATCATAAACAAGATGATTAACTCTCAGATGGAGTGATCAGAATGTCTGGTTGGCCAATCACATGATTGGTTAATGAATCGATTTCCAATTCATTAACTGAGTTTTCCACTAGACTTTTAAGATCGAACGATCTCAGTTCAATACAGAGTTTAGATTTCAGATCTAGATCTGAACTCTCATGATTGGCCAATCTTCTTCTGAGATCCGGTGATTAGGGATTGAGATTGGGCAATCTACAAAACATATTGGGTGATCTCAAATCCAGTCTGAGTCGATTGTGAAAGGGATTGGAATTAAGTTTTTCCAAACCCGTAACTTTCCTATATTAAATGGGCACATCCTAAAGGAGTAGATATGATAACCTCTCACTTTGTGATGTTATCTTATTGGTTTTCCCTTGTTTTCCATACTCTTTCTTAAATAAATTAGATAGAATCATTAACTCTTTACCTTATTGCTGACACTTCAATAGATTAACCTTTCTCTTCTTTATCCTTGCAGAAAAACACAAAAAAATTACAAAAGCTCCAAACGACCCCAAGACCGTTCAAGGCCAAACGGTCCCAAGACCGTTTAAGGCTAAACGGTCTCAAGACCGCATGAACTCTAAACGGTCCCGAGACCGCATAAGGCCAAACGACCCTGAAGACCGCATGGATGCGAGCACCCAAACGGGTTCAGCGCCCAAACGGGTTCAGCGCCCAAACGGGTTCAGCACTCAGCGCCCAAACGGGTTCAGCGCCCAAACGGGTTCAACGCCCAAATGGGTTCAGCGCCCAAACAGGTTCAGCGCCCAAACGGGTTCAGCGCCCAAACGAGTTCAGCGCCCAAACGGGTTCAAGACCGTTTGGGCTCCACTTAAGCCTATAAATAAGACCCAAAGGGGTCCTCAAAAGAGAAGGCTCAGATGCCCAAAGGCTGCCTCAATCATTCCAGAGCTCTTTGCTACTTCCACCCTCCGCCTTGGGGCTGCCGGTCTGAGACCCATACCCCATCTTGAAGCTGCTTTCTCCTTCTTCGCCAAAGAAGGTAGGAAGGGAATATCTCATCATCGTGCAACCTTTGAAGACTGGTGGATCGTTGCTCTCTCTCCAAGGGGTTGACCTTCCAATCTCCTTCATGGGGATGATGCTCTCTCTCTCTCTTCCTGCCTCCTTCTTTGTCCTAGTCATGAGCGAGTAGTCTCTCTCACTAGGGTGTGGGGAGTAGCCCCGCTACCCATGCTTTCATAACATGTAAATATAATCCTTAGGTTGTAATATAGAGTTCTTATCTTTGTCAGTTTGACATCAAACGATTAATGAATGCATGTTGCTTGATCTCCAACTTGTGTTATCTTTTATCTCTTAGTATGAATTGTCTACGTTTGTACTATTAGATTCGAAACTCGTTTGTATGTTGGTTCTTGGTGCATGTATTCACCATGCATCTGTTTCGGTATCTAGAAATGTATCTCAAGAAGTGGAGTAAACTCACTATCATCCGTTGCACTTTCATACTATGAAATGGAATCAATTGACGTATGAAAGTGCAACCTTAATAAGTCGAGGAACACGTTTTGCGAGGGAAATGATGCAAAGTAATGTGACCATTTGCTCGGGAATGGCTGGCGTTTCAACATTCCCGCACTTCTCGTAGTTAGTTCTCCGAAAGGAAGCTAAGTCTACAAGGATACTAACTGACTGGACTCTTTTTGCATGTTAAGTTTTGCTTTACATGTGTTGATCGATGTGTAGTGGTGGTGAAAAACCGATCACACCCTAGTGATCTTTTATCATAGTTTAACTCATTAGATTTACTTGCTTTCTTTACTTTATTTGCACTTAGCTTAAAAACAACCAAATCAACCTTTTGATCTAAATACCAACTACTGAGTGATTAAGTGAAATTCCAACTTTTTCCATCTTGTTTGCAACAACAAGACTGTTGTCTCGAGGATTCGACCCTTAACTATACTACGATAAGACTTCCACGTATCTTAGCATACGTGGGTGGATTTCTCTATCTAGTATAAGCAAGGCAAAACTTAAAGACTTACCATCTTTAGGATTTTTAGTGGTGCACGCAATTCCACGTGAGTGGAAGCTCCATAAAAAATTGGTGTCGTTGCCAGGGACAACGGTATAAGAATAGTCTTTTTCATATTCCGTGTCAATTTAGGTTTCTCTAGGGTTTTTCATTTTCTTTAAAAAAAAACATAAAAAGTGAAGGACTTAATCTCGCATATCTTCTTGGATTCAAAGTGGTTGGTCAAGCCTGATACACTCTTTCCTTGATTTCAGGTACCAACTCTCTTTAAAATGAAGCAGTCGACACCACCAACCGTTAGATGTCAACTATGTGGTGACTATTCTCATGCATCAATTTACTGCTTCAATGTCCCTCCTCTCTACGTGATGGCCTTGCGTCAAGTAATCATGAACCAGATAGCTGGGAAACTCAAAGCAGCCTCTTCATACAACCATGGATATAATGCAAGTTATAGTTCGTATCACCCTAGATGTTACTATGAAAAACCTAACTATGGTGGATTTCAAGGCATGGACTACAATGTAGAAGGGAACCTAGAAGACGATGAAGTGCATGAAGATCAACACACATTGATGGAAGAACTACATGCTATACAGACATCGGTGGCTCAACAACTAGCTGATCAGACAGCCACGATCAAGAAGTTGATAGATCAACTTACACAACTTGTCAACGCTCCTGAGCAATATGTAGAAATTCCACCAATTTTAACTAAGCACATCCCTAGTCCACATGTTGATTACGATGATGATTACGATATCATGTGGGAGGTGCCTTCCAATGATCTTCAAGCACCAGTGCAAGGTGGGGAATCATCCTCAGAGTTAATGACTGAATTTAAGGATGACTCCTTCACAACATCACAAGAAAAAGAATCATTTTCCAAGCCAAGGTCTGACTCGGATAATGATTCATGCACTATGCTCTTAGATGAAAGAATGAGTAGCCAATATGAAGATTTTCTACAATTGGAAGACAAACTGGGGATAAATTTCGGTGTTTGTCCATCTTCTCCCCCCATAGACCCAGATCCAACCATACAGATTGAGGGGCAATCATCAATGATTGACTCCTTCTACGACAAATATTCTTCAACTTCAACTATCTTGTCATTGAATTCCAATGAAGAAGGGTCTGCGTTACAAGAACCCTACACTCCTTCACGGTCAGACTTAGATGAAGATGTGACTGATTCAGATAAGGCGACACCTTTTATGCAAGAGACTCAAATGACCCCATTTCTGGAACATAATTCGATTTTTCCTTATGAAGAAATTTCTGATCATTCGAACGATCTAGAAACAAACTTCGAGGATGGGACTGATCAAGATCTTGATTCAGAAATGGACCATACCACTGTCACTGATGAAGTAGAATCAAGGGAGAATGACGGGTCTCAAGATGACAATCATATGACCAGTCCTTTTCATGAGATGATATCACCTGAGTTACCACCACCACAAGAAGTCCAGTCGGACCCAGTCCTCGAACAAGAGCATGATCTTTCTATTGAATCTCCTTCTAGTCACTTGAACGAGTTGACAGTGCACTATGAAGAGAAACATGAGCCATCTCTTGACTTTGGAACGGATTACGATATTACCGTAAACTCTTGTAATGATAAAAAGGACCCTTGGGAAGACATCAAGTCCTCTATAATCACTCATCCCTATGAATAAGCCCCTCCTGATATTCAAGAAACTGAGATATGTCCATTACTTGAGCTAGGTTCCATTTCTCCCATAGAAACTCTTCCCGAGCACTCAATAGAACCAGAGGAGTGTTATGAAGAAGAACTGGAACAACAACATGACTCAGAAATGGTATATATTAGTCCCAATATCGAAGAAATGGGTTCATCAGGGGATTTTAGCCCTCAGAACGATATGTCATGGACTAATCCATCCCATGAAGATATATCATTGGAACCCCTATCCCAAGATCCCATGATTTCCTTACCTGAGCAAGAGTTCATTTTACCAGTCAAATCCTCTTCTAGTTTCTTGTATGAACTAAGGATGTTCTATGAGGAAAATCCTGGACAAAACCTTGAAAAGAAGAACCACGCTCTTACCAATTTCAACATTGATAAAGATGATGATACTTCTCAAAATAACTCCTCTGATGAAGAAACGTCATCCTAGCTACCATATCCCACACAAGAAAAACCAGGTGACGAAATAAAGCCGGAACCGAATCCACCACCTGATCCTGGACAGGAGGAAGTTCAAGTGGCCGACCCTCAATCAACTGCCCTAGATTTTGAAGAAAGCAGTTTTACTTTGAACTTCGAGGGTGAGCCACAACTGGAGGGCACAAGTGGGCATAACCTTAATTTCTCGCATAGTCCTCCAGTTCCGACTGCTTATATTTCTCCTCCCTCACTGATGGGGGAAGGTCTTTGGATTCTTCTAGACGGACAACGAGGTGAAAGAAATGTGCATCCAAGTCGTCCAGAAGACTCGTTTGAGTCGCCACAACCACCCAGTCAACAGGTTGTTCGGGCCACTTCCTAATTCTCGGCACCAGCTATCGCGAGACATCTTTGCCGCACCTTCTTCCAACTACGAGGACCGCCTGGTTAACATTGAGCAACCCTTCCCCTCCACCTTGAACCTAATATTTGTTCAGAAAAGAGCGAATTCATGAGTTCAAGGTGGAGGGCGGGTGGTATGAATTTCACTCCACCCTCTATCTTTATTGCTTCCTGTTTTTCCATTCTAGTTTCTTTTTCATAATTTTTATGCCTTTTGGTAGTCTTCCAAAAATAAAGCCTTTATCTAGTCGGTTTTTTGTTTTTCGAATCTATGATCATCACCTATTTTCGTTGCAATTTTCCAAGAAAATAATGCTTAAAACTAGCCAATGCGTGTCTTTCATCTTGAATTGTCTATGAAACCTAATGTCATACCCTCAAATAGGAAAATATGATACACTTCAATAAGGATGAGATGGATCAAATACATCACACCTTTATCTGATTAATGGACCTGTTGTATGATTTCTCATTTGATGTTTCATCATGTCTCTTTTTGAGCAGAGTGTGATGGAGAAAAGACCCGTCGCATGGAATCGCCAAGCAAACTACATCATGATCCGAACTCTCTTCTACACTTCTTCCTTCATTTTCATACCCCTCTGTTCACTAACCATGCCAAAGTTTTAAGTTCGGTGTGGCACGCCACACTCCTTTCTAGTGAAAACTAGAACATTGCTGAACTTTAAGTTCGGTGTGTTAAACCACACCTCTGCAAAACTCTAAGTTCGGTGTGGTACACCACACCTCTTTTTCCACTACCGCTTCTTCCATACCCCTCAATACATAACAGGGGCGTACCACCTCCTCTTTTCACTTCAAAGAGTATACAATGATGATTGTGCACATACCAAGGTTGGGGAAAAATCTACCCCGATTCCAAAAAGAGGCCTGGCAGCCCAAATATGCAAAAATTCAAAAATACCCTTTCTCCTAAGCCAAGTGAGAATGAATAAAAGCCAAAGTGTGAATAAAAACATGAGAGTTGTTCCCTAAAAAAGGATAACCGATAAAGGTCTTGCCCGGCCGGTACATTAGCTGCCCTCATAAAGGCAGATGTGTCGTGACCGGTAGTAAGATCCTAAGGATCCAAAAATAATCCCTTACCTCCCCTCGAAGAGGTAAAATAGCCCAAAAGCCTTAAGCCAACCTATACACACTTCTGAGTTACCTTTAGAAAAAAAAATCGGGTGTAAGGCTAAGTCAACCAGAGTTGTGCATAAATCATTCAAAGTATCTCGATGAGTCAACTAATAATAAGAGTCCTGATTCAATCAGAGGAGAGACTCTTATCTCTTAATCATACCCCCATTCTCTTTTTTCAACACCAGTGACAAATCATATACATTTTGTTGATTTTGTGGGTCTTTCCAAAGTCTCATAAAACTTTTAAACATGACTGATACAGCAGAGAATGAGATGGAAATACTTCAGCAAAATGAACTCAGAAATGAGGATATCATAAGATGTATTTCGTGATCTAAGGAAGCTCTAATGTTGTATCAATCTGAGCCATGAACAAAATTACGATATGACAATAGGATGAGGCAATCCTGAGATGAACGATTTCATTGGCGACTGTTTTAAGTTTTTCGTTTCTCGGGACGAGCAACGCTTAAGTTCGGTGTGGTGATAAATCTTCCAGACTCATCCTCAGTCACCAATTCAAAGGATTTTTGACGTTTTTTCCTAATTTTTGTTTCGCCTCATTTTCCTTTTCTCTTTTTTTGTGAAAATTCTGACACTTGCACGAAGGTGAGGTAATTACGAGACCAACTGCATGCGTTTCGGTGACTGTCTTGGGCTTTTTCGTTCCTCGGGACGAGCAACACTTAAGTTCGGTGTGGTGATAACCTCTCACTTTGTGATGTTATCTTATTGGTTTTCCGTTGTTTTCCATACTCTTTCTTAAATAAATTAGATAGAATCATTAACTCTTTACCTTATTGCTGACACTTCAATAGATTAACCTTTCTCTTCTTTATCCTTGCAGAAAAACACAAAAAATTACAAAAGCTCCAAACGGCCCCAAGACCGTTCAAGGCCAAACGGTCCCAAGACTGTTTAAGGCTAAACGGTCTCAAGACCGCATGAACTCTAAACGGTCCCGAGACCGCATAAGGCCAAACGATCCTGAAGACCGCATGGAGGCGAGCACCCAAACGGGTTCAGCACCCAAACGGGTTCAGCGCCCAAACGAGTTCAGCGCCCAAACGAGTTCAGCACCCAAACGGGTTCAGCACCCAAACGGGTTTAGCGCCCAAATGAGTTCAGCGCCCAAACGGGTTCAACACCCAAACGGGTTCAGCGCCCAAACGGGTTCAGCGCCCAAACGAGTTCAGTGCCCAAATGGGTTCAGCGCCCAAACGGGTTCAGCGCCCAAACGGGTTCAGCACCCAAACGGGTTCAGCGCTCAAACGGGTTCAAGACCGTTTGGGCTCCACTTAAGCCTATAAATAAGACCCAAAGGGGTCCTCAAAAGAGAAGGCTCAGACGCCCAAAGGCTGCCTCAATCGTTCCAGAGCTCTTGCTACTTCCACCCTCCGCCCTGGGGCTGCCGGTCTGAGACCCATACCCCATCTTGAAGCTGCTTTCTCCTTCTTCGCCAAAGAAGGTAGGAAGGGAAGATCTCATCATCGTGCAACCTTTGAAGACTGGTGGATCATTGCTCTCTCTCCAAGGGGTTGACCTTCCAATCTCCTTTATGGGGATGATGATCTCTCTCTCTCTTCCTGCCTCCTTCTTTGTCCTAGTCATGAGCGAGTAGTCTCTCTCACTAGGGTGCGGGGAGTAGCCCCGCTACCCATGCTTTCATAACATGTAAATATAATCCTTAGGTTGTACTATAGAGTTCTTATCTTTGCCAGTTTGACATCAAATGATTAATGAATGCATGTTGCTTGATCTCCAACTTGTGTTATCTTTTATCTCTTAGTATGATTTGTCTACGTTTGTACTATTAGATTCGAAACTTGTTTGTATGTTGGTTCTTGGTGCATGTATTCACCATGCATCTGTTTCGGTATCTAGAAGTGTATCTCAAGAAGTGGAGTAAACTCACTATCATCCGTTGCACTTTCATACTATGAAATGGAATCAGTTGACGTATGAAAGTGCAACCTTGATAAGTCGAGGAACACGCTTTGCGAGGGAAATGATGCAAAGTAATGTGACCATTTGCTCGGGAATGGCTGGCGTTTCAACATTCCCGCACTTCTCGTAGTTAGTTCTCCGAAAGGAAGCTAAGTCTACAAGGATACTAACTGACTGGACTCTTTTTGCATGTTAAGTTTTGCTTTACATGTGTTGATCGATGTGTAGTGGTGGTGAAAAACCGATCACACCCTAGTGATCTTTTATCATAGTTTAACTCATTAGATTTACTTGCTTTCTTTACTTTATTTGCACTTAGCTTAAAAATAACCAAATCAACCTTTTGATCTAAATACCAACTACTGAGTGATTAAGTGAAATTCCAACATTTTCCATCTTCTTTGCAACAACAAGACCATTGTCTCGAGAATACGACCCTTAACTATACTACGATAAGACTTCCACGTATCTTAGCATACGTGGGTGGAGTTCTCTATCTAGTATAAGCAAGACAAAACTTAAAGACTTACCATCTTTAGAATTTTTAGTGGTGCACGCAATTCCACGTGAGTGGAAGCTCCATCAAGATACAACTCTTGAGACAACTTGTGACACAAGTTGGCCATCAAACTTCCATCTTGGGGAGATGAAATCACCCTAAGGACTGCGCCCCATGATAGCAGACAAAGGGAATTTCAAGATGCCTAGCATATTGATAACTCATGTTTCTCTTAGACTTGGTGACCATAGTGATGCACCATGTTCTCCCTCATCTGCATGGATGAAGTAGAGGCTGAGGCACACATGTGGAGGCTTGGAGAACACATTATACAAGACGAATACAAGTTACTGGTTGGTGGGCAATCTGGATCTATTGGTGTTCTATCTGGATTTCTTGGTAGCAATTTGGATCTAGATCTAGAAGATTGAGTTCTAGATCGACATAAGATGCACCTACTTGTTGTACAAGTAGTGTGCGCTAATGTATCACCTATATCCCCTCTAATGTCTTTTATTCACTAACATTTTATAACTGTGGCTGATCCAATGACTTGGGTAAAAAGGGAAGAAATTTTTTATTCTATTGTGCCCCTTCCCTAAAATCCAACAATAATATCATAGCTGATGTCATAAGTTTCTAATGCTGATTTGGGTTTTGAAGCGCAAATGATTTGAACAAATATTTACAAACTTGTATAAACGATAACCACCTAATATCATATATGATGTGATATGTATTACATAAATCCATATAATGCCTTAAAATTAGTTTTGTTCAGTAGATGTGGATATGGTAAATAGATTGTTGTGGTGGAATGTAATACAACTAATATCAATGTTTTGATTTTGGTCAAACATCATGTAACATGTATATATGTTTCATGCCATGCCTCTCTTTATTCATTCTCCATGTAAATTTTAATTATACAATTAGAATAGGATGATGTGAAAACATCACCGATGAACCATGGTGGATAGGAGTGATCAAAAGCCCAAAATAAAGAGGATGATCCTTGGAGGGTTTTGATCAAGTCGAGACGATGGATAAACAACAATTACTAAATCTTACAAATTAGGGACTTGTGATTGACCATTCTACTTGCCAGATCGGGTGATCCGAAAGCCTAGAAAACACAAATCTAGGATTGCAACTAGATGTAGATCTCTTGTTTATTTTTCTACAATACTTGTTGACTAAAGTTGTTGTACTAATTACCATATCCAGTTTTATCGCATGTGGTGATTGTTATAGTATGTGACACATATAATAATATATATGTAATGTTGATTGGATACATATTGATATGCTATATAAATACCTCAACATAATATCAATGTTGAAGATGTCGTCCAAGTGTGATACACATGAAAACCTTATTTGACTAAGTATGGGCACGTCAAGCGTGGAACACCATCTACCTCAAGTAAGTGTCATAATAAGTATGTGGGCCTGCCAAGTGGGGTGCATATTTATTGTATTGGCCTTGGTTTGGCATGACTTGAAATGCTAATAGGACTAAGCACCTAGAGACATAATATGACATATAATTGATATGAATAATTATTGACACAAAGTTGTGCAACCATCTATCTTAGAATTTCATATGATGGAATTAGTAATTATTACCTACCTTAATGAATATGTTATGGGCGTCGACGTTGGCAGAGCAATGACTTGCTATTTTGGATCTTGGCTCACTAGAATATTGCTTGTTGTAATGTTCTAAATTAATAGTGAGAGCAATTAATTTGAATAAAACAATGGGAGTATATTTAATTGAAGTCTGAATTAATTCTTTTCAAATTAATTTTCAAATCAACTAACTTGTACAAAATATATGCTTTCTAGATAAATTAGAAACACAAGCCATAATCCATTTCACTGTCATCTGTCCTTGAGAAAGAGAAACTAAATGAAAATAACTTTAAGTACTAGTTCAGGACATTGAGAATTGTTCACTCATGAGCCTAAGATCTACATCCTAGACACACCAATATTTACAAACTCTAAATGCACCTAGAGAGGAAAGGGATGCTTACAAGTAGCATTCTGATGACGTTATGGACATCAAAATCCTGATGTTTTGCTACGTGAATCATGAGATTCAGAAGTAACATGAGAACATGGATGTTATTGAGATGATAACACATCTCAACAAAATGTATCAAGAACTAGCAAGGCAAGAGAGGTAATATGTTTCCAAGGACATGTTTAAGTGCAAAATGAAAGAAGGTGATCCAATTGGACCCCATGTACTCATGTTAATTGGGTATGTGAATTTTTTACAAGATTGGGATTCCTTTTAGGTCAAGAGTTGGTCGTAGATATAATATTGCAATTGTTGTCAGATACATATAAGAAATTTTTCATGAACTACATCATTAAATTTTTTGATAAGCCATTGACTGAGCTACTTGGTATGTTGAGAACTACTGAGGGGCAAATGAAAGTCAAGACCAATTCCCTACTGATGGTCAACTATGGGAAAAGAAAGGGCAAAAGGAAAAGATAAGAAATGTTCTAAAGTTATCTAAAATTCTTCTACATTTAAACCAAAAGGAGGAGTGGTAAGGGAGGCAATTCGTCACGATTGTCAGTAGGCTGGGCATTGGAAGAGAAATTTCTCTCTCTACCTTGAGGAACTAAAGAATAAAAGTAGGGGATCAAGATATCCACTTATATATATATATATATTGAAATAAACTTATCTACTTCTTCATCATGGGTATTGGATTCCATATGTGGATCTCACATATTCTCAAATATGCCGGACCTCAAAAGAAGTAGATATCTAAACAAATGAGAGGTGGAACTATGTGTTGCAAATGGAGCAAGATTTTCTACCAATACATCAAACACCTATTGTTTATCTCTAGCGATTGGGCTTGTAATAGAGTTATAGAACTACTATTATGTACATGCCATAAATAGAAACATTAGTATATGTATCCTGTTTTGACAAAAATGGTTTTGTGTTTTTAATAAAGAGTGGTTGTATTCCCATTTTGAAAGACAGATCCTATATTGCAGTGCCCCTATGTCTATGTCATATACATTAGATCTTGTGACAAATGTTTTTAATAAAGAATGGTTGTATTCCCATTTCTAAAGACATGGTCCTTTATTGCAGTGCCCCTATGCCTATGACATATATATTAGATCTTGTGACAAATGTAGATCATAAGTACCAAGAAGTTAAAACTCAATGACTCAAACAAAACTTATCTTTGGAATTTTTGTCTAGGGTACATAAATGAGAAGCACATCTCTAGACTCTTTTGATTATGAATCAATATAGACATGTGAATCTTATTTATTGGGCAATATGTCATAGACTCATCTTCACTGGAAACAATGAGTGAGTGTTTGACTGATCAGGACCCATACATACATCTGATGTATGCAGACCTTTTAGCACATGATCTAGAGGTGGATATCAATACTTCATCACTTGTACAAATGACTTTAGTAGATTTTCATATGTGTATCTTGTGAAACACATATTTGAATCCTTTGAAAAGCTCAATGGATTCATGAATGAAGTATTTAATCAACTTGTCAAAAGAATTAAAGCACTTCAATCCAATCGAGGTGGCTAATACTTAACCAAGAATTTAAGGCACTTACGAGGGATCAATATTGTATCACAATGGACTCCACCTGGAACACCTCAACATAATGGTGTGTTAGAAAGAAGGAATCACACCTTGTTGGAAATGGTATGGTTAATGATGAGATTGACTGATCTTCTGATTTCCTTTCATTGACATGCTCTTGAAACCACTATGTTTACATTTAATCGAGTTGTGAACGCATATGGAAGAATGTTGAGGGCTAGCTATCTTTCCTCAAACATGCTATCTGCGCCTCTCCAGAAGTGTTCACATTTACAAATTCTACAAAAAAACTTCCATATGTGGAGTTTGTTCGTTATCCAAGTGAGGATGAAAACATGGCTTGGGTGTCACTAGAACTTCTGGAAATTTTGTGCCAACTAGTAGAGAAAGGACATGCAAGCTTTATAAGGAAAATGATTCAACTTCATGCTAAGCAATTTCTTGAGGTTTTACTGATTGGAATGGCTCATTGTCATACTACATATAATCTCTTGCAATCTGAAGTGTCTTTGACTATATTTCCTCTTATGCTACAAAATCTGGTATTGAGAGGGATTCTTGTCACTCACAACATTGACCCAGAGAGTATTCTTAGGATTCTGGATCTTTGTGAGGAATTGAATATTTTGTTGACAATCTTAGATTCAACTCCATTTTAATTTAGTGTCAAGTTAGCTGAACTCGTAGCTCGAAGAGAATGCATAAATCTTGAACAATGCCTGATTAATAATTTGAATGCTCATAGAGACACTTTCTTTAAGGTTTGCCTTGACTTTCTAAAGTCCAAGCTTTGTGACGGGGCAACTGAGAACTCTTCAAATTATTTCCAGCGCTCTGGTGCATCAATGTCCACTTTTCAAGAATTATTTTCCATATTCTTCAAGGTGCTTCAAGCTCATGCAGGAAAACTTCACTCACTGAAACTATCTGAGGAAATGTCCAGGGGGGTGGTAGATGGCGAATGGAATGGCCCCAAAATTACTGTTAGTCATAGAGAAATCCTCATGCACCCTACCACTCAAACAAAGATTGATGATATTGTTGCTAGCTTGAACCCAGACAAGGCCCCTGGTCCTAATGATTTTAATGCGGTCTTCTTCAAGAAGACATGGTCCATTATTAAACATGACATCAATGAAGCTATTATGGAATTCTTCAGGAATGGTCGATTACTTCAAGAGGCAAATAACACCTTCATCACCTTGATTCCTAAAGATAAATATTGTAGTGATCTTAAAAATTGGAGGCCGATCACACTTTGCAATGTGTTGATCAAGATCATCTCAAAGATCATGGCTAACATTTTACAACATGTTCTTCCTGATATCATTGATCCTAGTCAATGTGCCTTCATAAAAGTACGTAGCATCAAGGATACAATCATGCTTACCAATGAACTTATCCATGATTTCAATGAACCTAACTCCAAGAACAACATGTGTCTCAAAATTGATCTCACAAAAGCCTATGTTTCTGTTCAGTGGAGATACCTTTTCCCGATTCTCTATAAAATGGGCTTTCCTCCTACTTGGATCAGTTGGATTTGAGAGTTCTTCATTTCTACCTCTTATCAAGTGCTAGTCAATGGAGAGCTAGATGTCAAATTTAAACCCTCAAACGAGATCAGGCAAGGGGATCCCATAGCTCCTTATTTGTTTGTTATCATCATGCAAGGTCTATCTGAGATGTTGAATGCAACAGTCCTAAGCAAAAAACTTATTCCTATAAAGACATCTGAAAACTTCTCTGTGTCCCATATTATTTTCACAGATGATCTAATGATTTTTTTGAAGCTACTTTAGGAAATGCTAATACTATTAATGCCATCCTTAGTTCTTTTGGAGAAGCATCAGGTCTCAAGTTGAATTCTGACAAAAGCTCAACTATTTTTAGTAAAGGTTCTCCCAAACTGTAGATCTTAGAAGCACTCAATATGAAGGAATGCAAGCTTTCTGTGAAATATCTTGGGATACCCTTATTCATTGGTAATCTTAAAATCCGAGACTGCCATCCTCTCATAGATAAAGTCAAAACAAAACTTGAAGGCTGGAAGGTGAGATCTCTATCTCTAGTAGGGAGATGCAAACTCATCAAATTGATCTTATCTTCTATTCACATTTACTGGTCATCCTCTTTCCCTCTGCCAGATGCTATTTGCAATCAGATTGACAAACTATGTCGTGATTTCCTCTGGGGCAAATATGAAAACAAATCAAATCTCCACCTCATTTCCTGTGACAAAGTTACCTTACCTAAAGTGGAAGGTGGGTTGGGCATTAGGAAGAAAAAGCATATGTCCATTGCCTCCACCTACTCGAATGCATGAAATCTTGCCTCAAAGAAGGACATTCTTTGGGTTAAGTGGATAAATGAGAAATACTTGAAGAAGCATACCTTCTGGTTGGTCTCTCCAAACTCTAGTTGGTCATGAGTGACTCAGAAGGTTTTCAAATATACAACCATCATTCTTAATGACACCAATTTCGTAATAGGAGATGGATGCAACACTAAGTTGTGGTTGGATCCTTGGATCAAGGAGAAAGTTTTTATTGAAGAACTCATTGGCAAGGATTCCTACATTAAATCCGGCTTAAGCCATGATTGTTATGTTAGTGATATCATCATTAATTTTGTATGGTCGATTGTGGACAAAAGACTCAATCAGAAGCTTAGGAATCTCATAGCTGAGCAATCCTCCCCTGGAAGTGGTTCTTACTTTATTGCTTACAAGGGTTCTGACAATACCAAACTTAAAGACTTCTGGAACAACATCATATCTTATGCAGATGAAGAACCCTTCCTCATATGGCTATGGAAGCTAAAAAGTCCCCCTCATTGTATCTTTCATGCCTGGAAGGCCTTCCACAACAAGTTGCCCACTGGAGACTATGTTAGAAGAATGGGCATTCAGACTGCCTATGTTTGCTTCCTTTGTTTCAATGGTTATGAAGATACTAACCATCTTATTTTCGAGTGCAAATTTGTTAAAAGTATCATCTCTGCAACTTACAAGGATCTCAATTTTGACCTCTCCTGCTCGAGCTAGTCTGAAGTCAAAAGACTAGATGAAGACAAAGCTAGAGTGTTTCTGTTGATACATTACAATACATGGAAATAAAGGAATTTATGTGTACATAACAATTGTTCCTTGCTGTTGATGGAGTTTGGAGGAAGATCAAGGGTGAATTAGTTTGAATGATCTCTTATAGCTCCATTGCCATGGGCCGTTTGTCTTTCTTCTTTTTTTCCTCTCACCCATTTGATAGGCTGAGCTATGGAAACTTGTCCCCCTCTAGCTCTAGTTTTTTATTTTTTGCTACCCAACACTATGTTGAGTAGATGATTTATAATTCCCCTAAAAAATACAAAAAAAGAAACACCAAATTTTAGCTGACAAAAAAAACATTTAATCGAGTACCTTCCAAATCCACTGAAAAGACATTATATGAGATATGGGATGTGAAATGTCCAAATACGTCTTTTGTGAAAGTTTAGGATATGAAGTTTATGTCAAGAAAATTTTCTAGGAAAAGCTTGGACCCAAATCAGATAAGTGTATATTTGTTGGATACCCTAAGGAAACTAAGGGTGACTACTTCTATATTGCATCTGACAACAAAGTGTTTGTTTTCACAACTGATATATTTCTTGATATTTTTTTTTATTTTGGCAGGATCTTGTGGGAGGAAAATATAACTAGAAGAAATTCAAGACCAATGATATAACATTAAACCTATGGAGGTAGATAAGAAACAAGAGGAACTAAAAGATTTTGTGGAACCTCAAGTTCCTATCATAGCACAAGAGCCTTGAATGAATAGCAGGGCACGTCTTGAACCATAGAGATGTGGATTTCTCATGACTCAAGAAGACAATTTGTGGAACATGAACCTAAAAGGTTTAGTAGGGTGCGTCACAATCCAAAAAGATTTGGATTTATTATTACTCAAGAAGATGATGTATTGCTCATTGAAGATGATGAACCAACTACCTATAATGAGACCATGAGCTTTGTGATGGACTCCGTGTATACCAACTAAGTATGGACTTTGGTGGATCCATCTGAAGGGATAAAACCCATAGGGTGAAAATGGGTCTTCAAGAAGAAGACCGACATGGATGGTAATGTATAAACCTACAATGGTAAACTGGTTGTAAAGAGTTTCAAATAAGTTCAAGGTGTGGACTATAATGAAAAAATTTCACCAGTTGCCATGGTTAAATCCATTAGGATCATGCTTGCTAATGTAGATTATCATGACCAAGAGATTCAAAAAATGAACATCAATATTTCTTTCCTTAACACTAAATCTTCTAGAAGATGTGTACATGGCACAATCAGAGGGTTTTATCGCTTCAAATGAACCCAATAAAGTTTGTAAACGAAAAAGGTCAATCTATGGATTGAAGAAAGTATCTCAAAGTTGGAATCTTTATTTTGATGAGATAGTCAAATAGTTTGGCTTAATACAAAATGAAGATGAAACTTGTGTTTACAAGAAGGTTAGTGTGAACATGATTGTATTTCTCATATTGTATGTATATGACATACTATTGAAGGGAAATGACATACCTACTCTATCATTGGTTACAATATAGCTAGGTAATACTTTTTCCATGAAGGACTTAGACGAAGCATCCTATATTCTAGGAATCAAGATATATTCATATAGATATAAAAGGGTTCTTGGCCTAAGCCAATGTACATGCATTGACAAAGTTCTAAATAGGTTTAGCATGAACAATTTTAAGAGAGAAAACTCACCCATATATCATGGAATAAGTATGTCTAGAACTCAATGTCTGAGCTCTTTGGAAGAGAGGGCACACATGAGTAAGATTCAATATGCCTAAAAAATTAGATCTATCCTATATGCAACGACATGTAGATGCCCAAATATCTCGTTTGCTTTGAGCATGACAAATAGGTACTTTACAAATTTGGGTGATGGTCAATTGATAGATATATGTAAAAACATCCTTAATTACTTAAGAAGAACTAAGGATTAATTTCTAATTTACAGTGGTGAGAAAGAGTAAGTTGTAAAAGGTTACACTAATGCGAGCTTCCAAACCAACAAGGATGACTATAGATTGAAATTTGGATTCATCTTTTGCCTAAATGATGGAGCTATTAGCTGGAAAAGTTTCAAGAAGGATAATGTAGTTGATTCTACAATAGAGGACAAGTAAATTGCTACCTCCAGTGCAATAAAGGAAGCAATATGAATATTTAAGTTCATTAATGAACTTTGGGTGGTTTAAACCATTGAAGACACTATAGAATTTTAGTACAAGAACAATGCAACTATTTCACAAGACAAGGAACCCAAACTGCATCAATATTCCAAGCACACACTTAGGCATTACCATCGCATATGTGAAATCATACATCAAGGATATATAATGCTTTGAGGAGTACCAAATGAAAGCAAAGTTGTTGTTCCTCTAACTAAAGAACTTTCATGAAAAAAACATGATGGTCATGTTAGAACTATTGGACTTGGGTTCATGAGTGATTGACTCTAGTTCTTGTGGGAGATTGTTGGCTACATGCCATCAAATCCATCATGTGATGATTGGAAATGCGACATTATGTACTTGATTTGATTACTAATAAAAGTCAATTCCACTTATTATGTTTGATTCAATATTGAGACAACTAAAGAACCTAATAATGTCCTAATAATGTATTGCTCAATGACATATGGTTTAGGTTTAGAACCTATGCATGATATATATATATATATATATATATATATATCATGCTTAGGTTCTAAACCTAAACCATATGTCATTGAACAATACACACACATATATATATATATATATATATATATATATATATATATATATATATATATATATATATATAAAGAAGAGTACTCATTCTTGTTATGTCCTTGTCATTTATTATTGTGGATAGATAGGTAAAGAATAATACATAAGACTAGCGTGTATGGTTAGCGATGACTATGTCTCTTTAGTCATGATATTGGATATCATATCAGATGCATGTGTACTTGTTAAAGGAATTGCTATTATTAAATAACACATCATGAGATTGACATATGGAAGTCATGTAGTGACATTTTAGAGTCATATCTTAGTGTGGAAATGGTGATTGTGATCCTTATACATGAAGTCACTATAGTATAACATGTCCTTATGTGTACTTTGATACTAGACCAATGTGCTCTAAAATACGAATTACCAAAAAAGTGATGATTGGCTACACTACGACATATGGGCCATACTGTGAGTGATGTAGATGGATTTATCCCTCCTTTAGAGTGATATTCCTGACCACTTGATAAATGAGACTATGAAATGCGTGACCATGATCATGTGATTCCATGTATGATATTGAGGTCACATTATCTTGAATTGTCTACTCTAATTTAAGGAACATAGATTGAATGATTAAGAGGATGAAATTCCACTTGAGCTCAATCTGGATATCTGAGATAGAGGGATTGTATGGTCATGGTAACATTGTTCACTTTAAAAGTTGTAGTTGTTCTCTAACTCATTCCTATTACTCGGGAGGCAATGATATGTGGGTAGACACCAATACTTATGTTTTTTTAAACATCACTACCTATGTAATCAGAGACCTACCGGGTCACACACATAAGGATGCACAAGGGAATTAAAGTTCACAATGAAACATATTATTATAATGGTTTTGAATCATAAATACATTGATTAACTCTTAGATTGGGTGATAAGAATGTCTGATCAGCTAAGCACATGATTGGGTTAGTGAATCAATTATCAATTAATCTACTAAGTTTTCTATTGAACTTCTGAGATTAGGTGATCTCAGTTTAATAGGGGAAGTTTTAGATTTTATATCTAGATCATAACTCTCATGATTGGTCGATCTTCTTCTGAGATTGGGCAATCAAAGACTGAGATCGGGCAATCTGCAAAGAAAATTGGGCAATCTAAAATGTGGTCCAAGTTTTCTACACTAAACTTTTTTTTACAATTGTGATTCAAAAAGGGATTCAAATTAGGTTTTTCCAAGCTCATGACTCTCCTATATAAAGGAACCACACCCTAGAGGGAGATACAACTCTTTAGACAACTTGTGAGACAAGTTGATCAATAAACATCCTTCTTGGAGAGAGGAAGGCACCCTAAGGACTAAATTCTCAAGATAGGAGAAGAAAGGGAGTTCCAAGATGCCTATCATGGAGACAACTCCTATTACTATTTGACTTGGTGATTATAGTGGTGCATGACGTTCTTCCTCATCTATGTGGATTAAGTAGAGTCTGAGGCACACATATGGAGGCTTGGAGAATATGTTCAACAAGATGACAACAAGTTGCTGCTTGGTGGACAATCCAGATCTATTGTCTTCTATCTAGATTTCTTGGTGGCCATTCTGGATCTAGATCTAGAAGATTGAGTTATTCACATATAAGACACGTCTACTTTTTGGACAAGTAGTGTGTGAAAAGTATCACCTTTATCCCCTCTTATGTATTTTATTCACCAACATTTGATAGCTACAAAGGTTCAAATGGCTTGGGTAGAAAGGGAAGAATTTTTTATTATTTCTCTGCGCACTCTTCCCTAAAACCCAACGATTATGAATGAGGAAAGACCATTGTCCCCTTCCACTAACACCCTACAATTACTTATAAGGGAGTGCATCTTTGTCAAGACAATAAGGGCTAAATTAACAACTAAAAAGATTATATAACTAATCATGTAGGTGACTTGGAATAGTTTTAAGAAATCTTAGGTTTCTATTGGATGTGACATCTGTGAGAATTATGAAGAAAGAAAGACTATATTATAACAATGTAATGAGGCCTTAATGGGAGAGGGAAATGATCTTTTCTTCTTCATAACCCTCACATATGTCTTATGCAATTAAAACCTAAGATTCTTGGTTCTAATGAGAAGTTCACTACACAATTAATCATAAAAGTTGTGTAATTGTTGCATGTGAAATTATTATTCTAGATTTTATTGTCTTGAGAAATATGTACCCTCTTATAACTACTATAATGGGGCGTTAGTAGGAGGGGTCACATCTATTTATTTCCTCATAAGCCTCATGGATGATATGTCGAATAAAAACTTGATACTCATAATAATAATTCAAACTCTCCTAAATGATTAGTTACCAAATAAAGGCTTTGTAACTATAAATTAGGATATCTCATCTTGACAAAGGTTAATGTAGTGTGGACTTAGTGGGAAGGGCCATGGGTCATTCTTTCTTCATAATCCTCATGGATGTCATGTATTCCCAAATAATCGAGGCAATGTAAATTTTCTATATTCCTTCATATGTGGATGCATAACCTATTCATAATGCTATATCATTGAGACACATGGAAGTACTTTTCGTTGACAATTTCATTCATTTGATATTCTGATTTGGATGCTGGAAAAGCATGGTTCTTTTAAGTTTGAAGAAAGCATATTGAATCAAACATATATTGATTAGTAATAGACCTAGCCCCCCTTTGATTGTATCCATTAATTATGGTGAAGAACTCACGATAAATATAAATGAAATGCATATTGTCTTTCTTATTTAATGATTCTTTTCTAGTTTAGCATCATATATAAATCTCTCCATGAATAATCACATGAACCTCAATCGATTGTTATGTTGTATTTCATCAGTTTATGTTATATATCCACAATCAATATGGCTATTTGACAAGGATAAAACTTTGTTTTCTTATTAGTTGAACAAAAAACCCTATGTTATGTAGTGTAACACCTAGAAGTTGTCAGAAATAAACACAACGATACTTTTTTCTTCACATAAGACAGTTTTATGGCACAATACTAATATAACAATCATTTCATATACGATACAATGTGAATTTTTTTTACGATTGATCATCACTTTTGTTCTGGCATGTTTTCCATCAAATTTGCATTATTAGAACTTTGGAGGGCCATGTGATTATGAGGAAAGATTCAAACAATGATAATAAGAAAGAAAAAACACTTCAGATAGAAGGATCTCATACTTCACTCAAGAACAAGGACATGATATGGCACAAGTTTTGTGATTGCAAGTTCATGGGTAAGACGATTAATTGAATGATATTACTTGATTGTATAGACCAAGTAATTGTAGTATATACTGACTAAACTAGCAAAGGAATTTAGAAGGTAACTAATTGAGTTAAGTACACAAGTATTGACAATACAAATTATAGGGTTACTAGGTTGGTTGTTTTGTCTTGCACATGTATAAAATTCTAATTTGTTAAGTAACTTGACTATTCCTTGTGATGGTTATTACGTGTTATGCAAGGTTAATAACCCATATATTTCATTTTGTTACTATTTCTGACAAAAACCTTCAATTATATGTGTGAAGGATAAGGATTTTTCTATGAATTTGCAATGATGTCTTCACCCAACAATTATTGGATGAAGTTTTATCATACATTGTTTTAAGTCTACATTCTAAAAACATATAAAAGAATTAAAGTACTGCATGTATCATAGATAATGCATTAATGAATCATACATAGATACAGTGGAGGACAACATATACATTTATAATGAAGATACTTATATATGTCATTGTTGGGGACCCTCAAAACCTAGAAAAGAGATGTAGCCTATCATGACTCTATTAGATATACACTTAAAAGTTAAAAAATGAAAACCATAGTGAAAATACGGCAAAAAAAATCTTGGCACAAATAATCTCTCCATCTCATAAACATTGGGTAAATCCCCTCTTAACCTTTTTTCATTGCATACCATCTTCTTAGATCCTTCATGTACCTCGTTCTTGATTAGGACTCATACATCATATATCCAATCCAAATATATTAAAGTAGGATTGTAAGAATCCATGCAAGTACCGACCAAAAAAAGAATCCCTGCAAGCTCTAACTCCTACATCCATCATTAATCTAACTTGTACCCGTATTGGATTATTTGAAGATATTTTGAATATGTAGAGTAGAAAGATATTGACCATGTACTAAGTAGCATAGATTTATCTTGCCTCTATTCTTAATCTTCTAACACTGGATGTGGTATATCAATTTGATAAAGTCATGTTTATAGTCAAAAGACTATTGACAATTATGCGTTACCAAAGGTAGATATTTATCCTCTATGATCTATATATTGTATAGACATTAACATGTCCCACCACAACCTTTCTATTTTATTTTGGATTTAGATAATTACAAGGCATCACGATGGGTGACTTGTACATGGTGTTGACTCGGACAAAAAATGTATTGATTACTACTACATATTTAAATGTCCATGTGATAATTCAAAATATATCAATCATATTTATTTTATCCATGAATCCACTTTACACTATAATGATGGTCAACATCATGGTTCATGTTCTTAAAGAAATTCACCATTTTTTAATAATGCAGGCATGCAACCATTTCTTATAAAGACGCATTCATCTTCTTGTCTTTACTTTATTTATGTCTGCTATAATTCTTTCTACATTTATTTTAATGAACACTCGTGTTCAAGGGAACAAGATTATTAGATTCAAGACTCCTCTAATAAATCACCAAACTGTTTAGTAAATTAATAAAAATGTTTTCCTTTAATAAATCACCAAAGTGTTCAGTAAATTAATAAAATGTTTTCCTTTATATATCCTTTTTATTACCTGTATAATAGATGTTACATATAGAAAAGAACATAAAATACATTTACTCTTATAAATTAAGCACTAAATAATATGTACAACATCAAAAGACATGTATACTATATAAGAAAGCCCGCAGAGGGGCTGAATGCAATTTTCTCTATTATTTTTTGGAATTAACTGGTCCATGTGTGCACACTTTACTTTTGTCTTTTCTTTTTAGAATTATTTATTATATAAAACGACTCATCTATACTATAAAATAAAGACCACACAGGGGCTGACTGCAATTAACTCTATTATTTCTTGGAATTATAAACTAGTCCCTATGTGTGCACACTTTCAGATGGCTCATTCAGGACATCCAGATGGCTGAATGGCTAGTCCAGGCATGCGACTTGGCTGGGTTTGAACATTTAGGATCTAATCAAATGATTAACTAATATAGTCTACTTGAGTGACTGGAAGGCTAGTCACTGATTGATTGATCTTGTCTAGTCAGTTGGCTAGGCTAGCTAATTGATCGATTGGCCTGATGTCATCCTAATCAATCAATTGAACTTTCAATTAGTCTAGTGGTTTGTCCAATCAGGAGAATGGACTTTTTTTACAGTCGATTGGGCTTACAGTCAGTCCACCAATAATCTAATTGGTTACATAACCTTTAGTAACTAGTTACTCTTGTGTCCAAAATATACTCCTCTTTTATGCGCATCCCATGCATGTGACCCTATAGGATCAAAATTATGTTTGTAGGTGATGTCTATAACCATATTGTGAATTCACAATCAGTTATTGGTATCTAAAAATTCTTCACTATGATGGAATTAAATGGAGAAATTGGAGAACAACTTCAGCCTACTATTGTATCCAATGTTATAGTGATTGTATAATCCATTTGTCATAGAAATCTTAATTGAATATGAGTCAAGGACATTTCATCCTCTTATTTTCAACCTTTTTTACCCTCAATCTAGACTAGGCTATTTGAGATGCACATGATCTCAACATCATATGTTTGATCATATTAATACGATCATACATTTCATAGTCTCCCACATCAAGGGGTTAGGATGTCACTCCAATAGGAGGGACATATTTTGTGTACATCATACACAATAACCCTCATGTGTCACAATACACCCAATAATACATGTATGGAAACCTTTACTCAATATCACATTGAGTATTGTCAAAGTATACCAAACATGTGATCAATATAGTGAATGCAGGTCTAAGGACAACATTCACCACTGTCACATTGAGATATCATTTTGACTGTCGTTACTAGCTTGTGTGTATCTTACTCAAGTTGGGTTTATCAACACTATTACATTTTTGACCTAAAACATCACAACTACAAATGTTGATTTCCTCATCAACCTATGACGCCAATATCCATAAACAAAATACCTCTACCCAGGTATCTACCTAGGCACATCATTGGTTTTCCATAACAAAAATCATGCTAAAATAGACCAACAAATCAAAATTTCTACCAAAAGTTTATATAGAGACATATAACATCAATTTTTTTTTTAAAATTGACTCTACAGGTTTCCTATGAAGAAAAATGCTCAATTTTACTTTTCCTTCAAAACCCTATAGCATCAACTTTTATATATGAACCAATGCTATGTTGCTAAATCTGCGATGTAAAAACATGGGCATAACTTGTATGGGAGGTTGCTTTAAAAAATAAATAAATAATGATATAGCGTTTCCATGTAATAACACCAGAATCACTTACTTCTAGGGTTGTTTTTTCAAATATCTGACTCTATAGCTCTGCCATAAAAAAACATAGGCATCACTTACTTTCTTTGTCATTTTGTTTGTAAAAACATGATACATCACTTACTTATAGGTTCAATTCTTTTAAATAACTGACTATATTGCTCTGCCATGTAAAAGTACAAAAATCACATACTTTTAGGGTTGATTTTTGTAAATAACCAGCTCTGTAGCTCCCTCATGTAAAAAACACATCCATCCCTTACTTCTACTGTCAATTTGGTTTGCAAAATAACTGACACATCACGTACTTCTAGGGTCTATTTTTTGTAAATAACTGACTCTATAGCTTCACCATGTAAAAACACATGCATCACTTATTTCTAGTGTCATTTTTTTGTAAATAAATAATGCTATAGATCCAATTACAGAATGTTTGTTTTCCTTTCTCTCCAAGACTATGACCCGTGCAAATCCTATTTTATTCCAAAATGGCAGCACCCTAGATTGCTGTTGCTCACCCAAAAATGAAGAGAACCTCCAACAAACTCTATGGCGACCTCCATCAAACTCGATTGCAAACTCCATCAACCTTGGCGGTGGTATCCATCAAGCTCAATGGTGTCCTCCATCAACCTTGGTGGTGGTATCCATCAAGCTCAATGGTGGCCTCCATCAACCTCGGCGATGCTCGTGTCAATGCTCCTCTAGTCGGCGGCCCATATGTCATTTTTTTATATTTGTGGTACCTGTGTTCTTGTTTCTCCCTTTAGAAATGACACCTAAGTCTACTCTTCATCATGTTGACCTCCATCAAATTCTTTTCTTTTCTTGTGGTTGACTTATAGAGGGATATAGTTCCTCCTTCTCCCCTCCTCTCATTTTGCATAAAAATACAATTTTTATGCCCCAAATTTTGCCTAAGTTTTGGATTGTTTTTCTTTGGTGATGTATGACCACAAATATGTGACTTCCCTATTCTTTTATTACTGATCTAAATTTTGATATCATGTCTTTCTAATTACACAAGGGTTGAACTTTTGATATCATGTCTTCCTAATTACACAAGGGCTGAAATTTTGATATCATGTCTTCCTAATTACACAAGGGATGAAATTTCAAATATGCTCAAATCTGCCCTAAAGTTGATATTTTTATATTCTTTTGACGGTATGTTGGTGGAAAATGAAATTTACAACATTACTTACTATTTGATAATTATTTTATTACAAAGTAAGATGCTTTCCTCACAATTATGCTTCTAAAATTTTATTGGAATTATAATTGATACATAAAGGTGTCTCGTTCGCGAGTTCATGTGAATGAAAGTGAAATTAGATGTATACAAATGTAAATTGTATATTACAACTATGTAATAGCTGATTCCTATGAAATTACCATGATTGTAATTCTACTATTTAAAAAAATATGTAGGACCTATAGCATTGTTTTTTCAAATAACCAATGCTATAAGTCTCTGTAGAATTATGAAAAATTTCCAGGACCTATAGCGACAGCTATTTGTATGAAACTAACACTATAGGTATATAGTGTTGGGTTTTCCTAGTATATCGAGATATTGATCTTTGCAAAATAAAATATATCGGTGAAAAATGGAGTTTTAGTGTCATTTTCCCTAAAAAACTGAAGCTATGTTGACTTCTATAATATCATTTTTTGTAATACAAAAATTGGTACTACAAGTATTGGGTTCTAACATCTCCACTAGGGTGTCACTTTTTAACCAACACTTTAAGACTTAATTGACCAGCACTAGAGCCTATTGTGTACTAGTGCCAATAAACTTGTTCATAACAAGTACCTATTGTTGGTAAGTATTGCTAGAGAGTCAATCATATGATGATAGCGATGGCATATCTTATAGACGATTAATAATAAAGGAAATATTCTAATTTATTCAGTTTCAATCAGTTATGAGATAATGATGAAACATAATGAATTTCTAAAGAGTGATATTACTCAATGACGTATGTCTTTGGGTTGATGAGCTGAACAATGAGATCATACTGACGTCAAGAGTATGTACATTTTTGTTATGTCCCTAGTTGGGTGTTAGTGTGGAAAGATGATAGACAGTAATGACACATAAGACTAGAGTGTGTGTTGGTTGAATACAAAACCTCATTAGTCATATGTGATATTAAACCAAACACATATATACTTATTAGAGAACAATGTATCAGACAGACCCACCTTGAGAGTGAAACATGGGAATCATAATTAGTAGTAAAAATCATATCTCATAGTGATGGTAGTAGTTGTGGTTCTTAGACTTGAAACCACTACACTCATCACATATCGTTCGATGTACTTTGCATCATCCACCGTGACCTTAGATAAGAGTTACCATAAAGGTGATGATCGAGTGAATTGTGACACAAGGAGATGACTATGAGTGATGTAGATGGGATTTATCCCTCCTAAAGGAATTTGATGTCCATGCCACTTGATAAGTGAGATTGAGAAAACCATGCACAAGCACATGTGAATCAATATATGATATTGATGTCACATATATTTCAGACAGTCTGCTTTGGTTCAAGAAACATAGATTAAACATTGAGAGGATGATGATTCCATGCATTGAGTTCAATTTGGATATCAGTGATAAAGGAATTAGACAATCACTATACACCAATCACAGATTGTAGGTAGAAGTTGTTCTCCAACTTTCCTAATTACTTGGAAAACAATGATGTGTTGCTGGATACCTCTCATTGTTTGTGATGTCATAAATCAGTTACTGACATTCACTGCCAACATAACTTGGAACCTATAGGGTCACACACATAGGATATACTTGGAATAAGAGCACATTCATGAATATGGTTTAGACTTTATTACTAAAGAGTTAGGTATTCTATTTAAACAACATCTTTGAATGTGGGCTGACTGAACTATGAACCAACCGCTTCAAGTGTTGAACCAATCATTTTAGTGTGTCAGGTCCATTGAACCAATATTGGCAATTTGGTCTATGAATTGACTGGTTCAAAAAGTGAACCAATCAATTCGAATCCATTATCTGACCAGCTCAGGTTGTGAACCAACTGGTTGGTGGACCATTCGATTGATTCATGAATTAGTGCTGATGTCATGTTATGCAATAAATCATATATTAATTGCCAATACAATTGTGATTGAGAAACATGATGAAATGAGTGATTCAAGGGTTAAACCAACATGTTCACATGCCAACTGATCAGTTCACCTGTGAACTGACCGTTTCGCTACTCACAGGATGCAAAAATTCATGAAATTCTGACCCCTCCTACTCCCACTTAGATTGGGAACCCTAAACATAACCCTCATATAAATAGATGGATACTGGGGGCTTCTCAGCCACAACTCAATTGTCTCTTAAAATTGTTGTCTTTTGTGATTGTGGTAACCGAGAGAATTTGAGCAAGTATGTGATAACTTGGATTTTGTCTCTTATTAAATTGATGCACATCTTGACTCCTTGGATACTCTATTCCACTCAACAAACTCCCTTACCATCACCTTGATGACTTTAAGTCTCTTTATTCTCAATTGATGAATGGATTTTGATCAAATATCCCTTTGGACCTATATGCGACTCTAATTTGAGTTTTGAACTAAGTGTCATGGTTATTATGTATCATAAACTTGAAATCAAAATTAAACCCATTCAAACTCTACTTGGTATCAAATACATTTCATGATGTAGAGATTTCAATTATCTATCAAAAGGTCCAAAAACCACCTCCATCGTAGCTATAAATCATAAGTTATGGCTATTTTAATATCTCTAATTTTATCCATGATTTAAGGGTTGGTCCTCTCTTTTTCTTGTGTGTTGGGCCGAACATTTGTAGGCCCAGCCGGGCGTGCGACCCAGTCATGATTGGGCGCCTACTTTGACACCTCAGCTATCCTTGGTGCTCCTCTTCAGCCAATCACCGCCCTTGGATCTAATGCTAGGATCAGACCCCTAACCTAACGGCTCAGATGTCGCCTCCAAGCTTGGTCCGTACTGTGATAGTTGCTACAGTAGGGAAACTTTTTGACGACCAATGGGTGTCTATTCTTGATGAATTCTATGAATTGAAATGTTGTTCGCATCCACTCAAACTCCCTCCTTTTTCCCCTCTCTCTTCCCCTTCATTTGTGAGCCCTAGACTGCTCTTCACTCTTCTTCTTTTTGTTCCAGCCATGGTGGTGCCTCGAAAACCACCGTGGCTGCTTCTCCGATTCAGACATCCTCGATGCCCGTTCTAGATACTATGGGATCACAGACTCCTATAGGACCCGCCGACAAGGTTCCAAGGTCGAGAACCCTTACTTCCCTCTTCTCTATTTTGCTTTAGTGAGCACCTTCCATAGTGGGCACAGAGGTATGAGGGCCACACAACGATGGGTGGCGACTATGGGTGCTCGCCAAACACTAACAACCACTCAAGAAGTGGCCATCCGCATTAGCCAGTAACGACCTGGAGGGCCCAGGAGAGATCAGGGCCCACACACCCTCATGTGGACCGTTCCACAAGGCCTAGTAACTGGGCATGCACCTGAGGGAGCCAACCACTGGATCGAGGATCCACAATCCCAATCGGCCGCTGCATCAAATGAAAAACTATATGGTAACACCTATCCCCATTTCATATGGTTTTTAATGTAACCTTTCAAAAATGATATCTCTTGATTCCTTGGGCCAAATGAGAAACATTATATATGAAAATTGATCTACTCAATGAGCTCTATCCAATGAACTTTTTTTCACAGTTTAATTCCTTTCGTAGTTCCTGTTATGTCAAGAATGACATCAAATGCATCTCTTTTATAAGTTTGATGTTTTTAATGCTCGTTGTAGAAATAGAGAAGAGATGGTAGTTTGGATCGAAATTTGAAAGGAGGACGGTTCAAGGTGATCTGTGCAGAATCGTAGACCTGGCGTCCGGGCCCAGCCTAGCACAGTCAGGCCCACTACCTAGTTCTGCCAAGATCACACCTGTACCTAGAACCTCATAACATTCTAGACCTAAGAGGGTATCTAGAATATTCTAGGGTGCTGATTTGTCATCCTCGAGAGAGGTTTCACATCATTGATGGGTATTAGTCACGTTGTGCAAAAGCGAGTGGGATGACCCCACAAGAACAAATACCACAATGCGTACTATGTTTGGATGTAGGTTGCTTGCTGGGGTGTTTGAGGGTTGTCTATGCCCGAGAATGGGTGCATAGACTGCCCAACTTGTGGTTACATAGCCAGGAACTCCTCTCTGATTAGTAGAATCTTACCGACTCTATTTTGTTTTCTTTAATTTGTTTTGTTTTACTTCGTGACAAACAGCTCCAAGTAGCCACCGAGATCGTAGACCATAGTAGAAGTATACTTCAGACTGTTGAACGAGGATTCATATAAGTGAAACAGTTTGATACAACAAGTTACCAACATAAATGTATGGTAGAATTGACAGATCTTGAAAGCATTGCTGCTCAAGTAAAACAACTTCATGATAAGGATGTTGAACAAGGCAGGAGGCTTCAAGAGGTCATCGATTTGGTTACCATTCAATTACAAATGCCATCACAGGATCATGAAGATTACATTCATCAAAACCATTCCATTGGTCCTAAAGTGGCATTTGCCTTACCATCTTATTCAGAACATCAACTAGATTCACCAAGATTTTTCTATGAAGGACAACCAACATGGGGGAACTCTTCATTTCAACCAGATGATTCGGTTGATCGACCAATGGGATCTACAAGCCATGAACATGAATGGTTTTATGATGATGATGATTATGTCTTTTCTCCTCATGGAAACCAAACGACCTCACAATGTGAGGGAGTTTGAGCAGCCTGAACAAACCTTTATCCCAGACCAAGGTGATAATTCTCACATTGAGACTTGTCACATAGATTCCACCAGCACACCTACTATGGTTTGGAATAACTTGTTTGAGGATGACAACGATGACGATTCATCTTAGTGGAGTGAGTATATTGATGAAGACGAAGTAGAGCAACATGAGCCGACATTGTCCACCACCTCTTTTCAAGGCTTGGTGGACATAGATGGAGTAGGATAGACAATCCACTACATAATGGTTGCTGAGCATGAAGATACCCCAGACCCCATAAAATGTGACAAGCTTGGGATGGTAGAACCACAAATAGATTCAAATGGGGGTACTTCTTGTTCAGAAGATGATTGGATGACTAAAACTATATATGAAAATTTATTCGAGCATCAAACCACAAGTTTAAAGGTTGAGAGAAAAGAGACGAGCCGTCTAGAAAATGTTTGACATCTCCCCTCTATTGCATCCTATGTCAACATCCCAGGGCCTTCATGTTCATATTCATATCTTGGAAGGTACCTTGAAGATGATTTGCCAAGAATTCATCTCAGTGCAGTTCAAGACAATTCCAGCACAAGGATGAATTCACTGAGTCATCAGATTCTATTCCTCTACTTCAGACTCAGAAGGGCTCCGATCTCCATCCCTTGTTCTCCTACATGGTAGACCCCATCGGAAAGACACATGTTACACTGGTCCCAAAGCTTAGGAGTTGGGATCCCAGTGTCGGTATCGTGGGGAAGACACCCCCTTTCTCTTACTCCTTTCTTTACTCTTTTTGTTAAAATAAATTTTGTTTTTCATGTTTTTGCTTAGATATTTTCTTTCCTCTAACTGCTTTTACATATCCTTGCATACATGCATCATACTAGGACTTTAATAAATGTCTTTCCTAAACATCCCTGCATTCCTTCCCTACTTCTCAAGTTCAAGGCTTGCTTGAGGATGAGTAAAGTTTTAAGCTTGGGGTGGTAGGCTATTCACCCTTTTATTTCTTTCCTTACATGCATGATTATTTATCTTCTATGTTCCTTGCATTTAGCATAAATTTTCAACTTTCTAAGACTTTGTTTTGTAATTTGTAGCTTTGCAATTAAAGCTATGCAATGAAAATCTTAGAACTAAATGCTTATTTTTATGCCTAAAAGCACATTTTCATCTTAAACTTCTTGATCCTTTGCTTGAATTGCTCATTGACTCTTTCCTTAAGTTTGGTAATAAATCTAAGGTTATGTGCCTTTTTCATAGCTTAAAACATTTTCCCTTGATCTATGTTGTGAACAAAAAGTCCAGTATATAGGATCATTGAAAGAAGCTAGTTGATCAAAACTCCAAGCTATATTTTTTTTCACGAAATTGCCTCTACTCTAAGGATCCTCTAATCATAATTACTATATTTTCATACAGGTATCAAGAGGATAATGATGAGTTTTAAGCTGTTATCGAGTTGAAGTGTTTTTCTTTGATGGTCTGCTCGCCCTCTCACCTTAGATTGAGTCAAAAAGAAAAAAAGTGCAAAAGAGGCTTGGCCACCCACAAAATCCCAAAAATATCAAAATAGTTCTCACCCAAGCCTATAAAATAGAATGTAGAGAATAAAAGCCCGAGTGTGAATAAATGAGCATTGTTTTCTCTTTTAGGAGAGTTGAGGATGGTGCCCAGTCAGTGTATGAATGTGCTCACGAATGCGGGTATGTCATGCCTAGTAGTTCCACCCTAAGGCTCATTAGAGAGTCACTAGGAACCCCTAGGAGACCTATGAGATCATCTCAGTAGCAGGGTTTCTTTGAGTGTAGTACGAGGAGTTCGTCTCACTGCTTTGGGCCAACTAGCTCAGACTACATGGACTGTTACTCGTTACATGGACCAACGTGACGCATATCAGGATCCTCAGAAGTCATTAGAGTCTTTTTTTCTTTTGTTGCTTCTTAGGACCTGAATAAGTGGGACACACATTGTTCCCGAATGGACTACATGAATACATGATGGTGGCTCATTTGTGTGATCACCTATGTGACAATGTTTTTATGTTATATAATTATGATTCAAACCCTCATGAGTATCAACAAATTTTAGTGAATTTGCTTAATCTTACTTGGATGCTCTTTGATCATACTTTAGCAGGATTGTGCTCGATTGGTGGGGGTTTTCTCTAAAATGACATGGGTCAAGAGAATTTTTGTTTTAAATTATTTTTCTTAACCTTAGCATTTATATCCAATCTTAATTTGGATGTTATGTTTTTATTCTTTGAGTACAATCTTGCTTGAGGACAAGTAAATGCTTAAGCTTGGGGTGGTTGATAACACCCAAATTTAGGCATTTATGCTAAGCATTTAATTATGGGTTTATGTCATTATTGCCTTAATATGCCCAGAATAACCCTAGATTCTTATCTTTTAGTAATTTATATCTTTTCATAGATAAAGTTCCTCAACTAGCCAATTTTGGGACTTGTAGGCAGAAAACCTAAAAAGACATCTATTTTCTAATATTTCTCCCCAACACATGATTTTTGCAGCAGATAGGCTTCCATCCACCACAACCGTGACACCTGACGCGATCAAGATGTTCGGCATGGCCGTGTCGAGGACAAGGGTCATTTGTACATGTCTTAACCGAGGTACCTACCATGATTGCGACACCTGCCTTGACCACAACACCTCCCGTGACTGCGATCGAATCTCATCTGCCGCAACTGAGATGCTCGGCACAACCGTGTCGAGGAAAAGGGCCAGCTACACCTGTCTCGCTCGTGACATCTTCCTCGACCGCGATGTCTGCCTCGACCATGACATCTGCCTCGACTGTGACATCTGCCTCAACCGCGACGTCTACCTCGACCGTGACATTCATTCGACCGTGACCCCCGACACGGCCGTGCCGAGACCAAGACCGTGACCAAGGTAGGTGTCATGACCATCTTCCACCTTCACCTATAAATATTCACCCCTCATGACCTGGAGATGGGTTCTGAATTTTGGAAGAGTCCACCTTGTGGTTCCGCATATTCTCGGTTCCCAGAACCTCATGGGAGAGTTCCAAGGTCTGAAAGGGCTAAAGTGTTTATTTACATTCGTTCCTTCAGTTTGCTTCCATCTACCACCATTTTCCACCATCATTCACCCATATCCTACCATTTCCAACCATCTTCCACCTCCATACGCCCACCAAGCTACTGTTTGGGGCAGAATCAAAGAGAAAAGAGACCAAGGAGTCCAGAAGACCAAGGAGGATGACGCAAAGACTAAATCCGGTCTATACGGAGGCTAAGGAGTGAGAGCCACCTCTCCTCTATGGGATAAATATCTTATTCTTCTCCTTTCTTCTATTATTCTTATTTGTTTCTATACAAATGATGTTCTTTTATCTTTATTTGATGCCAACTATTCTTGTCCATGGCTAGTTGAGCTCCTTCTTGGCTATGTATCCCGTTTTGGGCATTTTATGTACTTTTATCTTAAGCAAATAGTTTTATTCTAGATCTAGTACATTTTTTGTTCTATCTTCTCTTTCTAGTTATGATTGCTAGTTTGGTTGATCTCTTTCTTTCTTGAACTTCTATTTCTATCTATATCAAAAGATTCATTGTAGAAATAGAGAAGAGATGGTAGTTTGGATCGAAATCTGAAAGGAGGACGGTTCAAGGTGATCTATGCAGAACTGTAGACCTGGGTACGACCAGGCCCAACCCGGAACAGTCGGGCCCACTACCTAGTTCTATCCAAATCACACATGTTCCTAACACCTCAGAACATTCTAGACCTGAGAGGGTATCTAGAATATTCTAGGATGCTAATTTGTCATCCTTGAGAGAGGTTTCACATCATTTATGGGTTTTAGTCACACTACGTAAAAGCGAGTGGGATGAATGTACATGAAAAGATACATAGTGCATTCTATGTTTGTATGTAGGTTTCTTACTGGGGTGTTTGAGGGTTGTCTATGCCCGAGAACGGGTGCATGTACTGCCCAACTTGTGGTTACATATCTATGAACTTCTTCTCTCTGATTAGTATAATCCTACATACTTTTTTTTGTTTTCTTTACTATGTTTTGTGACAATCTGCTAGACTAGTTCTAGCTCCATACTTTTATCAACTATCAGACTGGCTTAAATGACTTAAGAGAAAGATCTTAACCGTCCTAAACGTCCCTACATCCCTGTGTTTGACCCCGTATATCCACTTCAAACCCTTAATAAAGTTGTGGGGGTCCTTGAAGGTTTTGGGTTATATATTTAAAGATCGATCCTTTTGAGTCCTCCTCCTTTCGGATGCACAATTCGAGCTGCATCAACTACAACCTAGACAACCTTATCACTGACACAAATGTTGTGGTGCATGCTCTAGCTAGCAGAAAACTATGACCTGTGCCCTTGCTGGGGGACCACTATAACAGAACACCTGATCCCGACTCAGAGAAATCAGACCTCTACCGTGATTGAGGTGATGAAAAACTTGGCTTCTTAAATCCACCAGGTGACTGTCCTTGAAACTGATTTGGACTGTTTTTAGCGTTAGCTTCACACTTCTCGATAGCAGACTGCTCAATCTGCCTCACTGACTCTATAAAGGTATATAACCTCTCTCTATTCTCTAAAGTATATGTTGTCATCATCAACTATGTGCTCAGACCCTCTTCGAACCTCACGATCCTCTCCTTCTCCATCGTCGCCATGTGAGGACAAAATATCATGAGCTCCATAAACTTAGCCTCATATTTGTTGATTGACATAGAACCTTGATGGATATTATCAAACTAAGATATATTCTGATCTAGATTCGTATCAAGGAAGTAATGGCTCACGAACTCTCACCAAAACTCTTCCCAACTAACCAAAACTCTGAGTCTCTTCCCCTCCTCAGTGGCCCACCAATGGTCAACACTATCCTTCAATAGGTGAACAACATACTTTACCTTGTCCACTTCTGGGATTTTGAGGATCTTGAAAGCCTTCTCAAGCTCCATTATCCACATATCCACATCAGTGGGGTCTGCTGTACCCACATACTCAATCTCTCCAACATGTCTCAGCCTCTCAAATGTCTTCCCAGAACCCTGGGATTCCACATTAGGGACAACTGCCCTAGCTTGAGGTACATGCGCTCTATCCGCTATATGTGTAGTCATCATCATGATCTGTCTAAACATGGACTAGAACACTGGATTGGCCATGGATATAGGGTCAAACTGAGGCACCGTTGGATGCTCTGGCCCCATCTCAAGCACTCTATCTTGACGTGCCTGCCTCCTAGAACCCTCTCATGGAACCACATAACTACTATCATCATGTTCTTCACACTCTCCAGACATATCTATATAAGCATGACCTATTATCAGATATGTTGGATTACTTAAGAATAGACACAAACCTAAGTCTTATGTCCCTGTAGACTCAACAAGCCTAAAGCTATGATACCAACCTATCATGTGACAACCTGTCATGCAAACTGAGATTACTCAAAACCAAACAAGCGATCAACAACTAATTAACCACACAACTAGAAAAATTAATAAATTAAAACCAATTTCACATAACCATCTTGTTCATAAACATATTGCATAAAAGTTCAACAACTTGTATCTCAACATATACCACATCAGGTATTTACATATTTGTCTAGCGGCCTCAACCACAACCTCTATACAAATGATCTTGTTCCATACCTGTACAAACCATATAAAACATAGACTACTACCAATAACCACATATTGATATACATATCATCTACAAAATGTTCCCTTCCTGGACCTGAGAGTACATGGATGACACTAGCACCCTATAAACACCATTGTCCAACCTTCAACTCCTATAGATCTCCACACTGCTCCTCCTCAACCAAACGATCCTGATCACGTTGCTGACAACCACCTAAAAATGTGGTGACCCACGAGGTGAGACCCATGTCCCAGTGAGAGATATAACTCTCAACCAACATTTATTACTTACAAAAAGTATCTTTATTAAACATGATGATTACATCCAACTAACTAAGCATGTTAAACAGATTAAACAATTTAATCAAATTAAATAGGTTAATCAAGCTAAGTAGCTAAAAGAAGTAAAACATTATAAGAGACAAGGCAAGGGTTACCATCCAATTTGAAGCATGTTTAACCATAAACAGATATACTACACAGTTGTATTACGTCTTTTATTGAGCCCTGAGGAGTTGAGGTACACCACTCAACTCAAACTGACCACTACTAAGTCAAAATTAGTGCCATACAAGATCTAAGAGAACTATAATCCTATAATCTCATCCACCCTAGCGTAGTACGAGTCTGCCACAATGACTTATAAGTCCATATGCAAAACAACCTAGTCTGTCCTTGGTATATAGGTCAAAACACTAGTAAAATAAGGGTATACAAAACTCTATCATCCAAGGTACAACCACATCTATCCTCAATCATATCATATACATGAGATACAACCACATCCATTCTCATGCCAAGGTATGACCACATCCATCCTCAAATCAGGATGTCAAGGATGCACAATCACTTGCACCCTAGATACTCAATAGTATGCACTCTAAGTTTCCTTTAGGAATACTAGTTTCACCATCCATCAAGTTCTAACACTAGAATGGATCTATGTCATATGGAAATACATGATTAGGGTTTCACTTGATTAGTTAAAGCCAATTGGGTATATTTTAACATCATCAATCAAGGTAAGCACAAAACCCAAAAGAATTCTACAAAAATATTGGTAGATTACAACATTAGAAGATATAAATTGTATAAAGTATAAAGTTATCACATCACCACATGATACAATTCTATTGCCATACACAAGTCCACACTCATCATCATACCATTATATGATACACGTCCTTGTCACATCTTTGTGAGGATATCACCTCAATTAGGGTACAAACCCTGTTCAAGGTCATAAGACCATTCACATTGTTCCCTGCAAGAACATCGTTATCTTTCCATGCCTCATCAAGGCTCATCATACCATCACCATACATGTGACACATAAGATCAATCATATTATTCCATTCAAGAGTTATGATGTTCATATAGCAGCAAATTAGGGTTACATCAACATAGAGAGAAAGTATTTCATCATCACAATAATTACTCAAGGAGGTTAAGTATCATCATTACTTACTTGGATAGGGTTGGCTTCAACAAGGTGAATTAATTAGGGGTTTAAAACAACAATTAAAAGTAAACCCTAATTCTCATCATATCCTTTAATCATGAAAGAATTAGGTCAACCATCACCATTGACTAAAGGACATGAATACATAATGTAACATCCCCATATTTTCTAAAACTTAATATGATGTGTGACGTCCAAATTGAAACCCTCACCTCAGCGAGAATCCCAATTTAAACATCACACATTAGGCTAAGAAAGAGAAAATCAAGGGAGTCAGAAGGAAACAATTAGTAGCACATGTACATGAACAATAATAAAACCATACACACATGTTCACCATTCAACATATAATTACAACATGAATTGTTACAACATTTGGTATTACATATTGAACAGCAAACTATACATATACATGAACTACATCTAAACAACAAGATCTTAAGACAACATGTCCACCTGTACATCAGCTCGCCACACAACTCTCAACTATCCTGGATCTTCAAGAGCATGACCACAACCTAAAACAAAAGATTACATGCGGTACACGTCAACACAATATTCAAGAATATTGTACTGAGTACGCCTACGTGTCTTTTATATACCTCTCATCATATCTTGGCAATAAGATAAAACTAATGTACTCGGCAGTAACAGAAGAATATAATAAAAGCATATACTTGCACAAAGATATTCATTAACAAAAGAGAACACATATTTAAGCTTATTTCCATCATATATCTCATGCATCTGCCCCTAGGGGTTGACGTCTTTAGGCCTTGTCATATAAATCGTACATCTGCCCCTAGGGCTTTGATGTTACATCTGCCCCTAGGGCTTTGATGTTTGTCAATGCACTGTACTACCAAAGAGTTTAGTGCTATCATATGATGGATCAGATATTTTATGTTTCATGTGTTCATAGACATAGGTACGGAAAATCAAGAAACATATCATGCAAGAACAATCATATCATCCAATATCATATGCCAAGTATTTTACTACACATATACCACAAGCATATTGTATAGTAAGCCAAGTAAGAGGTAATGACGTACCTTGATCAAGAGATAAACTTAATCACATATTCTTCATGTCATCTAAAACCTGGTCAACCCCTGATCAAGACAAGATCATATACTATCATCAGGTTCTCATCATCTTACATCTCATCTTAACCCTAATCATGTGTATTAGGGTTTAGCTTATCTCATTAGGATATGTGCATCATTACTTGCATTCTTATCTTAGATTTATCTTACTGATGTCATTTTCCAGATTGTCATTCATTATCTGAACATTAGGTTCCATATCCTTAATGTGCACATATTAGCCCTAGGTTGCATCATTAACCAAGATTATGGTTTCATAACATGTATTAATGGCCATCTTCATATAACTTGAATTTCATGTATAAAATTGATCTCATATTTACATAATATCTTCCAGATACTGATATGAGAGTTTTCAATAAATTTCACCATTTATTGAGCATGTATTTATTTAATACATTTTATTTAGGGTTATTAGCCCTAATTAGCCATATTGAGAAAATTACATGATTTCGAGTCATAACATGACCATATCTGATATCATATGCATTGTAGATATGATTATGGACTTACTGACATTTTCTCATAATTTTAGAACATCACTTGATATTTATTATCCATTAAACAAGTATTACACCTCTTACATGATATTGTTGATATTAATGCATCAAAAGTAGGATATAATACTTCCATCTTATTCTATGTAGTTTTCTAAACCTTTTGGTATATTATATGTATTTTTCTGATGCTCGAGCTAATTACTATGAATTTTGGAAGATCTAGACATTTACCGAATTATTACCTCTATTGGCCAATCAAAGGCCGCCACATGTCCACGTGGGGGGCGCTGCTCCTCCTGGCTTATGCTAGACCGGCCGGTTCACTTGGTTTAATCCTGGTTCAGGGCTGTGGAACCGGTCCTCCCTTTCTTCTATCTCAGACTCTGTCTTTCTCTCTCGCGCTGGACATCTCTGTCCGCTGGGTCCGACGCCTGCGTGCGAGCGGGACTCGGCCTCCTCTGTTTCGTATGGGCGTCGCCGCACGGGTCACCTCTGGTGAGAAAACAACGGCACCAGGATGTACTTGGTCAGTTAACAATGAGGTCTTCGCTTCGTTGCTCATCCATCCGCACCACCGGCCTCGAGGCAAACTGTTACCGACTCCTCCTCTCGGTCTCGGTGAAGGTCACCGCAACAGCTTACTGTCATGGTGGAGTGAAAGAGGAAAAAAGGCTTGTGAGCCTCCAAACATCAATTTGATGCTTCATATAGCATTGAAATCCTATAAGGAACACCACCATAGCCTCCAAATGCGGCACGAGACACCTATGCATAACCCCGAGCTCTGCCTTCATCTCTGGCTAATCGGAGTTCGTCGGCCATGGAAACATCACAGAGTCCTACCGTGAGACTGGGGTCAGACTCCCTCAACTACGAGCTTCATTTTCCCCTTCTTTGTTCTGCTCAGCGAGCCCTATTTCTCTATTCTATCCCCTCGGCCACTACCTGCTCCGCACAGTGGAGAGCCGATGGCAAAGGAGGGCTCGTTCTCCTTCTTCAGTCATCTAAAAGACACGAATGAGGGGTCATACTGACCATCTCGGTGAGGCGAGGAATACTGACCACAGGGTTCTCTTTGTGGTGCACATCCTCAGAGTTCGTGGCGTCGAGGCTGGACCACGACCATCCCACGTCTCAGCCCGAAACGGTTGGGAGGTTGGTGACAAGAATACGACCCTTAGATCTATTATTTACTGCCCAGATTAAAGCTCAACACAGGCCAATCTGTGGCATCTTAAGGCTGTTAGGCACGACCACTAGATCACAAATCTAGGGCACACAAGAGGCCACGCAGCCCGGCCCAAAACAAAAGGGGCGTGACATAGATTAAAGGTCACCAACTTAGGTCCAACACACATCAATTAGGGTTATTTCATGATATTCAAACCTAAATAACTTTGTCTAGGAACATCCAATTGCCACCAAATTTTAACCATAGCTTCCTCACTACAAAAGGTACCTTGTACATGAATTTGGTGCCAAAACGCAATTGTTAGACCATTCAATTAAATTCATCAAGAAGGCATAAAGAGAGATCTTAATCATTATATAAATGTCAATCAACATTCCAACTTTACTAAGATACTTGGAACTCTCATTATAACTCAAGATATGGATTCTAATATGTTATTGGAGATTTATGGATTTCAAAAATCCATTACATCACATCCTACACACCTTAAAAGATATTTCGTCCTCAAAATTAAGCCAGAAAACCCACTCCGTCACATCATATACATGTTAAAAGAACTTTCGGCCTCGAAAGTTAACCATACCCGTACTCCAAGGAAAACTACCATGTATCCAAATCACTTATTAGGGGGTTTTTACAACCATCTTGGTGCACAAACACTCCATAGAAGGCTCAAACAAGGGTTTAGAAGGTTAGGTTATGTAATGACATATCTCATATATTTTAGGTTTGTATATTTATTTTTGCCCATGAATTAGGGTTCCCGTATCATATTACCATGTTCTCAAGGAGATAACTGAAGTTATCCCATATGTCAAAGTTTCATCAACATCTTATTGAGCAAATTGTTAGAACAAGTTCAACATTAACATAAGCCTTTTAGGAGGGAGTTAACTATAATTAACATACTTTATCCATCTAGATCATATCAAGGTGTCATAAACGTTATGTTGTGCTAACTATCAAATTATATTTTTCATCTTAATTAAGCACTAAGATTAACACCTCATGTAACATGTTTCATACATATGATCTTATTTCATTACTCATAATAACTTGCAACATTACTAGTGAGTTCATCAAAAGATTAGCCAATAATTTCACATTATCATCATTATTCATGTATATGGTTAACCATTTATAGATTGAGATCTATTAAACCATTTCTAGATATTTCATCATGTCATGATCATATATCACATCCCAATATATATATCTCATGATTGGATCACATTATTACATATATATTATATCATGGTTGTGCTAAACAAACTTATATAAGTGACTTGTTAAACATATATCAAAACTTTATCTAGTCCAATTAAGGTTCTCCTAACCCTTATCACGAAGATAGTGCATTTCTCATTCTCTCTGAGCTAACTCAACTCTATGAGTATCTCATACACATATACTTTATCTTTCCTCTCTTAGTCTAGGGTTGTCGGATTACCTCATTGGCACTAGTGATAGCTTCATTAGCTCTAGCCACAAAAGCACAAACCAAAACATGCTATGGCATACTCTTCATAGGTCTTCTACCCATGAAACATTCTTACCCAAAACTCTCTTAAATACACCACTAGATTCCTATGTGGGAAACCACCAACTCGAGCACGAGGTTTCTCAGAACTAACATAGCTACCTCCTCCAGGGTCTTGGGCTCTCTCCCTCACCCAGATGGTAGACACTCATATTCATGTTCACATATACACATATAACCAGCCTCTCTCTATCCCTAGGGTTTGGTCCTCCCAAGGACATCTAGGGTTCAGGAAAACTATACGAATCATACATAAAGAAACTCAACTCAATCACTTAGGAGTAGTCTATTTTAGGACACATCATAACACATATTCTCAAAATTCTCATATCATGGAGTGTAGGTTCTCTGACCTTCTCCTTGTGGGTATCACTCTCTCTTGAGCTAACCCCAAAACTGGTCCTAACACTAGAGGTCCTCCTTTGTAAAAGAGATTGAGGCTCATGCTGACTCACAACTTGTCTTAACTTATCTTATCTCATAAAATCCTAGTTACTTGCATCATCAAAACTTATCTCAAATCCTCAAATCTAATCTCAGGTCCTCAAAGAAAAACATATATCATCATAAACCATCTTGTATCATCAATATGAGACTTACATCATATCATCAAAACTTATTTCATCTATTCCATCTATCATATATATATATATATATATATATATATATATATATATATATATATATATTCCAACAAGGCTCTAGACATCTAATCTAGAACTACTCTCTCTTCTAGACTGATGTCATTCACTTTCACTTAGGTTGCATGACCACCTCCTACTCGTACATGTGTGGGGACACATTTTTGTAATACATATACATAATAAAATATTATATAGTTTTTCTCCGATAAAATAAACGTCAGAGAAAACTATCGAGGTTCGATCCGATTGGAATCAAAAACCAAATCCTGAAAACGAGTGTCCCACACATAGTAGAGAGTCCAGTGTCATGAAAACTAGTGAAAAGGGTGAGAACAAGGGGTAGACTAGTGTAGCTACGCTAGACAACGTGTGCAATATGTCTAGGGTTTCTCTTCCCTTGATACACGTCATTTCCATGTAGTGCAACGTCCCATACCGCTACACTACAAGGAAAGAACGACATCTAAGGACTTTCTACTCAACAAGCACTAGTCTAGACCTAGTTCTCCGACATCTAGGTGCTAACCTAGAGGCTAGGTCAGATCTAGTCTCTAAAAGATGACTAATCTAACCCTAAAGATTATTACGTTCAAGATTCTTTAGTTTTGAGTTGCTTAATGAGCAAATGTTAGGCTTTTCTATTGTTCATTCTCTGATACCACCTGTGACGTCCCAAGATTTTCTAAAACTTAATCTGATGTGTGACGTCCAAATTGCAACCCTCACCTCAGTGAGAATCCCAATTTAAACATCACACATTAGGCTAAGAAAGAGAAAATCAAGGGAGTCAGAAGGAAACAATCAGTAGCACATGTACATGAAAAATAATAAAACCATACACACATGTTCACCATTCAACATATAATTACAATATGAATTGTTACAACATTTGGTATTACATATTGAACAACAAACTATACATATACATGTACTACATCTAAACAACATGATCTTAAGACAACAGGTCTACCTGTACATCAACTCGCCACACAACTCTCAACTATCCTAGATCTTCAAGAGCATAACCACAACCTAAAACAAAAGATTACATGCAGTACACGTCAGAACAATATTCAAGAATATTGTACTGAGTATGCCTACGTGTCTTTTATATACCTCTCATCATATCTTGGCAATAAGATAAAACTAATGTACTTGGCAGTAACAGAAGAATATAAGAAAAGCATATACTTGCACAAAGATATTCATTAACAAAAGAGAACACATATTTAAGCTTATTTCCATCATATATCTCGTGCATCTGCCCCTAGGGCTTGACGTCTTTAGGCCTTGTCATATAAATTGTACATCTTCCCCTAGGGCTTTGATGTTTATCAATGAACTATACTATCAAAGAGTTTAGTGCTATCATATGATGGATTAGATATTTTATGTTTCATGTGTTCATAGACATAGGTACGGAAAATCAAGCAACATATCATGCAAGAACAATCATATCATCCAATATCATATGCCAAGTATTTTACTACACATATAACACAAACATATTGTATAGTAAGACAAGTAAGAGGTAATGGCGTACCTTGATCAAGAGATAAACTTAATCACATATTCTTCATGTCATCTAAAACCTGGTCAATCCCCTGATCAAGACAAGATCATATACTATCATCAGGTTCTCATCATATTACATCTCATCTTAACCCTAACCGTGTTCATTAGGGTTTAGCTTATCTCATTAGGATATGTGCATCATTACTTGCGTTCTTATCTTAGATTTATCTTACTGATGTCATTTTCCAGATTATCATTCATTATCTGAACATTAGGTTCCATATCCTTAATGTGCACATATTAGCCCTAGGTTGCATCATTAACCAAGATTATGGTTTCATAACATGTATTAATGGCCATCTTCATATAACTTGAATTTCATGTATAAAACTGATCTCATATTTACATAATATCTTCCAGATACTGATATGAGGGTTTTCAGTAAATTTCACCATTTATTGAGCATGTATTTATTTAATACATTTTATTTAGGGTTATTAGCCCTAATTAGCCATATTGAGAAAATTACATGATTTCGAGTCATAACATGATCATATCTGATATCATATGCATTGTAGATATGATTATGGACTTACTGTCATTTTCTCATAATTTTAGAACATCACTTGATATTTATTATCCATTAAACAAGTATTACACCTCTTACATGATATTGTTGATATTAATGCATCAAAAACAAGATATCATACTTTCATCTTATTCTACACATTTTTCTGAACCTTTTGGTATATTATATGTATTTTTCTGATGCTCGAGCTAATTACTATGAATTTTAGAAGATCTGGACATTTACCGAATTATTACCTCTATTGGCCAATCAAAGGCCGCCACGTGTCCACGTGGGGGCGCTGCTCCTCCTAGCTTGTGCTGGGCCAGCCGGTTCACTTGGTTTAATCCTGGTTCAGGGCTGTGGAACATGTCCTCCCTTTCTTCTATCTCAGACTCCATCTTTCTCTCTCGCACTGGACATCTCTGTCTGTTGGGTCCGACGCCTGCGTGCGAGCGGGACTCGGCCTCCTCTGTTTCGAAAGGGCGTCGCCACACGGGTCACCTCCAGTGAGAAAACAATGGCACCAGGATGTACTTGGTCAGCTAACAATGAGGTCTTTGCTTCGTTGCTCATCCATCCGCACCACCGGCCTCGAGGCAAACTGTTACCGACTCTTCCTCTCGGTCTCGGTGAAGGTCGCCGCAGCAGCTTGCTGTCATGGCGGAGTGAAAGAGGAAAAAAGTCTTGTGAGCCTCCAAACATCAATTTGATGCTTCGTATAGCATTGAAATCCTATAAGGAACACCACCATAGCCTCCAAACGCGACACGAGACACCTATGCATAGCCCCGAGCTCTGCCTTCATCTCCGGCTAACCGGAGTTCGTCGGCCATGGAAACATCACAGAGTCCTACCGTGAGACTGGGGTCAGACTCCCTCAACTACGAGCTTCATTTTCCCCTTCTTTGTTCTGCTCAGCGAGCCCAATTTCTATGTTCTATCCCCTCGGCCACCACCTGCTCCGCGCAGTGGAGAGCCGATGGCAAAGGAGGGCTCGTTCTCCTTCTTCAGTCATCTAAAAGACACAAATGAGGGGTCATACTGACCATCTCGGTGAGGCGAGGAATACTGACCACAGGGTTCTCTTTGTGGTGCACATCCTCAGAGTTCGTGGCGTCGAGACTGGACCACGACCATCCCACGTCTCAGCCCGAAACGGTTGGGAGGTTGGTGACAAGAATACGACCCTTAGATCTATTATTTACTGCCCAGATTAAAGCTCAACACAGGCCAATCTGTGGCATCCTAAGGCTGTTAGGCACGACCACTAGATCACAAATCTAGGGCACACAAGAGGCCACGCAGCCCGGCCCAAAACAAAAGGGGCGTGACATAGATTAAAGGTCACCAACTTAGGTCCAACACACATCAATTATGGTTATTTCATGATATTCAAACCTAAATAACTTCGTCTAGGAACATCCAATTGACACCAAATTTTAACCATAGCTTCCTCACTACAAAAGGTACCTTGTACATGAATTTGGTGCCAAAAATCAATTGTTAGACCATTAAATTATATTCCTCAAGAAGGCATAAAAAGAGAGATCTTAATCATTATATAAATCTCAATCGACATTCCAACTTTACTAAAATACTTGGAACTCTCATTATAACTCAAGATATGGATTCTAATATGTTATTGGAGATTTATGGATTTCAAAAATCCATTCCATCACATCCTACACACCTTAAAAGATATTTCGTCCTCGAAATTAAGCCAGAAAACCCACTTCGTCACACATAATGACCACATAGGTCAACACAATTCATAGACCACTTGGATTAGAGGTGTCATCTACCACTGGAACAAGGTGGTTGGTGACCACCAAAGATCAAAACATTAGCGACCGCTAAAACTAGGTCCACCATTTTTGGTGACCGATGAGATTAATAACCTTTAGTGACCACTAAAGCTAAGGGACATCATCGACCAAAGAGAACGTGGGGTACTAACGATTGAAGAAAACCATGAATCTTGTCGACCAATTAAGATTCAAAACTTAGCGATCACAACATCCAAGTCTCATCGACCACATAAGGGAAATCTTGGCGACCACTCAACACCAAGGTCTCATCGACCACATAAGATGTCAACCCTCTTAGAGACAAAAACATGAGGTTGAACTTGGTGACTACATAAGATAATAAACAAACCCAAAGTCAATATCATGAGTTGGAAAGAGGAAGGCGAGTCAACTGAACCAAGACCAAACCATCAGGTACCATATCAAGGAGGAAAACCAACTTAAGACCTTAGAAGTCCAAGAGCAAAACAAACAATTTGCACATGCATGTAAGCACCAAAACTCCATCCCTAAGGAAAACTTAAGCACAAGAGGTAGGATTCGTCCAAGAAGAGTTAACTACTCAAGATCATCGTGTAACACAAACCCTTGATCAAAGATACTATCATTCTACTTGTATCACTTTTTAGAGCAAGATTAAGTGCATGCAAGGTAGATGTAAGCAATAACAGTGGAGAAAGTTATATAACTAGCCTTAGAGTTGATGTAGAAACTCTAAACAACAAGGTAGATTGAAGAAGAAAGGTAGGGAGCCCTATCTTGAACACTCCTCTCATCCAAGCTAGCTCCATCTCTAAGAAAGAAACAAACCCTTAGTCAAGGAAGCAAGAAAGAGAGCAAAACCCCTAGGTATAAATGCAAAGAAGAGATGTTCTTCAAGCTCAACTCAAGCACTACAATGGAACATGATGGGTTCGGAAAAGAAGAGAAAGAAGAAGGGTAGGTCAATAAGTAAAATGTAGGTAAATAGGAAGATATCACTCACCAAGACCAAGAAGAAGATCTAGGATGCACCAAACAATCACAAGAAGGGTAGCTATAAACCCTAGCTCAACATGCAAGGTAGATTGGCCCACCTTCTTCAACCTTGAGCTCCTCCTTCACCACCAAGCAAGAGGGGAAGAGATCCAAGAGCAACCAAGGAAGAAAAGAGAGGAAACTAGGTGTGTGAAGAGGTTGTTGCATGCAAAGAGAGGGGGTTCTAGAGCATGGGGTTGGAGAGTGAGAAAGATTAGGTGTCATGCTAAATGCCATGTGTCCAAGAAGTCTCATCCATACAAGAACCCCACTCACACATGCAACTAGGGTGAGTGAAACACGAAAAACCATCAACCACACTTGTCTAAGAAAAGCAAATGACTGATGGGAATCTCAACGACCCACTGATAAAAAGAAAATGGTAGTTGACCTTAGGCATTTTTGGCAACCTAGAGGAGTCACGAGCCTCATCGACCACCAAGACAAAAGTGCACAAAAAAAATACCAACTGAAAAAACCAAGTCCAAAGGGAAACATGGCGATCACCAAAACATGGTGATTATTGGTCAAACACACTTTAAGGTCGACCATCAACTAGGGCATCCGTGCAACCCTAATCTCAACACAACATCTCATCCCTCATACCAAGGTGTGACAAGGCACCCTGAGTCTCAACTATATAAACATGAGGCCAATGTGAGGCATAAGAAGCATGTGACAACTTGTAAGGAAACCCTAGATATGGGTAAATAGCAATTAGGTCCAAAACAAGAACATATAGGAATAACTAGCTCAAACAACATCCAAACAAGATCAAACTAGAAATATAAGCTTGTCACATGATATCAAAGCACACCATAAGGTTTGATTAAGGTTTTCATCATATAATTATGTAAGCAAGCATGATCAACCAAAAAGTAGGGTCAGGGTTCTTACAACCACCAGTTTTTTGTGATGGTGGTAGCGACACGCAACATCATGACACACTTCCACATTGTGACACACTTGCAAACATAAGGATTGTTGAATGTGATCAATGATAAGTGTCTTATTTAGGTCAGTGTAGATGAGATTCATTCAGGAAGCTATAGGATGAATCCTTCATTCTGAAGCTAACTAAGGCAATAACATGTGGTCAATGTCAAACATAAGGTACTCCACTACCACAATCTATGTGTTGTATCAAAAGAAGAATACACCAATCATCAACAATAACTTGTGTGGGAAATAAGGTCTCTAAAATAATAATTATGTGCATAAACTATAATTTAGGATCCCCTTTTTTAGAGGCATCTATCGAGGAGGGGTTGTATGAACATATTAAGTGATGAACAATTGATATTCACCAAGTGTGGGTGTTGTAGCTTCTCAATCATGATGATCTACCCCAAATTGCAACTTGAACACACCATACTACTTCATCTTTATGGTGTGTCTCTCTTCTATGTATTCCTGGGAGTAGTTTGGGATAAAAAATGGATCACTGATCAAATAATTGGAAAGGAAAGATCTAAACACCTCAATTGAAATACAATTAATGTGCTCAGGAAATCTACAAAAAGGCATTATTGTCTTCCCAGTCATTAATGGATATCAAATTAAAGGAGGTGTCTTCACTTTTCACATTACTAAACATTTTATTTTCTTTCTATGTTGTTCATCTTGTATCTCTTTTAAATGATTAAAAAAGTTTACTTCAAGAGATGCCTTCTATGTCTGTGGTGGTTCCGCTACTACCTGTCAACATTTTCACAATCAGTAAGGAAATAGGAATCCCAATTATTCTGATCTTTGCATGACATACCACAACTTGTCTAGTACCTCTTTTCCCTTGTTCATTGACAATAATTCAAATAAGACATGTGCAATTTCACCTTGTTACATTTGTTTATGCTAGTACCACTTTTTCCTTATTCATTGACTATAATTTATGTTATATATGACAAATTCACCTTATTCTATTTGTACATTTATTCACCATCAATTCATTTTCATATATAAAATTAACTATATACAAACATGTAAATATCAAGGCTATTGTTCCCCAACAAGATGATTGTCGCTAATTCCTTTCTATCGAGGTAGTTTACATAGTGGTAAAGGTTATTATAGCAAAGGTTGGATAACTTGGTAAAACCATCGATGTGACTACTTGATATGTTTAAAGAAGTAGAATTGGAGACATTTGCTCACAATGTTAGTGAGGTTTTGTATGTAAATATAACAAATATATCAATTTTAAAAGGGAGTAAATTGATTGCTTAATTAGTAATATCCTTCCTCTCTAGTTGATGTGAATATAAAAGAATTTCTTATCACTTTTTATGTCAGTGACAATGGTATATTTTATGTAGATTCTTTACTATCTTTTAAACTTGGAGTCAATTTAAGATGTTTGAAGAATTTACTTGTGTTATACTGTTTAGTTGTGTTTATAAAACCATTATATTTTCCATCACCAAAAAGTTACTATCAGTTTATCTCACCCTGAAATAATTACTTACTACAACCTTCTAATTTTCTTGAAGCCTGAGAATGTTCAAAATACTATAAAATATTGGATCAACCCAGCATAAAAAATCTTTGAAGATGACACAACCTGAAATCTAGTCTAGTGGTTCTCAAATACCACTCAAATACAAATATGGATACAATCTCAGACTCCCAATTTTTAGATCATGAGTTACATTGGAAGTCTACCAAAACCAAAAAAATATACTTTTACTAATCACAAATTCTTAGATCTATGATTAGCAATCACTTAGAAAACAACTAATGGTAGTTGTAACATGTGCCCTCAACATCAAGTATTGAATCTCCAAGATTGAACGGTGTTGAAATGTTGTTGAATTCAATCTTATTACATCATGTTTTTAATCCTAGACCTCCAACATTCTTGGATTCAAAATGTTGGATGGGGCTTTTGAATTATCCAATCCTCATGTTGTGTGTTCATGCACTCAACCTACACACAAACTACATACTGATACATGCCATAATCAAAAACATATTTAAAGAAACCCAAGTAATGAACTAAGCTTATGGAATTTTAGTTGACGCATATCAATACCAAGTGAGACTCAAATTTTCATCCAGTGACATCGTATCTTCCACTTGGTCTTAGATTAGGAACTTAACCTAGACCAAATTAATCCTGGACTATACTACTAAAATCCTTTTGGTCTTGGCCTATGATTATTAAACTAGACCATGTAGAGAAGGCCAATGACATTAAACTAGATCAACCCTTATGTCTCATCCAATATTCTCTGGTTTTGTAATGATCTCAATACATTTTATATTAAATGATATGAATAAAGTCTAGAATGATCGAGTGAGTCCTAGAGAGGAAGGAGTTCAACATACTCTAAACCCTATTAAATGCACTCTTTTTCTAAGAAATGGGTGAAGGAGGGGTAACCATATGAATGATGGTCCTCATATATGTGGCCACATATGTTATTTAAAACCTATGAGAGATGAAGAAGCCTCAAATATCACCCTCCAAAAGTTGGACCCTCCATTCCACTCACATATATCCTACAAAATTGTGATGTTGAATGTATATTAGTCTTGATATCTTATGCCAAATGAGATATCAAGAACTATAGAACAAATCACCTTTTCATATACTTCGAACCACTACCCCCCTTCTAAACAAGGGTTATATTTTATTTTTCTCATAATTATAACTTTCCTTAGTAACCAAGGGTCCATAGTCCATTATATCTAAACATAGAATCATAAACTCAAGTGAATGAAATCACCCACAATGTATTACATTCATTGACACCCCTTTACTAACAAGGGGATATCTTCTAGGACCACTTTTTTACTTTATCCACCTATATCGTTTTTTTACACAAGCAAAAATTTGTTAATGATCCCCACTTATCAAGGGAAAGATCAAGATCAAGAGCGTATTGTGGGATTAATTAAGATGTTTGATGAGATAATTATAACTTTTCTTTTATCATGATTAAATTGCATACTAAATTTTTTTCTTATACACTTCAATTGTGTCATACAACCTTGTTGAAGACTTATTACTTTGTTCCTCAAAACACTTGTTATAAAAGAGAAGTCTAAGAAAATCCTCCTAGGTTGAGAAAGAACAAAATTTTTAGTAGGGAGATCAAAACATGATATAACAACCATAATCAACAATGCTAAGTCCCTTATTCTGGAAATGGACAAGGACACCTACAAGGAACCAAAGTATAGCTCATGAAACAAGAAGATCCACTTGAAGAACCCTAGATCTAGAATTAAGTTATAAGTACAAACCTCCCATAAACTTCAACTACCACAGATGGATGTACTAGTGGGGGAAATTGATGAACACTTACTCTTGCATGAGACAACAACAATACTAAACACCATATAGCCCCTAAAAAGTAATCTACATTGAACATGGCCATTCCATCCAAGATTGTATCAATATCTTGACCACCACCTCATGAGTTCACCATCCATTATCTTTTCGTAGAAAAGATGGATCCAAAAAATGATACTGTACTAAAGGGCATTTTGTAAAAGTTGAAGGACCTCAAAAGGAAAGATAAAAGTATCCAAATCATTTAAATGTTACAAATTTGTAGAGGACAAACTCTAAAAATAAGTTCGTATGTCTATTTTTAGTAGGTATGAAGGAAAATGTGACACAATGTAAACATGCATCTTGAATGCCCTTGCTAAAACATGAAGATAATATATTAACCAAAATATTCACTAGAACTCTTTCCAAACTAACCTTATGGTGGTACGAGAAGGCCAATGATTGATAGTGTCATAGAAAATCAATTGTGATATCCTTCCTTCGTGAGACTCCCTTACTTACACCCTTCCCTTTAGAAAATCTATTGAAGATTGTATCATGTAAAGAGTTTCCAAATCCTCATCTTGTTGTTATAATGAATATACCTATTATGGAATTCACTTAAGAAACAATGAAAACTTGACAGTTGCACAATGCTCAAACAAAATATTGAAGATCTAACTGAGCCTAGGCAAGTCAAGGAGGGATTCCTAGGTGAATATAACTCAACATCAGAAACCATTGTGATAATCATTAATTTATTACCAACATCTATATAAATAACTGAACCATCATAATTTACTATTGCCATGCGGGATATCAAAGAAGGTTTGTTTTACATAATGCATCAGAATGAAGGGGAAGAATGAACACCAAGTAAGGCTCAAAAAAATCTTCTATATATAAGAAAAAAACCCAAATCAGTGACCTTACTTGTGCAGTGACCCATCTACAACTTAGTCTATATCATCATAAGTGGTTCAATAATGACAATCAACAACATCACATGTGAGTATATTCCTATTGAGGACATCCTAGATTGTTTCTAGTAGAGAAACTCTCAAATCTAATAGTTATATTACAAAAGGAAGATATCAATGATTAAATAAAACTTTTGTTGAAAACATTGAGAAAAAACTCCTTCCACCCCTATACATACCTTAGGCATTGTCGAAATAGACTCCGTAAGAAAAAGGAATTGTCCAAGTTAATAGATGGGTTCCCATAGAGACACATATGAATTAATAGAAGGGTAATTTTTAATATATATCATCTTGTACACGCAGTCATCCCCTCAATGAACCTAAAATAGGTACCTTCCACACAATACTATGTACTGAATGTTAGGTAGATGACAAGGACGTCACTCAACTTTCAGTTAAATTAGTTGAAGAAGTAAGTCTGGTACGACTAATCAAGAACTCTGTACTCATATTGAATTTAACATCAACATATAAATGAGAACACATTTCCATATAATTAAAAACCATAAATGTTTTCTACAACAATTTATCTTATAAAATTTCCTTATATAATCCCTTTCTTTGAAAGAAAGATAAGCCATAAGAAAGAGAAATACCTTACTCATAGATGTTATTTAGATCAAATTTAATGTATCCCTCTATTTGATCTCCAATCAGGTTTTTTGGTAGTGAATCATTAAAGGCACTTACGTTTCTTGGGAGGGACCTTCTTGACATAAGACTAACTACAAAGAAGACAATTGCATACAATTAGGTATTGAAAGACTCATTGTGGAAGTCACACTACAAAAAAAATTGGACCTAAAAGATCTACATAAAGTGTTTACATATAAATATGAGCCATGTATTCAAGTTTTTGCTTGGAAGAATGTGAACAAACCAGTTCCAAATAAAATATCACCTCTACATCAGAAGATGGAGTATTGGATGGGGAAAGATATCATCATTGTTCTTCATGACCCACCTATTGGAAAAACTGATTGCATTGTTAAGGAATATCTGAAGTTTCCATTTGACACTCTACCCAAAAAATCTATCAATTATGCCCCTACATACCACAATAAGAGCTTGTCATATATCCTAATCTATCTCGGCTTGCTAAAAATACATGGGTTCCCACTAAGATAAACATTTGGGGCCTCTAAGACTGGGACATAAATAAATTAGATCTAATCTCCTTGGATCCTAGGATTGGTCCACCACGTGTCTAGCCTTAATTAATGAGGTGGATACCACATTGATGCCAAGGTATTCTCAAACCAACTCTCAGATGCCTCAGGAATAGGAGGCATATTCGACATAACCCACCATGAAGATATATTCTACATAAACCACCTGGAATGATAATAAGTGTAGGGAACCATGTATCAAAGAGGTTGTTGTTAAAAATAAAGGTATAGTTGAATATACACAAATGAAGAACATGTATAAGAATCTCCACGAGATACATGAAATAACTCAATCCACCTCATTTGCATGGCCAAAAAGGACAACCAAATCACTCCAACCGTTGGACTATAGAGTTGTAGAGAAAAATGCCAAAGGAAAAGGCTTCACAAAATTGACATGAAAATTAGAAGACATACAATATTTTTCAAGTGATGGGAATGATGAACATACTTGAATAGTGATGCTAACATGAAAATCATGAGGGTTCATCTCTAAATTAATGAGCACCTCTCTATCTAGCATAAGGAGGACCTATACAACCTAATTGAAAATTATCCCTTGTTGTCTAGAAAAACCTCATTAGTAGAACCACATAGGACAACATGGAGCTTCCCAAATGACTAGTTATATAGACTCGTAGTCTCTCATTTGGTACATACAAAATATATTCAAAAAATCTATAAATAAAAAATAAAAAGTAGCCTATGTGAAGATCCTTAAGGGGAACATTCCTTTAATAAAGGTAACTTAGAAGAATGAAAATGATTTCATGTTTCTGGAGACATTCTTATACTAAAGTACACATTAAGAGAACTGAGCATTCCACATTATAGATGATACATACCAATAAACTTAGATTCATCCTTGATCTGATGCAAGGTAGAGTTGGGTTGTGTCTTTCACACCATACAAGTTCAAATTATAGAGGTTGCTACTTAGGCATGACAAAACAACATTAGACAATAATAATGAATAACTCTTCCATCCTTCATGATATTTGATCTGTATACGAAAGAGAAAGGCTCATAAACTTAATTAGCCTCAAGACCATAGAAGAGGTCTACAAATAGTATGGCTATTGATCATAAGAGTCAATCAACTATCCCACATGGCTAGAAACTATTGTATCTAATTCTAAATAGAGATGAAAGATTTAGGATTTGTGTAGACTCAATATATGAATAAACCATCACCCAAAAATAACTTCCCTTTTACCCTCATGCACGTATGAGTTGATAATGCTACAATCCAAGCCTTGTAAGATATGAGTATGGTGAGAGAAAGATGGGTAAGGAAGAGATGGAAAAGATCACCAAGATCATTGAAGGAGGGTTTTTTGTGGCCAAGTCATTCATGTTTGCCTAAAAAATGTAGGACCTACATATTAATGGTGATGGTTCCCTCTTTGAAGACTTGATGTTAAAATAAGTCAAAGATAGGGAAGTATTACATTCCAAATACAAGGAGGGTGAGGACCATGTATCTCACTTGGAGAGACTCTTTCAAAGACTATGAAGGCTCTCAATATGTACTAATAGAGCAAAATATACCTTCCAAATCACATTTGATAACCTCCTATTATACATTGTTAGAAAACAAGAATCAAGGTACACCTAGAAAAATCCCACCCAATCAGGTAAATCGTCATCACTGATGTTTTTATGTTAATAGGTGATAATTTATGTTGTTGTTGTTGTTTATAAGTATATACATTACAAAATTGGAGATCTTATTGATGGGTTATGAATATTATATTTTTTTTATTGTCTGGAGGACCACTCATCCCATATTGGTATATGGATCATGTTGATATCAAATTATTTCTTAAGACTATGCTAGGTAGTCCAACTTCACAATAAGTATGGTGTAAGAAAGTCAATTGTGGGTCCATTCTCATCTTGAAAAGTTTCCATGTTTGCGTACAATCATCAAAACTAAAAATTATCCAAAATCAATTTTTTTTAACAAAAACAATGAACACATGACAAAATTTCCTTAGTGAATAATCCATAATTGACCTAGATATGGCTAAATCCCAAATTGGGTATGTTATTCTATAACTTATAGCCTACAATTGAATCCAAATTATATACTTAATTTTTTTGAGTAATTATAAAAACAATAAAATATTGCATCATTCATACATGTATGTAATATGTATTATATTCTAATGATTTTAAATGTTACTAACTCTCTCGTATAAATAAGTCAAGCAATTATATTGCAATTCTAAATGAACGCAACTTCTTGTCTAAATGATAATTGGCCCAAGACAAATATTTTGGTTTTGATTGTCAAAGAAAAGCTCTTTCCCTTTTTTGTATTTTTTTTGGAAAAAGTTCAATAGACTAGAAAATAAAGAAAATATACATGTTTTACATAAACTACAACCCATTTTTGGACCTACAATAAATAAAATAATGAGATAGATGTCTAGATAAAAGTGCCACTAAGCCCAATCCGTATCAGTATGAACAATCTTGAAAGCTGAGTCTTAGTTCAAAATTTCAGAAAGGGAAGCTTCAATCTAGAAAAAATATATCAAGAGATATGTCTTGACATAAAAACTTCATTAACAACAACACCAAGAAGGAAACCCTAGCCTCATAGAATAAAGGTATTATGATCTAAAAATGTAATTGAGAAAAATCAACAAGGATCCAATATCCCTTGACCCAGAATCGGAAAAGATAACATATCAACATATTATCCATAAAAATTCTAGTAAAGAATGAAATTAAGAGCACACCATATCAGAAAGAAATAACCAACTAGAAAATCATATCCCTTGATCTAGAAGTAGAAAACACAAATTATGAGTAAGTATCCATAACTACTTTGGAAAAACCAACATGTATCAAGCCATTAGGAAACCATCACCACAAAAGTCAATCATGAAGAGAAGTAACAAAAGGACACATGAGAAACTTTAAATACCAAGAAAAATAATACTAAAAAGAAGATCACACAACACAAAAAATTCAGAAAGAATAAAAGACGATCAATTGAAGACAACATCAACTATGTCAAGCATATCATATATTTTGGATAATTTTCTATAGAATTTCAACATTACAAGAATACCCATCAAGGAACCTTCTATTTCTTTCCAACCAGCAGTAGTAAGTAATAAGAGAAATGATAGTTTTAGCTTTCTTGGATTTCATATTGGTAATCTCACTTCAGTTCTTATGAATTAAACTAGTCACACTTGATCTCCTTGCTAGTTCCCATAGGGTAATATAGTAACCACATTCGAGATTAATATGATTGGTATCTTAATAGTTTCCCATACAAAGAAAATAAATGGATTTCACTAATATGCCTTTTATTCTTGTATAATCTGAAGTTGGAATTTTATTATGTATAACTTTATGAAAATGAATAATACAATTTTTTTACTTTGAAAACTTCAAATTCAATCAAAATCAGATTCCTTAGTCCTTTTAATTCTGATATTGTCCCAAATTAGCCTACGATTAACTATTTTCTTACCTTTAAAAGATAAATGGTCATGATCAACCATGTTAGGGTAACTACTTCTAAAAACATTTACCAAGGATATCAAAACTTCTATTAGATGGAGCTTTCCACTTCCTATCATGAATAATGGGCCTAATATAGGAATAAGAGGGGAACCCCAGTCTGGTAATCATCTCCCTTCCAATAATATATCCAAGAAAGATGGATTGACACCATGGATATTGTCAAAGCTTAAAAGCATCCCTCTTTACAATATTGAATTCAATCAATAGTAGGAGGGTATTCCTAACCCTTAATATAGTGTTTAAAAACCAAGAAAAATTATATGATTCTTCTAAGACCTAAAAGGAACTTTTTAAAGTATTTTTCGCCAATTCACTTGAACCATAAAGAATCTTTTCTATTCTTAATGTCTCTGGCATTGAGTATAAGGAAAGTTTTATCCTCTTACTTGATTTTCCTCTACCTTCACCTCCTTATTTATTAGGAAGGGTAACATTTTCCCATTTGATAAGATGGAGATTCCTTTTTGTACCAATTTGTCCCCGTAGAAAATCTCTACATATTTTATCAATATCTTCTAGAATAGAAGATGGAATAGGAAAAGAGAAAACCCAAAAGAGATGCATAGAAGATATAGTATACTTTATGAGATCAACTCTTCCAACCGAAGATGGAAATTTTACCTTCCAACTCTTCATCCTCTTTTTCTTCTATCAACAAGAATAGAGTAGTGTTTCTTAGTTATTTTACCAGAAAATAGAGATAACCCAAGGTATTTACATGAGTCCATGTTTCCTTCTTTAATACCAATGATATTAACCATAGACCCAACATCAACCTTCCTATTAAACATAATATAATTCCTTTCTTGATTGACAATAAGACCAGAGTCCCTTCCAAACTTATCAAAAAGAATTTTCAAACAATTAGCACAATTAATACCAGCTTTAGAGAAAACTATATGATCATCGAAAAAGTTGAGATGAGACAAACTTAATTGCTTATAAATTTGAATAAGAACAATACTCTTTTCCTTAACATTATTTTTCATGATCTCTGTAAAGTTTTTCATAATGATCACAAACAAATGAGTGGCCTTTTCTATTTCCATTGGAATGACATATATGATCTATTGGTTCTCCATTTACAAAAACTTGGTAAGAAGTGGTATTAAAGATAAACTCAATCCATCTTATCCATGTGGAAAAGAAACTCATTTTATGCATAATGGAATATAAGTACTTCCAATTTTTCCCTTTGAGATGTCAACTTGAATACATATGTTATTTCCTGATGTTTTATTAAATTTGCTGAGAATTTCATTGGTAAGTAAAATATCTTCTTTAGTACTCCCACCTTAAAAAAAGGCACATTGATTGGGATCAATGCTAGGAGGAAGAACTAATTGGAGAGTATTGGATAAAATATTTGAATTTACTTAATAGAAATTACTACAAAATACAACAAGTATGTCTCCATACTTTGCAAAAAAGGCAATAAATGTTAGCGGTGATCTTCTTTAATGGCTTCAATACATCATCACCAATGATCTTCCAAGTCTTTATGTAGAAAAGTACATGAAAAGCATCCATGCTAGGAGCCTTCTATCTTTTGGATTTTGCACCACATTGTCAACTTCTTCTCTAGTAACTAGAGAAATAAGACTAATTTTATGATCCTTTGGGAGAATAGGACCCATACAAACATTTTCCAGACTTATACAAAGCCATTAGTTACAAAATATCTTTAAATAAAATATAAAATAGATAATTTGGTATCTTGAATATCATGATTCAACTCATTGATAATCACCAAGCTATTAATATGTATTTTGAATCTATGGGTTTTCATAAAAGAGTAAATATAATTTGTGTTTGAATCACACTCCTTCAACCACTGTATACAAGATTTTTGCCTGAGAAAAGACACGTTGATATTAGTTCCTTCTTCGCTTCCAATGTAAGCTTTTTTTAGCAATAATTATGGCTTCTTCAACATGAGTATTAAAATCAACTATGTTTTGAGCACTCAGAGAGAATCACTACTGACTTTTGCCTTATCAAAGATATCACCAACAATTTTTTTTTTCCAATTCCTAAGTTTCAATAAGAGATTCCATACAATTCTATAAACTCTAAAAGTAGCAAAACCTTCAACATGAATATCCCAAGAGCCTTCCACCATAGAAAAAAAATCATCATATGTCATCCATGTATTTATAAATCTAGAAGGATTTTAAGGTCATGGGGTTGCCAATCTTTAACCAGATTATTTTATGGTCACTAATAGTATTCGAGGTGCATTCACTATGTAACTCATGAAAATAATAAATAAATTTAGAATTATAGATAATTTTATAAATCTTGGATGGAAGGAAAATATTTACCATCCTAATGGTTGTAAAAAATAAAGTAAGGATCACCAAACTCAAGCCCACAATTAAGAATACAATCATTAAAACCATCCATAAGTTTCCTACCAATCTTTTCCAATCCTTTCCAACAGAACTAATCCATGGAGAAAAGATAGAAGCGTTGATACTCTCCTAATTACTCCACATGTTCAATCTCTCTAAACCTGCATTGTGACCATAAGTAAATGTTAGGCAGAAATAGGATTCATCACATTGAACAAAGGAGTGGATAGCTTGGTCACATTCCATAATCTTAGAGACAATACATACTTCTTCTTTCCAAAGAATAAATACCCTTCCAAAAACACTAGAACTATGGTTGAGAAAAAAATTGCTCATAAAATTTTTGATCTCTATCAACTCGGAGTCTAGACTCATTAATGATGAGAATTTCACCTTTGGATCTCCTTATTTCTTCTTGAATGTCAGTAACTTAACTACTAATACCCCTGATGTTCTAATAAGTGATGTTCAATGAAAGATTTGTATGGCATCTGGAGTTGTTGAATTGCCAGCCTCATCATTCATTTATAATCTCTAGTCCCCCAAACCTATTCTTCATAAGAGAGAATAGAGAATTGGTAACTCTATGAAAAATACCCACACTTTTTTGAGATACTCTTTGGGGGGTATTTGTTTCTTCTAAGAAGATTGTTGTCATCCTTTAGTCCTTTATATTTACTACTACTTAGGGAGGCTTTAGAAAATACTGAAATAGGATTATTAGGTACATATATTTCACCATCATAAGTTTTCGACTAGAAATTCCTTACAATCAACTTAATGAGAAGTACCTAACTCATTAATTATAAAAGAAACTATAATATCTACATCACCCATATTATTAACTAAACACACAATATAAAATAACTTGAATTTCCAAACCTACTTCTAAGAATCCTCCACTAGATTAGGAGGAAGTCAATCATCATGACCAAAATATCCACATAATGAATAGGTATAAGGATACCATTCATATACTATTTAAAAATTATGTAAATATCCTTCATCACTAGATAGGACAATACAATAAGAAAAGCTATCCCTCTTCAACATTAGTATATAATTATAAAATATTCACTCATGAGCAATATTTAGTAGGATATCAAATTTAATTAGTTTTCCAAGAAAAGATTCAATTCCTTCAAACATTATACTGTCTTATAGATCAAGAGGCAAATTGTATATACACATCCATACAAGATTTCCCTCACGAATCTATCCCTCTGGCATCATCATGTGAGGAGAATTTGGTCAATTTTTGACAAACCAATACACTGACAAAGCATAATTCAAATCTTGAACTTTAGAAAACCTTTTAAATAAACTGCATCCCCTCTGTTGAAGATTTCTAGATAACCATGGTGGTCCCAAAAAAAATATAAATAGTTCTCAAGAGTCAAAATATGGGGCTTGAAATATATGATATACCCAATGAGATGCTTGTTCGATTGATTAGCATTCTCCATTACCTCTACTTTTGGGTAAACAAGCTTCCCTTCAATTTTCATGTTCTCCTTTTGACTTAGTGAGAGTGTTGTTTCCTCAAAAATATAATTATTAGACCATCCATTTGGATCTTCCAATAAAAAAGAATTAAGACCTAGATACTCACTTTGTAATTCATGATCTCCCTTCTTTCTCCAACACAAACTAGGTCCTCTAGGAGGTGGTTGGTGGAGCAACATCATCCTTCTAGTTGCAAACTAGTACAACTCCTTCCATAAGTCCAAGACTAATTTTTCATCAATAAATAAGTTGTGAGGATGGACTAGTGAGCATAGATTTTCGAATTGTTTTGACACCTACACAATTTGGATTACATTTTTGGACCAACTACCCCACCAATATTATATTATTACTAAGAACAAAAACATATATCTTAAACTATTATAAAATTCAAAATAGAAACAAATAGTGTATTAGTTGTTGTTCTTAAATAAAAATATAGTCTAGTAACACAAATGATAATTTAATTGTTTCTAGATGTGAGATAATGCATTTCAAAAAGAAAAATTATGAAGGAAATATAGCAAGAAGGGATTATTGGAATTTAGAATCGCTAAAGTAGATGGTAATTTCAAACTATTACAATGATGATTGTGGTAGTGGGAACAAAAACCTTGCCATAGGGCGTAATCGATGACATTTTCCATATACTTCATATGTTAAAATATAATATTGTATCCATACAAAAAACACATGGTACCATATTAAGTAATTCTAAACATGTACTATACATGGATCAATTCCTATATATGTACAATAATAATATAACTATTAGTTGGCCTTGTGGTAAAGAATATGTGGTCAATGAATGTTATAAACTTTGATATTTCTGGGCCACAAACCCTTGTATGGTCAAAATTTGAAAAATAAAATATCCCAAAAAAGCTTATGCTCTCTTATGGTTGATAGGTCAAAAACATTATATACATGAGCTATTTGTAAGAGTACATGTTTTTCATAGGACCTTTATACATCACCTTTGTTCTAATAGATGTGATGATTAATCATAAATTTTAGTGCCCTTCTCTTAAATGTAAGCACTTTCTTTGCTATAGGTACTTCTTCCTGATACAAATCATCACATGCTATTCTATTATTTATTTTGTATGGAATGTTGTTTAAATCCTGGTTACCAGCTATCTCATGTCTAACATTATATGGAACATTTTCACTGATTTTAATAGTCAATATTTCAGTGTCAAAAATAAAGATAGGATTCCAATAATGACAATTTTATACAATTTTCTTTCATTTTTACTTGTATTGTAAAAATTTAGGCGATGCTAGTTCCATCCTTAGAGTGGGGATAATCCTAGAGCCCAATGGCGTATCCACATATTGGCTTGGGAGGACACATGCCCTACCAAAATTTTGTATTAACACATTATCTAAGTGCAAAAGGGCTGCACTTTAATGGAAAATGGGCTGCACTTTAATAGAAAATAACATATGGTGCCCTATCCAATATCCCTGTGAAAGGCCCTTTGTTAAGGTGCCCCCTGATGGAAATCTCTGACTCCGCTACTTCCAGAGCCTATACCATATACCAAGAAGCTGATGTATCCACAATGAATGTCAAAAACTTTGAAATGAATTTTGATATGCACCCATGTAAGAATGTCACTCTACACTCTATTGGGTTCTAAATCCTACTGCCAATGACAAAGGATGGTCGATGACCATAGATTGTGATGAATTTGTGATGCCTTTGGATATCTTGTTATTATGAGTTTCATAAAAGTAAATGTATTTCTTTCAACCTTTTACAATTTGTAATGCAGTATGCTATATATATGTATATATATACACAAGTTAACATTGAGAAACTCAATTTATTAGATCATGTTATTGTGGATCAACAGTTTCATGCTTGGAGGAGCTACTGCAATTCTATTTCCAACATTAGAGTTTGTTGAATCTTGGTAATCTGATGTACACATAGTTGTAGACATCATTGTAGTGCTCTTGGTTTTTCTAGAGCTTGTAACTGTCGAGTTTGTATCCATCTTCTCTAATATCACATTGCAAGCTAGGGAGTCTGTAGGTGTTAGTCCAAGCATGTGACATATATATTCAAACCACACCTTTAGTAGTGATTTAGTCATTATATCAACTGTATGATCTTTATTAGTATGTACTTGACATGGAGTTTCCTTATACAACATGATACCACACAAAATAAAGTCAATTTTTATATATTTTTCTCGGTAAGATAAATTGGTTTTGTAGTGAGATATATTGCTCCACTGTTGTGACATCAAAATGTCGAAGATGTTTTTGTAGTTATTTGAGTAGTGGTTATAATGAAAAAGTATCAACAATAGTATTTGCAAGTGCATGCTATTCAGATTCAGTTGACGAACAAATTATAGTTTGTTGTTTGCATGCTGACCATGAAATAATATTCGAACCAAGATATATAGAATAACCCCTTAAATATTTGATATAATCTAGACAACCAACCCAATAAACATAAAAAAGTAGTGGAGTGACAACTAGGAATATGAGATGATGGTAAGTGAGAGAGCCAATGTACACTTTAGATAATGAAGGTTTTCTTAATTGCAACACAATTCCTGTCCTTTGGTTGTAACATGTACTATACAAATTAATTAACAACAAAGGAGATGCTCGGTCTAGTCAATGTAAGATATTGTGGTGCACCTACAATTTGATGGTGTATGTGGTTGGATCGGGGAGGCAGTAACTACCTTTGACAGGATGTAGTGTTGGGTACATGAGTGTAGTTATGGGTTTGACATCATCCATGTGGCTACAATGGAAAAATTCTAGGATATATTTATGTTGGGAGAAAGGAAATCCATTAGACACATAAAATACTTCTATGCCCATAATGTAATCTATTGGACCTAGTTCTTTGATAAGAAAATGTGTACTTAGGTAAGTTGAGAGGTGTTGAAGGTTTGTATGATTTTTTTGGTGACTATTATGTCATCTACGAAAACAAGAGAATATATGATATTTCAATCATTAGTTTAACTATAAAGTGATGTGAAAATTTTGGATGATTGGAAGCCAAAGTTATGAAGGGCATGACAAAGTTTGAAAAACCATGCATGAAAAGAATCCTTGAGACCATATATGGATATACTCAGATGGAACACATGGGTTGGATGATATTTGTCAATAAAACTAGGTGGTTGAACCATAGAAAAATCTTTGGTTAGGTCACAATGAAGTAATGCATTGTTGATATCTAATTGATGTATAGGTCATTGGTTTGAAAAAAAATAAAGAAACATAACTTTTATTGTATTAGGTTTCACTACATACCTAAATTTTTTACTATAATCTAGACCTTCTAGTTGGTGGTAACCTTTTTCTACAAGATGTGCTTTGTTTTAGGAAAGAAAGGCATCTAGACTACACTTATCTCTAAAGACATTCATAAAGGGTTGTCTTGTCACTATAGTCCGTGCTACATTTGTTATAAGAATAATGAGTTCCTCATTCTTGGCCTACCACCATTTGAGATGTTGATTTCCTTCAATATAAATTCTTAAGTAGGAACACAATTACAATGAGATAGAAGGCAAACATGCAACAATCTAAGCTGCCAATCATTATTTTATGACAAAAAATCACATGAAACACTACATCATAGACATGGGGGTCATTACATTACTATGCATAACTTGTTGGACCATTTTGAGAAGCTACATATGCCTAGGTGATAAGAATACAAGAGTATCAAATTTGAATGGTGTAAAACATGTTGATCGTTGATATAGGTATTCTCCTACATGATCACTTTTGTTGAGGAAACTTTCAAGAGAACATGTCTTGTAGTAAAATCTTTGCCTTTCAGTCTCAGTATTGGACAAACCCCTGTTAAATCCACACATTCTTGATTACCTCCAAACCATTAAAAGATGAAGACACTTGCTTGTTTAAGTGTCAATCTCCCCTAATGTGGATCAATCATGCTTACCTCTAACCCTCCAGACATGCACACTCACCTCAAACCCTCCAAAAATCAAGAAATTGAATTCATCAAAATTAAGTGGCTCTGGATGATGTTGAATAAGAAAGGCAGTGGGAAGGGCATGCCAAGATGTTTTACACTTCCTGGAGGGAGTCAACCCAACTAGTTTCTGGTATTTAACTGGTGTTATATTGTGTAATGTCATGGGAGGCATTGAAGGTGGTTTTTTGGTTGGATGGACAAGTTCCTCAAAGTATGTCTTGGAGTCTATCAAATGGGTAGGAGTTGTTTGTGAGGCATCCATGGTATTGAATTTTGATGAGGGTTGATCGTGGGGTTACTATCATGTGGCATGGATGGTGGATTGGATGGAATCAATGGGAAAGTATTAGTATATGAAGAAGTTGTTGGAGTGGTGGATGTAATGGATAACAATGGGGTACTATTTTGTGGAGGGGATAATGGATGGGTGAGTGGATATGCTTAAAGAAATTTATCCTCCATAAACCAAACATGTTGCACAATACAAAATTTACCAGTCAGTCAATGGACACAGTGGTAGCCATAGTGTTGAGATATGTAGCCCAAAAAGACACAATTTAATTCCAAAATAAGACTAATGTTTGGTATAAGGTTGAGTAAAATGAAATTCTGCTCAACCAAAAACTTCTAGAAAACTATAATCAAGAGAAACAACATGTAGATATTGAAAGCAATCGTCTTTCATGGTGAGAAGAAGGAAGATGATTAGTTAAGTCCATTTCCATTTCAAAGTTATAGTGCCAAAAAAGTTTAGGAACATAATAGTGTGCGAGGAGTGCAAAATCACTATCCATGACATGTAGCATTACATATTGAAATACACCCTCATTGTCCTAGAAACCTAATCTTAAGGATTGGATGCCCTTGGGTTCAATTCAGGAATAAACATCCAAACATGGTATACATTTTAACCTTCTCAAACTAAATAGGATTAATAAGTAAGTGTTGAATGAAATATGGGTAAATGTTTAAGGAATTTGGAAACACATTTAAAATAAACATTAGGAATGATATAATGTGCAAGATATGTCCTTACTCACCCTTAAACCTAATAGGATAGTTCTACAATCATTAATATGAAAGAATAATAAATTATTGGACTTTTACATAATAAACTCTAGATCTTATAAAGAAAAAAACTAATATAAAAATATTAAAACTAATCAATAAAGTGTCAACTATAATTTGGATATATATTAATATAAGTCATACAATTTTCATGTAATGAATAATAATTGAATATCATAGCTAATGGAACTTGATTTAATATTGGGTTTAATGGTGTATAAATCAAGTTGGAACGTTTTCTCTCAACAATAATGGTGAGGAATACCCTAATAGTCATAAAAAGGATATGTAGAATAATGGAATTTTGGTTTGTCTCTAATGGGAAGTAGAATATCACTAAATATTTTTAAAAGGGAAACTTGAATTAAATAATGGAATGGTTGCATGTAAGAGTTAAGAAAAATTAATCATGTGAAGATAATCCTAAAAAGAATTTAATATAAAGATATTATCCATAAAAACACTTATTTGGTAAATAAATATGGAAAGAACACCTTTTACCCTTAATTAATTAGATCACCTAATAAATAGTCCCAAAAGAAGAAAGTTCTCTCAAATTTGCAATACTCATGTTTTAGTTATCTCATGGACCGAATTTCACACTAAATGAATAAAAATTGTTGGCTTAATTGTTTTGATAAGGTGAAGTATTACTATTTCAAAAAAGTGTATAAGGGGTACAACGAAATCCCCATATACAATACACCTATAATCTAAAGAGCCTATATCGGGATAATATGGGGTTACACCCCCACCAGAATACCCAGTTTAGCCTTGGCAAAAGCCACCATCCTATTTGCAATGCTATCATAAATGTTAAGGGTGTCACTATCCCTTTTTTGATGAGGCCTACTATTCCTTTCTCTCAGTATGTGAAAATATGAGAGAAGTTACAACCAGACCCGCAAAGCCTCTATTCTTAGGGCATTCCATGGTTTTATCAAACAACCAAAGGAGGACCCCATACAGATTATGTGGTGGGGTTCCACCCCAACCACACTTCAACGCAGATTTCTTCCAAAGATAGAATGATAATTCATATTTCAAAAATAGGTTTTGTTGTATTTCTGGTTCCTTTTTGCAGAGGAGACATAGCTTATCACAGTCAGGACCGACATGTTGAGCCTCTCTTTAGTAGATAATGTATTCATGATAATTCATATTTCAAAAATAGGTTTTGTTGTATTTCTGGTTCCTTTTTGCAGAGGAGACATAGCTTATCACAGTCAGGCCCGACATGTTGAGCCTCTCTTTAGTAGATAATGTATTCATGATGGTTCTATAAGAACAAAAATCCACTTATGGTAAAAGTTTTTGTTACAAAAGAATGGATACCAAAGAATCTAGATAAGACTTCTTTAGATACTCCATGGCTTCTTACTACCCCAAGAAGTCTGCATGCCATTCACCTCCTGATAGTTGATCTTGATATTCGTCAAGATCTTAGTCATTCTTCTCCAAAGTCTAGACTAGCCTTTAGCAGCTTCCTCATCTAGATTATCACCATATGTTTCACACATCCATAAATTACAAAGGGACTACAACTTGGTTAGGAAAAAATGAGCTCTCTAGGAAGTAGCTGACCATGTGATTTCTATCATGTCTGTGATCCCTAATCCTCCACCAATTAGAGGTTGAGAAACAATGTCCCAAGAGATGGCATGGTGCCTGCCACCCCATGGGAACCTAGCTATGATTGCCTCACATTTCTCCAGAATAAAATAAGGCTTTTTTGTTTACCTACACCAATGTCTCAACTTTCAAGTCAACATTGATTTGAGTGAAACAACTCTACCTACAATATACACACAAATACCACTCCACTTCTCAACATTGGTCTATAGGTTATCAATGCAGCTCATGTAGCCAGCTCCCATCCCCATACCTCCTGAGATAGGAATCCCCAAGTATCTAGTGGGAAAGTTACCTTAAGCAATGCCCAAAGCTTTCTTAAGCCTACCTCTACATGTGTCATAGGACTTGGATAGGAATACTTGTAACTTAATTTCACTGATGTATAGGTTTGTAAGGTTGCCAAATTCTTTAAGAATTCATTTGATAAGTTTGAGGTACTTAGACTGTTTGACTAAAAAGAATAGGACATCATCAACAAAAATAATGTGCTAGCACTTTGGTTCCCTGTACTTTGAAAGGATTCACTACTCCTTGTTCTTAATCACACTTGTTCATGTATCTCAAGTTCTCCATTACCAGTGTAAACAACAAGGGGACAAGGGGTCACCCTGCCTCAGTTTGTTGTAGCTGTAAATAGACCTCTAGGGACTCCATTCACCAACACAGAAAAGGAAGTAGTCTCGATGCACTATTTCATGAGTTCAATGAACCTGACAGTGAATCACAATGCTTGCATAGACTCCCATAAACTCTTCCATTTTATGTGGTGATAGGCTATAGAATTTTCTACCTTTAGGCATTCTTTCTCCTCTTTGTTTTTGATATGAAAATAAACTAAGAAATCAGTTGTGAGTAATGCATTATCCTCAATAGATATATCCTAAACCAAAGCTGACTGATTCATAGAGATCAGAGATGGAAGGATGCATTTAGTATCCCCATAATCACTTTAGAGATGCCTTTATAGATCATCTAACAACATGCTATGGGCCGAAATTTGTTCATAGCTGCAACTGCACTATGCTTTGGAATCAACTTGATAAAGGCATAATTAGCTTTCCTAACCATCCTCTCACTAACCAAGAACCATCATACTACCTTCATACGTCCTCCTTAATGATATCCCAACTAGTATGGACAAACTTTGCATTAAACCCATCGGGGACAGGCTCTTTGGAAGAACCTATAAAAATAGCCCCTTTGATTTCTTCATTAGTATCCATCTTCAATAGATCTTTGTTCATGTCAACTGTGACATGTGAAGATGATATGCAATTCGCACTACTCTGTCTATCCTACAAGTTATACAAATAAGTGAAGTACTTCACTACTAGGTCTCCCACTTTAGCCTCTTCATCTATGAGGAGACCATCTTTGTCATTCACATTATGAATATGACCCTTCATATTGTTCTTTTTGATGGTGACATGATAGACTTTTGAATTTATATCCCTATCTTTAATCCACTTCATTCTACTCCTCTTATAGTAAGAGACTTCTTCCACTTCTCCAACTACAAGAATCATTTGCTAGCTGCATCTTCCTTAGCCATCAACACTGCCAAAGTAGGGTCCTCCATAAGTTCTTTAGCAATGTCTTTAAAGGTTTTTCGGGCAAACCTTAAGAAGTTAGGAAAGTCCACCAGGTCCTTGGACCATTTGTTTAGATCACACTTTATTCTTTTCAGTTTATCAATCACGTCAAACAAGGGCTTCCCATCCACACCATGTTCCCACATGCCTTTGATCAATCCCTTAAAACTTGTCCATTCCAAGTAGTGATTATGGAATCTAAACAGTCTATTGGTAGAAACATGATTAATGACATCGACCTCCATCCACGCGTGGTCTCTGTTTGGATGCACACCTAGGCTCACAAAAACTTCATGAAATCTATCTAACCAAGATTCATTCACAATCCCCTATCCAAATTGTTGGAAGTCCTTTGGGTAGGGACCCTTTTATTATGCTAAGTTGTAAGGCCGCCTTTCATATTTAGCTCCATGAGTCTAGAAGAGTCAATGACATCATTGAATCTACTAAGTATCGAGTCAGGAATAGGGATCCCCCTTTCTTCTCCATAGTTTTCCTGACCTGGTTGAAATACCTGATCACCAAGTGAGGGGGTATTGAGTAGTAGTGAGGATGGAACCCCAAAGTCTCCTTTTGTCCATCTTGGAGTTGGATCCATACACAACCAAGGTAACATAATGGAATCCTCCATAGCTCATCGTGAAAAGTTGGTCTATTCTATGAATAATTTGGGCATCCATACATTAGGATTCCACCTAATAGAAAATTTTCCACCTTTGACCTATTTCAAGTTGGATACAAACTCCCTACCATTCGGGAACAATACTTTGACTCTTTGTCCCAAATCCCTCTTGATTCTAGTCTCTAGGCATACAACTAGCCCCACTTTCCTTTCCTCCATAATATGTCTGAGCACTCTTTGATAGGATGGTAGAGACACATCCTTGACATTCCAAGTGAGGACCTTCATTTATGGGATTTGTTTAGTATTCCCCTTCCAAGGGTACTGCCTCCGCTTCCTGAGAAACAAAAGTACAGATCAGTGTAACGAGTTATACCGTGTACGTGGGGTGCATGCAAAAGTGTGCAAGTAAACTAACAACATATATTCCATCAAATGCTTGCAAATAAGATCTGTCACTTTATTCACATAATCTATCTTATGTGATACTCATAGTGCCATTGTAATTGAACATAACCAAATAAACATCCAATAGTTTAGTTGTTCAATCTTTGAGAAAACTTCAGCATACACTGACAAACTAATACATGTAGTCATAGGCATAGACACATACCTCTTTTAGTACCATGTAAATTATAATGAAGAATATACTTCAAGTACAGACAAGAAATTCAATCAACAAAGATGAATTCAAGCAACCAATCATTAAATCTGCATGTATGTAAATCCTAAAGTGTCACCATCTCATTAATCTGATTAAACCCTACTCGATCATAATCTAGGGTTTATATTTCCTTGGTATTGAGTTATCATTAGGGTCATGTTTGATAATCCAATTCCCATGTTCCTTAATTCATATTAAGTGTAGCCATGATTATCAAATCTACCATATTATTGCATCATAAACACTAAGATCATATTAGGCATGTTAAGGTTATAGCAAGTTACATCATTAATCTTTAAGATCCTAATTATACATGTCAATGATCATCCATCCCAATTTATCATCATTTGAAACATAGCAAAATAACATCTTTAACCCTATTTCCTCATATGCATGATTATCCACTTTAGAAGTCCTAAACATCATCATCATGACCATAATCATGTTATGTTACCATTATATTCCACAATATTAGATAATAGCATAAAAATATTTATAACATATTCAACATGTCAATACCCAAATCTAGGGGTTTTATGCTTTAATCACCACTTTAGTACATATTTGTGCTACATTCAAAATTAAGCTCGAATCTAGGGTATGAAACAAATTTATCTGGATTTGTCTCATTTTCCTTATTAAAATGATATAATATTTCTATTTTCAAGTTATCGATAATTTGTTATGATATATTTAATATTATCAAATATGGGCCAATTAGGTGATGCCACATCAAAAAACGAACTTACTTTAATTGTAACAGGTGCCATGACTGGGATTTAGGGTGAATTACCCTCGTTCCCTCGCCCTCTATACACACACCTAGGGGTCTCAGGGTCATTTGACCCTGATTCTTCTCCTACCTTGCGAGAAGACACAAATCATGACCTAGGAGGTAGCAACGTGGTCCTTTCCCCCGCTCCTGGGTTTTGAAGACCAGACAGAGGCTTCCTCTGCACCCTCGAAGGCCCTACCCAGATTGGTCAGGCACCAAGTTCCGGTAATGGTGAAGGGCTTCTCGGCTTCCCACTTGCAGTTGAACATGGCCAAGACTACATGGCCAGAATACAAAGCTATAGGTCTCGCCAAAGGTAGAGGATCATCCATGACTCTTTCTCTCCATTCAGGGAGTGTTCCATGTCCTTCCTCTATTAGTGCTTCGTCTCGATGATCATAATCACTTTTTGTCATGATTCAGAGATAGAAGGGGAGCTCAGTGGTGATGCCACTTGGTAACTTTAGGGTGATGAACCTTATTGGGGAGACTCAGGTATCTGTGGTAGAGGAAACCATGGACGTTGGCAGGTGTCAGGAAGCTCTTCCATCCTGGTGTTTCTCTTGGGTCTAGCAAATCCCATGTGGTGCTTTATCCTATGGGTCTATAGGCACATGATGGATCCCTAGGTTTCAAAGAATAGACACAAGGCTTTCCATGGACAACCAGGATTGCGTGATATGCCCTGGGATAGTTGTGATCATCATGGGTCCTTATATAGACCCTAGAAAAACCCCAAGACTTAGATAAGGGAAAGAAAACCATCAAAGGGGACTGTGAGGAGTGGGAAACCATCCTTTTAGATAAATCTGACTTCCCTTTACAATACATATGCAAGATGAGAGACTTTCTCATATACCATGATCTACTAGAAAAGAAAGTGATTAAACTCATTAACCAACATGCCATAGTCTCACAAATTATGACCATATATATAGGTTTTTAAAATAAAACCCATTAAATATTACTTACTCCTTTCTAATTTGGAATTGGAAACCAAAAGTCATAAAGGGAAACACATCTCTATATGGTACTTATTGGATAATTGGTCCTATTAGGAACCATTTTATCATTGAATTCTAGATTACATTTTTCTTTCTCTTTCTTTGATATATTCATGGTAACACTTTTTTTACATACTTTTTGTATATATTATATACCTCTTTTAGTATATCTTTTATTATCTTTCCCCAAAAATTTACCATCTTTTTGACCAAAACCTCACTTACATGATTTCAGGTACATTTATAGCCCACGTCAAAATATTTACCTCAACTGCAACCCACTCATTCAACAATGGCGGTTGAGGTCTATGAACCGCTTTGAGATTGAGGTCCTTCCACATTTAAGATAGACCAAGGTCAGACTGAAGCCACAATCACTATTAAACAACGACTTTAGTAGATGTGACGATCAGTACAGGAGTACCAATCAAGCCAAGGACCACAATCTATTTGGAGACAGCAGATGCCAAGTTCAAGCATGACTCAAAGAAGGTCACGGTCCAATTGGGGTCGCGATCCCTACAGACCGTAACCAAGTAGGGAGACCTCGACCTTGACCTGACCTCTCCAAGATAAGGCATGATTCAACCTCGACCATGGTCATCGCCAGACTGCAAGCAACTGGCAGACCATGTCTGAGTTCGACCACGATGAAAGAAGGAATAAAGAGCAGACCGCGACTGTGGTCTAGGCTTAAGTTGGTGGAATGTGCCTATAAATAGGCCACCCACCCGTCTTATCAAATCATCATATCATAGATTGGATCCTGAGGACCACGAAGTGCTGCTGCACCCCAGACTCATTCCATTCCATCCCATCCACTGATCTTAGATCTCCAAAGGCAGAAGCTGAGGAGAGAGAAGATTGAAGACTCCTTCTTCAAGAAAAGAAGATCATCCGCTCCATCGACGTGCTAGATCCAGATCTAAAGAAGTATCATGTCATATCACGTCTCTTCTCTCTATATCTATCATCCCTTTCTATTGTACTTCCCTCCTCACATCGTGGACTTCATGTATCTATTTTTCTGTAACACTGTTATGCTGTCTGCAAGCATGAGTGGCTAAACACCTTAACTTGGGTTGGGAGTAGCCACTAAGTCTCTCCCAATATGTATATCATCTCTCTTTGTTGAATATATACTCTTATCAAGGTTATCTCCATGCACCTGTTTTAATGCTTCACTTGTATGCTTAGCTACCATCTTGTGATGTTTGATAGTTGATATATTGAGAGAGTAATATCACTTTTATCATGTGTTATGGAGTAGTATGAATGCACGAGAGTGTTGGAATGCTAGAGCTTTAACCCTTATGTTATACCTTGTGGTTTACATGTGGCCATCTCGAGAGAGAGGCTACCCTTAGACTTAGATCTATCCTCATATCGAGAGAGAGTGGAGTAGATGCCATAGATGGTTGCTTGTAATCTTGATAAGGGTATGTGAGAGAGAGAGATCTGATGTTGCATGTTGGAGAGAAGTCTTAGTAGGTGAAACCCGATCTGAGTTTCCTTCCCTATACTTGTTTGTCTTATTTTCATTTTTGTTCATTTTAATTATATTTGTATTCTTACTTTCTCTTGGTTCAAGTGCCATCGTTCCCTAGGGGAAAAATCTTTAATAGACCATCTTCATGTGGAGTACAATAGCATTAGATTATGTGTGCTTAATACTACCAACCTTGTCCCTGTGTTTGACCCTGATCATTACATCAGACCCCATTTATCATTGCGAGGGCCTGGGAGTCGGGTTATCTCTTTAAAAGTTCGACTACTCTGAATCCGCTCCTTTTGGATGTGTGATTTAGGCCAGTCAACTTTTTGACACCGTTGCCGGGGGACAAGGCAAAATGGTAATGTTAAGAACTCAAATCCACTCACTATACTCTCATTCCTCAAACTCAGCAATAAGCTTGACCACACTGTTACTTTAAGTCTGCTACCCTGTGTATGCGTAGAATAGTTCGTTTTAACATGACCAGTTTACTAATTCGATTGTACGGTGTATTCAGGCACCTAGAAGAAGCAGACTCATCCCTATTGTCTCTTTGAGGACAAACAGGATGTAAGGAATCAAGACGACCCACCACTAGGCTCGGATGAAGATAGAGACGGACGTTACAATGACAATTGTCGACATGAAGAGGACAACAAAGATGAAGATCATCGTGAAGACAATCGTCACGAAGAAGACCAATGCGACAAGGAATGATGCCACATGCGTCGAAGAAGGCATCACCATAACCATCATGACAATGAACGGGAGCATGGTGGTCTGGATAGCGACAATGAGGACGATGAAGAAGGGAAGACCCTTTGTGAGTTGGCAACAATAAGGGCCAATGAGTCTAGATGTCTAATCATCATACCAAACTTCAATGCAGCAAATTTTGAGCTAAATCTAGCTATCATATCTATGATCCAGAACAGACCTTTTCATGAGAACTTAAGAGAAAACATGTACCATCATCTCGATGCTTTTAAAAATATTTGTGATACTATCAAGATGAGGGGAGTCCCGCAATAGGTGACATACTACAAAGGTTTTAACTTCTCTTTGGAAGAAAAGGCTCTATGTTGGTACCTAAATCTCCCCCACCAGTCTATAGATGGGTGGAGACCCCAGGAGGATGCTTTTGTTACTAAATTTTATCCTACAAAAAGAATGATCCGCAACATGCAGAGGATTACCACTTTTGCATAGAAGCCGGGAGAGAACTTGCACAAAGCATGGAAACGTTTCTAGGAGTACCTTAGGGATTTCCCACACCACAATTATCGTAAAGGGTTCCTAGTGACCACTTTATATAATTGGCTAACTCATACGGAAATGACTTCGTTAAACGCAGTCGCTAGCAGTGATTTCCACGGGAAGAGGCCAAGCAGAACCATGAAGATAATAGAAAACATGGCTGTGCTGCAAGCAGGCCTAAACTATGATAGGAATGACAGAGGGTCAACAAGGAAGGTAGGGGTTGAAGGACCATATATGGAAGCCAAGGCTTTAGAAACCATAATAGCCCAAATTCAGAAAATATCAACTGATGTGAAACAACTAAAAGATACTGGAGTTAAGGGTAAGAAGCATATTGAGAGGGTCATGAAGTGTGTCACCTGTGGAGAAGGAGGACACAGGGTTGACAACTATATCTACACCAAGCCAGAGGAAAGTGATGAAAGTGAAAGTGAATAAGAGATGCAGAACGTTTCCTACGCCAACTTCAAGAGGCCAGACCACCCTGGTTTCAGCTACATAAACAAGGATGCATCCGAGAATTCACACTAACTGAGAAACTCACAAAAACCGCCGCCAGGCTTCAAAAAGAGAAGCGGACAAACTCAGTATACTCAGACAACCAACTATCAAACCAATAAGAACAACTACTCAGGACAAGGCAAGAATCAAAATCGTCAAGGAGAAGGACCGAGCCAAGGACCAAGCCAAGGGCCAAGGATCAGGCCAAGGAAAGGATAACAACCAACAAGACTTAGTCACCCAAATATTTGATTTTGCTAAGAGGCAATCAATAGTGAACGATCAACTAGCCTAAAGTGCTCTAGCTAATTTTGTCATCTTGACAACCATGCAAGTTCAGATGGAGGATATGCAGACACACCAACGACAAATTGATCAGTAGCTTGCGCAGTTGGCATAATTGGTAAAGAATCCCTCAGAAAAAATCCCATCAAATAGGGAGACTGCAAAAATGGCTATCCTTCAATCTGGGAGGACATTAAACAATTTTGGAACAAGGAACGACTATGAGGAGGAAAAAGATGAGGAACCACAATTTGAAAAAGAAGTTACTTCTAAGGAAACTGCTGATAAGGGAAAGCCTATTGAAGAAAGCAAAAAGAAAAGTGGAGAAGCTAGGGATTTGGATCTTATTGAGGAAATATTCACGAAGAGAAATATGTATGCACCAAGGGTCCCCTTCCCATACAAGCTCATCAAGGCACATGTAAAGAAAAGATACAAAAAATTTATGGAAGCAGTGAAGAAGTTGCACATAGATGTTCCATTTCTTGATGCCTTAGAGGAAATACCCACATATGCAAAGTTTTTCAAGGATCTCATCACAAAGAGAAGGAGGGGAAACCATGTTGAAATAGTACATCTAGAAAACATGTCTAGTGCCTTTGTACAAGCTGAATTCCCAACTAAGAAGAAAGATCCTAGAGATTTTAACATCCCTTTTTGTGTTGGGGACAACCTTGAAAGGAAAGGTCTAGCAGACTTGGGAGCGAGCATTAGCCTCATGCCACTAAGTTTGGCTCAAAGGCTGGGACTGACCGACATGGTCAAGACAAACATGAGGATTGAACTGGCAGATCACACATTCAAGCGATCTACTAGTATAGTAGAAGATGTCCCTATCCGCGTGGGACGATTCTTCATCCCTTACGGCATCATTGTGATAGAAACTGTCAAGGACCCAAAGTGTCCTATGATATTCGGGCAACCATTTTTGGCAACTGGTAGGGCTTTGATAGATGTCACAGAAGGCATCATAACTCTCTGGGTTGGAAACAATCACATAGACTTCAAGGTGAAGGAATCCATGAAGGGACCGTCTCTTTTTGAATCAGTCTACTTCATGGATAGCTACAACCAATACTGTGAGGAGGTTCAAGAAGAAAATGCCATAGTAGACCCCTTGATGAGGGCCCTGAACAACCCAAATCCTCTGGTGGAAGACCCATAAGTGGTTGAAATTTTGGATTATATTAACCAAGGCAAAGAAGATCTCAGTGAGGATGAAGAAGTAATCGAGACTGTAAAATATGCTTCTTTGGAATAGTCAAGCAAAGAGAAAGAGGCTCCCAATCTGAAGCCAGAATTGAAACCACTCTCCAAAGGACTGAATTATGAATTCCTAGACAGTGAGGGAAGGAATCCCGTCATCGTTAATGCAAACCTAATGGAAGAACAAAGGGAAAGACTCCTAAAAAAGTTGAAGAAGCACAAAAAGGCAATCAGATACTCTATCGAAGACATCAAGGGACTTAATCCAGCCCTTTGTATGCACATGATAAATTTAGAAGAATTTGTGAAGCCATTGGTTCAACCTCAAAGAAAATTGAACCAGATGCTAAATGAAGTAGTCAAGAAGGAAATATTGAAACTGTGGGATGCAGAGATTATATACCCGATAAGCGACGACTGGGTAAGCCCCATTCATGTAGTCCTAAGAAAGGGGGGATGACTGTAGTAAAAGGAGATAATGGTGACGAAGTGTCCACAAGAATATGTTACGGGCTGGAGGATGTGCATAGATTACAGAAGACTAAATTCAGCCATGAAGAAAGACCATTTTCCCCTACCATTCATTGACCAAGTCTTGGAAAGACTGGCCCACCACAACTAGCTCTATTTCTTGGATGGATATTTTGGATTTTATCAGGTTCCATTCCACCTTGATGATCAAGAGAAAATGACATTTACATGCATCAATGGCACATATGCTTTTAGAAGAATGCCTTTTGTCTTATGAAATGCTCTCAAAACTTTCCAACGTTGCATGATTTCTATGTTCTCTGACTTCTTAGAAGATATAGTTGAGGTTTTTATGGATGACTTTTCAATATACGGGACGGACTTTGAAGCCTGCCTAAGAAACTTATCTTTAGTACTATAGAGATGTGGGGAGAGACACTTGGTCCTAAACTGGGTAAAGTGCCACTTTATGGTCCAGAGCAGTATTGTCTTAGGACATAAAATTTCCAAGAAGGGTATCGAAGTGGATCTAAGTAAAATTGAATCTATCTCTAAACTCATGCCACCGAAGTCTATGATAGGGGTAAGAAGTTTCTTAGGCCATGCTAGATACTATATAAGATTCATCAAGGATTTCTCAAAAATCTCAAAACCCCTTTCTAACTTGCTAATCAAGGACGCAATTTTTGAATTCAATGATGAATGCTTAAAAGCTTTTGAGACCTTGAAGCAAGATTTGACTTCTGCACCTATCCTACAAGCCCCTGATTGGGAGCTTCCATTTGAGATAATGTGCGACGCTAGTGATTATGCCATAGGTGCAGTCCTAGGACAAAAGAAAGACAAAAAGAATTATGTTATCTGTTACGCTAGTCGCACATTAGACAAAGCTCAAGTGAATTACACCACCACTAAAAAGGATATGTTGGCAATCATTTTCGTGTTTGATAAGTTCTGGTCATACCTTATAGGGTCCAAGGTGAAAGTGTAGAGTGACCACGACGCTATACAATACCTTATGCAGAAGAAAGATACCAAGCCAAGACTACTGTAATGGGCTCTACTGTTGAAGGAATTTGATCATGAAATAATAGACAATAAAAGAAAGGAAAATGTGGTAGCTGACCACTTATCCAGAATCATTTTTGATGAGGAAAATAAATTATAGATTAATGATAACTATGCTGATGGCTCAATCAGAGGAACATAGATTACCATGGTTTGCTGATATTTGTAACTATTTGGCCTGTGGCCCGCTGCCACCAGACATAACGTACAACTAGAAGAAAAATCTTTTCTCTGACGTCAAGAACTATAATTGGGATGATCCGTTGTTGTTTAAAAGGTGTTCCGATAATTTGTATCAGAGGTGTATACCCAAGGAAAAAGTTTCATCAATCCTAAAAGAATGTCACTCTTCGCCTTAAGGAGGACACCACAGTGGAGAGAGAATGGCTGCAAAGGTAATCAAACCTGGGTTTTATTGGACCATCTTGTTTAAAGACACGGTGTCTTTTGTCAAGGCATGTAAGGAATGCCAACTCACTGGAAATATTAGTAAAAGAAGCACAATGCCTATGGTGGAATGGGTGGAAGTGGAAATCTTTGATGTTTGGGGAATCAACTATATGAGTCCTTTACCATCATCAAAAGGATACCAGTACATCCTAGTAGCCGTCGATTATGTATCCAAGTGGGTCGAAGGAGTAGCAACTCAGACTTGTGATTCTAAATCAATGATCAAGCTATTTGAGAAGACCATTTTCCCACGCTTTGGAGTGCCTCACACTGTTATAAGTGATGGAGGCTCACACTTTGGAGAAAAACAATTCGAGTTGCTATTGAAGAAATATGGGGTAAAGCACAAGGTTGCTACACCCTATCATCCTCAGACCTTAGGACAAGTGGAAGTGTCCAACAAGAAGATAAAACAAATATTGGAAAAGGCAGTCAGCCATACTAGGAAGGACTGGTCTATGAAGCTCGACGATGCTCTCTGGGATTACAAGACTGCTTATAAGACACCTATAGGAACAACACCGTACAAAATCATCTATGGTAAATCCTGCCATCTACCACTTGAGCTTGAGCATAAAGCCCTTTGGGTGACTAAGCTCCTGAACATGGATATGGAGAAAGTAGGCCAAAAGAGATTCCTGTAGCTACAGGAACTCGAAGAGATGAGATTGCATGCTTACGAAAATGCAAAAATTTATAATCAAAGAACTAAGGTGTGGAATGATGCCCACCTAAAGAACAAAACTATCCGTGAAGGTGATAAAGTGCTTCTGTTTAATTCAAGCATCTGAATTTTCCCAGGAAAACTCAGAACGAGATGATTGGGCCCCTTTTCTGTGGTGAAGATATACCCATCAGGAATGATGGAGATTCAAGGGGAGAAAACTGGAACTTTCAAGGTTAATGGCCACAAAGTAAAAATATTTTACGAAGATGAAGCTTTTGTTTGAAGATCTGAAATTAGTTTGGAGAAACCAAATCAGTCACCTGAATGAGGAGTTGCCACATCCAACTGAGAAACCCAATGAATGAATGATTATGAAGTCGAGCTAGATACTTTGAAACAAGTGTTTCTTGGGAGGCAACCCAAGTTTTTTTTTGTTTCTTTAAGATTTCGTTTTCTCTACCTTTTAGTTGATTAAGTTTCCTTCCCTTTTAAGTTTTGTACATATCTATTCCCCTTTAAAAAGATGAATGGATTGAAGAAACAAGCTTTGTTTTGGTCAAGTACTCTGACTGCAGTCTAGACCGCGGTCACTGTGTTCACCTTATTTTAAGAAGACCATGACCTGCGGTGCCGATGTTTAGTGACCTGACCGCGACCTGATGTTTTCCTTGACAGAAGAGACCACGGATCACGGTCATGTTTCCAATACACCACAGTCACAGTTATTCCTTCTTTATCTGGGATTAATGGGTCGTGGTCGCTCTACTATATATATTCTAAAACCCTAATTTTGTAGATTTCTTTTCACTTCCTGCTTTCTTGAGCCAGAGTTAAACCCCTCGACTCTAATGAATTCATCATAGCCACGACCGACATCCGCCACCACAGCCGACTTGATGTCACACTGACCTTCTCCATTTCACCGTCTTGTCCAACAAACAAGGTAACTAACAAACCCTATTTTTCCCTTTTTACCCTTTGCCTCCGTGGTTTTTCACTGCTGTTATCATTACCAGTTTTGCCTTGCACCCTTTCCCCATTTTTCTGATTCATTTGGATTGTATGCCACCAATCACACCTTCGACAACCATTATCGCTGGTCGAAAATCCCTGTCCGCCCGAGGCGGCGCTTTCAAACAGTATTAAAAACCTAAAAATACCATAACTGGCATAGTCGTCTGCCGTCGAGTGCACCTACAATCAGGGACATTCAACCTTCGGCATTCCCACTCGTCTCAATCAAATAAGTCAATGAAGGGAAGTGGAACTATTGATCAGATAGATCACGAGTTGCAGTCTACTTCAACAACAACTGCGATCGTGTTCTACACATCAATCCTAAGCCAGTCGAGGTGCTCCCTCAACACTTAAGTTTTAGGTTCACACCACGGGTTGCGGTGTTGAAGATTGTTGCTTGAAATCACGGTCCCCTCGACCGTGACCTGCCCAATTCACATCATAAGACTGCGATCGTGGTGTCTCTTGAATCACCAACAAGACCGTGGGTCGCGATCATTATGAACATTCTTTTTGAACTTAATTTTTTTTCATAAAATAATTTTGAGACAATTGATCACTATTAAATAAAAAATAAACAAATTAATTATATTTTTTTTGTAGAATGTCTTCTCCCGCGACCAGCGAACCCATCTACAAATAGGAAACATCTTTGAATGAGGCAGAGAAGATAGTGGAAAGCCTGACAGTGGCACCGAAGAAGAACACATCTCTATCAGTGGACAAAAGGGTTGAGTTGCAGCTCAAGATCGAACAATATCAAAGGATCCTGGTTCACCTGTCACCGGAGGACTTCCCACAAGAAACATAACAAACTGAGCAAACAGAGACCTCCAAGTATCAACTAGGAGAGTCAAAGACCCAAGTACAGGGGAAGAAAAGGAAAGTTGAACCCAAGGAAAGCAAGGACAATAAGAAAAAAACAAGTAGTAATTGAGAAACCAAGAAGGGAGGAGATAGATAAAGACAACCAAGAAAAAGAAGCCACTGGAGAGATGTCAACAGAGTCTAACGAACCTCTGATCATGTCGAGAAACCCAATACACCAATCTACCTATGACTGGATGTGTCAAAATAAGGACTTTAGTCCAACTAGGTACCTGGATGTAGAGGATTTCAAGAAGATGAGAATCTAGGATAGGGTAGTCAAATTCCTAGAAGGTGCAAATTTATGCACCTTATGCACATCCGAGGTGAAGTCCTCGAAGAAGTTAACTACAGAGTTCCTATCTTCCCTAAGGAAAATCCCCACAAGTAAGGAAATGAGGGAAGCGGGCGGAGGAGATTACAAACTGAAGGTAAGACTAGGAGGTGAGCCTTACATGATCTCTGAGGAAGCGCTAAATAAAATATTCACAAAGATAGAGGAAGAAGCCAAAGTTTGCTCTGCCGCCCCAGGTGAGAAGGAAGCGACCGCCTACGATAGCCGTCACATGTGGGAACAGCTGACCGGAGAAGAAGAACACAACTTGAAGAAATCAAAGGCCTCCCTGATCACCTTGTGCTTCATTCGCACGATCCAGAAAATAACGGCTTACACCATTTACATGAAGCACGAGATGGGAACAGTGAGAAAAGGGGACTTCTTCCTAATATGGTCGATGATAAACAGAAAGTCGGTAAATATTGAAAAAATATTAATCGAACATTTATCTACGACAGTAGGAGAGGAAGCAAAAAGGAACTCTACGTACTGCATGGGCGGTCAAGTAACAAAGATCATGCAATACTTCATGGATGAATGGGAGATCCTAAAGTATAAGGAGATGGAGGGATAGCTAAAAATAGATATCAAATCCCTCATCAGCACGGGAATTATGACGCAGAAGGGGGAGAAACTATACTTCAAGAAGAGTGGATCAAAGAGGCTCCTCCTTCTAGAGATGGCATTTTATGAGGCCCACAAATTGTGACCGACCCAAGAAGACATTGAGAAGATGTGCTCAGGGGCAATGCGAGCCAACAAAGAGCTAGCCAGGGTTGTGGCTTGGAAAGAAGGCTGGAGTCAATGCACTGAAGAAGTTGTGAAGCACACGCCAGTTGACGATCCAGAGTAGCCTTGAGTAGCAGAAACCCCAGAAGAACAACCTTCAAAAGAATAGCCCGAGGTGGGAGAGGTTGAAGAAGAAGACCCGATCAATGTAAAGCCAGACGGACTGACAAGAGAAGTAACATCTTCTTTTGAGGACTTAAATAGATGGAGCTGCGTTAGCCTGTCTTTAGAAGAACTGAATATAATTATGAGGTCCTTGAAAGAAGATGATTCACCGGGAGATGTCATCTTCGAGAAAGATGGCATTTGTGTGCTAAAAGATGACCTCCGAGAAACGCTGAAAGTAGGAGGATATTTTCAGTAAGCACGATGTCAGCTTACCAGGCACTACTAGGTGACAACATGTTGAATGCTCACATGGCATACTTCCTCATGGTAGGTGACATCTTGAAAGACAAATGATCAGGAGAAAAGGAGCACCTACAACAATGCCTGGTGACGTCCCTACCAGACTACATCTTTATGCCAATTCTTCATGACAATCACTAGACTCTATTGGTCGTCAATGTCATTAAAAGGACTACAATCCTCTACAATAGATCAGATGCAACCTTTGCACTTAATAAAAAGACTAACATGATGACCGCAAAGACTCCAATAGAAGAGAAGGCCAACACATGCGCTGAGGCGATTGTTAATATGATAAAAATCAATGGCAAAGGGTACAAACATACGATAAGCAAAGACTTAAAAAAGATGTAGTTCTGCTACAGGAGCCCCTATCAAATGACTGCGGCTTCTTTTGTATAACCTGGATGGTGGCCCTATCCAGTATGGATGCCAAGGTGGAGGGCATGCAGTACGAACAATACCATACACTACGAGGAGTATACACAAGCATGCTTCTCGAGTCCGAGTGGGCCTCCACCAACAACAAGAACGAATGAAGAAAGCCTGTTTATATGTCTCACTCAAATTTTGACACCCTGAGACATGGTGAAGGATAAGTTTGGGGGAGGGGTCATAAACGGGCTATAGAGGTACATTTACCATCTTTTTACCTCTCTAAAATTTTCAAAAATTTTCAATTTTTTTGCAAAAGATACCTTTTGAATTCAGAATCTAGCCTCCTCTCCTGCTAAATTTTCAAAATTGTAGTACTTTCAAAATTGTAGTACTTTCACCCACAAGACGTCTGATGGGAGGGAGAATGGTATGCAATGCGCATGATTTTTGAGGGAGAAGAGAGGTACACTGAACACCCACCCAATCTCGAACAGACAAACTTTCCACCTCCTATATATATATATATATATATATATATATATATGAGTAAAACAAGAAACATAGCAATACTGATCTATCTCATTCTTGCAATAAGACGTTGTACGTGTGACAAAATTAACTCATGAAACCCTCAGAGACTAGAGAACTTCACCTAGTCATACTCCCGACCAACCACCCTCACCTGACGCTTTTGACCAGAAAATCCTTATCTCCGTAGAGAGGGAAACAACTGTCCTTTTCAAAGCATATCTAAAAAGAGGCTTGGCCGCCCAGAAGACCACTTAAAAATCCCTCGCACCCAAGCCTGAAAGGAGATGTAAAAATCCAAAAAGAAAGAAAAAAATAATGAGAGTTGTGCCCAAAAAGATGCCAAAAGGTTCAACACGGCCGGTGTATTGCTGCACTCATGAATGCGGATATGTCATGCCCGTAAGTGGAATCTTGAGGCCAAGCTTACACACCTCCAATCCTGAATGAAACTCACAAAACCACCTGACTTAAAGTCATAAGACCAAAAAGGGCAACACTATTCTTACAACAGTTGTAGGTGAGGAACTCAGAAGGAAGAGGAAAACACTTGAAGCCTTAATCCTACCCGAACACATTAACACTATACCTTTACATAATTTAATTTTACCGAAATTGAGGATATTATATTCACCCCTCCTTAAAAGGAATTTTGTCCCAAAACTCACACCCAGTAAGCTTAAGGTAAAAGATAACTCAACTTAGTTTAAAACCTTAGGGACCCTACTTAGATATCCTTATCGTATTTTTATCAATATGAAAATCCATATCTTATTACTAGGATTGGTAACCAAATTCAATTCTTGGTATATGACATCATTTCTTGGTGATTACATTTTCACCTAGGTTTCCAACCTATTGTTCATATATTTTCACATAAGGGTGAGGCAACACCTCCAACCCTAGATCATGTCATTAAGTTCAACTTAAGGCATTGATCAGTCCCTTCAAGAGGGTCAAACTTTAATTTATAACCTGAAACCTTCAAGGACCCCCCCAAAACTTTATTACGGGGTTGAAGTAGATATATAGGGTTGAACACAGGGATGTGGGGACGTTTAGGATGCTTAAGATCTCACCCTTAAGTCAGATAAGCCAATATGATAGTCGATAAAAGTATGGAGATAGAACTAGTCTAGCAGGTTGTCACGAGATAAAACCAAGAAAAGAAAACAAAACAGAGTCCGTAGATTTCTACTAATCAGAGAGAAGGAGTTTCTGGCTATGTAACCACAAGTGGGGCAGTCTATGTACCCATTTTTAGACGTACACAACCCTCAAACAACCGATTAAGCAACCTACATCCAAACATGGTATGTACTATGGTATCTATTATTGTGGGGTCATCCCACTTGCTCTCGCGCAACATGACTAAAACCCATCAATGATATGAAACCTCTCTCAAGGATGGAAAAACAACAACCTAGAATATTCTAGATACCGTCTCAGGTCTAGAATATTCTGGGATGTTAGGAACAGATGACGTTGAACCATCCTCCTTTAGATTCTGATCCAAACTATCTTCTCTTGTCTATTTCTACAACGAATCTCTCGATATAGGAAGAAATAGCAGTTCAAGCAAGAAAGAGATCAACCAAACTAGCAATCATAACCAGAAAGAGGAGATAGAACATAAAACATGTTAGATCTGAATTAAAACTACTTTATTAAAGTAAAAGTACATAAAAATGCCCGACACGGGCTACATAGCCAAGAAGGAGTTCAACTAGTCATGGACAAGCATAGTTGGCACCGAACAAAGATGGAAGAACATCATTGTACAGAAACAAAGGAGAATAGTAGAAGAAAGGAGAAGAAGAAGAAGAGATTTATCCCATAGAGGAGAGGTGGCTCTCTCTCCTTAGCCTCCGTATGGGCCAGATATCGTCTTTGGGTCGTCCTCCTTGCTCTTCTAGACTCTCGGCTCCTTTCTCCTTGATTCCGCCCCAAACAACAACTCGGTGGATATGTGGAGGTGGAAGATGGCTAGAAATGGTGGAAATGGGTTAACAGAGGTGAAAGTGATGATGGATGGGAGCTAACTGGAGAAACGAGCATAGGACGAGTTCACCAACCATTCCAGGTCCTTCGAGCTCTCTCATAGGGCTCTGGGAACCAAGAGGGGTTGGAACCACAAGGTAGAAAACCTCCAGATCAGAATCTGGGACTCTCTACTCGGGAACCCCTTTCCTGGTCGCCAAGGGTAGGTATTTATAGGTGAAGGAAGACCCACGGTTGAGGATGCATCACGGTCGAGGTGGATGCCTTAGTTGTGGTGGTGGCCGTGGCGGTCGAGGTCGCGATCTGTTTTCCAGCATCGCGGTAGAGCTGTTACCAAGTTTGGTTTCACGATTGTGGCTGACACTGTGGTTGTGGTGTATGCCTTAGTCGCAGTCGAGGTGGATGGGAATCTAGATGCCTAGATCACGGTCAATCCCGCAATCATGGTGTCGATTCAAGTTGCATTGGACATCGCGGCCGTAGTCTTACTTACCTCAGTCGCGATCCATCCCACGATCGCGGTATCAGTTCTAGTCGTGGTCGAGGTGGATACCTCAGTCACGGTCTTGCCCACCTTAGTCATGATCGAGGTGGATGCCTCAGTCGTGGTCTTGCCCATCTCGGTCATGGTCGCGATGGATGGAAGGCTATCTGCGGAAAAAACTATGTGTTGGGGAGAAATCTTAGAGAATAGATGCCATTTCAAGTTTGGTTCCTATAAGTCCCAAAATTGGCTAGTTTGAGCAACTTTATTTATGAAAAGATATAAATTACTAAAAGATAATAAACATGGGATATTTAGGGAATACTAAGTTTATAGTGACACAAAACCATAGATAAATGCTCAACATAAATACATAAATTTGGGAACCCAATCGCTCTCCCTCATAATATGTCACTTTTAAGCATAATATGTGACAACCCAATCTCTCTCCCTCATAATGGAATGAAACAAGCATTTAAATGCAACCCAATTACAAAGATCATTCCATTCCAAGAGAAGAGATGGAGTACCCACATATGCTCTCAAAATTTCATATTTTAGGTTTAATCGTTCTCAACATCACATTAAACCATACATATTTTCCCCCAAAATTTGTATATTTTATGAAGTCAAATGTTTTTTTCACTCTGTGTTTGTACACAACTCCTATTAAGATTTCATTATTACATGACTTCTTTGTATCATTTACATTTACACCTCAGTATTGTGAGCCTTATTCACTTCCTAGAGATCTCTAGGGGTATAGGTACTTTTTGGAGTGATCTCATCCTAATGCATCTAGGGAGTGCCTCTCACATTCACCCATTAGGACACATGATCATCATGAAGGTGGCCAATCTCTTGAGACATGGCCCTCATGCAAACATAATTGTTACCTCCCGACCAGATGGTCTTGTGCATTCATGGATCAATCAACTCCTAATCCCATCAGTCCATGTACCTTTAATACCCCACGGTTGACATTAATATTGACTTAGGGATCTACCCTTCCCAAGAGTTTACCAAGAGCACAATATTTTCATATGTAATTCTTTAAACCGGATTTCCTCCATCTCTTATAATTCTCATTATTCATTTTATGTCCCCTAATTAGACTCATGGCAACTTTTCTCTTTCATTCTCAATCTCATACTATCAACCACTTCCATAGTGTGTTTTCCTCATGTTCCTCAGAGATGGCATACTTGGGTTCAAATAATCATACTCAATATATGTGATTTCATATTATATATCCTTAATTTTCCAGCCTTTAGGTGACAGTTAAGGTTGCCTCAATCTTTAGATTGATTTAGTCAACTTACCTTACTAGGGAAGGTCCTAACCTAGGGTACCCTATTGGCTTATAGGAGGAGGCTAGGATCTCTATCCACAACCCAAACCTTTAGGTCTAGGGGTTTTCCTCCCCCATAGGTCCTTTTCCCACTCTTTGGTTGACCCACCCCAGCTTGGCACACTAGCCCTAAAAATTGAACTAAGGGTTTCATATCTCATTTTTTTATGCAACCTCAATAAGCATTTCTTATTATAACTTCTCCACCCTTATGCTATTCTCTCAATGGTGTGACCTCTCTAAGGGGAGCCTCTTTATAGGGAACCTTCTGTAAAGGTTTTGGTCCCTACATTAGACATTTCACAACCTTCCCTCACCCATGCTAGGTTTCATAGTTAGGCCTTCCATTCTGGGTCTGGCCTGTGGTGATCTTACTTTTCAGGTCTGATCAGTAGTCACTCCCATGTGATGACTCTATTCACCCCATGCTCTTTAACTCACCAGATATTGATATAGGGTTTGAGCAGGTTACATCCACAAATGCATTATTCATAGGTTGCTGATGTTTCTTAAAACTTTTCTCATTAATGCCTTGTTCCACATACAAATATGCATGAAAGACCAAGTCACCTAACTCATTTGTATTTTCTTATTCCTTTTTAGGTTCATATGGGTGGTGTTACTAAATCATCAAACTGTTCTCATTACCTATGATTAGGGTTTAGGGTCCAGATTAGGGACTTCACAAACTACTCCTTGCATCTTAGGTTTTCTATGCCCCTTGACCTATTAGGGTCTCCAACCCTAGTTCCATCTAAGGCTTACCCTTGAAACCCATATTCCTTCACTTTATCATTATTACATGTACATTATTATTTCCAAATTTACATGTACAATATTAATTCCACATTACATGTACATTAATTAACAGAGGATGCCTTAATCCTACTTCTTCTTAAAAATCATAACTTTAGATGAGGAGAGAAATTCCTTTTAGGGTTTATTAAGTAATAGGATGAGAAGTGAACGAATCAAGATGAGAAGAAAACCTAAAGGTATTTTATTTTGGGAAAAATTGTCTAACTTTGGCCAGGAAGGATGCATAGGCCCGGGTGTCCTTGTAAGGTGACTAGAAGAGTGGAGGAAAATTTTCCACCCCCCGAGTCGTGGTCCCTACTAGACACCATTGCCTTTAGAAAATGTCCTAATGATTCCCTCATATTTCTACAGATTACTTGAAATTATAAACTATTAAATATTATTTAAAAAATATGGTGCTTTGTTACCATATGTAACGACCTCACTTTTCAGCAACCCCCAATTAAGGAAGGCTAAAAAGATGAGAGCCATTACCTAAAGTTTTCCCAAGGATCCAAATTTTTATCAAACAATAAGTAATAGAAAGTAATTTCATTAACTCAATTATATTATTTACAAGATGTTCCTCTAGAACTTACATAACATTCCATCATCAGAGTTGTACATATGAGAATTATGTGAGAAGAAGTATCCATCTAAATCCTCCTTACTTAGCTTAATGCCTTCATGTAATTTCATTGTTCATCATATCTTGATATCAACTTATGTAGCATGTACCTAAAACACTGAGAAATAAAAGCACGAATCAATAAAACAAGTTATACTGTGTATGTGGGATGCATGCAAAAGTGTACAAGTAAACTAACAACATATGTTCCTTCAAATACTTGCAAATAAGAATTGTCACTTTATTCACATAATCTTTATTATGTGATGATCATAGTGGCATTATAATTGAACATAACTAAATAAACATTCAATAGTTTAGTTATTCAATCTTTGAGAAAACCTTTACAAACACCGACAAACTAATGTGGGTAGTTATAGGCATAACAACATGCCACTTATAGTACCATGTAGATTATGCAGGATATGCTTCAAGTACGTTCAAGCAATCCAATCAACAAAGATGAATCCAAGAAACTAACAATTAAATATGCATGTATGTAAATCTTGAAGTGTCCCCATCTCATTAATCCAATTAAACCCCATTCAGTCCTAATTTAGGATTCAGATTTCCTTGGTATCGAGTTATCATTAGGGTCATTTTTGATACTCCAATTCCCATGTTCCTTAATTCATATTAAGTGCCGCCATGATTATCAAATCTACCATATTATTGCATAACAAACACTAAGATCAGACTAGGCACATTAAGTTTATAGCAAGTTACATCATTGATGTTCAAGATCCAAATTACACATGTCAAGGATCATCCATCCCAATTTCTCATCATTAACAACATAGAAAAATAGCATCTTTAACCATATTTCCTCATATGCATCATTATCCACTTTAGAAGTCCCAAACATCATCATCATGACCATAATAATGTTAAGTTACCATTACATTCCACAATATTAGAAAATAGCATAAAAGAGAGGTTTTTAACATATTCAACATTTCAATACCCAAATCTAGGGTTTTCATGCTTTAATCATCTCTTTAGTACATATTTGTGATACATTTGTAATTAAGGTCAGATCCAGGGTATGAACCCATTTTATTTGGATTTGTCTCATTTTTCTGATTAAAATTGTAAGGCCCCTAACCTAGCTTACTGCTTGAGTATGCTTGCTTTGCTTAATAAGAGCTTAACCTGAATATAATCTTTTGAGATGATTTGTTAACATGTGACAAATTTATTTTTTCTGTTTGGTCCCTTTTGGACGGTGTTTGAACTATGTATCATTGTGTTGGACCAAGTTGCAATTTACCCATGTTGAGGGTTTGAAATTGCAATTTGTCACAAGTAGAGTGTGACCTTAGAGCTTTAGAATCATGAGAGAGAGGATGATTATATGGGATGCCTTGCTTGAACCCTGGTTGATGATGTGACATCCTTTGGTGATGCTAGTATTTCTAGTGTTTTGACTTTTGACGATATGTTTCGACCTTGAGATTGAGTTGGGAGTGTTACGACCGTAACAATTGCCCTAGTTGGTGGTTGTTTTGACCATGATGGTCTTGGTGGGGTTTGGTTGAGATGGTTTGTCTTCTTGTGATGTGTTTCGACCATGTGTCTTTGGTGATCTTTTGTGGTGGTTGATACATGGTTCCTTGATGTTTTTTTCGACCCCAAGATGTGGGTGACCTTGGTCGATACCCCACCTAGGTTATATCACCATGTGTTGCATGCAAGTGCTTATGGGTTGCGTGGTTATTTTCTTGGTGGAAAAATGTCACTTTGGTGCTCTCATGTGTTGACACCTCATACCTACATTACCTCTCTCCTCCCTTGAGTATATACCTACCTTACCTCTCTCCTCCCTTGAGTATATAACCTCTCTCTTCTTCATGCAAGCAATCCTTTTTCTCTCTTTCTTTCTTCTTTATTTGTTGGGCGACCTTGGATCTTGGTGGAGGTAGAGGGTGCTGATCTTGGTGGTTTGTTGGTCGATCACCTTTTCATGTGGTGTTCTTAAGCTTGATCATCCTCCTTGTGGTGATCTTTGGTGATCTTCCTCCTTGGTAAGTGCTTTCGAACCGTTGATCTCATTTTTATTTTTCCTTTGCACCCTATTTTATTCCTCCATCCTTATCAGCCATGAGACTATGGTTCAACCACATTGGTCACCTTGAGATAAAATTCTCATCACAAAGGGTCGAAGACTATGTTTTGACATGGTGGCACCGAAGTGAGAGGAAGCTTTCTTCTCTTTTCCCCCCTTTTCTTCTTCTTTGTTCAGTCTAGAGTTTTTACCTCTTTCTTGAGCTATCCTTTGACCATGGTGTTCTTCTCTTTGGAGGTGATCTTGTGGCAAAAGTGTTGATCTTAGTTGGGGCTTCATCTTCTTCCTTGGAGCTCGTGATCTTTGGAGCTTGATCTCTCCATAAGGTAGGTTATATAGCTCTCTACCTTCTTCTATTATTTTCACCATAATATTGCTTGCATGCTACTATTTTCATTTCTAAAGCATGATGCTAATGTGCTAGATGATGATATCTTGATTTAGGGTTTAAGACTTTGTAGTATTCTCATGTAGATTGCTCTCTTTTTTAACCCTATTTCCATGAACCCATTTTCTTAGTGATGGATGAAGTGAAGTTCTTACATGCAACATGATTCTTTGTTTTATCACCATGATATGTTTTGGATCTCATGTTTTCTTGAGGTTTTTGGAACGATTTTCTTGAGTTGAAGCTTGGCCTTTTCTCTCTCAGTTTGGTTTCTTGATGGATCATGCTAGAGTTTGGTTTTCAGGGATTTGACGTTCATCTTGTGTGGAGTTTTCCCTTCTTGATGATGCTTCGTATCTTGACATTTACATATGTTTTCATCATGGTTTATCCCTATTTTGAGGATGGGGTATGTGCTGTTCTGATAATGTGACCTTGTTGGTCACTACACCTTGATCTTGTTTCGATCGACACCCTTGAGCTTGATGCTGGTCACAACCCTAACTCTAGGTGGTCATTACTCTTGTGTTATGTTGGTTCCATCTTCAATTTTGGCTTGGTGGGTCACTACCCCTTGAGTTTTTTGGGTTGACACATCAATTTTGGTCTTTTGGTCACTACCTAGTTGTTGTTGTCAAGACTTGTGGTGATGAGTGAAATGCAGTGGGCGTGACCCATGTTGCTTGATATGGTTGCAACAAGTGAACTTGGTCGCTACACTTAACCTCTTGGTCGCTACACCATGCAGAACGCTACACTTGCTTGTGTTTGGTCGCAACACTATATGCTTGGACATTACTTAATGATGTGAATGTGTATGGTTAATAAAAATTAATAATGTTTAATCCTAACACTCTCCATACATGTGGGAGATGTCTAATCAAGGGTTTAGTGATTGGACAATGTTATAAAACCCTAATTGACTATATATGTGCAACCCTAACCCTAATTCTAGGGTGTGTTATACGTGTTGAGCTTGCTTAAATGAATAGCATGTGATTATGTTTTCTCTCTTCTACTTGTGAAATCCTAACCTTGTAGGTGGAATGCTATGGTGATCATTATGTGATACATGGTGATGGTTGTGATCCTTTATGGGGCATGCTTAGATCATAATGATGTGATGGGTCTTATGACCTGGTGGAAGCTTAAACTGAGTGTGAGGTGTTATCCTCCAGTGATGTGATTGAGGGATTGATATCCCATAGCAGTGCAATTGTGGTGATGGCCTCGCATGATAGTGTGATAATGTTGATGGCCTTGTGAGTGGTAGTGCTACAAGTATCATGTGACAACATGACAAGTTCACACCTTATGCATTTTATATCTTCTGGAGTTGTATTATGCCCTTATCTTTGTAGAGTTTGTGTTGGGTTTATACATTGTAACTTGATTGATGCTAAAAGACACACAATTGGCCAAACTAATCAAGTGAAACCCTAATCATGTAGGTGCCATGTGCCATAGATCCATTCTAGTGTCAAAATTTGCTGGATGGTGAAATGAGTCATTCTGACAGGAAACTCAGAGTGCATTTTTTGAATATGCGGGGGTGCAATTCGAGTATCTCCTTGTGTGCACAATGACATGCTGGGTAGGATGACTGCAGTCATACCTAGACCTTCATGTGAGACAGCCATGTGTGAGTTATTCTCCTAGTGATATGTGATAGGCAGCAGTTTAACTGCATTTGATGCCCCTTTCTAAGAATGACCATGCATGAGGCCATTCTTCTAGTGCTGTGACCAGTACCAAAGAGGGTAGGTGTTTTATAAGATATCCATGCATGATTTGATCCTTCAGATTCACTATATGTCAATGTTTGTAGATGACCGATATGTCCCTGTACTGTTTCTCTTATACTAGCCAAGAGTGTTGGAAAGGTCGTGGATTCCATCTCTTCCATAGACCTTGTATGACACTGATTTCAACTTTGTAGTGGTCAGTTGTATTCGAGTGGTATGAATCAAATCCTTAGGACAAATGAAAGACATGACACAGTCATGTAGTATATTTTACTTAGGGCCAAAATATGCTTCACATTTGATGACCCTTTTGCCTTATCTTTGTACTGATTTCTTGAATTATAATGCGGTAATAGAAATCAACTGTTATACATGTTCTTCATATTTCTTCTTATAGTTTTAATTTTTCTACTACTCAGTGGTAATTGCCTTATTTGCTTAATCTGTATTTTTAGTTTAATACATATCATTTAGCTAAATCTTCTCAACCTGATAAGCATGTTACCTATCTACTTTAATCTACCTGTGCTTTTAATAGATGTCAGCGAAGTGTTATATCTCTCACTGGGATGTTTTGTCTCACCCTGTGGGTTTCCACATCTTTGAGGTGGTTACACACGACGAGGTAGAGATTGTGTTATTGAGGCTGAGTAGCAAGAGGAGCAATAGCTGTGTAAAGGTTGGATATGCTGCTAGTGTTTAGTAGTAGAGTCATATGTGTAGTCCATGTACTCTAAGGTTCTTGGGGATGTTTTGTAGACATTGTATATCGAGGTGATGTTTTGACTATATGAATTTGTTGTACAGATATGGCATGTATGTATATAGGGCTGAAAAAACAAGACCTGACCCGATCGACCCAACCCGAACTCGAAATTTTAAGCAAGTTTAGGGTCTAAGGTTTTTTTGACCCGACCCGAAATTGACCCGACCCTGAAGAACTCAAAATTAATTTAGGGTTAGGTTTGGGTTTGGACTTTAAACCTAGATTGACCCGAAATTTAGAATTATATTTTCAAATAAAATTACAAATACTATACTTTAAGACACCTGATGGCCCATTAATTTACTAATCCATCAATCATGAAGTTTATTTTGGCAATCCTACATGGTTTTGTATTGATTTGTATGATTTATTATACTAATTATATTAGGAATTTGTGTTTAAAAGTTTTGAACAAACTACAATAGGATTTATATGTGTTTCTCAATCACAATGTAAGTTTATCACAATGAAATTTGTTAATTACACTTGGGAATTATCAATGACTAGACAAATCATAGCATTTTTTTAAAAACTATTGTCTTGGTGTTGGATTTATGGGTCAGACTCGATAGACCTGCAATTATTTACGGGTTGGGTTAGGGTTAAGGGTTTCAACATGAAAATCTATCTTTTGCAAGTTTAGGGTCTAGCCAAAAAGTGTTCACCCGAAATGACCCAAAATAAAACCTTCTCAACCCGAACCCGATGGCCACCCCTATATGTATGTGAATCAGTTATCATATGTATAGGTTGTATCCAATGGTCCTATGAATAGTGCTATGTAATAATCTTTTCAGAGGTGTTATACATATACAAGTGGCTTTTGTGAACTTTGATGTGTTATCCTTCCACTTGAGGTGGATATGTGATAACAATTTTAAGTTCCTATGTTTTTTGGTAACCCGGTTAATTAATATTAGATTCGCGCTTTGTGTTGAGTAATCTCGCTTTCGTGTGAGAAGTGTTTCACAACTTGGTTGGTATCAGAGAGTTAGGTCCACTGAGTCTACAAGGACATATGACTAGAGTTGTGTCTATTCTAGTGTCCTCCAGTATCTCTTATGGTCACTTCTTATTATGCAAAAGAAGAAGAAGAAGGGAAGAAAAGATGGATGGAGAACATGAAGAGCATGATACTCAGAGTAGTGTCGCTGCACTAGGTGCTGGTGCTAGGAGATAGAAGAGAGTTGATGCTATGCCTCAGACGCCCCATTTTGACCCCCCTGTGGTAGCCAATCCCACTTTCTAGTCCATGACCACGATGACACACATGACAGACATGCTGCCCATACCTCAAGCTAGGGCAGCTGCTCCCAATGCAGAATATCCAAGTTTGGGGAAGACCTTCAAGAGGTTGCACCATGCTGGGGCGGTTGAGTCTGAGGGTATGGAAGACCCGAGAGATGCATATCTTATGGTTGACAGAGTTGGAGAAGGCCTTCAAGATCCTCAACATCCCTGAAGAAAATAAGGTGAAGCATACTATGTATCTATTAAAGGGGAGTGCTAGCTATTGGTGGGTCATTGGGGAGGGGAAAAGGTATGGTGTTGTGATTAGTTGGGAAGAGTTCCAGCATGAGTTTGTGAGTCGGTACTTTTCGAAGACCTATCTGGATGAGAAGATCAACTAGTTTGAGAAGATACGACAGGAATCTATGACAGTCAATGAGTACACTGATAAGTTCATGAAGCTTATGAGGTTTTATCGACATATGGAACCAACAGACAAGGAGAGGATTAGACAGTTCAAGAAAGGTTTGAGTACAGACTTGAAGACTCCAGTGTCATCCCTAGAGAACAAAGAGAAGTTTTCCATGTTTGTAGAGTCGGTTAGGAGGGTGGAACAATCAGTGGTGGAGAAGCGTGAGATAAAGGCCAAGAAGAGGCCTATACAACATCAAGGACAATCGTCTGAAGTTCTTAAGAAACTTTAGTTTTCTACTCCACCATCACAATATAGATTGGCAAGTCAGTCTCAGTGGTCACCAAGAAGAGGAAGAGCCATAGTTTTCCACTGCTAGGAGTCCATAGTGCTACATCAGGATCGGTAATTAGGGTCATCTAGGCCATGGTATGAGAGAAGGACTTGCTACAAGTGTGGATAGACTGGGCATACAAGACTGTATTGCCCTGTGAGAGATGATGAGGTGACCCAAAAATTGAGATAGAGTCAACAAGGGTCATAGTAGTGAAAGTAGTTCAACAGTGGAAGTGTCAAGGGATGTGGACAGGCATCACAAGCTGGTTCTTCTAGACAAGCCAACAGAGGAAGGGGGAGACAACAAGAAATGACTCGATTATACACGATGAGTCATCCAGAAGGAGTGGTTAACCCACGAGTTGTGACAAGTCAGATGGAGTTTTTTCATTTTGATTTGTCTTCTTCTTACTTTATATCTATTTTGGTGGACCCGAGTGCAACCAACTCTTTTATCACTAGAGAAGTGATTGCTAGTTGTTCCTTGTCTGTTAGTCGTAGGTGTGATAGTCTTTATTTAGAAACCCTGTTGGTTGGTTCCACAGAGCTGCGGGAGGTGTATCCTTCCCATGTCCTTTCTTTTTCAGGACATAGCATTCAAGTGGACCTCATACCACTTGGCATGCATGGATTCGATGTGATCCATGGAATGGATACTTTGGAGAAGTATCAGGTGGTTTAGATTGTAGTTCCAAGGTAGTGATGTTTGTCGAAAGCAATGTTTTGTGGGTCTTCCAAGGAGATAGGAAGATTCTTCCAACATGTTTGGTTTTGACGATGGTGGTAGAGAAGTTGATGAGGTAGGGTTGTGATGTGTTCTTGGCACATGTGGTGGATACCAAGGTGAGGAGTTTGAGTATCCAGAAGGTGCTAGTTGTTTGTGAGGTTGAGAATGTGTTTCCAAATGAGTTCCCAAGTGTTCCCCCAATCAAATAGATTGATTTTCAGATCAATCTAGTCCCAGGAACACAGTCGATAGATCAAACACCATACAGAATGGTGCGAGCTGAGATGTGAGAGTTGAAGAAATAGTTGAAAGAGCTTCTTGAGAAAGGGTTTATCAAACTGAACATGTCTCATTGGGGTGCTCCCATGTTATTCGTGAAAAAGAAGGATCATTCTATGAGGCTGTGCATCAACTACAAATAGTTGAATAAGGTGAAGATTAAGAACAAGTATCCCTTGCCATAGATTGATGATCTATTTGACCAGTTATGAGGTGTTGTAGTCTTCTCAAGGATAGACCTGAGGTCTGGATATCACCACTTCTGGATCAAGATGGATGAAATACCAAAGTCAGCTTTTAGGATGAGGTATGGTCACTACGAGTTTGTGGTTATGCTGTTTGGGCTAACCAATGCACCAACAATGTTCATGGACCTGATGAATAGAGTGTTTTGGCCATATTTGGATCAGTTTATGGTGGTCTTTATAGAAAAAATCTTGATTTACAGTCGGGATAGCCAGCAACACGAGCAACATCTATGTCAGGTGTTGACCTTGTTGAGACAACACCAGTTGTATGCAAAATTTAGCAAGTGAAGTTTTGGCTGATGGAGGTATCCTTTGTTGGACACATAATATCTACAAAGGGTGTTCATATGGACCCCAAGAAAGTGGAGTCTATGATAGAGTGGGAACAACCAAAGACACCAATGGAAGTTTGCATCTTTCTAGGTTTGGCAGGCTACTATAGGAGATTTATCAAGAACTTCAGTGCATTAGAGTTACCCCTATCGAAGCTAACAAGGAAAGATGTACCTTTTATCAGGGATGAAAAGTACCAACACGCTTTCTAGTTCTAGAGAAGCTGACAAGTGCACCCATGCTAGTGCTTCCAGAGCAAGAAAAAGGCTATTTTTGTCTTTTGTGATGCCTTAAGGAATGGTCTGGGTTGTGTGTTGATGCAAGATAAGAATGTGATCTCTTTTGCATCATGACAATTGAAGAAGCATGAGGAGAACTATCCCATCCATTATCTAGAGCTTGCAGTGGTGGTCCATGTCTCGAAGATTTGGAGACAATACCTTTATGGTGAGAAATGTCAGATCTTCACCGACTACATGAACCACAAGTACATCTTTTCACAATAGGAATTGAACATGCAACAGAGACTGTTATGACCGTATCTGAGCTTAATTGGTAAGTTAGGGTTTATTTTGATGATTACATGCTTGATTATATTTATCATTTCTTAAACATGATTAGTGATGATATCTCAATTATGATATGTTAAACCTAATTAGAACTCCAAGTATGCTATTGCTTTGTATAATTAGGGTTTGAGAAAATATAAACCCTAGTCGGTTGAAATTAGGGTTTTCAACAAACATGCTAATGTCGAGAAGGAATGAGAGAGGTAGGAAAAGGACAATGGAAATGGTAGTTGGAGGCTTGGATAGCACGGCCGTGGTGGGTAGCACGACCGTGTTAGGTCGTTGGTGGCACGGGCATGCTAGGCCACAACCGTTTTGAAAGAATTGAACTGTTGACCAACTTTTGTACTCAAATCTGATGAAATTAATGCACCATGGACGTGGTAGGTAGCACGGCCATGCTGGGTCCATCTTAGCACAATCATGGCAGCTTGCATGGCCGCTCTGGGGCATTTTCTCTTCAACTGACTGTTCTGCAGATTTCTGGATAGCAATGTACTATTTTATTTTAAATTATTTAATGGAAGTTTTAATGATCTCAAATTTTAACTAAAGTCATAAAACTCAACTATAAAGAAAATGATAAATTTTCATAATTTTTAGAGAATTTGTGACCTATGAAATAAATGAATTATAGTAACTTTTTTTTGACAGAAAGTTGAACTAAAATATGAGAAAGTATAATGAGGGGTCAATGTGCAATTGACCCAAGCATCTCAATTTCTCTATATGGTCAACCTAACACACTAGTAGCTCTCATAATTCATGATTCATTCTAGATAAATGATATCCTAGAGAGAGAGGGAGAGTTAGGGTTTGAGAGGAGAGTGGCGAAATTTCTGATCTAGGGTTTCTCTATTCGAGATATGATGAAATCAAGTAAGTTTAGCTTCTTTGCATAGCATTTCATTGTGAATCTTCTCTCACATGTCAAGATTCCATCCCTATTATTATTTGATTTGAAATGTTATCAAATCTTCCTATTTTCTCACTCTTTCTTCATAATCCCCCATTTCTAGGGTTTCCGAGTTGAAAGGAAGAAGAATTTGGTGATTTGCTAGGGTTTTGATATGAGTTCGAGATTTTTAGAGATGGGTTGTGTTATAAAGGTGTTTTCACACCTTAGAGTGAGTGGGAAATTCCCTTAAATAGTAGATTGCATGAAAATGAGTTAAATAATCAATAATTTTCAATTGCTTAGTATGCGAGTACAAACCCTAAATGGTCTTTTTGATCTAGCTTTTGCAAGTTGATATGTAATGGAATATTTATCTGTTGTGATGAATTTTAGATGATGAAATCGTATTAGAAATGGTTACAATCCATCTAAATGATAGTTCTTAAAGTATCTGTAGAGATTATAAGAGTAAACTAAAATTTAGGGTTTTCAGCTATGACTGAAATTGTTGTATAATTAAATAAAGAAGTTTGCCTAGTTGAATCTCCTTGGTTACGAATGATTGTTTTATTTGTATGTGTATTATATATATGTCAGATAAGATCTTGGATTTTATTTGATGATATCAATGTTTGCTTGATATATCAGTAAGGAGGGTGAAATCCTAAATGAATGGAAAGTTGGAGGTTTGCAAATAGACATCTTGATTCAATGCTATTCTTGATGTATGATGTTTTAGTAAATGGTGTGGAAACCCTAGTTCAGTTCATTACATGATTTCATATATATATTCCATTATATGTGAACTATTGAGAGTAATTCTTATTGAATGATGTTATGATGTATTCAATACTTATGCGAGTTATGTGATAAGCGAATGAGATAAATGGAACCCTAAGGATAGGGTGTTCAGTGAATCAAGTATTGTGATATTAATGTTTCTCACTATGAGATGTGGTTATGCTTAACAGTCCAGTTGTGGTAAATTTTATTAGATGGTTTATGAAATGAACGGTTTACAAAGATGAACTAAGATATGTTGATGTGATGATTGAATTGTGAATTTGAAGAGTGAATTAGATATTTAGATGCCCTGAACACTGTTGAATCCTCATAGGATGAGGCCTGTGCTGTGGGGAAGAAATGATTTCCTAACTGGAGGTAGTCCAGATCGAGGTAAGTCGGAGTGCACCAGTAGGGTGCGGGGGTCTTGACTAGTAGGGCAGACTCCTTACAGTTGTGTGGTACTCAAAACCAATTGGGGATGTCAGTGGTACCTATGTTACATGTTGTAGTGATCTGTGGTCAGTAGGTCTACTGATGTACAATAAGCCTAAGGGCTTTGACTCACCTACTAAGTACCCAAGTTGAGAGGTGGAGTTTGATATATCTGACCTCTCCCATTAGCCGCCGAGAGGCAGACGTGCGGAGGCCCGCTACAGATGGGGCCTTACTCGAGAGATAGGCTTAGGAACCTGGGCATGCTTCTAAGCCTTATACAGTGAGATCATAGTTTGCTATGATTCTTTCACATGTTGTGGTACACCTCATGTGGGTTCAGGGCATAATAAGATGAATGAGATGTTAAACAAGTGCGTGCAGTTATTCAATTACTCTTGTATTTTTTTGAATTATTAGTTCTCTTTATGATCAATCAAGCATGTTCATATATTCATTGACTCTTATAGATATCTAGAGTATCCTGCTATATTTATGTTTGTGAATGATTAGTCTCTTTAAATCTTACTATTGTTATAATTGTTATCAGTTGCTCAACAGTATATTTGTAATTATCTAAGTGCTTTAAACTATTTCGATGAAGTACTCATTCACTGAGCGAGTAGGCTCACCCCTATACTCATAATTTTTAGGGAAACCTCATGGATTGAAGATTGTCAATGCCATAGTAGATCTGCCACAAGAGCTAAGTATCATAATTAGTTGAGTTCAGTCAGTCCCTGTCACTCTAGGTCCTTGTATAGATGTAACAGAGTTGTAAATGATGTTGTGTATCTTTGTTTCCTTGATAAGAGAGAATGTATCTGATTATCATGTAGTATGTACATGGAAGTGAGAGAAATGAAATGAATGTATGGATGTGTATCATTAATGTTGAGATCATATTAGAGTAATCCAAGTTTAATTCTCTTGTAAAGTTTGTTTATGTGATTGAATGTGAGAAAACAAAGAGTTTGAAATAAAGGAAAAAAGTTGGGAGTGAACTTTGTATTAAGTATAATCCTCAAACTTATGCCCTAATCCCATGATTAGTGGGAATTGTGGGATGTGGGTGTAACAACTTGGTATCAGAGCTTAGGATGAGTTGTTAGGGACCATTAGGATACAAAGTTAGAGTTATAAGTGTGGCAGATAGGAGGTGATGTGTCTATAGCTTTGGGAAGTTCGGGTATTTGGATACCCTACCCCAGTATCTGGTTACCTAGGTTGACCATTATCAAGCTACTCTGTCTATTTTTCTCTGAATGCCCCGGCCAAGAATGCAGTGGGAGAATGGGCTAGAGAGAAACCCTAGAAATATTAGGGTTAGGAGAATGAAAAGTAATGAAGGAGTAAGATCTTAAAGATAGATTGTGATACAACTCTTTCTTTATATTGCTTCTTTGATTGGAAATCAATAGAAATGCTCTTATATATATGAATTCATGTTATGAGTTTGCAGAATATGTATGGTTCTTTTAGATTGTTGTGTATCATGAAGTTGATTCAATTATTTTTTGTATCAAGTAAACCATAAATTATGTTTAAATGAGTTTTCCCTAAGTAGATATTCTTTCCACATGTTTGACATGAATAGGAGTTCATTAATATTGAGTAGCTCTTGGCTTTAGAACTGTAGGTTCGGCCTAGTCCGGTTGGTAGGGTGCATTACTGAGATCTAATGACTCCTATTGAAAATATAATAAGAGTAGAGTCTGGATAAATTAGAACCACATCATAGTGAGAATGTACATACACTAAGATGTTGAAACATATGGGAAAGATTAGAATAGCTAAGAATCAATTGGAACTGATATCTGAGATCCAACTTTAGGGCCTCGTATGAGAAACCCTTAATTGGGAATAAAGGAACACGAAATAAGGTTTAGATTAAGTTTAATGATTACTATTATATGAACTCTAAATATTAAATAGGGAAAAGATATGAGAAAAGTATGTAAGGGACAAGATAGTAAGAATCAATCATGAGGAATGGATCAAATAATTGAGTACAATGCTTTTATGTACTCCAAAGCAAAGGGAAAATAGAAGAAAAGAGTTAATTATACGACAAGTATATAGAAGTAAAGAGTTTTCAGAAGAGATAAAGTAAAGAGAATTAGATGAACATGTAAATCATAAGACTAGGATAACAAACTTAGTTGAAACAAAGAGAAATGTTAGAAATGATGAGCTTGATTAAGTAATGAGGATTATGATATAATTGAGAGCATGGAATGTATACCTTTATTATGAAGTTTAATACATTCATCCTTACTACCTTTGGATTCCAAGTCTCTATAGAACAACAAACTAGTTTCTAAAAGAAGAACAAAAGTATAGATTAACAAATCAATAAGTCATACATAGGTAGACTATATTTAGGAAGGAAAAACTTGATTGAAAGAGAAACTAAGTTTGACCCATGCATGATCCATTTGATTTAAAATGAAGGATATGAAATGTATTAAACATGACGTGAAACTAGCAGAGAGATTATTGATTTAGAATTTCAACTTCACATTAGTAGAAGGATAAAAAGAAATATGTGCAACATGGTATACATGATCATACACATGAATAAACAACATGATCATAAGAGAAAATAAGTTAAATATGACAGGTGGAAGAGTAGTATATGGTAAGAGGATTATGGAAAGTAAGGAAGGGTTTAAACATGATGTAGTAATATAGATTATAAAAGAAAGAGGTTAGGAGATTCAAGCAAGTGCTAATTAGTCAAGTATCCTTGTTGATAACCAATTAAACCTACATATGAGAAATGTATTAAGGGAATGTTTGAAGATAAAAATTCTAAGTCTCAGAATCATCTTCTCTTTCATATATTACTTAATGAGAGCAATGTGGGAATGAAGTGATAAGAAAATGAATCATATGTGATGCATAACCACCATGGTAGAGACATCTAGTGAATGTAATAATGACACACAATATGATGATGAAACCCTAGTAGGGTAAATTGAGAATGTAATCTATCTGAATGGCTAAGTAAGAGAAAGGAAATTCAATTGATAAGATAAAGAAGACTTTAGTAAAACTTGTGAGATCCAATGTTTGAATTTCAGATTAAGGGACAAAAGTCACATCACAATAATGTCATGCTACTGATAAGGACCAAACCCTAGAATGTTTAGAGTTGTAGTAGTTAAAGGGATGTCACTAGTGATTTGACCTTGAATACTAGCATCTCTATAAAATAAGATCATGAGATTTGCACTATGAGAAGTAAACTAGAACTGATAGTAATCAAGGGTTTAAAGGTAGCTAATATGAAAGGTAGATGAAAAATATGGAAATGATTCAGGGCAAAGAGTAAGAAATAAATTTGAAATGTAACAAGTGTGTTTTGAATAAAAGGAGAAATACAACATGAGTAAAGTGTGATATGAAATAAATTCTTGCAGTGATATCAAGAATGATGAACAATTTATTCTTACCTTCTATGTTTCAATTTTAGGGATGTTTATTCTATATGATCAAAATGAGAAGGATAAGTAATAAGAAGTAAGGGGTAATGAATGATGAGAGAAATAAGAGAAAACAATGGCTTTAGTAATATGTGAATTTGTTTTTAGAAGTATAATTTGTTGAAGGTATATTAAGGGATGTAAATTTGTTTTACATATGATTTCAGTTGTACGTGTGCAAGCAATATGTTAATTAAAAGTGTCTAATAGTTTTAGTCATTCATATCAGTAATCCATCTTAGTATTATACAATTATTGTTGAATCTAGTCTTCCAACTCATGACTTCTTTGCTATTTGAGTAGCAAAATAGTAAAATTCAAAACAACACGATGAACTCTCTTTTGTGACTCAGAGGTAATACAAAACAATAGAACATATTGAGTCGTTTGGATTGAGATAGTTGGATTAGATTATCAATGTTGAGGTAACACCTCAAGGGTATGAAAATATTGAAATGGTTGTTTCTCTCTCTATCCTATGATTAGTTGTGGCATAGAGAATTCATTTGTTATCATTGAGAACTATTTTAAACATGTTGTGATTAGAAAAGAAATAAAGGACTTAGTGTTGAAAACTACATTCAAGTATGAAATATAAGAATATAAGGACATGTAAGATTTTAAAAGCTTAAAATAAACCTTGAATGTACTTTGCTTCATATTTATGTTTTAGGGGCGAAACCTTTTTTAGGGGGGAAGAATTGTTATGACCGTATCTGAGCTTAATTGGCAAGTTAGGGTTTATGTGGATGATTACATGCTTGATTAGATTGATCATTTCTTAAACATGATTAATGATGATATCTCAATTATGATATGTTAAACCTAATTAGAACTCCAAGTATGCTATTTCTTTGTATAATTAGGGTTTGAAAAAATATAAACCCTAGTCGACTAAAATTAGGGTTTTCACCAAACAGGCTCATGTCAGGAAGGAATGAGAGAGGTAGGCAAAGGACAATGGAAATTTTAGTTGGAGGCTTGGATAGCACATTTGTGGTGGGTAGCACATTCGTGTTAGGTCGTTGGTGGCATGGGCATGCTAGTCCACACGACTGTTTTGAAAGAATTGAATTGTTGACCAACTTTTATATTCAAATCTGATGAAACTAATGCGCCACAGCCTTGATAGGCAGCACGGCCATTCTAGGTCCATCTTAGCATGGCCGTTATGGGGTATTTTCTCTTCAACTGGCTGTTTTGTAGATTTCTAGATAGTAGTGCACTATTTGATTTTTAATTATTTAATGGAAGCATGCAATGATCTAAAATTTTCACTAAAGCCTTGTAACTCATTTAAAAACAACATGATAAATTTTAATAATTTTTAGAGAATGTTTGACCTCTAAAATAAATGAATTACAATAACTTTTTGTTGACAGAAAGTTGAACTAAAATAAGAGGAAGTATAGTGAGGGGCTAATGTGCAATTGACCGGAGCATCTCAATTGCTCTATATGGTCAACCTAACGCACTAGTATCTCTCATAATTTGGGATTCATTCCAGAGAAATGAAATCCTAGAGAGAGAGGGAGAGTTAGGGTTTGAGAGGAGAAAGTGGTGGAATTGCTGATCTAGGGTTTATCTATCCGAGATATGATGAAATCAAGTAAGTTTAGCTTCTTTGCATAGACTTTCATGGTGAATCTTCTCTCACATGTAGATATTCCATCCATCCTCTGTTTTGATTCGAAATGGTATCAAATCTTTTTATTTTCACACTCTTTCTTCATAATCCCCCATTTCTAGGGTTTTAGAGTTGAAAGGAAGACGAATCCGGTGATTTTCTAGGGTTTTGATATGAGTTCGAGATTTTTAGAGACGAGTTGTGTTATAAAGGTGTTTTCACACCTTAGGGTGAGTGGGAAATTCCTTTAAACAATAGATTGCATGAAAATGAGTTAAATCATCAATAATTTTCAATTGCTTAGTAATGCGAGTACAAACCCTAAATGGTCTTTTTGATCTAGCTTTTGCAAGTTGATATCATATGGAATATTTATCTGTTGTGATGAATTTCATATGATGAAATCATATTATAAATGGGTACAATCCATCTAAGTGATAATTCTTAAAGTATTTGCAGAGGTTATAAGAGTAAACTGAAATTTAGGGTTTTCAGCTATGACTGAAATTGTTGTATAATTGAATAAAGAAGTTTGCCTTGTTTAATCTTCTTGGTTACAAATGATTTTTATTTGTATGGGTATTACATATATGTCAAATAAGATCTTGGATTTCATTCGATGATATCAATGTTTTCTTGATATATCAGTAAGGAGGGTGAAACCCTAAATGAATGGAAAGTTGGAGGTTTGCAAATAGACATCTTGATTCAATGTTATTCTTGATGTATGATGTTTTAGTAAATGGTGTGCAAACCCTAGTTTAGTTCATTACATGATTTCATATATATATATATATATATATATATATATATATATATATATATATATAAAATATGCAAACTACTGAGAGAAATTCTTATTGAATGATGTTATGATGTATTCAATCCTTATGCCAGTTATATGATAAGTGAATGGGATAAATGAAACCCTATGGATAGGGTGTTCAATGAATCAAGTATTGTGATATTAATGTTTCTCAATATGAGATGTGGTTATGCTTAATAGTTCAGTTGTGGTAAATGTTATCAGATGGTTTATGAAATGAACGGTTTACAAAGTTGAACTAAGATATATTGATGTGATGATTGAATTGTGAATTTGAAGAGTGAATTAGAGATTTAGATGCCCTGAACACTGTAGAATCCTCACATGATGAGGCCTACATTGTGGGGGAGGAAATAGTTTCCCGACTGGAGGTAGTCCAGATCAAGGTAAGACAGAGCACACCAGTAGGGTACATGGGTCTTGACCAATCGGGCAGACTCTTTACAGTTGTGTGGTACCCAACACCAACTGAGTATGCTGGTGGTACCTGTGTTACATGTTGTAGTGATTAGTGGTCCGTAGGTCGACTGATGCACAATAAGCCTGAGGGTTTTGACTCATCGCCTGAGTACCCAGGTTGAGAGGTGGATTCTGAGATATTTGGCCACTCCCATTAGCTGCCGAGAGGCAGACGTGTCGAGCCCTGTTGCAGACAAGGTCTTACTCGAGAGATAGGCTTAGGAACTCGGGCATGCTTCTAAGCCTTGTACAGTGAGATCGTAGCTTGATACAATTCTTTCACATGTTGTGGTACACCTCATGTGGGTTCAGGGCATAATAAGACGAATGAGAGGTTAAATAAGTGTGTGCAATTATTCAATTATTCTTGTATTTTTATGAATTAGTAGTTCTTTTTATGATCAATCAGGCATGTTCATATATTCATTCACTCTTATAGATATCTAGAGTATCCTACTATATTTATGTTTGTGAATGATTAGTCTCTTTAAATCTTACTGCTATTATAATTGATATCAGTTGCTCAATATTATATCTGTAATTATCTAAGTGCTTTAAACTATTTCTATGAAGTACTCATTCACTAAGCGAGTAGGCCCACCCCTCTACTCACAATTTTTAGGGAAACCTCATGGATTCAAGATTGTCAATGACATAGTAGATCTACCACAAGAGCCAAGTATCAAAATTAGTTGAGTTCAGTCGGTCCCTGTCACTCTAGGTCCTTGTATAAATGTGAGAGAGTTGTAAATGATGTTGTATATCTTTATTTCCTTGATAAGAGAGAATGTATCTGATTATCATGTCGTATGTACATGGAAGTGAGAGAAATAGAATGAATGTATGGATGTGTATCATTAATGTTGATATCATATTAGAGTAATCAAAGATTAATTCTCTTGTAAAGTTTGTTTATGTGATTGAATGTGAGAAAACAAAGAGTTTGAAATAAAGGAAAAAAATAAAAAGTTGGGAGTGAACTTTGTATTAAGTATAATACTCAAACGTATGCCCTAATCTCATGATTAGTGGAAATTGTGGGATGTGTGTGTAACATAGACGCTGGATGGAGATGATTAAAGGCTATGATTGTACCATAGATTACCATCTGGGAAGGGCAAATGTAGTGGCATATGCTTTGAGCAGGAAGTCTTTGTCATCATCATCTGGTGACAAGGTGCAATTATGTTCCTTTACGTGCCATAAAAGAGACATGTTGGTCTCCTTGCATCAGATGAATGTGAAGATGGAGGTGTCCATGTTAGCAGAATTGTTAGCATAGTTGTAGGTAAAGCCTACATTGAGGCAATAGATTAGAGAGGCTCAACAAGATGATACTATGATACAACATATATGAGCAAAGTTTGGTAGCGGGAAGTGTTATGGCTTCCATGAGTCAAATGATGGGACATTGTGCTACCACAACATAGTTGTGGTTTCTGATGTTGATAATATGAGGAGGATGGTCTTGGAAGAGACTCATTCTTTGTTCTATTCCATGCATCCAGGTATCACCAAGATGTATCACAATCTTAAGGATTTGTATTGGTCACCTGGTTTGAAACGTGATGTGGCTGAGTTTGTGGTGAGTTGTCCTGTGTGCCAAAAGGTTAAGGTAGAGCATCATAAACCTGTAGGGATTTTGCAACCATTACGTATACCACAATGGAAATAGGATCATGCTATGATGGACTTTGTGGTTGGTCTCCCTAGGATAGCCAAAGGACATGATTCCATTTGGGTGATAGTTGACCAGTTGACAAAGACAACACACTTTTTGCCTATAAAGACAACATAAACAACAAAGAAGCTTGCATGGATATATGTTGATGAGATAGTGTGTTTGAATGGTATTCCAGCTACCATCATGTTTGACAGAGGTCCTCAGTTCACCAGTCAATTTTGGGAATGTCTGCACGCAACTATGCATGCATAATTGAAGTTTAGTATGACGTTTCACCCATAGACAGATGGGCAGTTAGAGAGGACTATCTAGATCTTGTAAGATTTGTTGAGAGCATGTCTTTTGTAGTTTTTGGGTAGTTGGGATGTGCATCTCAGTTTGATAGAGTTTTCCGACAATAAGAGCTACCAGAGGAGCATTGATATAGAACCATATGAGGCTTTGTATGGGAGACGTTGTAGATCTCCTTTATGTTGGTACGGGACTGATGAATATCAGCTTTTGGGTCCTGAGCTTGTACAACAAATGATAGAAAAGATCAAAGTGATTCAACAACAACTAAAGGCAGCCATGGACATACAGAAGTCATATGCAGATAATTGAGGTAGGCCAATGGAGTTCCAAGTGGGTGACAAAGTATATCTCAAGGTCTCTCAGTGGAAAGGTGTTTGGAGGTTTGGGAAGAAGGGTAAGTTGGATCCCAGGTATATGGGACCTTACCTGGTGGTGACATGTGTTGGGAAGGTGGCTTATAAGTTGGAGTTGCCGCTTGAGTTGCATAGGTTGCACCCAATGTTCCATGTGTCTATGTTGAGGAAGAGTCACCTAGATACCGAGTTGGTTTTATAGCCAGTGGAGGTTGATCTTGATGAGGACATATCTTATGTGGAGGGTCCTGTGTTGATCGTAGATAGGAGGATCAAGAAGTTGAAGAATAAGGATATAGTGTTGGTGAAGGTTCTGTGCAATCACCGTGGCATAGAGGAAGCCACATGGGAGCTTGAGGAAGAGATGCCTAGGAAGTACCCGTCTCTTTTCACATAGGATTTTAGGGATGAAATCCTTGTTAGGGTTTTATGGTTGTAAGGCCCCTGACCTAGATTAGTGCTTGACAATGCTTTCTTTGCTTAATAAGATTCTTAACCTTAGTCTAATCCTTTGAGATGCTTTGTTAACATGTGAAAAGTTTGTGTTTTCTATTTGGTCCTGTTTGGATGATGTTTGAGCTATGTATCCTTATTTTGTACCAAGTTGCAATTTACCCATGTTGAGGGTTTGGAATCACAATTTGTCATATGTAGAGTGTGCCCTTAGTGATCTAGAATCATGATAGAGAGAAGATGATGCTATGGGATGCCTTTCTTGGATCCTAGTTGATAATGTGGCATCCTGTGGTGATGCTAATGCTTTTAGGGTTTTGGATTTGATGATATGTTTTGACCTTGAGCTTGAGTTGGGAGTGTTGTGACCGCAACACTTACCCTAGTTGGTGGTTGTTTCGACCATGATGGTCTTGATGTGGTTTGGTCGAGATGGTGTGTCTCTTGTGTTGTGTTTTTACCATGTGTGTTTGGTTATCTTTTGTGGTAATCGATACATGGTTCCTTGATGTTAGTTTTGACCCTAAAATGTGAGTGACCTTGGTAGTCGATACCCCACCTAGGTTATATCACCATGTGTTGCATGCAAGTTCTTAGTGGTTGCATTGATGTTTTCTTAGTGGACAAGTGTTCCTTTGGTGCTCTCATGTGTTGACACCTCATACCTACCTTACCTCTCTCCTCCCTTGAGTATATAACCTCTCTCTTCTTCATGCAAGCAATCCTTTTGCTCTCTTTCTTTATCCTTTCTTGCTTGGCTGACCATGGAGCTTGGTGGAGCTAGAGGGTGTTGATCTTCATGCTTTGGTGGCTGATCACCTTTACATGTGGTGTTCCTGAGCTCGATCCTCCTCCTTGTGGTGATCTTCCTCCTTGGTAAGTGGTTTGGAATCCTTGATCTTGTTTTTTTTCCTTTTCACCCTATCTTCTTCCTCATTCCTTCTAAGACATGAGACAGTGGTTGTACCATGGTGGTCACCTTCAGATAAACTTCTCATCACAAAGGGTCAAAGACTATGTTTTGACATTTTAGCACCCAAGTGATAGAAAGCTTTCTTCTATTTTCCCCCTTTTCTTCTTCTTTGGTTCGACTTAGAGTTTTTCATCTCTTTCTTGAGATATCCTTTGACCATGGTGTTCTTCTCTTTGGAGGTGTTCTTGTAGCTGAAGTGTTGATCTTGGTTGGGTCTTTATCTTCTTCCTTGGAGCTCATGATTTTTAAAGCTTGATCTCTCCATAAGGCAGGTTATATAACTCTCTACATTCTTCTATTATTTGCACTATAATATTGCTTGCATTCTACTATTTTCAATTTTAAAATGTGATGCTAATGTGCTAGATGATGATATCTTGATTTAGGGTTTAAGACTTTGTAGTATTCTCATGTAGATTGCTCTCTTTCTTAACCCTATTTCCATGAACCCATTTTCTAAGTGATGGATGAAGTGGAGTTGTTACATGCAACATGATTATTGGTTTTATTACCATGATATGTTTCAGATCTCATGTTTTCTTGAGGTTTTTGGAACACTATTATTGAGGTTGAATCTTGGAATTTTCTCTCTCAATTTGGTTTCTCGATGGATCATGTTGGAGTTTCATTTTTAGGGTTTTGATGTTCAACTCGTGTGGAGTTTTCCCATCTCGATGATGCTTAGTATCTTGACATTTACATATGTTTTGAACATGATTTATCCCTTTTTTAAGAATGGGTATGTGATATTGTGATAGCATCACCTTGTTGGTCACTACACCTTGATATTGTTTTAGTTGACACCCTTGAGCTTGATGCTTTTCGCAACCCTAACTCTAGGTGGTTGCTACTCTTGTGTTATGTTGGTTCCATCTTCTGTTTTTTCTTGGTGGGTCGTTGCCCCTTAAGTTGTTTGGGTCGACACAATAGTCTTGGTCTTTTAGACGCTACCTAGGTTTTTGTTGCGGTCGAGACTTGTGGTGATGGGTGAAGTGTAGTAGGTGCAACCCATGTTGCTTGATATGGTCGCAACAAGAGCACCTGGTCACTACACTTAAACTCATGGTCACTACACCATGTAGGTTGCTACACTTGCTTGTGTTTGGTCGCAACAATATATGCTTGGACATTACTTAATGATGTGAATGTGTATGATTAATCAATATTAATAATGTTTAATCCTAACACTCTCCATACATGTGGGAGATTTCTAGTCTAGGATTTGGTGATTCATTAATGTTATGAAACCCTAATTGGCTATATATGTGAAACCCTAACCCTAATTCTAGGGTGTGTTATACGTGTTAAGTTTGCTTGGATGAATAACATGTGATTAAGTTTTCTCTCTCCTACTTGTGCAATCCTAACCTTGTAGGTGGAATGTATTTTATAGCTATATGAATGCTATGGTGATCATTATGTGGTACAGGGTGATGGCAATGAGCCTTGATGAAGCATGTTGAGATCATAATGATGTGATGGGTCTTATGACCTGGAAGAAGCTTAAAGCCATGTGAGGTGTTACCCTCCAGTGATGTGATTGAGGGATTAATATCCCATAGCAGTGCAATTGTGGTGATGGACTCACATGGCAGTAAGATAATGTTGATGGCCTTGTGAGTGGTAGTGCTACAAGTATCATGTGATGATGTGACAAGTTCACACCTTATAAGTTTTATATCTTTTGGAGTTGTACTATGCCCTTATCTTTGTAGAATTTGTTTAGGGTTTATACATTGTAACTTGATTGATGCTAAAAGACACACAATTGGACTAACTAGTCAAGTGAAACCCTAATCATGTAGGTTCCATGTGCCATAATCCATTCCAATGTCAGAACTTGCTGGATGGTGAAACGATTCATTCCTATGGGAAACCCAGAGTGCATATATTTGAATATGTGGGGATGCAAGTCAAGTATCTCCTTGTGTCCACAATCATAGTTTGGGTAGGGTGACTGCGATCATACCTAGCCCTTTGTGTTAGGCGGCCATGCATGAGATGTTCTCCTTGTGATATGTGATAGGTAGCAGTTTAACTACATTTGATGCCCCTTTTTAAGAACGTCCATGTGTGAGCATGATGCGATGATTTTGAGTCACAGTTATAGACCTTTTTCATATGTGTTTTATGCTCTAATTAGTCATTTTTTATGGATAATATTGCATAATTCACTCATTTCGGTCTTTGCCATCATTTTATGTCAAATCCCCTTAGTTTTATCATTTTGAGCATTATTTATCATATTATCATAATTTGTGTGGATTTATTTGGTCTTGTCTTGGAATTTCAGGAAAAACAAGTATCTTCTTCCGTCGATACCATCGATGGAAGTCGATACCATCGACCAAGCCACAGGTTGCCAGCCGAGAGGAGCAGCACAGAGTCGATACCATCGACACACAAGTCGATGGCATCGAGATACCGTCAGGTTGATGGCGAGGAAGCTGTCGATACCATCGACTCGAGTCGATGCCATCGACACATTGAGGCTACAACGTCGCTAAACGACAACAACCGACGCTAAAGAGAGTCGATACCATCGACCCTAGTCGATGGTATCGAGATGGACACAGGCACTCAGACGAAAAGAAAAGAAGGCTGCCGCTAATACGCTGGGTCGATACCATCGACCCGCGTCGATGGTATCGACGCCGGCAGTTATGCGTTGGATTCGTTTTGATCTCAATTAGACGGCTGGAGTTATTTGACGACCTAATTAGGGACTTATACCTAATGACGGCCGCCGACACGCCAGGGATCATCTAATTTTTTGGTCATTGCATAAGTGTCGAGGAGCGGGAGAAAAGGAGAACGGAGGCCAGAAGCTCATCCCTGTCGATCCGGACACTGCCGAAGATGAATTTCACCACCGAGAGGCGGGAAAGCTCGTGTTCTACGCAAAGGATCCACCGGTTATTCGCCGTTCAGGGGTTTTCCCATTCAATTCACGTTTTTCATATGATTTCCCCTATTTCGACCATGTATTTGTGCAAGATGACCATGCGGGGCTAATCCCCTCCATCTTTAGGACCGGGAGTAGCCCGGGAATGCATTGTATGACAGTTTTATATTAACAATTCATATTTTCTCTCTTAAATCCGTGGTATAGTTTCGTTTTCTCCATATATTGTTATGCTTGATCACCATAATAATAACTTAATGCCCTTAATCACTTCGACAGAAGGATTAACGGTTGAAAAGAGACGAAACTTACATTAATCGATAAATCCCTTGACAAAGGAGGTGTAAAATTAATGGTGGAAACTGAGAGATCATTCGTAATGCGCTTAGTTCAGGGGAATGATTACTACGACGGTGGAATCAACCTAAACCTAAGTAGTGGATTACACCACGACAGTGGGTAATTCTGTTTTCAGGCCACTACCCGGAAAGAGAGAGAAGATTGAGGAGTTATATGAAACCTAATGCAATGTTGACCCGCGGTGAAACCGAAATCCTAAAGATATCCTTTTGAATTGATTAAATTAACCTTTAATCGATTGTTTTTGTTGTTTCATTTTATTTTCTTTTAATTTCGACAACAAACCCTACTTTGTCATCCGGCCTAGCTGATTGCAATTAGTTAGTAGGAGTCTCCAATAATTCACGTATCCCTGTGTTCGACTCGGGCCTCACAAAGGCCTGTACTACTCGACGCGTACACTTGCGTTTTTAGCGCGTGGTAAAATACACGTCAAGTTTTTTGCGCTGTTGTCGGGGATACGGTGAATTGTTGGCACTTCGAGTGCTAAGAGCGGCCACTCTAGGCCACATTTTATTTTATTTTATTTTGAAACAACTTTAAATATTCCTAAATTTATTTATAATTGTATTTATTCGTTCAAGCATAGTACTGAACTTGAATTTTCTCATTTCAGGTACTGTGTATGGTGCATACACGTAGTACAGACTACGACAATCGCACACCTGAGGTTCCACCTCCGGGACCTGAGGACGAGGAGAACTACGAGAAAGAGCACCAAGAGGAAATAAATTCTGAATCTGAAGCAGAAGAAATGGCTGAGCCACAGACCATATGGGAGAAGATCAAAGCCTCTTCTTCATTAGCTTCAAAGGGGCCTATAAAGAAGCAGGCGGTCAACATACCAACATATAAGATCGATCCGGCATTGATCAACTTGGTAAAATCAAATGCATTTCACGGGCTGAAGAATGAGGACCCAGTTGCACACATCAGCCAGTTCGTGGAGAACTGTGACATGGTGAAGATCGACCGATTCCCACAAGATGCTTTGTACCTCAAGCTATTCCCAAGTTCCTTGGCAGGAGCAGCAAGAGAGTGGCTACATAACCTCGATGATGAGTTCATTGAATCATGGGATCATATGGTGGAGGTTTTCTTCGAGAGGTTTTTCCCTCCTGAGAAGACCAACGACATGATTAGGAAGATTCACAATTTCACCCAACAGGCGGGTGAAACATATTCTGAGACCTGGGAGCGATTTCAGGTCATGTTGAGGAGATGTTCGCATCATGGGTTGGACAAGGAGACACAGGTGAAGATCTTCTATTTTGCTCTCTCCGAGCATGATATGAGTAATTTGGACTCAGCCGGTTCAGGATTTTTCCTGAATAACACTGACACGAGATGCTGGGAAATACTGAAGAACATGGCACGAAAGCAATCCTGGGGAGAAAGAGAGAGAGGCCCAGTTGAGCAAGCTAGAGTCGCCAGCGAATCAAAGGCAATAAAAGAGCTTAATGAGAAGATGGATCTTCTCGCAAAAAAGTTACTGCAAAAGGAAGGCAATGAGTCCGAAGATGAGGCTCAAGTCAAGTACATCAGGCAACAGCAAGGGTACAGGAACAATGACTATTCATGGCGAAAGGACAAAAAGTTCTCATGGAAGGATCCGAATAATTTTCTGCAGGATCCGGACGCCAAGCCTGCACCAGCCACAGAGGACAAGAGCACGGAGTTGCTCAATCAGGTCATCAAGCAAAACCAGGAGTTAATGAACACATTCGAGCAACAAATCAAGCAACAGGGTGAATATATGAACCAATTTGGGCAGACTTTGCAGAGCCACGGGGCTCAAATGAGGACTATAGAGACCTCCATGGCGCAGATGGCAGCAGAAATTGCAAGTCTGAAGAGGCCAGCACATCCGGGTTTTCCGGGGAATACCAATGTTCCCGGGGGAAACCAGCAGGCCAAGGCCATCTTACTGAGGAGCGGCAAGAAGGTGTTGAATCCAAGGAAGGATGACACAAGAACACCGCAGGATAAAGTTGAAGATGCAACCACTAAGGAGCAGCCCACACCTGTCACAGGGCAAGCTGAAGACATAGCTGTGGATGGTAATGAAGAACAAGCTATTGAGGAGGAACCGCAGAAGTTGACACCCTATGTGCCACCCCATCAAAGGGCACATACCGTTCCGGTCCCCTATCCGAATAGTGCAAAGGCAAGGAAGGTAGATGCACAATTCAAGAAATTCTTGGACAGCTTTAGGAAGCTTTCGGTCAATATTCCGTTGGTGGAAGCGATTGAGCAAATCCCGTCATACGGGAAGTTCCTAAAAGATGTCATCACCAAGAAGAGGAAAATACTGGACACGGAGGTCGTGGTGTTGAAGGAGCAAGTGAGTGCTTTCATTATGGGCACTCTACCGCCTAAGAGACAGGATCCCAGATGTTTCAACATTTCTTGTTTTATCGGGAAGTTCAAATTTGGAGAGGCACTATGTGATTCTGGGGCAAGCATCAATTTGATGCCCCTTTCTACATTCAAAAAGCTGGGATTAAAGGAGTCACGGCCGGGCAATATGACTATGGGCGATAATTCTGTGGTGAAACCTTATGGAATCTGCGAAGATGTCTTGGTAAATGTGGATCGATTTTTTTTTTCTGGCTGATTTTGTGGTTATGGAAATGCAGGATGAGCATGGCAATGAGCTGCTACTTGGACGTCCTTTCCAAGCTACAGCCGATATGATCTTGGAAATGGGAAGAGGTCGCTTGACCTTGGGCATAGCGGATGATCGCTTTGAGATGGTCATGCCCACTAGCACTGCGTCTACTAAAGCAAAAGCACATTGTAACATGGTTAAGCATGTGGATCACAATATCTCCCTCTGCCTTGGAAAACCATTCTTGGACATGGCTCATGTGATGAGCAAGATGGATAATGGAACCTTAGCTGTGGACATCATGGAGCAAACTAAAGTTGTCTCTTTATGCAAAGCTGTTGGATTTCCGAATGACAAGAATGAGGACATTCCACCTTCTTGGGAGGATGATGCGATTACTACTTCAGTTGTTGAGGCATATCCGGAATTACCGTTAGAGGCGTGTCTGTTGAATGTCACCTATGATTGGATGCGGAGTAAATCACTCAAGGAGTGTGCCAAAATGCTTCTGATGCTTCCATGTTTCTACACGAGGCACTATGAAGATTTAGGTACACTTCCCCCACCGCTGCAATCATCTCTCATTTGCCCACCTGAGTTGGAGTTGAAGCCGCTGCCCCCGCATCTTAAGTACGTCTTTCTAGCTGAGAAGGACAAGTTACCGGTGATTGTATCTGCTTACTTGAGTACGGATGAGGAGGAGCAACTACTAATAGTGCTCAAGAACCACCGAGGAGCTTTTGGGTGGTCTGTAGCATACATCAAGGGGATCTCCCCTACACTTTGCCAGCATAAGATTCGGCTCGATGAGGGAGCCAAGCTAGTCATTCAGCCTCAGAGACGTTTGAATCCGAGCATGATGGAGGTTGTGAAGAAGGAAGTCATAAAACTTCTTGCTACAGGGATCATATATGCTATATCAGACTCGACGTGGGTGAGTACCACACAGGTAGTCCCTAAGAAGGGGGGAATTACTGTTACTACAAATCTGTTGAATGAACCTGTCACCACCCGATTGGTAACCGGGTGGCGAGTTTGCATTGACTACCGCTGACTGAATGCCGCCACTCTGAAATATCATTTTCCTTTGCCATTTATCGATCAAATTTTGGAACGTCTTGCCGGTCGGTCGCATTTTTGTTTTCTGGATGGGTATTCGGGGTATAACCAGATTTCGATTGATCCTTTGGATCAAGAGAAGTCTACGTTCACCTGTCCCTATGGGACTTTTGCTTACCGACGTATGCCGTTTGGATTATGTAATGCACCGGCGGCGTTTCAACGCTGCATGCTCGCCATATTCTCTGACATGGTGGAGCGTTGTCTTGAGGTTTTCATGGATGACTTCTCAGTTTATGGTGCATCTTTTGATGAGTGTCTATACAATTTGGACAAGGTGCTGCAGTGTTGTGAGGACACACACTTGGTCCTCAATTGGGAGAAATGTCACATGATGGTGACGGAGGGAATAGTGCTAGGAAACAAGGTGTCTAGCAAGGGTCTTGAAGTAGACCCAGTGAAAATTGAGGTGATTTCCAAGCTACCCCCACCAAATTTTGTAAAAGGGGTGAGAAGCTTTTTGGGACACGCCGGGTTTTATCGGCGATTCATTAAGGATTTTTCTAAAATTGCAAAACCTTTATCCGAATTGTTGGAAAAAGATGCAGTTTTTGATTTCAACGATAAGTGTCTTCACACATTCGAAGTTTTGAAAGAAAAATTGATTTCGGCTCCGGTTGTTCAAACGCCGGATTGGACAAAACCATTCGAATTGATGTGTGACGCTTCAGATTATGCAGTAGGAGCCGTTTTGGGGCAAAGGGTAGATAATAAGCCCGCTGTGATTTTCTACGCTTCCAAAACGCTTAATGATGCTCAATTGAACTATACAACTACAGAAAAAGAATTACTTGCCGTTGTGTTTTCTTTTGAAAAATTTCGGCAGTACTTAGTGGGATCTAAAGTAGTTGTGTGGACCGATCATGCTGCGATAAAATATTTGATGGAGAAAAAGGATGCAAAGCCTAGACTCATTAGGTGGATTTTACTTTTACAAGAATTTGATATTGAAATTAAGGACAAATCCGGAATTGAAAATGTAGTGGCTGATCACTTGTCTAGGTTAGACAGGGTAGATGAACAAGATTTGCACATACCCATAACCGAGATGTTTCCCGATGAACAACTTTTGAAAATTAATTCTGAGGAACCGTGGTTTGCTGAAATTGTTAACTATTTGGCTTGCGGGATCATCCCGGAAGACTGGTCTTATCAAGAGAAAAAGAAATTCTTTCATTCTTTGAGATACTATTTTTGGGATGACCCAATTCTTTTGAAGCAGTGCAGGGATGGTATTCTACGCAGGTGTGTGCCGGATGTGGAGTACGAGAGTGTTCTCCACCATTGCCATGCGTCGCCTACGGGAGGGCACCATGCTAGTTTGCGGACAGCAGCCAAAGTGTTGGAAAGCGGCCTTTATTGGCCAACTTTGTTTCGGGATGCCTACGATTTTGTGAGGCAATGTGACCCGTGTCAGCGAGCATGTAACATTTCAAGGCGACAAGAAATGCCCCTGAATGTATTTCAGGAAGTTGAGGTATTTGACCTGTGGGGCATAGACTTCATGGGACCCTTTGTGTCCTCAAATTCAAATTTATATATCTTGCTAGCTGTTGATTATGTGTCGAAGTGGGTGGAAGCAATCCCCACAAGGACTAATGATTCTACGGTAGTGTGCAGGTTTGTGAAGGAAAATATTTTCTGCAGGTTTGGGATACCCCAAATGATAATAAGCGATGGGGGTACACACTTCCGGAATCAGAAATTCTCGACACTTTTGAAGAAATATGGGGTCAAGCACAACATCGACACCCCATATCATCCACAGACGCAAGGCCAAGTGGAGGTCTCAAATCGGGAAATCAAGAAGATTCTAGAACGGACAGTGGCATCCACAAGGAAAAATTGGAGTGCCCTACTACCGGACGCACTTTGGGCGTATAGAACGGCGTACAAAACACCTATAGGCACCACGCCTTTTAGGTTGGCGTATGGCCGGGCTTGTCACCTTCCGGTGGAATTGGAGCACAAAGCCCATTGGGCACTTAGAAGGTTAAATTTGAATTATGATGAAGCCGGGAGAAAGAGGATGTTCGAGTTGAATGAACTAGATGAGTTACGCATGACGGCATATGAGAATGCCCGCATATACAAGGAGCGCACCAAACGGATCCACGATCGCCATATCGAGCTGCACACGTTCAAGAAGGGAGATAGTGTTCTATTGTTTAACTCCCGACTCAAGTTGCATCCCGGGAAGCTGAAGTCCCGGTGGAGTGGACCATTCGTAGTGGAAGAGGTGAGACCGCACGGTGCGATTCTTGTGCGTGATGGAGATGCCACGTTCTTAGTGAACGGACAGCGGTTGAAGTTGTATTTTGGTGAAAATTACAAGAGAAAAGTGAATGAGGTCAAACTCATTACACTTGTGGATGAATGAGATGCTGGGAAGATGTCTAGCCTAAGACGTTAAATAAGGGCGCTTGTTGGGAGGCAACCCAACCATAGGTACATTAGGATAGTTTGATTATAGTCATAGATTGCTTTCATTGCGTTAAAATTCTAGTGTAAAGAAGATACCTTGATCCGTTTGTTCAATGTGCAGGCACAGGAAGGGTCGATACCATCGACACACTGGTCGATGGTATCGACATAGGTTCAGGTTGACAGCTGCAAAAATCGCTCTGAGTCGATACTATCGACGGTCCCGTCGATGGTATCGACATACCTACAGGCAGGTTGCGTAATAATTGTCGATAGTATCGACACACCAGTCGATACCATCAAGATCTCTGGAGAAGTTCAGTACGATTTGTCTCAGTCAACTCGATACCATCGACGGCCTCATCGATGGTATCGACATGGTCACAGGTTGAAATGAAAAAGTGGCGGTGTCACAACGAAGTCAAGTCGATACCATCGACATCTATCGATGGTATCGACATCCATGTCACCGATCCACGCAAAGACATCGACGGCGATCGTGAGTCCACGTCAGCGATCCGGGTGCTGCGTCGCTACCATCGAACCGCGTCGATGGTATCGACAGGTCAGCAATCCGGGTTTCCCGATCCAGCAAACGTCAGCCGTCGATACTCGCGAGGGAGGCGGATAGCAGCGAGACGTGTCGATACCATCGACCCGCGTCAATGGTATCGACGGGTCAACAGTGGCGCCGGCCAAGTCTATATAAGGAGAATTGCAACGTCATTTGACGTCACACCTTCAGAGCAAACTTCCTCCTTTGTGCCGAGCACTCCCCTGAGCCCTCCAAGACTAAAAAGCAGCAACATCGAGCAAGGATCTTCACCGAGCGGAGAATCATTTCTCCATCTTCCCCGAGCTCTCTTCTTCTAATCCCATCTTTCTTGCAACAATGGTGCACGTCGCCGGATCATCGTCCTCGCACGCGAATCCCATGGAGATCGTGGAGTTTGTTCCACCCCCTACTGCTTCCGTACCACGTCCGCGCTTGGTTCACCCTTCCGCGGAGGTGAAGAAGGTCTATGAGGAGATCATGAAGTGGAAGATCGAGCCGACCCGGTATGTGGACCGGGGTATGATCCAGGAGCTTGGATTCGAGGCCAACTTGGCCTATGTGCTGAAGGGTCAAGCACGCCACACCAGCAGAAGGCCAGACGAGCTGGAGCGCCATGCGGATGGGCAGCCGTTCTTCGGCGAATGGCCCACCTACAAGGAATTGGTGGCGGAGTTTATGGCGTCCCTCGACGTCTGTGTTGTGCCCAACGACGTGGTTGCATCGGATCGTGAGTGGATCAAGGGCTGGGTATCGTTCCGGCTGTTCAACATCAACTACAACATCACTCTTAAGTAGTTCAACAACATCTTTAACTGGAACCACTCCCAACATGATCACCGGTGCCCAGATTCCCGCACCGACTACGACAAGATCTTCGCCGAGCTAGTCACAGTGCCGGCGGGAAAGACAGTGAGCTACCACAATGCTGTGGTAGCGGACTTCGAGCATCCCTTCGTCCGGGTCTTACACCGGATGTTGAGCCTTACGTTCTTTGCTCGGAGCGATTTAGCATTGAGCAAGTTTCAGGAGAGCGATCTTTTCTTCCTCTACATGCTCCTGAAGCGACAAGAATGCAACTGGGGTGCGTTCTTTCTGCAGCGCGTCCTGGCGGTGAAGAGGAGTACAAGGAAGGCTCCGATCCATTTTGGTGGGCTCATCACCAAATTGGCGTTGTACTTGGGGCTGAATTTCCAGTCTATGACTCCGATTTCCACGAGGAGTAAGGTGAACGTGCAACATCTGCACCGTTCAAACCTTATCCTTCTCCGGGATAGGTTGGCGTACGCACACTGCCACGTCAACCACGTTTACCAGGAATGTGCACTGCCGGACGCCGTCTTCAACATCGAGGGCGCACAGCACTTTCGGTGGCCGATCATAGCCGTCGAGTCCGATGAAGAAGAAGGCGGCAACGATGGACAAGAAGGCGGGGATGAGGAGGAAGAGGAGGCTTTCACACCTCTTCGGGCACGGGTAGCACCCCGGAAGCATCCTCGGATGCATCCGGGTGCGTCTTCATCATCACAGCCCCCACCGCCATCACCACAGCCCTCGCAGCCAGCCGAGGATGTCTACTCAATGCAAGGCATGTATACGATGCTGCAGGACATACATCAGACACAGCAACAGCATCTAGAGATATATACCGGTATTTAGGATACTACAAACCGGTTACTTGACAACCAAAGGGCGATGTTCGAGAATGAACGTCTCCTCCTCGACAACCAACGGCAGATACACAACCGGTTGCAAAGGATGGAGACGCAACAGGAGCCCTTTTATGACCACTACTGGAGTCAGAGCTACTTTGGAGGCTATCCACAGCCTCCGCCGAGGACCCATTATGATCCGAGCTTCCAGGGGGAGTATCCTTCTTGGGATCCTACGGTCCCACAGTACCCACCTCCCCCTCCACAAGAATGATCAGGGTATCTCTGTTCCACTCTTAAGTTTGTTTTTGACTATGAGGCCATAGTCAAATTCAATCTTAGGGGGGATAGTTGGAACAAATCTATCTTTTCTTTTATTGTTTTTAGTTTTTAGCAGTGTTATTTATTTCTTGCAATTTTAGTTTTGGTATGATCCACGTGCTATCTAGTGTAACTGTGGATGTCGTAAAAGTTTGTCATCTTGCTGTTAATTCATGGTAAATTTAAGGGAACTTTAATTTTTTTTTTTGTGTGTTTAGAGAGCTTGACTTGGTTGTCCTTGGGGAACTTATCCTATGAAAATGATTGATTATGTCAACTTTAAAACAACATTTCACACCTATACTCCTTTTGACTCATGAAAAGTGGATAGTAACGATTGTTTGAGCCTAACCTAACCAAATGGTAATGAGACCTTAATTGGATGTAAGAGAGAGAACCCTCCAAACCACTACACAGGTCAGTAAGGAGGGACACATAATATCTTTCTAAGGTTCAGTCATTTAATCTTGTGATCATTCCACGTCATTTTTCCATAATTCACCTAAGAATTGGAAGTAAAGTGCAGTTTTAATTCCTTCTTGTGTGCATAGCATTTAGATAGGACTTGCATTGATATTTTCCATACGTTTGCATAAAAAGAAAAATATAGGGGTTCATGCACATTACCTTTAGGTGCATGCCATGTAGTTGCACTCATGACTTTCATGCATAAAGTACACCATGTATCTCAATTTTTCCTCAAAAGTGATCTAAACTGTTCCATACCTTCGAAATATTGCAAAGATTTCCAAGCATGAAGTAAATAGCCCAATACACTTATTTCTAAGCAATTATGGATACGTGGGCTAAAGTGAAGAAAAAAAATTCTAAAAATCTGAAATAAAGAAAAAAAAATTAATTAGAAAAGAAAGCAAAAAAAAGAGAATTTAGAAGAAAGTGGAATAAGAGGGAGAAAGGAACATGATATCACTCGCATTACAGGAAAATTGAGTACATGATGTGGCTTAATTAGATTTCCATCTCATTTTGGGGTGGAAGGTTAGTGCACGCATCATTTCACCCAAATTTAGGCATTAGGGAATTTCTAATGTGCATTTGCATCATTTAGGACATTTTTGTTTTATGCATGTTGAATTTGTACAATACTTCCAAGTTCTTCCATGAAACACCCATTTCCATCCACCCGTTGCTCGGATTGGTAGGCCACCATGAATTTCTCCTCACTAATGATTATCAGGAGAACTGCTTCCATGTAGATGGTAGTTAGGGCGAGCAACGTAGTGTAGGCGATCACAAGATGCACCAATGCTGAATCGACGAGTTTTATTATGTTAACTGCCTTATGTGATAGTGTTCATCGGTTTTAAGGATAATTTCTCTTATGGATGATTATTGTCGCCTTTAGGGTAATTACTGTTCAGTGGTTAGAGAAGGCCGGTTTGAGAACGTTCAGTGGGAGTCTCATGGGATGTTGGGTTGGTGTGTTGATTTTTAGTTGACATCTGCAATTCTATTCTAAGGATTAGTTGCTCGAGGGCGAGCAATGTTTAAGCTTAGGGGAGTTTGATGCGATGATTTTGAGTCGCAGTTATAGACCTTTTTCATATGTGTTTTATGCTCTAATTAGTCATTTTTTATGGATAATATTGCATAATTCACTCATTTCGGTCTTTGCCATCATTTTATGTCAAATCCCCTTAGTTTTATCATTTTGAGCATTATTTATCATATTATCATAATTTGTGTGGATTTATTTGGTCTTGTCTTGGAATTTCAGGAAAAACAAGTATCTGCTTCCGTCGATACCATCGACGGAAGTCGATACCATCGACCAAGCCACAGGTTGCCAGCCGAGAGAAGCAGCACAGAGTCGATACCATCGACACACAAGTCGATGGCATCGAGATACCGTCAGGTTGATGGCGAGGAAGCTGTCAATACCATCGACTCGAGTCGATGCCATCGACACATTGAGGCTACAGTGTCGCTAAACGACAACAACCGATGCTAAAGAGAGTCGATACCATCGACCCTAGTCGATGGTATCGAGATGGACACAGGCACTCAGACGAAAAGAAAAGAAGGCTGCCGCTAATACGCTGGGTCGATACCATCGACCCGCGTCGATGGTATCGACGCCGGCAGATATGCGTTGGATTCGTTTTGATCTCAATCGGACGGCTGGAGTTATTTGACGACCTAATTAGGGTCTTATACCTAATGACGGCCGCCGACACGCCAGGGATCATCTAATTTTTTGGTCATTGCACAAGTGCCGAGGAGCGGGAGAAAAAGAGAACGGAGGCCAGAAGCTCATCCCTGTCGATCTGGACGCTGCCGAAGACGAATTTCACAACCGAGAGGCGGGAAAGCTCGTGTTCTACGTAAAGGATCCACCGGTTCTTCGCCGTTCAGGGGTTTTCCCATTCAATTCACGTTTTTCATATGATTTCCCCTATTTCTATCATGTATTTGTGCAAGATGACCATGCGGGGCTAATCCCCTCCATCTTTAGGACTGGGAGTAGCCCGGGAATGCATTGTATGACAATTTTATATTAATAATTCATATTTTCTCTCTTAAATCCGTGGTATAGTTTCATTTTCTCCATATATTGTTATGCTTGATCACCATAATAATAACTTAATGCCCTTAATCACTTCGATAGAAGGATTAACGGTTGAAAAGAGACGAAACTTACATTAATCGATAAATCCCTTGACAAAGGAGGTGTAAAATTAATGGTGGAAACTGAGAGATCGTTCGTAATGCGCTTAGTTTAGGGGAATGATTACTACGATGGTGGAATCAACCTAAACCTAAGTAGTGGATTACACCACGACAGTAGGTAATTATGTTTTCAGGCCACTACCCAGAAAGAGAGAGAAGATTGAGGAGTTATATGAAACCTAATGCAATGTTGACCCGCGGTGAAACCGAAATCCTGAAGATATCCTTTTGAATTGATTAAATTAACCTTTAATCGATTGTTTTTGTTGTTTCATTTTATTTTATTTTAATTTCGACAACAAACCCTACTTTGTCATCCGGCCTAGCTGATTGCAATTAGTTAGTAGGAGTCTCCAATAATTCACGTATCCCTGTGTTCGACTCGGGCCTCACAAAGGCCTGTACTACTCGACGCGTACACTTGTGTTTTTAGCGCGTAGTAAAATACACGTCAGAGCACGTTCTTCTAGAACCATGACCTGTACCAAGGCGGGATAGGTGTTTTATAAGGACGGCTGTGTGTGAGTCGATCCTTCATCTTGACTATATATTGATGTTTGCAACTGACTGATATGTCTATGCGGTGTTTCTCTTGTACTGACCAAGAGGTGTTGGAGAGGTCGTGGATTCTGGCTCTTCCATAGACCTTGTTCGACACCAATTTTGACTTCCCAGTGGTCGGTTAGATTTGAGTGGTACGACTCAAATCCTCAGGTAAAATAAAAGACGTAACATAGCCATATAGTATATATTGCTTAGGGTCAAAATACACTTCACATTGGATGACCCCTTTGCCTTATCTTGTACTAATTTCATGAATTATAACACTGTAAGAGAAATCAACAATTATAGATGTTCTTCATATCCCTTCTTATAGTTTTAATTATTCTACTACTCAGTGATAATTTCCTTATTTGTTTAATCTATATTATCAATTTAATACATATCATTTAGCTAAATCTGCTCAACCTGATAAGTATGTTACCTATCTACTTTAATCGACATGTGCTTTTAATAGACGTTGGTAGAGAGTTATATCTCTCGCTGGGATGTTTGGTCTCACCCCATGTGTTTCCACATATTTTAGGTGGTCGCACACGACGAGGTAGAGATCATGTTGTTGAGGCTAAGCAACAATAGGAGTAGTAGTTGAGTAAAGGTTGGATATGATGCTAGTGTTTTGTAGTAGAGTCCTATGTGTCGTCCTTGTACTCTCAGGTCTTTGGGGGTGTTTTGTAGATGTTGTATATCGAGGAAATTTTTTATCTATATGCCTTTGTTGTACATATATGGCATGTATGTATGTGAATCAATTATCATATGTACTGATTGTGGCCAGTGGGCGAGTGAATAGTGCTATGTAATAATCTTTTCACAGGTGTTATATATATAAGTGGTTTTTGTGGACTCCAATGTGACATCCTTCAAGTTGAGGTGGATATGTGATAATAGTTTTAAGTTCCTATGTTTTATGGTAGACCATATAATTAATATTAGTTTCATGCTTTGCTTTGAGTAATCTCCCTTTCGTGTGATAAGTGTGTCACAAAAATGATATATAATATTGATATTTTTGAGCTACCAATAATTTGTTAAGATTTATATAAGATAATCAAATCTGGGCCAATCAAGTGATGAAACATCAACAAAAAACTTACTTTAATTGAGGTAAGAGCCATGACTAGGATTTAAGGTGAATTACCCCGTGCCCTTGCCCTCTATACATGCACCTAGGTGTCTTAGTGTCATTTGACCCTGATTCTTCTCCTACCTTGCGAAAAGACACAAACTGTACCCTGTGAGGGAGTAATGTGGTCCTTTCCCCCACTCTTAGATTCCAAAGACCAGACTGGGCCCTCCTCTGCACCCTTGGCAACCCTACCCAGACTGGCCAGACACTGAATTTCGGTGATGGTGAAGGGATTCTCATCTTTTTGCTTGTAGTTGAATGCAGCAAAGACTGCATGGCCAGAATACAAACCTATAGGTATTTTCAAAGGTGGAGGATCATACATGACTCTTGCTATCCATTAAGGGAGTCTTCCATGTCATGCCTCTATTGGTGCTTCATCTAGACGATCATAATCACTAGTTGTCATGAGTTAGAGACAAAAGAGGAACTTAGTGGTGATGCTACTTGGTAACTTCAAGGTAAATGACCTTATAGGGGAGACACAAGTATCAACGAAAAAGGCAACCATGGATGATGGTAGGTGCCGGGGAAGATATTTCATGATGGTGTTTCTCCAGGGGCTAGCAAATCCCCTACGGTCCTTTAGCCTATGGGTCTATAGGTGCATGATGGATTTTCGAGTTTTCAAGAACATAATCATGGCTTTCCATGGACAACCAGGACTGGGTGATATGCACTAGAATAGTTGTGATCATCTTGAGTCATTATATAGATCCTAGAAGAAACCCTAGGACATAGGGATGGAAAAGGAAACCATCAATGGGGGACAGTGAGGAGTGGGAAACCATTCTTTTAAAGAAATATGACTTCCCTCTGTGACACATATGCATGATGAGAGACTTTCTCATATACCATGATCTACTAGAAAAGAAAGTGAATTAACTCATTGACCAACATGCCTTAGTCTCACAAAGCACGACCATATGTATATATTTTTAAAATAAAACCCATTAAATATTACTTACTCCTTTCTATTCTAGAATTGGCAACGAAAAGTATAAAGGGAAGCACATCTCTATATGGTACCCATTAGATAATTGGTCCTATTTAGGAACCATTTTATCATTGAATTCTAGATCACACTTTTCTCTCTCTTTCTTTGATATATTCTTTCAATCATTTATAGGAAATCATTAATATATACTCTCAATTCATATCTAGTGTGTGTGATCTAATGGGACATGTTTCCCATATAAAACTTGCTCCTTTTAATCAATATCATTATCTCATGAAATATCCTTTTTCTCCAAGTTTCTAGAATTATTTATTTATTCATGTATGAATTCCTTCTATATACTTATCTTTTTCCACAAGCACCCATGCCATATATGCAATAACATTATAATTCCACAAATAATACCATTGAGGAATTTACAAATCAATTCATTTACATAATTTAATTTTACCAAAATTGAGGATATCACATTCCCTTTCCTCGAGTACTTTGTCAAATGTCGAGTTGTCGGGATAATGTTTCTCTTTCCATATCCCATCTATCTCAACACCTTTGTCTAGGGTTGGAATGTTTGACACCTCATCGGTAAACTAGCCAAAGTATAACATGCATTGTCCTCTCACTAGAGTTGCTTGTTACTCTGGCCTAAGCAATCTCCTTTCTTAGGTTCAATTGGCTGCCACCTCTTTTCTTGTTCCTTCTCTTAGGCTTCCAACTCTTGGATCTATCCCTAACAATGGGAGGCTCCAAGTGTGTCTCCCTATTGGCAAGGCACTTTCCTACAGACATGAAAATGTTTGGGTAACACATCATACAAAACTTATATCTCCAGATCGTTTCTGTCCATCATCTCAATCATGACCACAATGGATGGCTTCATGTCTGGTTTGACCTCAATGCACAAGTGAGGGGATCTTGAATACTTCCCCTCCATCTAGAAGTATACCACATTGGGAGTCCCTAGGGCATATCTAATGATGGTGAGTGCCATTCTGGTCCAATGCCCACTAAGCTCAGGAAGAGTGACTCATATTGGTGCTAATGTAAGAGAGGCCCTACGCACATTGGCTTCAAGGACCCACTTCCTCATCAACACCAATTGAATGTTGAAAAACCATGGGCCTTGCTCTAGTGAGATCCTCATATCCTTTTCAAAGGTAAACCTCGCTAGAAGGATTCCATCCTTGACAGGGGATACTTGTATCTCCCCTCTTGGATTCTAGATCCTTAACATCCATCCATAGACCTACTGGATGTAGAACTTCTTCCCCATAATATGCATAATGACTAAATGTTTGTGGAACTCATCCATATCATTGACAATAGGTCTAGCAAACTTCATCCAGGGGCACCCATCTTCCGACTGGAATAACAACGCTTTGGGTCTTTCAGTACCACAACACACCTATAGTTGCACTCGACCTCTAAGGCTTTAGTCAATACGTCTTCTCAAGCCCGTCATGTGGTGACATCCATACGGGGGTCCATCTAGGCCAGTCTACAAGAAACTATTGAATCGAGGGGAACACACAGGGTTGGTGAGAAGAGGAATAGGGTTGAGGTTGGTAAGTGGAGATGAAGAAGAGGAGGGGAGGGTGGTGGAGGGGTTGCCGACACCTAGAGAGGGCATTCCGGTAGGGTCGGTGCCCACCATAGCCTACCCTAGTTCCCCATTCTATAGATGGAATGGATCTAAGCATGCAAAAGAGAGAGATATTTCCTTTGGTTTTCAATAAAATGATTCCTTCATTTCATTTAGGAATGGAAGAATAAGTTAAACTCTAAGATAATAAATAATTTAATGAATAACCCCAAAAGAGGTAAGTAATCTAAAATCCAATTTCTACATAACCAAATTGACGTAGGTCATAATTTTCATTATAATTGGAAGCTTCTAGATATCTAAGTTAAATTAGGAAGGAAAAGGAGTTAAAGATACATTAATATGATTGGCATTAATTTGATTAAATGAATTCAATTTTCCAAAGTTTTCTTTCTCACATTACATTTCTGGTGACTTTTAGATCATTAATTCATGGTCTTGTTTGCCAACCATTTGATGTTGATCTAACTACTATGAAGTTATCTTCCGCCATGAGCAGAAAAGAAAACCTATAAAAATAATAATTGTGAATATCGATCCACTTCTTCTCCCTCAATATTCAACCATTTTCAATGTTATGTTCACCAATATTTTCGTTAGGATATTTCACATCTACTGATCCTCAAAATAACTCTTATATCTCATAAATAAGGAAACAACCAATCCCATAGATCTAATTTTCTCTACGGCTCCTCATGAGGATTTTGGTAAACCCCAAGACGTAATCCTTACCTACATATATTCCACTAGGATGAAAGGGCAACATCTTTGCCACCACTCCCTTTGCTTAATTTCCCCCAAAGATTCTTTCGTATTATTCTAGATTCCACCTAAATCTTCAAATATTAGGAATCCATGCCGACTACTCACACCCCCTATGATAAATTAACTAGACTATAAGAAACGCTGACTTCCCCTCTCTTTTCACTATATTTTATTTCATGAGCTTTCTCCCATTTGATTCTTGGAACTCCAACTCTCTTGACTTATGATTGGGTTCTGGCAAAGGAATTCAATTGGCCCCAAAGCCTGAACTAATGCAAAATAGTTCATGGAATCAAGGAGGATCTTTGTAGGTCATTGCTCAGCTGATAACAAGAATGCTTCAATGTTTCTAATTTTCTATTCTTTCATTCTTGTGAATTCTAGTCTCCAAGGACTTGGTCTCTCTAATCCTCATTGAGACACAGTTTCATTGAGAGTGACTTTGTAGTTATATACTGAGTTTGTTTGTGTTCACTGGATATCATGGGTCTGCCGCTTCTCACCCCCTAGTCTTCTTCTTCTTCCTATGTTTATGGTGAAAACATGCCACTCTTTATCTGTGGATTGAAGCCGTCAAGTGATGGTTCATTAGTCTACCTCTGGCCCAAGAACAAGTCAAGATCGATTGCTAGGTGAGAAGTCATGAGTAAGGTAGGATGAACCCAGGGTTGTAGCTCTAGTGGTAAGCCATAGCAGGAGAAAGGGGGAGATCAATATCCCAGATGATTTTTTAGTTTTCCCCCCTCAAGGTCCTTTACCCTTGTTTCCAGTTGGGGTAGTTTTGAGAATTGAATTTCATCTTTGACTTGAGTCACAAGTTCTCTTTAAGTCTTAAAATGATGGATATACCTATCACTTTTGGTTAGTTAATAATCAGACCCAAGGGTACATCCGTAATGCTTGATGTGATTTTGTATAATAATTAGTAGATTTTTTATATTGTAGGATTCATAATAAATTATATACAGCTCAGACGAATAAAAGAAAATATGTTTTGAAATTAGTAAGTTATTCTCCAATAGATGGAATACTTTTCACAAATGGTTTTAATATAATAAATATGTGATTTCTAAGGGTTTTTCTAATTGGACAAAATTCTTAAAATTCATATCTAATAATCTATAAGTCTTAAAAGTATGATAAGATATGCTTGGGACTCAAAATTATATAATTTACAAGATAGTGTTATTTTGACAACCTAATTCATTAATGATGAAAAGACAATTTTTAGGGTTTATGAATTTAATAATAATTTAAATTTAATTTTATATATGACTTTAATAGGTGGCTTGAAATTGGGAAGTGGAACTAGGATTGATCTAGCATATATTTTGACTCGAACTAAGGTATGTTGGATCCATTATTCATTCTATTGAGAAATCACCTATGTTTTCTCTCTATCCTTAGAGACATATTATCATATATACTTTCCCTCTCTTCTAAGATTTTGACCCATGTTTATGCTAACATTGATCTTCTTATCTTCTTAAGTGGTTGAATATGAATGTTGGACTCTACAGATGTATGTTGTTCATCCTATTTGATGTTGTCATACTAATTTGTGGTTTTGATCTAGATTTTTCCTTTTTGTGTGATGGAATCCTATTTTGCCCACTTTTGTGGTGGATATCTCATATGTTCCAATTTGGTAATGGGAGCTCCTTTTATGGCTAAAATTTCAGTTACATGTACATTATTACATGGTTGTTGACTAGTAATACTAGAGTTATTAATTATTTGGTTTTTGAGTTTTATTCCCTATGAATGATTGGTCATTGAGTTTTATTCCCCTACCAGAGTTCTCCTATCCACTAGTTTACATATGTGGGCGTGCCTTTCCACCTAGGGTGTCCCTTTCCACTCGATATTATATTTTTGTTAGTTTGGTAGTATGTCACTCTCTATCAGGATTTGGATCTTAGCCCTAACTTCCACTCACTTTATATTAACAATATTTTTGTGTCTATATCTTGCATGCTATTTTTTTATTAATTGGATGGGTTGTATACTCTAATTTGTTTGCCTGAATTATTGTGAAACCATTGATATTTTATTATATGGAAAGTGTATCTTTTGATCATCTTAAACTTTTCTCTTTGATCCACTTGGATGTTCTATTTCCCTCTTTGATGGAAGCCTTGATAAAGTTTATTTTTTCCGTTTTCTCCTAATATTGATAAATCTCTATTTATTTGCATACACTGAGATTTTTATGCTGACAACTTCCACCCTTCTTATTTATTGAGGTTTTCTTCCAAACCCTTGGGTGAAGGGCATGAATTTGGCTTGGTGACCAGTACTTTGCATAGTAGAGCTGCATTTTGGGAGATAGACTTGAAGTATCTGTGGCTTCACTCTCTTAGATGTTAAAGTTTTTGCCTTCACGTAAGCCTCAAGAGGGTGATATCATGTATCTTATAAAAATATAAGAGTAATTATCTTTTATTAGGATGATATAATTTGGTCTTTATGATATTTAATTATGAAATATTAACTAATAGTTATCCATCCATTTTGAATAAATATGGTGTGTGTGGGTATATGTATGATGAGTCTTATTTAATGTAGTGAGGAGTAGATATTCTCTCCAGTCCCACTCCTTATAAGGTGCTATTAGAGCCAAGTGGTCAGATTTTGACTATTTAAATTTATCTTCTCTAAGTTTGATTTAAGACCCTTACCTAGGTAGATGCTCCCTAGATGAAATGTTTATCCTAGTATTTATCTGAGTTGTTCATGTTATTATGGAAAGAAAATGTAGTGTCATACAAAATTACACATAACTATCTTGAAGAGTAAACCCTAATGTGATGTGACCCATAAGTTCATACCCTCTAATGTTGATTAGTTGTCATATATATCTTTGGATGAAGAGATTTAACTCCACGGTGAAACTAAGTAATGATGATTTTAAAGTAATGGGGTTCATGGGATGATAATATGGAAACTTGTGACTTGTTTCTCAAAATTTATTTTAGATCAATATTTGTTTATATCACATGGTTATCATCACCAAAAATTATTGTCCATTATACTATGATATGTACAAAGACAACTTTATTGATTTCACCAGTGTTTTATTGAACTAATTCACTATGAAGAATCTTATGAAGTTTGGAACAAAAATCCACAGACTAGTTATAAGAGAAATCTCAAACCCTAATTTTGACTATGGAGTGATCACTAGGAATATGTGGTTTGTAGTAAAGGTTTAGTGGACCTAACATATTTTACTCCACCAAGTTGTGAAGTTTGTTCCCAGTGACTTACTGGATGCTCATATAAATCTTAGGGTTTTTAGGTGTTAGTCACCTTCTTCCCAAATAGGATAATGCTAAGATGATCAATATCGATGAAAAAAATAAATCGTTGGGAATTTTCATAATAAAATCCAGATCTTATTTAGAAAATAATGAATATACATAAGATTATAATTGAAATAATAAAGTGTGAAACAAAATTTAGATATTCATATAATAATATAAGGCTTACACGTTTCATGCAATAAATAATACATGAATATCATAGATAATTCTACTCAATTGATTAATGAGTTTAAAGATGTATAAATTAAGATGGAAGATCTTCTACCAAATATAATGGTGGGAAACATCCTGATAGTCATTACAAGGATATATAGAATAATGGATAATTGGTTTGTTTCTATTGATAAGTAAATATCATTAAATATCTTTAAAAGGGAAACTTGAAGTAAAAAATGGAATCAGTTGCATTTAAAAGTTTAGGAGAATCAATCATGTGAAGGTAATCCTAAAAATAATATAATATCAAGATATTATTCACAATTATTTACTTGGTAAATAAATATGGAAAAGAACACCTCTTAACCCCAATCCATGGGATCACCTAATAAATGGACTAAAAAAAGAAATTGATATCAAATTTGGAATATTGATGTCTTAGTTAGTTTACATTCAAGTTTCACATTAAATGAATAACAATTGAGGCATTAATTTCATTAAGGAATGAAATAATATGCTACAATCTAAAAAAATAAGTAATACAATGGATTACCCCAAAAGTGAAAAGTAATCTAAAATTTAATTTCTGCATACCAAAATTGACCTAGGTGTTAGTTTTCATTACTATTGGAGACATACAGATACCTAATCTAAAATTAGGAAGGAAAAGGAGTTAAAGATGCATTAATAGAATTCAAATTTGATCAAATGAATTTGATTTCCTAAAGTTTCCTTTCCCATGGTTTCTTCTCCAATGTTTTCCTTAGGATATTCTACATTTGCTAATCCTCCACACAACTCCTATATCTTCTATACAAGGAAACACCTAATCCCCTAGATCTTGTTTTCTATGTGAATGCTCACAAAGATTTTGAACCCCCCTGAAAACTAGTCCTTTCCAACATATACCCCACTACAAAGCTAGGGAGACATCTTTGCCATTGCTCCCTATGCTAAGTTTCCCTTGAATGTGTCTGGCTTGTTGTGTTGGACTCCACCTATATCTCTGGTGATCAGGATCATGTATAAACTACTCACACCCCCTACACCAAAATAACTGGACTGTAATAACCCCTGAATTCCTCCTTACTTTGCTTTCTCTATCTTCAATTTCATGAGTTTTATGTTAGTTTGATCCCCTGATCTCTGACTCTCTTGATTTATGGATGGGATCTAATGAAAGGATTCAATTTCCTCAAGACCCCAATAGTAATGCAGAATAGTTTACAAGATCAATGTGGATCTTTGGAGGTCATTGCTCAGTCGATCATGAGCATGTTTCAACATTTCTAGTTTTCTATGCTTTCATTCTTGTGGATTCTAGTCATAGGATTTAGTTTCCTCAAGACCCCAGTAGTAATGCAAAATAGTTTACAAGATCAAGGTGGATCTTTTAAGGTCATTGCTCAGTTGAGCATAAGCGTGTTTCAACATTTCTAGTTTTTTGTGCTTTCATTCTTGTGGATTCTAGTCACTAGAGACTTGGTCACTCTGAACCACAATGAGATGTGGTTTCATTCCGAGTGACTTTGTAGTGATCTACCAGGTTTTTTTGTGGTTTCTAGATGTCATAGGTTTTCCATTTCTCACCCCTTAGTCTTATTATTCTTATTGTGTTCATGGAAAAAACATGCCTCTCTTCATATGTGGCCCCAAGCCCTTAAGCGATGGCTTGTTAGTTCTTCCTCTATCCAAGAATAAGTCAGGATCTACTCTAGGGTGTGAGGTTTCAAGTAAGTCAAGTTGAACACTGAGATGAGGCTTTGTGGTCAACTATTGTGGAAGGAAGGGGAAGAACAATCTCCCCAATGATCTTCTAGTTTTGCCCCCTCTCTAGTTTCCTTTACCCTTGTTTTCTATTGGGATTATTTTTGAAACTTGACTTTCAGGTTTGGTTTGAGTCGCACATTCTCTTTGTGGTTTTCAATGTTAGATACACCATGATATATCGGTTAAATAATATTCAGATGCTAGAGTTCATCGGTAATTGCTCGATGTGATTTTGTTTAAAAAAATAGTAAAATTAATTTATATTAAAAAAGCATAGTAATACACACACACATATATATATATATATTTATATATATACATATATGTATATATATATAAATATAAATATATATATACTTTCAAAAAAAAATATAAATATATATATGAGCGTTCATCCAATACCCGCATGGGTAGCCTAGATTTCGCTACCCGCTAGCCCAAAAAGTAACTATATCTATACTACTATAAAAAGAGCGAGTTTGATGCTGCGCTCTCCTTGATTCACTCTCTTCTCTCCCTTTTTCAAGAAATTTTGATCCTACAAATATTTATTCCCACACTCTCCTATTAACTTTTATTATCTTTAATTTTGTATTTCTCTCTCCATCCCACGGAAATAGTTCCTTGATTCTCTCCTTTCAAACAACCAACACAAATATCTTTTACCGTAGGGACATTTTCATGGACGAGTCATCTCACCGCATATTTCCAACAAATTTTACATATCACGTGCATGTGCATGTGTGCGTTCACTAGTGGTCAGAAAAGTAACTCGCTGGACAAAAAAACAACTATGATGATAAAAAAATAACTATACGACTAAAAAAGTAAATCTGGACAGAATACACAACAAATATATCTATAATCTATAATCTATACTACTATAAAAAGAGTGAATACTTCTAAACAATTACCATACTGCCATTTTCAAGTCCCACAAAAACCTCCAGCAAATCAAAACACAACAATTTTAAAATAATCTCTTCTCCTTGACTCTCTCTCTTCTCAGATTTTATTCAAGCTTTTTGTGAACAAAAAACCAATATATCCATTCAAGTCCTGAGTACACGTCTCCAACTTTCCTGCCCACGATTCCCGTTCAAAGACCCATAACTGCTCACGATGAAACACCGGTATCTATATCTACCAATATTCATCGTAAAAAGAAGCAACTCTCACACCCCACTCGGCCACTCCGTTAGCAACATTAGCTACTAGAGCCCCCACGTTGCCCTGTTCGTCCAAACGGGTACCACAATTTTATCATGATTATAAAAGTACTCGTGATTTTTTTGACAATTGGTTCGCACCGCCAGACCCTCCTCTTTCTCTGGTACCCATTGACCCGAACCCCCATGTCCTCCCCATCTTCGTCAGTTTTACTGTTTAAACAATATTGAACTTATCCACCTATTCGTCAACGTGGCTTGCATCAAAGTAATGCATGCCTCCAAACCGGCGATCCGTATAATACTTATCAAGACCGTCGAAAATCACTCATTTGACCCGTTTAAAAATTAATTTTCATTATGTGAAACGTCAGTCCCTTGTTTTGTGGTAACCAACCCATACCTCAGAGTGGAAACTTTCTCCGCAACAAGCGGCATGGCTCATCCATGCTCAGAGTGGAAACTTTCAATATCGTTTTTTTTCATTTTTCTCCTCAATCGCTCAAAAACTCCTTATTACTTTCCACACGTATTTTGTTAGTCATTTTCAACAACTTCAAAAAGAGTTTGACAAGTAAGTTGCAAGTTAACTTTTTTTATTTTGATTAGATTATATTTTCTCTTTCATGGTTTTTAGTTATTATGCACACCCAACTCCCCTACTTCCGCTAAAAAAAAACTGCATTTGCAAATCACGATTGAGCACCTTTTCTTACGACCTCTCATCTATCCTAATAACGGCCCTCCATATCCACGATCCCCATCCCCTTCGCTTTTTCTCGCAACAGACTCCTATCGTGCATTAGGCATTAACCGCTTGCAACAAGGAACCATCGCACAAATTGCCATCTGCTGTTTGCACTTTTCCTGGGACGTAGCTCAGATGCCACCTTCCAAGTCATCATCTTCCCTTTGTGAGGCATCAACTAATCAGATCAACAAGGAACCATCGCACAAATTGCTTCATTTCGGGCCAAGACTTCATCTTTGCAGTCCCTCGGTGTCCTAGCTTCCTCTTCTTTCTTAGAGCCAAGCAATAGCAACAACAGAAACAAAGTCGTCGACCGATGCCACCTTCCGTGTCTGTCACCTCTCTGTGAGGACAACATTCGTGTTATCAAGCACAAATCCAGCATCTGCATTCACAGCCCGTCATCCGAGACAAAGCCACCTCCAGAGCCCTACTGGTATCCAGCTACAACAGGAGAGGAGTGTGGAAGGGCACTTCAATTTTTCCTTGCACCGTGTCTGCATGCAAAGGTGTCGACAAAAGCAGCAACAAGATGCTAGAACAACGACGTCTAGACGCATGGGAGGCGAGGCGACGGGCCTTAAGGGACTCGACGTGGCCGTGAATAACTCGACATGCATCATCAACACACTATTCCGGTAATGGAACTTTAAAGAGGTTAGGATTTTTTTCACCGACTTCAGAATTTTGAAAGAGAAACCAAATATTAGGTATGCAAAATGTTTTTTCCTTCATAAGATAATGTAAGCCTTAAACCATAATCTGTAAATCTTGTTTACAAATAATCATTGTACCATGTTGAACCAATGGTCGGACAGGTAGCAACAAGATACCTAATGGTAAATTTTTGAATATCATTCGGAGCGTAGTGTGTCGAATGCACTAAGTCTCTAAACGGGAAGGTCAGTTATTCTGTCAACATTTACATATCTACTTCTTGTAAACCACATGCTTCAGTGTACTGATTTTTTTCTTCAATGTTTTCGTGTTGTTGCGTTTTCTCGCACGAGGAGGTACGGCCTGATATATAATACACTGGGAGGCAGTCGTATCATTAGATAAACAACTTGCACAAGATTATACTGCACTGAAGAACACCGAGAAAGACTGCATCCTATTCGTGGACTGGGACTTGGGTGATAGTCAAGAGTATGGCAGAAGATCGAATGGAAGGATAAACAAGGGTGAACGGTGGAGCAAGGGATCCAGAATATTGTTTTAAAGTGGTTGTGGCATTCTAAACTTAGGTTCATCTCTACGATGTCATCCATCTTCAATTTAGAATGTTATATTAGTTTTTGCATTTTATCCATGGTGAATGTGAACTACCTAATCATTCTTACATTTCTGCTCCGGCCAATTAAAGATATCTAAAAGTTAATGAACGACATTAATGTCAACAATGGAAAAATAGTGGATGACAACAACGGCTAGATTAACAAGTATTAAAAGATTGCATTTCCGTCTTGGGAAAGGTAACATGACTTTCTTGATTTCTACCATTTATTTTAGCTACTCATGCAAGTAATAATATGGTTGGTTGTAGTTCTTCGTTTCTATATGAGATGGTTTCTTCCATTTTTTTTGTGGTTGTATGTTTAATATTGTGGTCATGCATAAGCTACACGATTTCAAATCATTTGTTTCAATTATGATTTATATATAAAACATCATTCAAGGTACCTTACTGTTTGCCAATACGTACGTATTGAATTTAGATAACATCATTTGTCATAATTTCTTGCTAATATTACACAATATGGAAGTTGCTCTTTTCTTGATATTTCAATTTTCATTATTAGATTAGCTCCAAAAAAATGACTCACGTATTCTTCTTATGATTTTAGCACTTGCTAACTATGTTACATCAAATTATCATTTTACCTCTCAAAAATAATAAGTTGAACTAGGCCTAGAATTTATAAAATGCGTAGATTCAATGGGAGCATGATGTAGGATCTCTTTTAATTAGACTTTTTATTGAAAATTTGTATGCCATACATCCATATAAAAAGTTTAACTTATAATTTGCTTATTTCAAATCTGTGAATTACATAATCATCTTATTTGATTTCTAACAATGAAATTAATTATAGAGAGTTTTAACAAATTTGTGCATTTTAATATTTGTTATTGCAATCACATTCTATGTTTATATAAATCAATAAAACTATTATTTGAGTAACAAAATTATTAGTATCCTTATGAAAGTGATAACAAAAGAATTTTATCGGTGAAATTAAAACGTATCTTCTTAATCTAAGTCATTACATTTTCAATTTACAAATATGGTGTTAATTATTTTTTATATTGGTACATATATATATAATTATACTATTATTTATGCCAAAAAATAAAATTTCATCCATACAATTTGTCATGTCAGTTCTTAACCAATTATATAAATGATAATAAAATTTAAATAAAATATAACCATAATTAATTAAATTGCAATTTTTAAATAGTGATTGAATATATTTGTACTATAAAATCTCACAGATATTAGATAAAAGTGATGTCTAACCTTTATTTTCTGAAATCATCTAATAAAAATTAAATCGATATAATATGACACGTGCATGTGCACGTATGTATTCACTAGTACTTTAAAAAGAGGGAGTTTTTTTTTCTAATTACAAAACGATGCCATTAGCCAATCAGCTTGTCCCGTTTTAGAATACTCTATTCTCCTTAACTCTTCCTCTTTTCTCCTTTTTTTTGGAGATTTTTATTTTCTTGAATTTTATTCTTCTTACTTTTTCGTAGGCCACGTACCCCCTCATTCTCCTTTTTGTTCCAGTCTCTTCCTATTGCTCCGATAATATCTCCTACTTGTACACAACTAACAACACGTTCCCCTTGTTTTCTTCTCAGATTTTTTGAAATATCTAACTACATTCCACGTCTTTAGCTGCACGAGAAACCAAGTCACCTGTAACTGCAGAAAATAACAAGAGCCATATATGTCTTTCTGCTTCACAGCCATGGAGAAAGAGAGAGGAGAGACCGGCGGTTTTAGGCCAAGATGGGAGAGGGAAAGAACCTCAAACCCCGACCCCAATCTATTCGCTATATCTTCGCACTCATACGTTACTGTTTTCAATTTCTATCAGCACGAGAAACCAAATCCATCACCACCCCCGTAATTGCAGAATAACAAATCAAGAGCCATATACCCATCTTTCTCCTTCTCAGTCGTCTAGTGATAGAGAGACAAGGAGAGCAGGAACCTCCTTTACTTTGAAGGTGTAGTTGCTCCGACGACAAGAAGGTGGTGCTTATGTGCAGGCTGGATGAGCCAGGTTGATGTTGGTGCTGGGTGGGGGGACGGTCTACGACCTCCTCTTCTAGGTTTGTCGTCTGGTATCCTCAGCAATTCCCGTTTTCATTTTGCATGTAATCATCACTTTTGACCTTTTCAACAATGCTGGTTCCAAATACGAGATTGGCGTGTGAGCAAGCACATTGTTCTTTCTTATGGTTATGTCTTTCATCCACCCTGGCAATAATACTTGCACTTAGAACTCCAGCCGCCTTCTCTCTTATACATGTTGACCTATTTATCTATCCCCACCTAACACTTGTTTCTATATGCAATCTCGTGACAGTCTCAGGCCAACGTGTCGTAGAGACAAAGTGTCGATTGTTTCCCTTGGTGTAGCAGATATCACCGACCACACGATGATGCTTGTCTGCAGAAACGGCCGGGGAAACTGCTGTCGGTGGAGTTTTTCGACTTCTAAATTTGGTAATTCTTGCTTCCAATCAGCATGTATTCAACCACTTCCGAGCTTTTGGTTAATGATGCTCTCATATACCAGATTGGGGGATACAAACGTATTTGTAATTTAATCAGATCTTGTCTTTGATGGAATCTGTAAATAATACTTGTACGTAGAACTTCAATTGCCTTCTTTCCTCCTACATGTTGATCTTTTCATCTACCCGAGCATGACGATTATCTCTATATGCATCGTCTTGGAGGTCTTAGGTCAACATGGAGGAAAGATGAAGCCTCAATTAGGAATAGACACTCGAGCAACAGTCCTCTGTATACTTTTAAAGATCTATTAAGTGAAGAAATATTGCTAAGTTGGTTGGTTGTTGTGCGTCGCGGAAATTAATGATCTGTCCAAGTCATTTTCCAATGATAAATTAAAGTACAAGTGAAATGCGCTTTTAGTTGAAGGATATGCAAGCAGCTCGGTTATGATGACGAAAAGCTGCTCCTGTGCATCCCATGTTTGCATAGATATAAGGTAGCAAAGTCACTTTTCTTCTTTTCAGGTTGTAACTAATTTCTTTTTATTGTTAGTCCATCTTCGAAACACATTAAGCAATTAAACTTTAACAGAGGTACTTGCATTATACAATAAAGGATGGTATTTGTTTCTTGGTTTTGATACTTTGTGTTGTCAAGGATATATCATAAGAACCCTATATCTCTTGATGATTATTCTACTTAGATCATACTCCATATCCTTTTATGTTGCTAATGAATCAAAATGATGTTTATTTATACTTGTAATTGGCTCCCAACTTTCTTGTCATTTTACCACTGAGGGAAGGGCACCCTTTTGTTGTTATATGCCATTGAACCAGTGGATTTGGATCTCTTTTGGACTTTCATCGTGATAAATTTCGTTGATGATTTTATTGTATTCATGTTTTTTTTGGTGTGTTAAGTATATAACCTTCTAGGAGTTGTTCTAAAGTGCCGCTCTTTTACATACTCAAGACCCATATGTCAATTGGGAAAACCAATATAGCGATTTTCTAAAAAATACTACCATAAAAGTACTGCTTTGAAAATTTTTAAGCAAGTACACTTTGGCCTAAATTGTAATTGTTGTATGGTGTAGTATGCATAGTGGTTAGAAAATCCATAAATATTCATGTTTTTCAAATATAATTAAATAGTTCAAAAAACAAAAAAATGTATTGAGTGACGAGTTGAATTTTAGTGAAAGACCCACTCAATGTGGCATTTTTACTTTTCAGTATTTTTATTCAAAAGTATGAACACCAATCTTTAAGGCAATTTTTTATTGTTGACATATAAAATAACCTTTTAAGTGATATGTTTCGCAAGAAAATATGATATTTCGGGAAATATTTTCAAGAGATAATAATGGTAACTTTTATTGACAAAATGTGCTATATTAATTACCTCCCTTTGCCACTAGACTATAGTCAAGTGTTTCTTCCTTATGTACATCTTTAATACTAAAATCAATTATCACGTTTATAGATTTTTTTGACTCAAATGGATCGCAACATTGAAATGTTACACCATATTAATTGGTTTCAGCCAACACCTGGTTAGACGTAGAACTACTCTGGTCTGAAGACCTTCGGGGCTAGAAAACCTTTACCACAAGTGCCATAGAGTCCCGGGTTGTCCCGAAAGTCACTGGGATTCTTCCTAGTAGGTAGGGCGAGGAAAGAAAGGTTCCACTTGATTTAAAACTAATATTATAATAATTTAAATTTGTTCATTTATAAGTAATAAACACAATTTGTCTATTGGAAAGCTCTTCTTACAAGACCTATTAGTAAATGCATTAAGATTTCTTTCAAATCAGTTATATGGCAGAAATGTCAAACTAATACATACAATTTGATAAGATTTCTATTATTAATTTACCAAAAAAATTTATTTATTCATTGTTAAATTATATATTTACTCAATTTTAAAAAAACGTTAATAGGTTAGATGCGAAACTTTTTCCTTCATAAAAATCTGCATTTCTTTGTAGTTTTTATTATTACTATTATGGATATCATTTTCATTAAAAAGAATAATACTTAATACATGTAAATCTATTAACATTTAAAAAAATTGAACAACATATGGTATTAGAAAATAATTTGAATTTACCTAAATGTGTCCAAAAAAATGTATTATTTTGAGGTTATTCTTCAAGATATGAAATAATGGTACGATTATTATTATTAATTTGTTGAATCAATCTATCAACACATTGTAAAATTATTATTATATATATGTTCAATTGTCATAATATAATTCATAAATATGTTTCATGTGAAACTTTTTCTTTCATGAAAATTTACATTTCTCAAAGTTGCCCAACTTGTAGTTTGTTATTATTATCGTGGGATATCATTTTCATTAAAAAATACAAAATATGTAAAGAATATTAATAATAAAAAATATGGAACGACATATATGGTACTCAAAGCTAATTTGAATTTACTTAAAATATGTACACAAAAAAATTAACATATATTGTTTTTCATGTGCATGGCACATGTGCGTTAACTATATATATATATATATATATATATATATATATATATATATATATATATATATATATATATATATATATGACAAATCACTCGCTGCCCGTGCGGGTAGTGAAGCAGAGTTACCCGTGTGTCATTATACATTGCGTTATATTGATCTAAAGTAACGGTGGCAATAATTGTAATTATTTGCAGCTATTGTACGTGCATGCAATGGAATAGCGGTGGCAATAATTATAGTTATTTGCAGCTGATGTACGTGCATAAAATGGAATAGCAGTGGCACTATTGGTAATTATTTTATAAATCATTATATGTGCATGGAGTGGCGATGCAAGACTGATCTAAGAGTAAAATTAGTAGGTGCCAACCACGTTAATATTAGACACGTACCAATCATAAAATATACCAATTCCCAATGTAACAGGTCTAAAATCATTACAGTGGTGTCATTTTGTGGTGACAAATAAATATATTGGAAATAATATAATACTTCATATTTTATTACAGAATATCATCCTTAGTTACAAATATTTCTGTTCCATTATAGAATCTATGTTGTCATTACAATATAACAATTATCCTTACAAAATCTATAATACTCTCAGACTGTATTACGTAACATAATTTTTAGTTATAAAATTTTCCGTTCCAGTACAAATTCTATGTTCTCATTACAACATATCATTTATCCTTACAAAGACAATAATTATAAGAAATAGCAGCAAGTAAACAAGTGGCATTCTAACGACGTATAGTGAATTACAACGATGAGTAAAGAAAGATGACGTTTAGTAATAAGAAAAAAATGTCCGTAATCAAAATAGATAATTTGTAATGGAAAGGAAGCATATGTAATCAAGGGTGACATTTTGTACTACAAATCTGAATGCATCAAATTCTACTATCTAAGAGAAATGATATATAATTAATGTAGATAATTTGTAATAACTTAGTAAACAAGTGGCATTCTAACGACGTATAGTGAATTATAACTAATGTAGATAATTTGTAATAAGAAAGAAAATTTTGTAATTAGAACAGATAATTTGTAATAAAAAAGAAACAATTGTACCCAAGGATGACATTTTGTAATACAATCTAGATGTATCAAAGTTTACTTTCCAAGAGAATGAACCTCGATACATCAAAAGTTGTAATAATAAGGAACATATTATAATAAAAATAGAGAATTTGTAATGAGAATGAAATTTGTAACCAATGATAATATTTTGTAATACAACCTGCATGTATGAAGTGTTATTATCTAAGAGAATGAACCGAAGTACATAAAAATTATAATAAGGAATGTTTTGTAATGAGAACTGAGAATCCACAATGAAAATGAGAAAGTTATAATTAAGGTTGACAACTGATATTACAATATGTAGCTATCATTTTTTTATCTATGAGAATGAACTTTAGTACACAATAAATTGTAATAAGAAAGAACATTATGTAATACAAATATAATAATTGTAATGAGGATGAAAAAACTGTAACTTAAGATGATGTCTTGTAATACAACCTGATTGTATCACATAATGTATCCAGATTATGTACGCTAAGATCCGTTCTGGGTTGCTTGATTACAACTATTATATCTGACATGTAGGTTGAACTACGTATAGGGCAACTACATAGAACATCTCTTAGTTATGAGTCAACGGTGAATATGTGTTTAGAGTGAACATTATTTAAAGTATTTGTCCTCATTCACTTTTTTATTCATCTAATATGGATGTCTCAATGTCCACTATCTTTCCTACTAGTGCATGCATTCATAATTAATTGTCATCTAGCTACAATAGTGGCATTGCACCCATGCACTAGTAATGAATTTGGAATTAAAAAAATGATGCCACCATTGTTCCATGCATACGTATAAGAATTCTATATAATTACAAATAGCTGCAACCGCAACTCCATGCATACGTGAATGAATCACTACAAGAAACTATAACAATAACGACGGAAAATGTCAGTCGTAATTGTGGAAAAAGTCACCGTTATAACTATTTAGGAGGGGGAAAATAAGTCGTCGCATATTGTCATTATTGATCTTGCCGTTATTATTAATAACAACAACATGTTTCGTTCCATCATTGTAATCAACAACGACAGATAATATATCTTATCCCTAATGGATATAACGTCAACTTAAACTTTTTGTCATAATTAACAATCACGGTGAAATAATTCAGTCGTAAATACCAACAAGGACCATTTTGTCGGTACTTTCATCAAGGTTAATTAGGATGAAAAACTTCCGTTGTAAATACTTTTGGCGATATACATTGCTCGAGCTATAGTTTTTAAAATGTATGGATCATATCTTGCATAACATAACTCGTTAATAATAGCCATATAAGATACACAATTGGATAAATACATAGAAAATCCACAAATCTTTTATTTTATTATTAATAAATGTTAATTTACATAGTGGAGGACATGGGCCTTTGCCACCTTCAATAAGTTACCAAATACAATACAACAAGTAACTTGTTTTGGTCTTACAAGTGTGCATCTCCCCCTTTTCTTTTCTTTTTCTCTAAAACTAAAAAATGTACAAGAGTGTATAGGGTAGGAGGCCTATATTTAATACAGAAAAAATCAGCTCAATGAATATCACATCTATACAAGATCAACAGGAAAAAAGTATTCAACATAAAGCATATCTGAACCAAAGTATCCAATATCTTGGAATGCCTATTACTAAGGGCAGAACACGGCTTGCGGATTTTGATTTTCTTATTGCCAAGATTAGCAGAAAGGTTGCAAACTGGAAGGCCAGGCTATTATCCTTTGCAGGCAGGAGGCTCTTGATAAACCATGTGCTTTCATCTACCACTTTATATACAGCGGCAGCGATAGGCATTCCAACAGGTATTGTTCGGAGAATTGAAAACATCTTCTCTAGCTTCTTGTGGACAAATAGAAGTAACAAGAAGAGACAAACCTGGATGGCGTGGGATAAAGTGGCAACCCCGATGGAAGAAGGAGGGCTGGGTATTATGCCTATCATGTTAATTAACAAGGATTTCCTTGCCAAAGCATGCTGGGAGGTTCTGACGGGTAACTCATGTTGGGCATCTTTTTGTAGATCCAAGTACGCGAACAGACATATCAATCATTCTGATGTATTCCCCAATAATATGAAGTTGAGTTCTTTTGCTTCTAGCTTCTGGAAGAAACTATGGCGGACTTTTCCTACCGTTATACCTCATTGTAGATGGATTATTGGTACTGGTGACATCTCTTTCTGGGATTCTCTTTGGTGTGACATACACCTCAAGGAAATGGCTTTGCATAACAACGACCGCCATCACGCCTTCAAGGTGAAGGATTTTTGGTCCGACGATCTCGGATGGGATTTCGGGACACTAAGTCAGGTTATTACCCAGGATGGTCTGGATCTGATTAAATCGTCAAATCACTTCATCTCAGAAGAGGAAGACATAATCATTTGGTCCCTTGATGCTTATGGTATTTTCTCTTTTAAATCTACAAAACGTTTGTTTCTTTTGAATGAGCCCAAGAGTAACGCTGATGACAAGAAGATATGGCTCTTGAACATTCCAAGAGCAAGTGCAGCATTATGGCGCTTTATGCATGGAGCAATCCCAACAGATGACAATATTAGAAGATGCAAGATTCAAATGGCGTCTAAATGCAACTATTGCGAGGAACCCAACTGTGAAAATGTGGGTCATTTATTGTTTCACGGACAGTATGCATCATCTCTTTGGGAGAAGTTTACTGTTATTACGGGTATGCAGGCACCTCAAAGCTTAGCTTCTTTAATGGCATGCTGTGCCAAGGGTATTTCCAGATCTCTTATTGATTGGATGGTTGGAAGGATCGTTATCCTCATCGTTCATAGCTTATGGCGAATGAGATGCAAGGCACGTTTTTATGGTGCTTCTTCTTCTGTTGACACCGAGTGGAATCTTATTATTTTTCACATAAACAAGGCGATGAGCACATAAGCTTTCATTCATATGGATCACTACAGATATGAGGCTTTAGCTGAAGCTGGAATAGATCAACCACGCCTGAAGCTGAGAAGGATCATTCTTGAGTGATGGATTCCTCCGGATATACATAACCTTAAGCTCAACGTCACTATTGGTACAGAGCTTGACCCCCATGGGCATCGGAGGAGATGGGCTACTGGTATCGTACACAATCACAACGGTGATATTTGCCTCACCTTTCGAGCATGGCTGATGACATATGATCATATAGAAGCATACCTTGCAGCATGCATTATAAGCCTGAAACTTTTAGAGGACCACAACTTAACTGTTTTGACTTTTGAAATGGATGATCAACAAACCTTTGACATTCTTTGGAATGATGCTCAAGAGCCTTGGAGGATGACACCAGCAATTAGAGAGATTAGACAGCTGATTCATGATAGGGCGATTAGAGGTTCTGTGGTGCATAAGCTTATTAACTCTATTCCAAGGGAGCTTGGTATGGCTGGAAACAGATATTCAGAGTTGTTTGTTTGCTCTGACAGTAGAAACCTATCGATGAAGATTAGAGGAATGACACTTCTCGAGAAGAAGAATACACCTTATATTCGGCTTAAGCGAGATGTGTAACGTTTTTGCGTCCTTACTGTATATGGGTATTATACATGCGGGCCTTAACAGGAGATGTATCTTTTACATTGATGATTTTGCCTACACGAGGAGGGTAGGATGAATAAAAGTACCTCCTGGCTTATTTAAAATTAAATAAAAAATAGTAAGCTCATCTCGAATGCAGAGAGTATCACCAACTCAGCAGGTAGCTTATTGTCACAAGAAACACCAAACCCAAGTCTAATTTGAAGCCTTAGGTTTAGATAAACAAGAAGCCATTTTATGTGACACCTGGATACTCCAAGCACTCCAAAACTAAGTTTGAGATCCTAAAAAAAATATTATAAGAACTCATCAAAGAAGAGTTGATTAGAAATGTATGTATATATGTACAAGAACATTAGTTGTATAGAACGCTGTATATAACCTTACCATAATAAATGATGATGGAGAAACATGCAGGAACCTTACCTCCCCACATTAAAGACCCTCCACCCCCCCACAACAACATAGAATTTTTTGTATAGAACGATGCATTTAAGATGTAGAGATTAAACGTACAAAATTTCGTGATTTCATTAGTCCATTTTGGCATCAAAATGGACATGATTTCATATGTCAAAAATTTCATCAGTGTACCGATAATTACCTAATTCCATGCTCTTGAAACGATAGCAGTATCGGATGCCTCGTTCTTGGGAAATATTGTATCAATTTCAAACTAGAGATTAGGACCATTAATGTAACTATTTTTTTTATTTACGTACTCTACAATAAGGTATGTTGGGTAACTTGGGTTGTGCATAAGGAATATACTTCTCAGGAAAGGTCAAATATAAAGGGGAAGCGCAAAGACACTACATAACTATCTGATTTATTAATCATTTCCCTTAAATAACTAACCAGCTAGATCTAAGTTTTTGGGCTCATTTCACAATAAAGGCATGTGTACTAACTATGAACCCATTGTATGGGGCTATATATAAAGGTGAACAAGTTACAGAGGAGTTCTCTAAGTAAACACTTAATTTTTTTTAGTGAGGAGGAACCACTCCCGTACGAGCACCACATTTGTGACCCCCGCAGGAAGCGTAAACCCCTGGTTAGGCCCCCTGACCCGTACGGGGACCCACCATTAACCACATCATTGGTTGGCCGATGTGACGGGCGGGGTATGGTTTTTGGGGATAGCCGGGAGTCGAACCTGTGCCCTCTCGCAGAGGGCTTGCGAGCCGCGCCACTATCATTAAATGAATAACTAAAGATTGGTACACGAATTACCAGATTCGAGCTTCAAGAAAAATGTTTCTATAAAAGAAATAAAAAAAGATAGAGATGTTATGTAACATGTTTGGGGGAAGGGCAAAACATAAACTGAGACCTTTTTTATAGTAAAACCAAAATGGTATGTAGAAGAAAGTTCATCAGCAACTTTTCTCAAACAACTTATAGGATGTGAAAGGAGCACTGAATAACACTACTACTACTGAAATCATGACAAAGATATAACTCAAGAAAGTTGTTTAAATGAAAAGTTTAACAAGAGCTAATGAGACACTTCGTAGAATAAATATATCAAACAACGAAGAAAGATTCAAATTTGAAAGAAGAAGAAAAAATCAATACAATGTATTGATTCAACAGTTAGATTGCGAGAAAAGAGGAGAGAAAAAAACTTAGCAAGGGAGAATGCACACCCGTACTGAAGATTCAACTAATCAATAACAATATTTGTACTTAATGGCTATGATATCATCATCAATTGAGATAAGCCGTGACATCATTAGGCACCAAACTAGAAATAGAGATAATTTAGACAAAATTAAAGCAAACTAGAGCCACCAATTACTACAGAGGCATCAAAGAATTCAACTGCAGAGCTAGTTATTATTTTAGCAATGTTATGCAGGAAATATGCAGCAGATGTAATGTTAAATAGGGAGTAAGGAGGTGGCAACTTTGTTGTGCACATAGATATATCCATCCCTTTTCTGATGTAAGTAATCTAGTCGGTATGCAAGGACTTGTACCAATCCCAGCAAGGATGGGTGTGTCCAAAATACAGAAGTAGGTAAGTACTCTTATAAGATAAACACTCTAAAAAAGTTGACAATACGATCAAAAAGGTAAGTCGGTTTAATATAATAAAGGCACTGAGTAAAAAAAATCAATTGAAAACACTAAAAATTTGGGGTAAGATCACATCGTAACTAACTAAGATGCAACTGATCTCCACAATATAGGGAACCGAGGAAAACCTACAAGAATTTTGGTATTAAAATATAGATTAGACCGAACGTGATCCCATGACATGGCTACATGGCAGACAGCAGCCGTCATGCTATATAGCACCACAACTAGAAAATTCTGATCTATAGGAATTATTCGGTTCAAATTGCAAATCCAAAACAACAGCTGAGAGAAAATTGCAACCTTAGATGAAGTAGTTCGTATATTATATAATAATTGACCCTACTTTGAGATCTAAAGACCAAAATCCCTAATGATCATTCAAGCATAAAGTAAACTCTTTCGATCTAAGAAAGAGCTAAATCAACAAAAATCAAAAGGCACGACCATGAGATCTAGCCCAAGAACAAGGATTAAGCAGAAGTCTAGAGATGTTACCGGTGAGGAGATCCGTGTAGACCAACATCTTCACCTTTGCCCTGAGCTGTAGAACTGGAGGTCATGAGGCGATCGGAGTGGCACTGCTCCAAACAGGGGTGTGAGGGAGTAAACACTTAAATTTGATACAAGAAATCACCCTCAATAAGACAGATTTTACACTAATTTTATTTTTAACATAAATAATGAGGTGGGGAATTAAAACACATGAAAGCCAATCTGCCCCAATACCAGTTGATCAGAAATGAGTAGAAATGGGGGTAATTTCATTTGGTAGATGGTTCACATAAAACTACAAATAAATTCTAATATCACGCATAATAACATGTGCCCCCAACACCAGTTGATGAGAAACGAGTAGAAATTTGGTAATTTTGCTTCTTATATGATTTACATAAAACTACAAATTTATTCCAATATCACACATACTAACATGCGCCCCCATAACTAATAGGACGTAGTGATCAACTATAAATACCAGCAATAACACCAAAACAAACATACATCCCATTATTTTGATCTGACATCAAAATTGCAGAAAATGACACCATGAAAACTAGGTAAATATTACAAAATGAGATTCTAACAATAAACAAAAATGTTACCTATAGATATGGCAGTAGTGCTCCGTTGATATCTGAAATAAAAAAAAGAATTTAGCTGCTGGACTTCAAATAAAAATAGAAAATAGAAATAAATAGAACGAAGCACAAGGTACATTCAGAAATAGAATACACTTTATTATGACCTGGAGAGACCTGGGTAACCTAGAGCAACAAACAAACATCATGGTGAGAGGCAATAAAGCACAATGACTGAAAAGTAGTAGCAGAGTCTAAGGAAAGAAGAATTGAATCACCAAATTACTCATCAAGAATGTGTTGGTTAGCCAAGCACCCCGGATGTTTAGGAAACCCCTCCAAAACATCACCAGTGTAGAAACAGGAAGCTGTGGCAGAACATCAAGCAAGAGCAACAACCGTCTAGACAAAAATGACAACAAAGAGAATGAGTTGCACATTTGGAGGGCATGGTATTAGCTGAGATTCAGCACACCTCAAGTGCCCAAAGCAGGAGCGAGACACCAAAAGGGGTTCAAACATCTTTTGGTTCCAATAACCTTCACCAAAAAAACCCACGGCCTCAGGCAGTAGACATGGCAGGGCCTCCACTAGTGGTGGTTTACAATTAAAAAACATATTGATACATGTCAAGCTAGAGTTAACTCATTTCAAAAATTCTAGGAATACTTGACAGCAGCAGATCTCATAAGAAATAGAGAAAAAAATTAGGTTGATTGTGCAAGTCCAATAAGGAGAACACCCAAGCATCATCATCCGATGTTAATCATCATCCAGAATGTAAAGGGCATTGGGATCCTAGATAAGAAGCGGACAATATTGGAGCTGAACAGAGCACCATTGAAAAATGTGGGATGTACTAGTACACATAGTGATGATGTTGTGGGATTTGCTAGTCTCCCATATTTTTGGGGCCTCTTGATGATGCCCTGGTCTGTGTCTCCGTACCATCTGTGAGGTACACAACCAACCAATATTATGTCCCCCTATTCGAATGGCCTAACAATAAACAAAATAGAGAAAAAATGTGGAATAGGATAGGGGAAGTTTTTCAAAAAAAATTTTACAGTAGAAAGCATAGTTCAATTTATTCTATTGTTAGAAATTGATTTCTAATTGTTTCGCCGTTTCGATCAAAAAATGCATACTGCAAATGAAATTTTGTAGGAAGACAGTAATAGATAGAGATGGAATCCAACCTCTTACCTTTTTGTATGTCCCAAGAAGAGAGGATAGAGAAGGACCCAAATAGATTGACACTTTCTCAAATGCAGACTCAAAAGTTGATCTTTTTGAACTCTACATGATGAAATAACATATTAGAATGAAATATCATGCATATAATATCAATGAAGCCCATTTTCAGTAATATGTGATTATACTTGTTCTAAACTTGTTACCCATCATCAATCTAAATGCTAAGATCATAAAAATAACTTTACAAAAGCCCTACAGTTAACTAAGGTATGAAATTATACCAGTGAGAAATTCATTAGCGCCTAATGTCAAACAGTAAAGAAAAAACTTCATCATGAAGGAAACAAACAACTGAGAATGAAGGGAACAAATTATTCCATCATCTTGACCAAAGTAATCACTACTGATTCCGCCCACTATCTACATCACTCTAGCTTTTTTTACTGCAACAATGCCAATCTTGAAAAAATACTAGAGGGGGGGTGAATAGAGTTTTAAAATAATTTTAACAATTTATTAAACTCAAACAACCACAATTGAAAATTGGAAGAAGGAGACAGGTGTTTAGAGTGGTTCCAACTTTAGCAAATACTAAAGTTGTCAGTCCACTACCCGTTTGCTTACCCAACCGGGATTTTGAAAGTATTTATTTTATTACCTTCTCAAGGATTTATACAAAATACAATACTTTCCTTTACACCCTTTGAACAGCCTTCACTTGAAGTAGGTGCACCAACTTTGAGGTAGCCTTCTTGAAGTAACTCCAAGCTCCCCCTTGAAGTAGCCTTCCTCTCTAGAAGTAACCTCTCGTTGCACCAGCCTTCTGAAGTAGCTCAAAGTCACCTTCTTCACCAAGAAGATCTCCACCCTCTCCAATCAACAGCCTCCAACCTAGGAGTAGCAAGGAGAGTACAAACGGTAATAGAGAACAAGAAAGGAAAAAGAAAATTACAACTTATCCTTTGTAGCCCAATGCTTGATTTGCCTAGATCAAGCGTATAGATCTCCTAACCAAGTGTATGAACTTGTGATTGCAGTGGGTAGGAGATACTGGCCTATAGGACACGAATTTTGAGCTAAGGAAGGAAATGGCCAATTGTCACAATGCTCAAATTGCTCACAAACAGATTGCTCAAAGTATGCTCAAGGATTTCTCAAGTGTAACAAGTGAGTTTGAGTGTCCTATGGCTTGTCCTATTTATAGGAATGGCCTAAGGATGCTTAAGGACGTTCTAGACAACTTCTAGGGGTTTCTAAGTGCTTAACTAGCCGTTAGGTACAAGTTTGTTGATTTAACAACGGCTAATTAATTAATTCTGCAGTTGCTGTCAGAGACCATCTCGGTCGAGGAATGGTCGACCGAGACACCTACTCGGTCAAACTTTTGTCGACCGACAGGCTCTCTGGAACAAGTGATTTGCAACGTCTATCTCCAACTGCCAACTACCTTTTCAGTTGTGTCTAACGGCTACTTTGGATCTTTCTCGGTCGAGAAGATTGTCGACCGAGAGTGTCTCGGTCGAGGAGTTTGTCGACCGAGATTGATCCTGTTTCAATGTTTCAATTTAGGCACTAATTATATATATGAGTGTGCATATGTGATCCTATTTGAAGGGGATGACCTATATAAATATGGTGTTTAGCTAGGGAGAATCTAACGCTTGATTTACATGAAATCTAAGTACTTGTACATTATATATTTGTACAAGTTTTTACAAGGCGATTACATTTCATGAAAATACAAACATATATGCATATGGATTTCCCTAATTGCTTTTGTCATCCACCTTGTTCCTGCACACTCAAGTAGCTTGTTAGATCAATAAGAATGAAATGTTTGTCATAATCAAAACAAAGAGATTTATAGATGTCCATTTAGCCAACAATCTCCCCCTTTTTGAAGATGACAAACATTTCCAAAAAAATACAAATAAAGGAAATATAAACCATATGAGTTTCATACCTTTAGATTACCTTTTGTAGCTTTTCCTCTTGTTTATAAAATGTGTGCTTATTATTCCCCTTGAATTATGGAACATGAAATCCAATTCACTAGGGAATTCAGCAATCTTTTCAATGTAAAGCCAAGAGTTTATTTATGAAACTCATTGATTGAGTGTTTCCTGATTACTAAGTTTTAGTTTTATATTTATTTCTCCCCCTTTGTCATTTCAAAAAGATATCCATTAGAAATAAAAACTCCCCCTTAATTAGATGTCCCATCAAATCTAATGAAAAAGATGTCCATTTAAAAGCCAAAATATCATGATGCAAGTAAGAGTTTTTGTTTAAGTAGCACAAATATCAAAGAAAACATCTTCCAAAGGAGTGATAAGCAGTTGCTTCCTAATTTTGTTAAATTGATCTAGTGGAAGCGGTTTTGTAAAAATATCAGCCAATTGATCTTCCGTATCAACATGATGAAGGGAAACATGATTCTTGGAGATATGATCCCTTAAAAAGTGATGACGGATTTCAATATGTTTAGCTCGACTGTGTAAAATAGGATTGTGTGCTAAGTTTATAGCGCTCGTGTTGTCACAAAAAATAGGCGTAGATGAAAGAGTAAAACCATAATCGTTTAATACTTGTTGCATATAAAGCACTTGAGCACAACAAGACCCGACTGCCATATATTCAGCTTCAGTTGTAGATAGGGCAACCGTATTTTGTTTCTTGCTAAACCACGATACTAAAGCTCTTCCTAACAAGAAACAGCCACCACTAGTACTCTTGCGATCAAGGCGACAACCAGCATAATTTGCATCAGTATAAGCTTTAAAATCCAAGGATTGTCCTTTTGGATACCATAAACCAAAACAAGTAGTGTCGGCTAGGTAACGAAGAATTCGTTTAACTACTAGAAAATGAGAGTGCATAGGTTGTGATTGAAATCGAGCACAAAGACCAACGGAAAACATAATGTCCGGTCTAGAAGCAGTTAAGTAAAGCAAACTACCAATCATGGCTCTATATAAGGAATCATCAATAGGTTCCCCATTTTCATCCTTATCAATTTTAATAGAAGTAGCCATAGGAGTAGTAGCATGTTTGCACTAATCCATCCCGAAACGCTGTAAGAGTTCCTTAGTATATTTTTCTTGGCTTATGAATATTCTGGCAGGTGTTTGCTTAATTTGAAAACTAAGAAAGAAAGTTAGTTCACCCATCAGGCTCATTTCAAATTCTTTTTGCATAATGTCACTGAATTGTGTGCACAATAAATCATTAGAAGCTCCAAAAATAATGTCATCAACATATATTTGCACAACTAGGAAATCAGATGTATATGTTTTGAAAAATAAAGTAAAATCTGAATTTCCAATAGAAAAATTATTATCAAAGAGATATGTCTTGAGCCTTTCATACCAATTCCTAGGTGCTTGTTTTAAACCATAAAGTGCTTTCTTAAGTTTATAAACATAGTCACCTTTTTCCGGTATTTCAAAACCAGGTGGTTGGGCAACATATACTTCTTCTTGAATAATGCCATTTAGAAATGCACTTTTTACAACCATTTGGTAGAGTTTGATGTTTTTATGTGCAGCAATAGCTAGTAACATTCTAATAGCTTCAAGTCTAGCTACCGGTGCATATGTTTCATCAAAATCTATTCCTTCTTGTTGATTATATCCTTGTGCTACTAACCGAGCTTTATTCCTTATTACTTCTCCTGCCTCATTTAGCTTATTCCTAAAAACCCATTTAGTTCCTATGATGGTTTTATCTTGTGGTTTAGGAACTAAATCCCATACATCATTTTTAGTGAATTGATTCAATTCTTCTTGCATGGCTATTATCCAATAATCATCTTTAAGAGCTTCAGATATCTTTTTAGGTTCAATGATAGAAACAAAAGCCATGTTTGCAACATATTTGAAGGAAGACCGAGTTTTGACTTTATCATTAGGATTTCCAATAATAAGTTTTTGAGGATGATCCTTAATAAGCCTAGGTGTAGGTTGTGGTTCAGCTTGGTGATTATTTGTAGTAACTTTCTCACTATCATTTGGTATGTTTAAATTTTCGAATTGATTAGTGAGATCTATGATTTCTAGATTTTCAGATTTGGTCTCTTCATGAAAAGAAACATGAATAGATTCCTCAACTTTTCTAGAGATAGTGTTATATACTCTAAAAGCTTTGCTAGAAGTGGAATATCCCAAAAAGAATGCTTTGTGTGATTTAGAGTCAAACTTATCTCTATCATCTTTGGTATTTAAAATATAACATGTGGAGCCAAAAGTATGAAAATAGTCAACTCTAGGTTTCTTCGAATGTATTATTTCATATGGAGTTTTCTTTAAATGAGAGTGAACAGTTACTCTATTTAACACATAGCATGCGGTGTTTACAACTTCAACCCAAAAGGTTTTGGGTGTGTTGTGTTCGAGCATCATAGTTCTAGCCATTTCTTGTAGTGATCGATTTTTCCTTTCAACTATACCATTTTGTTGTGGGGTGCGTGGAGCAGAAAAATTATGAGTGTATCCTTGAGATGTGCAAAATTCTTCAAATGTATGATTTTCAAATTCTCCACCATGATCACTTCTAATGGTACATATTTTGCTTTGTAATAGATTTTCAATCTTGGAACAAAATTATATAAAAACATGAATAGTATCATCTTTAGTTGCAATAAAGTGTACCCAAGTGTATTTACTATAATCATCAACAATAACAAAACAATATCTTTTACCACCAATAGATTGTGTCTTCATGGGTCCAAATAAATCCATATGAATTAATTCTAAGGACCTACTGGTGCTAAGTACATGTTTTGGTTTAAAAGAGGTTTTGGTTTGCTTTCCCATTGTGCATGGTTCACAGTTTTCAACTTGATCAAAAGATAAAGTAGGCAATCCACGAACAAGATCATATTTCACTAACTTTTTAATAACATGTGAACTAGCATGTCCTAGCTTTTTATGCCATAGTTGTAAGGTATTTTCATTTGCAAGCAAGCATTTTCCCACTACTGATTTCATAGAGTTAGGTTTAAGGATATAAAGATTTCCAACTCTATTTCCTTCATAAACAACATTTGTAGTGTTTTCTATCAATAACTTGCAGCAAGTTTTGTTAAATAACACATCATAACCACTATCACATAATTGACTAACACTTATCAAATTATGGTGCAAACCATCAATGAGTAGAACATTCTTTATTTCGAGGTTTGTACCAACATTACCTATTCCAACGATTTTGCCCTTACCATTGTCTCCAAAGGTGACCGTTCCACTTTTCTTTTCTTCAAAGGTTTGAAATGCATCCTTGTTCCCGGTCATATGTTTGGAACATCCATTGTCAACCACCCATTCCTGCATTAAAATGAAGATTTTGGTACCCATGTGATGGTCCGATATGGTTAGAATCATTTAAGTACAGATTTGTATAAGAGCTCTAAATCAGAAATCCAGTCGGTCGACAATTGTTCGACCGACATCTATTTCGGTCGACTAATTGTCGATCGAGAAGATTACTGTATTACAAACAAAGGAACACAGAAATTTAGCTCGGTTGACCAATTTTGGACCGAAATAATTGCTGTAAATTTTGATATGTTACAGACATCCGGTCGGTCGACAATACTTCGACCGATTAATGGTTCGGTCGACAATACTTCGACCGACTAAGTTTCTGTTTTAGTACAACAGTACAGAAGATTAACAATATGCATGAAATCTTTTGTTTAGTTGAGATAAGACAATATAAATAGCAAGATGGAGAGTTTGGCCATATCTCAACTAAATTCCTTTTGACTCTATTAAGTTTGAGGTTTTGGGACCCAAACTAATTCGGAATCCTTAGTCTTATAAGGGCATGAAAAGGAATAGTGTCCAAGACGTAAACAAAAATGGCAAGTAATAGAATCAACTTCATTTCTCTTTCTAGACATTGTGTTCTTGGGTACAAACATAGTTTGAGTTCTTTTAGGTTGATTCTTTGGAGCATATCCCAAACCTTTTCTTCCGTTGAAAACAGTACCAATGCTTAGAATGTTATCAAGTATATCTTTTCTTCTTAACTCATAAAGTTCTCTTTGCAGCTGAGCAATGTCATTCATCTTCTTGTGTAGTCATTTCTTGCTTGATCTAAATCAGATAACAATGAATCTCTTTCTTTTACAACATTATCATAGTCTAGATGGTTACACAATATAGGTTGAGTCTGAGAATCTTTTAGTTTAGCTAACAATTCAGTCTTTTCTTTAGAAAGAAGATCAACATTTGTTTCTAAAGTGAGTAGCTTACTAGTGCAATCATCTAAAGATGTTTTTAAAGATATATTCTCAAGATCAATGTTGTTCTTTTCAGAAGAAAGATTATCTAATTTAGCAATCAGCTCATCATTTGATTTGATAACCTTCTTTAGTTTCTTCTTGACATCAACATACTTATCATGAATTTCTTGTAGACTAGTAACTAACTCTTCTTTAGGAAGATCAAGTAGACTTACCTCTTGAGAGTCTTCATTATCTTCTCTTGCCATTAGACAATCCACCGTTTCTTCTCCGCTTTCACTATCACTTGACTCATCCCATGCAGCTTTATAGGCTTTTTCTCCCTTCTTCTTGTGTGAGCTTTTCTTTCCTTTCTTTGCTTTAGGACATTCATTTTTGAAATGCCCTTTCTTCCCACATTCAAAGCACCTAGGAGGGGTAGAAGAAGAACTGGAAATTTTGTTAGATTTAAATCTTTTATATTTCTTACCGTTGACGATCAAGGCTTCTTCTCCTTCTTCTTCACTTGACTCCTCACTTTCTTGTGTGACGACTTTTGAAGCTTTTAGAGCCACATCCTTCTTCTTTCCTTGCTGAAGTTCACGTGCTCTTCTTTCCTCCTCTTCTAGGGTTGCTTCATGAGCTTCTAGGTTGCCAATAAGTTGCTCCATTTTCAGTCGAGTGAGGTCATTTTCTTCTTCAATGGCTGTCACCTTTGGCTTATATTTTGGAGGGAGTGATCGAAGGATTTTTGATACCTGATCTTCTTCAAGGACAGGTTTTCCTAGGGCACTTAAACCATTAACAATAGTAGAGAATTTTGCAAACATTTCACTAATAGATTCATCAGGATCCATACGAAAGTGTTCAAACTTTTGTTTAAACATGCTAATTTTGGAATTTTTGACTTGGACTATACCTTCATAGGTTATGGACAGTCTATGACAAATATCATAGGCTGTGTCACAATTGGATATTCTATTAAATTCTCCTACCGAAATAGAACAATATAAAATGCTTACAGCTTTTGCATTCATTTGAGCCAGCTTTACCGTATTTGCATCCCATTCTGCAAATTGAGTTTGAGGGAGCTCATATGGGGTTGACACCATTCTCCATAAGTCCCAATTGATGCCTTGGAAGTAGAACTGCATCCTTCTCTTCCAATATTGGTAGTTTGTTCCATCGAACGTTGGAGGCCTAGCAACAAGTGCCCCTTCAAGATTAAGGTTGTTGAGCACTCCGTCACCCATTTCTTCAAGACCTTGTTAGGGTTCCTTGAAGCCCGCTCTGATACCAATTGAAAAAACACTAGAGGGGGGTGAATAGAGTTTTAAAATAATTTTAACAATTTATTAAACTCAAACAACCACAATTGAAAATTGGAAGAAGGAGACAGGTGTTTAGAGTGGTTCCAACTTTAGCAAATACTAAAGTTGTCAGTCCACTACCCGGTTGCTTACCCAACCAGGATTTTGAAAGTATTTATTTTATTACCTTCTCAAGGATTTATACAAAATACAATACTTTCCTTTACACCCTTTGAACAGCCTTCACTTGAAGTAGGTGCACCAACTTTGAGGTAGCCTTCTTGAAGTAACTCCAAGCTCCCCCTTGAAGTAGCTTTTCTCTCTAGAAGTAACCTCCCGTTGCACCAGCCTTCTGAAGTAGCTCAAAGTCACCTTCTTCACCAAGAAGATCTCCACCCTCTCCAATCAGCAGCCTCCAACCTAGGAGTAGCAAGGAGAGTACAAACGGTAATAGAGAACAAGAAAGGAAAAAGGAAATTACAACTTATCCTTTGTAGCCCAAGGCTTGATTTGCCTAGATCAAGCGTATAGATCTCCTAACCAAGTGTATAAACTTGTGATTGCAGTGGGTAGGAGATACTAGCCTATAGGACACGAATTTTGAGCTAAGGAAGGAAATGGCCAATTGTCACAATGCTCAAATTGCTCACAAACAGATTGCTCAAAGTATGCTCAAGGATTTCTCAAGTGTAACAAGTGAGTTTGAGTGTCCTATGGCTTGTCCTATTTATAGGAATGGCCTAAGGATGCTTAAGGACGTTCTAGACAACTTCTAGGGGTTTCTAAGTGCTTAACTAGCTGTTAGGTACAAGTTTTTTGATTTAACAACGGCTAATTAATTAATTCTGCAGTTGCTGTCAGAGACCATCTCGGTCGAGGAATGGTCGACCGAGACACCTACTCGGTCGAACTTTTGTCGACCGACAGGCTCTCTGGAACAAGTGATTTGCAACGTCTATCTCCAACTGCCAACTACCTTGTCAGTTGTGTCTAACGACTACTTTGGATCTTTCTCGGTCGAGAAGATTGTCGACCGAGAGTGTCTCGGTCGAGGAGTTTGTCGACCGAGATTGATCCTGTTTCAATGTTTCAATTTAGGCACTAATTATATGTATGAGTGTGCATATGTGATCCTATTTGAAGGGGATGACCTATCTAAATATGGTGTTTAGCTAGGGAGAATCTAACGCTTGATTTACATGAAATCTAAGTACTTGTACATTATATATTTGTACAAGTTTTTACAAGGCGATTACATTTCATGAAAATACAAACATATAAGCATATGGATTTCCCTAATTGCTTTTGTCATCCACCTTGTTCCTGCACACTGAAGTAGCTCGTTAGATCAATAAGAATGAAATGTTTGTCATAATCAAAACAAAGAGATTTATAGATGTCCGTTTAGCCAACAAATCTTTCCTATATATTTTGTTGCTCCATTTATGAAAACCTCTCAGCATAAATATTAGATTGAGACATGAAGGGAATAACAAGGCAAAATATTACTTTACTTGATAGTGGAAACATGCAATATCTAAAGGGTACACATGACGCCAGGGATCATGTGACTATGCAAACATTCAAAAAATAGAAACACACCTTGATATTGTTGGAAGAAGTCTGCTGCATTGAACAGAATACTCAAGATTTCCCATGAGTACAACTAGTGTACTTCTTGTGACTAATAGGGTGATGAAAAAAAGGCATATTGAAGACATCATGTGCCTTACCTTACTTTTGCAAGCTGCAGGTTCTAAAGCCAAACTAGATAACAACAAAATAAAAAGAAATAGTAAGGAATCCATGTTCCTAATATAAACACTAGGAAAACTTCCTCAAAACAAAAAGAATCCAACAGAACCAATGCTCCAAAATGAAAAGAATGAAGAGTCTAACAATAGATGAATAGCTTGAAAACACCAGAACCACAAAAATGAAGAGTGGTAGTATAATAATAGAAAACCTATAGGGTTTGTTCTTCATGGTCTTCCTTGCAGTATTTCCAAGTCAATATCAACCATTAGAAGATTATGCATCAACATCTTTACATAAGTAGGGACTTGTTTAATTCATTGGAATTCTTTATTAGGAATGAACAAACCAATATCTCAATATTGGTTTGATAAGAAAAATATGTCAATATAGTAAGGGTTACCTATGACACACACATAAAAATTACTAAGGACTCTAAAGTCCTACTCCAACATTTTTAGACTTCAAAAATGTCTATTGTTGCATGTTAAATGATAGCATGACATTATGAAAACAAGCAATGAGTGAAGGAGTGAAGACTGGGAGCTTGTCCAAGTAGAGAACCTAAAAATGCTAGACGTTTTTACAAATGCTCTTTGTAATGCAATAAAGCACTCTAGCACAACAATAATAAAAGAAGCACTTAACATTTATAGTTGATCTATAAGGATTCATTCCTTCAAAATAAACATCCAATACGACCAGAGACCTATTGTAAAAAGTCATCCTTAGATGAAGTGGTGTAGGAATGTCTGACTCGAGACCTTGATAGGGTAAGGGATGATTATGTTGTAGGCATCAATACATCAAGTTAGGGAAATGTATAACTCGAGTCCTTGAAGCTGGTCAAGGTTCATTGTAGGAAACTATTGTCATTATGGACACAACAAAGAATATAGTATATCAGAGGGATGACACAACAAAAGCATGAAATAATAACCTATGCTGGAATTGTATTAAGTGTGGAGAAAAGATAGATAATGAGAAGCAAAGAGGCATCAATGGTACCTCATAGACAACCAATGCACTATATAATCCAGGTATCTCATCATCCCCTCTTTACTTTACATTTATGTCAGAAGTCATTTGATGGAATGTTGAGGAATTGGGGATGATGGTACGGTAACTAGTATCAGAGCAAACACTACCAAATATAAATAGTAAATACTTGTCATCATTGAACCAAGATTTCTACAACTAAATCTGAGGCTACTATCCAAAACATGGTTCCATTTCTCCCAAAAATGAAGCTAGGGGTTTTCCAGTAGGTATTTGGGCGTTCCAGAATGATTTTGAGTGCAATATTGAAATCAAGATGATCCATAGGCAGTTTATATATTGCAAAGTAAATGACTCAATGATTCTGACCACCATTTATGATAGCCCAAACCCTACTCTTATGAAACTCATTTGGAATCATCTAGTGGAATTGTGATATGATATTAAGGAGTCTTGCATTGTAATTAGTGTTCAACTCTATGTTGCACCTTAGTGATAAGAGAGGGAATTCCCACTTCAATCTAAATGATTATGAGTTGTTCGAGGAGTCCCTCATGCTTCATAGTTGTCCATCTCTAGGTTCTACTGAATAAAAAGAAATATTCATAACTCTCAGGTGTGTTGCTATTATTTTCACCTCACCATGCTAACTGGGGGATAATGGAATGATAATCTTTGTTTTCCAGGGAACAATAATCTTTTTTTTAGCATTTTGAAGATGTTGCAGAATGTCAGAATGTTAAACAAATCTAACAACTGGACATACCTACCAGACTTATTGAAGAGCAGTTAGAAAAGTAATCATTTTTTCTTGATATTTAGTCAAGGAAGTGCTCACTTGATACTTACTTGAAGTACTCTAAGGTGGTACTACATCGGTTGCCTCCAGAATATCTAATCTTGGGATGAGTGATCTAAAATAGGAATGTCATGGAAGCCTAGTTTCAGACCCATCTGTGCATGTAAACTACTGAAAGACTTGAAAAGATCCAAAGTCCCTGCAAACGAGAACCACTGAAATCTAATTAATCTGCTTATCTTCATTTTGATGATGTTTCTGGAATAGTTATTGCTACTTATTAAAGGGGAAAAATCAGGTGCAACAAAATCATAGAACACTAAAATACATTTGAACATCAATATACCTGTTGCGATCAACTCAGAGTTGGTTCACCACCATTCTGACTCAGCCTCATTGGCAGTGGGCTTTCTAGAGCTTGAAGAGTACAATTATGTTTAAACTAAATGTAAATATAGTATCATGTTTATGCAAGGATGTATGATGAGCTATAAAGCAAGACTAAGAAACTCATATTGGATAATAATTTACCGTTTCAATTGCCATCAGATTATCATGGTAATTCCTAGCCAAGTTCTTCATCCAGCTAGGCATCATAGTTTGCTTGGTAGGTAGCTGCATAATAGTAAGCATCTGATTAGCATCTTTCAGGATTAAAGGTTGCTGCAATAGCTGAATAGATTTATATTTAACACATAATTATTCTTCAAAGACAACAAATATCTACACAAGTGGCCTAGGACTGAAAATATGATATAAAATCTCTTACATACGGTTTTTGGATCTTCAAATAATGGTTGACTTTGAAGAACAACCCTCTAGACAGGTGAGTACCAACAAGGAATCCGAGATGTGCATGCAAATGACAAAGTGAGTCCTGTAATTAAGCACACCTCAACTACCAAATGCACCAGCGAGGCATAAGAACGACTTCAAACATATTCAAATTCCAATAACCTTCACCTACAAAAAACCAACGCTTTAGAAATAGACATTGTAATACCTCCACTCGTGGAGGTTTGCAATTAGGAATCATTCCAAGTAGAGAAGATATATTTCTATGGACACAATAACATCCATCTTCTCACCAAACCTAATGAAAATGACGAGGCACTTGAATATAAGCCTACTAGCTGAGGTGAAATCTGGAAGAAAAGGGTGTCCTCAAAGTTGACCTAGACTACAAATGAGTGAACCCATTTGGATATCATCCAAGGAAACACTACTGATACTTCAGCCACATATCTGCAAATGTGGTGATAGTAAAATTTCCTTTAATCATCATTGTAGAGCAGCTGCTTGGCTATTTGGATTGTACCTTCTAGGCAATGTGGGAAAACAAAAGCTAAGAAGCTTTCAAAATTTTACACCACATGTTCTTTATCCTCTCAATTTCATATGTAAAACCTTAGATAATATTCAAACATGCTTCATCAAGCCAGTCCAGGCAAGCACATGAACCGATGCACACACAAAATAGAAGGCTTTATTTGACCACTTTATAATACCATTTTCATGGATATGGCATATGCATACTCAGGTAGAAGAAGAATATTCAAGTACAAATTTCAATGATTAAAAATTAATAATACTACAATTTAAGATCAATTAGTTATTAGAAATGATTTTTGGCACATGGAAACTAAAATCAAATAATTTTTTTGATAGGAATTAGTATAAACCTATAAGGAATAACCACATGGAACTACTTAACTATGAAAGAGTTCAGGAAAATGTGTTCATCAACAATCAAATCGACCCTCAACAGAAATATGAGATTAGTACATCCCTATACTCTAGAAATATAGAGACAAGCTACAAAAAAATGACGGTGTTTCCAAGTAAGATTGAGATTGCTTCAATGAGAAATAACTATTCAGACAGTTTTCTAGTAAGCATGTATAGCAAATCCTGACAGAAGATTTCCAATATAAAGTAAAAAGAATGTTCTTCCCTATGCTAATTTTTGTATTGTGGTAAAAGTTTGATAAGATGTAGTATATACCTATTATATATATTAGGGAGTGATTTGCTGTGAATGGTATGTTCGACAGGTTGTATGTAGATAGACGTATTTGTTAATGCCTCTGCGTATCGCAAACTTGACTTACTGGTAAATGTATGCGATATTTAATTTTTTATGGATATCTTTAGCTTTTCAAACCTTTCTTTCTCCTTGTGGTAATAGATGACTCAGATCGTTATGTAAACAACATCATCACTAAACAAATATCTCCTACACCATTCTCTATCCATCACCAATTAATTTTAACTAAGTACCTAGCATGCTAATCACAACAACCTCCCTCGGTGACACAACCTATATGTCATTCTATTTGTCTATCAGGTGTAAGTCATGCCCACCATTTTTTTTGTTTAAAAAAACTTATCACAGGATATGTGAAGCTCGAGAAGTGATTTTGGGAAGGAAGAAGTGTGCTTTACTACACTGTAATATAATATTTTACAATGGTTGCAACTGAAAAGAAACAAATGCAAGCATGCATATTCTCAACTAAAACAACACTTGTCAAACTACATCCCAAAGGGTGTTTGATTTACGATGTGAATGCACACAAGGTATAGTATGGAACCTGAACCTCTAAAAGTTTATCAGTTTAAATGAAAATCATAAAACAACTCCTTACATGGGTCATTGTGATGATAAAGAAGAGCCCTTACTAGAGGGGTTTTGTGGTTCATACCTTAGTTTTCAATATAAAAAGTGCCTCCATGTGCTACACAAATTGAATACATGAAGTGAAAAAGTCTATCGACTAAACTACATTCTTAGTCAGTTAGTGAAAGTTAATAATAATTATTTATTAGAACTATAACATCAATGCATGTAAGTTCTCAAAATTACCCAGAAATGAATTACACACTATTAATACTCAGTCAATCATAAATACACACCTCAAACTTGATTATCTAGATACTATCTAGAAATTTTAGAAAGCATGCTTCTTTATCGTATCTTGAATGGACAATCAGTTGATGAATTCATGAGGTAGTAAATTTCATGTTTCTCTACTTCTTCCCATTGGCGGTAGTGCCTTCACCACAATGTTATTTTTCCCCTAAATCAAAATTTATCCTTCCTGGGGTGATGTTTGGGGGTAGTCATATGTTACTTTCATGAAATCATATATGGATTCTGCAACATTACTACTAAACAGGTAGGCAGTAGTAAACAATAACTACTTCTGTGGATTTCTGCATGTACGCCTTGTGGGTAAGGCACCTATAAATTGACAATTGGTCCAACACAATGGGAAACATATGGTTTCTCATTCGCATACTGGGAAACTTAAGGTTTTATGGGTAGGGTGGTATGTGGTTTGCTTGGTGCATGATTCTTCATGTTGATTATCAACGGTGGGGATTGATAGCCTAGTAGTATGTCGCTGACACATCTTGATTTACCAAACATGCTTAAGAACATGCCTACTAAAGTTTGAAGAAGAAAATATTAGGAAAGATCCATGGGTATTGCTCATTTATTTCCTATGAGATTTCTTTTCAGAAAAAGATGCAAGTGGAAAAGGTGAGCATGGTATAAGTAGAGACCCATCTACAATAGAGGTATGTGTTCCAACAAAAAATTGGAGAGATAAGAAGATGTGAGGAACAAAATATATGTCCATATAAAACCAAAATCAAGGCCTCTCATAAGTAGGTATTTTTATTGTCCGATTTCTCACCTAGAATTTGAGTATTCTCTATGATATCTGGGGCAAGTAATAATGCATGTGCAAACACGATTTAGCCCCAACATAGCATAGTTATTGCATAAGAAGGCATAACCTTTTATTTAATTATTATACACATACATAAGTTATCAAATAAGAAAAAATAGTCTAAGGATGGCATGGTTTAGGTCACAAGAAAATTTATTTGGTTGTGGTGGTATTATCATACAACTGCACATATCACATACAATAGATTTGAACAACAAGGACTATAGAAAGTATTGTTACGTTGGATCCATCTCCTTTACACTATAGATTGATTGAGATGTGGCATAGTACTAGATTATACAAAATGGCTCATATGAGCTCAAAATTTAACCAACAAAGGACACTGAAAGTATGCATCCAAAAATATGTTTTATATATCAATACAGAATATTTAGAGGTCAAACTAGGGTAGACAAGATAGTGAACTAAATACTATAATGTACACTTTTTAGGACTCATCTAGTACTCGTCTTCCGTCAGCACCCAACTAATCTCATCACTGCAGAGTGGGACACTAGAGGGAACAATGAATGTCTAGGAATGCAAACAATGAATCTATGGGGTATGTCTTGTTGTACCATGCCCTAGAAACAATTGATGATGACATATGTGGGTACCACACCCCACCAAATGATAACTAACACAAGGGAACATGAAACTGAACAAAAGGAATGGAAACAAATGAAAATAGAGTTCTACCTAGATACATCATCGTCAATCTTCACTTGAAGAGATTGACACTTTGTTCTCACTAGGTCTTACGAAGCGTGAAATAGGGACAGTTGCAGACCTGACCACAACACACAATGTATTTCATTAGTAACTACTCCAATAACAAAAGTTCAACAATATTATGATAGATATCAGTCATAGTTAGTTTTATCTATCAGTTGGAATGCCCAAATAAAATGCCAATTAGATTAACAGAAGGCATTCTAGAAAACTAAATAGCAGAGGGAGTATCCAATTTTCTATTTTGGTTTTTATATCTTGAAAGTTGGGCTTCCTTGCTTCTTCAAGTCAAGCTGAAACATTTAATAGATGACACTCTAAGACAATACATAACAACCAATGGGTAAATGTAGGCATACCATATGCTCAATTATCTATAAAACAATATAAAGAGGGGAGTATACATGCACAAGTTAAAGGGATTTAACCATCTATTTGGCTCATTCTAAGTGCCCCCTCTCCAACTTTATAGAATTACAGTTTTGTCTAATATAACCATTTATTAGCCTATTACATTCCACATGGTATAAGAGCAGTGATCCAAATCCATAGCCATTAAATCTTGAATAGATGTCTTCCACTTTGAGCATCCACAAAACTATAGGGATCATCAAATAAGAAAATTCCAACATCTTGGTAGAGAGGTCGATCAATTTGACCTGTTTCTTTTGCCCAACACTGAGGTTGATGCCTATCTCTCCTAGATCCATCTGACCACTATTAGGAAGAATCCTAGGTCCTTCTTCAATGAACATGACTCTAGGACCCTGCCATACCTCTCTGTATACATCTCCTTCTCGAACAATATGTATTTTTCAAATTTGCAGCTCTACATCCATGCAAATTGAGCATGTTCCATGTCATTTGATCACATATGAGAGGTGATAACAACATGCACTTTAACACAAACATTTCAAAGATAATGTTTCATCATTATGTAAAGTTTTCAATTTACAATATGTGTTGTCAGCCCACACTCCATCTTAGGTCTTCAATAATAATGGCAGTAAGAAATATTAAAACAAAATCCACATGTAACATTCCCAAACAATTAGACTACTAGTATATAATATGCAAGATTGGATGATGTGCTTCAGTATGCCTTGTTAGGTTTTCGTCTATAGATACGTCTCTTTATACCTACAAAGTTTTTTTCTGGGAAGGTTGGCTAATGCTTCAAGGCTGAGGATTTACTGATTTTGTTTCTATGATTGGTTTTCAATTAGGCTGAAGTTTGGTAATTGATCTTCATGTTGTCTTGATCATGGGATGACTATAGGGATATTCCTCATGCAATGGGGTTATAGTACCAATTCATATGTTCTGTCTATATTGTAAGCCTTAATGGTTTCGTCTAATGGGCCTGTAGGTATTTTAGTTGTATGCCATGTGGTCTGTTCATGATTATGGTCGAGGATGGTTTCCTACCAGGGGTTTCAGTTCTATGATGTGGCTAAATTCATACACATCGTGTCAGGTAATGAACTGAATATACAAGATTAATGTGTAACCCACAACAAAATTACAACGAACCATTACCTTGTGTTGGTCATATACGATATTAGTGTGGAATCTATTACTTGTATCATATTCAGATCAAAATACTTATGTAGCCAAGGGTTGAAACTTCTAAAATTTGTGAAATAAATAGGAAAGGGGGAGACAATGCATTGAGGTAGAGAGGAGTTCATCACCCTATACTTATGGGATCAATACCTTAGAGAATGGTACACCTTCATTCTCGCCTTTTCCACGAAGCACTAATGCCCTAAAGTGTGCTGGCTGAGATCATGTCAAAGACTCAGGCTCTTCAATACAGCTTTTGGGAGCCGTCCAACACCATAGAGCCTTAGATGAAGTAATTAACCAAAAAAATAACCAAGCATCCAATGTTAGTTGTCAAGATAATTTAGCGATAAAATAGTTAGGACAAGCAATACATGTTCTAATAAGTAGATTAGTTTCTTGTCAAGATAATTTAGCAATATAAGAATAGGACAAGCGATACCAATTCCAATGCATGTCTGTGTGAAAATCGTATTCCATGTATACAAAATAGTATGTAGTTATACGGATGAGGCCATGGAGGAAATATGGCATTACAAAAATCAAAGAAACTAAAAAGAATGAACATTATGAAGAACATCTTCTCTTAAGATGAACGACTATGGACATAGCTCAAAGTAATCAGAGATTGAGAAGGTTAGTTCTAGGGAGACTTTTTATTGGCACTTAGTAGTTAGTAGGTAACTCTAAATGAAATGAAATTTAAAAGGATAGGAATGAAGAAATTCTTACATAAATTAATATGGAGGAGCGTGGGACTAATGAATGTCAAGCATCCAACAGTTCCCAAGTAAAAAGTGAGTAGCAAGACAAACATGGGGGAAGTTGAAAGGGAGTGGGGATAAGGATGACTTTGGCTCCGTTCAACCTCAAATGTAGGAGCTCCATTAAATCTATAGATAGTGAAGTTAACAAGGAGAGTGGATCATGGACTGCTAAGTCCGTTTCAACCAAATGACGACATGTTACAATATAGATATTATATGTTAGAATATAAGGGGCATAGAAATTGATGTCACTCTCAAACTTTCAGGAGTGTTTTGCTCTGCATATATGCAAAGGTGGTTGTAATTTATGAACCTTGGATTAGCAGTAATAGAGAACCATTAAAAATCAAGACGAGATAACATAATTATACAATGATAAAATTATCTTGATAGCTATTGTTATATTTCATAATAGTCAAAATCTATAAGTTTTATAAGTGAAAATTGATTTATTAGAGTGTATAAATTTACCTCCTAGACAGCAAACTATCACCTCCTTGCCTTTCTGTTATCGGCGAGCTTCACAGTGATGTCTGCAAAAATGGGAAGGCCTGCATGGAAACAAGCCAACATAAGAAACAATCAATCCTTACATAGATATTATAGTCCATGCCAGCCATTTCAGCCATGCCACCATCTTTATTCCTAATGGGACCATATGCATCAATAGCAAGACTATAATTTTGAAGCATCTATTTACAACCCGAAATCACTACCTTAACATGTATAAAAATCATCAGTATCAAGCTTTTGTTATCAGTATGGATCCCTTCGATGCACAACAAGTACAATCCCTGTGAAGGGTTGCTGCTAGAAGCAATGGGGACACTAGCTTCCTGAGGACAAGATGGTCTGGAGGAATGGTGCATAAACACATGCCAGCCATTTCATATCGATCAATGGAACATTGATAACTTGGTCAAGGGAAACCACTACCTACAGAAAGTACCCTAGCATATTATAATACATTTAATAAATGTCCACTGTCATTGAGTCCAAACTCTCAAGACTTTCAACTTAGTCATTTTGTCCAATGTCACAAGCAGCAAATAATAAATTCCATGCCATGAAAATAACGATCTGATCATAAATCATCTCAGAAAACATATCATCCTCGACACAACTATCTTTGTAAGAATGATAAGACACACAAGGTTCAAGACAGAATAAGAAAGTGCATTAACTTCAAAAAGCATCAATTGTTCTCATAGTACCACTATATTTTGTATAAAACACTTGTGATGCTTGAGTAGCTAATATAAATGGCTCAAAAGTAGAATGTAATTCAGTCGACATCTCATGATGCACTCTTGTTTTTTCTATATAATGGTTGAACTAGTCATCACTGAGAGCTAAAAGAAATGGATGGAGGTAGTCATAATGTAAGATCAATGCTATAAATATTGTAGTGTGTTTGCTTGTATTTCTTATGTTGAGGTTAAATAAATTGTATTAGGTAAAAGCAAATTATTTTAAGCATTTTAGGTCTAAACTATGTCAATTTAAGTTTTATTATGGACAAAATAATGATCTTAGGTCTGATTTTATTGATTATATTTATTTAGGAAAAATTAGGGGAACCATTAGCACCAAGTCTCAACACATTATCAAGTGCTTGCCTTGACTGCCACCATATCATGGGATCATAAAAATTTACATTCATGCTGCCATCCTGGTGAAGGAAACCACCTTCTCAGATGCTTTTATCAAAGACCAAAATGGTTATCTTGTGGCTGCTACCTCAAACACCTTCAAAGGAGTTTGAACAATAGCTTTTGCTGAATGTTACACAATCTTAGTGAGAGTCGGTGTTGTTGCAAAACTGAAGTTTTAGAGAATGAAAACTGATGTACTTACTATTTTCAAGTCCTACTAGAATGTGAGAAGAGGTAGGGGACCCATGATGCATTTTCTAAAAAAGGTCAATTCCTGGATAAAACAATTATCTAGCTTTGATATTAAACACATCAATATTGTGGATTACACCTATGCCCATAATGTCGCACCACTTCACGGTAGGAAAATACCTGATATTAAGAGAAGTGCATTGTAAACTAAATGTTTAATTGTTTAACCTATGATCAAAACCACAATCAAACCTATCATGGAGATAAAAGGGAAATAATTTGTAAAAAATAGCCCAAGATAAGTCATTTCTTTGAGAGCAACACTACACTGGAAGTTTGCAATATTGGTAATCTTGCATGATACTGACAAATGTCATCACCCTATGCAAGATCTAGAGGAATACCTACCAACACTCTGTTCATTTACCCACACCTCGGATTTCCCCATGCATCATGTATCCTATGCTAGAGGAGGTCTGAGATAGAATGCATGAGGAACCATGCTAGATACATATATGGACGAGTGAGATTTTCAGCCTGATTGATAGCATGTGAACTCCTTATGTCTATTGTTGTTCTCACTTTTCAACCCAATCTAGTGAAGAAATAACTAAATGAACACTCATTCCACAACCTTATATATAATAGGCATTGAAACTAAAATTGACTATTGGAAATCATATTCTAATACAATATATGTTGTGTGACTGAACTCATGTATGTTGGTCCAAGTGATGTTGTATGAATTTGGTGCTAACCGTTCTATGTCTACTGACTAGCTTCTTGAAAGAGCTACAATGAAGTTGTGTTTATCCAGACTCAACCTCAACCTATTATCATAAGCTTCTGGCTTTCTATGATGGGTGAACAATCACACAGAGGTACATAGCAGATTCATGACATCTTTTAAATCTTCAAAGCATAACGATAATATGCATGAAAATAATTTAAACATCTTTAGTACTACAAATGGAAGTGGGTTTCCAAACAAATTTAAATATAAATTTAGGTGAGTTTGTGTAGTAGTATTAGGTGAGTTCGTTTGCCTAATATTAGATTTACTTCCTACAAGAAGTTTTATTAATATCAAGTGATATGTAGAATGTGAGTTTTTTGTGCTAATAATATGCATTGTTTCCTGACTCGTATTAGGTGTACTTGAAAAATCTTCAGTAACTAGATTCATCAACCTCATGAGCAGAGTTCCTCAGAACCACAGTTCATGAACCACCTCCTCATCTCTTCCTCCACCTCCTTATAGTGAATTTTTATCCTCCTATGTATTCATCCCTCATTATTTGGCCTCTCTATTCTACATCCTCTTGGTTTTTACTGACATATATTTTTATCTCCTATCTTTCTTGCACTTCAATCCATATTTTCAACTCAACCATGGTTTCCTCATCTTTTTCTTCTTTGCCCTCTTATTTTTTATTTATTTTTTCCTCATATTGGTTCTAGTTTTCTTTTATTGTTCATCCAAAACCTATTGTTGAGAGCTATTTGACATCATTTCTTATCTCATTTCATTAATTCTTATCTCTCCTCCACTTCTATGCTTCCACTATTGGGTTCAAACCACAATGTCATTGTGGCATGTGGAAACACCAAGTAGTGATTTCTGGTGGATCATTGAGTGTGATAGATGCTCTGCGGTAGCATGAAAAGAATGAAGGACATGTTTGTGAACAAGAAATCTAGGTGTGAGGATTATGAATATCATCACCTATAGAGATAGCATGATCCATTTTGCAGTAGAATTTTAAGAGATGATCATCTGGGCTATTGCAACTAGGGATCTATTGTTGTGTGGAATGATTACAAGGTCAAGTTTGAGATAAAACAATAGAGCACATAACACCTCCAAGACATTAAATTTTAGAAGATAGTGTTAATTTATTAAACCTCTTCTGTTAATTTGAGTAAACCTCTTGTGTTAATTTTAGAAGGATGGGAATCTTGTGGTATTTTTTAGGTCCTATTAAATTTTCATTTGAAGACCCACCAACAATAACAATCAATAGTTGAGTTAGTGTATTCACATGAATAGATCAAATACGTAAGACAAATATGAAATAACATACCCTGTAGTTGCGCTAGAAGTAAACATCAATCCTATTGCCTTCCTTGTCATAGTCTTGCAGTGGTAGCCTCCTACTCAAGCCCTCCCTTCCTCCTGCCTTGAGTCCACAACCTTTCCCTCGACCTTGGATCACTCTCTATCCACCGGTTGGTACTACATAAAGAAAAGGAAGAAAAATACATGAATAAAGGGACAATGCAGGAGTAGCAGTAGAAAAATGACAGTAATGAGATCCTATGAAAAACCCAAAAAGAAAATGGAATGGTATATGTGTTAGATCTTAAGAAGAACCCATATTGTGCTTTAGATCCACAAACAACAAAAAAATTAAAAACATAATGAAATCTAATCTTGTGTGAAGCCTGAGAATCTATCCTTCTGCTGATTTTATTGCTTAGCTTGCCTCTTAGTTTTCCTTAATAGACAACTATATAATAGCACGCTAATCAATGGACTTTTAACAAGTTTTCAAAAATCTTGGGAGAGGGGCAACCTTATTGGAGAGAGTAGTGGAGCTAGCTATGGAGACTCGGTGAGGCCTCGAGCATCATAGGTCAAATTTCTTACTACCACAATGTTTTTTAAATATCATAGAATAAACTAAGACATGAACTTCTAATAAACATTAAATTTATGAGAATTTGTGGCTGACTTATATATTTTGTTGAAAACATCCTAGACGGTACACATTTTAATCTAAGTAGTAGAATTAGAAATCTTAATGAATAGATCATATGAGATAGCAAGTGTATATAATATGAATGAAATGACAATATTTCTTTGCCCAATAAAAGGAACAAAAAATGAAAGGAAACTAATCAACGGTAGTAAATAGAATGCCATTAGCACAAAAAATGGACAAAGATGTACGACATCATTGTACATCTACTTATACACATGAAAAACACAAAAAAATAATGTGGTATGCATTTTATACATTCAAAATATGTATACTAAATATGTATACATTCAAAATATGGAACCCAACCCCATCCAAAACACAACCAACCCCATCCAGAAAGACCCTAAAAGCCAACGGAACGAAAATGAAGAAGACAAGAACTACCTTACCCTACGAACAACGACGTAAGTGCCCACGCCTAAATAATGGGTCAGTGTCGAACAAGAGAGACAATAGCAGCAAAACTCACAACAATCAGGAGGAGAACTTCCCACCATACATACAGTTCCAGAGCTATATGTCTCTGACGAACTTACTCTGCTGGAATGTTAGAGGGATTGGTAGTGACGATAGATGTAGAATGCTAAAAGAGCTCATAGCTATCCATAAACCCATCATATGTGCAATCCTGGAGCCCAGCATCAGCGGCAACAATGCAGACATAACCATTCACAAGTTGGGTTTCTCAAATTCCTACCGAGTTGAAGCGAGAGGCTTCGCTGGTGGTATCTGGGTTTGCTGGAAAGCCGATTGGTGCAAGGTAGACATAGTTAACAACCGTCGACTATTTATTACTTGCAGGGTGAATGGCATCTGCTATATCTCGTTCATCTATGCTAGCCTGCAATTCAGAACGTGACAGTTGATATAGAAGCACTTAATCCATATGGGTGAAACCAACAAGGCCCCTTGGATAGTTTTGGGGGACTTTAATGCAATTATGGATCCATGGGAACAAAGTGGTAGTGAGCACTTTAATGAGTCGGAGGTTGCAGTGTTCCAAAACACATCGATGGAGGCAAACCTAAACGACCTTGGTTAGTCAGGCATGAATTTCACCTTTCTCCATGGCCTCCTTCTCAAAAGACAAAAGACTCGATAGAGCTCTTTCCAATTCCGATTTCTTGAACATGTATCCTGAGTTGATAGTCGAGCACCTTCCCAGGCTCAGATCCGACCACAACCCCCTGCTGGTCAAGTTTAGGCAATTTCACAGGGGTACGAAGAGATTCACAATGAGGGCCTCCTGGCAACTGAATTCAGACTTTCCCTCCAGTCTTCACAATAGCTGGGATCAGGATCTCAACTTCGGTAATACCCTACAGAAAGCACGACAACATCTATCTAGATGGGACAACAAGATGCGTAAGGAGTAGAGAAAGCACAAGGACTGACTAATCCAAAATATAAACAGATTACAGACGGACCTGTCCATCCAGTATAATGAAATATCGGATGAGTTATGCTCTAGTTTCCAGAGAGAACTTGACAATATCCTAAAAGCTGAAGAGATTGACCTCATGCATAAAAGCCATATCAATTGGTTAAAAGAAGGCGACAGAAATTCTAATTACTACCACAACTTTGTCAACCAAAGACGCAGGCGGAATACAATATCCAAACTGAAGGACCATGATGGCCAATGGATCACCAACGAGAACGAACTGATGAACATGGTAGTCTCCCATTTTGAGACCATCCTAATGGCACCTGACGAAGACACCACTACCCACCACATCGAAGTTCCTGGAGATTTCAGACAACTCAACGATGAACTAATGACTTGTATTGGTGCCACCCCTTCTGCTGGTGAGATCCAACATATAGTGTCATTGCTGGATCCTGCCAAAGCTATAGGACCAGACGGTGTATCCGCATTCTTCCTCCAGAAAAACTAGAGTATTGTTGGCCCTAGCCTAGTGAAAATTGTACAAGAAGCTATCATATCAGGAGGGGTCCCCGAAGATCTATGTCACTCAATGATGGTTCTTATTCCAAAAACTCGAACCCCTGAGAAGTGTGAGAATCTGCGGCCAATCTCTCTAAATAACATCGCACTCAAAGTTGCCTCCAAGTTGGTGGTCGAAAGAATCAAGCCTTATATGGCCGGATGGGTCTCTCAGTCACATAGTAGCTTTATACCTGGGCACAAAATAACCGACAACATCGTTGTTGTCTAGGAACTGATCCATGGCATGAAACAAAGGAAAGGTTCAACTATCATGGTGATAAAAATCGACCTGACAAAAGCATACGACCTAATGTCATGGGGCTTCATAGAAGACACCATCAAGAAGGTCAATCTCCCTCAGAATATCAGATCTTACATCATGGAATTGATCTCGAAAGGGCACAATACCATTTCTTGGAATGGTAAGAATGCCAAACCTTTCAAGGCTAGTCAAGGTCTCCGACAAGGGGATCCACTGTCCCCATATCTCTTTGTCTTATGTCTATAACGCCTTAGCCAACTGATCCAGCTGAAGGTCAAGAGAGGAGACTGGAAACCGGTTAAGCTAAGCAAGAATGGTCCTAGAATATCCCACGTCTATTTTGCCGACGATTTGATTCTATTTGGCCAAGCCACTGTAAAACAGATAAGAGCTATCACAGACTGCTTCATGGCCTTTCATCTAGCTTTCGGCCAATCAATATCCAAATCGAAGACCAGAATTTACTTATCGATGAGCATTGATGCTTCTATGAAAAGAAGAATCAAGCGGATGGCGGGCTTCCAATCCAATGAAGACCAAGGGAAATACTTAGGAGTTCCCATCATACACCATAAGGTATCGAAACAGACCTACATCGAGGTGCTCAGTACCGTGTCAAGTAAAATTGAGGCATGGACGACAAGGAACCTGTCGTTGGCCGGGAGGGTGTGTCTAGCCAAGGCCACCCTAGCTACTATGCCTACATATGTAATGCAGACAACTCATTTACCCCTGCAACTTTGTGATAGGTTTGATAGCACTATTCAGAGGTTCATCTGGGGCGGCGCTCACAAAGCACACCCTCTAGCCCTTGTAGCCTGGGATAAAGCCTGCTACGACAAGGACAAAGGGGGCCTTGGCTTGAGGAAGATGAGATATTGGAACCAGACATTACTCTATAAACATACCTGGGATCTAATGACCAACCGTAGATCACAGTGGTGTGATGGAATGCGGGACCGCTTCAATAGATGCTCGACAAGGATAGTCCGCAATATCTCACAGCTTGGGAAGGTAGCTATCGAAGGAAAATCCTTTATCGAGAACAACTCCTATCTAGTGCCTATGGATGGGTACAATATCAACGTGTGGGAGGACATGTGGTGGAGAAATGGGAAAATTCTCAAAGATCATACTTTGAACCCTATCCCTACTGAACTTACCGATCTGAAAGTGAGTATCCTCGTCGATCTCCAGGGAAACTGGAACATCGCTTTTCTGGAAGAATGGTTCCCTCATACCATAGTCGATGCAATCACGAAGTTGGAGGTCCCCAGAGACAGCGATGGCGAGGACATTATAGTGTGGAACCACACCAAATCCGGCCTATATTCGACCAAGACAGCCTACCTCAAACTGATGGAAGGACGGTGTCAACCTACCGAAGGGACCTGGATGAAGATCTGGAAAGCCAAGGTTTCACCCCGCATAAAGCATTGCGCTTGGCTTCTGATGCACGAAGCCATTTTAACCAATACGAGAAGAGTAAGGCGGCATATTAGTACCGATACTTCTTGTCCACGCTGCCACTCAGGAGAAGAGATGACAATCCATGCCATTAGCGACTGCACCCATGCGAAGGTTGTGTGGTCAACGCTTCACCAGATTAGGGGCAATGCCAATTTCTTCAGCAACAACAACCTTAAAGGATGGTTCCAGGAACAATTAGGCAACTCAGAGGAGCACACGAGTTAATTCCTAACCACTTGCTGGCACATATGGAATTTTAGGAATAGGCAAGTGTTCCAGGGTGAAGCTACTAACCCACAACAACAGGTCGGATACATCATCAAGGAGGCACAAAATCAAATCCAGGCTTTCCTCACGGCTAATGAGATTACTCGGAACATGATGAAGAATAGGGAAACAAAATGGCAAACTCCCAGGTCGAACACACTGAAATTCAACTCTGATGCTGCTATCAAACCAAACCGCACAGTTTGCGCCATGGTGGCTAGAGACAACCAGGGGAAATGGAGAGGTGGTGCTGCGCAGCTGATTTACACTCAAGACGTCATCAAAGACGAACTCAGGGGATTGCTATTGGCCATGGAAATAGCTAAGACGAACAATGCGGATAAAGCCATCTTTGAGATGAATTCTACTATGGCAGTCCAATTGGCCACCTCCACATGGCAGGACAACCCTAGATATGTCAAACTGGTTATGAGGATTAGATCGCTGATCAGACCTGGCTGGTCTGTTACCCACACCTACAGAGAGAGTAACTATGTGGCCGACAGCCTAGCAAAAATCCATTCTAAGCAGCGCGAGAGATACACTGAGTATACTCTCCCCCCTACCGAGATCTATGATCTTCTAGCTAGGGACTTATGTAAGGGTAGTATTACTACCTTATTTAACTACACAGACATTATTAGTGATTGTAAACTTGATTTGAATTTTCTCACAAGAGGAGGGCGGGATGAATAAGAATGCCTCCTGATTTTCCTAAAAACAAATATGTATACTAAATTATCAATACCAAAGTAACATGTACACATAAGTGGAGACTTTGTTTTACCTTTATTGAGTTGTGATACTATAACGTATATATATTTTTACAATATACATTTATACATAATACAGTACAAAATTATGTACACAGTTTCTACATAAATTTTATAAGCACAATAGGAATTGTACTATTAATGATTGCAAGAGTTATCGAGTTGTTGGTTCATATATAATTGCTATATATTTACGATACATATTTACAGCCTCACGAAAAATACACAAATCAGTACATACTTTTTACATATTAGTACAAAATTTAGACCGTTCAAGATGGTTATATAGACTTTAATTATGTTTACCTGCAGGAAGTGTGTAATCACTATCAAAATTATACAAGAAGAAATTACAATATGTATATTGATATTGACAAAGAAATGAAGTTCCGAAATAAAAAGTGAAGACATAAATCTTTAGGCGATGTTGTAAATGATGTATAGAAAATTAAATGGCAGGTGGTTTCATTGACTCTTTCAAGAACAAAGATGATTGGTTGACTCTTTCAATTAGGAAGACTACTGCGTCACTAAATAAACAACCAGAGAATACCATGAAAGGGAAAGGGAAAGGGATTGGTCCTCGCACGTGAATACATATTTTCTAGTAATTGTTGCCCATAGTGCAAAGCATGTTACAATTACCAACATCTGGTCATTTCTTATACTAAATCGGAGTGAGGTCCGACACTGATTGGAGGTCCCTCACTGACAATGGCGGCCTCCTACTCACCTTTCTGGTCGCCGCTTCTTTTTTTACTGGATCATTCATCAACTCTCCAGTCATCGGCTACTGGAGTCTCGCTGTCTGGGATCATGCTTATCTCTTTGCAATAGATCCACCGTAGTCTGTTGGAGCCTACCCAAAAAATACCGCCATGATAAAGAAGAGTGGGAGGGAACCAGAAGCTGAGTGAGCGATGGGGAAGAGGGTACAGGGAGTGGTGTAGGGCAGACAGATCTACTGCTCTCCTTGCGCTTGGGCGTGCTGGGAATGACTGGGAGAACAACGGCTCTCGGAGTGGGAGCCGAAGATGGAGCTGAGTGGATTAGTATTTGTGGGCGACAAGATCGGGAACTTGTTGTGCGGCAATCGGAATATCAGTTAGCTGGGGCATTCTAGGAGCATTGCTGGGGGGGAGCAAATGCGGGAGAATAGATTTCATCCCAAAGTTCGGATAGATGAAGTAGTTTAAGAAAAAATAAAAATTAGTCAAATTTAAGAAAGCAAGTTCAAAAAATAAGGTATAAAAAAAACAATTTTAGCGATGAAATAGACATGATATTTAGGATGGATAATATCTTTGGTCCTTATTAAGTGTGTTAATAGTGACAACAAAATTTTATGGTCACGATTAGGATAACAATTACGACAAAGAATTAACTTTGTCATTATTTTGGTCGTTAATGCCTTCTTTTCTTGTAGTGAATTTTACATAATTACAATAGATGTCACCGCCACCATGCAAGCGTAATTGATTTTGATTTAATTACAGATCATGCCACCGCTACTCAATGGTACGAGTATTTAACATGGCTACCCGCGCGGGCATTCAATACAATCCCTATATATATATACATACATATATATATATATATATATATATATATATATATAGGTATACACACACATATATATATACATATATAAATATGTAAATATATATATATATATACATAATATATACACATATACACATATATATACATATGCATATATATATGTATGTATATGTAGGTACCTATATATAGGGGTTTTATTCATTACCCATGTGGGTAGCCTAATTTTTTGCTATCCGCACATCCAAAAGTGTAATTATATGGTACAAAAAAGTAACTCTAAGATCAAAAGTGTAATTATATGGTACACAAAAGTAACTCTAAGATAAAAAAAGTAACTGCGCAGAAAATATTTAGTCAATAAATATATGGACGTATTTTTTATTTTGGTGGGGCAAATGATATTATTTTTGGATGAAATTTTTTGAGGAGCTAGATAAAATACACTTCTACAATTGCAATTTTTTTTATAAAAAAGTGACAGGAAGGGTGTGTGGGTAGCTACCCATACATGTATTAAAGATGAGCCCATATATATATACCTATATATACCTATATATATACCTATATATATAGGGCTCATCTTTAATACCCACGCGGGTAGCCTGATTTTTTGCTACCCGCCCATCCAAAAGGGTAACTATATGGTACATAAGAGTAACTCTGAGATCAATAGAGTAACTATGTGGTACACTAGAGTAACTCTATGACCAAAAAAGTAATTGCACAAAAAATATACAGTCAATAAATATATGGACGTGTTTTTTTATTTGGGGGGGGGAAATGATATTATTTTTGGATGCAATTTTTTGGGGAGCTAGATAAAATGCTCCTCTACAATTGCGAAAAAAATATCTGGAAGGCTGTGCGGGTAGCTACCCACATGAGTATTAAATAAATCCCCATATATATATACCTATATACCTATATATATATATACCTATATATATACATATAAATACCTATATATATACCTATATATACCTATATATACATATATATACCTATATATATATATATATATATATATATAGACACACACACACATATACATACATATATATATATATATATGCATATATATAGACACACATATATATATACATACATATATATATATATGTACATATATATATATATATATATATATATATATATATATACATACACATATACATATACATATACATATACATATACATATACATATACATATACATATACATATACATATACATATACATATACATATACATATACATATACATATACATATACATATATAGGTATATGGACGTGCCTTTCTGTCCAAGGTGCACCTTTCCAATCGATATTATCTTTTTGGAGTTTGGTAGAATGTTATTTTCTATCAGGTTTTGGGTGTTTGTCCTAATTTGCACTGACTTTATATTTACACTAGTGTTATGTTTATCTTACTTGTTACTTGTGTGCTAAATTTTAATTTAGAATGATCGATTGTGTACCCTCATTTATTTTTTGTGTGCTATAATTGTTAAATGGCTAGTGTATATTTTGAATTTCTTATAGTTTTCTCTTTTATATCCACTTGGGTGTTCTATTTCCCTCTTTTGATGGAATCATTGATAAAGTTTTTTGTTGTCCTTATCCCTTAATATTGGTCAAACTTTATTTATATATACATACCATAATTTTTGTACTAACAGATTCTGCCTTTCTTCTTTAGTAAGGTATTCTTTCAACCCCTCATGTGAAGTACATAGAAGACTTTACTTGGTGACCAAAACTTTTCTTTGAGGAGATAAATCTTTTATGATAGACTTAAAGTAGCTCAGACTTCCCTCTGCTTAGATTTTCAATTTTTTACCTTCATGTAAGCCCTAAAATGAGGATTATTATGTATCTTGTAAAATGTACATAGTCATTATCTTTTATATGGCATCTAAACTTTGTTTTTGTGATATCTATTAACTATTTATGAAAATATCAAATAATAGTTATTCACTCATTGTGAAGAAAACTGTAAGGCCCCTAAACTTACTTAATGAGTTGAATAAGCTTAATTATCATAATTGAATTCTTATAACCCTAATATAACATTGTGCTATGCTTTTAAATTATAATCCAAGCTTAAGTTTCAAATTTGGTCCAATTTGGACATTGTTTGACCAAGTTATGTAATTTTATGCACATTTTGGACTTTTATGCAATTTACCCAATGGAGAAGTTTTATTTGCAATTTATCACTTGCATTATGTTCCTTGTATATTCTCTCATCATTCTTGAGCTTGTTGAGCCATGGATTACCTATTTAAACCTTGGTTTGAAGGTGTTTTCACCAAGGGTATTTTAGGATTTACCCCTTCACGGATGAGCTACCTTTAGTAGCTATCAACTAATGAATTATGTGATTGGCTAGGAAATTCGACAAAGGAAAGCTAAGAAGGTCTATAGGGATGGTGGGGGAGCTTATTGTGTGTGTGATTTTATATTCTTAATAGTTTAAGTCCATATAAACATGGGAAAGCTACTTTTACAACCTCATGCTTGCTTCCATCCTTATCCATGGGCTATATTTACCTCTTCCTTGCCCTAGTACGAAACTGTGCTTGCTTTCTATTTCCTCTGACCTGGAGAAACGACTCCACTCTATTTGTCTGTAGAACTAAGTGCTCTAAGGTAGAATACAACCTCCTTTTTGGAGAAGAAGGTCTCCTAGAGCTCCATTTAGCCCTACTTAGGGTTTCCAAGGTCATCTTCTAGGGATTCTGACCAAGGCAAGTTATTTTCTTCCTTCATTCTCTATTTCTCTTACTCTTCTCCTTCCTTAGACCTTCCTCCAGGCCGGAACCTTACTGTTCCATGGTACAATTTTCTCTAAAGCTCTAAAACCCTACCTTTCTTGCTCCTTATGCTTAGGGTTTGCTCATTTGATGTAGAAAGGTGCTAGATGGAAGAGTTCATAGCTTATGCTTGGATTTTTCTTCCCTACCTACTCGAGATTTCTTCTATGTGTGGTTTCATCTTCTCTTTAGAGGAAAGTTTTATAACTTTCTCCACGTTTATTACTTATCATAAGCTTACTAGCTCATGTTCTTGCTTGAAAATGACTATTTATACGCTAAAAAGCTATGCTTGACTTGGATTTCGGTTTTTATAATGTTCACTATTCTGATTTCAGTTCTAGATGAACCTGTGTTCATTTTTATGTTATTCCTAAGGTATAATATGACTTGGATCAGGTTGTTTTGCCAACCTATAGTGCTAAGCACCTATCTTACAATGGTCAATTTTAGGGTTTAAAACTGATTTCTTCTATAAACCATGACCCCATGATGGTACCATTGCAACAACCCTATGGTGTTGTCTTCATAAAAATTGATGGTCATGATCAAGGGTGTCAAATGATGGCTACAACCTATGGTCACCCCCTTAGGTCAGGTTTTAGACCAATTAGAAGTTTAATGATCAACCATTAAGTACCCTACTGATGTTATCAATCAATGATGACATTAGCTTAATATTTGATGTTGATTAATGAATATAGTGTTGATCTAACAACCTATGGTGATTTAATGGTCACTAATGATGGTGGATCAGGTATCTAAAACCTATGTTGAGTCAAGCATTGTAGTTGTGTCATCAATTAAGTCTTAGACCAATGGTTTCTTGGGTCATTTGATGCAATGGTCGGACCTATAATGTAATTGATGATTTTAATATATGAACTTGACCATGTGGTTATCATAGCCACATGGTTGATACTTTCTTATGCTAAACATGTGCATAATGAATATGATGAGGGTTAATCATATCTAGATTCCTTGCATGTTTATGTAATAAAGGAATGTTCTTAATGTTAATATAACCCTGCTATGATTGTTTATGAATATCTCCTAGCTCATTAATGCAATATTGTGCTAATCTGGTGTATTATATGTAAGTGATTTTGTTGAGCCTTGCTATAAGGCATGGAATGATAATGATGATCTTACATGGAATAGTATGATGGTCTTGATGATCTTTGGGCATGTTGAGCCCTGAATGATGTGTACTCCTCTTGTGTTGATAAGGGTGGATACACTATGATATTGTGAAAAGGATTTATATCTTGTGATAGTATTATGACTAGTGTAGCCTCATGAATGGCAAGTGAATAGTACCATGTGATGATGAGATGAGAAACTATGTTTCAAACATTTTATATCTTTTGAAGTTGTGATATTTATATGGTTGTTAGAAGTGAATTAGGGTTTGTATGTCCACTTGTTTGATGCAACCTTAATTCACCCAATTGGCATAACTAATCAAGTGAAACTCTAATCATGTAGTGCCATGTGCCATAGATCCATCTGAGTGTCATAACTTGCCATATGGTGAAACGAGTATTCCTAAGGGGAACTCGGAGTGCATACTAATGAGTATGTGGGGTGCTTGTCATCCTGAATTCAAGTATTTAGGGAAGATGACTATGTTCATACCTGCCCTCAGTTTGAGAACCATTGTGGTCATGTCTCGGTGATTATATATGTGATGAGATTGGAGGACAACTGCGGTTATACCTCGGATGGTAGGGTATGCGTACCCACCTCCTTTCACCAGTGCCATGACCTGTACCAAGGATGAACTAGACTGTTAGAAGCTTGACCTTATGTGTTGCTGTGGCGGACCCGTACTGACCAGGGGCGGAGAAGATCTTAGGAGTCTGGATTTTCCTAGATCTTGTATGGAACTAATTTTGACTTAGCAATGGTCAATTGGATTTTGAGTGGTATCCTCAATTTCCTCAGGGTGTAATAAAATATGTAATACAACCGTGTAGCATATTTGTTTAGGGTTATACAAAACGTTTCACATTGGATGATAACCCTTGTTTGTTATATTTGCATAAACATGATGCTTAGTGCAATTAAGAGATAGTAGATATACTTATGTTGTGGAAATTCTTAAGATTGTAGATGCGTACATACAGTAGCCATGATTATGTTGATAACTATACTACTACTACTGATTATAATCATGATGCTAGCTATCTCATGTTGTTAGTTATGTTTAGTATGTTAGCCATGCCTTTGTTACTAGAGATGCATATATTGATAATCATGCTTATCCAGATAATTGTGCTTATGTTGTTAGCTCTTCTTATGATGTTGATATGTTCAACCAATAATACATGCTCATGTTGTTAGCTATTCTATGTTACTAGACTTGCTCATGATGCTAGATATGCATATTCTACTGAATTGCTTATATTGTCAATAAGATAAAGGATGATAGTTTGGCTAATAATGATAGTTATTATCTCCTCGTTTATGTATTTTTTAATCATCAATACTGCTGATTTTATTTGTTATATCTGATTAAACTTCTTAACTATTTAATTACTTAAAAATGTTGTAATCAATAAACGTTGTTGGAGGTTATATCTCTTGTTGGGACATGGGTCTCACCCTTGTGGTTCACCACATTTTTTTAGGTAATCACAAGTGATGAAAACAAACATGTGGCAGCAAAGAGGAGCTATAGTAATGAATCTTTGAGAAAGCTGATTAGATGTCTAGTGTGTCCTAGAGTCACCCATGTACTCTCAGGTCCAGGCTAGAAAAGTTTGTATATGGTGTTTCAAACGAATCAGAATTTTGTTAGCATGTTAATGCTTGTTTGTGTGACAAATACGAATATTGTTCTCCTGTGTATATATGTTGTGGCTAAAGTGATAGACCAATTTGTATCCAATTCTTGACATAGTATGGATACAAGAAATATATTGGGATCTTATGAAAATGTTTTTGAGCGAGTGTTGATGTTGAAATCAGTTTTAATTTACCCACATTTTTGGGTATGTGGTTAATTGGTGATTGATTGTGTTTTATGTTTTGAGTAATCTCGTTTAGTATAACGGATCCTGACAAAAACATGGTGTGTATTTTCTATATGGATGATGGATATCATTTGATTTAGTAAGGAATGAATACCCTCTCAGTTGCCACTCTTTACATGTCATATTTTATTTTTAGTGTCACCTTTTTGTTCATGAGTATGTAGACAAGAAACACGGTGATGAATTTCATCAACAATGAGATGAGAACCGACTGCATGGAATTCAATAAACCATGGCCACCTCCATACCTCTCATAGTGGTGCCAAGGTTCGTGGCAAGGAGATCTTGTCATCAATGGTTTTAGAGTACAACACAAACCCCTCTGTCAATCTTTAGACACCCTTACTTGCAGATGTTCAGTCACCCTACACTTCCCTCTAGTCTCATCTTGTGACCAAAATGCTAGGGATACAGGGCATCGCTGCCACACTGAATGGCACCGTCTTGCACAACTAGTAATAGCTGTCGGATCTCGATGCCCACCAGAACCTATTCCCTCTCCGTGCTGCAATGATTTGTCCTTATGTTCAGTCGTTTTTGTAGGAGAGATGCCCCTCCATCATAACAATGAGTCGGTGAATGCAAACACCATAGACTCCTCTTCGTCATCCTTCTTCTCCTCTTACCTGGCACCCAACAACACCAAGCAACACCAAGTGGTGCCAAGGGTCACCAGGAAGATCTGTGTGCCTCTAGGAAGCGACATCGTCCACCAACACTCCTTTTTCCTCTACTTTTTGCTGACCTTATGAGCATCATAGGCTACCATTTCCAGACCTAATGAAAGGTCACCAAGCTTCCTCCTAGTCAAACAAGTATGCTATAGGGGAAGGTTGGTGGAAATATGATATATGATGTCTCTAGTGAAACCATGAAGAAGTGGTCGATGTGTTTGTAGATCCTCCATAATGAAGAAATCTGAGTGAAATTCAAAAATGCAACAATCATCACATGTTGACTGTGATAATTATAAAATTGATTTCTTTAGAGGAGGACCATGGAGAATTTTGGAAAGAGCAAGGGAACGTGAAGGGGTGGAAGTAGTGAAGTTCCAATGTTATAGATACACAAACCTATCCAATTTCCAACTTGAAGTCGATCTGAAAGAGGGGTATGGTACAAATTGTTGTAGATTTTGTACTTCAAGGGTTATATAGTGTGTAGCTCTAGTGTCCAAATACCATGCTTTGTATAGAAATTAGGGAGTGGTAGGTGGATGCATCACTATTAGCAGATGTGGAGTTGAAAGAAGAGGAGAAAACATGTTGTCACACCCGCATCCAACAATTACGACTAATCATGAGATGTGAGCATGAGTTTGAGGATTATACTTAATACGAAGTTCACTCCTGATTTTTTTCCTTTTATTTCCAACTCTTTGTTTTCTCGCATCTAATCACATAAACAAACTTTATAAGAGAATGAAACTTTGATCACTCTAATAAGATCTCAACATTAATAATACACATCCATACATTCATTCTATTTCTCACACTTCCATATACATACGACATGATAATCAGATACATTCCCTCTTATTAAGGAAACAAAGATACAAAACATCATTTACAACTCTCTCACATCTATACAAGGACCTAGAGTGATAGGGACCGACTAAACTTAACTAATCTCATACTTAACTCATGTGGTAGATCTACTCTGATGCTTTGACCTTCTTCAAGTCCACATGGTTTCCCTAAAAATTATGAGTAGAGGGGTGAGCCTACTCGCTCAGTGAATGAGTATTTCAAAAAAATAGTCTAAAGCATTGATATAATTACAGATATACCTTTGAGCAACTGATATCAATTATAACAAAAGTATGCTTTAAAGAGTCTAATCATTGACAATCATAAATATGGCAGGATACTCTAGATATCTACAAGAGTGAATCATTATATGAACATGCTTGCTTAATCTCAAAGTGAACTAATAACTCAGAAACATACAAAGGATAATTGAATAACTACACACACTTGTTTAACCTCTCATTCATCTTATTATGCCCTGAACCCACATGAGGTGTACTACAACATGTGAAAGAATCATAGCAAGCTATGATCTCACTGTACAAGGCTTAGAAGCATGACAGGGTTCCTAATCCTATCTCTCGAGTAAGACCCCGTCTGCAGCGGGCCTTGTCACGTCTACCTCTCGGTGGCTAATGGGAGCGGTCAGATATCTCAGACTCCACTTCTCAACCTGGGTACTCAGGCGGTGAGTCAAAGCCCTCAGGCTTACTATGCATCAGTGGACATACTAACCACTGATCACTTACAACATGTAACACAGGTACCACCGACATCCCTAGTTGGTGTTGGGTACCACACAATTGTAAGGAGTTTGCCCTACTGGTCAAGACCCCCCTCACCCTACTAGTATGCTCCGGGTTACCTCAAACTAGTCTACCTCCAGTCAAAAAACCATTTCCTCCCCACAACGTAGGCCTCATCCTGTGAGGATTCTATAGTGTTCAGGGCATCTAAATGTCTAATTCACTCTTTATATTCACAATTCAATCATCACATCAACATATCTTAGTTTAGCTTTGTAAACCATTCTTTTCATAGATCATCTGATAACATTTACCATAACTGAACTGTTAAGCATCACCACATCTCATACTGAGAACATTGATATCACAATACTTGATTCATTGAAAACCCTATCCTTAGGGTTTCATTTACCTCATTCACTTATCACATGGCTCTCATAAGGATTTCATGCGACATAAACATTCACTGAATAAAGACTACTTTCAACAAATCATATACAATCAATATATGTATGAAACCTTGGAACTGAGCTGAATTTGGGTTTCCATGCCATTCACTGAGATATCATGCATCAAGAATAAAATTGAATAAATAAAGACTATCATGTCAAGAAAATCCCTTCAAATGGATTTCACGATATCTATTCACAAATATCCAACTTTCCTCGCATCTAGGGTTTCACCCTCTTTATTGAGATATCAAACAAACACTATTCACCTTAAATGAAATTCAAGATAATATATGACATATATGTACTGCGCATTTATATAAACAATTATTCATAACTAAGGGAATCCAAATAAACAAATTTCTCTATTTAATTATGCAGCAATTTCAGTCATAGACAAATTCCCTATATTATAGTTTACTCTTATAATCTCTGTGAATACTTAGGGAATTCTCATTAGGATGTATTGTATACATTTCTAATAAGATTTTATCATCTGAAATTCATCCAAACAGAGGAAGAATCCATTTCATATCATTTGCAACAACTTAGATCAAACAGACAATTCAGGGTTTGTAGTTGCATACTAAGCAATTAAAGGTTGTGGATGATTTAACCAATTTTTGTGCAATATACTATTTAAAGGAAGTTCCCACTCATCCTAAGGTGTGAAAACACCTCAAAAATGTAGCTCATCCCTCAAAATCTCGATCTCATATCAAATCCCTAGCAATTCACCCAATTCTTCTTCCTTTCAACTCAGAAATCCTAAAAATGAGGGAGTATGAAGAAAGAGTGAGAAAAGGAGAAGTTTTGATATCATTTCAGATAAAATCAGAAGAGGGAGGGAATCTTGATATGTGAGAGAAGATTCACCATTAAAGTCTATGCAAAGAAGCTAAACTTACTTGATTTCATCATATCTCAGATAGAGAAACCCTAGATCAGTAATTCCACCACTTTCTCCTCTCAAACCCTAACTCTCCCTCTCTCTAGGATTTTGTTTCTCTAGAATGAATCACGAATTATGAGAGCTACTAGTATTTTAGGTTGACCATATAGAGAAATTGAGTTGTTTGAGTGAATTGCACATTGACCCCTAACTAAACTTTTTCTTATTTTAGCAGATTTTTCTATCATAAAAAAATTATTGTAATTCGTGTATTTTAGAGATCAAACCTTATCCAAAATTTATGAAAATTTAGAATGTTGTTTGCAATTTAGTTATAAAGATTTAGTTAAAATTTTAGATCATTCCAAGCTACCATTAAATAAATAAAAATAGAATAGTGCACTACTATCTAGAAATCTACAAAACAGTCGGTTGAAGAGAAAATGCCCCAGAACGGCCATGCTAGCTTCCACAGCCATGCTAAGATGGACCCAACACCTCCGTTCTGCCTACCACATATGTGGTGTATTGGTTTCATCAGATTTGAGTACAAAAGTTGGTCAACAGTTCAATTCTTTCAAAACAGTCGTGTGGACTAGCATGCCCGTGCCACCAATGACCTAACACGACCGTGCTACCCACCACGGGCATGCTATCCAAGCCTCCAACTAGAATTGCTATTGTCCTATGTCTAACTCTCTCATTCCTTCCTGACATGAGCTTGTTTGGTGAAAATCCTAATTTCAGCCGACTAGGGTTTATATTTTTGTAAATCCTAATTATACAAAGCGACAACATATTTAAAGTTCTCATTAAGTTTAACACATCATAATTGAACTACCATATTTAATCATATTTAATCAATTACCAATATAATTAAGCATGTAGTCATCCACATAAACCCTAACTTACCAATTAAGCTCATATATGGTTATAACACATGTGATGAGCCTGAGTCGAGCTACTTGGTGATGGAAGCAAGTTGTAACCAACAACCTCACATATGGGATAGGAGTTGCCACACATGTTTCCACCACCACGATCATGAGATGGAGTTGGCACATAGGAATGTGGTGTTAGTGTCGGTGCCATTGCCGCCATATTTACTATTTGAAGAAGGCAAGATTGAGATACCTAATTACGATCTTATGGCTGAAAAACATGTTGTATAGCTTATAAGGGAAGCTACGATATCAGTGAAGTGAGTAGAAACATTTTTGTAGAAGATGACATTAAATGTCATGGTGGCGAGGAGTTTTTGAGATACAAGTAGCTGATCATTTAAATACTTGGATGGTGAAGGAAATTAGAAATGGGTTGGTCATCTTGCTTGATAAATTGAAGTTGATTATTGAGTTGAACAATTCTAGTGTGGGAGGGAGAGCTCGAGGCAAGGTACAAAGCTTGCCACACCTCCAATGAAGTATGCAAGACAACAAATTCAACAAGAATGTATTCAGTTAAAGATGCAAGCAACCAACTCAAAAATAGCTGGTACTTGCGGTGCTTGAGCATGATCTGGATTCAAGGTAGAGGATTAGGGGTAGAGGAATTGGATATAAAAGGTGATGGAGCGAGTTCTGAACCGTCGACTAAACTAAAAAGGTTGAAGTCACCTAAGATAGGTATGAGTTGTGCTTTCTACAGAGAAAGCTTGACTGAGAGGAAATGTTGGGCTTGACTAATGTTTGGAAGGATAAAAAAGACATCAATTGTGGAAAGATGATGGAGGGAGGAGGACGTGGTGGTGGAAGAAGTTGTAGAGGCAAACTTACTATAATGCCAGACATGGCTCTGATACCATGTGAAAGTAAATGTAGTGCTTTCTGTCTTCTGCAATTCGTAATGTAGTAAGCTATAAATATATATAAGTACAAGTGAACATGGTGAACAATCCCTATTATTATGGATATAGAGCTACATGCATGGAGGGGCTGCTACGATTCCGTTGCGCCATGTTAGAGTTTGTTGGAGTATGATCCTCCGATGTATATGTAGTTGTAGGCGTCACTACAGTGTTCTTGGTTTCATTGGAGCTTATAACTCGTGAGTCTATATTAGGTTACTTTCTCATAAATAATTCTAAAGCTCTCTATATGCAATGACGAAGCGACATTCAGACACAATAAGACAGGCCTACGACCCATCGCTAGGGGCGGAGAGGCGGGGGGGGGGGGGGTCATGGGCTATATGCCCCCTAAAAAAAATAAAAATGTCACATATACGTATATATGTTACTAGTAAATGTCATAATATGTATAAACAAGAACGACTACAAATAAAAAATAAGAAGTGGTGCACTGGCTGGTTGCATAGTGTAACACTCGCATGGCCTGAGTTTGACTCATATTGTATGCATATATTGTGCATAGACGACACATGTGGTTGACTATTTGTTGTAGGACTTATATGTCTCAAATTCGACTCTAGCTCCATATATAATATTGATTTTTTAGATTATGAAATATTTTATCAAGATTTTGAACCCCCAACTTTGAATATTACATAAAAAATACAACATTTTATTGCCATCATTACTCCAAAACTAGTAATGATTTATATTTTCATTTTCAACCTTTTGTCATATTTCATATATATTACTAATGTCATGTCTGTATGTGATTTCATATTGCGTTTAGGATTGTGATATATTTCAACTATTTGATCTCATGTACAATATGGCTGTCCCATATCCTTTTTTAATTCTTGGTTGGTGTTTACTCTCCCATTTTCACTAGCCGCTGTTAACGTAGTTTTTCCTTTGTCCATTGCCACTTTTCGTGCGTTATTGGCTATTGGTACTTTTGGTGCTTTATTCCCAGTAGGTGTCTCTCTATCAATAAGAAATATTTCAAATAACTTCAAGCGGCGGCCACACATAGAGTTCGTAACCATGGACTTGCGTGTGAAACAAATTATAATCATTTTTTTGCTTTGTCTTTGATATCCTTGGTGTATTTTCTTATTCACCTATAGAGTCGGCTTGCCATATAGTATATGTGGGAAGTGTTTGGTGATTGCTGACGGCTAATATTGCATTCCACCGATTAAGTCTTTCTAAACATTACAGGGAACGGGGAGCCACCAAGCCCGAGCCACCTCCTGCCACCTTCAACAAACACGCCGATATCTCCACAGCGGGGCCTGCAGACGTTACACACACCGGGGCAGAAGACCAGCTTGTAGAATCCGCCGGTCCCTTCGTACCTGTCAATCCGGAACCAGTTGCTCAGTGTTGACGCGCCGGGGTTCCCAGCCACTCCTCCCGTGGAAACGTACAAGTTGCCGCTGCCATCGCTCCCCGGGAGACCCCGCAGAGTCCAGACGGTGGATTGCACGCAGATTGACGCCCCAGCGAACGCGAAGTTAGCATCGGCCGAGACCTGGATGGTCCTCGCCGCCGTATCCACGGGGCTGATGCGCACAGAGATGCCGTTCTGGACCTCCTGCGACTCCTGGGCCACGTACGGAGGGCAGGTGCCGTTGCGCTGGGCCATCGTGAGGCCCCCGCCCATGCCGCGGATGACGGGCAGGATGTAGTACTGAGAACCGCGCCGGAGAGGGTTCCGGGCGATATCGAGGACGGGCTGGGCTGAGGAAGGGGAAAGTAGTATTAACAGAGCGGTTAGAAGGAGGAAAGTGGGGAGGTGGCGGCGGGGAACTGGAGCCATGGTTGCCTTTGATTCTGGAGGTAGGAGTGATCGGATGAGGACTTGGTTTGGGATCCCACGGACGGGTATTTAATCAACGAACGGGTGACGGAAAATTCAAACCGAGATCAGTTAGCAATGCAATGACGCCGGGCGTTGAAAGGTGGCAATTGGTTTGTACACGGCATGCGTTTGGTCAAAAAATTGCGGGCGACCTTATCTAACAAGCAGAGAAAAATAGTAGAGTTACCACGTGATGCCCTGTATGGTTGTATTCTCTGCCATTCGCAAACGTGTATGTAAGAGAGAGCTTGACAGCATCATTGTGCCAAATGACCGGTACGAATGATTTGTGACGCCACTTGTGCTTGTAATAGTACACGTTTTACTGTGTAAATAGCAGTATACCAAGCATTCAAGATGGTCATTATGTTTAGCTGAGGTCACTCAATGAAGTGAAATATGTTCAAACTTTAGGAAAAACTTCTTTTAACTACTTCTCCTATATACATTTCAGATTTTGCGCGGTTATTGAAGCAACGGGAGGTCACCTACACTACTGTTAGCTCTTATAAAATCAAGGCCAAAAAACTTAAATGGCATGTTTAAGTATTTTAATTTTGAAAATGGTATGATCCAAAATTTAATTCTCCAATGACATGTTTCCATATCAATACGCCTCCCTCGCAGGCATATTATTCTTTATGAGGGCAATATGTCTCCTTAAGTGACGCATTGTTCTCTCTCATAGCAATACGTCTCCGATTGAGACATATTTCCCTACTGTGGGGCCAATACGTCCAGAGTCACTGATGTATTGAGCTCACCATAGAGTAATACGTCCTGGCGAAGGACATATTATCCCACCCCAAAGCAATGCGTCCGAGATCGAGACGTATTGCCTCATGGTAGGGTCAATACGTCTTGCTCAGGGAGGCACATCTTGTGGCAAGATGTATCGCTACCACATCAAATTAATACATCTCCATACAAGAAGTACTCTCTTTATAAGCAGGTACGTCTCCGTGCAAGACATATTGCTTTTTTGTCAATATATTTTGTATTTGTAATTATTATTTGCTTATTAATAGTTTGTATAATAATGATATATATTATATTTGTACATATACAATTAGTTCATTTATATTATTTATTATACAATATGTTCAATTATTATAATTTGTTGATTTGAATAGCTCCAAACATACCTACGGATTATAGAAATATTATTGCAACCAACAATTCATGATTGTTACTTGATTAGATAAGAAGAAACTAAGCCAAAAATATGAGATATCAATTAAAATTAAGTTTATAGCATGAACCACGTGAAGATAAAATCTAGATCCAGATGATATCATTACTAAAACACTCATCAATCAAGAACAACATATATAAACCATAGGTGGTGGACATATATGATAGTTTCAAATACAAGCTAGATGAATGCGTTCACAAAGACATATATACAAAACAATACAACATGTAATAAACTAAGCATGTCCTCTATGTCCACGTCGTCCTCACTCACATCCCTGTATCTCTGACTCCTGAGTAGGGATCTCATCTAGAGACGCCTCAATGGATGACAACTGTGTGGTAGTAGGCTGATGAGTTCTAGGATAAAAATAGAAAGGTGGAGGTGGGGTGAGGGGTCTCTGAAAATTAAGATGTGGGGCCTCAGGTTGGGTGCAAAACTGGTAATCAAACAGAGCCGGTGAGCATGTAACATAAGATGATAGTTGACTCTCATGAATAACTGGTGGTGGAACTAGAGTGTACGGAGCAGAAGAAGGACATGCTCCACAATAGACTGTGGGTGGAGGAGGTGGGGTGATGTATGAAATAGAAGTACCGACTTCTGAAAAGTACAGTCCCTTCTGTCCCCATCCCATGAAGTGAGTAGTGAGAATGAGTTCAGTAGCAGTGGGAATGAGCTCAAATTGAGTGGTGCATGTATGAGTAGGAGTGGGTGTGGGATCAGTACCAGTGGTATGAGTAGGAGTGGGGATGGGATCATATGGACAAGCATACTCAGGAAGACTCTCAAAGTAGCTCCCCTAGGTGTTGTAGGCATCATCTCTGATACGTGTAGGGGCATATTGTAAAGCCGCTCAGATCTGCACATGTGGTTATACCTATTCAAACAAAATATATAGCAATAATAAAGACCAATTAACAAATGTAAAAAAAATAATTATACTCACAAATTATTGATGTAACTGTTTGGGTAGTATGTGGTCGGAGGCTGAGCTAGAGGGCTCACTATATATTATGGATGATACCATGTATAATGCACCTGTGGACTGAAGATTGTCCCTACTGATGAAGGGGGAACTAGACTCTCACGTCTTTTATGTCACAATTGTACCTCCACCCTATAGTGATGCAAACAATCCTTAACAATAGTCAACTCACATCTATCCTACTAAGATGTGGCAAGGTAAGAGTAGGCTATACTTGAACAAATCCAAATTGTTCAAGCATTCTGTCTAGAAGGTGCCACTCTACTACTGTGTAGCACACTAGAGGTACTCAGGCCAACCAAATATCACAACCCTCTCGATACAGTTTTGGAAGTCTCTATAGAATATCCTCAGTATAAGGAGTTTAATGTATCTGCTATGCAGAAATATAACATATATCATATAAGAAGATTGAATATTTTTCATCATATTAGAATAAAATTAATTATTAGAAGTAAATTATACCTGAGAGGGAAAAATCCGGTCAAAGGTGAAATTATAAAACTAAACAGATCCTCTCATAGTCTCACTCCTTTGAACAAAATTAGACCACCTATTAAATTGACACACTGAAGTTATTTGAACTTACAAGATGATTGTATTAAATTTTAAATAGAAGTTGTGTAGACCTTTATCTATAACTCAATGGAACATCTTCTGGCCACTCCCCCTAGTTCATAACCAGTGATCATGGCCATCCAATTTCCAACCTCTCCCAACACCACATCTTCCATAGACATACATAACTAGACAAGTGTGCAATTTTCTTGGAGCGAGTAGTAGCCTTGTACAACTCCCTATACAAGCATGCTAGAGTTGCATCAATCCAAGATAGAGTGTTACAACTTACAAAGTCAGCCACAAGTGGGAGGTACCGTACATGAACCCTATCCTAAGTACTATCTCAAATAAAGTAACTACCTAAAAAGCATATTGGATATGATCCAGTATGCCTTATCCTCATTTCTCTTTGATGTTCTTCATCTCCTAAGGTAAAATCTATCCCAATAAAGTTGTCACGCAATCAAGTAAGATGAATGTTCCCCTTAGACATCCCATCTGATGCACCTCCCAAGTAATGCTCACAAAGGTGAGACCATAAAGAAAATTTCCTCTTATCTGTGCCTAAAGGATATGAAGCTATAACTAATGGTCCATCAATCCTAAGATCTAGAAGAACTACAACATCCTAAAGCATGACAATCATCTCAAAATGTGGAAACTTAAAAGTGTATCTAGCCTTGTCCCAACAGTTAACTAGGGTAGTGATCAAATTGGAATCTAGGTGGATAGGTTGTAGTTTATAAAAAAGCCCAAAATTGGCTAAAGACATGTTCTGCAAAATACGCGCGTCCTTAATAGGCCAACCTATCAACATGAAGTGATGCTAGGAGAGTCAGAGTGATAATTCTCTAGGAGCCATATCTATGAATAGTACAAACATTACATTAATTTTAAAGTTCAACAAGAACTAAGACATTTACATTAATTTAAAAGTGCAAACATTACATGACTTGAATAAATTGAAATAAAAATATTAAATGACTTGACTAAACTGAAATAAGAAACATGACATGACTTGAATAAATTGAAATTCAAACATTACATGAATTGAATAAACTGAAATCACAAAATTACATGACTTGAGTAAACTAAATAAGAAAACTAAAAATGTTTTACTCAACTTGACATCACATTACATTAGGACAAGTGTGTCTATTATGACCCTTTCTTCCAAACTTATGATAATGATATGTATATTGATTTGGATCAACATCCATGGTTGAATGCATTCTTTTTTTCTTCGGTCTCCCAATGTGCCTTCATTTCCTTGAGGATAATAAGGGATAAATTCCTCTGCTTTCATCAAATGAGGTCAATACTTCTTGTTGAAAATACCATAAAATTTAGTTTTGTATGCATTTAAATAAGAAGCATATGTAAATATGGGCTCACAAGTCCGTCATAGTCATAATTGATGGTTTTTGCAGCTACCCAAACATGAGAACATGGTAATACCATTGTTGTGGAAAACCATAATTGCATTCACTAACACCATTTAATCGTACTTTCACTTGAAATTTATGTCCTTCTATGACTCAACAACCCATTCATAATTGCTCACACGACGTGTTACTCTCATTCTGGTTGCATCCCGAACAACCCTAAAAAGCGTATTATGAAGCTTCGTGGGCCATTTCTCTCCCCTATTTGTACAATCATATGCTTCATTACACCTCTCGATCCATATTGTAATAGAATGATAGTATGTGGAAACAATTAGTGCCTATATTGATAAACCTCTAGAACCTTCTAAGAATCCATTCATAGCTTCAACATGATTGCTAGTCAATGACCCATACCTATAACCTCTATCATATGTGAGAGACCAAAGTACTAGATTTTGGGCTATCAAATAATTCTTAGCAACTGATTCTGTGGTTTGTATATCACCCACTAGATGATCAAATTCAAGTGTACATTTGTAAAGACCAACTTACACATAGGTTCCTTTAAAACATGTGATTTAAACTTTTGATGGAAGTTCTCATGAATATGTCAAAGACAATAACGATGTTGGGCCCAACCAAATTGTGTCTCAAGTGTTGGAAAAATTCTAACTACTCATCCGATCAGAAATAATAAATAGATATGTGAGATGTCAAAAGACTAGAATTGATATATGTGCAGAACTAAAAAACCACTCCAATGAGTTCTCGTTCTCTGCCTCAACAAAAACAAAAGTGAGTGGAAAGAGACTATTATCAACATCTATGCCATATGAAACAAGAAGCGTGTGATAATATTTTTCTGGTAAAAATGTGCCATCAGCAGTATCAACAAGCCTACAATGTACCCAACCTTTCACAGCTGAGTCGAATGCCCAAAACACCCTCTTGAATTTAAGAGTGCCTTAAATTTGTAGGGTATAATCATCCACAAGGTGGATATACACAATTCCTAGAATATATTATAATAGAATATCATGAACGACAACAAATTATGATATGATGATTCTCAATCTCCAAATATTTTACAAACAACCTTCCTCCTCGCTAGAAATGCCTTCTTATATGAGATGTGAAGGTTTAATTCACCTTGTCATGATTTTTTTTATGTGGACATATCCAATCATGACAATAGGATTGACAATATCATACAATCAATATAAGATGATTTGCATTGGTGATGGTCTTAATTTAGAATAGTTAGTTGACAATTGCAATTTGTACTATAACATTTTATCTTCCACATCCGACCTGCTCTTTTAGACTGATAAGTAGCCAAACTCCAAGGACATCCTTGGTCATGGATACAAAGAAGTTTGATTAAAAAACTATTTAAGCATCGTGTATGATATTGGACATTGTTTTGTATCGACTCATTTTAGAATTGTCTCAATCATAATAGCTTTGGATGCAGATAAAGTACCCTCATAAATTTCAATGCTGAAAGGGTTGTAATTGAGACGAACTTCCTGATAAAAATCAGCCACCCATTCATCATCTTGAAAATCTTCATAGTTATTATCAATTTGATCATGTTGTAGCCATTTCCTATCAAATATCACCAGGACGGAACTCAATCTTGTTATAGATCCAGTGATTGGATGTTGATACCCATTTGAATCATGATCATTCATGTCACGATCATCATCAGTTTTAGTTGATGAATCACCTTCTTGTTCACTATTTTCTTCCCCGCCCCTCGACCTCAAAACCACTATTTTCATTCTCAATAATAGGATTTTGAGGAAATTCAAGTGGTTGATTCCATGTGGAAGTTACATTAGTGTTGCTTGTTTGAAATTGAATCAACACACTCATGTAGTTGTAACTAGAATGTTGGTGGATAGATATTTTTTCCAAAAAAAAATCAATATAGGCATCAGATGAAAGTGAGAACAAAGTTCTAATTGCATCATCATTGTCAACTTATATGAGCATATGATGTTCTTCAGGGAAAAGATAAGATATATTGATAGAGGAATGTTTGGGGTTGGTGTCAAGTGATGTATGGATATATGACTTGAATTCGGTCAGGTTATTCATAAGTGTAACATTTATAGGTTTAACAGACCGATTAGCGTAATACCCATTAGAGAAAAATTGACCATCGTATCGAACCTTGACAATTCGTGAACTAGGTGCCATGCTCCCATCATTGTAAGAATTACAAGAAAAAATATTTATTCAAAATTTATATTTATATTGATAAAATTTAGTTAATAAATGATAATTCAGAATTTAGAACAATAATGTCTTTTCTCTTAAATTTGAAAGTAAACATTCCAAGAATAAAATTATTTTATTTTTAAGATTGAATGGTAATTTTGAGTTCGAAATAATGAGTAATGGAATGTAGTAGAGAAAATACCTCAAGTGGTGATATCTCCTTGTGAATCAGAATTCCAGAAAAAGAAGATAAGAAGATCGCCACCCAGAGAAAGAAGATTGAGAAGATCTTCGCTAGAAAAAGAAGAGAAGTAGATTCTCGACCAGAGAATAGAAGACTAGTCATCCCAGATGCAGTTAAAAAATCCACCTACAGTTGCCTAGACGCCAGAGCACTGCGAAGCAGTTGAGAATGCAAAGAAGTGAAGAAAAAGAGAAGAAAGTGATTTGTGTGGCTTTGAGGGGCTGATCTCGACTGCCATTTATAGGACAACAATATGTCTTTGTTGGAGACGCATTGCCCCGTGTGGCACCGGCCACGGCCCCCAACTGCTATCTAGCCGTTGGGGGCAACAGTCGGGAGCTACACGACAGTAATACATCGTCGACACATTGCGTTCAAAGAGTCATCAACGCGTTCGTATTGAGGCAATACGTCGTGGGCCGAGACACATTGCTCAAACCGAGGGAAATACATCATGATCCAGGACGTATTGTTATACGGTGGAGTCAACGTGTCAGTGTCTGAGACACATTGTTCTCGCTCATAGTAATATGTCCCGACTCCAGGCGTATTACCCCCACAACAGAGCAATACGTCCCAGCCGGAGACGTTTTGTTCTAAAAGAAAATAATGTCACCTGAGGGGACACATTATCCACACAAAGAGTACTATGTCTCTGAGAGGGACCTATTGGTCTGGAAATATGTCATTTGAGAATTAAGTTCTAGATCATGTCATTTTGGTAAGTACTTAATCATGTCATTTAGATTTTTTTTTCTAAAATCAATACCATGAACCCTATTCATGGTTAGAAGGTTACTCTTTTTCCATTATATGTTTAATGGTGATCAGAGTGATTTCACTTTTAAATAACCTGTTGTTAAAGAAAAGAACCTGATCCATGTCGCAATACGGGACAACCAGCTATTTGAGATGGTGAAACGCCATCTTAATTGGAAACAAGTGATATGAGGGTGTTGACCGCCACACATGAGGGGACTACCATATATGACTTTATCATCCAAAACGATGTAAGTCACCAAATCTAGTTTTGATAACTGTAAACGACGTACACATGACTTTCACCAATCACATAATTCTACATCTCACAGTTTAAACCGTCACCTAAGTGGATGCCAGAATAGCAAAATGATAATACATAGTCCAAACTAGAAACGTTGTTATCTTCAAAATAATGTGCAGCTAACCAACAAGCCAAAATGAAATACGCAGGTCTCAAATCCAAAATCATGTATTTATAAAATACTTACGTATATAGGGGAAACGTGTCCCCTTGTCCCGTCATATATATATATATATATATATATATATATATATATATATATATATATATATATATATATAGAGAGAGAGAGAGAGAGAGAGAGAGAGAGAGGCTAGAATACACTCGAGTGTATTCGGAGCAGAATACACTCAAATAGTTTTTTATCATGTAATATATTTTTCAAAAATTTAATCCGTTGATCTTCTTAAACATCATGTGAATAACTCATATACAAAATTTGAGCACATTTGGATATTTATAGGTCATGTTATAAAGAGTGTAAAAATTATTCATTTCAAATTAGTTTCGTGTGTCGATTGTTTTGCCCTTAGATAAGTGACTTATACTAATCCAAATAGGCTCAAGATTTATGTGTAGCCTAATTATAATATGACAATGAAGATCAATGGTTTAAATTTTGAAACTAATTAGTCCTGATATGCAAACACACTTGAGTGTATCGTGCGATCTGTACACTTGAGTGTATTCTAGCCTATCTGACTCTCTCTTTATATATATATATATATATATATATATATATATATATATATATATATATATATATACATATATATATATAGGCTAGAATACACTCGAGTGTACATATCACACGGATACACTCAAGTCTGTTGGCATATCAAGACTATTTTTTACAAGATGTAAACCATTGATCTTCATTGTCATACTATAATTAGGCTACATACAAATTTTGAGCCCATTTGGACGAGTGTAAGTTACTCATCCGAGGGCAAAAAAATCGACGTACGAAACTAATTTGAAATACATAATTTTTGTGGTCTTTATAACACGACCTATAAATATCCAAATGTGTTCAAATTTTTTATATAAGTTATTCACAAGATGATTAAGAAGATCAACAGATTAGATTTTAAAAAAATATTGCATCATGAAAAACTACTTGAGTGTATTTTGCTCTAAATACACTCGAGTGTATTCTAGTATATATATATATATATATATATATATATATATATATATATATATATCCAAAAATCATTGCCCAATAAACGATACATACCAATAATATCCTAAATCAAATTATGTACAAGGTCTTAAGACAAATAGAAAATAAATACATATTGCATGAACATCTTTGTTCCCCCACTTAGATGCTAACGTTGCTTGGCGAGTACGAGTATGAGAATGAGAATGAGATTGGGGCTAAAGAATAGTTGTTAACACCCCATTTTTTGTCACAAAAATAACTATCACAATGAAATCAATTCTCTCGTTATTGATGGAATGTTGTTCTATTTTTCCTTTTTTTTACGTGAAATTTCTACCCATCTATTCACCATCTACCATATTTTCTATTTGTCTAAAATTGACTGATAAAAGTCATTATTTTTTAATATCAAAGCATAATTTTGACTCTAGTTGAGCTTTCTACAAGACTCTTTTTCATAAATTATCCAATTGAATTATCCATATATATAAATATTTCTAATCTCAATCTTAGATGGAAATCCAATTAGACTTAGACTCTATATATTGGATATTTAATTCAATTATATATCCTGATTTGAATCTTAGCTACACCTAAATTCAATGACAGATTTTCTTTCAAAAAGAGCAATCTAAAAGTAAGAGATAAATGCATATCTATCAAGCTTTAAGTTCTCTAGGATAGATTCTTTTTTCAACTCAAATACCATTTCCTAAAGATAAAATCTTATTTTCATATTAAAATTCTAGAGATGTGATCGTTTCAAACTTTCCAAGAAATCAAAAACAATGATAATGAGACAAACTTCATTATTTGGTAATTCCATTAAAAAAATCATGTGATCCAACAAGGGAGTCACGTGGTACAATACCATTTTTTTTTACCAAAACCCCTACTTATGGGATTGAAAAATCAATCAGACCCTAAAGGATAACTCTTGTTGAGTTTCTGAATTTGTTGAAGAAAAGTTCATATTTCTTAAAACTCTTGTCTCTCAATATTGATCCCTTTGACACTCATAAACACCTTTATATACCCCCATATACAACACCACATCTCACCTCTTTCCACTCTTCTCTTTCTAGAGGAAAACTATCCTTGTCTTTGATATTCCTTACCTACTTCTTCTCTAGAAGCTTCTTCTTCTAGAATAGCAGTTCAGGCACACACAAAGGCCATAGCATTGTAAGGAAGCACAAAGGGCCTCTAGGTATAGTGAATTCTCTAACTCCTAGCTTTATATCATTATCTACTTTGTTAAACTACTCTTTGGATTTTAGGTTCAGGTAACTAGTAATAGTATGGATGATCTTAAAGCTCATATCACTATGGATTTATGATCTGAACATCCAAATTCTCTTGTTAACATTAATAGATATCGTGCTTTCTTTCTCAACTCATTTGCTTATGTATTTGTATTAGCCATGTTGAGCTAACTATACACACATGCTCGATTTATTTTCTTATCTGATACTAGATGCTTCCATGATAAAATTAAGTTCTCGTAACAAGCAAGATTAAGATGCTTTCAATTAATTAGCAAATTTAAAATAGACCAAGGTCATGTCATATAATTTAGATGATTTTCATTTATATATCTACCCATGTTTGTTCTTGTTTTCTACTAGATACATGTTCACCTTCGGCACATGTTTCCAAAATATGAAGATAATGGAGATGAATCATGAGAAATTGGACTTTGAAATATAACATGATACCTTAGATGTCTGTAATGTTAATACGGGCTCATGAGTAGTAAGTGGTTCAAAAGTAGGGACAAGGGTGAAAAAATGGTTTGGGTCTTATATCTTATCTTAGCCAAGTAGTCTTAAAGGTATGTTTTTTGTTCCTTATAGAACTAGGTAATAAACAAGAAATAAAGAGAGAAAAGTAAAGAAAAACTAAGTTAACAAGACCAAACAAGCAATAGATCATTTTGGTAAATGTAGCCATGAGGTACGAAATGTAAATGTAGTTCTCCTCTACAATATGGACGACAACAGATACGACAAGAAAGACTTTTCCAAACTTTCTTCTCTCAAAGAAATGTTGAGATGTCTTCAAGAAATATGAACCAATGGGACTTGGACTCTAATCCTCATCTACTAGCACTCAGAGTGGACAATTTTGTAAAGCTTTCTTGCCCTTGAAAGAAGACACACCTTATTTTGAAGTCTTGGGGTCCTTATTTGTAAGGACTAGTGGGACACTTAAGGCACGTGAGTGTTGGGGCTTTTCTTGCATCCCAAGTTTTAGAAAACATGTCTTGAGGTGCATGCTTAATTGACTTTGTAGAGACAATTTTCACATAGCATTCATTGATAGACGATGTCTTGCGATGTCATTGGTTAATGGAAGTGGATCTTGCATCAGTGGCTATTGTTCACTTATTCAACAATTCGTGAAGTACATGCCTTCATCACTAGGGTAGAAATTACATCAGAAGGTGGTTGTGCTACGCCATAAGTAGATGTCTATGAACTCTCACAGGTTGACAAAGTTGGGTGTTTCCTCAGTTTATGGACCTATATTGTCATCGTTGAATGGTGTGTTGGTACATCATCAATTTCCAACTGGTATACCACATGTTCATAGGTTGGCACTCTCAACCTTTGTCGTTAGTTGTTGGTGTTGAAGATGGAATGATGAACTCCATCATTTGATAAATTGACAGTTTTCCTAGCTTGGTGGAGATGTGATTTCTCATCAGCAAAGTGGTCACTAGTTTGTGGAATGCTCCCAAATAATGACATTGTGTTTTTCTCCAAAACTTGGTGATTTCACACAAAATGATCCAGAGTTATTGATAAAAGAGGGAATACCAATTTATGCATGTAATTATCAAAATATCATGCTAAATCCTACAACATTAGAGGAAATTGAGGGTAAAATAGGCATATGAAATCCAAAAAATAGGATTATTCAACCCCCCCAACTTAGATTCTAGTTTTAACTCAAGCTAAAAAATCAAATATTAGGTAACAAATAGGGGTTTTTAGTTAAATTGATCATATCTATTATAATCACTCCTTTATATCATGTTTATGTCAATATTTTTTCCTGGATGCCCTTACAACATGTTGTGTACCTAGAATTTCACCTAAAATATTGGAGTGGTTTGATCGTTCATTTGATACTCCCCCTTCTTAGAGGTGGGTTCTTCCTAAATGATATCCATTCCAAATCATGTTTCCTGGTTTTATAGTCTACAATTCTCATAAAGGTAGCTCTCACTATCATCTTTCATTTTTATGATATAAATGGAATGTGTAGTGTGAGATAAGGCTAAGTTGTATCTTGTGCTTGTCTAGCTCCCTCAATTGGGTATCTGATGTAGCATACAACTATTCCACAAAGTTCAAGCCAATTATCTTTAAAGCAATGACTTCACATCTATGTACCACTTCCCTAGGTTTTCATTAACTTTCTATAACACCATTGATGTAAGAGGGTTATTTTTACTAACCTTCTAGTCTCTACTACTGGTCTTGATGTATGTGCGTGCTTGAGCACAACTATACACATGTCAGCCAAGCACCCTTGGCTCCCAGCATGACACAACTATCATACTTTAATTATTGTGTAGTCTTGTATTCTATCTCTATTTGGATTTTTAAGAAATGGTATTTATAGGGTTTTTTGTGGCTATCGAGCCTCTTTTTCTCCTTCTTAGGATTTTTGCAACTAGAAGGGTAGATTTTTCCTTAATGAAACTTGATTATTTACAATATGTACTTGAGGTTTTAGTTAATCACTTGGAAGTCTAACTCAAATTAAAATCTAGCTTGTCCTAAAGTCAATTTCCCTAGGTTTAGACTTTTTATTCACAATTTGTAGCATCTTAATGTAGAGTTGGCACATATGCATAAACATCATGAAAATTGCATAGATATATTACCAAATTGATTACTTGATACACTAAGTCATCAAAGGGAAGCTTGAAGATATTCAGACCTAGTTTAAGAGTGAAGATAACACCCAAAAAACTGAATCAAAATTTTCCTCCTCCTCCTCCTGCTGCTCATCATCTAAGCCTCAATCCCAACCATGTTGGGTTCAACTACATGGATCCTTCTTTTTCCAAATAGCTCTATTATGGGCCATACTCTAATCAAGATGTAAAGATTCAAAATCTCTCTTTATATGCACTTCCCAAGTTAATTCAGGTCTGCCTCTACTTCTTTTAGTTGTGCTTGACTCAATAACCTAGGTTCAAATAGGTTCACTTGTCGTATGCGATGCACATGTCCGTACCATATTAGACGAAATTCATACAACTTGTCCCCGATGCTCACCACCCCCACTTTAACCCTGATTTAGTCATTCCTTAAACAATCTTTTCTTATCTTCACACACATACATCTCAGTATATGCATGTCAACCACATTTATCTTATTGAGACCTTGTTTCTTTAGTGCCCAATATATACTCCCATATAGCATGGTTGGTGTAATGTCCCATTTTCAAATTAGTCATCTAATCAGGGTTTACTTAGATGATTGTATGCTTAACCAGATTGATCATTGTTTAAAGTTTGATTAATTATGGTAGTTTAATTTTGATGTCTTAAATCTAATGAGAAGCTTTAATCATAAATGATTTACATGATTAGGGTTTAAGAATTAAAAACCCTAATCGACCCAAATTAGGCTTTGATGGCATATGAATACAAAATTTGATAAGTATAGTGGTGTACTAAATGATTTTTAGTATTTTATATAAAGCTATGATTTAGTTGAAAATTTTGATATGTTTGGAAAACTAAATTATAAGTTCTATTGTAAAATATCAAAAAAATTTACTTTCTTCAGACATGTTTGTCGGACGAGCTACAAACTTGACCGACCATTCATTTAGATTGAAATATAACAGTGTGGTAATTGAATTTTATCATTTTTATTGGTTCATGCAATTGACCTTAAATTTCTATTGTAATTGGGAAACTCTATTATAGACATATTTTTAAATTTTCAAAATTTTTGGATTTGTCTGATCTCTACAGAAAGGGAAGTCAGTCGAGTTTTATCCAGGACAAACTCGACCGACCATGTTGTAGACTGCAATATAGAAGTCTAATATTTGATTTTTATTTATTTATTGGTAATTTCAGATGACTTAAAATTTTGTCTCTATATTATAAACTCAATTTCAGACATTGTCTTAAATTTTCATAATTCTTGGAAGATGTTTGAGTTCTGAAGATTGTGGTGTCGGTCGAGTTTATAACTCAATCAACCAACCAATCTGAGCGAAATAAAAATATGATGAAGGGCTTGTTTGCAATTGTTTTAAGCACCCAAATTCATCTATATGACTAACCAAGAACACAAGGATCTCTCATAACTCATCATTCCTATCAAAGAAATGAAATTCTAGAGAGAGAGAGAGAGTAGAGCTAGGTTTTTGAGAAGAGAAAGTGGTGGAGATGTTGACCTAGGGTTTCTCTATCCCAAAAATGAAGAAATCAAGTAAGTTTAGCTTCTTTGCATAGCATTTCATGGTGAATCTTCTCTCACATGTCAAGATTATGTCCCTCCTTTGATTTGATTTGAAATCACATCAAATCTCCCTCTTTTCTTAATCTTTCTCTTCTAATCCCCATTTTTAGGGTTTCCGAGTTGAGAGGAGGAAGAATTGGATTCAATTGCTAGAGTTTGATTGAATTTACAAAAATTTAGGGTTTGGCCTACGAATTTAAGGTTCTTGGCACCTGAGGTGAGTGTTTTTCTCCCTCCTAAGCTCTGCAATCGTGTTGAAAGCCTAATTCTATCCGGTTAAAATAATAAAAAACCATGCTTTCATATGTATGTGATTGGATATTAATTTGGGAAAGATACTAGGGGATCAACTTCTACTGATTCATTATTTCTCATTGATTGGAACTTGATTAGTTCCTAATATATTGATTGAGGATCCATGGAGAATCCTATGGATAGATGACTAGTCTACTTCATGTGAATTTTGTCTAAAAATCGGCCCAATGGCCGATATGCTTGGAATTGAATTGACATGTATAGAATCATATTTGAATTATACTAGAATGTATTATACAAGTGTATTGTTGAATGTTAATGGAATTGAATATAATATATTGTAACATACTAGATCTCAGACCCTACCCTGGAAGTTGACATTTTGGACTTAGCCAAACAAGGTTGAAGGTTAGACCTAAATAGATGTTTAGTATAACGCCAATGAGCTAATGCATGTATAGATCACCTTAATATAACCTAGTGTTATAACATTAATCTTAGGTTTACAATGGATACATAAAATATGCCACATAACTCATTTTGGTGGTAATATGAAGATAAGGAACTTAATTGGATGAATAATTTAGATAATGGACTGTTAATGGGCCATATGAAATATCTCATAAAAATAAGCCTCAAAAGTGGAAAAAACTTCAAATTCGAAATCTACATATCAAAATTAGCATACATGTCAAAGTTCATCTAATTTGGACCACCTTGAAATATTAAGATAAGTTTAAGAGAGAGAAAATGAGTAAAAGACATAAGTAATGAATAATGTGAATATAAAACGTCAAAATATGGAAATAATGGAAAATTAATATTCAACACACCAAAGATAACTTGTGGATGAAGTTTGGTCCAATTTGGATGTTGTTTGTGCAAGTTATGCAATTTTAGGTACATTCTGGACTTTTCTATAATTTACCCAATTGGGAGGTTTTCTTTACAAATTTTCACATGAATTATAATATTTATATATTCACTTACCTTTCTGGATCTTTTGAACCATGGGTCACCTGGTTGAACATTGGTTTGAAGGTGTTTCTCTCCAAGGGAATCATGGGGATTACCCTCTTTGTAAATGAGCTTATCTTTAGAAGCAATCAACCAATGGGGTTATTTCATTGATTGGACATCAGTTGGAATGGCCTATAAGTGTCCATAAACCAAAATTTGATATTCAAGAATCCTCTATGAGTTGTCCTCTTGCATGGCCATGAAATCCCTAGGCTAAGGACTCATGGAAAGCTCCTCCTTGGTGATTTAGACCAAAACTAGTAAGTGTTCTCCTCTCCTTCCTTATTTCATGTTATTAGTCTTCCTTCCACCTTCCTCCAGGTCGAAACCATGGCCTTCCATGGTGAAACCCCACCTAGAACCCATAAATACCTCATCTCCATGTTCTTTTGTTAGAGTTTTACACCTCTAAAGTGTAGAAGGTGCTTCTTGCTCGAGGTAGGAGCTTTGTTAGAGAAACCAACCTCTCTAAGCTTAGGAACCTTACTTATTGTACCTTCCCACCTTCCCTAGAAGTTATTTGGAGGCCTAGGCTTGACTGGGACTATTTAGGCTCTAAAGTTGAGGTATGATGTATCCCCTATTCTTCTATGTTGAGCAATTCACCTATGCTTATTCATTCTCTTTGTCCTATGGACATTAGCCTATACACAATGTCTTTTCTTTTGAAAATCATGGTTTGTGTGAACAATCTTATTTGATATGATCATGTGATCATGGATATTCTTTTGAACTCTTATCATATGCTTTGTTCATGATGGAACTCTAAAAGATGACATGTGATGTCTTTTTCCCACTTATGAGGTGGATGTATATGTTGGTCACTTATGTGGTGACTAGTTTATATATTCTGACTATACTTTCTACTTGCCTCAACATTTAACATGCTATGTGATTCAGTAGCACTAGAGTAGTGTAATTGCATTTTTTTATGGCAGATGTGTTATTTCCTGCCGAGCAGATGTGATATTTCCTACTCTTTTGGGATGGAAAGGAACCTCATACCCAGGCCAAGATGAGTGATTCTTGGCCCATGTTTTATATATTTGGGATTTTGGAAATATTCCTTTCTCAATTAGGTTTCAAGTTTATGATATTTGGCCACCTTTGTTTTTATATTGTTGTAGGGATATGTTTATCTCACATGCATGCATGTTGATGATATGGGGTGTGCGTCCTAATTCTTTACATGTGCTTGTATGACGCAATATTTATGTTTTATTAATGGCAAATATTCTTTTGTTATCATATGATTTCAATTCCTTTTCTCTTGATACCCATTTGGGCGGTCCTTATCCTTTCTATGGGAAGCCTTTTATATTTGTTGTCCTTCATTCCATATTTAACTCAATTTTCCTATTTAGTATGTACATACCAACCTTTGTTGATGTAATCTATTTTCTCTTCTTGTTGGGCTATGCTTCCAACTCCAGGTGAAGGACTTGGATGATAAGGCATGAAGTTTTGGACTATCTTAAGGAGTTAAATCTTGGAGACAAATTTTTTATGGTTTAAATTTCCCTCTACGTAGATCCTTATGTTGTATCATACATGTAAACCCTTACGGGATATTATGATGTACTTTTGTAATCCTTTGTGAAAGTTGAATATAGTCAATTATTTTTATTCCGCTGCTACACTTTGGTCTTTTTCATACCATTATAATAAATTTGGAGAATTTATACCTATTCCAACATACCTTTGAATGTGTTCGGAATGGATGTTTTATTCTTCAAATTTGTTTAGTAGGGAGTGGTGGTCCCATACCTTACAGAATGGTATCAGAGCCCATAGTAGTCGAAATCTGACTATTTCGATTTTGTCTCCCTAGTTAGAATCGTTGTATTACCTTTAAGTGATATGTTTTCTCTAGAGTTGATCAATAGATAATGAAGGGTTGATTTAGGATCATATAGTTTCACATTAGAATAATGATGAATAGATCCTTAAAATACTTACAAGTAAAAGATGCATAAGTAACCATAACAACTTGAAGTTGTTTAGCTTGGCCTTTAGGCAACTACTAGGACATGAATTTGAAATCAAAGGTGCCTATAAAAGATCAGGGTTCGGGGGTTGGCAATATTTTCCTCTGTACCACTAGCTTGGTTTACGAGGACTCCCGAATCCATATGATACCGGCCTGACCTGAGTTGATGTGAATTGTTCAAAATAGCTTGATTTTAGGCAATAGTAGCCTTAGACATCTATATGATTTATCTTTAGGGACCCTGATATGTTGAACTAGTCTCCAAGGTGTAAAGATTTGTTTGAGGATGGACAATAGCAAGTTAACCCATAGTTCATAGTTAGTTTTTACAAGTTATGTTTCTTTTTTTTGCATTATGCTTATGTAGTTGGATGTAAGGAAGTGTAGTTTTACCTTTTGTACCTAAAGAATATTTTGACTTAATAATATGAATCCTTTAAGGGGTTGTGTATAAGTTGTTTTCTTATATGTGGATGTTTTGATTTCGAGGATGAAATCCCTTTAAGGGGTGGTGTGTTGTTACATACTAGATCTTGGACCCTACCCTGGAAGTTGACATTTTGGAGTTAGCCAAATAAGGTTGAAGGTTAGACCTAAATAGATGTTTAGTATAACCACAATGAGCTAATGCATGTATATATCACCTTAATATAATCTAATGTTCTAACATTAATCTTAGGTTTATAATGGCTACGTAAAATATGCCACATAACTCATTTTGGTGGTAATATGAAGATAAGGAACTTAATTGGATGAATAATTTAGATAATGGGCCATATGACATATCTCATAAAAATAAGTCTCAAAATTGGAAACAAACTTCAAATTCTAAATCTACATTACAAAATTAGCATACATGTCAAATTTTATCTAATTTGGACAACCTTGAAATATTAGGATAAGTTTAGGAAAGAGAAAATGAGTAAAAGGCATAAGTAATGAATAATGTGATTGTATAACTTCAAAATATGGAAATAATTGGAAAATTAATATTCAACACAACAAAGATAACTTGTGGATGAAGTTTGGTCCAATTTGGATGTTGGTTGTGCAAGTTATGCAATTTTAGGTACATTCTGGACTTTTCTGCAATTTACACAATTGGGAGGTTTTCTTTGCAAATTTTCACATGCATTATAATCCTTATATATTACCTTACCATTATCGAGCTTTTGAACCATGGGGCACCTGGTTGCACCTTGGTTTGAAGGTGTTTCTCTCCAAGGGAATTATAGGGATTACCCTCTTTATAAATGAGCTTATCTTTAGAAGCTATCAACCAATGACGTTATTTCTTTGATTGGAGGTCGGTTGGAATGGCCAATAAGTGTACATAAACTGACATTTGATATTCAAGAAGCCTCCATGATCTGTCCTCTTGCATGGCCATGAAATCCCTAGGCTAGGGACACATGGAAAGCTCCATGGACACCTCATGCTTGACGTTTTCCTTATCCATAAAGGTTTGCATGTCCATATGCACCCTTAGCATTGGACACATGGAAAGTAACTTGACACCTTGTTCTTGACTTCTTACTTATCCATAAAGACTTGCATGTCCATGGACACCCTTATACATGACACATGGAAAGTCTCATAGACACCTCATACTTGACCTCTTTCTTTATATAGCCATATCTACCCCTTCCCAACTCCCAATTCAAAAACTCTTGCTCTCATTTATTTCCTCTAGCTTAGAGCATCATTCCTACTTTTTTTTTCTATGAAGGTGCTGTCAAAAGGTAAAAGGAGGTGCCTACCTTGGTGAAGAAGGCTCCTAGGGTTCCAGATTTCTCTATTTAGGATTAATTAAGCTCCTCCTTGGTGATTTTGACCAAAACTAGTAAGTGTTCTCCTCTCCTTCCCTATTTTCATATTGTTAGTCTTCCTTCCACCTTCCTCCAGGTCGGAACCATGGCCTTCCATGATGAAACCCCACCTAGAACCCATAAACACCTCATCTCCATGTTCTTTTGTTAGGGTTTTTCACCTCTAAAGTGGAGAAGGTGCTTCTTGCTCGAGATAGGAGCTTTGTTGGAGAAACCAACCTCTCTAAGATTGGGTACCTTACTTATTGGATCTATACACCTTCCTTAGAGGTTCTTTCGAGGCCTAGGCTTGACTTGGAATGTTTAGACTCTGAAGTTGAGGTATGTGTATCCCCAATTCTTCTATGTTGAGCAATTCACCTATGCTTATTCATTCTCTTTGTCCTATGGACATTAGCCTATACACAATGTCTTTTCTTTTGAAAATCATGGTTCATGTGAACTACCTTATTTTATATTTATCATGTGATCATGGATATTCTTTTGAACTCTTATCTTATGCTTTGTTCATGATGGAACTCTAAAAGATGACATGTGATGTCTTTTTCCCACTTATGAGGTGGATGTATATGTTGGTCACTTATGTGGTGACTAGTTTATTTATTTTGACTATACTTTCTACTTGCCTCTACATTTAACATGCTATGTGATTCAATAGCACTAGAGTAGTGTAATTGCATTGGTTTTTATGTAAGATGTGTTATTTCCTATCGAGCAGATGTGATATTTCCTACTCTTTTGGGATGGAAATTAACCTCATACCTAGGGCAACATGTGTGATTATTGTACCATGTTATATATATTTGGGAGATTGGCAGTATTCCTTTCTTTATCAAGTTTCAAGTTTATGATACTTGGCCACCTTTTTGTTTATATTTTTCTAGGGCTATGTTTACCTCACATACTTGCATGTTGATGATATGGGGTGTGTGCCCTAATTCTTTACATGTGCTTGTATGGCATGATTTTTTATGTTTTATTAATGGCAAGTATTCTTTTGTTATCATATGCTTTCAATTCATTTTATCTTGATACCCATTTGGGTGGTCCTTATCCTTTCTATGGGAAGACTTTTATATTTGTTGTCCTTTATTCCATATATAGCTCAATTTTCCTATTTTGTATGCACATACCAGCCTTTACTGATGTCATCTATTTTCTCTTCTTACTGGGGTATGCTTCCAACCCTAGGTTAAGGTCTTGGATGATAAGACATGAAGTTTTGGACTATCTTAAGGAGTTCATGCTTGGTGACAAATTTTTTATGGTTTAGATTTCCCTCTACTTAAATCCTTATGTTGTATAATACATGTAACCCCTTACGAGATATTATGATGTACTTTTGTAATCTTTTGTGAAAGTTGACTATAGTCAATTATTTTTATTCCGCTGATACACTTTGGTCTTTTGCATACCATTATAATAAATTTGGAAAATTTATACCTATTCCAACACACATTTGAGTGTGTTTGGAATGAATGTTTTATTCTTCAATTTTTTTTAGTAGGGAGTGGTGGTCCCACTCCTTACAGAATGGTATCAGAGCCCATAGTAGTCGGAAGCTGACTATTTCAATTTTTTCTCCCTAGTTAGAATCCTTGCCTTACCTTTAAGTGACATGTTTGCCCTAGAGTTGATCAATAGATGATGAAGGGTTGATTTAGGATCATATAGTATCACATTAGAATAATGATGAATAGATCCTTAAAATACTTACAAGTAAAAGATTCATAAGTAACCATAGTAACTTGAGGTTGTTTAGCTTGGCCTTTAGGCAGCTATTAGGACATGAATTTGAAAGCAAAGGCATCTAGAAAGGATCAGGTTTTGGGGGTTGGCAAGATTTTCCTCTGCACCACTAGCTTGGTTTACAAGGACTCCTGAATCCATATGATACCAGCCTGACCTGAGCTGATATAAATGGTTCAAAATAGCATGCTTTTAGGCAATAGTAGCCTTAGACATCTATATGATTTATCTTTAGGGACCATGATATGTTGAATTATTCTCCAATGTGTAAAGACTTGTTTGAGGATGGAGAAGAGCAAGTTAACCCATAGTTCATAGTTAGTCCATACAAGTTATGTTTCTTTTTTTTGCATGATGCTTATGTAGTTGGATGTAAGGAAGTGTAGTTGAACCTTTTGTACCTAAAGAATAGTTTTGACTTAATAATATGAATCCTTTAAGGGGTGTTGAATACATTCTTTTCTTATATGTGGATGTTTTGATTTCGAGGATGAAATCCCTTCAAGGGGTGGTATGTTGTAGCATACTAGATCTCGGACCCTACCCTGGAAGTTGACATTTTGGACTTTGCCAAATAAGGTTGAAGGTTAGAACTAAATAGATGTTTAGTATAACCCCAATGAGCTAATACATGTATAGATCACCTTAATATAATCTAACGTTCTAACATTAATCTTAGGTTTATAATGGATACATAAAATACGCCACATAATTCATTTTGGTGGTAATATGAAGATAAGGAACTTAGTTGGATGAATAATTTAGATAATGGGCCGTTAATGGGCCATATGACATATCTCATAAAAATAAGTCTCAAAATTGGAAACAAACTTCAAATTCAAAATCTACATATCAAAATATGCATACATGTCAAATTTCATCTAATTTGGACAACCTTGAAATAGCAGGATAAGTTTAGGAGAGAGAAAATGAGTAAAATACATAAGTAATGAATAATGTGATTATATAACTTCAAAATATGTAAATAATGGCTAATTAATATTCAACACATCAAAGATAACTCATGGACAAAGTTTTATCCAATTTGGATGTTGTTTGTGCAAGTTATGCAATTTTAGGTACATTCTGGACTTTTCCTGCAATTTACCCAATTGGGAGGTTTTCTTTGCAAATTGTCAAATTCATTATAATCCTTCTATATTACCTTACCATTCTCGAGATTCTGAACCATGGGGCACCTGGTTGCACCTTGGCTTTGAAGATGTTTCTCGCCAAGAGAATTATTGGGATTACCCTCTTTATAAATGAGCTTATCGTTAGAAGCTATCAACCAATGGAGTTATTTATTCGATTGGAGGTCGGTTGGAATGGCCTATAAGTGTCCATAAACTGAAATTTTATTTTCAGGAATCTGATATGATCTGTCCTTTTGCATGGTCATGAAATCCCTAGGCTAAGGACACATGGAAAGCTCCATGGACACCTCATGCTTGACTTCTTCCTTATCCATAAAGGTTTGCATGTCCATAGGCACCCTTAGCATTGGACAGATGGAAAGTAATTTGACACCTCATGCTTGACTTGTTACTTATCCATAAAGACTTGCATGTCTATGGACACCCTTATACATGACCCATGGAAAGTCTCATAGACACCTCATACTTGACCTATTTCTTTATATAGCCATATCCACCCCTTCCCAACTCCCAATTTGAAAAATCTTGCTCTCCTTTAATTCCTCTAGCTTAGAGAATCATTCCTACTCTATTTTTCCATGAAGGTTCTGTCCCAAGGTAAAAGGGGGTGCCTACCTTGATGAAGAAGGATCCTAGGGTTCCATATTTCTCTATTTAGGATTTCTTAAGCTCCTCCTTGGTGATTATGATCGAATCTAGTAAGTGTTCTCCTATCCTTCCCTATTTTCATGTTGTTAGTCTTCCTTCCACCTTCTTCCAAGTTAGAACCATGGAATTCGATGGTGAAACCCTACCTAGAACCCATAAACACCTCATCTCCATGTTCTTTTGTTAGGGTTTTTCACCTCTAAAGCGGAGAAGGTGCTTCTTACTCGAGATAGGAGCTTTATCAGAGAAACCAATATCTCTAAGCTTGGAAACCTTACTTATTGGACCTATACACCTTACCTAGAGGTTCTTTAGAGGCCTAGACTTGACTTGGACTATTTAGACTCTAAAATTGAGGTATGATGTATCCCCTATTCTTATATGATGAGCAATTCACCTATGCTTATTCATTCTCTTTGTCCTATGGACATTAGCCTATACACAATGTCTTTTATTTTGAAAATCATGGTTCATGTGAACTACCTTATTTAATATTGATCATGTGATCATGGATATTCTTTTGAACTCTTATCTTATGCTTTGTTCATGATGGAACTCTAAAACATGACATGTGGTGTCTTTTTCCCACTTATGAGGTGGATGTATATGTTGGTCACTTATGTGGTGACTAGTTTATATATTTTGACTATACTTTCTACTTGGCTCTACATTTAACGTGCTATGTGATTTAGTAGCACTAGAGTAGTGTAATTTCATTAGTTTTTATGGTAGATGTGTTATTTCATGCTGAGCAGATGTGATATTTCCTGCTCTTTTGGGATGGAAAGGAACCTCATACCCAGGGCAAGATGTGTGATTATTGGCCCATGTTTTGTATATTTGGGAGATTGGTAGTATTCCTTTCTTTATAAGGTTTCAAGTTTATGATACTTGTCTGCCTTTGTGCTTATATTGTTCTAGGTCTATGTTTATCTCACATGCATGCATGTTGATGATATGGGGTGTGTGCCCTAATTCTTTACATGTGCTTGTATGGAACAATCTTTATGTTCTATTAATGAAAAGTATTCTTTTGTTATCATATGATTTCAATTTGTTTTCTCTTGATACCCATTTGGGTGGTCCTTATCCTTTCTATGGAAGCCTTTTATATTTGTTATCCTTTATTCCATAAATAGTTCAATTTCCTATTTAGTATGTACATACCAGCCTTTACTGATGTCATCTAATTTCTCTTCTTGCTGGGGTATGCTTCCAACCCTAGGTGAAGGACTTGGATGATAAGGCATGAAGTTTTGGACTAGCTTAAGGAGTTAAAGCTTGGAGACAAAGTTTTTATGGTTTAGATTTCCCTCTACTTAGATCCTTATGTTGTATCATACATGTAAACCCTTACGAGATATTATGATGTACTTTTGTAATCTTTTGTGAAAGTTGAATATAGTCAATTATTTTTATTCCATTGATACACTTTGGTCTTTTTCATACCATTATAATAAATTTGGAAAATTTATACCTATTCCAACATACCTTTGAGTGTGTTCAAAATGGATGTTTTATTCTTAAAATTTTTTAGTAGGGAGTGGTCATCCCACTCCTTACATATACAGATAAGGATCAATATGAGGTGACCACATATCCTGATTAGGGTTTGTGTTGAGGAAGTGAATCAAATGAGTCAATTATTCAATGTATACTTATGATTTATGAATGAAATATGTGAAAATGGAAACTAGGGTTTCCATGTTTGTGAGTAGCCCTAATGAACCCCTATGCATCATGATTGGATTACAGAATGATATGAATCTTATGATATGTTGAACTAAGGAATGAATTCTTGAAAACCCTAAAGTTTAGTATTAGGATGATTATGAGTGATAAAGCTAAAACTTGCATATGATGTTGTAAATGTGATGAAATGTTGAATTGTAAGTATTAATACTTCAATTAATGATGATGAGTCTTAGTAATATGATCTAAGCCTAATGCATATGTTTTAGTACAATTTATGGAATAATGAGTAGCCCTCGTATGAATGTGGGTCGTTTTATACAAGTTACATAACAATGAATTATGAAGGATGATTAGAGATTATGGTGTAAGAAGATGTAGCCCTAATTTACTCTTTTATCTAAAGTTAGTAGTATAATAAGGAATGACCATTTTTGGTTATGGAAATGCCATTAGAATTCAATGATATGGCACATTTATCTAAATATAATAAATAATATGAACAAAAATGTAATGAATGGTGATGGCAAGCTAAAGATGAAACTAATGAAGTTATTATGAGGAAGACTAATATTTTATTTTAATTACATTTGGATTAACCCAAATTGAATAATATATAATAAAACTAGACTTTGATGGATGTCAATGAAAGAGAATCATTGTATATCAAGTTTTTTTGGTCATCCAAAACTTATGTTTCTTTTTTTTTTCATTTTTGAAAGTACAATGCATGTTAGTTCCCAAAAGAGAACCAACCAAAAGGGGGGAAATATCTATACACTAAAAAAGAATATATGAGAGATAAACAAAAGAAAAAGAAGACATGATCCTCTTCATATACAAAATTGTAATAAAAAAAAGGCTCAGAAAAAGGAGATGACAAAGATAACAGTAGAGATTTGAGTCTGTAGGGATCAGCTTCAGAAAACACCAGCTAAGCTTCAAGATAATCAGAAATGAATCCATAGACCATAACTGCTCCAGCAGAACACCCAACATCAAAAGAACAAGCTTATAAAATGCTTCAGAAAGATGGATATCGGAAACTTTAGTCCATCAAAAAAACATCGCCAGCTACATCCAAAAGGATAAACTTCTCTAGAATAGAAGAACTACTAAAACACAAAGAGGGAGCTCTGCCACTCCTACCTAGGATAAGCTTCACCTCAGAAAAAAGGACATCCAAGAGTGAGTTCTGCCACTCCATACATGGATAAACTCAACCTCTCAGCAGCAAGCACATGAAAAATAAAGGATGAGCACAACCACTCAAGAAAGAAGCCATGATCAACTTCAAAAGAGTATTCAATGAAGCAAGCTATGAGGATAAACAACACCAAAACACAACTAAAGCAATCTGTGAGGATAAACTACTCCATATCAAAAGCAACAAGCATGATCTCTACCAAGATCATACATCCTTCAGAAGATGGATATAAAAAACTATAGTCCATCAAAAAATTCCTCCAGCTACTTCCAAAAATAAAATGCTCTAAAACAAAAACACACGCATAACACAAAGAGGGAGCTCTGCAACTTCTGTCCAGGATAAGTTCCACCTCAAAAAAGACACATCCAAGAGTGAGTTCTGCCACTCCATACATGGATAAACTTGACCTCTCAGTATTAAGCACATGATAAACAAAAGGTGAGTACAACCATTCAAGATCCAGACCATCCAGAGAAACAACCATGATCAACTTCAAAAGAGAATAAACTGTATCAAGCTTGTGAGGAAAAAAAAACTACTCCAGAACTCAACTATAGCAAGCTGAAAGGAAAAACTACTCCAAAACAGAAGATACAAGCATGAGCTCTGCCACTCCTGTCAAGAATAAGCTTCACCTTAGAAAAGGCACATACAAGAGTGAGTTCTGCCACTCCATATATGGATAAACTCAACCTCTCAACAACAAGAACAAGATAAATGAATGCTAAGCACTATCACTCAAGAAACAAACCATCCAGAGACAAACCATGATCAACTCCTTACAAAAGAAAAAGAGAGTGAGTTTTGTCACTCCAACCATGGATAAACTCAACCTCTCAACTACATGACTGGTAACCAAAGCCTACCAGAAGCCAGGTCCAAATCAGCAGAAACCTCAAAAAAAGAGGAATGAGAAATGAGACCAAAGATCAGCTCATCCACATCCTGAAACTAAAAGGACCTACAAAACCATATCCAACCAAGAACCCATGAAAACGAGTAGAACAGCCTCCCAACACAGATTGCTTCCTACATTGAGATCAAAACTAGGGCTAGAAACCAAGATAGTCATGCATATCAAGTCAGTTAAGAGTGATTGGTTCCAATAATGTAATGAACATGACATGAAAGATGTTGAGATTAATCAATATGAAATGAAGGGAAAATGGGAATTAGTACATGATTCTAAGAACCTAAGTCTAACCCTAAAATGATGAGTTTGATTATTCTAATGAATAAGAATCTTAAATGAGGGTTTAAGGAATGTACATAATTGTGGTTGAATTCATTAAAAACATGAGGTCTAAGCATTTAAAATCATTTAAGAATGTGTTCTTGGATTGTGATTGTTTGATATAATAGTTTTACTCTGAGGATGGACTATTTCAATGGACTTCAAATGATATTCAATATGTGTTGATGAGTAACCCTAACTAAAGAATGTGAAATTAAAGAAGAAGATAACTAAGTGTGTTTTGCATGTATATGTATGAAATTTAATTGCATCTACCGAAATTAGATGGAATAAGTATAAGTTGTATGATAAATCTATTCTGAGTATGAAGAATGATACAAGATACCTATATGCTATTACTGTTTCTAGTTCTAATGTCATTGTGAATACTTGTTGAGAACTATGATATATATGAATTGATAAGAAACATGTTGAAATTGAATTTAATGTGCACTGCTTGCATTTGAGAAACCCTGATGAGGGTTAATGCTGCACAGTGAGATTATGTCACGAGCTAAAAGCCCATTGATGACGATAAAACCCTGATGGGGTAAATGCTATACAATGAGATTATGTTACAATATGAAAACCCATTGATAATGACTACTATGAAATTATGTAGAAAATAGAAAGATTCATGTGTTGATCATATGTGTTGCAAAATACATATTTGTTGTGTTTCTTTCTTTAATCAATTCCTTTCTCGATAAGCTTAATATGATTCATGTTATTATAGTTACGCGAGAATACACACATTTCATATTTGTTGTCTTGACTTCTTCTAAGATGTGTAAAAGAGATTAATAACAAGTGAAATGATGAAACATCTAGCTAGGTGCCCCAAAAATTGTGAGTTTCCCTGGAGGACAACATCGGGGAAACAAAACAAATCTCCTTGTAGTAATCGATGAATAATGAGAAGGTTTTCCAAAGTGTGGATCGAGATCTTAAAGGTTAGACCACCAAGATTTAGGAGTGAGTCATCTATAGTAGTTATGGCCATGGAATAAACACTATGGAAAAGAAATATGTGAAATGTGAAAATATGTGAAATGATGTGATATGTGATATATTGTTTTGTTCGTTCCTATCTCATGTACACGAGATGAGGATGTGAGCCTCTTTAGGAAACCCTGAGGTGGCCAGGGTATGTCTTTGATATATTAGGGTGGCCGACTAAACCGTAAGATAGTGATGGTGAGTTATTGACACAAGAATCAAGCGTGACGACTTCTACTTAGTGAGGTACAAGCCAAGTAGTTTTAGGGAAAATGAATAATAGATGACAAGTCATGTGGAACATGATTTGAATGTTTAATTCATTCCTTGCATTATTAACTGATGATTTATCATACGTTAATTATGCTTCTTGTAGTGGAAAGTAATCATTCTATTATAGAGATTATCTATTCCATAATCTGATTTCTCTTATTGATGTGTAGCAAATGTTGGGATTTATATATCCATTCTTATATGATTTGAATTGCTTGCTATTTGATAAGTATTGTTTGGTAGACATGTATTATGTATACTTCAACTTTAGGACTGCAGGATATGTTCTTGGTCCAGTTGGTGGAATGTCATAAAGATGATGTTATTATTATTCATTAATTCAAAATGCTTAGATCTTGACTTATTACTCATGCAAAAAGATTGTTAATCTGAACTATGAAGTATCTACCAATTTGTTCATAGACATGCTCTAAATGATCTTTTAAAGTTGTAATGGGTTTAAGTGATTATCTTATCTGTTTGATTAGATTACCTTTGTAAAACCAGATTTGACTTATGCTATAACTATCTGGCTAGACTTTCAATATTTGCAAGTTTCTTTGAGTTCATTATACTTAATCTGATGTTGATGCATGTACCTAGATTGAGTGGGAGGTATCCACTCATTGGGTCTCTATATAAGTCTCACGAGGTTATTTCCTATGTTTTTAGGTATGATTCTATCTAGCAGAGAGGTCGTGACAAAGAAGATATGAAAAGAATAAACTAGATAGATTAGATTGTCCCTGTACACTCTCTTTCTTGGGATGGGTATTAGACAAAGTTTGTTGATTCATGTACATGTATTTTTTGTAAACTGAACTACACATGAGCCATAAGATTTGATTCTAGTTTTGATAAAGTCAAATATGATTTGTGATACCTAAATGTGATGTCCTTAATGTGACATTGTTTTACAAGGTAGTGTGAAGAAAGAAAAAGGAAAAATATACCTATGATTTTTGTTTATTGTTTAATACGCCTTTATCGAACATTGATTGTTCTATTTCATAATATGGGTTTAGGTTTATGGATTATCTCTAAAGGTTGGCATTTATGCTGATCAAAAAATAGGTCCCGACAGTTGGCCATATAGATGTTTTTGTAAAACTTACTTTTTAATTTGAGAGGGATCTTTTGGCCACATATTACTCCAGTTGCACTCCTCCACATCAACCACCCTAATGTGATCCAATGAAAAACATCATCTTGGACCTCACCCTCCTTTTCAATAATAGAACCCAAGTAATGAAACTTATCACATATTATTACATCGATTCCATCCAACTTGACTCCACCATTCACAATTCTAGATTGGTTGAAATTGCAATACATGTATTCAATTTTGATTTTACTAATGATAAATTTTTTACATTCTTATGCATATCTCCAAAGTTCAACTTTGTCATTCAATATTTTTTTCTTTCATCAATCAACACAATATCATCAGAAAATAACATACACTAAGAGATATTATCTTGAATATGAATTTTCAACTCATCCATAACAAGAAAACATAGATATGGGCTGAGTGTCGATCCTTGATGTACTCCAATGGTGATAGGAAAAGTTTCTGTCTCTCCTTGAGGAGTCCTAACACTTGTAGTTGAGCCATCATGCATGTCTTTAATTAGGTAACCGTATTGGAAAGGCACACCCTTTTTTATGCAAAACCCTCCATAACACTTCTCTGGGTACTCAACCATAGAACTTTTCCAGATCATTAAACTCCATATGAAGATCTCTTTTGTTTTCTCTATACTTATCCATAAGCCTCCTTATCAAATAAAACATGATACATTGTTGATCTTCCAGGCATACAACCAAACTGGTTGTCTGATACCTATGTTATCAATCTTAGCCTTTGCTTAGTAATCCTCTCATAAAGCTTCATAATGAGATTCATCATCTTGATGCATGTGTAGTTTGTACATTTCTAAACATCTCCTTTGTTTTTGTAGATCGGGACTGCAATACTATTTCTCCATTCATATGGAATCATCTTTGTCTTCATAATCTTGTCATAGAAATTTGTTAACTACATAGCTCCTTCATCCCCCATACTCTTCCATACATAAAAGGGAATACCATTTGGACCATATGCCTTTTTCATTTTCATCTTTTTCAAATCATTTTTTACCTCAAATAGTGAAACTCTTCGTGTGTAAGTGATATCTCTTGTATTCATGTCACCCGACTCTCTTACTTTGTTCCTAGTATTTCCATTGAAAAGCTTATAAAAGTAGTTTCTCCACTAGTTCTTTATATCATTATCCTTCACCAACACTCTTCCATCTTCATTCTTGATGCACTTTACCTAACTCAAGTTTCTTCCTTTCCTTTCTCTTATTTGAGCCATTTTATAAATATCCTTTTTACCTTCTCTAGTGTCCAACTTCTTATATATCTCATCAAAGTATCTGGACCTTGCCTCTTGAGCTTGCTTTTTAGCTTCTTTCTTTTCTTGTTTGTATCTCTAAATAGTTGCATCATCTCTAGATTTGGGAAATCTTAAATAGATCTCCCTTTTGAGTTTAATAGCCTTATGCATTTCATCATTCCACCATCAAGTCTCATTCTTTTGAGTCCCACACCCTTTGGACTCTTCCAAAACCTCTTTGGCAAACTTTTTTATGCAAGAGATCATACTATAACACAAAGAGTTAACATCAGTCTCCAAGTTACAAGTTCTCTCCTTGATAAGTTTATCATAAAATGTCAATTTCTTTCCTCCTTTATGATTCCACCACTTGATCCTTCTATCTTGTCTTCTTTTACACTGACCTTTGTTGATCTTCATGTTCACATCCAAAACCGTCAGCCTATGTTGGATGGTGAGTTCTTCCCTAGGAACCACTTTATAGTCCTTGCATACTTTTTGATCCAAGCGTCTTGTAAGAAACTAATCAATTTGTCTACCATTGTGCTCACTCTTGAAAATAATAATATGAGGATCTCTTTTGTTGAAATGTGTATTTTCCAAGACCATATCATAAGCAAATGCAAAATCTAAAATTATCTCTTCTTATCCATTTCCACTGCCATATCCAAAACCTCCATGCCTTCTCTCATATCCAACATTTCTTCACCCCACATGGCCATTTAAGTAACTGCCAATAATGATCTTCTCCTCCATTGGTATTCCTTGCATCAATTTATTCATGTTATCTCAAAAATCCTTCTTTGCCTCCACACTAAGGACAACTTGGGGGTCATAAGTGCTAATAATATTAAAAACCTTTCCACAAAGAATAACCTTGATAGGTATGATTCTATCACCCATTCATGTAATCGTGACAATTTCATCCTTCAACATCTTATCAACAATAATTCCAACACCATTTTTATGTTTGTCAATACCTATATACCCAATTTTGTATCATCTGTCTCCAATTTCTCTACATCTTTCCCTTGTCCATTTGGTTTCTTGCAAGAAAATAATGTTAACTTTTATACTATTCATGGTATCCACTATCTCCAAAGACTCCTGTCAAAAAGCCAATATTTCAAGATCCCACTCTAATCTATTTTTTCTGAAATTGCTTTTTTACCTCTCTCCTTCTAAAAGATTACCCTTAAACATTTTTCACTAAATTCAGGCAATGATGCAGTGGTACTAGCTTCTTTATCCACACTCATTCAAGGTGTGAAAACCCTTGCTTTTCCTTCAACAAAACTAGGCACCTCTCTGTTCAAACCCCATGAATATCTACCACTGCACCCAAGTACGGATGCAACACATCTCTAGGTAGGGATGCTCCAACGGAATTTTTATAAGGATCCATTCCTTAAAAAGAGTGACAAAGTTTTATTGCTAGCTGTCAACCTACCATGAACCCTCCTCCTTTACCCAGGATTGGGAGCAACTACATTTATAAAAAATTACCTATTTGCAAATTCTTATCCCCATAAGGTCAAAAATTCTTCAACTAAAGGTTAAACTATTAAAAAAACTAACATGTGCAGTCTAAATATACAAAATTTTAAAGTTCTTGGAAATATAGTATGTGAAGATAGTGTAGAAGTAAAAGAATAGTAAAGGGGGGAGGAATATGAATGTACCTATGACACCTATTCACAACCCTTTCCATCATAAGACTTATCCTTCACTATGTCCCTAGAATGTCTAAGAAAGAGGTTAGATGTAAGCCTATGAGTTTTAATTATTTTCTTACAGTCAATCATTCACCCAATGGGATCAAAACAACTAATAGAATAAGTTTCATTGAGATGGTGGTAGTAATAATATTGTAACTCGTACACCCTTTTCTCTAGGCCTTCCATTACTTGTATCAAGAAAATCACCTTAGAACTATAGTTCGATTGCGGTATATGTTGTGGGATCTTATGATAGAATTGTGAAAATCTCCATCTTCTGTTAAATAACCCCTGTCATGTTTCTTTATCATCTTGATTATGCCCTTTGTGCATTTTTATCCTTTATCTCAGTTATATTTTTAGGTTTTGTAGTTTTGGTATGCTTTCTCACATTGAATAGGGCGTCAGAGCTGTTGAATAGATTGTACGTCTTGGCTCCTTTTTTATGGATACCAACGTTGAATTTCCATTTTGAAGAATGTGTAGAAAGATAAATCAAGGGATATGTATGTTCAGTTTCTCCTTAATTTTTTCTCTTCATGAATCCTTTTTACCTATCATGTTTCCTAGAAGGTTGTATATGACCATGTAAGCATCTTCAAGCCCATCCTTGAACAGTAGTTGGAGAGTTATTATTATGCTCATTGCCATATATCTTCCAACATTAAGGATATCTTGGAAATCTAGTTTGATTATATGTAAATCACCACACTAAAAATTGACTATGTGATCATCATCATCTGTTTTAAGCCTCTCCATGATGAGAATCAAGTATTCTTGTGGCATCACATAACATGTATCACTGGTAGAGTTATCGAACGTTGGTATCACTCTTTTAGTAAGTGTTCATTCATCTTCTATGGGGGCAAGTTCATGGAGATCTCTTGTTTTGTGTCTACCATTGGTTCTTGTTCAACCTTGATAGTGGGCTGAGAGGTCTTTGTTGGATTTGTTTCAAGATGTGCTGGCGTGTGCTTCCTATGGTGCTCTATGACTGACTTTATCCAAAAGTGATTTCTTGCTGTTATACTTGTTTTCCCGGTTCCTTCCAGAGATTTTTCATTTTCTCTATCCATGGCTTCTTCTCTAGAAGGGGGGTCATCATGTACATCCACCTTGATATAAATTCCATGTAGGGGTTGTAAAATAATCTTCTATCATGAACGATCTCTATGACATACTTCCCTTGCAAACTATTGAAGTTTTCATTGGCAATGCCTTCAAGAAGGATCCTTCCTTTCTGAGCATTTATCATTCATAAGATTATGAAGGCATAGTCGCCCAAATTGAGTTGTTGTTAAGGGACTTTGAAGTTTTTTGTGTTCTAATCAATGAGTACAACAATAGCCTCCTTGATTAAGTTTTCCACCTTGATAGGTATCTTTAGTATGCTCATTGATTTGAGGTCCTAGAAAATAAGTATGTTGTAAGGCATGTCAATAATTTCACTTGTATATAACACTCTATTGTTTGACCAAGTCTATTACCAACCATATCCAATGGCCTTTATCTTTATAGGATAGGATGACAAGCTTTATATTCCTAATTCTCTATAGTGTAGCGATAATCTTTGTGACATATGGTGCTTTACGTTTGCATTGTTAAAACCAGAAAGAAATACTTGGTGTTTCTTGAATGATTGGCCCTTCCTTATCTTTGTACAAGATTTGTCCCACATAGTATGTTGAAAAATCTTTTAATTGTTGAGGCCCTTGCTCTAAATGTTGTTCTAAAGTTTCCTAGTCATGATGCATCCCATGAACTTACATAAGAAGTGACACCATGCTTATTATCATCTAGTATGTCAACGAGGATGAATATATTCCCCAAGAGCATCCTTGAAGTGGACATCTTGTCCATGTCTTTCATCTTGCATAGGAGTGGTGGAGGCACATGGTAAGCTCCCAGGATTTGAGACCTCAGATAACATGATCTTAAAAGGAATGATTGGACTACCCATATCACCAAGGTGCACCTCCTTTTCAGGGAGCCCATCAGTAAAGAACTTTGCGGTTAAGCTTGCTCAACCCAGAGTAGTACTAGGATGGGCGACTAGTTAGGAAGTTTATCCTAGCTTGTGCGTGAGTGAAAACAAAGCGTGCACTTAAGGCTAGTGGTGGTCAGTGGGGCCAATCACCATTCATGAAACTCTCCTAGAGCCTTGGGAAGTGGGCTCAGGTATTACAAATGGTATCATAGCCAATTCCCCTCTAGTAGGTGGGGCCCACATGGGCATGTGACATGGTAGTCTTAAGTCATGCGGTCCATGCAAGTTGAAAAGGGCTATCCACTCAGACAAGATGGAGCCTCCCTTATGTTGGTAATCATGGATGGAACCTATGTTGGTATAGTATGCCCAAAGAGCCAATCATATGATGATTGAATGAGGCATATGATACTTGATTTGATAATGATAAAGGTAATTCCGTCTATTATGTTTGTCTCAGTCATGAGATGGTGACATATACATGATAGATGTCTAAAGCATGGTTCAGGAAAGCGGTATGCGGTGTACGGGCAGAGAGGGTACTGCATAGAGTATATGCGGTATGCAGGAGTATATACGGGAGTATATGCGGTTTTGGATTTTTTTTATTTCAATAAACTAATTATATATAAAATAATATAGTGAGATAATAAATTAAAATATATAGAGTAGGCACGTACAATTATTTACTTATAAACATATTAATATGCATGTATGATTTATGATATGCTTATATATGTATATATGTCTATATATAGAATGTGTTTGTAATATATGTACAAATACTTAAATGTAGGTAAATCAATGTATAAATATATGTATAGTGTGTATAAATGTGAATAAATTGAAATGTATATATACATGCACAAATATGTGATTGTATATTTAGGTATATTGTATATGTATCTATACATGTTAATATATCAAAAGGTATTTGAATAAATGTACAAATGCGTGTGGAAATTTTTTATGTGTATTACAATATAAACATGTAATTCAATGGCTATATATCTCAATTTATATATATAATGAAATGTGTGTATATATGCATGCATGTACAAAATGCATGAACATTAGTTGTGGGATTTTTTAAAGCGGAGTTTAATCGGCTTCTTAATCGGCCAAGCGGGAGTATATGTGGCCCATGATCGTTTAGTGGACCAATTAGTAATATGCGGTGTGGTAGGGTGACTAAATAGGTATATGTGGGAGTATATGCGACTATGCAGACTGATTTCCCAAACAATGGTCTAAAGAATGATGCGATTCAATGACATATGTCTTCAGGTTGAAGACCTAAGAAATGAGACCATATGTATGATAAGAGTACATATATTCTTGTCATGACCCTAGTCGGATATTACTGTGGAAGAAAAATAGAAAACAATAATACATAAGACTAGAGTGTGTGTTGACTGATGACAGAGTCTCATTAGTCATGATATATGATATCAAGTCAAGCACACAAATATATGTTAGAGAATAGTATATCGGGCAAAACCACCTTGAGAGTGATACATGGATACCATGGAATGGTAGTCACAATCGTCTCTCATAGTGATAGTGGTGATAGTGGTTCTTAGACTTGAAATCACTAAACTCGTCACATGTCATTGGGTACACTTTGACAACATCAAACACATTCTTGTAACACGGGTGTTATAAAGGTGATAGTTGGGTGGCTTTGATGCATGGGCATAGACTGTGAATGATAGAGACGGTATTTGTCCCTCCTACAAAGAAGTATGATATCCAGGTCCCCTTAATAAGCGAGACCAAGAATTGTATGGCCATACTCATGTGATTTAATATATGATATGTGAACTCACATGTATCTCATATAGTCTGCTCTAGGTCAAAAAACATGGATTGAATGTTGAAGAGGATGACGTTCCATGCCTCGAGTTCATTCCGGATGTCAGCAAAAAAGGAACTATACGATCATGGTAAAACTAATCACAGATTGTAGGTTGAAGTTGCTCTCCAAATTTGTGAGTTACTTGGGTAGAAATGATGAGTTACTAGATTCCACTCATTGCTTGTGATGTCGTAAGTTGTTAGAAACATTCACTGCCAACGTAAATAGGAACTTGTAGGGTCACAGACATAGGATACCCCTGGAAGAGGAGATTGTCCATGAATGATGTCTAGATTGAGACTAACGGTGTTTAGGTACTCAATTAAACATAAAATTTACTGACTAGACTCAGAACTATCAAGTTCAAGTGTTGAAGTAGCTGGTTAGAGTGTCAGGTTGATTGGAGACTGCATTGGCAATGTCAGGACTTCCAACCGACCGATTCACCCAGGTGAATCAATCGGCTGGTGTGAGCCAACTGACCAGTTCACTTGGTGAGTCGGGTGGCTCACAACCCTTCCAACTGAGGAAATTGTGATTTTCCCAATTGGAGGAAAACTTCCACATTTCACTTGTTCAATTTGATTGGAATAAGGATTAATCTTTGCATTAATTGGAAATGATTGAGGAAAGTCAATTGTAGTCAAGTTTGGGAAGTGAAACGACCAGTACACTGGGTGAACCGATCGGATCACAGTACCAACCGACAGGTTTACTTGTGAACCGACTAGTTCGCCTACCGTAGTACAAACTATTCATGGAATTTTTGGATCCTTCTACTCCCGAATAGACTGGGAACCCTGACCCTGCCCTCTACTATAAATAGAGGGGTACTAGGGGATTCTTAGAAAACACAACTGAGAACATCAATTGCTCTGCAAAGTTGTTGTCCTCTCTGGTTCTGGTAACCGAGAGAGTCTGAGCAAGTGCTACCTGACTAGGGAGGCACAACGAGAGAAAGACAACTATAGAAAAGTAGTCTGAGTTTGGGAGAGTAGGTTGGTGCTAGTACACCAACAGGAGGGTCGTCTCCTTCCTACTAGTTCTTCTAGAATGGAAGGAGTTCTAGGTGGTCCATGTGGACTATCTGTAGAGGTGGGAGATGTCTTACGCTCAGGAGGACACATCATCCACAGTCTGTGGTGGAGGCCAGAGTCCATGGGGAGGACCAGGAGCTGCACATATACCATCCAAGAAATGGCTTCGGAGACCACACATGGTTGTGAGGTATTATCGCTGGGCAGGCCCCAGGACCAGGTATATCTCACTAAAACCATCCTTCCCATTACATAGTCATTGATGCGATCTCATGTTATGGGTTAATGGCCATTTAATTTGTTTCCGCTGCCTACTCTAAGGCCATAAAACAAAATAGTGTTATCAGAGCCACATCAATGTACTATGTTTTGGGATAAATTGATATGATCGGATTTTGGTTTTATTGTCATTTATTTATTGCATACGATGTGAATATTTAAAATGACTAATGTGCATATTCGACTAAATACTACATGCGACCAAAAACTAATATACATATATGATATGGTATATATGCAACTGATATGCGTCACCATAAAACGGCTTTGATGGTGGATGTGTAGCATGGTTATGGCCTATAAACCCTATGTGTGCTTGATTGGTTACGGTTGTTTGCATCTCAATTTGCATACCGAGCCTCTACCTTCTATTCCACATGTAACTCAAGATAACTTGAGATCCTTTCTCTTTTACCTTTGTTCCCCTCGAATGTAACTCAAAGTTTCCGAAAGATTATGTAAAAGTAAGATAGTTTATTTTCTGTTACATCAAAGAAGAATACACTCAGAATCAGATGAGATGACTGCCTAGAGGACCAAGGAGGATTGCTAAGATGGAGCTGGATCGACCAGCTGATGGCCCAACTACTTATTGGAGGTGTCCAGACATCGAGACCAGACTGACCAACCAACCGACCGGGAGGCAAGTCGATCGTGTCTTAGGATGATCCGATCAACCCGGAATGGTTCAAGCACAAAGATCTTCATCAACAATAGGTTGCATTTGATGTAGACCTTAGATGACTGTAATTCCTCGTGGCTCCAAATAATTATAATAGGATGGCCATAATCATCACTTTTATTGATGTTTCATGTTTCTCATTGTGGTTATAATATGTATATGATACGTACTACAATAATGTGGTGATTGAATATGTATATATACTTATATAAAATCCCTCAAATACAATATTAAAGTCTTGTATGCCTTCCATAAGTGGCACACATGAAAAGCTTGATAGACTAACTGTATATTTGCACAAATCATAGTATGTCGTCCATCTCGTGGAAGTGTGATGGTAGATATGAAAATTTACACAAAGCATGGTGCATATCTATCGTGTTGGCTTTTGGGTAAGACTTAATTGGTGACTTGGAGAGCCCAAGCCCAGAGGTATGAAGATGATTATGGAAAAGAGATGCACATATCATATATCCAAGAGTTGCATATGATGCAATTGGCATGATGGCTACCTAAATAGTCAAGTTGTGGGCGATCAACCAAAGCTGACTCATAATTTGATAAATATGGATCTTGGCCACTAGAAAATTGTACGATGCAATCTTTCAAATTGATATACAAGGCTTATCAATTTGAACAAAATTTTGGAGCGATAATTAATTAAAGACCTAATTAATATCATCAAATTTATCAAACTAAACAAATCAAAAAATGTTTTGAAAAGTTGCAGAATTCTTTTGTAGAATCCAAATGCAAACACAAATAAATTATCATTGAGATCAGTTCATAAATGGGATAAACTTCAAATCTAGTTTGGGACTTTTGAGAAGTGTTCTCAATGGTGAGTGTAAACTCTAAAGTCCTTGAAAGATTAGAGCCAGATGAACCCCTCCAAATGAACCTAAGGCTAAAATTGGATGCTTACTTGAAGTATGCCAATGATGCCTAAGACATCAAGAGCCTTATGATGAGCTATATGAACTATGAGTTGCATAAATAGCTTGAAGCATGGACATTATTGATATAGTTATACATCTTAAGAATCATGCAAACCATGAAAGGTATAATGTCTTCAAAGAAATGTTTGAGTATAATCAGACAGATGGTGATCAATTATAATCTCATATGCTCAATATGATTGTGCATATAGATTAACTGTGATTTCTTATAGGTCAAGAGTTGATCAAACATATGATTCTACAATTTTTTGTGTGAATCATATAGCTAGTTTATCAAATGTTGAGAAACTTAGCCAAACCACTGTCTAAAGTGCTTAGCATGTTGATACCAAAGCATGAATGAAGAAAGGACAAAACCTATGATAATGATCAGTAGAGTAAAGTCCAATGACTAAAGCAAGGTCAAGAAGTGTTCTAAAGCCAAGCTAAGGTTCAAATCTTCATCACTCAAGATATGGAGAAGGGTTAAGTGTAAGAAAATGCCACCATTGTCACCTATTTGACATTGGAAAGGGAAATAAACTCTTTATAGAGAATCTCAAGAAGATGAAAGAGATAGAGATCTCTACTTCAGGACCTAAGAAGAAGTAAGATAGAAACTGTGTGGAGTAAGAGTTGCTACCATTACAGTTACAATATGACATTCATGGGAATATAATAGAATTAGTGAATTGCTATTATACATCTGCCATCAATGAAATCATCATACATCTTGTATGGACAAGAATGTAATTGACTGATATTTCATTTTAAAGATATGATCTATGATGGTAATGCCTATGTCTTACTAACTATACTTGATAGTTGAAGAGACAAATGTGTATGAAATATATAATGAATGGCATACATAACTCAAACTTGAATAGCTATAGCGATGTCATCTAGAGTGCATAAATGGGAATTTCATTTCTGGAATCCATATGATGGATATCTAGACTCTTTTGGTTATTGAACCAATAGAGACATGCTAATCTCATTCATTGAGCAATATGAAAAAGTGTCTTCACTAGATGTAGTGGGAGAATGATTATTTTATTAAGGATTATATATATTGATGTATATAGAGCTTTCATAATAAATGCTAAAGGTAATCACTAGTACTTCAATGTATTTACTGATGACCTCAATAGATATGATAGTTTGTATTTAATAAAATACAAACATGAATCTCTTGAAGTGTTCAAGGAGATCATAAATGAAGTACATAAAAAACTTGGTATAAGTATTAAATTTTGATATGATCGATATGGAAATACTATGAACCAAGAGTTTGAGAACCTTCTGGAAGATCATGATAATGTATCATGATGGACTCCACCTAAAACACAATGATAGTGTATCATGAGAAGTGTATCAGAAAGAAGGAATCACACCTTGATAAGTTATAATGTGATTACTAGCTAAAACTTCAAATTTCCTTATGGGCACATGCTTTACACTGGGAATAAAGAGAATCACAAAATGTTGTGGAATCTCAAAGTTCCTTAAGTAACACACATAACTCATGGTTCTAGTAGAACATGCCTAGAGCTTGAATGATATATGATATCTTATGGACAAGAAGGCAGTGAGTTGGTCATATGATGAGTCAACAGTCTACCTAGAAGCTAATGAGAGCCAGAAACTAAGATATGGCTTGAAGCCATGAAATCCAAGATGGACTAGCTCCATGTACATCAACAAAGTATGACCTTGGTTGATCCACCTGAAGGGGTAAAACCCATAGGGTACTTTTGGGTCTTCCAAAAGAAGACTGACATGGAGGGTAAGTTGGTTGAAAATAGTTTCTAACAAGTTCAAGGTGTTGAATATGATGAAATCTTTTCAGCAGTTACCAAGGATAAATCCATCTGGATAATGCTTGTCAGTGTAGCTTAATATGACTATGAGATTTGGCATATTGATGTTAAAACCACATTCCTTAAATGGAATATTGTGTAGGATGTGTATGTAACACAACCTAAAGGTTTTATAAATCCAATAATGCAAATAAAGTCTATAAAGCTGCATAGATCAATCTTTGGATTGAAACAAGCACCTCAGAATTGGATCTTCAATTTGACAAGATACTCAAAGAGTTTGACTTGAGTCAGAATGAAGATGTAATGTGTGATTACAAGAATTTAGTGAGAGCATATATTCCACATATTGATGGGGAGTATCATCCTTATACTACAAAATCTGGCAACGAAGTGCATTATAAAAGGGTTTTAGAGAAGCATATTATGTGATAGGAATCAAGATCTGTAGAGATAGATCAAGAGGGCTTCTTGTCCTAGGAAAGAGAACATACTTTGGTTAGATGCTTAATGAGTTCAACATGATGAGAGCAAACTTATCCATGTTCCATGGAGTTAGTCTCTCAAGAGCCAAGTGTCCCAATTCTTATGAAGAATAAGGAACACATGGATAGATGCCATATGCATTCACAATTAAATCTGTCACATTTGAAATCATCTCATTATCTTGTATGTATTGGACATGATAAGAAAATATGAACTAATTATATTATATATATTAGACATGACAAGAATATACAAACTCATCATCTTGTATGTATTGGACATGATAAGAAGATATAAATATGCAATTATCTCGTATGTATTGGACATGACGAATGGATATCTGTCGAAATCTAGTAAGATTTACTAGAATGCCATGAAGGACATCTTTATGTACTTGTAAAGTACTAAACAGATTAGTTCTTCAGTTATGGTAAAAAGGAAGTGTTGGGTGTAAAGAGTTACACCGATGCAAGATTCTAGAATGAAAAAATTGTGTTTGACCTTAGAATAAGAATTGTTAGTTGGAAATGTTCCAATATAAGGCAATTGATTAATTCTACAATAAGAAGCCAAGTACCTTAGTCTTACGAACACTATAAAGGATATTGTATGCATCTAGAAGTTCATATGGGTGAACTTATGGGAGGTGTAATGCCTAGGTCCACTGCCTAAGGCTCTAGTAGAGTTTCAGGAATGACGATTGTCCCCACAGACCACCACTAGCCTTAACTGCGTGCTTTTTCCTCACTCACACACATGCCAGGATCAACTTCCCGACATGTTCCAAGGAAGTGTTGGGTGTAAAGAGTTACACCGATGCAAGATTCTAGAATGACAAAATTGTGTTTGACCTTGGAATAAGAATTGTTAGTTGGAAATGTTCCAACATAAGGCAATTGATTAATTCTACAATAAGAAGTCGAGTACCTTAGTCTTACGAACATTGTAAAGGATATTGTATGCATCTAGAAGTTCATATGGGTGAACTTATGGGAGGTGTAACGCCCATGTCCACTGCCTAAGGCTCTAGTGGAGTTTCAGGAATAACGACTGTCCCCACAGACCACCACTAGCCTTAACTACGTGCTTTGTCCTCACTCACGCACATGCCAAGATCAACTTCCTGACAGGTTCTAAGGAAGTGTTGGGTGTAAAGAGTTACACCGATGCAAAATTCTAGAATGAAAAAATTGTGTTTGACCTTAGAATAAGAATTGTTAGTTGGAAATGTTCCAACATAAGGCGATTGATTAATTCTACAATAAGTAGTCGAGTACCTTAGTGTTACGAACAATGTAAAGGATATTGTATGCATCTAAAAGTTCATATGGGTGAACTTATGGGAGGTGTAAAGCCCGGGCCCACTGCCCAAGGCTCTAGTAGAGTTTTAGGAATGACGACTGTTCCCACAGACCACCACTAGCCTTAACTGCGCGCTTTGTCCTCACTCACGCACATGCCAGGATCAACTTCCCAACAGGTCACCCATCCTAGTACTACTCCAAGCTGAGCATGCTTAATTATGGAGTTCTTAGTGATGGGCTCCCGAAAAAGGAGGTGCACCTTGGTGATAGGGGTAGTCCAATCATTCCTTTTAATATCATGTTATCTGAGGCCTCAAATACTGGGATGTTTCAATCTCCCCCACAGACTCTTGACGTCCCCGTCAAGGTTCAACTATATGGCCTCATAATCAAACCCCATTTCAGTGCAGACTCACAATGACTCATGGACACCCAGCTCCCGATCATGAAATACCAGCGCAAGGGTGGCTATGTCAACCATGGACAACCCTTTCCTACATTCCTAGACCGCACGACTCAAGACTGGCATGCCACATGCCCATGTGGGCCCCACCTACTGGAGGGGTTATGGTTCTGATACCATTTGTAATTCCCGGGCCCACTGCCCAAGGCTCTAGTAGAGTTTCAGGAATGACGACTGTCCCCACAGACCACCACTAGCCTTAAATGCGCGCTTTGTCCTCACTCACGCACATCCAGGATCAACATCCCAACAAGTCACCCATCCTAGTACTACTCCAAGTTGAGCACGCTTAACTATAGAGTTCTTAGTGATGGGCTCCTAGAAAAGGAGGTGCACCTTGGTGATATGGGTAGTCCAATCATTCCTTTTAAAATCATGTTATCCGAGGCCTAAAATCCTGGGATGTTACAGGAGGTTCTGACCATTGGTGACTCAGTAGTAATATTGTGACAACAATGGAGCTACTGGTTAGGCAAAGGAATTTGAGATAGCATACTACAACACTTCCATCTCATATGAGTTTTCATACAATGAGGGGATGTGAAATATGCAATATACCGACTTGAAGCAAATGTTTCTTACCCGCTATAAAAGCACTTGTACAGCACAAACATGATGGACATGTTAAGATCACTTGTAATATGATTTGTGGGTGATTAGCTCTAAGTGAAATTGGGAGTCTGTTGGTATAGTATGCCCAGAGAGCCAATAATATGATGATTGTAATGAGGCATATGATACTTGATTTGATAATGATAAAGGTAATTCCGTCTATTATGTTTGTCTTAGTCATGAGATGATGACACATACATGATAGATGTCTAAAGATTGATGTGACTCAATGATATATGTCTTCGGGTTGAGGACCTGAACAATGAGACCATGTGTATGATAAGAGTACATACGTTCTTGTCATGTCCCTAGTCGGATATTACTATGGAAGCAAAATAGACAATAGTAATACATAGGACTAGAGTGTGTGTTGACTGATGATAGAGTCTCATTAGTCATGCTATATGATGTCAAGTCAAGCACACAAATATATGTTAGAGAATAGTATATCGGGCAGACCCACCTTGAGAGTGATACATGGATACCATGGAATGGTAGTCACAATCGTCTCTCATAGTGATAGTGGTTCTTAGACCTAAAATCACTGTACTTGTCACATGTCGTTGGGTACACTTTGACATCATCAAACACATTCTAAACACAAGCGTTATAAAGGTGATGGTTGGGTGACTTTGACACATGGGGATAGATTGTGAGTGATAGAGATGGTATTTGTCCCTCCTACAAAGGAATATGATATCTAAGGCCCTTTGATAAGTGAGATTGAGAATTGTATGGCCATACTCATGTGATTCAATATATGATATGTGAACTCACATGCATCTCAGACAGTCTGCTCTAGGTCAAGGAACATGGATTGAATGTTGAAGAGGATGTTGTTCCATGCCTCGAGTTCAATATGGAAGTCAACAACAAAGGAAGTATATGATCATGGTAACACTAATCACAGATTGTATGTTGAATTTGTTCTCCAATTTTCTGAGTTACTTGGGTAGCAATGATGAGTTACTAGATTCCACTGATTTCTTGTGATGTCATAAGTTGTTATGAACATTCACTACCAACGTAAATTGGAACCTACATGGTCACACACATAGAATACCCCTAGAAGAGGATATTGTCCATGAATGATGTTTAGATTGAGACTAAAGGTGTTTAGGTACTCAATTAAACATACAATTGACTTACTGGACTTAGAACTATCAAGTTCATTTGTTGAACTAGCTGGTTAGAGTGTTAGGTTGATTGGAGACTGCATTGGCAATGTCAAGACTACCAACCGATTGGTTCACCCAGGTGAGCTGATCAGCTGGTGTGAGCCAACTGGCTGGTTCAGTTGGTGAGCTAGGCAGCTCACAGTCCTACCAACTGAGGATATCGGGATTTTCCCAGTTGGAGGAAAACTTTCACGTTTCACTTGTTAAATTTGATTGGAATAAGGATTAATTTCTGCATTAACTGGAAACTATTGAGGAAAGTCAATTGTAGAAAGTCTGGGAAGTGAAACAACTAGTTCACTGGGTGAACCGATCGACTCACACTCTTAACAGACTGGTTCACTTGTGAACCGATTGGTTTGCCTAATGTAGTACTAACTATTCATGGAATTTTTAGATCTTCGACTCCCGAATAGACTGGGAACCCTGACCCTACCCTCTTATAAATAGAGGGGTACTGGGGGCTTCTCAGAACACACAAATATGAACATCATTTGCTCTACAAAGTTGTTGTCCTCTCTGGTTCTGGTAACCAAGAGAGCATGAGCAAGTGCTACCTGACTAGGGAGGCACAACAAGGGAAAGACAACTACATAAAAGCAGTTTGAGTTCAGGAGAGTAGGTTGGTGCTAGTACACCAACATGAGGGCCGTCTTCTTCCTGCCAGTTCTTCTAGAATGGAAGGAGTTCCAAGTAGTCCATGTGGACTATCTACAGAGGCAGGAGATGTCTGCCACTCAGGAGGACACGTCATCCACAATCTGTGGTGGAGGCTAGAGTCCATGGCAAGGATCAGGAGTTGCACAGACACCATCCAAGACATGGCGTCGAAGACCACACATGGATGTGAGGTATTGTCGATGGGCAAGCCCCAAGACCAAGTATGTCTTGCTAAAACCATCCTTCCCATTACATAGTCATTGATGCAGTTTCCTGTTATGGATTAATGGCCAATAATTTTGTTTTTTCTGCCTACTCTGAGGCCATAAAACCCAACAAGTTGGGTGTCCATGGGTCATTCTGGGTCTGCACTGAAATGGGGAAGTGATTATGAGGCTGTATAGTTGAGCTTTGACAAGGAGGTTCATAGTCTAAGTGGGGGAGATTGTAAGGTCCTAGAATTTGAGGCATCAGATAACATGATCTTAAAAGGAAGGATTGGAATATCCATATCACCATGGTGCACCTCCTTTTTAGGGAGCCCATCAGTAAAGAACTCTATGGTTAAGCGTACTCAACCTTTAGTAGTACTAGGATGGGTGACCAATCAGGAAGTTTATCCTAGCTTGCGTGTGAGTGAGGACAAAGAGCGTAGTTAAGGCTAGTGGTGGTCTGTGGGGCCATTTGTCATTCCGAAAACTCTACTAGAGCCTTGGGTAGTGGGCTCGGGTATTACACACATCCTGGATGGCATCTTGAATTTTCAACTATAGGAAGATAGGGGTCGCTATCCTTTTTGGGGCATTGTTTCACAGAATGTGCATGCCATCTTCATCAACATTAGACGTTCCATCTTCTTGATACTCCCCTTCTTTATTTCCCTGATGCACTTCTCCTTTAGTTTCTTTTACTATAGGTCTATAAGATGTGAATATGTCACAAATTTCATCATAGATATAGGTTGAAGGAATATATAATGGAACAGATCTTCAAGTCTTCCCATCACATCTTTAGTAGTTTCCCTCACTCTTCAACTGGAGGTGAACACTACCTCAACATTGTCTCATTTCACCTTGTCGCTTATTTTACATTGCATTTGGTGTTGCATCTTTGTCATTTTGTATGCTTTTAGCCTTTGAAGCTTTTATAGGTTCATGCTCCCCTAGTGCCATTGGCCCATTTGTTGATTTCCTAGGGGAGGCCAACAAAATTCACATTGGATCTATCTTCACCTCTAGAGTTTCCAATGTTTTGAACAAAAAATTTCCCTTCAAGTTAGATCAAAGAGTGGCACTACAACATGGTGTATAGATGTTGTTGATTTTGCACTCTCATGAAGTTCCACAGTTATGACCTCATTATCATGGTTGTCTGTGTTTACAATAAGGGACTAATTTCATTGTCTAGGCTTGCTATGGACCTTGTGCTTCTTTAAAACCGACGCTTCATGCAAATTTGGTGGAGACAATGATGAGGGGGCTTTGTTTCCTCTTTTGGCACCTTCCAGACTATGCTTCTGATGTAGCTTGTCATTTTCTTTGAGAAATTCATTGCTCTCTCTTTGCATGTAATGCAATTCCTTACTATTTCTACATGATTCTTTCCTTTGATGTTGCTTATTGCAAGATTCATACATCAACAACTATTTTATCTAGCTTCACTATCAGGACTTCTAAAAATTTGGAGTCAGTAGTGGTTCCCACAATAGAGACGTCTCGAGTAGGTTCTCTCTCATAGTCCAATCTAGATTGTAGAGCAGACAATAGTTTCCTTATGACATTCAAAGTTATGCCATATGAAATTACTTGTAACTATTGTGTTTATAGATTTTTTATCACTTTGGGTAAGACCATCAGATAAAGTAGTAATAAGGTATCCTTCATCAAATCCATGTTGGGGGAAATTCCCTATGGTAGGCTTGGTATCTTTCCCATGCATCATGTAAGTTTACTATAGGCTTCTAGTTAAATCCTCTAATTTTAGTCTCCTGTCTGATCATCTTCTCCACAGGGAATAATTTTGTAACATATTCATTTTAGAAGGCTTTCGATATGCTCCAATTCTTTAAGGTGTGGTACAATGAGATAGCCTCTTCTCTAACTGAGAGTGGGAATCCATGTAGTAAATCATCTCTTTAGGAACCCTAATGTTCTTCAAGGTGTCACAAACGTTCTTGAAAGCATTGATGTTATTATAAGGGTTGTCCTAAATAGATATTCCTCCAAAGGTTTGTTGTTGAATTTTGGATGTGAAAGATGGCTTCAGTTCAAAGTCAGCCACAGTGATCCTTAGAGGTACGGATGGTTGCCTCATCTCATTGGCTTGGGTGTATCTAAGGAATAAAGAGATGGGAGAACAAAAGGTTCTCCTCCATGTCCAACTCCACCTGGGGGTGGTTGCTTGTTTCCATTGCTGGGCAGTGGGTTTCCTCCAGTGATGACTAAAATCACCTTCTTTTTATGAAAAGTAACTCCCATATAGTACTTGAACAAACCAAAACCTTGCCTTTTGACTCTAATAACTCTATCCTATGACTAGGAGGTTAGTAAGATTGGTTTCTTAGATTTTACCAAACAAGAATAGAGTTATGCCTTAATGCATATTTTTAATGCACATAACATCAATAAATCAATGGTAAGCCGCAATATGAGTAGCCTTTAAAACAAATATAACATAATAAGTGGTATAAGGTTCTATAATTAACACGTTCAAATCCTAGTTGCCGCCTTGGTTTACCAACCTCCTAGACGTTTGGCCTCTGTCACGGGCATGGGAGAGGGGGAGATAATGCCTCTCTTAATCCCATGAATTCTCATGTCCATATATATGGATAGTGTACCATTATGTAAATAAATATTGAATTAATATACTTCGTATGATAAATAGGCAAAATATGGAAATTTGTGCATAATCATATAAGGAGACTCTTTTTTTAATAGTGTGAAGATAATAAGACTCTAAATAATAAATAATAAATAATGATGGTAATGATGTAATGTTATACTAATATGATGGCAATGAGCCAGAGCCATAATTGTAATATAACTCCTAAAAGGTAACTCCAAAACCCAAATATAATGTGAAAATCATGTTCCTTGTGTTGGTATGTATGCCCAAAGAGCCAATCATATGATGATTGTGATGGGATATTATATAAACAATTTGATTAATAATAAAGGCAAGCTTCCAATTCAATTTGTTTCACCCAATTATTAGATAACGAGGAAACATAACAAATGTCTAAAGAATGACATTATTCAATGATGTATGTCTTCAAGTGTGTGAATTGAACAATGAGATGATACGGATGTTAAGAGTATGTGCATTCTTGTTATGTCCCAACTGATGTGTTCAAGTATTGAACTGACTAGTTGGAGAGTCAGGTTAATTGGATATTACATTGGCTGAATTATAGATGACTAGTTGTTATAGATGAATTGGATATTACATTGGCTGAATTACACTGACTAGTTCAAGTATTGAACTGACCAGTTCACTGAGTGAACCTATGACGCCCCTCTCCACAACAAGCAATATTACTCAAAACCAAATACATAAACAACACTAACCAAGTGGGTTACCAGAAAAAATAGATGATTAAAATCGATTTTGCAAGAGCACCACAAGCTTAAAACTTTCACATGTAAGTCCTTATCAGGAACCTACATAACATGTCATATATCACAAGGTGCTTACATCATAGTTCTCAAACATTCATATCACTAACCTGTTACATGAAGGACATGTTCTACATATATATATGCATGTACATCTGCCAAAATATTCAACAAAAAGGGCACACATGCCAAAACCTTGAGTCAGTCACATCTCTAAAACACATCAAAAACACCCCCAAGATCTGAGTGTATAGGGACGACTCTAGGACTCTACACCAAAACACTAGAAGCACTTCCAACCTTCTCAGCTACTGCTTTGGTTGCTACTCTTCCTCAACTATGCGATCACCACCTCGTCTTACACTACCACCTAAAAGATGTGGAATCCCATGGGGTTAGACCAAACGTCCCAGTAAGAGATATAAATCTCTACCAACATCTATTAAAGCACATATAACTAAGTAGGTAGATAAAGTATTAAGCAGGGTGAGCAGATTGAAATAAATGATATGTAATCAATAGATAAAGCAAATTAAAAGATGCTAGGTAGTTATCACTGAGCAATAGAACTATTAATATTCTAAGAAGGAATATGAAGAACATGTATATCACTTATCAACTAAACTATACAAAAGCAAGTCAAGGATTCAACCAATGTTATCCATGTTTTATCCTTAAAACAGTCATACTACATGGCAGTATAACATCTTTTATTATGCCCTGAGGAGATGAGTTAAACCACTCATGCTCCAAATGACCATTGCTAAGTCAAAATCAATGCCATACAAGATCAATGTAACAACCAGAATCCACGACCTCTCCAATGCCTCTTGGTCAGCACAAGAGAAACATCGTAGTGACATAACATATGAGTCATCTACAAAACAACCTAGACTGTCTTGGTATATGGGCACAACACTAGTGAAATAAAGATTTGACCTGAAGTTGCACTCTTGCTAGGGTATGGCCTGCAGCTAATCCTGTGTAAGTATACGTTGAGTCACATTACTGAGCTATGGCCCGTAGATGTACTTCTACTAGGGTATGGCCCATAGCCAATCCCGTGAATGCATATACTTAGCAATATATGACTCCGAGCTTCCACTAAGGGAGAACTTGTTTCACCATCTAGCACTAAGACTAACATTGGAATGGATCTATGGCACAGGGCACCTATATGATTAAGGTACACTTGATTAATCAAGTCAATTAGACATTTTTTAGCATCAATCAAGTTATAATGTACAAAGCCAAAACAAAATCTATAAGAATAAGTGTATAGTAAAATTTCAGAAGATATAAAACATATAAGGTGTGAACTCGTCACATCCTCACGTAGCACTGTAGCACTTCCATTCACAAGGTCATCATCACTATTACACATGCACACAAGGATATCACCAATGTCACATAACTGTGGGATAATCACCTCACACTAGGCATAAGCCCCTGCCAGGTCACAGGACCCCAGCCATATCATTCATGTATCACATGTGTCTCATCATGCCTCATTAGGGCTCAATGAATCTATAGCACATCATAGTCATCGTATCATACACTATCCATGATATTTAAGCACATATTATCTACATGGTTAGAGGTTCATAAGTAAGAAAGAGTAATCATCATAACATTATAGACATTTTGAGAAAGAGAAGCAACACATCAATATCTATAGATTAGGGTTAGGGATCGACACTTAGCCGATTAGGGTTATGTAGTTATTTCCCATCACTAACCCTAGGTACACCATCTCCCATATTCTTGGAAACATTTTAGAATTAATCAACATGATTAGTGTTGACTAAACACTTAGCCAAACCATACTCTACATGGTTCATACATTACTCATATAAGTGTATTGATTAGGTGTTCAAGTATATGATTCAACCATCCATCATACACATGACTCGACCCCTCATGTAACCAGGTTGCAACCTCAACACCCACCATAGTATCTCGATCGTGACACATTGGATGTCGTAACCGCGACACACCATGGTCTCAACCTCAACATAACAAGATGTCTCGACCAACTAGGGTTAGGGTTCAACTACCCATGGGAGCATGTCGTGACCCCAAGGATAAGGTGATGTCTTCACCCACGATAAGGACTATATGGACATCCTTGAAACTAGGGTTTAGATCACACAACAAAATATATGTCATGACCTCAACCCAAGGAATCATATTGACCAGAACTAAATAGATGTCTCAACCCACATAAAGGCAAGTGTTGCAACAATCATAGGGTAGGATTTCATGACCATAACCAGGTCATGTGTCTCGATCAAAACCTCACAACACAAGGTCTCGCAACCCAAAGCAAAACAAGGTGCAAAGACCGCCAAGGATCAAACTACTACCAAAGAATACAACAAAAATTGAACATGGATCAAACATGATCAAAGAAAAGATCTCCACGGCCAAAACAGAAGGTAAAACCAAGATAATCCATCATCCACATGGAGGAGAAACTCCCATGCAAAATTGGTCACCAAAATCCCTAAACCTTGCATCATAAACTCATCATGAAAGAGACCTCAAACAAGATAGAGAAACCATGTTTGATGGCACCAAAATAGGACCTAAACCTCATAGGACATCAAGACACCCGTCCATCATGCATGTGATCAAAACCAAGATCAAGAGATACGGGAAAAACCACCATTATACCATAACCACCAAAAGTGGGTATCAAAACTAGGGTTTTGGATTACTTTCCACCCAAGCATGGTTTTAACATCAAACAAGTCCTAGGGCTTAGCATCATCCACTCGCATGTTAAGGTAATGTTTTAGAGAGAAAGAAACATCAAAATGCATATAAGGAAAGTGCATTTATAGAGGAGGTTAAAAGTTATATCACCCGCCTTAAGAAAGATCACTTCCAAGGATTGCAAGCTCCAAGCACTCAATCACCAAGGGGAAAAGAAGCTTCCACCAAAGATCCACTCTTGGCCACAAAGCACCTCAAAAAAGATAAGACACCATGGTCAAAGATGGCACAAGAAAAGGGAAAGAAAGAACCCTAGGCCGATCCAAAAGAAAGAGGGTGAAAGAGAGAAGGAAACTTCCTCACACTTGGGTCTACCTTGTCAAAACATGGCCTATGGCCCTTGTGATGAGGAGTTCCTCTCCAAAACGACCATAATGGAAGATATATGGTCAAAGGACAAGAAGAGAGAAGGAGAAGAAGGTAGGATATCAAAAGAAATGCCATCAAGGAAAGGTAAACACTTACCAAAGTTGAAGATGGGCAAGAATCACCACATGCAAGGGATCTTGATCACCAAGGCCTTAAGGATCAACCCTTATTACTCCACCAAACTCCAAGGACGAGCAAAAGAGAGGGAGGAATAATGAAGGCCAAAAGGGGTCACTTTAATGGAGAGATAAGGGGTTATATAGCAAATGGGGAGGGAGGTAGGGTGAGAGATGATTTGTCAACAAGGTAGGGCTCCACTAGGTTACTTGTCCACCCAAGAAACACACATGCAACCACCATAGACATACATGCACAAGATGGTGATACACTATATGTTGGGTCTCAACCACATAGGTCAGCAAACATGGTCATGGTCACGACCCACCAATGAACAACATCCATTGTCGCGAGAACAACACCAAAACATCACTTGGTCGAGACAAAGGGTCACCACACACACCCTAGGTCGAGACACTCTACTCAAAAGCAAATGTCTCAACCCAAGATCATCTTGGTTGTGACCACCACACCTATTGAAGGTGTCTCAACTGTGACACCCACAAAGTATTCCCTAGGTCACGACCTAGGTCGAGACAACCCACAAGGTACACATAGGTCAAGGCACACCAAACCCCAGAAAACCCTAATCACCACTAAGGGTTCCACCACTCAAACAAGGCTCAAACAATATGCCCACATCTTTATCTATCCCCTAGATGATGTACATTAAGAGAAGGAACACTCTAGAGGTGAGTAATTGCACATTTACCCCATACTTTGGGTAAATTGCAATTTGCACCAAACTAGCACACAAGGCACAAACATCATCCAAGAAAGCTCAAACTGGAGACTTAAGCTCTCCACAAGATATAAGACCATCTCAAATGATTAGATCAATGTTCTAAACACATCATAAAGACAACACAAATAGGGTTAACCCAAAACCCAAGTCAGGGGTCTTACATAACCGGTCGGCTCATGATTGCCACACGATCAGTTTATGGGATGAGATGCCTGAGTCATGGAGCAATCTAATTGCATCAAGGATTAGTGTTGATGTCATCCCATGCATTAAATAGATTAGAATTGTCAATACAATTTCAATGGGGAAACATGATGAAACGATTGGTTCAAGGGTTGAACTGGCCACCTTACATGCCAACTGAGTGGTTCACCTGTTAACCAAACGTTTCACCCGTCACATGTTGCAAAAATTTGTGAGATTCCAGTCTCTTTCACTCCCACTTAGATTGGGAATTCTGACCTTGACCCTCCTATAAATAGAGGGGTACTGGGGTCTTCTTAGACAATAATTCAATTGCCTTTGACAATTGTTTGTCTTCTCTAGTTGTGGTAACTGAGAGAACCCGAGCAAGTCCTACCTACTAAAGGGAGGGATAACAAGAGAGAATAATTATGCGAGAGATGGTTGGTGACTAGTATGCCAATGCAAGGGGACAACTCCTTCTTGTCCGTTCTTCTAGAACGACATGAGTTCCTAGTTGTAAGGACCCTGACCCACATTTTGGGATAACCCAATTTGCTTTGTTTAAGTATGTTGCTTAGTTCCTTTCTCTAATCATCTGAGATGTAATTAGGGCATGTTGGAGGTTTGAGTTCCTTTTTTGAGCTTGTTGGTTGATGTTTGTGTTTTGTGGAGAGGTTTTGGTGCAAATTTGCAACTTAACCAAGATAAGGGCTGATGTGCAAGTTTGCCACCTCTAGTGTGTTCCTTCTCTCTCTTGGCATCATCTAGAGAAGTGGGAAAGAGATGGACACCTTGATTGAGCTTTGGTTGAGTGGTGATATCCTTGGTGATGTTTTTCACTCATGTTTGAGGTGTATCTTACACCTAGGAGTGTTGTCTCAGGCTTGAGAGCTTTGGAGAGGTCTTGTATCAGATGTGGGTGTCTTGAGGATACCTCCTATTAGTTTTGTGGTGTTTCTAGATATGCCATCAGTTTGTGTCTCTAGGGAGGAGGAGGTGTATATAGGCCTTGACCTAGGAAGGAGGCTTAGTGGGTGAGCCATAGCTCTTATCACCTTGTTGCATGGTGTTGCATGTGTCTCTTTCTTCGTGGACATGTGTCATCTAGGGTTCTTAGGTGGTGACACCTTTCCTTTGTTCTCTCTTTCTTCTCTCTTATATATATACTTCTTTCTCTCCATGTAAGAGAATCCTTTGGCCATCTTTTCTTCCTCTTCCTTGGTGGACGATCTTGAGCTTAAGGAGTGCTCTTCCTTGCAAGCTTGGTGGACGAACCTAAGCTTGTGGTGTGCTCCTTTCATCTTCTACCTTGTTAAGCCATGATCCTTTATTTCTTTATCTCTTTCTTTCTTCTTCTCGGCCATGGACCTTAGTTGCTTCTTTTCCCCCTCTCTTACTCTCTCTTAACCTCAATTCTATCTTCCTTCTTGGAGGTTTTATATAGATTGAACTAGGAGGATCTTCTTATACCTTGAGATTGGGAATCTTGGAGCTTAACCTTGGATCTTAGAGCTTGGTGGTGATCCTTGAGGTGGTTTATATAACTCTAAACCCAATTTGTTATTATCACCTTTTACTTGTTATCTTTCTCTTGATCTATGACTCGTTATTGCTTGCATACTAGTAACTCTTCCTTGGTATCTTTGTGTTCTATTTTGGAGAAACAAACCTTGATAGTTGATGCATTGCATTACACCTTTCTCTTTCCTTGTTATTAACATCATCTTGAGGTTGAAGATGAGGAGGCCGATAAGCATGTGTAGGTCGATGTGCTTGGTGGAGGCTGACAAATAGGGTAGGCCAATATTTTGGGTGGTGGTCACACCCTGTGAGGCTCCCCTGTTCCTTACTCTAGTGGCAGGTCATCACAACCTTAGTTGGATCTAGGATGACTCATTCTAACCATCATGCCTTTAGGAATGAGTGAGATGATGCTAGATGAGGGTGATAGTTTGTTGGTGGTTGTTGAATGATGTGGTGTTGGTTTGTGATGCGAAGAGTGCTGGCCAACATACCCCTGGGCCATCACAACTTGGTGTCACAGCTGGAGACATATTGCTTGAAGTGTTGTTTAACCCTAAGACGATCGTCTCCTAGCTATGTCAACACCCTAGGGCATTACTCGTTACCTATGGTGACTGACACCCTATGTTAACGTTGTTGATGGGAGAAGTTGGTCGATACACCCTAATACTGATATTTGTGTGTCACTGGGCCATTATGCCTTGAACGTGTTTTTTCCTGATGCACCCCTGAAATCCTGTCATAGTTGACATGTTGCTGATGCTGATACCTTGTTATCCCGATAAGCTAGTGCATTGTCTGCTACCTTGACGACATGTTACACCTTGTATGGTGATGCCCGACACATTAGTTGTGAGAACCCATTACACTAAATGAGATTCCTCAAAACATAAAACACAATCAATCACTAATTAATCACATACCCAAAAATATGGGTAAATTAAAATCGATTTCAACATCAACACCCACTCAAAAACATTTGCATAAGATCCCAACATCTTTCTTGTATCCATACTATGCCAAGAATTTTATAGAAATTGTTCTATCATCTTAGCCACAACATATATATACAGGAGAACAATAATCATATATGCCACACAAACAAGCATTAATATGCTAACAAAAGTCTGATTTATTTGAAACACCATATACAAACTTTTCCTACCTAGATCTGAGAGTACAAGGATGAATGTAGGATACACTAGACATATAATCAACTTTCTCAAATATTCATTAATATAGATCCTCTTTGCTTCCAAATGTTTGTTTTCATCACTTGTGATTACCTAAAAAAATGTGGCGAACCACAAGGGTGAGACCCATGTCCCAACAAGAGATATAACCTCCAACAACATTTATTGATTACAACATTTTAAAGTAATTAAATAGTTAAGCAATTTAATCAGATATAACAAATAAGCTTAGAAGTACTTATGATTAAAAAAATACATAAAGGAGCAGATAATAACTATCGTCATTAGCCGGACTATCATCCTTTATCTTGTTGACAATATAACCAATTCAGTAGCATATACATATCTAGAATCATGAAGAAGTCTGATAACATATCATAGCTAAAAACAGGAGCATGTCTAATTGGTTGAACATATCAACATCATAAAAAGAGCTAACAACATAAGCACAATTATCTGGATAAGCATGATTAGCATTATATGCATCTCTAGTTATAAAGACATGGCTAGCATGCTAAACATAACTAACAACATTAGATAGCTAGCATCATGATTATAATTAGAAGTAGCAGTATAGTTATCAACATAATAATGGCTACTATATGTACGCATCTACAATCTTAAGCATATCCACAACATAAGTATATCTACTATCTCTTAATTGCACTAAGCATCATCTGTATGTAAAGAGAACAAACAACGGTTATCATCCAATGTGAAGCGTCATGAATAACCCTAAATAGATATGCTATACATATGTACTACATCTTTTATTATGCCATGAGGAATTTGAGGATACCACTCAAAATCCAACTAACCACTACTAAGTCAAAATCAGTGCCATAAAAGATCTAGGAAGAGCCAGACTCCTAAGATCTTCTCCTCCCCTGGTCAGTACGGGTCCGTCACAGCGACACATAAGGTCAAGCTTCTAACATCCTAGTTCATCCTTGGTATAGGTCATGATACTAGTGAAAGGAGGTGGGTATGCATACCCTACCATCCGAGGTACAACCACAATTGTCCTCCAATCTTGTCACATATATAATCACTGAGACATGACCGCAACCGTTCTCAATCACATCATATGTATGAGGCATGGCCATAGACAACCTCCACAATCTGCATTGTGGATGACAAGGATATATCCTCAACTTGCCACCCCCACATACTCAATAGTATGTGCTCTAAGTTTCCCTTAGGAATACTCGTTTCACCATTTGGCAAATTCTAACACTTAGATGGATCTATGGCACATGGCACTACATGATTAGAGTTTCACTTGATTAGTTATGCCAATTGAGTGAATTAAGGCTGCATCAAACAAGTGGACATACAAATCCTAATTCACTTCTAGCAAGCATATAAATATCACAACTACAATTGATATAAAATGTGTGAAAAATAATTTCTCATCTCATCATCACATGGTACTATTCACTTGCCATTCATGAGACCACAGTAGTCATCATACTATCACAAGATATAAATCCTTTTCACAATATCACAGGGTATCAACCCTTATCAACACAAGAGGATTACACCTCATTCAGGTCTCAACCATTCCCAAAGGTCATTAAGACCATCATACTATCACAAGATATAAATCCTTTTCACAATATCACAGGGTATCAACCCTTATCAACACAAGAGGATCACACCTCATTCAGGTCTTAACCATGTCCAAAGGCCATTAAGACCATCATACTATTCCATGTAAGATCATCATTATCTTTACATGCCTTATAACAAGGCTCGACAACATCACTTACATATAATACACCATATCATCACAATATTTCATTAATGAGCTAAGAGATATTCATAAACAATCATAGTAGGGTTATATTAACATTAAGAACATTCCTTTATTACATCAACATGCAAGGAATCTAGATATGATTAACACTCATCATATTCATAATGCACATGTTTAGCATAAGAAAGTATCAACCATGTGTCTATGATAACCACAAATTAACACATTAAGGTTATGATAATGTTAAGGAGGTTATTTCACCATCATGTCATCATATAAGAAGGTTAAACATGAATACTCATCTCTATCTATTTGCATTAGAGTTAGGCTCAACAAGATAAATTATATTAATGTTACTAATAAGCACTCATAGCCAAACCCTAACTCAAGGAATCCCTATTGGATCATGGATGCATAAGGTGAAGCATCTCCATCACATTCCTTACCATTATCAAGTATGAACCCACACATAAATCATGGTGTAACCATCAGGTTATAGCATACTAGGCTTTCAACAACAGTAACTGAGTACTCCATGATTGTATTATTCATTCAAGGACTATTCATACCCAATTACCATCATTTAGTTCTATTAAATCTAGGTATAACAATCTATATCTCATTAGGGTTACATATCAACACAATATGATTATCATTCCTTCTATTCATATGAGTGAATAGGTAAGACTACATTATTAAGGGTAACCCTCCATTTATTCCATCATCTTTCAACCCATATATCCATACCACTATGTCACCCAGAACCATTGGATGTTTAAAAGGTAAGACCACTGGTTTTTTTACATAAGTAAACACCTTGGATAAAACACCAATTAAGTCCTTAATTGGTGCTCTAGAAATAGTCACCACTAACCCTAGACATCCCTTGATTAACAACATAAAAAGTTCCATTGAGAGTAGGGTAAAACCCACAATTGACTGTTCATTTAAAACAAGCTATCCATTGTCCACAAGTAAGCTCCTTAAGTTGACCATATAAAGGAAACCTTATAAATCACATTATTAGGACCAACATATTACATTATCCATCATTCCACTTTATTGGAGGAATAAACATTAGATCTTGACCATTGGTTCAAGTTCATATGTTAAAATCATGAATTTTAGTATAGGTCTGACCATTACATCAAGTGACCCAAGAAACCACTGGTCTAAGGCTTAATTGATGCTACAAATATATAATTAACTCACCATAGGCTGTGGAGACCTAATAAACCATCATTTGTGACCATTAAGTCACCATAGGTTGTTAGATTAGCACTATATTCATTAATCAACATCAAATATTAAGCTAATGTCATCATTGATTGATAACATTATTAGGGTACTTAATGGTTGATCATTAAACTTCTAATTGATCCAAAACCTGACCTAAGGGGGTGACCATAGGTTTTCACCATCATATGACACCTTTGATCACGACCATCAGTTGTCATGAAGACAACACCATAGGGTTGTTGCAATGGTACCATCATCGAGTCATGGGTTTATAGAAGAAATCAACTTAAAACCCTAAAATTGACCATTGGTTGATAGGTGCTTAGCACCATAGGTTGTCAAACCAACCTGATCCAAGTCATATTATACCTTAGGAATAACATACACATGCTCAAAAGTTCATATATAACTGAAATCAGAATAGGGAAGATTATAAAAATTGAAATCCAAATCAAGCATAGCTTTTTAGTGCATGAATCATCATTTTCAAGCAAGAACATGAGCTAGAAAGCTTATGGTAAGCAATAAATGTGGAGCAAGTTATAAAACTTGCCTCTAATGAGAAGATGAAACCCCACACTGAAGAAAAATCGAGCAGGTAGGGTAGAAAATCCAAGAATAAGCTATGAATTCATCCATCTAGCACCTTTCTTCATCAAATGAGCAAACCCTAAGCATAAGGAGAAACAAAGGTAGGGTCTTAGAGCTTTAGAGCAATTTCTACCATGGAACAACAAGGTTCTGACCTGGAGAAAGCTTGGAGGAAGGATAATAAAGAAATAGACGGAGGAAAGAAGGATATTCTTACTCTTTTAGGTCAAGATTGTTGGATCCTAGATGGGTGATTAGATGCTCTAGAGGGGGGGGGTGAATAGAGCTGAAAGCACTTAAACAAAATTCATTAAACCTTCAAGATATATCACAAGATAAGGTTGCTAAATAGGAATTTTGTGTGCAACTAAAACATACATAGCAAGGGAGAGAGAGATTGAACATGCACCAATTAGACAAGCTATTTAGAGTGGTTCCACACTTCAAACTAGAAGTGTGTCAGTCCACTTTCCTAGAGAGGTCAACCTCTATGACTTCCAAACTATTGCACTCTTATATTCATTCATAATACATACAATGCATGACCAAACAAAAGACTTACCTATCCAATACAAAGAGTCTTCAACCTTACCAAGGACTTACCCACTTTGCAAGAGTCTTCGACCTTCTCCAAGGACTTACCCACTCTTGCACAAGTCTTCAACCTTGTAGGAATTACCCACTCTTCTTGGATCTTCAGTTTTTAACTTCACCTTCACTCAGAGAAGCTTCCACCAAGGTCTTACCCACTTGAGCTTGAGTCTTCTACCTTCTCCAAGGGTTTACCCACTCTAGCTCCAAGTCTTCAGCCTTGATCTTCACCAAGGGATGCCTTCCCTTGTTCTTCTTCACCTCTCTTGGACAAGAGAGAGAACCTTCATCTTCATGATTCCAAATGAGAGATGTGGAGGTGGTGGAAGTGAGAGCCTCACAAGATATACATGTAGGACCAGCTCTCTTACAGATTTCCTACTCACTCTAATGGATGTAGCAAGTGATTAAGCTTAGAGAGAGAGAGGAGGCTGTAGGAATCACTCAACTATAGAATAGGAACCTCACATAGAGTTTGCAATGAATGCTCAACCTTGGAATGAAGCCCAAGGGGTCCTATTTATAGCTGGGGATGCCTCTTAGCCTTTGGGAACACTTGGGGCTGAAATCTAGCTGTTTTGTGGCTTGCAATGGATATATTTGCACTTGTTGCAACTCTACAACGACTAGAAACACTTTTCTGCACTTTTCCGTACAGTGCAATCGGTCGAGTTTCTATAAGGGTAACTCGACCGATAGAGTAAAAGACAAAGCCGATATTCAGACCATCGGTCGAGTTTGTCCTGAGGAAACTCAATCGACCAATGAAAATCAATTTGTTTGGTTACTCCATCGGTAGAGTTCTGTGTAAACACAACTCGACCGATGCAATCTCCAGAAAATTGATCAAGGATGATCGGTCGAGTTTTCTGGCTGGGAAACTCGACCGACAAAGTGCATGTAATCAATTTTCAAAGTTGCATCTAAAGTGTTCTAATATTCGATCTAAGTTCTCCTGATATTTTTCTAAGCTTAATTACAAGTCATACAATCATTACAAGTGATTTACAACATGATTCTAATGGATATACATCATATTACAAAAACATGCACTTGTATGACTTTGACTTGTCTTTTCTCCAATTTGATATGCGCAAGTTAGGGCATTTGGAGTGTGTCTATACGTAATCTGAAATCACTCAAGTATAAACATTAGACACCAATATGTGGAATGGTTAGTCATCATCAAAACACGGGTTTAGTCAATTTAGACGTGAGTCAACATTGACCTAATTGACCTTGAGTCAACAATCTCCCCCTTTTTGAAGATGACAAACCATTCCATAAATGTATTGAAAGCTTTTAAGTAAAATCATACCTTCGGAGAAACCTAGGGGTTTCAATAGGATTGAACTCATATGCTCCCCCTCAATTGATGTGCATGGAGTTCTCATACTCCCCCTCAATTGATGCTATTTCTCCTGCATGGTTAGCTTTCATAACATTTATAGAATACTATGTCTTCTACTCATATATGTTCTACACTTATATGTCTTATCCCCTTTTACCTACTCCCTTTACATGAACATGCTTCTCTTCTTCATGTAAGACATGCCTTCTTCCTCTTTTAAAAGAAGACATATCTTTCTCCCCCTTTGTCATTTCAAAAAGTGGGGTTATGAAGAAATAAGAAACATCACTTGTTAAAGAAAAAGGAGATAACACAAATATATAAGGAGAGTAGAAGAGCACAGATAGGGGCTTGTCCAAGCATACAAAGAAAAGCAAATTAAAGCATATACTTGAACAACCCAAAAAGCAAGATAAAGTGCTAAAGAAAAAATAATCAAACACGATATTGACCCTCAAGATGACGAAATTTGACCAAAAACCATCAGAGCTCACCGCAAAGCAATGAGTCTTGCTCAGAAGGTTGTTTCTGCATGAAAAACACTAGTCTTACACCAAAAACTGAAACTGGAGCAAAAGCTGCATAAAATCCAAAAATACTCCAATTTCTACATATCATGTAGATCTATGTACCCTGCATCACAATGTTATGCAAGCAGCTCAAGATAGTAGATATGCAATTTAAGAAGCAAGCTTGAGCATGTTTGAAACAAGATACAAGAATAGCATATAGATGAGCAAAGATGCCAATTATAAATAGGGCTAGAACTACATGTATATGAACTACTAGTAGATGATATCACAAGTTGGGACTACTAGTAGGATCTAGATCATAGCAAGAGATACCAAAAGATACACAAGATAAAGCAAGCTCTGAGTAGATGTAGAGATATATCCAAACAAAGAGATATGCAATTTTAGAAGCATGAAAGGATATAACTCACTAGATATGCATCCTTACCCTAAGATGATTACCCCTAAGAACCTCAAAGTTGTATCACAACAAGATATACACCTAGATAGATGTAGCAAGTTAGAGCACAAAGGAAGCAATTTAAGACACAACCAAGAGATCCAAAGAGATCATCATCAAAACCTGCAAAACAACTCAAAGCAAGTAATTGCAAGATATAGATATACCAATTTAGAGCAATTTGAGAGATAGAGTTGTAAGCAAGATAGGCAATTTAGAACATGGCAATATGCATATATAAAGGTACCAAATGAGAGTTCCAAAGAATAAGGCTATTGGTTGAGAAAATCTAGTTGAGAGGGAAATTCTCATTCAATAAGCCAACTGTGTATTCTGTGCATAGTGTAATCGGTCGAGTTCTGTGCATTGACAACTCGACCGATGACAGCTGTTGGCAACACTCTTGGTGCCTATCGGTTGAGTTTCAAACAGGGCAAACTCGACCGATAGATCAGCTGTCAAAAAGCACATACATTTCATAAAACATATTTAAAGGCATGCTAAATATACAAACCGTAACCAAACATGTCTAAGTAAGTTAGTAATGAACTATAGAAGCATTAGAAATAGTTCTTGATCAAGAGTGTGAAGAGAAACACAAAATACCACTTTTTACTCAAAAACCATATGTATAGTGCACACTAATTTGATAAAAACAAGTCAGAAAGGTTATAAGCAAGAGAAACATTACCTTTGTGATTACCATTGCTTTTTCCACTTGTTGTCCCCCTCTACACATCTCACCTTTCTTCTTTAATGTAGATTGACAAGTCAATTTGCAATTCAATAGCTCAAGTCAATCCATTTGCAAGTACCTATAAGAAGAAAGATGAAATAGTCCCCAATCATGTTTTTGGGTCCGGAGGGGTTAGTTTAGCAACCCAAATCCTATTTCTCTTGGGTGCTTTCCTAAAAGGACAACAAGTAGAATAATGACCAATTTCATTGCAATAATTGCATGTGCCCATAGTCTTGGAACTAGAGGATTCTCCATGGAATATTGGAGGTCCTTTATCTTTGTTGTTCCCTTGACTACTATCATACCCTAAACCATGTCTACCAATTTGTTTAGTAGTATGGTGTAGGATGTCATTAAGACTCTTTTTACCAACTAAGAATCTTTGCAAGGATGATCTCAAACTGTCATTATCATGCTTAAGAGAAGCAATAGTAGAAGACAAATTATTGATATTATCTCTAGCATGCAAAAGATCATTTTCTAAGAAAAGAGCTTTAGTTAAATAAGAATCTCTATCAATATGAAGAGCAGAAACATCATTCCCTCTATTTGTAGAACTAGAACAAGATTCATGCCCATTGATTTTAGCAAGCAAGGAGGTATTTTCTATTTCTAATTCATGCAAAACAAAATCTGTGTCCTTGTTTTCAGATTTAAGAACATCAATATCATGCATGAGAGAATCAACAATTAAAGTATGCTCTTCATTAGAACTAGGCATGAGATGTTGAACTTCTAGAAATCTAAACTTATCAAGCAAACTAGAATTTTCAAGTTTAAGAGAGTCTAATTGACTAAGACAATCATTTTTATCATCAAGCAAGCAAGAATTAGCATATTCAAGATCACCTAGTTCTATATGCAAATTATCAACAATTCTAGCAAGCTTTTTCTTTTTCTTTTTAGAAGACTTAAGAGAGGCACAAATATCATGAATAATAGCAATCAAAGATTCTTTATCGAAAGAGTTTAGATTTACCTCACTTGAGGCTTCACTTGTTGATGCTATAAGAGCAAAATGGCATTCTCCTTCATCACTAGAGCTTGAGCTTGATCCTTCACTTGAATCTTCACTTGAGCTTGAGTTGGAGGAGCCACTTGAGCTTGAGTGCCATTTCTCCTTCTTGTGAAGATGGGTCTTTTTGCCTAGTGGGGAATCTTCCTTGTAGTGACCCTTCTTTCCACATGTGAAGCACCGAATGGAGGAGGACTTGCCTTTGTAGAGTCTACCCTTGGAGTACATGGCATCTTCTTTAACTTGAGAGGATGGTTATACTTATTCCATGATAGCTTCAATTTGAGCCTTCATTTTAGCCTTCTTCATTCTCTTTAGCTCTTTCTTCTCTTGTCTTTCTACTTCCTCCCTCTTGTCAAGTGTGGCTTCATGTGCTTGTAGATTTCCAATGAGCTCTTCAATAGAAATATCCTAAAGAGACCTTGCTTCTTCAATTGAAGTCACCTTGGGTTCCCATCTCTTGGGGAGATTTCTAAGGATCTTTGAGTTGATCACTCCACTAGACATAGGATGTCCTACAATAGGAAGACCATTCACAATGGTGTTGAGCCTTGAGTACATGTTGGCTATGCTCTCCTCCTTTCCCATCTTGAAGTTCTCAAGCAGCCCTTTGAGCATGTAGACTTTGCTTTCTTTCACTTGATCTGTCCCTTCATAAGTGATGCAAAGCTTTCTCCATACTTCATAGGCTGTTTCAAATGAAGAAATCCGGTTGAACTTGGTGGGGGTCATGGAGGCATAGAGGATGTGCATGGCTCTAGCATTCAAGGTTTCTTTCATCAAGGTGGCTTCATCCCATTCTTCAATCTTTGTCTTTGGTAGCTTGTATGGGATGTTCACCATTTGCCACATCTCAAGACTTGATCCTTGGATGTAGAATTGGAGCCTTCTTCTCCAATAGAGGAAATTGCTCCCATCAAAGATTGGTAGGCTGATTCTCCCTCCTTGGTAGTCACCCATCTTCTCCTACTTGTTGAAGTATGCTTGGAGAAGATCTACTCTGATACCAATTGTTGGATCCTAGATGGGTGATTAGATGCTCTAGAGGGGGGGGTGAATAGAGATGAAAGTACTTAAACAAAATTCATTAAACCTTCAAAATATATCACAAGATAAGGTTGCTAAATAGGAATTCTGTGTGCAACTAAAACATACATAGCAAGGGAGAGAGAGATTGAACATGCACCAATTAGACAAGCTATTTAGAGCAGTTCCACACTTCAAACTAGAAGTGTGTCAGTCCACTTTCCTAGAGAGGTCAACCTCTAGGACTTCCAAACTATTGCACTCTTATATTCATTCATAAGACATACAATGCATGACCAAACAAAAGACTTACCTATCCAAAACAAAGAGTCTTCAACCCTACCGAGGACTTACCCACTTTGTAAGAGTCTTAGGCCTTCTCCAAGGACTTACCCACTCTTACACACGTCTTCAGCCTTGTAGGAATTACCCACTCTTCTTGGATCTTCAGCTTTTGACTTCACCTTCAATCGGAGAAGCTTCCACCAAGGTCTTACCCACTTGAGCTTGAGTCTTCTGCCTTCTCCAAGGGCTTACCCACTCTAGCTCCAAGTCTTCAACCTTGATCTTCACCAAGGGATGCCTTCCCTTATTTTTCTTCACCTCTCTTGGACAAGAGAGAGAACCTTCATCTTCATGATTGCAAATGAGAGATGTGGAGGTGGTGGAAGTGAGAGCCTCAAAAGATATACATGTAGGACTAGCTCTCTTATAGATTTCCTACTCACTCTAATGGATGTAGCAAGTGATTAAGCTTAGAGAGAGAGAGGAGGCTGTAGGAAGCACTCAGCTACAGAATAGGAACCTCACATAAAGTTTGCAATGAATGCTCAACCTTGGAATAAAGCCCAAGGGGTCCTATTTATAGCTGGGGATGCCTTTTAGCCTTTGGGAACGCTTTGGGCTGAAAACTAGCCATTTTGTGGCTTGCAACGGATATATTTTCACTTGTTGCAACTCCACAATGGCTAGAAACACTTTTCTGCACTTTTCCGTACAGTGCAATCGGTCGAGTTTCTATAAGGGTAACTCAACCGATAGAGTAAAAGACAAAGCCGATATTCAGACCATCGGTTGAGTTTGTCCTGAGGAAACTCAACCTACCAATGGAAATCAATTTGGTCAGTTACTCCATCGGTCGAGTTCTGTGTAAACACAACTCGACCGATGCAATCTCCAGAAAATTGATCAAGGATGATCGGTTGAGTTTTCTGGCTGGGAAACTCGACCAAAAAAGTGCCTGTAATCAATTTTCAAAGTTGCATCTAAAGTGTTCTAATATTCGATCTAAGTGCTCTTGATATTTTTCTAAGTTTAATTACAAGTCATACAATCATTACAAGTGATTTACAACATGATTCTAATGGATATACATCATATTACAAAAATGTGCACTTGTATGACTTTGAGTTGTCTTTTCTCCAATTTGATATGCGCAAGTTAGGACATTTGGAGTGTGTCTATACCTAATCTGAAATCACTCAAGTATAAATATTAGACACCAATATGTGGAATGGTTAGTCATCATCAAAACACGGGTTTAGTCAATTTAGACGTGAGTCAACATTGACCTAATTGACCTTGAGTCAACAATCTCCCCCTTTTTGAAGATGACAAACCATTCCATAAATGTATTGAAAGCTTTTAAGTAAAATCATACCTTCAGAGAAACCTAGGGGTTTCAATAGGATTGAACTAATATGCTCCCCCTCAATTGATGTGCATGGAGTTCTCATACTCCCCCTCAATTGATGCTATTTCTCCTGCATGGTTAGCTTTCATAACATTTATAGAATACTATGTCTTCTACTCATATATGTTCTACACATATATGTCTTCTCCCCTTTTACCTACTCCCTTTACATGAACATGCTTCTCTTCTTCATGTAAGACATGCCTTCTTCCTCTTTTAAAAGAAGACATATCTTTCTCCCCCTTTGTCATTTCAAAAAGTGGGGTTATGAAGAAATAAGAAACATCACTTGTGAAAGAAAAACAAGATAACATAAATATATATAAGGAGAGTAGAAGAGCACAGATAGGGGCTTGTCCAAGCATACAAAGAAAAGAAAATTAAAGCATATACTTGAACAACCCAAAAAGCAAGATAAAGTGCTGTAGAAAAAATAATCAAACATGATTTTGGCCCTCAAGATGACGGAATTTGACCAAAAACCATCAGTGCTCATCACAAAGCAATGAGTCTTGCTCAGAAGGTTGTTTCTGCATGAAAAGCACTAGTCTTGCACCAAAACCTGAAACTGGAGCAAAAGCTGCATAAAATCCAAAAATACTCCAATTTCTACATATCATGTAGATCTATGTACCCTGCATCACAATGTTATGCAAGCATCTCAAGATAGTAGATATGTAATTTAAGAAGCAAGCTTGAGCATGTTTGAAACAAGATACAAGCATAGCATATAGATGAGCAAAGATGCCAATTATAAATAGGGCTAGAACTACATGTATATGAACTACTAGTAGATGATATCACAAGTTAGGACTACTAGTAGGATCTAGATCATAGCAAGAGATACCAAAAGATACACAAGATAAAGCAAGCTATGAGTAGATGTAGAGATATATCCAAACAAAGAGATATGCAATTTTAGAAGCATGAAAGAAGATAACTCACTAGATATACATCCTTACCATAAGATGATTACCGCTAAGAACCTCAAAGTTGTATCACAACAAGATACACACCTAGATAGATGTAGCAAGTTAGAGCACAACAGAAGCAATTTAAGACACAACCAAGAGATCTAAAGAGATCATCATCAAAACCTGCAAAACAACTCAAAGCAAGTAATTGTAAGATATAGATATACCAATTTAGAGCAATTAGAGAGATAGAGTTGTAAGCAAGATAGGCAATTTAGAACATGGAAATATGCATATATAAAGGTACCAAATGAGAGTGCCAAAGAATAATGCTATTGGTTGAGAAAATCTAGTTGAGAGGGAAATTCTCATTCAATAAGCCAACTGTGTATACTGTGCACAGTGTTATCGGTCGAGTTCTGTGCATTGACAACTCGACCGATGATAGCTGTTGGCAACACTCTTGGTGCCTATCGGTCGAGTTTCAAACAGGGAAAACTCGACCGATAGATCAGCTGTCAAAAAGCACATATATTTCATAAAACATATTTAAAGGCATGCTAAATATACAAACTGTATCCAAACATGTCTAAGCAAGTTAGTAATGCACTATAGAAGAATTAGAAATAGTTCTTGATCAAGAGTGTGAAGAGAAACACAAAATACCACTTTTGACTCAAAAACCATATGTATAGTGCACACTAACTTGACAAAAACAAGTCAAAAAGGTTATAAGCAAGAGAAGCATTACCTTTGTGCTTACCATTCCTTTTTCCACTTGTTGTCACCCTCTACACATCTCACCTTTCTTCTTTCATGTAGATTGACAAGTCAATTTGCAATTCAATAGCTCAAGTCAATCCATTTGCAAGTACCTACAAGAAGAAAGATGAAATGGTCCCCAATCATGTTTTTTGGTCCGGAGGGGTTAGTTTAGCAACCCAAATCCTATTTCTCTTGGGTGCTTTCCTAAAAGGACAACAAGTAGAATAATGACCAATTTCATTGCAATAATTGCATGTGCCCATAGTCTTGGAACTAGAGGATTCTCCATGGAATATTGGAAGTCCTTTATCTTTGTCGTTCCCTTGACTACTATCATACCCTAAACCATGTCTACCAATTTGTTTATTAGTATGGTGTAGGATGTCATTAATACTCTTTTTACCAACTAATAATCTTTGCAAGGATGATCTCAAACTGTCATTATCATGCTTAAGAGAAGCAATAGTAGAAGACAAATTATTGATATTATCTCTAGCATGCAAAAGATCATTTTCTAAGCAAAGAGCTTTAGTTAAATAAGAATCTCTATCAATATGAAGAGCAGCAACATCATTCCCTCTATTTGTAGAACTAGAACAAGATTCATGCCCATTGATTTTAGCAAGCAAGGAGGCATTTTCTATTTCTAATTCATGCAAAACAAAATCTTTGTCCATGTTTTCAGATTTAAGAACATCAATATCATGCATGAGAGAATCAACAATTAAAGTATGCTCTTCATTAGAACTAGGCATGAGAGGTTGAGCTTCTAGAAATCTAAACTTATCAAGCAAACTAGCATTTTCAAGTTTAAGAGAGTCTACTTGACTAAGACAATCATTTTTATCATCAAGCAAGCAAGAATTAGCATATTCAAGATCATCTAGTTCTATATGCAAATTATCAACAATTTTAGCAAGCTTTTTCTTTTTCTTTTTACAAGACTTAAGTGAGGCACAAATATCATGAATAATAGCAATCAAAGATTTTTTATCTAAAGAGTTTAGATTTACCTCACTTGAGTCTTCACTTGTTGATGCTATAAGAGCAAAATGGCATTCTCCTTCATCACTAGAGCTTGAGCTTGATCCTTCACTTGAATCTTCACTTGAGCTTGAGTTGGAGGAGCTACTCGAGCTTGAGTGTCATTTCTCCTTCTTGTGAAGATGGGTCTAATTGCCTAGTGGGCAATCTTCCTAGTAGTGACCCTTCTTTCCACATGTGAAGCACCAGATGGAGGAAGAATTGCCTTTGTAGAGTCTACCCTTGGAGTACATGGTATCTTCTTTAGCTTGAGAGGATGGAGATACTTGTTCCATGATAGCTTCAATTTGAGCCTTCATTTCAGCCTTCTTCACTCTCTTTAGCTCTTTCTTCTCTTGTCTTTCTACTTCCTCCCTCTTGTCAAGTGTGGCTTCATGTGCTTGTAGATTTCCAATGAGCTCTTCAATAGAAATATCCTTAAGAGACCTTGCTTCTTCAATTGAAGTCACCTTGGGTTCCCATATCTTGGGGAGAGTTCTAAGGATCTTTGAGTTGATCTCTCCACTAGACATAGGATGTCCTAGAATAGCAAGACCATTCACAATGGTGTTGAGCCTTGAGTACATGTTGGCTATGCTCTCCTCCTTTCCCATCTTGAAGTTCTCAAGAAGCCCTTTGAGCATGTAGACTTTGCTTTCTTTCACTTGATCTGTCCCTTCATAAGTGATGCAAAACTTTCTCCATACTTCATAGGCTGTTTCACATGAAGAAATCTGGTTGAACTCGGTGGGGGTCATGGAGGCATAGAGGATGTGCATGGCTCTAGCATTCAAGGTTGCTTTCATCAAGGTTGCTTCATCCCATTCTTCAATCTTTGTCTTTGGTAGCTCGTATGAGCTGTTCACCATTTGCCACATCTCAAGACTTGATCCTTGGATGTAGAATTGGAGCCTTCTTCTCCAATAGAGGAAATTGCTCCCATCTAAGATTGGTAGGCTGATTCTCCCTCCTTGGTAGTCCCCAATATTCTCCTACTTATTGAAGTATGCTTGGAGAAGACCTGCTCTGATACGAATTTTTGGATCCTAGATGGGTGATTAGATGCCCTAGAGGGGAGTGAATAGAGCTGAAAGCACTTAAACAAAATTCATTAAACCTTCATGATATATCACAAGATAAGGTTGCTAAATAGGAATTCTGTGTGCAACTAAAACATACATAGCAAGGGAGAGAGATATTGAACAAGCACCAATTAGACAAGCTATTTAGAGGGGTTCCACACTTCAAACTAGAAGTGTGTCAGTCCACTTTCCTAGAGAGTTCAACCTCTAGGACTTCCAAACTATTGCACTCTTATATTCATTCATAAGACATACTATGCATGACCAAACAAATGACTTACCTATCCAATACAAAGAGTCTTCAACCTTACCAAGGACTTGCCCACTTTGCAAGAGTCTTTGGCCTTCTCTAAGGACTTACTCACTCTTGCACAAGTCTTCAGCCTTGTAGGAATTACCCACTCTTCTTGGATCTTCAACTTTTGACTTCACCTTCACTCGGAGAAGCTTCCATCAAGGTCTTACCCACTTGAGCTTGAGTCTTCTGCCTTCTCCAAGGGCTTACCCACTCTAGCTCCAAGTCTTCAGCCTTGATCTTCACCAAGGGACTCCTTCCCTTGTTCTTCTTCACCTCTCTTGGACAAGAGAGAGAACCTTCATCTTCATTATTGCAAATGAGAGATGTGGTGGTGGTGGAAGTGAGAGCCTCACAAGATATACATGTAGGACTAGCTCTCTTACAGATTTCTTACTCACTCTAATTGATGTAGCAAGTGATTAAGCTTAGAGAGAGAGAGGAGGCTGTAGCAAGCACTCAGCTATAGAATAGGAACCTCACATAGAGTTTGCAATGAATGCTCAACCTTGGAATGAAGCCCAAGGGGTCGTATTTATAGCTGGGGATGCCTCTTAGCCTTTGGGAACACTTGGGGCCGAAAACTAGCCGTTTTGTGGCTTGCAACGGATATATTTTTACTTGTTGCAACTCTACAACAGCTAGAAACACTTTTCTGCACTTTTCCGTACAGTGCAATCGGTCGAGTTTCTATAAGGGTAACTCGACCGATAGAGTAAAAGACAAAGCCGATATTCAGACCATCGGTCGAGTTTGTCCTGAGGAAACTCGACCGACCAATGAAAATTGATTTGGTCAGTTACTCCATCGGTCGAGTTCTGTGTAAACACAACTCGACCGATGCAATCTCCAGAAAATTGATCAAGGATGATCGGTCGAGTTTTCTGGCTGGGAAACTCGACCGACAAAGTGCCTGTAATCAATTTTCAAAGTTGTATCTAAAGTGTTCTAATATTCGATCTAAGTGCTCCTGATATTTTTCTAATCTTAATTACAAGTCATACAATCATTACAAGTGATTTACAACATGATTCTAATGGATATACATCATATTACAAAAACATACACTTATATGACTTTGACTTGTCTTTTCTCCAATTTGATATGTGCAAGTTAGGGCATTTGGAGTGTGTCTATACCTAATCTGAAATCACTCAAGTATAAACATTAGACACCAATATGTGGAATGGTTAGTCATCATCTAAACATGGGTTTAGTCAATTTGGACGTGAGTCAACATTGACCTAATTGACCTTGAGTCAACAATCTCCCCTTTTTGAAGATGACAAACCATTCCATAAATGTATTGAAAGCTTTTAAGTAAAATTATACATTCGGAGAAACATAGGGGTTTTAATAGGATTGAACTCATATGCTCCCCCTCAATTGATGTGCATGGAGTTCTCATACTCTCCCTCAATTGATGCTATTTCTCCTGCATGGTTAGCTTTCATAAAATTTATAGAATACTATGTCTTCTACTCATATATGTTGTACACATATATGTCTTCTCCCCTTTTACCTACTCCCTTTACATGAACATGCTTCTCTTCTTCATGTAAGACATGCCTTCTTCCTCTTTTAAAAGAAGACATATCTTTCTCCCCCTTTGTCATTTCAAAAAGTGGGGTTATGAAGAAATAAGAAACATCACTTGTTAAAGAAAAAGGAGATAACACAAATATATATAAGGAGAGTAGAAGAGCACAGATAGGGGCTTGTCCAAGCATAGAAAGAAAAACAAATTAAAGCATATACTTGAACAACCCAAAAAACAAGATAAAGTGCTGCAGAAAAAATAATCAAACACGATTTTGACCCTCAAGATGACGGAAATTGACCAAAAACCATCAGAGCACATTGCAAAGCAATGAGTCTTGCTCAGAAGGTTGTTTCTGCATGAAAAACACTAGTCTTGCACCAAAAACTGGAACTGGAGCAAAAGCTGCATAAAATCCAAAAATACTCCAATTTCTACATATCATGTAGATCTATGTACCCTGCATCACAATGTTATGCAAGCAGCTCAAGATAGTAGATATGCAATTTAAGAAGCAAGCTTGAGCATGTTTGAAACAAGATACAAACATAGCATATAGATTAGCAAAGATGCCAATTATAAACAGGGCTAGAACTACATGTATATGAACTACTAGTAGATGATATCACAAGTTAGGACTACTAGTAGGATCTAGATCATAGCAAGAGATACCAAAAGATACACAAGATAAAGCAAGCTATGAGTAGATGTAGATATATATCCAAACAAAGAGATATGCAATTTTAGAAGCATGAAAGGATATAACTCACTAGATATGCATCCTTACCATAAGATGAGTACCCCTAAGAACCTCAAAGTTGTATCACAATAAGATATACACCTAGATAGATGTAGCAAGTTAGAGCACAATGGAAGCAAATTAAGACACAACCAAGAGATCCAAAGAGATCATCATCAAAACCTACAAAACAACTCAAAGCAAGTAATTGCAAGATATAGATATACCAATTTAGAGAAATTAGAGAGATAGAGTTGTAAGCAAGATAGGCAATTTAGAACATGGCAATATGCATATATAAAGGTACCAAATGAGAGTGCCAAAGAATAAGGCTATTGGTTGAGAAAATCTAGTTGAGAGGGAAATTCTCATTCAATAAGCCAACTGTTTATTCTGTGCACAGTGTTATCGATCGAGTTCTGTGCATTGACAACTCGACCGATGACAGCTGTTGGCAACGCTCTTGGTGCCTATCGGTCGAGTTTCATACAGGGCAAACTCGACCGATAGATCAGCTGTCAAAAAGCACATATATTTCATAAAACATATTTAAAGGCATGCTAAATATACAAACTGTATCCAAACATGTCTAAGCAAGTTAGTAATGCACTATAGAAGCATTAGAAATAGTTCTTGATCAAGAGTGTGAAGAGAAACACAAAATACCACTTTTGACTCAAAAACCATATGTATAGTGCACACTAATTTGACAAAAACAAGTCAGAAAGGTTATAAGCAAGAGAAACATTACCTTTGTGATTACCATTCCTTTTTCCACTTGTTGTCACCCTCTACACATCTCACCTTTCTTCTTTAATGTAGATTGACAAGTCAATTTGCAATTCAATAGCTCAAGTCAATCCATTTGCAAGTACCTATAAGAAGAAAGATGAAATGGTCCCCAATCATGTTTTTGGGTCCGTAGGGGTTAGTTTAGCAACCCAAATCCTATTTCTCTTGGGTGCTTTCCTAAAAGGACAACAAGTAGAATAATGACCAATTTCATTGCAATAATTGCATGTGCCCATAGTCTTGGAACTAGAGGATTCTCCATCGAATATTGGAGGTCCTTTATCTTTGTTGTTCCCTTGACTACTATCATACCCTAAATCATGTCTACCAATTTGTTTAGTAGTATGGTGTAGGATGTCATTAAGACTCTTTTTACCAACTAAGAATCTTTGCAAGGATGGTCTCAAACTGTCATTATCATGCTTAAGAGAAGCAATAGTAGAAGACAAATTATTGATATTATCTCGAGCATGCAAAAGATCATTTTCTAAGCAAAGAGCTTTAGTTAAATAAGAATATCTATCAATAAGAAGAGCAGCAACATCATTCCCTCTATTTGTAGAACTAGAACAAGATTCATGCCCATTGCTTTTAGCAAACAAGGAGGCATTTTCTATTTCTAATTCATGCAAAACAAAATCTTTGTCCTTGTTTTCAAATTTAAGAACATCAATATCATGCATGAGAGAATCAACAATTAAAGTATGCTCTTCATTAGAACTAGGCATGAGAGGTTGAGCTTCTAGAAATCTAAACTTATCAAGCAAACTAGCATTTTCAAGTTTAAGAGAGTCTACTTGACTAAGACAATCATTTTTATCATCAAGCAAGCAAGAATTAGCATATTCAAGATCATCTAGTTCTATATGCAAATTATCAACAATTCTAGCAAGCTTTTTCTTTTTCTTTTTAGAAGACTTAAGAGAGGCACAAATATAATGAATAATAGCAATCAAAGATTCTTTATCTAAAGAGTTTAGATTTACCTCACTTGAGTCTTCACTTGTTGATTCTATAAGAGCAAAATGGCATTCTCCTTCATCACTAGAGCTTGAGCTTGATCCTTTACTTGAATCTTCATTTGAGCTTGAGTTGGAGGAGCCACTTGAGCTTGAGTGCCATTTCTCCTTCTTGTGAAGATGGGTCTTTTTGCCTAGTGGGCAATCTTCCTTGTAGTGACCCTTCTTTCCACATGTGAAGCATCGGATTGAGGAGGACTTGCCTTTGTAGAGTCTACTCTTGGAGTACATGGCATCTTCTTTAGCTTGAGAGGATGGAGATACTTGTTCCATGATAGCTTCAATTTGAGCCTTCATTTCAGCCTTCTTCATTCTATTTAGCTCTTTCTTCTCTTGTCTTTCTACTTCCTCCCTCTTGTCAAGTGTGGATTCATGTACTTGTAGATTTCCAATGAGCTCTTCAATAGGAATATCCTTAAGAGACCTTGCTTCTTCAATTGAAGTCACCTTGGGTTCCCATCTCTTGGGGAGAGTTCTAAGGATCTTTGAGTTGATCTCTCCACTAGACATAGGATGTCCTAGAATAGCAAGACCATTCACAATGGTGTTGAGCCTTGAGTACATGTTGGCTATGCTCTCCTCCTTTCCCATCTTGAAGTTCTCAAGCAGCCCATTGAGCATGTATACTTTGCTTTCTTTCACTTGATCTGTTCCTTCATAAGTGATGCAAAGCTTTCTCTATACTTCATAGGATGTTTCACATGAAGAAATCCGGTTGAACTCGGTGGGGGTCATGGAGGCATAGAGGATGTGCATGGCTCTAGCATTCAAGGTTGCTTTCATCAAGGTGGCTTCATCCCATTCTTCAATCTTTGTCTTTGGTAGCTCGTATGGCTGTTCACCATTTGCCACATCTCAAGACTTAATCCTTGGATGTAAAATTGGAGCCTTCTTCTCCAATAGAGGAAATTGCTCCCATAAAAAATTGGTAGGCTGATTCTCCCTCCTTGGTAGTCACCCATCTTCTCCTACTTGTTGAAGTATGCTTGGAGAAGACCTACTCTGATACCAATTGTTGGATCCTAGATGGGTGATTAGATGCTCTAGAGGGGGGGGTGAATAGAGCTGAAAGTACTTAAACAAAATTCATTAAACCTTCAAAATATATCACGAGATAAGGTTGCTAAATAGGAATTTTGTGTGCAACTAAAACATACATAGCAAGGGAGAGAGAGATTGAACATGCACCAATTAGACAAGCTATTTAGAGCAGTTCCACACTTCAAACTAGAAGTGTGTCAGTCCACTTTCCTAGAGAGGTCAACCTCTAGGACTTCCAAACTATTGCACTCTTATATTCATTCATATGACATACAATGCATGACCAAACAAAAGACTTACCTATCCAAAACAAAGAGTCTTCAACCCTACCGAGGACTTACCCACTTTGTAAGAGTCTTAGGCCTTCTCCAAGGACTTACCCACTCTTGCACACGTCTTCAGCCTTGTAGGAATTACCCACTCTTCTTGGATCTTCAGCTTTTGACTTCACCTTCAATCGGAGAAGCTTCCACCAAGGTCTTACCCACTTGAGCTTGAGTCTTCTGCCTTCTCCAAGGGCTTACCCACTCTAGCTCCAAGTCTTCAGTCTTGATCTTCACCAAGGGACGCCTTCCCTTGTTCTTCTTCACCTCTCTTGGACGAGAGAGAACTTCATCTTCATTATTGCAAATGAGAGATGTGGAGGTGGTGGAAGTGAGAGCCTCACAAGATATACATGTAGGACTAGCTCTCTTACAAATTTCCTACTCACTCTAATGGATGTAGCAAGTGATTAAGCTTAGAGAGAGAGAGGAGGCTGTAGGAAGCACTCAACTATAGAATAGGAACCTCACATAGAGTTTTCAATGAATGCTCAACCTTGCAATGAAGCCCAAGGGGTCGTATTTATAGCTGGGGATGCCTCTTAGCCTTTGGGAACACTTGGGGCCGAAAACTAGCCGTTTTGTGGCTTGCAACAGATATATTTTCACTTGTTGCAACTCCACAATGGCTAGAAACACTTTTCTGCACTTTTTCGTACAGTGCAATCAGTCGAGTTTCTATAAGGGTAACTCGACCGATAGATTGAAAGACAAAGCCGATATTCAGACCATCGGTCGAGTTTGTCCTGAGGAAACTCGACCGACCAATGAAAATCGATTTGGTCAGTTACTCCATCGGTCAAGTTCTGTGTAAACACAAATCGACCGATGCAATCTCCAGAAAATTGATCAAGGATGATCGGTCGAGTTTTCTGGCTGGGAAACTCGACCGACAAAGTGCCTGTAATCAATTTTCAAAGTTGCATCTAAAGTGTTCTAATATTCGATCTAAGTGCTCCTGATATTTTTATAAGCTTAATTACAAGTCATAAAATCATTACAAGTGATTTACAACATGATTCTAATGGATATACATCATATTACAAAAACGTGCACTTGTATGACTTTGACTTGTCTTTTCTCCAATTTGATATGCGCAAGTTAAGGCATTTGGAGTGTGTCTATACCTAATCTGAAATCACTCAAGTATAAACATTAGACACCAATATGTGGAATGGTTAGTCATCATCAAAACACGGGTTTAGTCAATCTAGATGTGAGTCAACATTGACCTAATTGACCTTGAGTCAACAAAGATCACTAGAAGGAAGCTTTTTCAACCCTAAAATGACGTCAATTGCAACCCTAGATCCTTTTTCCAAGAAGATACCCACTTTCTTCTTCCTTGGACAGAAAAATTTGCAGCAGAAGAGAGGGAGAACGAGGTTGGGAGAAGGACGGAAGTGGTGGAGAGAAAATGGCTCGTTTTAGTGCTTGGCGATAAGTATATGAAACTTTAAGATAAAGAAAAAAAAAGTTAAAGTTCTAGTATCTATCCAAGTGTCCCTGGCCTTAATTTATTAAGAATATATAAGCACACACACAAGAAGCTCCCCTACCATGTTTATAGACCTTCTTAGCTTTCCTTTGTCGAATTTCCCAGCCAATCAAATAATTCATTAGTTGATAGCTACTAAAGGTAGCTCATCTGTGAAGGGGTAAACCCTAAAATACCCTTGGAGAAAACACCCTCAAACCAAGGTTTAAATAGGTGCCCCATGGCATCAACAAGCTTAAGAATGATGATATATTATACAAGTAACATAATGCAATTGATATATTGCAAATAAAACCTCTCAATTGGGTAAATTGCAGAAAAGTCCAAAATGTGCATGAAATTGCATAGCTTGCTCAAACAGTGTCCAAATTGAACCAAATTTGAAACTTAAGCTTGTATTATGATTTCAAAGAATATAAAAAGGTTAAATTAGGTTTATAAGAATTCAATAATGATAATTAAGCTTATTTAACTCCTTAAGAAAGTTTAGGGGCCTTACATCAGCATTACCCAATATGCTGACGCTCGTCATGCCTTGATGGCATTGCCCAATATACCTGGTTGGCTGACACATCTTGATACCAAAACCGTTATACCATCGTAAGTGGTAGGATGATACTCTGGTTATTCATCTAGTGTAATTCCTAAATTGATAACCCTTTGGGTGGTTGCCCGATGCACATAGGACAATCTGATATCCCATGTTGTGAAACCTAACTGATACCTTGTGGTGATTGTTGAGACACACCATGTTGATGTTAATGTCTCATAGTGATGATGTGATATCCTATGGAGTAGTTGTAAATATGATGTGAGGGTTATGTTTCTATATCTCATAACATGTTTTATAATGACGATGAGAAACATACTTCTATGTCTCATAACACATCTCATGATGATGAGGAAAGTGATAACCTAACGGTGGTTGTTGATCCAACCTTGTAAACCCTAATTGGGTAAAGTGAAACCCTAATTATCATAACATAAAATGTATGATGTAAATGTATTTCATGAGTCCTATGAGATAATGATTTTGATGATGCTTTGCCTTCTTGTTATTAGTTTCTAACCATGTAGGTGATACCAATTGATGTACATAGCCAGGTATGAGCTATGATGGTTATGACCTATTGGACATTGGTCCTTGAGATGGACATATGATTAATAATAAGCATAAAAGGACTTGACATGATGAGATCAAACATAATGTGATTTAATTTGCTCTGGTGATGAGTTATGCCCTATTTATGTAGATATTGTTTAGAGGTTATACATTGTAACTTGATTGATGCTTAAAAGATGTTTAAATTGATCTAATTAATCAAGTGAAATCTAATAGTGTAGGTTTCCCTATGCCATAGATCCATTCAGTGTCAGCACTTGCTGAATGGTGAAATGAGTTTAACTTGAAGCACATATTATTGAATATGCGGGCTGTAAGTTGAGGTATCTCCTTGTGTCCTGAATGTATATGAATGGGAATGGCTGCGGTCATACCCCAATAATGATACAACTGTAGTTGTAGTTCAAGTTGAGATACAAGAATGGTTGTGGTCATATCCTAATAAAGAGTGCGGCTGCGGTTGTAACTCACTAGCACCATGACCTGTACCAAGGTGGGATAGATGTGTATAGCTGGATTATAAGTCACTAATAGCAGTCTGACTAATGATGTCACTAGCAATGTTCTCATACTGACTGAGGGGATGAGGTCATGTATTTCAGCTCTTCCACTAGACCTTGTATGGCACCGATTTCAACTTATCAAGTGGTCAGTTGGATTTGGGTGGTATGACCCAAATCCTTGGGGCATAATGAAATACATAATCAACTATGTAGTATAATGGTATAGGATCAAATACGAAAACATTTGTTGAGGCCTTAGGTGATCTTTACAAAATGTTCTTGATAGAAAACATACATGTTCTTCATATTCATTTAAATTATTAAGATGTTTCATAATTTAATAATGATTGTCCTTCCTATTAATAATCATTACCTGCTTCATCTTAGTTGTATTTATACCGCTGCTCGGTTTTTCTTTTATGTGATAATAATAGAGTTGGTAGTGAGTTATATCTCCCACTGATATTTGGAATCTCACCCTTTGAGTTTCCCACACCCTTTTTAGGTGGATGAGCATGAAGTGGTAGAGATCGTACAGAGGAGGTTGAGCAGCAGCCAGAGGAGCGGTAGCTGATAAAGTTGGAAGTGTTGTTGGGTGTCTTTTGTTGATAGAGTCCTAGAGTCTTCCCTGTACACTCAGGTCTTTTGGAGCATTTTGTAGATTTTTTGTGAACGTGCTATCTTTATGTGCCCTTTTGTATACCAGATATGGTGGAATCATGTATTATGTTCTGGAACAATGTTTTTGTTACAGGTTGGCAGCATGCCTTGTGAATGCTTTGAGGCATGAAAAGAATCCCGCATAAAGGTTCTTGCTTTATGGTTGTTTTATGAAAAAGGTTTTAATTTTTAGCATTTTACTAGTAATTTGTTTGTTAATCTTTCTTCAATGATTATGTTAAGAGTAATCTCATTTTGTGTGTCATGGGGTATAACAAATAGGTTGGTATCAGAGCTTTAGGTTTGCTGAGTCTATAGAGACTTAGGACTAGGGTTTGTGTCTATTATAGTGTCCTCTAGTCTGTCTTATAGTTACTTCTACTTATGTAGAAGAAGAGAAAGCTTAAATATGTTTAGAGAACACGAAGAACATGCTACCGAGAGTAGTGTTGCTGCACTAGGTGGTGGTGCAAAGAAACATGCATGAGAAGATCAGGTGCCTGATGTCCCCCCATTTGACCCAACCATGATTGAACCACTCACTTTTTGGGCAGTTTATGGCAACAATGACTCATATGGAGGACAGGATGGCTGCACCTCAACCTAGGGCTCCCGTCCCCCATACTGAATCTTTGGGTACTGGGAAGACTTTCGAGCAGATTTTCTGTGTTGGAGTGGTTGAGTATGCTGGAACATCTGACCTGATAGATGCGGATCTGTGGCTGACTAAGCTCAAGAAGTCTTTCAAGATCTTGAGTATCCCTATGGAGGATGAGGTGAAGCATGCAGTGTATCTTCTGAGAGGGAGTGTTGGCCATAGAAGAGGAGAAGAGACTCCGTGTTGTGGTTGGTTAGGAGGAGTTCTGACAAGAGTTCATGAGTTAGTACTTCCTCAAATGTATCTTGATGAGAAGGTCAGTCAGTTTGAGAGGATTTGATAGGGGCCCATGATGATCAATGAGTATGAGGCAAGGTTTATGGTGTTGTTGAGTTTTTGTCCTCACATGGAAGCGATGGAGGATGAGAGGATTCGTCGTTTTGAGAAGGGGTTGAATGTTGAGTTGTCTACGCCAGATGCTACTTTTGAGAATCAGGAGAGGTTTTCTACGTTTGAGGAGTTTGTTCAAAGTGTATAACATTCTATAAAGGAGAAGAGAGAGGCAAGTGCCAAGAATTGGTTTGCACAGTTTTAAGGGTAGTCGTTAGGTGGCTTCAAGAAGTTGATGTTTTCTGCACTTCCAGCATCACAAAGGTTTAGTGCTTTGACACAGCGGTCACCAAGTAAGGGAAGAGGTTGTAGTTTTCCACCCTCAGGAGCCTAGAGTGTTGCATCAACATCAGTGACAGGTCATCTAATCCATAGATTGAGACCCGAGCCTTTCACAAGTGCAGATAGGCAGGACATCTGAAGTGGGATTTCCCGATGAGGGATGATGAAATGACCCAGTAACTAAGCCTAAGTCAGCAAGGCTCACAGAGATAGAAGAATAGTGGCACAGGAGGATGAGGACGTGGCCAAGTGTCCCAAGCTAGATCATCTACTCAGGGATGTAGAGGATGGGGGTGACAACGGGAAATGACTAGATTCTACGCAATGAGTCAACCGGAGGCGGTGGTCAACCCGTGAGTAGTGACATGTTAGATGGAGTTATTTCATTCTGATTTGTCTTCTTCTTGATTTATATCTATTTTGGTTGAACCGGGTGCTACACACTCTTTTATCGTAAGGGAAGTGCTTAGTAGTTGTCGTTTGCCTGTTAGTCATAAGAAGAATAGATTGTTTCTAGAAATGTCATTGGTCGGTTCTGTAGTATTGCAGGATGTGTGCCCTTCTTGTGTTCTTTCCTTTTTGGGACACAACATTCAAGTGGATCTCATACCATTTGACATGCATGGATTCAATGCGATCCTTGGAATGGATATCTTGGAGATGTATAGAGTATTCTTGGATTGTAGTTCTAAGCAAGTGACATTTGTAGAAGGTAGAGAGATGTGGACTTTACAAGGAGACATGAAGATTCTCCCGACATATCTTGTATCAGATATGGTAGCAAGGAAGCTTTTGAGACAAAGTTGTGAGGCATTTTTGGCACACATGGTGGATACAGAGGTGAGGATGCTTTGTATCCGGGAAGTGCCGGTGGTTAGGGAGTTGTGGACATGTTTCCTGAAGAGTTTCTAGGTATTCCCCCACCCCATGAGATTAATTTTGAGATCAATCTGGTTCCTATTACGCAACCCATAGCTTTGACACCGTATAGGATGCACCAAAAGAAATGACAGAATTAAAGAGACAGTAGCAAGAACTACTTGAAAAAGGTTTCATCAGACCAAGTATGTCACTGTGGGGTGCTCCAGTGTTGTTTGTGAAGAAGAAGGATGGGTCTATGAGGTTGTGCATAGATTATAGGAAATTGAACAAGTTCACGATAAAGAATAAGTATCCATTATTGAGGATAGATGATATGCTTGATCACTTACATGGAGTGATAGTGTTCTCAACGATAAACATGAGGTTAGGATATCATTAGTTGATGATCATGGAGGATGACATACCAAAGTCAGCTTTTAGGATGAGGTATGGTCACGATGAGTTTGTGGTTATGCTGTTTGGGCTTACGAATGCACCAACATCGTTCATGGATTTGATGAATAGGGTTTTCCAATCGTTCCTTGATTAGTTTATGGTGGTCTTTATAGATGACATCTTGATATTTAGTCATGATAGTCAACATCATGAACAACATCTTCATCAGGCATTGACAGTGTTGAGACAGCACCAACTCTATGCCAAGTTTAGCAAGTGTGAGTTCAGGTTGAGGGAGGTAGCTTTCTTGGGGTATGTTATATCTGTAAAAGGAGTATGCATAGATCCTAAGAAGGTAGGGTCTATTAAAGAGTGGGATCAGCTGAAGACACTGATAGAAGTGCATAGTTTTCTAAGTTTGGCAGGATATTACTAGAGGTTCATCAAGAATTTCAGCGCTACCACCCTACCTCTAACAAAGTTGATGAGGAAGGATGTGCCATTTATTTGGGATGACAGATGTCAACGAGCTTTTTAGATGTTGAAGGAGAAGCTGACAAGTGCACCGATTTTGGTTTTACCCGAGCAAGGAAAAGGATACATCATCTTCTGTGATGCATCTAGGAATGGTTTGGGATGTGTGTTGATGCCAGACAAGCAAGTAGTTTCTTATGCTTCTTGATAGCTTAAGAAACACAAGGAGAATCACCTAACTCGTGATTTGGAGCTAGCTATTGTGGTTCATGCTTTGAAAATTTGGAGGCATTATTTGTATGGGGAGAAGTGTCAGATCTTCACAGATCACAAGAACCTGAAGTATATCTTTTCATAGTAGAAGTTGAATATGAGACAATGGAGTCAGATGGAGTTGATCAAATATTGCGACTGCATGATTGATTATCACCCAAGAAAGGTGAATGTTGTAGCAGACACATTGAGTAGGAAGTCTTCATCCTCATCCATGGATAAAAGGTCAGTTGACTTCTTTGATGTGCCACAAGTGAGGCATGTTGGTCTCTTTGTGTCACATGAATGTCAAGTTAGAAGTCTCCTTGTTAGCCGGTTTGTTAGCATGATTAGAACTGAAGCCTACATAGAGATAATAGATCAAAGAAGCTCAATAGGCAGATACTGTAACACAGTAGATTAGATCAGAGTTCGATAGTGAGAAGCATGATGGTTTTCATAAGAAGGAAGAGGGGATAGTATTTTATTATCATAGGATAGTAGTTCCCGATGAGGATAACCTAAGAAAGATGGTGTTGGAAGAGGCTCACACATCTATGTATGCTATGCACCCTGGTAGTACCAAGAAGTACCACAATTTGAAGGATATGCATTGGTAGCCAGGCTTGAAGAAATATGTAGTTGAGTTTGTTGTAAGATGTGTTGTGTGCCAACATGTTAAAGTTGAACATCAGAAGCCTATAGGAACGTTGCAACTGTTTCCTATACCTCAATGGAAGTGGGATAATGTAACTATGGTCTTTGTCGTTGGTCTTCCTAAGACATCCAAAGGTTATGATTCCATTTGGGTAATCATTGTCAGGTTGATCAAGTCAGTGCATTTCCTCCCCATGAAGATGACGTTCACAACAGATAAGCTTGCTCAAGTATATGTTGATGAGATAGTGCATTTGCACAGTGTTCCAGCAACTATCATGTCTGGTAGAGGTCCTCAGTTTGCAAGTCGCTTTTGGGAACAACTGCTTAAAGCCTTGGGTATGAAATTGAAGTTTAGTACTGCTTTCCACCAGTAGATAGATTGTGAATCTGAAAGGACCATCTGGACCTTATGAAGCATTGTACACCTCAGTTGAGGGCTTGTGTTCTTCAATTTTTGGGAAGTTGGGATGTACACCTTAATTTGATAGAGTTGCCTACAACAACAACTATCGTAGTAGTATTGCCATGGCACCTTATAAAGCATTGTATGGGAGACGTTGTAGATTTTCGTTGTGTTGGTATGAGGTAGGTAAATATCAACTTCTTCATCCTGAGCTTGTGCAACAGATAATAGAGAAGATCAAAGTGATACAACAACAATTGAAGGCAGCACAGGATAGACAAAAGTCATATGCATATAATCATCATAGACCCTTGGAGTTCCAAGTGGGAGTTATGGTATACCTGAAGGTTTCTCCTTGAAAGGGTATTTTGAGGTTTGGGAAGAAGGGAAAGTTGGCTCCCTAGTATATGGGACCCTACCCAGTTGTGGCACGAGTTGGCAAGGTGGCTTACAAGTTGGAGTTGCCACCTGAGTTTCACAGGTTACATCCAGTGTTCCATGTTAGTATGTTAAGGAAATGTCATCCAGATATAGAATTAGTGTTATATCCTATGGAGGTAGAGTTTAATGTAGATGTGACCTATGTAGAAGGTCCAGTGTTGATCCTTGATCATAGAGTGAAGAAGTTTAAGAAGAAGGACCTTGTTCTTGTGAAAATTCTTTGGCATCATTGTGGTGCTGAGGAAGCCACGTGGGAGCTCGAGGAAGAGATGAGGAGGAAATACCCTTCCCTTTTCTCTTCAGATTTTAGGGGAAAAATCCCTATTAGGGGTTTATGGCTTGTAAGGACCCTGACCCACATTTTGGGATAACCTTATTTTCTTTGCTTAAGTATGTTTCTTAGCACCTTGCTCTAATCATCTGAGATGTAACTAGGCATGTTGGAGGTTTGAGTTCCTTGTTTGAGCTTGTTGGTTGATGTTTGTGTTTTTTGGAGAGGTTTTGGTGCAAATTTGCAATTTAACCAAGATAAGGGTCGATGTTCTAGTTTGCTACCTCTAGTGTGTTCCTTCTCTCTCTTGGCATCATCTAGAGGAGTGATAAAGAGATGGACACCTTGGTTGAGCTTTGGTTGAGTGGTGACATCTGTAAGGACCCTGACCTCTATTTAGGGTTTACCCTGTTTGCTTTGCTTAACCTTGATGCTCTGCTGCTTGCTGATCACCTTTGGTGGTGATTAGGGTTTGGTTGTGCTTTGTTGAGAGTTGGAGGTGCTACTTGCAATTAACTCAAGCCTAGGGTTTGTGGGCAAGTTGGACACCTTGTGAGGTGTTCCTCCCTCTCTTCGCTTCCTCTAGTGTAGAGAGGATGGTTTGGGCTCATTGCTTGAGTACCTTTGGGCTTGACCGTATTGGGCTTTGTTGAGCCTTGCCTTTGCCTTGTTGGGCCCTTGCATCAGCCAGGAGGTGGCTGTGTTGCCTAGGGCAGTTTTGCCCAGGGGTGTGTCACCCATGAAGATGGTGTGTCACCCAAGTGTGTCGCCCATGATCTTTGACCAAGCTTTGACCTCGTTTGTGTCACCACTAGTGGACACTTGGTGCTTGATGCTTGCATGTAGCAATGACCTTGGACATGTGTTTAGGGCTTGCTAGAGTGGTGGCTCGTGCACTAGGATAAGTGTCCCTAGGAGGAAGACACCTTGCTTGGTTCTACCTTGTTTTCTCCTCCCTTCCCTTCTATATATGTGTTCTTTTCCTCTTGCTCGGGATCCTTTAGTCTCTTGGTTTTCTGCTCTACCTTGGTGCACGACACCCTTCTCCTTTGCAAGCTTGGTGGATGACACCCTTGGAGGAGCTAGCTTGGTTGGTGGTCGATCCTTCCTTGGAGCTTTCTTCTTCCTTGGAGCTTGGAGCTTGCTTAAGGTGGATTGCATAACTCCTAACCCTAACTATTCTACCTCCTTTCATGTTCTTATATGTTGCTAGCTTTGTTTCTTTCCTAGTTGTTCTTGTTGGCCGAACCATGTGTTCTAGGGTTCCTTGGTGAGAAATACTCTCTTCTCTCCTAGGTCTTGAGGAGTGAACTTGAGTCCTAGCATCATGGGCACCACTCCTCTCTCGTTTAAGTTGAGAGGTGAGCTTGTGATCTAGTGGCTTGAGCAACACCCTCCTCTCACCATGGAATTGAAGAGTGAGCTTTGTGGTGGATATGAACCGTGCTAAGGTTGTTCCTTGTGTTGCCTGTTTGGTGTTAAGAGATGTGAAAGACCCCTCTATCATTTAAGTTGAGAGGTGAGCCATCTTCTTGACACTTTAGGGTTTGGTGCCCCTGTGCTTGAGTTTGATGATGAGCTTGGGGAGGTGCTGCACGACAATCCTTTTGACCTAACACCTTGAACGATAGGCTATGGTGGTTGTGATGGACGATACTCCTGGTCTCTGTGATGGGTGTCACACCACCACTCTGCCTTGTGACGGCCGTTAGGTCATGGTTTAGTTAGTTGCACGATAGGTCCCTTGATAGCAGTTTGAGTTGTACCTCTGGATGATACCTCTTGTGGGGTACCTGGTCCGTTTCACACCTATCTTAAGATGTAGTTCGGGGATGTTATGCTTTGAGATAGGCGTTGATAGTAGTTGTGACGGGCATCACACTAACCCCTTGTGAGTGCACGACAGGGTGCACATCACACCAGTTCGACACTATGTTGCCCGATACACCTAGCTGAACGACAGGCCCTTGGCCGTTATCTTTGCAGACGACATAGCGTTGCAAACGTGCATGACATATGTTGCCCGTTACCCTTGAAGTGCACAGATAGGGTTGGTTTCTATGTTTCCGATATCACCCATAGATGAGGGTATCCTGCCCGATAGCAGTTATGGTGAGGGTTTGTGATGCTTTTAGTAAGAATTCTGCCCCTCATATAAATCAACATGCTGAATGGTAATTGATATGGTAAAGCTTGTTTAGGTAACGCATATATGTGACCACCATGATATGTTGTATAATGATAAACAAATGGTAAGCATGTAACCTAGTTTGCTTTGTGATGAAACCTAAGCTCATGATCACAAGTTGAGGCATGTAATCATTAATGCCACCCTATATTGATAAGCATGGTCTTTTTGTTAAGCCTGTGATTATTGTGTACACTAACCATGCAGGTGATGATTAGCCAAGTAAAAGACTATAAGGAATATATGATGAGTAACATTGCTTGAATAGTTACTCTTGATGATGAGATAACATGTATGATGTGTTTGGCTAAACAGTACTTGGGATTTCTATCCCATGATGATGATGAAGACTTGAGAGGCAGTGGCAATATATGATGAGGAACTGAAATCCCATGGTATGTGATGATCCTTGAGATGGATCTGGATGATTGGAAAGAGGCCAAGTGATAACATGTGATGTTGGATCCTTGTGATGGATCAGGATGATGTGACTATAGTAAAGGCATAATGTTGTTGTTTATTTCCTATTATAGTTTGCATGTTATACAACTTGGTTGGATCTTGCAATCCACATAAAAGATACTAACTAATCACAGTGGAATATATAATGTAGTTTGCCCTGGCCATAGATCCATCATCGTCAGGAGTTGGTGATGGTGAAACGGGTTCTCTTACAGGTTAACCCGGAGCGCATATTGTTGAATAAGTGAGGTTTCTCCTAGCCTAAAATAGTGAGGATTTGAGTGCAGCTACAGTTGCAGACTCGGGACATGAATAGAGCATGGTGAACAGGACCATGGCTCTGAACATGTGATATAAGGAGCATGAATGCGTTCATGGCTCAGAGCACGGTGAACAGGCCCGTGGCTCAGATATACTAGCGCCGTGACATGTACCGAGGCAGGCTAGAGGATGGGTAGCCTATGGAGCTGACCCTGTGGATGAGGCCACTTAAGCATGAGATTGTGGTCCTGCTTGTGTTGTACTCGTATACTGAATACGAGGTGGGAGGTCGTGGAGTCCGTCTCTTCCATTTGACCTTGTATGGCACCAGCTTTGGGTTTCACAACCGAAGGTTGGATTTGAGCGGTATGACTCACTTCCTCAGGGCATAATAATATGTAATCCAGCCGAATAGTATTTATTGCTTAAGGCAAAACACAGAACATTGGTTGAGGTCTTGCTTGTGTAATTAATCATGTTATACATGCAGTTACTTATACAGTTCTCATGCTATGTGATAAGACCTTATAAACCTTATCTTGTCAATCATGTTCCATGAAAGAGAATCTTGATGTTATGCCTTCCGTACGGCCTGGTAAGCTTGATAGTATGAATAGTTTCGCTATATAGACTGCTCTTGTTATACCTTTACCAGTTATCTACTGTTGTTGCTTTATCTTCCTTTGGTTTTATAGTTTCGGCGGGGAGTTATGTTTCTCACTGGGATAATGTTCAATTGTCTCACCCCACTGGTTTTTAGGTGTTCGAGCTAGGCATGATGGTGGTCGCGGAGTTGTGGATGAGCAGCAAGACGAGTAGTAGAAGGTAAGAGATGGATATGCTGCTGCTTTGGCGTTTTGTAGTAGTCTAGAGTCATCCCTGTACTCTCAGGTCCTTGGGGGCGTTTTGGTGTTGTTTCACGATCTATGGCTGTTGATCCTTTGTATATCCTCATGTTGGCCGGATGTGGGCCCTTATGTATATATATATATATATATATATATATATATATATATATATATATATATATATATATATATATATATATATATATATATAAAATAGGTGATGGACTCATGTGATGAAAGAACAGCTGGTCTCCTAAGCTGTGGACACGTATCAAGCCTTGTATATGTTTATATAACATGTTTTCTTGCAGGACGAGGACCTATATGTTATGGTTTCTCAGTTTATCCACTTTCCGCAATCGGTTTTAATTAACCCATGTTTTAGTAATCTGTGGTTATGGTGTTTTCCACACGTTTTCGTGTAACACCTCATTGTCTATGTGATAGTGTGATGTGTTGCCACAACATCCTTGCATGTTTTGCACTCATGTTTGAGGTGTATCTTACACCTAGGAGTGTTGTCTCAGGCTTGAGAGACTTGGAGAGGCCTTTTATCAGTTGTGGGTGTCTTGAGGAGACCTCCTCGACTTTTTGGTGTCTCAAGATTCACCATACCGGTTTGTGGCTCTTGGGTTTCATCCCTATCGGTTTGTGAAGGGAGGAGGAAGTATGTATCTGCCTTTACCTAGGAAGGAGGCTTAGTGGGAAAGCCATATCTCTTATCACCTTGTTGCATGGTGTTGCATGTGGCTCTTTTGTTGTGGACATGTATCATCTAGGGTTCTTAGGTGGTGACACCTTTCCTTTGTTCTCTCTTTCATCTCTCTTGTATATATACTTCCTTCTCTCCATGTAAGAGAATCCTTTGTCCATCTTTGCTTCCTCTTCCTTGGTGGATGATCTTGAGCTTAAGGAGTGATCTTCCTTGGAAGCTTGGTGGACAAGCCTCAGCTTATGGAGTGCTCCTTTCATCTTCTACCTTGGTAAGACATGGTCCTTAGTTTCTTTCTTTCTTTCTTTCTTTCTTATTCTCGACCATGGACCTTAGTTTCTTCTTTTCCCCCTCTCTTTCTCTCTCTTAACCTTGATTATATCTTCCTTCTTGGAGGTGTTGTGGAGATCGATCTTGGAGGATCTTATTCTACCTTGATCTTGGGAAGCTTGGATCTTAACCTTGGAGCTTAGCACTTGGTGGTGATCCTTGAGGCAGGTTATATAACTCTAAACCCACTATGTTATTATCACCTTTTACTTGTTATCTTGCTCTTTATCAATGACTCATCATTTCTTGCATGCTAGTAACTCTTCCTTGGTAGCTTTGTGACCTATTTTGGAGAAACGAACCTTGATAGTTGATGCCTTATGTTACACCTTTCTCTTGCCTTATTAGTAACGTCATCTTGAGGTTGAAGATGAGGAGACTGATAGGCATGTGAGGACGATGTGCTTGGTGGAGGCCGACACATAGGATAGGCTGATATGTTGGGTGGTCATCATAACATGTGACACACCCCTGGCCGTTACTCCTGTGGCAGGTCGTCACGACCTTGGTTGGATCTAGGATGACTCATTCTGACCCTCATGCCTTTAGGAATGAGTGAGACAATGTTAAATGAGGGTGATAGTTTGTTGGTGGCTGTTGAATGATGTGGTGTTGGTTTGTGATGCAAGGAGTGTTGGCCGACATACCCCTGGGCTGTCACGACTTGGTGTCGTGGCCGGAGACACATTGCTTGAAGCATTGCTAAACCCTAAGAGGATTATATCCTAGCTATGTCGACACCCTAGGGAGTTTCTCGTTACCCCTGGTGATCAACACCCTATGTTGACATTGATGATGGGTGAAGTTGATCGATACATCCTGTTGCCAATATTTGTGTGTCCCTGGGCCTTTTTTCCATGAAGGCATTGTTGCCTGATGCACCCCTGACAACCTGTCATGGTTGATGTGTTGTTTACGTTGATACCTTGTTATCTTGATAAGCTAGGGCGTTTCCCGCTACCTTGATGACCTGTTACACCTTGTGTGGTGATGCCCGACACATCAACGTTACCCAATATGTTGACGCCCATTATGCCTTGATGGCATTATCCAATATACTTGGTTGGCCCACACATCTTTATGCCAAACTATTATACCATCCTAAGTGGTCAGACGATACCCTGGTTATTCATCTAGTGTAAGTCATAAACCGATAACCCTTTGGGTGGTTGCCCAACACACATAGGACAATCTGATATCCCATGTTGTGAACCCTAACCGATACCTTGTGGTGATGGTTGAGACTCACCATGTTGATGTTAGTGTCTCACAGTGATGATGTGATATCCTATGCAATAGTTGTATGTATGATGTGAGGGTTATGTTTCTATATCTCATAACATGTTTTATAATGATGATGAGAAACATACTTTTATCTCATAACACATCTCATAATGATGAGGAAGGTTATAACCTAAGGGTGGTTGTTAATCCAACCTTATAAACCCTAATCGGGTAAAGTGAAACCCTAATTATCATAATGTAAAATGTATGATGTAAATGTATGGCATGAGTCCTATGAGATAATGATGTTGATAATGTTTTTCCTTCTTGTTATTAGTTTCTAACCATGCGGGTGATACCAATTGATGTACATACCTAGGTATAAGCTATGATGGTTATGACCTATTGGAAATTGGTCCTTGACACAGACATATGATGAATAACAAGCATAAAGGGAAATGATGTGATGAGATCACACTTAATTTGATTCAATTTTCTCTGGTGATGAGTTATGCCCTGCTTATGTAGATCTGGTTTAGAGGTTATATGTTGTAACTTGATTGATGCTTAAAAGATATTTAAATTGATCTAATTAATCAAGTGAAATCTAATAGTATAGATTGCCTTGTTCCATAGATCCATTCAATGTCAGCACTTGTTAAATGGTGAAATGAGTTGAAATCAAAGTTCATATTGTTGAATATGTGGGGTGAAAGTTGAGGTATCTCTTCGTTTCCTGGATGTATATGAATGGTATTGGCTATGGTCATACCTCAATAATGAGTACAACTACAATTGTAGCTCAAATTGAGATACATGAATGGTTGAAGTCATATCCTAATAAAGAGTGCGGTTGCAGTCATAACTCACTAGCGTCGTGACCTGTACCAAGGCAGGCTAGATGTGTACATCTGGACAATAAGTCACTGATAGAAGTCTGACTAATGATGCCACTGCCAATGTTATCGTACTAACTGAGGTGATGAGGTCATGGATTCTGGCTCTTCCACTAGACCTTGTATGGAACCAATTTTGCTTATCAAGTGGTCACTTGGATTTGGGTGGTACGACTCAAATCCTCGGGGAATAATGAAATGCATAATCAGATGTGTAGTATAATGGTACATGATCAAATATAAAAACATTGGTTGATGCCTTGCTTGATCTTTATACAATGTTCTTGATAGAAAATATACATGTTCTTCATATTCCTTTTAAATTTTTAAGATGTTTCATAATTCAACATTACTTACGCTTCTTGTTAATAATCATTACCTATTTCATCTTAGTTGTATTTATACTACTGCTCAGTTTATCTTATCTGTGATAATAATAGAGTTGGTCGTGAGTTATATCTCCTGCTAAGATTTGGAGTTTCACCCTGTGGGTTTCCCACACCCTTTTTAGGAGGACGAGCATGAAGAGGTAGAGATTGTATAGAGGAGGTTGAGTAGCAGCTAGAGGAGCAATAGTTGATAAGGTTGGAAGTGATGATGGATGTCTTTTATTGATAGAGTCCTAGAGTCGTCCATGTACACTCGGGTCTTTGGGAGTATTTTGTAGATGTTTTGCAAACGTTCTATCTTTATGTGCCCTTTTGTATACCAGATATGGTGGAATCATGTATATATCTTATGGAATAGTGTTTTCATTACTGATTGACAACATGCCTTGTGAATGCTTTGAGGCATGAAAGGAATCATGTGTAAAGGTTCTTGTTTTATGGTTGTTTTATAAAAAAAGGTATTAATTTTTAGCATTTTCCCAGTAATCTATTCGTAAATCTTTCTTCTGCAGTTATGTTTTGAGTAATCTCATTTTGTGTGGTGTGGATGTCACACTAGTGGTCCGTGTGGAATACTCTAGAGGCTTGGATATGTTTTCCGCTCGCAGGACAACATCAACCAACTCTCTATGGTGATCAACTAGGAGGCAAACACAAACGTTGTTCGAGTGTGACTTCAGCAAAGGGTGCACAACCACATAGAGGAGATTGTTGCTAGACATTCTCTAGGACCATGTATATCCTCTAAATCATCCTTCCCATTACATAGTTGTTAGCACGATCCATTGGTTAAAGGGGAATATGGTATGCAAATTTTTGTTTCCACTTCCTGATCTATCGCCATGTTTACCTACACCTTAGGTCCCATTTAGCTTGCATGACAAGTTTTCCTACATATTTTAATTAAACGGGAAAGAAAATATGGGTTTTACTCTAATATATTAGATAATATGGTTATTGACATCAAGGGTGGAAACTAATCCAAAATTCAAATTATACATATAAAAAATTAGTCTATATGTGAATTCTCACACTATTTGAACAATACTAACTATTCTCATCTTATTTAAGTGAGAGAATATGGGTTAAGATAAAAAAATTAGATAAAGAAGTAAATAACTACAAAAGTGCTAACTAATGTCAAAAATGGATTCTTCGTATCCTAATTAGTCTAGGTGCCAAATTTGGTATATTTTGAATAATGATTGATCCCTTAAGTAAATTAGGAAAGCAAATATACCATAAATACCAAAATATTTTGCTTATTAAATGAGACACTTTTCTTTACAAAATTTGTGCAATTAAATGTCTGTTACATCTGGGTTCCATATTTTCCTAATCTTATATACATTACTGATCATCAAATGGGGATCACATGACAACTCATCTTTCTCCCACCTCCAATTTCTTTTCCTTGTTTCTCTACACATTAATAGGCAACTCCAAATCTTTGATCTCCTCTCTCTCTCCCTTCCCCTTTTCCCTCCAATTCCTTCCCCCCCACATTCCATTCCCCCTTTTGAACCCAAAGACTAAATAAATCCTAGGGCTCATGATACTCCTCGCACAGAATACATGGTTGGCGTTGAGTTCTTGACTAATGGGAGACCTCCTAACTACCCATGAAGCTTTAGTGGAACTAGTTGAAGATAACCGACCATGACCTTCGTTAGATTCATGGTAATCCTCGTTCCCCCCTTTATTCAATTTAGTGATTGGTTGACCTGAGCTTTGATGTAGATTCACTGATCTAGTGGTGAGTTTGAGTTGTGATGATCACCATCAGCCCCACTTGAGTCCCTCGAATTTGTTAGTTGTTATGATTGTAATTTTTGGCACTTGAAAGCTCAACTTTGATTCTCACAATCTCAAACTACGTTGTTTTCTAGAGTTCCTTGTGAGTGAGAGATGGGAGGAAGACGACTCTCTACCATTTTACTTTTCTAACCTCTTTTCATACTTTGTCTCTATTTTTTCGGCCTTGGGTAATTTGGTCTTTTAGTCGATTCTGGTTATGCTCATGTTTGATGTAGTTTGAGATGAGTTGATCATTTCTGATAGGGCCATGTCAAATGAGTTGAATATTGATAAAGTCATATTTTGTGGCTTTTTCAAATTTTCCTGATTGGTTAAAAATTCCATGGTAAATTATTTATAGTTCAAAAAAATAAAATAAAATTTTGAATTAGTGTATTATTCTCTATCTGATGGTATCAAATTTATCACCTAAACTGAATATAAAAAATATGTGATTTTCCAAGAATTTCCTAATTGTTTAATATTTCTAAAATTCATAACTCGTAACTAATAATTTATAAGTTAGAAAAATAAAGTAGAATATGCAATGAACTAAAAAAATATAATCTATAAGGTAGTATAGTTTGGATAACCTAATTTAACAATTATAAAAATGGCACTTTTAGGGTTTATGTAATTCATGTGAAACAAACTCTAATTCTATATAATATGTTTAATAGGTGTTTGAAGAACTTGCCTTGGACCTAGGGTTGACTTTAGACATGTGTAGATTGGATATGAGGTATATTACATCTCATTATGAGTTACATTGAGAAATTAACCTAATTTTACCCTATCTTGATGTATGTTGCACCCCCCTTGATCAAATTGAGCAATTTATTTAATTTTCCTCTCTCTTGATGTCTGTTCCATTCCTTATTATTCATATTGAGAAATCACCTATATTTACTCTATCTCTCTTGGTCCTTTGAGACACAATACCTATGCACTTTTATATCACTTCTCTAAGAGGTTGATCTGTGTGAGTTAGATGATATGAATCTTTTATTGGATATTTTGATCGACTCTAAATTGTACTTTACTTCATGAAAAAACCCAAATTGCGAATTTGAACTATTTTCCCACTTATGTGGTGTATGTTTCATATTGACTATTTATGTGATAGAAATTTCATTAATTCTATTCATACGACTGAACTTTCACTTGCCTCTACATTATGCATGTTTTGTAATTCGACAACCCTAAAGTAATGTAATGCTTTGGTTTTGTTGGGTTTTATTCCCTACTGAGTGTGCCTTTCTAATCAAACTACATATATGGTCACGCCTTTCCACCCAGGGTGCACCTTTCCACTCAATGTTATATTTCTAGGAGTCTAATAGTACATCATTCTGTATCAGGTTATGGGTTTTTGCCCTAGGCACTGACTTCACATTTACATTTGTTCTATGTTTGTCTCACTTGCATGCAAGATGATGATTATCATTGATGGGTTATGTTCCCTAAAATATTTACATGTGCTTTTGTGGCATGCCATACTTTTTTATAATGGCAAGTGTTAATGTTACTTGTGATCTTATTGAAATTGTTTTCCTTTTAGTCTCCACTTGGATGGTACTTTTCCTCTTGGACAGGAAGCATTGTTATATATGATGTCCTTTTTCCAAAAGTTTCTCTATTATATGTACACATCGGATTTTATGCTTACAACTTCTACTTTATCTTCACTTGTGGTGTACGCTTCCAACCCCTTAGGTGAAGGAACATGGAAGACTTGACAGATGACATGGGCCTGACTTGGAGAGGCCGAGTCATGGGAGATAGACTTGATATAGTTTGGATATCCCTCTACTTAGTTCCTCAAGTTGTTCTTTCATGTAAGACCCTTAATGGGATATTCTTTTGTAACCTTTATTAATTGAATATAGTTGTGATATATTATTTCCCTGCTATACTTTTGCCATTTTGTATACCATTATTGAGAAATGAGAAAAAATTACGCCTATTCCAACATACTTGTTAGTGTGTTTAAATTTGATGGTCTTATACATAAAATGAATTAGGGAGTGGATCTCCTCTCGGGTCCCACTCCTTACAGTACTTAAAAACTAGACGATTCAGGGTGAAACACCAAAAATTTAACTAAATTTTCAAGATAATTGTAGATATTTTTAGGTTGTATGCTATTGATCATTTTATAAAAAACAAAATCATTGGCAAGGTATGAGTAGAATCAAAGTCTTGAATGGTTTTATATTGCCATGTCATCGGCAACAACATTACAAGTTGTTTGCATTCGGGGCATGTATCTAAAATACAAGGACAATTGAAATTGATCATGAGGAGTTACACTAAAAATTTATAACTCAGTACCTTAGATGTCTACAACGATAATATGAGTTACTGAGTAGTAAGCGGAGTCAAACATATAGACAAGGGTAAAAAATTGTTTAGAATCTTTGATATTAGCTTAGTGAAGCTAAATTAAAGTTAGTTTTTGTGTTCCTTACAAAATGAGGTAACATAAAAGAACATAAAGAGGAAAGTAATTAAAACTTATGTTAATAAGGCAAAATAAACAATATATCTTTTGCAAATTTTAATAATTTTGATAGAACTTGGATAAGGTCTCACCATCCAAACACCCTCATCAACATATAGACATTCATACCTATAGAATATTGTTAGCAAAACATATATGTTTTCTTCCTCCTCTCTAGACGTCGAGTTAGATCTAGATTATAATCATATATTTCTCCAAAGATGATAGGATGAAAATCAAACTATACAATTATATGACCATAAGCTCTACTGATCAAACACTTTTTTTGCATTCACACTACTCTTTAACTCCAAAAGTGATCTAATACTACTCTCTAGATGCATTTGAAATAAAAAATCTCAAGATGGTAGGTATGCATCACTACTACATAAATGGCTTATAACGTCACATTTACAGGCGTTGGTTGTATACAAAAAACCGACGACTAAAGCATACATCGTCAGTTGAATACAAAAACGGATATCTATCTATGAAGAGTGGCCAGACATGCGTATCACTTCTTATTTAGTGTTGGTTCCTTAATAACCAACCGACGCCTAAAATCGAATGCCAAATCTAAATTTTTCAGTGAAAAAAATTACCTCCAAAATTTAACATAATGTGGTAGTTGTTAACAAAGCAACTGACGACTAAAGGTTTTTCATGAGATAGAAATTTGGCCCATTTTTATCATCGGTTATCTTACAATAACTGACGCCGATGTGTTTTCACACGTTGTCCCCCCAAAAATTTTCACCCCCAATTGGAGTCGGTAATTCTACAGAAACCGACGACTATGGTCATAATTTGAGAACTTTTTTTTATCGACATATTTAGATATACGTCAGTTTTTTTAGTTAGAACCGACGAATATCATTGAAGATAGGTGTCTGTTTTTTGGTGGGAACTGATGCCTATTGTTTTAAGCGTCAGTAGTTTTTAATAACCGACGCCTATTGTTAACTTAATAGCACCCGTGCGAGCCACAAACTCTTCCCCTTTCTCTATTTGATTGTCGATTTCAAGTTAGGTCTCTCTGGAAATTCTCTCTGCCGCAACTACTGTTACCGCCTACCGCTCCTACTGCCGCTCTTGCCGCCGCCACCTGCTGCCACGCGCACTGTCGATCCTCTTCTTCTCGCTGCCGCCAGCCATTACACTACCGCCTGCCCCATCTTTTAACCATAAACCCTAAAGTTTTAACCATAAACCCTAATCTTTTAACCCTAGACCCAAATCTTGTTCTAATATATACTTGTTTTCTCTTTGATCATAGAATGGATAGATCATGGATGTCCATTCCAAATCACTGCACCCCAGAGTCTATTTCTGGTCTTGATCAGTTTATTAGATTTGCCGAGGAACATAGGAAACAACCTGGAGATAGGTTCTACTATCCATGTAGGCATTGCGGTAACAACTTAAAAGTTAGCAATGGTGATGAAATCAAAAGTCATGTCATGTGAAACGGGGTTGTAAAAGGCTATACAGAATGGCACTGGCATGGAGAGATTTCAAACCTAAAATCAATGGATGTCGATAATAGTGCTTGTGTGGAAGAAGAAATTGCCTCCGATGACGTAGATGTGAATGAACCAGTTCCAGTAGACATTGCTGATGCGATGTTGGATAGTTGTGGGGTAGATCACACCGATCCACCTCCCATATTTAGAAGCATTGTGCATGATGTTGAGATACTGTTATATACAGGTTGTAAGTTTACGAAGCTTAGCGCTGTGTTGAGTTTATATAAGTTGAAAGCTAACAATAGATGGAGCGACAAAAGCTTCACGTCATTGTTGTCTTTGTTGAAATAAATTCTTCCTAAAGGAAACGAGCTGCTAATCTCAACATACCGGTTAAATAAATTGTTGTGCCCATTGGGAATGGAGGCCAAGAAGATGCACACATGCCCGAATGATTGTGTATCATTTCAAAAGGACTATGTGGATTTGAAAGATTGTCCCAAATGTGGTGCATCAAGATACAAATTAACGACTTCCGGGGAGTCCAAAACTAGTTCTCCTGCCAAGGTGATGTGGTATCTACCTATAATACCACAGTTTCAACGCTTGTTTGCCAATCCGATAGATGCGAAGAATTTGAGGTGGCATGTAGATGTTAAGAAAAACAATGATGGGATCCTATGACATGCGTCTGATTCTCCATAGTGGGAATAAGATTGATTTATTGTACCCAAAATCCAGTGAAGAAGTCAGGAATCTAAGACTTGGGCTTTGTACAGATGGAATGAATCCGTACATGACATTGAGCAGAAAACATAGCACTTGGCCAGTTATGCTTATTATATACAATCTTCCTCCCTAGTTGTGTATGAAAAATACGTTATGTTGTCATTGTTGATATCGGGCCCTAAACAACCTGGAAATGATATCAATGTTTATCTTGAACCTATGATTGATGATTTGAAGAAACTCTGGGGTGAAGGTGTGATGACCTATGATGCTTCATGAAGAGAGGCATTTCATTTGCATGCTATGTTGTTTTGCACTGTGAATGACTTTCCAACATATGGGAATTTGTCTGGATATAGTGTCAAAGGATCTAAAGTGTGTCCTATATGTGAAGAGAAAACTGATTCAATATGACTAAAACACGATGACAAGACTGTATATCTTGGTCATCAAAGGTTTCTTCCAAAATTCCATCTGTATCGTAGGTTGCGCAAAACATTCAATGGACATAATGTGGAATGGAGTGCACCTAAACCTATACCAGGGGAGGATGTTTATGAAAGATTAAAAGACTTTGCCAATGAATTTGGTAAGAGATCACAATGTACGATGGCCATATGGAGTGACAAATCTTTATTCAAGAAGAAGTCAATATTTTGGGATCTTCCTTATTGGAGTTCTTTGGCAGTCAGGCATTGTATTAATGTCATGCATGTTGAGAAAAATGTCTGTGATAGCGTCATCAGTACTCTGTTGAATATACCAGGTAAGACTAAAGATGAGATAAAATCCAGAATGGACCTACGTGAAATGGGAATAAGGACAGAATTAACAGAAGTAGTTAGTAGCGATCGGAGAACATACTTACCTCCCGCTTGTTACACGTTGTTGAGAAACGAGAAGAAAGCTTTTTGTGAATGCTTGGTAAATGTTAAGGTGCCACAGGGTTACTCATCTAACATCCGTACATTGGTATCAATGAAAGATCTAAAGTTGATAGGTCTTAAATCTCATGATTGTCACACTCTAATGCAACAAATATTGCCCATGGCAATTCAATCTATATTGCCAAAGCATGTAAGGTTTACAATCACCAGACTTTGTTTCTTTTTCAACAGTCTGTGTAGCAACGTTATTGACCCTGTTACTCTAGATAAATTACAAAGAGAAGTGGTTGTTACCCTATGTCGGCTTGAGATGTATTTTCCTCCTTCGTTCTTTTATATCATGGTACATCTTGTTGTCCACTTAACTGGGGAAGTGAAAATGTTGGGACCAGTTTTCTTGCATAGGATGTATCCCTTTGAACGATACATGAGCATTTTTAAAGGTGATGTTCGAAACCGTTATTAGCCTGAAGGGAGTATTATTGAGGGTTATGTGGTGAGAGAGGTTATGGATTTTGCAATGACTTTTTGAGTGCTAATGACGCTCCTGTTAATGACAAGAATATTGAGGAGCATTTTGGCAAAGGAATTTTGGGATCACGGATGAAAGTAATCAGACGTGAGAAGTTGGAACAAGGTCACTTGTATATTTTACACAACATTGACACAGTGAGTGTTTATATCGAGGAACATACCAATTTCATCAAGAGACAATATCCTCGAGCCAATTCAATGTGGCTTGCTAGAGAGTATAACAAGACATTTATTAAGTGGTTTGAAGATAAAGTCTTACATCAACTATCTCAAACGCCAGATAATCTTACTGAAACTATCAAATGCCTCGTCTTTAAACAAAAATTGAATGTTATGTCTTATGCATGGTTTGAAATAAATGGATTCTCATATTACACAAAGCGTCAAGATGATAAGAGTGTCATCCAAAACAGTGGGGTCACCCTTCAAGCATCTTCATTGTTTTTTGCAAGTGTAAAGGATAAGAGTCCACGTAAAGCTAAAATGTCATATTATGGTGTCATTGAAGACATATGAGAGTTTGACTATGTAGATTTTCAAATTCTGCTCTGTAAATGTAATTGGGTTGATAACACCAAAGGAGTTATAGTGGATGAATTGGGTTTCATATTAGTGAACTTTGAAAAGATTGGAGAGAAGGGTGAACCATTCATATTGGCATCATAGGCGAAACAAGTATTTTATATTGATGATCCTACAAATGATAAATGGTCAGTTGTTCTTCACGATAAAAGACATTTCATTGAAGATTCTATATATGAAGAAGAGTACTATGATAAGTATGATGACTCCAATCCATTCTCAGTTGGGTTGCCAACACCACCAAATATTGAAGTTAATGATGACTTGTATGTGCGCGGAGATCACAATGAAGGATTGTTAATTGATAAAAGATCTCAATATTAGAGGCATGCATGTTTATATTTTTTATATGTTTTATTTTTCTGAATGTGAACTTTATAATGTGAACTTTACAATGTGAATGTGAACTTTACAATGTGAATTACTTTACAATGTGAATGTGAACTTTACAATGTGAACTTTATAATGTGAATTACTTTACAATGTGAATGTGAACTTTCAGATGGATGAGCATTCTCCTGATGACCATGCTGATGATTATCATGAGGGTGAGGACATCAATGTGCCACCTCACAATGTAAGTTTTAAAAATATATCCCTGAGGTTTCTATCTATATGTTCATTTATAGTTATATCCTATAAGTGTGTTTTTTTTGTCAAATTTTAGGTTGGTGATGTACACCTTGAAGAAATTGGGGCCCTTGATGAGCAACAAAAAAATGAGAAAGTGAGGGGCAACACAATTATGAACAAGTTACTACAGCAAAGGGGCAATGGACCCAAACTGACTGTAGATTTCGATCATGCAGGAAATCTAGTTGGAGTGAACCACAACTCATTTATTTCATATCTTGGGGTTCTTACTCACAACCATTGTAGTCCTATTTTTGAATCCTAGCATAAAGTTCCTAAGGGGAAGAAATACTTAGTATGGAAGGAACTATGTGTGAGTTATTATTATTTGCAATTCTATTTTTGTAGATTACTAATTTTTAGGATACTAGTTAATAGAAATTCTATTTTGCAGAGTATATTTGATTTGGATGAAAAGCTGCATCGTAAATGCGTGATGCAACACTGTGGGAGGGTCCTAACGAACTATAGGACAAATCTCACCCGAGATTACATACGCGATGCTGAGAAGAGGTTCTTGATTGATTTCTAATTCTAGACATTGATCACTTTTTGACTAACTCTACACTAATAATTTTTGTTTGTATTCTCTTTAAAAAATAAATTTAGGCAGAAGGCAGCCACTGAGCAATGGAACTACCTGGCCACCAAAGACTGGGAGGACTTTGTTACCCAAAGAAAAATAGCTAAATTCAAGGTATTAAGTGCCACTCCCAATTTAATTAATATACGTTCTTATGTATTCACCTATTCAAGATTAACCTTTAGTGTTACTAACCAAATCAATGTGCTTACTAACAAGTCTATCAACGATTCTCAAAGAGCAAGGTGTGCACTGAATGTGCATGACCACACAATGGGTCCAAGAGGCTATGTAGGCATTTGCCAAAGACTACAGGCTGAGTCTACTGCTCAGTCTGCTTCTACTCAGGAATCCTCTACTATTGGTCCCGCACCTCTGCCTCACCATGCTATGCGGATAGCTAGGAGGCAAAACAAGAAGGGAGATATAACGAAGCCCGCAACTACTGAGGCGGCTGCAAAAATGGTAAAATTGAACTCGTAGAGCAATCGATTGATATTGATTATTTTTATGTTTACTTACCAATTTCTATTTGTGGCAATTAGCGGGAGCTGCATGAGTAGAGGAAGGAAGGCAAGTTCATCCCTGAGGGAATAAGGGATGAATTGACAGCTACTTTGGGTAACCCAGAGCATCCTAGACATATTACGGGTGTAGGTGCTGGTGTGGGCATCAAAGCGTTCTTTGGGCCATCACAGCACAAACCAGTCCCAAAATCGGGACTTTCACAAGATGAGGTAACTTATTCAATCTTTTTTTAGAATGTTATTGTGAAAGAGAATTCAATAATCAGAAGCTAGCGTTTCTTTTATCCATGTATAGGTAGATCAGTTAATTGATAGGAGAGTCGAGGAAGTACTTGATAGGAGAGTCGAGGAAGCACTTGATAAGAGAGTCAATGAAGCAATTAGCAAGTGGCAGGTGTCTCAGACTGCCACTCAAACAGTACCTATGTCAGGCCGCTCTTCTCCTACTGTAGAGGTCAGGAGTACTCTTGTAGACCCACCACCTAGCATGTCCGCTGTAAGTATTTTTATGACATATATAGTAGCTAGTCTTTTCAAGATGATATGTTTATGTATATATGTATATAACATTCTTTACGTAAATTTGTAGGGGTTGAAGCCATGCCATCTAAAAAGTCAAGAATACATTGTTGCAGATGAACAAGCTTACCCAACCCTTCTAGGGGAGATGTTTCATGGGACTCCAGTACCAGCTGGTGCAGTTCGTGTGAGCCTGATACATATACTCCCCGATTGGAGGGATCTTCCACTGCCATATGCCCACCCAAATTCTAAAACGCTTGGTGAGGCAGAAGGCAGAGTGATAATGTGGCCCAAAGTGGATGTCATCTATACTAATATTGTATGGTAAATTTACATTACGTTAATTTATTAGTGTGTACATATGAGTCAATTGATCTGAAATTATATATATATAGGTCAAAAGGAAGACATCTGCTACATTTTGGCCTCCACCTCCAGCTCGTAAAGTACCAAGTTGGCTTCCATGGGACCTACACACCTCGTTAGGTCCTAATTGTAGGGGTATGGCAGTATGGATAAGCGAACACGATTCAAATTTCCCTATAAATGTTACTATTTCGGAGGATGCTGCAGGTCAATCATATGATAGCAATCTATTTATACAAGTTTTGCATACGTATTAATGCATATGTAATACAAGTTTTGCATACGCATTAATTCATACATATTAATGCAGGTCAATCATACGATAATAAGCAATTTATACAAGATATTTTGGAGTTGTTTCGTTATGACTGGATGAACACATCTATGATAGAGCTTTGGATATGGTGAGATCTTATTTATACATCCATATACCTTGTTTTATATATAGTGATCTAGTTTCTTATATATTAATGCATACATAATACAAATTTTGCAGCCACTTACACACGATATGTATAGATTTTGCATTTTCCCATGTGGGATTTTTGGTTCCATCTTTGATTAGTCTTGTAGATACAGACCCTTCTTCAGTTACTTCATATTGTTGTGATGCTTTTAAATATTTTGGTAAAAATAAGAATACAGTGATAATAGCTCCATTCAATGTCGAGTAAGTTTACTTTGCTTGTAATTTGGACTTAAGAAAATTACATTTTTATTGTGGATTTTGAGTTATTAATTTTAACTTTCTTACTTGTAGTGGTAGGCATTGTGAGTTACTAGTTATTGTCCCCAAGACGTTCACTATCTATTATCTAGATCCTGTAGGGAAGGAATTGAATACATTATATGGACACCCAATGAAAAGGCCATTATTCCTGTGAGAAATATTTCATATTTTTGTATTCGTTAACATTTGTTATTACATTACTATTTAATTATGCAATTTAATGTGTTACATTAACATGTAGGGCTTTAGAAAAGTTCAAAAGAGCTGGAGGAAAGGTCCCAGGAAAAAGAATCAACCACTAATTTGGGATAATGTGAAAGTAATTACCCAACTGGAATGTATATATTATTTATGTGAACTGTGCTTATTTGTATTTTTGAATATTTTGTATGTTTCAATTTATAGTGTGCTACACAAGACAATGACTGGGCATGTGCCTACTATGTGATGTGATTTATGGACCTAATCATCAAATATGTCGTAATGGAAATTGATATTATACATCAGGTATTATATATAGTCTCATTAGATAATATGAAATATATCAATCTTATTATATATTATTAATTATATATATATGTCATTCTCTTTGCAGGTGTTTAAAACTGACTTCAGCATAGGTGAAAAGTTATTAGATGTACATACTCCCTATACGAGGGAGGAATTATATGTTGTAAGAGAAGAATGGGCAAAAGCCCTACAAGTAGTGGTAATTTTTAAATATAATTAGGACAATGATGACGATGATGAATAAAGAATGATATTTCTAAACTCTTTTCTCATAATTATTTTTGTGTGAATATGAATGACTTTTTTCTAAATTGTCATTAGTGTGAATGTGAATGACTTTTTCTGATCAATACATGAATGTTTGAATGTGAAAAGAGATGAAATGAATGAAACTGAATGTGAATGTAAATGACTTTGCATGTTTCTACATGTATTTGATCAATATATGTGTCTGAATGTGAATGACTTTGTAGGTTTGTGGCCTATTTTTGGCTGATATCAATGGATGTTGTAAACCTATAGTTCAGAACTGAACTGCAGGTTCTGCATCCTACTGAGCAGCCATACATCATGCCTACAAACTGATAAGAAAAAAAATCAGAACATAGGCGTTGGTTACTTGTATAAAATTGACACCAAAGACATACGACATCGATTATTAGAAAAAAAATGACATCTCTTCCATGGTTGACGTCAGCTATCTGTAAGAACCGATGCCTATTGTGGCCAGGCACGACCATGCTGGAAGGGATATGGCATCAATTATTGTTTAATAACTGGCATTTTTAACCATGATACAGTGTCAATTTTCTTTACTAACCAATGATTATAGTTCCCTTACTGGCGTGTTTTCGATGGTGGGAAGGGTTATGGCGTCAGTGTTTATTTAATAACTGACGTCTTTGATCATGATATAGTGTTAGTTTTTGTTAAGAACTGACGCCTATAGTTCCCTTGCTGATGCGTTTTTGGTGGCGGGAAGGGTTATGGCGTCAGTTAGAAACTGACGTTGAAGGTGTCGACCTTTAGTGGCGCCCACTTGGGTGTCACTTGGAAACCGACGCTAAAGGCTCTAAATAACCAATGCCAAAGGCCTTTACTGTATTTGTGCATACAAGTGACTCATTGATGAACAAGAGTAAGAAGATAATCATCTGTAGGACCGTATTCATATATTGTAAAATGAATACTAACATGTTATGAGGCCTTGGTGGCTACTTCAAATCCATGTTCATGAGTCTAGACACTCATATTAACATGAGACGAGGATGGTTTACATGTTACAAAGGCCATAGATAAAAACAAGAGATAAATATGACACAGAGTGAGAAATAATGATGCAACTAAACTAGGATAATGGCCACATGCTATGAAGTTTTGATGTAGGCCTCCTCTTCGGTGTCGATGATAGTAGAGATGGTTTGGGAGACTTATACAACCTAGCTTCTCCTAAATATAGGTTGTAGTGTCTTCAAGCGATCTAAACTGATGATACTAGAACTTTTGTCCTTGTCTACCGATGGACATAGATGAAGAGTGTATAGTTCAAAATCATTTTGTTCTCATGTAAGAACATGCCTTATTTCAAATTCTTGGGTCCCTATTTATAGGGATTGGTTGTGTAATCGAGGCACTAGAGTGTGGGGGCTTTGATTTCATCCTAATGTTCAAAGTATGTGCCTCGAGGTGCATGCTTTGCTAAATTTCTAGTAGAGGTTTCCACAAAGCGTTCATCGATAGTTTCTTGTGACTTCATCAGTCGATGGTGAGAATATTTTACATAGGTTGATGTTGGTTTCCCAATCATTGTTGATGAAGTATGGGCCTTCAATATTGGTGGATGTAGGGGAAGAAATCTCTTTGGAAATTAGTTATTTTGGGCCTTAAGTAGATGGATATGGACTCCCATTATTGACAAATGCGGGAGTTTTGTCAGCTGACGACTTAGTATTGTCATTGGTGGATGGTGTGTTCATCCATTTTTGGTTGCCAGCCAACGAACTGTAGAGTCATCAAATAGCATGTTTATCCTTTCTTTCTAGTTGTTCATGCCGAGGGTGGACTGGGGACTTCTATCTCTTGACAAACTCATGGCTTTACTACCTTTGTGGAGAAATGCTTTCACATCAATGGAATGGTCATTGGTCATGGATTGCTCCCAACAGGTGAGATTGTTTTTTACTCCAAAAGTTGTTGATTTCCTATGAAAAGATGAAAAGTTACTACAAGAAGGAGCATCAATTTATGAATGTAACATAATATTTATCACATTAAATACTAAATTGTTATAAAAATAGAGGTAAAATCAGTTGTTATTAAGACCTTACTTGCATGACCCTGTCATATGCTTATGTACTTAATCTACAGAGGATTTCCATAAACATTGATCATTATACTAATGATTAAATGTTCCATTTATGCATCTATAATATTACCATATGATCTTAATTTATCTTCAGATTACTAATCAATTTAAATTATCTTAATCTTTCTTGTCATAGAATCACCTTGTTTTGCATGATTTGACTTGACATTTCTATAATTGTATCTCTCTAATCCCACAAGACATATTTTATCCCTTTCTTTGAAATATATCCATACCGTGAGAGGTCCTGGGGAGATTGAAATCTTGAATTTACTAGAGTCCTTCCATATGATGTTAAATCTTCTATAGTCATCTTAATGCCCCAAGAACACACACACCTACAAAGTTTAGTTTTTGTACCAATTCATTCTTTAACCCGAAGTCCTAAAAAGGGAATCAAGAAAATGTTTTGAACTATATTTAAAACATCCAATATTTATTTTATCAAGAAACATGACAATTCATAATACCTTACTAGGTCATAATAGGATTGCATTATGCAGTCTCTTGGCCACATTTTTTCTATTTATCCAGTCGAAGGTGGAGTAATGTTTTGATTTTTTTCATAATTTACATAGACTTTAAGGTTGAACGATAACTTTCTTGAAAAATAATGTGGCGACCTACATTCCTTATATATCAAGCTTATTTTCCCAACAATAAATTCTAGTGACCAACAAGAGATGATTTTTTTAATTAAGATGTTGTATGGAGATTTCATGAAAAATCTGGACAACCATAGTTGCTTTTTGTGTTTTATTGAGTTTCCCTTTCCAATTTTCTTATCTTCCCTTTTGTTTTCATTTATAATTTCTTTCTTTTTGGTTTCCTAGTTTTTTTTCAATAAACAATTGAACTTGATTTTCTTGTTCAAGACTATTTCTCTTTCCTTGCATGATGCTACATTATGTTACATGTTTCTTACATGAATAATTGATTGGTTTTAAGTAAGGGAAATAAGAAACTCATGTCCTCTTTAGAATTTTGAGCTTACTATCTTATGCTTCATCTTTCTTGTAGTTTTCATATGAAAAATTTAAATCCATACACTCATACATTACACACTTATAAACCCATGTGTCTACAGAATGGTTCTATCACTCATGTTGGATTTTAATAGGAGGCATGTGTGTATGTGTCACTAACGGTACTGAGACAACACAATCCTAGACATCCAAAGGCATTGAAGAAAAACCCACTCCTCATGAATATGAATGATTTATGCCACCAAATCATGATGTTTACTAATATTAGAACCTCCAACTATATGAAGTTAGGTAACCTTAAATTATAACCATCATACCCTAGTGTAGTTAAGGAACCTTCCCTTCTATAAGTTTTATGATATAGTGAGAAAAAATCGCATGCCATTATGGCCTAAGGGGTTAAATCATTATGTTCCATTTCTATTTTTAAGGTTGTTTAATGTTATTGTCTTGCATAGATTGTTTCCTACCTGATAACTCCCTAGTGTCCTGTTAAGCAATCCTGCTCACAATGCTAAACAATCTCCTCCACCCAGTTCCAAAAATATTTAATTTTATTTGGGAACTCCTAGTCTAATTCCACAATGTTAGGCTACCAAAAATCAACTAACCAATTTCTCTTATCCTACATAATTTTAGTAGGCTACCAAAACCACATCAATCAACTTATCAATTTCTCCTATACCATATTGTTCCATTGGATTGTCAAAGTTGATCTTGTAGAGCCTTCAATTTTCCTCCTTATGCTAAAAAGGTTCCATAATTTAGTGTCCACCACCTAGGAACCCTCTAAATGAAAACCTTTCTATGCACTTCCAATGAAATCCACGAAAAAAGCCTAACCATTATGGTGTGAACATTTGATCCTACCAAACATAAAAATCTTATCCAAACACTATATTCGATAATATCTTGTATATTCAAAAAATTACCGGGGACCTATTGAAAAACTTTCAATTTCACCACACCATGGTACCTCCAACATTAGAATGTCTTTATTTTATCTAAAGTGAGATATCTTCCAGAATGTCATCTACATTGATTTTGGCTTGTACCCATAAACTTTAAAAGTGACCTTTGCATGAGGTGATGCAAAACGTTAGCCCAAATATGACCCATATCCTCTTTGACTCAAGTTAATAAAATTGGTAAACGCCTTACAAATGGTGTCACCCTTTGCCTGTTCAGAATCGAATTTCCATGGTTGAATAGGATGTCTTGACAATCTAAGAAGCCATTTGAAAAAACCATTTTGGCATAAAGCCCAGATTGCAAGACATCAACATACACTAACAGGCTTATCAACTAAAATTCAGCTATTCCCACGACTTAGGTGACTTTAATTTCAAGATACATTGGGACCAGTCTAGATGGTTTCTTGATTCTAAAGCCACTTTCCCAAGCATTGTGCTTCTAAATCCAAGCTACACATGGACTGTAATTGTGTGTTTTATATTGTCTTATCATACAAGAATCCATCTTAAATCTAATCTAGAGAACTATGCATATCCCATGAGCACATGAAACTCATCTATGTTACATGCCCATTTTCATGCACTACCTTGACTAAGTCTATACCATGATGTAAATATTCTTCCTTTATATTTCGACTCAGTGTACCAAATTAAGAATCTTAGTTCATACTCTCTTGTCTATGATGTAAGACTTCTCATTCTTAAATATCAAATTGAATACCCAAAACATATCGAACTAAACTTAGACATTATCATCTCATTTCTGAATGTTGGAGATCATCACTAAGTGTTGATCATGTAGTTTCAATCAAAATGGTGATGGTTGTTTCTTGTAGGACCATAAACTTTTCTTTTTAGACAAATTATATTATTTATTATATAGATTCATTTGAATACATTTAAGTATAAAAATTGTTTGGTATAATAACACACACATGTTTTTGAATGATTAGAAGATGCTATGTTCAAATTTTGGTTCAATGAAACTTTAATGCTTTGCAAAGTTTTCTAAAGGATGCATCTTAGTGCTTGTATCAATCAATTACATTGATTTATGCAAGGTTGATGAGTATGAGGACTTTGAATGGGCTTAGAGAAGTATTCTTATACCACTTTGGGAAGGTCTAATTAGATCGAGTAAGAGCATATTAATCACTCTATGTGATCAATGCATGTTCAAATCAAGCAAGCTGCTTTGACTACCCCATGTAGGTGATGTCCATTGGACTGGGACTGATGCACCTACTTTGAGCACATTCAAGTTAGGCCATGTGGTTGATGCATGCTGAGGTGGTTTGATGCACATGTTTAGAAGTTGGAGTATGTGTTGTACCACATTTTTTATGGTGACCAACACGTTGGAGGTCAATTGGGGAAGGGTTGAAGTGACCTATTTTGGGTTGAAATGCAATTTTCTTCCATTCAAGCCTATATCAATGAGACCATCTTGACCCTATGGTTATTTTAGATCATTTTGGAGTTATAGAACACTATTGAAGAAACATGAGGGTTATCTTGGTGGTGTAGCTCATGCATGTTTGTGATTATTCAAGCTCTTTCATGATCAAGCTTGGAAATCACACTCTTGAGTTACTTTGTAACAAATCTTTGTAAGTTCCTTCTCTTCTTATCATTGTTTTTGTTGTTCACTCTATCATTTTATGCTTTTGGCTGAGTTTCTAGGCTATATATTGTGAAACTAGGGTCTTTTCTCATGAACATCTTCTTTTGACGTTCCTTGGCCTAGTTGTAGCTAGATCCTTCTAAGGTGGATGTTTGGAGGTTGTTTGGTGAACTTGTATGCTAGGATTTCATGATATTTTTCAAGGAAACACTTCCTTCACCCTAAGGTGAATAATTTATAATAATTATAATATTCTTGATAATGCAGTTCCTACATGTGGCCACTAAATCTCACTAATTATATATTAAAATGACATAAATATGACACTTGTATGCGTTTTGGCCAACATTTTGGATCTATGGGTTTATATTATTCATCAAAATTTCTGTCACGGAACCAGAATCCCAGTCCCATGAACCAAACGTATACCAAAGGCGACATGCGGAAGCATAAAGCTTAGCACACATGAACAGATAACAAGATAAAAGCACCAACATAGTCTCAACATTCAACAAGTATAAATTATACAAAATGCATTATATTCACAAATTCAATTACATATTTCCAGAGTCACAGTACAAGTCATTCATGTGCACTAAATCTGGATCTTACAACAAGTACACCTAGCATAGCTCACCAAGCCCATCAACCTTCTAGCCATCTCTGAACCTAAAAACAACATACGAGAAATGGGTCAACACACAAAGTGTTGAGTATGGGGCAGAAAGATACATATATGTATAAGCTTAGCATAATTTTGAAACAATTTCAAGAATAAACGAATAAGAATAAACATTTTAATTGTTTAACAAATGCGAAATCATATTTTATGTCATTTCACTCCATTATACCAACAATATCAAGCATGTTTAAGGCCTTTGACCATCTTCCCGTCGGAAGGGTCCGTAAGGGTGCTCAAGCTTAGCTAACCCTTTTTATATGAGAGGGACCTCAAGGACATATCACTAAGAGTTAACCCTTTATCAACAATATTATAATGGAGTTTTATACATATATGTGTTCAAGTTATAAAACTGATGAGGCAAACATCGAGTATGATATAGCAATACTATATGGCAATATCGGGTAAGTAAACAAACAAGCATACATTACATATCATTTCAAACAAGAAAGCTAGGCATATAACTAGATAAGGCCCATACCTGATTCAGAGATTCATAACCTAACATATCTTCACCATCTAGCCACATGCCAAACCTGATTAAGAACAAGATTACATATATGCATTAGATCCTCATCATTAACCCGAATTAGATGCATTTTAGGGTTTTGGCCAAGGTGGGTCCCAAGTTTCTTATTGGGTTATTATATGATGTTGTACTGATCTATAGGTCATCATGATGGTGTGGATCAAGTTTCATGCCATTATGATGTTCCATGCACTTTCTATAATCATATCAAGGTTTAAGGCATTTACATGCATTCTAGGGTCAAAAGACTCATAATAGAGAAACTAAGGTCTCAGATCATCAAGATATGAGATTCAGACAAGATGCAAGATTAGATCAGCAAGATATAGATACATGAATCATATTCGAGAAATGTAGCAACTTTGATCAAGATCATACATTAAAGTCCAAGGACAAGTCACATAGTGAAAATGGGAGTAATTCTTAAGCAATAAGGTTGATAAGGACCCTCCTATGGATCAAAGATGTACTAAAGATTTTGATTTCATGATTAGACAGATAAATGATCATTCAAGTTTCAAGTTTTATCACCTAGATGCATTGAATGTACCCAACATGGCTAAAGTTATCATTTTCAAGAAATAAGGGAAGTAACTATTAGAATTAGGACTTGGAACCATGCCCAATTGGTAGGTCTCGTCGAGATGATCAATTTGGTATATTGGTTTGTCCAATTTGGCCAAGGTAGGAGGTAGATTTGTATTTTTTGAAGTTTCTAAAAGAGAACTATGTGAAAACTAGAATAGCATACCCTTGATTATTTCTCCTGTGACAACATCCTTGGATCAGGGATCTACGGCCCAGGTGGCGCGTACGATCCTGGTCGCCCATCACCGCACCACCACTGGTATGGGCTTCTTCTGACCGCTCTTCTTTGCTCCAGTAGCGATCGCTTCCGGCTTCTCACCGCATGGAGACGCCTCCAACCGCAACTGGGAGGTCAAGACTCCGTGCTAACCACCACCCCGATGGCCCACGATCCCACTTCACATAATCCCTATTCTGCCTGCGGGAACATAGGAAGAACAGGGGCAGGTCGCCTCCATCACTTGCCGGCGGCGGTGGCCATCCCAGGAATTTCAGGTCCAGGGAGTGCCGTCGGCGATCCTGCTGCTCCCAGAGCCCATTGCAAACCTCCATCGCCGAGGTGGTGACGAGTGGTGAAGGAAGGAGGGGCTTGTGTGGGCATTGGTATTCGAAGGAACAGGTAGATGAAGGCAGAGCAAGGAAGAACGAGAGAAGAAGAAAAGTGGCTGGAGCAAGGCGGCGGCTGGAGATGGCTAGGGCAAAAGCAAAAAGAGGTAGACAAGGGGGTTATAAATAAAGCCAGAGATCTAGGGTTTGAAACCCAAGCTGCTGTGAGCATTACTCCATTGCCCGATTTGGCAAGAAGTTACAGAAGAATTTCCCAACCTGCGATTTTTTTCCAAAACAAAAGGGGGGGAGAGGGCAAGCAATTGGGCCCCGATTGTATATTTGGGGCCCACTAAGGGTCAAATTCAAACTAAACAGCTAATTCAAGTGAGAAACTAGTCATTTTTGAAAAGGCACAACTTGTGCTACAAATGTTCGAATAGGGTGAATTTTGCGCTACTGGACTCGTTGTTGAAAACTCTACATCATGATTTATATTGGAAAGAATAAAGATTATTGAAATGAGGATCAACATATATATTAAGATGGTGACATGTTGAAGTTTGGAACATAGCTCAAAAAGGAAGATTAATGTCAAACAGCTCAACTGATCATTGGTGTGACTAAATGGGAGTATAACTACACTCACACTATGAAATTGATATTCAACTGTGTATAAGTCACTTGATGAGAGAGAAATAGTACAATAAAAGAGATAGAAAAATCAAGGTTGTCACAATTTCTTTTTGTTCCTAAATGAAAATGATGAAGTCCATACAGACATATTGCTAAAAGATATAATCTATACATGAAAATGGCTTTAAAATTACCAATTTAGGCCCTTTTTACTACTTATTCTATATTGATCACATATGAAATAAGATTTATATGAAACTTCCCATGTTGTCTCCTTACTTATGAAAACTTTCCAATAACCAGAAGTGACTTTTAATCCCTCTTTTTTATTATGGATTTAGTATGGCCAAAACTAGGGAAACTCAGTAATGCATCTGCCCTTTTGATATGATTTCTATCTTCATTTCTTTATGAAAGATGAGAAATTGGATAATTAACCAAGTGACACCCTAATTCATGTAGTTTCCCATGATAGCATAACTATCCCAATGTTTGGATGTCAGGGTACAATTATGGGTGTCTTTGTCAAAATCTTAGGATTGTATGAAGGTACTCAAAGTCATTTAATTTTAAATATATGTGATTTACCAACAATACATATGGAACATGTCCCCTTGGAAACATAAAGTAACCCATTTATATATCTGAGCTGAAGGACACATGCTAAGAACATGTTACACAATTGAATTAATATAGTATGTAACTAATGATTTGTTAGACATCATTCATATTTTAAAAAAAAATTGGATTTGTTGGATAAGAATTTAGTGTGAGTTGAAATTATTGGTTCTCTATCTGTGATGACTCGTAATATTTATATATAATTCATCAAAAGAGAATAGTTTGACTAATTGTCAGCTGACTCCCTCCAATATATAGTGTGTCAATTTTGTAACTCTTCTTCATCTTGGGCATGTTCCAGTTGACAAATAATATATAATTATCAGTTATAATACTTACATATCACACCATAAAAAGGAACAACTCCATCAACTGTCAATTAAATCCATATCACTAGTACAGATAATACCTTTGATGTCGGTTAAGTAATACTTTTGTCATCGGTTTTGAAGCGACACCTAAGTGGGTGACACTAAAAGTAGACTCCTTTAGCGTCGGTTACATAACCGATGACATAAAGTCATTCCCAATTACAACCCAAAAGTGCCAGCAGTTGGACCACAAGCGTCAGTTTCTAGCAAACAACTGACACAATTAAGCATTTGTTGTCGGTTTTTAGTTTTTAACTGACGCTGATGTTTTTTTTTTCTTTCTTATCAGCTCCTAGGCCTACTTTCCGACTGGTCAGTAGGATGCAGAACTCGCAGTTCAATTCTGAACTGTAGGTTTACAACATCCTTTAATTTCAGCCAACAACATGCCACAAACCTGCAATATCAACAAGATGTACAATATTATATATTATATGGATCACGTGATTCACACACATGTATAAGTACATTTAAAATTTTCATCACACACATATAGAAACCTGTAGTTCCATTTCAATCCTCCATTTCATATTCACACACATTGAGCAACATGTAGTTCCATTCCTTCATCTCTTTCCACATTCACACACATGTAGAAACATTCATTCATTCAATCTTCACAAGAACATGTATATAGATAAGACAATTCAAAAAAATTCATTCAGACATTATATATAAGTGTGTCTTTCAAAGTTTAACATGTTATCAAAATACTAATTATGACAACAAAGTTTAGAAAATAACATGACATTAACTAAACAAGGGGCTTGTTGTACCCCTAAACATGTGCATAAGATGGGAAAGTAAATTTGTTGCTTGGACCTACTTTGTTGATGTTGCTGTGTCGTGGAGCTCTTCATTGTTAGATGAATATGAATTGATGGTGATAGGGAAATGGACGGTACTAATAGGAATAAAAGGGAAATCAGGTGTGCTCTCCTCATTGAATGAGTCCAAATATGTGCTATCCCCTGTCGAGTACTCAAATTGGACCAGATGATCAGGCGTATCGTTGTGGATGTTGGTTATCCAAACCTTGATGGTATTATGGCCAAACGAATGAAAAAAAACTTGTCACTATGGCCCAATAGCATCTTCCCAACCCACTCACACCAATTGAATGTGGATACAAGATTTCCGTCAACATCGTACTTAACCTCAATCATAGATGTTGAAGTTCCAAAATTTAGGGTCACTTCACCAACCGTGTAGAATCTTCTATTTAGATAACACCAATGTTTAGGTATAGTGAGTTGTGCTAATGAACGATCATCTAGAATGATGTCCAACTATTCTTTAATAGGGAATAGTAACATTGGGGTAGAGGCCCAAGCCATTATGCCTACAACAATGTAAAATGTTAAGAAAAGGTAATATAAATGTAAGTAATAACAACAGACAACAACATGGGTTATTTCATATTCATGACAAAATAATTGATGATGAGGATGATGATGATGATGAAGATGATAATGATGAGGATGAGGATGAGGATGAGGATGATGATGATGATGATGATGATGATGATGATGATGATGATGATGATGATGATGATGATGATGATGATGATGATGATGATGATGATGATGATGATGATGATGATGATGATGATGATGATGATGATGATGATGATGATGATGATGATGATGATGATGATGATGATGATGATGATGATGATGATGATGAGGAGGAGGAGGAGGAGGACGAGGATGATGATGATGATAATGATGGATGATGATGATGATTGATGATGAGATGATGATGATGACGACGATAAGGATGATGATGACGACGAGGATGATGATGAGGAACATGAGGATGAGGATGATGATGATGATGAGGATGTTGATGATGAGGATCATCTAGAATGATGTCCAACTATTCTTCAATAGGGAACTCATCATCATCATCATCCTAATCATCATCCTCATCATTATCCTCATCATCATCCTCATCATTATCCTCATCATCATCCTCATCATTATCCTCATCCATCATCATCATTATCATCATCATCATCCTCGTCCTCATCATCCTCATCATCCTCATCATCAACATCATCATAATCATCCTCCTCATCATCAATCATCATCCTCATCATCATCACCATCACATGATGATGATAAGGAGGAGGAGGAGGAGGATGATGATGATGATAATGATGGATGATGAGGATGATGATTATGATGATGATTGAGGATGATGATGATGATGGGGATGAGGATGATTATGATAATGATGATGATGATGGGGATGATGATGAGGATGAGGATAATGATGATGATGAGGATGATGAGGATGAGGATGATGATGATGATGATGAGGATGCTAATGATGGGGATGATGAGGATGATGAGGATCATCTAGAATGATGTCCAAGTGTTCTTAAATAGGGAACTCATCATCATAATCATCATCATCATCATCATCATCATCATCATCATCCTCATAATCCTCATCATCATCCTCATCATCATCCTCATCATCCTCATCATTATCCATCATTATGCTCATCATCATCCTTATCATTATCCTCATCATCCATCATCATCATCATCTTCATCCTCATCATTAATATCATCATCATAATCATCATCCTCATCATCATCATCACACGATGATGATGATAATGATGATGATGATGATCATCATCATCATCATCAATTAATTCAATTCATTCTTCCATTTTGTGTTTATTCATTCATTATTAAACCCTAATTCAATATTACTCAACTACACAATCTTAGAGAAACTAAGTGCAAATCTAATTAATTAAGTTCATTAATGCATCATTAACCCTAATCAATAGTAATCAACTATATGGTGGCATTATTAACCCTAAGTTCAAATCTAGTACTGATTAAACCACTTACCACGCTGGTGGATCGAGCGGGCTGGGGTGGCAGTGCCTGGAGGTGGAGGTGGCCAGGCTGGAGGTGAAGGTGGTCGGCGCTGGAGGTGAAGCAGAGGAGGTGCAGGCGGTGGCCGGTGGTGGTGACTGGAGCAGATGAAGACAGCTAGAGGAAGGATCCTCGCTCCTCCTAGAGCAGGTGGTGGCGGCGAAGGGAGCAGGTGGTGGCGGCCGGCAACTGGACAGCACCAGTAGCTCTGGCATGAGCAGCTTCAAGCTCGTCGTGATGACACACAGAGGTGGAAAGCAGCTTCAAGCTCGTCATGGCGGCATGCGGAGGTGGTGAGCAGAGAAGGGGAGGCGGCAAAAAAATCACTAGACCTAGCTAGGCAGGAGAAGAACGGGAACTAAACAGTGAAGGGGAAGAGTTTGGCTCACATGGGTGCTATTAAGTTAACTATCGATGTCAGTTATTCTTTCAAAACTGACGATAAATAAGGGAATGAAGTTTTCCTCACGAAAGATATTTAGTTGTCAATTCTTTAGAAAAAAACTGACGACAAATGAAGGGATAAAATTTTTTGTGGGGCTTGGTGCGGAACATGTGTCGTCGGATTTTACACAACCGATGCCAAATTAAAAAAATTTGGAGGCAAAATTTTTTGCTGAAAAATTATATTTTGCGGGTGATTTTGGACGTCAGTTTAAAAAAAAATTGATGCTAAAAAAGTGATACCCATGTCTTTTGTAAATCATCCAATCTTCACATATAGGTGTCAGTTGTCTCTATAAGCCGACGTCTTAGACTATTGGTGTCAGTTTTTGTGCACCAACTGATGACATCAAATGTGACGTTATACGTCATTTCTGTACTAGTGTATGTTCTTTAGTATGTGATTATCAGAGTTATATGTGTTCTCCTTCTTGAGCATATGAGAGATGATGGATAAATTATTAGTTATAATACTTACATATCACACCATAAAAAGAACAACTCCCTCAATTGTTAATTAAATCCATATGTTCTTTAGTGTGTGACTACCAGAGTTATATGTGTTCTTCTTCTTGAGCATGTTCCTGATGATGGCTAATATATAATTGGTATCCAAAATATTATTTATTCATTCCATTAAAAGATATAACTAAAATTATCATGTGTGTGTTAATGGGTAATATATAATTTGTTACTATGATAATTTTCATATAACCCTAAGAAGAATAACTCCATTAACTATCGATTCCCTATAATTTTTAGCGAGTGATTACTAAACTTATGTTCCTTCTTTAGCATGTTCTTGTTGATTTTTCATATATAATTACTACTTCAATAATATTCTCATAACTCTCTATAAGATATTAACTAAATTAATTTCCACATGTGCCTCCACCTTTAGTATGTGATTTTAAGATTACATGTGTTCCTTTTTTGGACATGTTCTCATCGACAACCATAAATAATAATTATCAAAAATTACATATGCTCCGTTAAAAGGGAAACCCTCAGTTAACTTCCCTCCAACTTATAGAGGGTCATCATCAAAATTTCCTCTGCTCTAGAGAAGTAGTAGATAAGAAAGATACAAAAGCCCATCGAAACACATTTGAAATACTTGTTTCAAGTTCATCTAGAAAAATTGGTAAGAAGACAAACATTCAAGTCATCATTTCAAATTTGTTCAAACAACCAGAGCAAATACACAAGAAGGCATGTCAAAAGAAAATAGACAACCATTTACATATAAATGGCTAAAAGAGGATATCTCAATTGATTTCCATCCAAATCCCTCCTCCCTTATGTAGCGGTTGATTATTGAAATTACTTATGTTCTAAAAAAGTAATAATAAATAAGAGAACGTATAAATTACTAGAATAGAACAACATGTATTTTAACAAATTCATGCATGATCATGTCCTATAGAGGCTCTTCCAGGTTCTGTATTGATATGATCCTTCACAATCATGGTATAATGTCTACCTCACAAATTTTGCACTGCCTAAAGTATCCCCTCATATAACTCTACCATCCAACTTCATGCTAACTTGGCCCCTTAGGGATCAAGTTTTTTCATCTTCGAGTACTTTTGACTCTCTCACATCTCTTTCAGAAGCTTTATTTATAATCTATGGAGCTCTTACTGTGGCAAACCGCCACACTAAATGAGATCACTTAAAACGAAAGTTCCAATCAATCATTAATTAAACATATTACCAAATATGGTTCAAAATTACAACAATAAAATCCAACATCCCATAAGAAACATTTACACATAGGTCCAACCTCACATATATTCATACTAGGTATCTTTACATGAGTTCAGTGTCCCAACCATGACCTGTATACAAATGATGTTGTTCTGATAATTATAAAATTTACATTTCTCAAGGCATGTAAGAATGTTCTCGAGTCAATATACATGATATACAAAAATCTCCTGCCCGGACCTGAGTGTACAGGGATGACTCTTGGATTCTATGAAACCCAACCAACCTTCTATCATTACTAATCTTCAAACTGTACCTCCTTGTCACTTTGTGTTTGACAACATTGTAGGTTACTTAAAACGATATGGTAATCCATGAAGTGAAACCCATGTCCCATGCATTATATATAACTCCAAAAACATCACTTGGTTATCAAGGTTATGTACTTTAAGAAGTTTAAGAAGATAGTATTATAGGGTTGAAGACAATGTAACTTATATAAAATATTGTGAACAATTAACAATTACAACTAATTTCTCTTACCACATTAGAAATCATATACAAATAAGAGAACCATAGAAACATCATCAACCAGTGTGATTTTCCAAGTAACACTAACAATTATGCTACACGTATGAATTACATATTTTATTAAGCCCTTGGTAGTTTGAGGGATACCACTAAAAATACTAGTTAACCACTGCAAAGTTGAAATCAGTCTCATATAAGATCTAGAATGACCAAAATCCTAAGATATCTTCCCCTCGGTCAGTACAAGTAACAACTGTAGTTGTACATTAGTCAAACTACTAAAACAGCCTAGTATGTCCTGGGTACACATGTCCTGGCACTAGAAATTGGGATATACAACCCTAATATTTGTGTTACTGATTCATTCGCTTGCAATTACTTCCACATTTGAGACATGGCCTTGATCTCTCTCCAAAACCTTGGGATCAAGATGATGGGGATACACCCTCCCTGTACTAGATTTTACTCAACATTATAGGACCCTGAGTTCCTTTTGGATTAATTGTATCACTATCCACCAAGTTCTAACACTAGAATAGTTCTACGGTCTCAGGGCACTACTAGCTTAGGGTTACACTTGTTTACTTAAGTCAATTTATTACATTTTATTGCATAATCCAGTTATGTATGATCACTAAAAAGGCTCTTAAAAATCATTAGGGTTTGCAACCTTAGAATATATAAAACATATTAAACAATATCATGAAACTCGAGTCATAAGTGCCCATACACTCAAACTGATAATAAATGTCTTTCTTTAAATGTTAAGGTTCCATCCAACATTATTACAATATCAAAGCACTAATTTCAGTTCACATTATTGCATAAGATGTTCAAACAATTACAAGGCATAACATATAGGTCAAATTGCTTTATCTCTTGGGTACCAAGACATCACAAACATTGAATTTGGGAAGTTCAATCACTTATATTCTGAGATTTTAGACCTTTTGTACTCAAGGAAGGTTCATGATACCACAAGAAAACGTTCATGAAGACAAAGTAAACCTTAAAGATTCACATTATCATCATCCACGACCAACGTGTTTCTGGAGCAAGGAAGGGGGAAAGGAGAGCTCTCAACCCACATGTGTAGGATTCCAGCAAGGACACACCAAGAGACACCGAGAGACACCAAGGAACTCAGTTGTATAAGGAAGGAAGGTGAAGAAAAAAAATAAAATGACTAGAAGAGCAAGAATCTTATGAAAAGGAAGAAAGAATCATTGCCAAAACCCTTTAGATCATCCACAAGCTACTCAAAAATAGCACATGCATCCAGAACAATACCTCGACGAGTCCCGCTGGACCTTCTTTGTTCCTCCAGAAATCTAGTCAGGCTTCTTTGGTTGGAATTGAATCTCCTCCACTAAAGTGAAAGGAAATAGAGAAAGAAGTTATTTATAGGTAGGTGGCCAAAAAGACTGACTATGCCATAGTTTGAAGACCCATTGTGTAAGGCCCCTAAACTTGTTTAATGAGTTGAATAAGTTTAATTACTATAATTGAATTCTTATAATCTAATATAACCTTCATATATTCTTTGAAATCATAATACAAGCTTAAGTTTCAAATTTGGTCCAATTTGGACACAGTTTGAGCAAGTTATGAAATTTTATGCACATTTTGGAATTTTATGCAATTTACCCAGTTGAGAGGTTTTCTTTGCAATTTATCACTTGCATTATGTTCCTTGGATATTCTATCATCATTATTGAGCATTTTGAGCCATGGGGCACCTATTTAATCCTTGATTTGAAGGTGTTTTCTCTAAGGGTATTTTAGGGTTTACCCCTTCATGGATGAGCTACCATTAGTAGATATCAACTAATGAGTTATTTGTTTTGCTTGGAAATTCAAGAAATGAGGGATAAGCATGTTTCTATGTATGGTGTTGGATCTTCTTGTGTGTGTTTTCTTGTATATTCTTAATAGTTTAAGTCCATAGACACATGGGGAAGCTACTTTTACACCTCATGCTTGCTTCCATCCTTATCCATGGGCTATATTTACCTCTTCCTTGCCCAAGTACGAAACATTGCTTGCTTTCTCTTTCCTCTAACCTGGAGAAATGACTCCACTCTGTTTTTCTGCAGAACCAAGTGCTTTAAGGTAGAAGACAACCTCTTTTTGGAGAAGAAGGTCTCCTAGAGCTCCATCTAACCCTACCTAGGGTTTCCAAGGTCATCTTTTAGGGATTTTGACCAAGGCAAGTTGTTTTCTTCCTTCCTTCTCCATTTCTATTGCTCTTCTCCTTCCTTAGACCTTCCTCCAGGATGGAACCTTGCCGTTCCATGGTATAAATTGCTCTAAAGCTCTAAAACCCTACCTTTATTTCTCCTTATGCTTAGGGTTTGCTCATTTGATGAAGAAAGGTGCTAGATGGACGAGTTTACAACTTATGATTGAATTTCCTACCCTACCTGCTCGGGTTTTATTCTGTTTGGGATTTCATCTTCTCATTATAGGAAAGTTTTATAACTTGCACCACATTTATTTCTTACCATACGCTTGCTAGCTCATGTTCTTGCTTGAAAATGATGATTCATGCACTAAAAATCTATGCTTGACTTGGATTTCGATTTTTATAATGTTCCCTATTCTGATTTCAGTTCTATATGAACATGTGATCATGTGTATGTTATTCCTAAGGTATAATATGACTTGGATCAGGTTTTTTTGACAACCTATGGTGCTAAGCACCTATCAACTAATGGTCAATTTTAGGGATTAAAGCTGATTTCTTCTATAAACCCATGACCCGATGATGGTATCATTACAACAACCCTATGGTGTTGTCTTCATGACAACTGATGGTCAAAATAAAAGGTTTCAAATGATGGTGAAAACCTATGGTCACACCCTTAGGTCAGGTTTTGGATCAATTTAGAAGTTTAATGATCAACCATTAAGTACCCTACTGATGTTATCAATCAATGATGATATTAGCTTAATATGTTTTTTGGTCGGTAAAAACTCTTGTTACTACTAAATGAAACCCAAAACATTGGGTACATAAGAGCACCCCTTACAACCCAGGATATAAAACCAGAAAAGCACTAGAGGCCTAAAGAAGACCTCCCAAGAAGTTGAAGGATAAAGGATGAAAAACCACATATCCTATGCTAGCAACTACCACGCAGCTGTAGAGTTGCCTACAAATGACTCAAAAACCACTAACAGTATGTCCACCTTCAAAGTGTGGCATCAAACCGCTCGAAACAACCTTAGACTACAAGGGAAGATAGCATCATCCAAGGGTAAGCCATCGATAGACTCAATCCTACAACCAGGCAAGCACCCAAGAAGAAACAGAGACAGAACCAAAGAGCACATCTAATGGTCATGACAAACGTTTTATGTCCATGGAAAGGAAGCCCCCCTGACCGCCATATGCAATCTTCTCATCTATCTAAAAGAATGGATTTCAAGAACACTTCCAATCATCTTCATTAGTCGTCATCACACCCATCTTAGGAGCCTTTAGCAACAATCTGCAGCCGTCCAGGAAGCAAGTGGTTCAGGCTTTTACAAAACCGATGAGTACAGTCAGCACTTAACCAGTTTCTTTCTGCCTGACTTCTTCTTTCTCCTTGACCAGACTTGGTCATAGTCCATGGAAAGAGAATCCCAGAGTTCTGCTTCATCATCAGTGGCATTGGGCACCACATCATCTCTGAGAAGGTTCTCTCTATAGTGATTCGAGGAGTCGCAACTATTCCATATTTTGTTCAGCTTAAAAGAACCAGACCCAGAACCTTCTACAACATAGGATGGCGTTCTTGTAGGTTCCTTCCTTTGAATGTTGGAGGAGAGGCAATGGGTGTGTTGGATCTCTCGTTCACTGTCAATGATAGTATCTTTAACTTTTTGGAAGATCAGGTCATGTAGGTTATCATCCACGTCTGAATAGATCTAACAAGCATTGCTCGATGGGGGCTTCACAGACTTGCAAGTCTTCTTGGCATTATGTCGAGCATCTAACTTGCCTATCTTGACTTGAACATCCTTCTCAGGTGGAGGCTTTCTTGTCTTCAGAGGGCAAGATATCCCCCTATGCCTGAAGTTCTTGCAACTGGGGCAGATTATAGGGTGTGCAATCGGCTCCACCTTCAGGGACTTTAGAAAAGAGTCGACCTCCACCTTCGTGGCTTTAGGAAGCCTATGTTCACAGTTGACTTCAATGCAGACAAGTGCATCACCGAGACACCCTGCAGCAATGGATTGCTCATCGACATCGACTGGGATGCCAATGGTGCTGGCAACACAGGCTGCATTACGTCTGGTCCACGGCAGACCTGGGTTGGCGATCCTGAACCAGATCGGAACCCGTGGGAAGGAGAGGGGCTGGAAAGGCAAACCTGGCTGCCACGCATGGACGATGATCAGCGATCCGTCCATGAACCACGACATCTTTTCTAGTACCCGATCCTTATCACTCTCGGTTGGCATCTTCACGATCAAACCATCACGCTCCTCAGCAATGATCTCGATGAGGCTGCTAGGTCTCCAAAGTCACCGCATCCAGCCACTCGGTTGGCCGTCGAAAGGCTTTCTACCCACAAATCTTACCGAGAGGTACTTGTTCCAATTAGGGATTGAGCACTCTTGGCTAGAAATTGTAGCACACTTCTCCCCGTCTCGGATACAAGGCTCGAAGAAGTCAATATCCACTTCGATTTCTTCCCTATCCAGCCTACTGGTTGCAAACCAATCTGCAAGGCGGACAGAAGACGAAGCCTCCACAGATTTTCCCGAAGTTGGCTTCAAGGGGCTGGCGGCGGCGACACTTTCAACCCTAGGTGATTGTGGAGGGATCAGTTTTCCCATGCTTCCTTCTCCATCTGCCTATGGTTGGTGGTATGGAGGAGCAGATGACTGCTCTGCAACAGTGTTCTCCCTTCCCCTTCCCCCTCTCACACTAGGAATGCGCCCACTCCCTCGCCCCCTTCCGCCTCCTCCTCACGGCATTGCAGCTCTTATTAATGAATATAGTGTTGATCTAACAACCTATGGTGACCTAATGGACACTAATGATGGTGGATCAGGTCTCCACAACCTATGGTGAGTTAAGAATTGCAGTTGTAGCATCAATTAAGCCTTAGACAAATGGTTTCTTGGGTCACTTGATGCAATGGTCGGGCCTATACTGTAATTGATGCTTTTAACATATCAACTTGACCCAATGGTCAAGATCTAATGTTTATTCCTCCAATAAAGTGGAATGATGGATAATTTAATATGTTGGTCCTAATAATGGTATTTAGATGGTTTCCTTTATATGATCAGGTTAAGGAGCTTACTTGTTGACAATGGATGGCTTGTTTTAAATGAACAATCGATTATGGGTTTTACCCTACTCTTATTGGAACTTTTTGTGTTGATGATCAAGGGATTTCTAGGGTTATATGGTGACTCTTTCTAGAGCACAAATCAAGTACTTCATAGGTGGTTTATCCAAGGTGTTTACTTATGTAAACAACCAATGGTATTACATTTGAAGCATCTAATGGTTCTGGGTGACATTGTGGTATAGTGATATGGGTTGAATGATGATGGAACAAATGGAGGGTTACCCTTAACAAGGCAGTCTTACCTATTCACTCATATGAATAGAAGGTATGATAACAATATTGTATGGATATGTAACCCTAATGAGGTATAACTTGTTATACCTAGCTTTAAAATAACTATATGATGGTAATTGGGTATGAATAGTCCTTGAATGATTAATACAATCATGGAGTACTATCTTATTTTTGTTGAAACCCTAGTATTATATAACCCGATGGATACATCTTGACTTATGTGTGGGTTCATACTTGAGAATAGTATGGAATGTGATGGTGATGCTTCACCTTATGTATCCATGATCCAATGGGAATGCCGTGAGTTAGGATTTGGTTATAAGTGTTGATTTGTAACATTAATATAATTTATCTTGTTGAACCTAATTATAATGCAAACGGATAAAGATGAGTATTCATGTTTAACCTTCTTATATAATGGCATGATGGTGGAATAAACTCCTTAATATGATCATAAAATTAATGTGTTAATTGGTGGTTATCAGAGCTACATGGTTGATACTTTCTTATGCTCAACATGTGCATTATGAATATGATGAGTGTTAATCATATCTAGATTCCTTTCATGTTGATGTAATAAAGGAATGTTATTAATGTTAATATAACCATGCTATGATTGTTTATGAATATCTCCTAGCTCATTCATGCAATATGTAAGTGATGTTGTTGAGCCTTGTTATAAGGCATGCAAAGATAATGATGATCTTGTAGGGAATAGTATGATGGTCTTAATGACCTTTGGGCATGGTTGAGCCCTGAATGAGGTGTAATCCTCTTGTGTTGATAAGGGTTGATACCCTATGATATTATGAAAAAGGATTGATATCCTGTGATAGTATGATGGTCTTCATGACCTTTGGGCATGGTTTAGCCCTGAATGAGGTGTAATCCTCTTGTGTTGATAAGGGTTGATACCATGTGATATTATGAAAAGAATTTATATCTTGTGATAGTATGATGACTAGTGTGGTCTCATGAATGGAAAATGAATAGTACCATGTGATGATGAGATGATAAATTATGCTTCACACGCTTTATATCTTTTGAATTTGTGATATTTATGTGCTTGTTAGAAGTGAATTAGGGTTTGTATGTCCACTTGTTTGATGCAACCTTAATTCACCCAATTGGCATAACAAATCAAGTGCAACTCTAATCATGTAGTGCCTTGTCATAGATCCATCTAAGTGTCAGAATTTTCCAGATGGTGAAATGAGTATTCCTAAGGGAAACTCAGAGTGCATACTATTGAGTATGTGGGGGTAGCAAGTTGAGGATATATCCTTGTCATCCACAATGCAGATTGTGGAGGTTGGCTATGGTCATGCCTCATACATCTGATGTGATTGAGAATGGTTGTGGTCATGCCTCGGTGATTTTATATGTGACAAGATTGGAGGACAACTGCGGTTGTACCTCGAATGGTAGGGTATGTGTACCCACCTCCTTTCACTAGTATCATGACATGTACTAAGGATGGACTAGGCTATTAGTAGATTGACATTATGTATCGTTGTGGTGGACCCGTACTGATCGGGGGTGGAGAAAATCTTAGGAGTTCGGCTCTTCCTAGATCTTGTATGCCATTGATTTCGACTTAGCAGTGGTCAGTTGGATCTTGAGTGGTATCCTCAAATTCCTCAGAACATAATAAAAGATGTAATACACCATATAACATATCTGTTTAGGGTTATACACGACGCTTCACATTGGATGATAACCCTTGTTTGTTCTCTTTACATAAAGATGATGCTTAGTGCAATTAAGAGATAGTAATTATACTTATGTTGTAGAAATATATAAGATTGTAAAGGTGATCATACAGTTGTTATGCTTATGTTGATATATATAATACTACTACTGATTATAATTAAGATGCTAGCTATATCATGTTGTCAGTTATGTTTAGCATGCTATCCATACCTCTATAATTAGAAATGCCTATACTTCTAATCATGCTTATGAAAATACTCGTGCTTAGGTTGATATCTCTACTTATGATATTGATATGTTCAAACTGTTAGACATGCTAATGTTGTTAGATATGCATATGATGCTAGACTTATTCATGTTAATAGAGATAATTTGCTGCTAGACTTGTTTATGCTAGTTATGCATATGCTATTGAATCTCTTATACGGTTAATAAGAAAAATGATGATAGTCAATTTGATGATGATCATTGTTATCAACTCCTTTATGTATTTTGTTAATCATCAGTGTTATTGAGCCTATATGTTATATATGATTAAAATACTTAAACTGTCTCATTACCTAAAATGTTGTAATCAATAAGTGTTGTTGGAGGTTATATCTCTTGCTGGGACATGGGTCTCACCCTTGTGGTTCGCCATTTTTTTAGGTAATCGAAAATGACGAAAACAAACATGTGGAAAAGAGGAGCTATAGTAATGAATCTTTGGGAAAGTTGATTAGATGTCTAGTGTGTCCTAGTGTCGTCCCAGTACTCTCAGGTCCAGGTGAGAAAAAGTTTATATATGGTGTTTCAAACGAATCAGACTTTTGTTAGCATATTAATGCTTGTTTGTGTGGCATATATGAGTATTGTTCTCCTGTGTATATATGTGGTGGCTAAGATGATAGAACAATTTGTATCAAATTCTTGGCACAGTATGGATATAAGAAAGATGTTGGGCTCTTATGCAAATGTTTATGAGCAGCTGCTGACGTTGAAATCGGTTTTAATTTACCCATTTTTTGGGTATGTGATTAATTAGTGATTGATTGTGTTTTATGTTTTGAGTAATCTCGTTTAGTGTAATGGATTCTTACAAGTTGGTATCAGAGCTTTAGATTCACTGAGTCTACAGGGACACCAGGACTCAAGACTAGGATGATGTCAAAATTAGGAATATGACATAAAAATATGGTGCATACTTCCTAATCTCAGTATTTGGGTGCCCTGACCAGGTATTCAATTATTGAAGAAAAGGTAAGTATGGAACTCTTAGATTGTTATCTTTCTGATTACTCTGATCAAGTATTCATTTTGAAACAATCTAAAGAGCATAACAAATAAGAAATCATGGTGTGAATATCCCAATCCTACCTTAAAGAAGATGAGAATTGCATCATTATCTGTCAAAACTTGAATGTTTGGTAGCTAAAGAGAAAGACACAACACCATGAATTCTAAATATAAATACAAATAAGGAAAAGAGGAGTTCTTGAAGATGTGATTCAAGAAGATAATAAAGTAAAAGATAGATAAGTCTATGCTTATAAAGTCAATCAAGGTATGAAATCCACATAAGATGGACAAAACTCCTATAATAAGTACAAAATGAGAAGATAAATGGGAACAATGACAAAGGAATAAGGTGAAAACTGAGTTAATTTCAGACCAACCTATGTGTGGAAGAAAGTGTTAATGTAAAATCAGCATGTCATTTGAAAGAAATTAATGGAGATGATCCCTATTTAATGAAGAAAATGAAGAATATGGTGATTTACCTATTGATAAGTGGTTGTAAAACATAATAAAATAAGAGAACATACACTAGTGTAATAAATAGTCATCAAGAATGGAGTAATGAGATATGTTAATCATGACAATTCCTATGCTAATGGCAAGAAACCCGAAATGAAAAAGGTAAATTGATACATAGGAAGTTGTAACCTGCATAATGAAAATAGAATTGGTTACCTTTTTGCGAGTGACCCTTGAATAATGTTTCTATGGTATGGGAAGTGTGTTTCACTTTGTGTCTTTCCTTTCTAGGGCACAACTTTTAAGTGGATCATTGCCACTTGGTATGTGTGGATTTATTGTAAACATGAGGGTGGATAGCATATTATAGCATAAGGTTGTTTGGACTATGGTTCCAAGATCATAAAGTTTGTGATCATTTTGTTTTTTAGCCTTCCAATAATTAGTAAGACTCCTCTTATATGTCTTGGTATTTGTTATGTTAGTAAAAGTAGATGATATAAGGATGTAAATTACTTATAGCACATGAGGTGGATATCAAGGTAATGAATCCTTGTATCCAAGATGTACCAATAATATGAGAAATATGTGAAGGTTGGAGATGTTTATAATTGAACATTCCAAGTATTCCTCTCCTGTAGAGAGAGAGTTGATGATGATCCTATAAATGTTGTTTGGAAGGAAAAACAAAAGTGATTCTATAATGTTGTGTATGGTTCAGTGATAGCTGGGCAAGACCACTATCAAGGATAGATGGTTGTTGGTCAATAGATATGTGATACTATGTTCCTTTAAGATAAACCTATGATCAAATATTAATGCATAAGAGTTAGATTGGATGACATAATTCACATGACCATGATTAGTTTAGAGTTATGTCCTATAGACTAACTAATGTAAAAATAGAATTAATGAATAGGAGGAACAAAGTGTTCCAGTCATGTCATACAAGTTATATCAAGCTTTGAATGATGACATGTCAAAGTATTTTAAATATGGTCAAAAATATGATCAATATTTCTTTAAAAACCTTAGGGTTGTCAAAGAAGCAATAGGTATGAGACAAGTTGAACAAGAGTGAGATGGGGTTGATTAAATTTCTTTATGGGATCATGATATGTCTTCTAAGTAGGTTGTGTAAATCCTAGTAATGTGAGGATAGTGTTGTTGTTTCACCCCTAACAAGGTTGACTAGGAATGATATTTCCTTGTATGAAATGACAAGTGCGAGTGTCAGTATTTCTTTTGATGTTATAAAAGAATTGACAAGTGTTCTAGTGTCAGTGTATCTAGAAGAAAAAGGATGGATACATTGCCTTTTTTTATGCTTCAAGGAATGGTATGGGATACATGGCATGATTTGTAAAAATCTAGCAAGTATGAATTTTGATTAATGTGTTGATATTGTAACATCCCAAATTTGTAAATAAAATAAGTTCAGGGACTTAAGTGCAAATTTTCAACTTTTAATTTCAAGATCCTAACTATGTTGATATTTACCCGAATATTGAATACATTAGTTGAAATATGAAATAAAGAGAGAAAAAATGAAGTATGCCCTAATTTTCTACTTTAAGGACTAAATGAACATAAAGGATAATTCATTTTATTTCATGTACCTTGCTATGATGGCATATGTGCATTTGATGAACAAAAGAACAACAAATTTAAAATCCAATTAGATAGAGAGATTCTATACCCTCTATTTAGCTTGTGGTCCAAATTTGAAGTCATTTGGGCTTCATTTGACCCCTCTAATGAATTTAGGGAGTTTCTATATAGTTGGGCCTAAATGTGACATTAATTGATTTATATGGCGTCAATTTCATATGGTTTGTGGTTATTTAAATGTCACACTGACATTTCGATTTTCGAATAAGATTCTCTTGTCACGCGTTCCACTTGATGCACTATCCATCCAGACCGTCGGATGTCGATCCGATGGCTGTGGACCCGTCTCCTACCTCGGCTAAGAGATCGAGAGCAGCATGTCTCTGGTGCAATATCCATGGGTCTGGTTCTCTCGCCACGATGGTCTGTTTTAGGTGATTTCTTCACCAATGGAACTGGGATCAAGCTGGGGTTCCATTGATCCCTGGTTCAATGGGTTTTGGTGCCCTACTAGGAAACACCCAAAAGGACAAGGACTCATCCGCCGCACTTGGATTGCAGAGGGCTCGCCAGCCCATGAAACCTTTATATAGTTGGTTCTACATGACCGTGTGCCCTAGAAAAACACTCCTCTTCATTCAATTTTATTGCTTGCACCCTACACCGCCACCGCCTACTTAGTCTTACCTCCGGTGACCTTCACCTCGCTCCATCCTCCTTCGGTCATCCTAGACGAATTGGCTCACATGTGAGCATCTTGGACTCTTGTTCTTCGATTCTACAGTGTTTGTTTGTCGTGGATCCTTCCCAATTACCAAGACCTGTAGCGACCACCAATGTTCCCACCGGCTCTCACCATCTGGGCCAACCTGTGGCTCGTTGGCCACGAAACCGGTGGTGTTGTCTTTGACCTCCTCCCTAAATTGGTTTCCCAGTTTTAGTTTAATCTTTTCCGCCTTGTTTCTTGGTGGTTTTGAAATTGAAGTTCAATGCTCTGTTTCTCACGATCTGAAGTTGGGACCATGGCATTTGTGGTGCCGCAGGTCGTGAATCTTGGCTTGCCAAGTTCGGTGAAGCCTAAGGAATCTCATGGGAAGGTCGATAGTGTGAGATCTCTCTCTGGTTGCGAGTTGGGATGGCGATCTGGTGGTTCAGGGATGCCTGGTCATGCCATGGCTGAAGGAGCTCTCAGTGCTCCTGGCCACGATTCTGTCTGAGTCAGGGCTAGTTGCCTTCGAGGCAATGTGAGGAACTGAACCAAGATCTTAGATTTCACTAACAAGGTCAAAAATCTCTAGTTCGTCCATTGATTTTTGATGTGTTCTTTGCCAATTTGAGAAGAACAATCGCAGGTTTGTTTTCCCCATCTTCACCTTTATCAAGGAGTATGTTGGCACGCCCCAGTATGGGTATTTTTGGGTTTTAAGCGCCCTTGTCTCCTTTTCACAAATGATGATTTTGTTTGCTAGTTGGCGGCCCTCGATTGGGCCAACTCATATTTTCTCATGTAATTTGGATAATATTGCACATGTGGGTTTTCTATGAATTTTTAATTGGTCCATATTTTTGGAAATTCACAGTAAATCAATCGTTGGTCATAAAATTATGCAAAAATAGTCGTTGGAAAGCTTTTTCGATAAGGAAGTTTATTTTCAGTTTTTCAAACCCTAATTCCGTCATCACTAACCATGTTTCCCTAAAGTACCCAAATTAGGGTTTAGGATATAATTAAGATGATAATTAATATAAACTATGCTAATTTCATGAACTTAGGACTTGACCCAGGATCAGGGATACTAAGTTAGGATCTACCTTGCTCCAGGTAAGTGGGTCATGCCATTATGCATATTTACCTTGGATGAATTTCTTGTTATGTCTGTTTGAGGATTATGCTTTAAGTTTTCAAGTTCATGAATGCAATTAAGATAATGATGATGTTTTAGATTTTATTATTTGTTTGCTGATTGATATAATCATAAGGTCATCTTCTTATCACTAATGATCATTTGTTTAATGATATGCTTATGTAATGATTAATAAATTGAAGAAAGACCCATGTAAATTCATGTAATGTTAATGTCAAGATTAAGAGGGAGAAATCCCATGATGATTAAGGTAATATACTTAAGTTGTAAATTGTTCCTCTTTATGTTATTTTGTCTTTATGGCATTGATGAGCACTTTGGTGCAACTAAGATGAGCCTTAACCGACTTGATGAGCACTTTGGTGCAATTATTGGATGAGGACAATTTACATTGATGGCAAGATAAGAACAATGATGTTAATGTTAAGTTCAGAGAATTAAGCAACTTATTATATGTTTCTCAAAATGATGGACCTTTATGGTCATTATGGGCTTCCTAGCAATGATGGGCTTTCTGAGCATGATGTGCCCCATGGGGCAGTGATGGAGAGAACACATATAGTAATGTTTATTAATTCATTTATGTCATGAAGGTTAATGCTTAATGAGAATTCGTAATGTCAAATTATGTCAAGTTTATTTCAGTTCAATTATATGCTTATTTTCAATTATTATAACATGCATAATGCTTCTTACTTATGTTGTTGCTTTCTTTCGCATGGCCATGGGATGAAATGTCCCTAGATCAAGGAGCAAGAGGGAATTGAAGAGAGAATTCAAGTGTAGATGATCGGGAGACTTTAGTTTAGTGGGGTTCCATCTACCACTTAGTAGATCCTTTAGTTTAGTTTATCTTTCCATGTTTTAGATTTTCTTAGCTTACATGTGTTAGACTTGAGACCAAGATGAGACAATTTATGCTTTAGTTTTGCTTAGCCTACCTGTAATAGGTTTTGATATCAGATGATATAGTTATGTCTTTCCCTTCCATGAACAATGTATGAATCTATTTTGAGTTAATGCAAAGTGTTTCATTTATTTTATTGCAATGTGTATCATGTTTTGTGACGTTCCTCCAAGATGAGACACCCATGTTATGGAAAACATGAGGTTTGCTTATGCTGTCATATATGTGCTTGGAGGGGCATTACAATATGGTATCAGAGCAATGAGTAGATGGCCACTAAGCTAAAGATTCACATGTTCTAACCCTAGGTATACCTTGTTTTTCTAGATGAATCCTAAGAAGTCTAACAAGGGAAATGATAGGGAAGATGGTGCTAGCTCTTCTAGTGAAGGAAGTGGATCAAGAAGGAACCCTAAGGAAATCCTGGAGGAATTAGTCCAACTACTCACCATTGCCCTAGGATAAGTACAATGTCAACCCAGACACTACGAGCTAACCTTGGTGGATTTCTTGAAGATCAGGCCCGACTCCTTTGCTGGAGAAGGAGAGGATGATGTCGTCACCAATGGAGAAGAATGGATTATGAGCGTGGATCATTGTTTGCATGATCTAGATTTCCCTCAACAGTCTAGGGTTCACTTTGCCACCCACATGCTGAAGGGAGCAGCCCGTACATGGTGGGAGAAATTCCTCAACTCTAGAGCTGCTGATGCATCTACACTTACATGGGAAGGTTTTGTGGAAGCCTTCCAGGAGAACTACATGTCTGAAGCCATGATAGAGAAGAAGGAGATGGACTTTGACAATCTAGATCAGGTTGGCAACATGACGGTGACCCAGTACGCCATGAAGTTCAGGATTCTAGAGAAGTACATATATGACTATGACGAGTGACGTAGGACAAAGAAGTTCATCCGAGGACTCAAGCCAGAGTTAAGCTTTGCCCTGTCAGGAAGAGGCCATAGGATCCTTCAAGCTACGTTAGATGTTGCCCTAGAGCTAGAAGACCACCCCGGAAGGTCCTACAAGAAGGAGGCTACTCAGAAGAACAACCAACATCAACATCAACCTCCCAACAACAAGAGGAAGGCCCCTAAGGTTGAAGCCTCTGCTACCCAAGAGAAAACATAATGCCCGACTTGTAAGAGGGTCCATGGAGGATCATGTAGGTTTGGTACCAATTTATGCTATTATTATGGAGAACCTGGACACATAAAGATAGATTGCCCTAAGATAAAGAGGAAGGAAGCCAAGAACCAGAACCCAGCCCCTAAGAGACAGGAAAGAGTCTTTTCTATGGATAGGGAGGAGGAATGTGATTATGGTATGGTCTAGATTATCACTTTTAAATTTTGACTTTATCCTTAGACCATATATGTGTTTAGTATTGAGCCTTTGAATAATAAGTTATGATGTTGTATGAATATGGAAAACCATAAGGTGGGTAGTGGTATGAGAAAAATTTTGAGGATGAAATTTATTTAAGGTGGGTAAAATTGTAACATACCAAATTTGTAAATAAAACAAGTTCAGGGTCTTAAGTGCAAATTTTCAACTTTTAATTTCAAGATCCTAACTATGCTGATAGTTACCCAAATATTAAATACATTAGTTGAAATATGAAATAAAGAGAGAAAAAATGAAGTATGCCCTAATTTTCTACTTTAAGGACTAAATGAACATAAATGATTATTCATTTTATTTCATGTACCTTGCTATGATGGCATATGTGAATTTGATGAACAAAAGAACAACAAATTTCAAATCCAATTCAATAGAGAGATTCTAGACACTCTAATTATCTTGTGGTCTAAATTTGAAGTCATTTGGGCTTCATTTGACCCCTTTAATGAATTTAGGGAGTTTCTATATAGTTGGTCCTAAATGTGACATTAATTGATTTATAAGGCGTCGATTTCATATGGTTTGTAGTTATTTAAATGTCACACTGACATTTCAATTTTCAGCTAAGATTCTCCTGTCACGTGCGCCACTTGATGCACCGTCCATCCAGACCGTCGGATGTCGATCCGATGGCTGCAGACCCATCTCCTACCTCGGGTAGGAGACTGAGAGCAGCAGGTCTCTGGAGCGATATCCACGGGTCTGGTTCTCTCGCCACCATGGTCCATTTTAGGTGATTTCTTTGCCAATGGAACCGGGAGCAAGTCGCGGTTCCATTGATCCCTAGTTCGATGGGTTTTGGTGCCCTACTAGGAAACGCCCAAAAGGGAAAGGACTTCTCCTCTACCCTTGGATTGCAGAGGGATCGCCATCCCATGAAACCTTAATATAGTTGGTTCTACACAACTGTGTGCCCTAGAAAAACACTCCTCTTCATTCAATTTGATCGCTTGCGCCCTACACCGCCACTACCTACTCAGTCTTCCCTCTGGCAAACTTCACCTTGCCCCGTCCTCCTCCGGTCATCCTAGACGAATTGGCTCACATGTGAGCATCTTGGACTCTTGTTCTTCGATTCTGTAGTGTTTGTTTGTCGTGGATCCTTCCCAATCACCGGGACTTGTAGCCACCACCAATGTTCCCGTCAGTGCTTACCATCTGGGCCAACCTATGGCTCGTTAGCCACGGAACCGGTGGAGTTGTCTTCAACCTCCTCCCTAGATCGGTTTCCCTTTTTTAGTTGAATCTTTTCCGCCTTTTTTCTTGGTGGTTTTGAAATTGAAGTTCAATGCTCTGTTTCTCACAATCTAAAGCTGGGACCATGGCATTTGTGGTGCCGCATGTCCTGAATCTTAGCTTGCCAAGTTCGGCAAATCCTAAGGGATCTCAGGGGTAGGTCAATAGTGTGAGATCTGTCTCTGGTCACAAGTTGGGAAGGCGATTTGGTGCTTCAGGGATGCCTGGTCACGCCATGGCTGAAGGAGCTCTCGGTGCTCCTGGCCACGATTTTGTCTGAGTCAGGGCTTGTTGCCTTCGTGACAATGTGAGGAACTCAACCAAGATCTTGGATTTCATCGACAAGGTCAAAAATCTCAAGTTCGTCCATTGATTTTCACTGTGTTCTTTGCCAATTTGAGAAGAACAATCACAAGTTTGTTTTCCCCATCTTGACCTTTATCAAGGAGTATGTTGGCACGCCCTGGTATGGGTATTTTCAGGTTTTGAGTGCCCTTGTCTCCTTTTTACAACTGATGAGTTTGTTCTCTAGCTGGCGGCTCCCGGTTGGGCCAACTCAGATTTTCTCCTATGATTTGTATAATATTGCACATGTGGGTTTTCTACGAATTTCTAATTGGTCCATATTTTTGGAAATTCACAGTAAATCAATCATTGGTCAGAAAATTATGCAAAAATAGTCATTGGAAATCTTTTTCAATAAGGAAGTTTATTTTTAGGTTTTAAAATCCTAATTGAGTCGTCTCTAACTAGTTTTCCCTAAAGTACCCAAATTAGGGTTTAGGATATAATTAAGATGATAATTAATATAAACTATGCTAATTTCAGGAACCTAGGACTTGACCCATGATTATAGATACTAAGTTAGGATCTACCTTGCTCCAGGTAAGCGGGTCATGTCATTATGCACATTTACCTTGGATGAATTGCTTGTTATGTATTTTTGAGGATTATTCTTTAAGTTTTCAAGTTCATGAATGCAATTAAGATAATGATGATGTCTTAGATTTTATTATTTATTTGTTGATTGATATAATCATAAGGTCATATGCTTATCACCGATGATCATTTGTTTAATGATATGCTTTTGTAATGATTAAGAAATTGTAGAAAGACCCATGTAAATTCATGTAATGTTAATGTCAAGATTAAGAGGGAGAAATCCCATGATGATTAAGGTAATATACTTAAGTTGTAAATTGTTCCTCTTTATGTTATTTCATCTTTATGGCATTGATGAGCACTTTGGTGCAACTAAGATGAGCCTTAACCGGCCTGATGAGCACTTTGGTGCAATTATTGGATGAGGACAATTAACATTTATGGCAAGATAAGAACAATGATGTTAATGTTAAGTTAAGAGAAATAAGTAACTTTTGATATGTTTCTCACAATGATGGGCCTTTATGGTCATAATGGGCTTCCTAGAAATGATGGGCTTTCCAAGCATGATGTGCCCCATAGGGCAGTGATGGAGAGAACACATATAGTAATGTTTATTAATTCATTGATGTCATGAAGGTTAATGGTTAATGAGAATTCATAATGTCAAATTATGTCAAGTTTATTTCAGTTCAATTATATTCTTATTTTTAGTTCTTATAACATGCATAATGCCGCTTACTTATGTTGTTACTTTCTTTCGCATGGTCGTGGGACGAGATGTCATTAGATCAAGGAGAAAGAGGAAATTGAAGTGAGAATTCAAGTGTAGATGATTGGGAGACTTTAGCTTGGTGGGGTGCCATCTACCACTTAGTAGATCCTTTAGTTATGTTTATCTTTCCATTTTTTAGATTTACTTAGCTTACATGTGTTAGACTTGAGATCAAGATGAGACAATTTATGCTTTAGTTTTGCTTAGCCTACCTATAATAGGTTTTGATATTAGATGGTATAGTTATGTCTTTCCCTTCCATGAACAATGTATGAATCTATTTTGAGTTAATGCAAAGTGTTTCATTTATTTTATTGCAATGTGTATCATGTTTTGTGACGTTCCTCTGAGCTGAGCCATCCATGTTATGGACAACATGAGGTTTGCTTCCTCTGTCATATATGTGTTTGGAGGGGCGTTATGGATACAATAGATATAGTTTTAGGATGCTATCTAGAATTTAAAGTTGAACATTACTACTATAGTTGTACAGATGACACAATAAGTTTCTACATTCCATATTTAGAATGTCTTCTTAGGTGGGGGTTTCTGTGTTAATCCAAGATAAGATATGTATGAATGATATGACATCACCATGATATTCAAGTAACCATGTGAAGGTAATAGGATGAGGTGCAAAGTAAGTACTCATCTTTGTTTACCTTGGATTTCGGGGGCAAAATCTCTGTTAGGGGTTTAAAGTTGTAAGGTCCCTAAACTTCCTTAATGAGTTGAATGAGCTTAATTACCATAATTGAATTCTCATAACCCTAATATAACATTTTTATATTCTTTAAAATCATAATATAAGATTAAGTTTTAAATTTGGTCCAATTTGGACACTGTTTGGGCAAGTTATGCAATTTTATGCACATTTTGGACTTTTCTGTAATTTACCCAATTGATAGGTTTTCTTTGTAATTTATCACATTAATTATGTTCCTTTTATATTCTCTCATCATTATTGAGCTTTTTGATCCATGGGTCACCTATTTAATCCTTGGTTTGAAGGTGTTTTCTCCAAGGGTATTTTAGGGTTTACCCCTTCATGGATGAGCTACCTTTAGTAGCTATCAACTAATGAGTTATTTGTTTTTCTTGGAAACTCAAGAAACGAGGGATAACCATGTCTCTATGGATGGTGGGGGATATGCTTGTGTTTTTACTTGTGTATTCTTAATAGTTTAAGGCCATAGACACATGGAGAAGCTACTTTTACACCTCATGCTTGCTTCCATCCTTATCCATGGGTTATATTTACCTCTTCCTTGCCCAAGTATGAAACTTTGCTTGATTTCTATTTACTATAATCTGGAGCAATGACTCCACTATGTTTTACTGTGGAACCAAGTGCTTTAAGGTAGAAGGCAACCTCTTTTTGGAGAAGAAGGTCTCCTAGAGCTCCATCTAACCCTACCTAGGGTTTCCAAGGTCATCTTCTAGGGATTTCGACCAAGGCAAGTTGTTTTCTTCCTTCCTTCTCCATTTCTTCTACTCTTATCATTCCTTATACCTTCCTCTGGGTCGGAACCTTTCTATTCCATGGTATAAATTACTCTAAAGCTCTAAAACCCTACCTTTCTTACTCCTTATGCTTAGGGTTTGCTCATTTCATGAAGAAAGGTGCTAGATGGACGAGTTTACAACTTATGATTGGATTTCCTACCCTACATGATCGAGTTTTCTTCTATTTGGAATTTTATCTTCTCATTAGAGGAAAATTTTTATAACTTGCTCCATTTTTATTGCTTACCATAAGTTTGCTAGCTCATGTTCTTACTTGAAAATGATGATTCATGCACTAAAAAGCTATGCTTGACTTGGATTTCAATTTTTATAATGTTCCCTATTCTGATTTCAGTTCTATATGAACCTGTGATCATGTTTATATTATTTCTAAGGTATAATATGACTTGTATCAAGTTGTTTTTACAACCTATGGTGCTAAGCACCTATCAACCAATGGTCAATTTTAGGGTTTAAAGTTGCTTTCTTCTATAAACCCATGACCCGATGATGGTACCATTGCAACAAACTTATGGCATTGTCTTCATGACAATGGATGGTCGAGAGCAAAGGTGTCATATGATGGTGACAACCTATGGTCACCCTCTTAGGTCAGGTTTTGGATCAATTTATAAGTCTAATGATCAACCATTAAGTACCCTACCGATGTTATCAATCAATGATGATATTAGCTTAATATTTGATGTTGATTAATGAATATAGTATTGATCTAACAACCAATGGCGACTTAATGGTCACTAATGATGGTGGATCAGGTCTACACAACCTATGGTGAGTTAATCATTGCAATTGTAGCATCAATTAAGCCTTAAACCAATGGTTTCTTAGGTCACTTGATGCAATGGTCGGACCTATACTGTAATTGATGGTTTTAACATTTGAACTTGACCCAATGGTCAAGATATAATTTTTATTCCTCCAATAAAGTGGAATGATGGCGAATGTAATATTTTGGTCCTAATAATGGTATTTGGATGGTTTCCTTTATATGACCAGCATAAGGATCTTACTTGTTGACAATGGATGGCTTGTTTTAAATGAACAGTCAATTGTGGGTTTTACCCTACTTTTAATGAAACTTTTTGTGTTGTTGATCAAGGGATTTCTAGTTTTAGATGATGACTCTTTCTAGAGAACAAATCAAGGACTTCATATATGGTTTATCCATGGTGTTTACTTATGTAAACAACCAATAGTCTTACATTTTAAACATCCAATGGTTCTGGGTGACATTGTGGTATAGTGATATGGGTTAAATGATGATGGAACAAATGGAGGGTTACCCTTATCAAGTTAGTATTACCTATTCACTCATATGAATAGAAGGGATGATAACCATATTGTATGTATATGTAACCCTAATGAAGTATAACTTGTTATACCAAGCTTTAATATTACTAAATGATGGTAATTGGGTATGAATAGTCCTTGAATGTTTAATACAATCATGGAGTACTCTCTTATTGTTGTTGAAACCCTAGTATTATATAACCCAATGGATACACCTTGACTTATGTGTGGGTTCATACTTGAGAATAGTATGGAATGTGATGGTGATTCTTCACCTTACGTATCCATGATCCATTGGGAATGTTGTGAGTTAGGATTTGGGTATAAGTGTTGATTCGTAACATTAATATAATTTATCTTGTTGAACCTAACTCTAATGCAAATAGGTAAAGATGAGTATTCATGTTTAACCTTCTTATATGATGGCATGATGGTGAAATAACCTCCTTAATATGATCATAACCTTAATGTGTCAATTGGTGGTTATCATAGCCACATTGTTGATACTTTCTTATGCTTAACATGTGCATTATGAATATGATGAGTGTTAATCATATCTAGATTCCTTGCATGTTGATGTAATAAAGGAATGTTCTTAATGCAAATATAACCCTGCTATGATTGTTTATGAATATCTCCTAGCTCATTAATGTATAATTGTGATGATCTGGTGTATTAAATGTAAGTGATGTTGTTGAGCCCTGTTATAAGGCATGCAAAGATAATGATGATATTATAGGGAATAGTATGATGGTCTTAATGACCTTTGGGCATGGTTGAGCCCTGAATGAGGTGTAATCCTCTTGTGTTGATAAGGGTTGATACACTGTGATAGTTTGAAAAAGGATTTATATTCTGTGATAGTATGATGGTCTTAATGACCTTTGTGTATGGTTGAGCCATGAATCAGGTGTAATCCTCTTGTGTCGATAAGGGTTGATACCCTGTGATATTGTGAAAAGAATTTATATCTTGTGATAGTATGATGACTAGTGTGGTATCATGAATGGCAAGTGAATAGTACCATGTGATGATGAGATGAGAAATTATGTTTCACACGTTTTATATCTTTTATAGTTGTGATATTATGTGTTTGTGAGAAGTAAATTAGGGTTTGTATGTCCACTTGTTTGATGCATCCTTAATTCACCCAATTGGCATAACTAATCAAGTGAAACTCTAATCATGTAGTTCCCTGTGCCATAGATCCATCTGAGGGTTAGAATTTTCCAGATGGTGAAATGAGTATTCCTAAGGAAAACTCAGAGCACATACTATTGAGTATGTGGGGGTGGCAAGTTGGGGATATATCATTGTCATCCACAATGCAAATTGTGGAGGTTGGCTATGGTCATGCCTCATACATCTGATGTGATTGAGAATGGTTGTGGTTGTGCCTCGGTGATTATATGTGTGACAAGATTGGAGGACAACTGCATTTGTACCTCGGATGGTAGGGTATGCGTACCCACCTCCTTTCACTAGTGTTGTGACCTATACCAAGGACAGACTAGGCTGTTAGCAGTTTGACCTTATGTGTAGTTGTGGCAGACCCGTACTGACTGGGAGCAGAGATGATCTTAGGAGTCCGACTCTTCCTAGATCTTGTATGGCACTTATTTTGACCTAGCAATGGTCAGTTGGATTTTGAGTGGTATCCTCAAATTCCTCAGGGCATAATAAAAGATGTAATACAGTCGTATATCATATATGTTTAGGGTTATACATGATGCTTCACATTGGATGATAACTCTTGTTTGTTCTCTTTACATAAAGATGATGCTTAGTGCAATTAAGAGATAGTAATTATACTTGTGTTGTGGATATGCATAAGATTGTAAATGTGTACATACAGTAGTCATGCTTATGTTGATATCTATACTACTACTGTTGATTATAATTAGGATGCTAGCTATATCATGTTGTTAGTTATGTTTATCATGCTAGCCATGCCTCTAAAATTCGAAATGCCTATACTAGCTAATCATGCTTATGCAAATACTTGTGCTTATGTTGATAGCTCTGCTTATGATATTGATCTGTTCAAACTGTTAGACATGTTAATGTTGTTAGATATGCTTATGATGCTAGACTTATTCATGTTAATAGAGATAATATACTACTAGACTTTCTTATGCTAGTTATGGATATGCTATTGAATCTCTTATATGGTTAATACACTACTACAAAAAATTCTTTTTACAACGGGAGATAGACAACAGTTCTGATGATTGTGTTGTAGTTAGCATACTTATCACAACAAGCCCATTTTTGTATTGTATATTGTATATTTTATACAACACAAGTCATTTACAACATGCCAAACCTTTTGTATTATAAGGGGATACTACAACAACTCCTAAAGTGTTGTAATAGGTTGTAGTTGTTGGATAAATTGGACATTATGATAAATCCCTCTATTTCGATGATGACAAACATTTCATTCTTAATGTTCTAATGAGCTACTTGAGTGTGCAGGAACAAGGTGGATGACAAAGCAACTAGGGAAAATCCACGAGCTTACATATTTTCATGCAATGTAATCACTATTGTAAAAACGTGTACAGATATATAATGTACAAGTACTTAGATTGCATGTAAATCAAGCGTTAGATCTTCCCTAGCTAAACACCTCACTTAGACAAGTCATCCCCTTCCAATAGGATCACAATATGCACACTCACACATATAATTAATGCCTAAATTGAAACCTTGAAACAGGGTCTATCTCGGTCGACAAACTCCTCGACCGAGACACTCTCGGTCGACAAACTTCTCGACCGAGATTGACCAAAAGTAGCCGTTAGACACAGCAGTTGACAGTTGCAAATAAACGTTAATCCAGAGAGCCTGTCGGTCGACAAAACTTCGACCGAGTAGGTATCTCGGTCGACAAATTGTCGACCGAGATGGTCTCTGACAGCAACTGCAGAATAAAGCAACTAGCCGTTACTAACACACCTAACTTATACCTAACGGCTAGTTAAGCACTTAGAAGCCCCTAGAAGTTGTCTAGAACGTCCTTAAGTATTCATAGGCCATTCCTATAAATAGGACATGCCTTAGGACACCAAAATACACCTAAGATATACTTGTGCTATATTTGAGCTTGTATACTTACTGGTAATCTGTTTTAGAGCAATAGAGCAAATTCTACACTTGCCATTCATTCCTATTGCTCCCATTTCGTGTCCTATAGGCTAGATTCTCCTATCCACAGCAATCACAAGTTCACACACTTGGCTAGGAGATCTATATGCTTGATCTAGGCATATCAAGCCTTGGGCTTAAAGGATAAGTTGTAATTTCCTTTTTCTTTCTTGTTCCCTTTTATCTTTTGTACTCTCCTTGCTACTCCTAGGGTTGGAGGCTGCGGATTGGAGAGGGTTGACTTCTCAGGTGGAGAAGGGGACTTCAAGCTACTTCAAGAAGGCTATCGCACGGGAAGCTACTTCAGAAGGCTGGTGCAACGGGAGTTGGTGCATCTACTTCAAGGGAAGGCTGCTTCAAGGTTGGGCGATTACTTCTAGGTGAAGGCTGCTTGAAGGGTTTGGGAAAAGAAATTGTATTTTATGTAAAGTCCTTGCGAGGTAATAAAATAAATTTCTTTTCAAATCCCGGTTGGGTAAGCAACCGGGTAGTGGACTGACGGCTATAGTATTTGCTATAGTTGGAACCACTCTAAACCCTGTGTCTCCTTGTCCAATATTTTTATTGTGGTTGTTTGAGTTTAAATAATTATTAAAATCTTTATAAAACTCTATTCACCCCCCCTCTAGTAGTTTTCAATTGGTATCAGAGCAGGATTCAAGGAACCCTAACCAGGTCTTGAAGAATGAAGGGTGGAGGTGACTACAACCGCAGGCAAAGGAGCAACTTGGACCAACTTTCAACAAGCTGCAATTGGTGTTTAGGAACAAACCATACAACAATCGGTTGTCCATGGAGAGAAAAGAAGAAAGAGGTCCACAAAAATTGTCTCATTGCTACAACCAATGAAGAAGAAGAAGAAGAGGTAAGCCTTCTTGATTTATCAAAAGAAGAGCTAATTTCTAGTCTTGAAGAAACACACAATAAGTATATTGAGTGCAAGAAGAAATTAAAGAAATCTAGTAAAACAAACGATGAGTTAAATGCTAGACTTCTTGCTCTTACATCCGAAAATGAAGATTTATATGCTAAATTGAATAATCTTGGTTTTGAAAAAGATAGCATTGTTTCTGAAAATCGTACTTTGAAATCATCTCTAAGTAGTAGTGATGTGAAGATTTTTACTCTAGAAACAAATTATGATCTTCTATATCAAGAAAAGGTTGAATTACTTGCAAGGTTAAATGATTTTCAAAAACAACCTGTTTTGTGTACACATCTAGATTATGATAATATAGTGAAAGAAAGGAATTCTTTATCATCTAATCTAGATCAAGCAAAACTAGATATTAAGAAAAGAATGGATGAGATCGTTAAGTTGCAACAAGAAGTTAGTAGGTTAAGCAAAAATGGAATCCTTGATAGAATATTGGATAATTCCTATCATCAAATTGGGAGAAGAGGACTAGGTTATAAGCCCAAAGGGAAATCTCATCAACAACCTAGTTGGAGAAAGACACGAGCACATCAAGCTACATTTGTACCAAAGAACAACCTATAACAAAACCATAGAAAAAGACTTGAGGTTGATTCTATATGTTGCCATTATTGCTCACGTCTTGGACATTACTCTTTTTCATTCCCATACAAGAAAAAGAATGTTGAGTTAGTATGGGTTCCAAAACCCCCAAACTAAATGGATAAAATTAAGTTGAGATATGACCAAAGACTCTAAGTGGTATATCTCTATGTCTATCTCAACTTAACATAATAGGACACCAAGTTAATCCAAGAAATGAAATTTCCAAATATACATCTTAAACTACTTGTTTAGTTTGGATTCACAAAATGTATATGATTAGTTGAGATTTAACCAAAATGTTGCTTTGATATTTAAATATCTAAACTAAATCGAGATTTAACTTTCATACTTTTGCTTTTAATTATAAACAATATTTGAAAACAGGTTTGAAACAACACAGAACCTTTCTCGGTCGAGACACTGTCGACCGAGGGATCTGTCGGTCGAGAAATGGTCGACCGAGCAGGCTTCTGTTGTCAAGTCTGACATAAATCTTCTGAAATTGTTTTTCAATCAACCTAGTTTGCTATCAAATTGTTATTGATGATTGAATTAACATGTAAATCAAGAATAAAATCTTGGAAGACAATTTTTGTAGCAAGACATATTGATTGTTTACATTATATGACATTATGAGTAGAAAATCCTTAAACATATTGCAAAAGTGCTGTGAGAAGACTAATCTTGAACAAACCTTATTCATTGTTTGAAAAGTTTCTTCGGCATGATCAGTTATAAAAGTTTGTCTTAAAATTGAAAACTTATATGAGACTATTTTGGTTTACTCTCAATGGTTGGATTTAAAACTGAAAAATCATGATTGGCTTAACCAAGGAAATTACTGTTTTATCATAGATATGCTTCATCATGATCATTATGTTTCATTGGTTTAAAATAAGCTTTGATTCATATATACAAACCATGAATGATCATTGTGATTCAGAAAATTGCAAATGTCATTAGCATAAAAGAATCTTGACATAATAGATAATGCTTGTGGACACAGCTTGTAATGATGATGTTGCTATGACAAGCCAAACGGTGCCTCTTAGAACAAAATATTAATGTTTTTATCTATTTGCTTGTTCTAAGAAATCAAAAGCAAAAATCTTGACTTTAAGATATTAATCTTACTTTCAAAATATATGTTTCTAAAGGATCTTATGATAAGGGTATAAGAAGAAATGGGATTTGATATTTATGTACCCATAGCAAAGCATATGAAACATCTTTTACAATGAATGTAAAACATGCATTCTAAAAAAAAAAAAATCAAGGTCAAAGACTTCACTATGATGCTCATATTAAGTCTTCATAATAGGTATATCTTAATGTGCTTCAAAGTTGATAATTATAGCTATCTGCAGAAATTATACTTCACATATGAATGTTTATCTTGGAAATCTGCAGAATTTGCCTCTTGGTTAAAATTAAAATTGACCAAGGGGCGCCATGGTCGTAGTCATAGGCGACCTAAAATAAGCTTTGACAAAATGCTTATTTGGACATCATTTTATTATACTTAATCTTAGTATATTTTTGATAAAGGTCAAAATCAAAATTTAAATCATTTGTGACCTTAGAAGCTTTAAATTGCTTTAAATTGTAAGATTAAGGGGGAGCTTATAACAACAAATTTGACTATTAAACATCATTTGAAGCTTGTTACGACCTTAGTATTTTTACTCTTGGTTATGAAGAAATTTATAAATTTCATAAAAATGATATATCTTGAACTTAAAGGAACTCTCTAAACAAATCAGGGCTTAACATCCCTTGCATTTGGTTGGAGACATTTTTATGTACTCTAAGCTTAAGGGAATCTCATTTAATTTAGGGCTTAACATCCCTTGATAGATGAGAGATAAATATACATTCATCATAAGCTTAAGGGAATCTCATATCATTTCAAGGCTTAACATCCTTTGCAAATGATTGAGAAAAAAATTGTGGATAAATTAGACATAAATCCATGTTCCTAATAGGATATCTATTTAAGGGGGAGCTTAATATAAAATTAAGGGGGAAAAGAAATAAAATATTCAAACTGGATATCTTTTTGAAATGACAAAGGGGGAGAAAGAATATGAAATCAAAAACATATCAATAAAAAAATATATATCAATAAGTTTCATAACATCTTGTCAGCACTCATGGCTACAAAAGGTAATCTTCAGGTATGAAACTTACATGCTTTATATTTCCTTATTTCATATTTAGGAAATGTTTGTCATCTTCAAAAAGGGGGAGATTGTTGGATAAATTGGACATTATGATAAATCCCTCTGTTTCGATGATGACAAACATTTCATTCTTAATGTTCTAACGAGCTACTTGAGTGTGCAGGAACAAGGTGGATGACAAAGAAACTAGGGAAAATCCACGAGCTTACATATTTTCATGCAATGTAATCACTATTGTAAAAACTTGTACAGATATATAATGTACAAGTACTTAGATTGCATATAAATCAAGCGTTAGATCTTCCCTAGCTAAACACCTCACTTAGACAAGTCATCCCCTTCCAATAGGATCACAATATGCACACTCAAACATATAATTAATGCCTAAATTGAAACCTTGAAACAGGGTCTATCTCGGTCGACAAACTCCTCGACCGAGACACTCTCGGTCGACAAACTTCTCGACCGAGATTGACCAAAAGTAGCCGTTAGACACAGCAGTTGACAGTTGCAAATAAACGTTAATCCAGAGAGCCTGTCGGTCGACAAAACTTCGACCGAGTAGGTATCTCGGTCGACAAATTGTCGACCGAGATGGTCTCTGACAGCAACTGCAGAATAAAGCAACTAGCCGTTACTAACGCACCTAACTTATACCTAACGGCTAGTTAAGCACTTAGAAGCCCCTAGAAGTTGTCTAGAACGTCCTTAAGTATTCATAGGCCATTCCTATAAATAGGACATGCCTTAGGACACCAAAATACACCTAAGATATACTTGTGCTATATTTGAGCTTGTATACTTACTGGTAATCTGTTTTAGAGCAATAGAGCAAATTCTACACTTGCCATTCATTCCTATTGCTTCCATTTCGTGTCCTATAGGCTAGATTCTCCTATCCACAGCAATCACAAGTTCACACACTTGGCTAGGAGATCTATATGCTTGATCTAGGCATATCAAGCCTTGGGCTTAAATGATAAGTTGTAATTTCCTTTTTCTTTCTTGTTCCCTTTTATCTTTTGTACTCTCCTTGCTACTCCTAGGGTTGGAGGCTGCGGATTGGAGAGGGTTGACTTCTCAGGTGGAGAAGGGGACTTCAAGCTACTTCAAGAAGGCTATCGCACGGGAAGCTACTTCAGAAGGCTGGTGCAACGGGAGTTGGTGCATCTACTTCAAGGGAAGGCTGCTTCAAGGTTGGGCGATTACTTCTAGGTGAAGGCTGCTTGAAGGGTTTGGGAAAAGAAATTGTATTTTATGTAAAGTCCTTGCGAGGTAATAAAATAAATTTCTTTTCAAATCCTGGTTGGGTAAGCAACCGGGTAGTGGACTGACGGCTATAGTATTTGCTATAGTTGGAACCACTCTAAACCATGTGTCTCCTTGTCCAATATTTTCATTGTGGTTGTTTGAGTTTAAATAATTATTAAAATCTTTATAAAACTCTATTCACCCCTCCCTCTTGTAGTTTTCAGTAGTATCATAACATATTCAAAACCGTTGTAAAAGATGTTATTTACACAACATATTTTGACCCGTTGTAATAGTCACATGTTGTAATAGACCATCATTACACAACACAGACTCACCCGTTGTAGTATGTATTAATTATACAACATGCATTTACATGTTGTATTTGGTATATATTGTAATAGACCACCATAATACAACATATTAAAACTCATTGTTATATCCCAACATGAGACAACAGACTCCAACCCGTTGTTATATATTATAATTACACAACATGTTGTAACCTGTTGTAATATCCACACATAAAACATCGTTGTAATAGACCTCCATTACACAACGCAAACTAAACCATTGTAATATACTATTATTACACAACATGATATCACCTGTTGTACTAGTTATATATTGTAAAAGACCACAGTTAAACAACACGTCATATTCACATAATTCTCTAAATTTTTCAATTATTCGCGTATAATATGTGAATTTTTTATTAGACGTTTGGTACACCTAAATTTCATATTAAACCCATATTTTCCTTGAATTTTATGAATTATTCGTGTTTTATTTGTCATTTACGCATTTTCACGTATTATCACGAACAAAACAATTTATTTCCAAATTGTTTAAAAAAATACTCACTTAGCATTGTTTCATGTTTCAATATTTTCTAAAGACTATTTCCCCTCAATCACTACTACAAAACTCAACAAGGCCGAAGGATTTTTCCTCAAGGACATAATCCCTGACAAGTGTATTAATTTTTCCAAAGGCTTATTCCTGACCCTTGTGATGCTATCCTTGATGAGTATATTAAATTTTCCGAAAGGCTTATCCCTAACCTTTGGAAATATATCCCAGACTATTATTTAATTTACCCAAGGATTGCTCCTGAACCTCATTAACTTTTTTCCTAACCAATATTAACTATATTAAACCAACCATTATCTCTTTTACTTCCGTGAAGAGTCCATTTGATTGTGGACATTTATCCTTTTCTTTTTAGATAATCATAATTGTTTAAATAGAACAACCGTCGATTTTAAACAACAATTACAGTTTCCTTTTTTGTACCTTGTTGAATCCTAATTCATTTATATGGTGGATTACTTTCCAATACATGCCTCCCTTCCGTTCTATATCTACCACTCTGAAAACAAAACAACAACGCCAAACCCTCGCTCTCGCTCTCGCTCTGGTAATAGAACGACGCCAAAGTCCCACCTCCAAAACCAGAACAAGCACTCCCTCTCCTTGTGCCGCTGCAAGTCTTCTTCTATCTAGTCTTCTTCATCAAGATTCAATCTGTTTTGCCTCTGTATTAGCCATCGAAAGTCTACGATTGTTTCTATAAGGAGTCTTCGGCGTGGTTCGTCTACTGCGGCCAGGCCTAATCGGGTAACTGACGACGTTGGATAGACCATTATCTAGTGGGTGCCTTCTCTGGGCATTAGATTGTTCCTTATCCATTCTGCTCTGACGTTGGATAGGTCATTCTATTTTTGCCTCTACTTCTGGTGAGTGCCTTCTCCGACTATTAGATTGGTCCTTGTATACTAAAATTATATTTGTCCCTGCACCAAGAACCATTATCCTTGGCCAATCTACCTAGACAGTGTTAAAAGGGGAATCTTTTAAATCACATCTCTGGGTGACCGAAAACGCTTAGGTCTTTCCTATTTTCTCTCCTCGAACAACAGTCTCCAAGGCACAGTTGTGTAGTAGCAAGGACAATACAAATTAACATCTTTTCAGTGCGGCTGAAGTCAGGTAATTTTTCATTTCTAAAAAAGGGTTCCTGTATCTCTGATTTTTTTTACATATATTATCAGTATTCTTAAGAGTCTTTCCGAAAGAGAATATACAATATGTCTTTTTTTGTTTTATATAATAAAAACCTAAACTTGAGAGTCATTGACATGTTTGTCTAGATATTGCATCCATATTTTTACATGTCAACCCATCAAATGAGATGTTCTTGTTATTTTATATAAAACTTACATGTAAAACAATAATTTATTTGAACCATGATAGACATTACTCTCCCCCTCCCTCAACCCCTAGCAGAAGCAAACGCTCAGAATGGTGGTGAATTCAATGCAGCCTCTGAGAGTCAAACTCGGGTCCTTTTATTAAGGGACGTCGTGCTTGACAAATCTTGTACACGGGAATGATTTATTTCGTGCCTTGAGTTTGATTTAGGTTCTCTTTTTGTTGGAATTGTTGTTAATGCCATATTTAGTAATATTTTCTGATCTTAATTTTTTTCGTGTTGCTGATAAATATGTGAGATCATATTTTAATTAATAATATTATATCACTCTAAAAAATCAGGTTTATCACCATTACATACTCTTGACAATCGAATATTATCAAGTAGTATTAACAATATCTTAGTGTTAGTATTAAAAAATCATGATTGACGTACATTGTTCATTCAACTATATAAGTTAATGACTTATTTTCTCATTGAGTATGTATTACTTGGATACAAAAATCTTAACCTTTTTCTATACATAGGCCAAAATAGTATATATCTTAATTTTACAATACATGATCTATCATCATTATTCTAATTAATTATATTAGGTTGCTTATATTTAAATTTGTTATGGCATCCTAGAGCATGTCTTTGTCACTTTTTTAGATCACCATAAGGCTAAAGTCCTCTTTACCTTAAAAAATCATGTTTGTTCAGCATAGCGATGAAGACATATTTTTTAATAACTTTTCCATTCTTTTTTCTTTTCAGTTATCCTCTCTTTCCCACATGTTACTAAACAACCATTTTTAATAAATTTTCCATTTCCTTTCCTTTCCCATTTGTCCTTTCTTTCCCAAATGATACCAAACAACCATTTGTAATACCTATATCAACTAAATTATTAGCAATGATTTACTTTTAGAATTAATTACATTTATCTAATGCATATCCAAATTCTTGTCATTGTTTTATGATGAAATAAAATTTTGATATACATGTTTTTATTTTATTTATTTTATTCATGGTAAAAAATTAAGATCAACTAGATATAGAATATTTTTAAAGAGCATGCTAAGTTTGTTTTGTGAACTACATTACTTGTACTTTTTCTCTACAAATGATAGATTTTTTAGTTAGGTCAAGTGATCTTAGTTGGACTTTATTTACACTTAATGATGAAGATATTGTAATATTGAATAATGTCATGTTGTTACACATTAGAACATGAAGATTTAAAGAAGATAAAAACAAATTAATAAATTCCTAATTTTAATAACACATTCAATACAACTTTAAAAGATCAACTTGACGTGCTATGTTAGATGCAATAAAATATTATAAAAAGAAATTAATTAAATAAGGCATATCTTGCTCCAATTTTTATCAGTAGATTTTTCTATAACACTTGAATAATGTCATGTTGTAGATAATTACTATACTTACATGTGCACATTATATATATTTTTTCAAACATTCTATAGTGATATATATTTCTGGTTCATATATTTTCAAACGACATAGTCATAATTCAAATACAACTCTTTAATATAATGCTATTTTAGTTAAGTCAAATGATCTAAGTTGAACATTGTTTTCATTTAATGATGAAGATATTGTAATGTTGAATAATGTCATGTTGTTACACATTAGAACATGAAGATTTAAAGAAGATAAAATCAAATTAATTAATTCCTAATTTCAATAACACATTCAATACAATTTGAAATGCTCAACTTTACATGATATGTTAGATGCAATAAAATATCATAAAAAGGAAGATTATTTAAAATAGGCATATCTCCAATAAAAATTTATTTGAGAATGTATCTTGCAACCTAGGGAAAAGGAGTTCATCAAAATATCTAGAGAAGTATTTTTATTATTGTCATATGGATGATCAACTTATTTTCCTACTATGATACTAAATATATTATTTATTATTTTTATAGATGGATTACTTAGCTGATAGGAGTTGGATGTACATTGAAAGACGGTTCCTTAGTAAAGACTTTCAAGAGGGGTGTCTGCATTCATAGACTATGCTCTTTCTCATCAAAGGCCTTTAAGAATAAAATCAATTGTTGTGTCCATGCAAAACTTGTAGCAATAGGTATTTAAAATCAAAGGAAGATATTTATGAACATGTCATGATTAAGGGATTCTTACCAAATAGTATTTGGGTGACTGTCATATTCTTCATATCATATAAAGCATTGTAAAGTAAAATCCAGTTCTACTACTAATTAAACAACAATATAACTTATGTAATATCACATGTTTGCATAGAAATTTTGTTTGAACATATTTAGATTATTTTCTTTTTTATGTAGATGGTTGATCCTATTGGTTGTAAGGAATGTCAACAAACATATGTCATTTTGATAATGATGATCATGTTGATCTTGAGTAAGAGACGACATATAAATTATCTATGTATTAAAAAATCATATGTACTTAGGGATAAGCCTATGAATAATACTTTGTTTCTTATGAAGTTCTATTTTAAATAGATATGATATGATTTGCAAAATATAAAGTTTGTGATGTTTGTGGTACATTACATTTCATGTATTGTAACAAAATTATAGCAAACCAATCACATGGAACTCATTTTCCTAAAAAACATTGATTTTTAAACCAATCATCTTAACTCAATTTCCAGGAACTGCACTTCAGTTCCTAGAAAAGGACTTCCAAAAAAACTCTACTTACACTGAACCAATCGGAGTCTTCCAGGAAAATGAGTTCCAGGAAATTTTAGTTACACCAAACCAGTCAGACCCTTAAAGGTCGATGTTTTATCAATTGTACATATTTTTGTTTCTCAACTAAATTCTACACCTATAATTTTACCAAATTGACCATTGTGGTACCGTGGTGCTTTTATGTACATGTATGAATCTTGATAATTGTTGAACTTTTTGTACCAAATTACCAAGTAAAATTTGCATATATATATATATATATATATATATATATAAATTGTATCCATTTTTTTCCAGAATGGTTGACTGAAACTTTTACCGTATCTTTGCCGTTTTTTATCCAAAGTTCCTACATAATTCCCGAATACTAAAATTTTCAACCTCGCCGAATAATGCCGAATTCTAAATTTGTGACTATGCAACACGCTATACATGTTTTTGTATCTACAACAGACTCCTACTTCTTATTATATACTGTGAACCGAGACGGACGCAATTTCTTTTTATAGAATTTTTTCATGAACATGTAATCAGATCATGATTTTTTTATAAAATTATTGTCAAATATGGGTACAAGTTATTTATACCTTATAATGTGGGGTACGCATACATTTTGTCGATTGTCTATTATTTGTTTACTTTAAATGTTGCTTAAAAATACATTAATCTTAAAATGTAATACTCATGTATGCGTAGGGGACATTGGATACTTTGCGTCTTCGACCCTATGTGGGGGTAAGTGCCACTATCTTGATCCATTACGAGGAAAATTACGTGGGAACGTGGAAAAACTCATGGAGTTGTAAGTACTTCATAAAACAATTTCAATTACATAATACATGTATTGAAAGTTCCATATATAGTTACTAAAGCATAGAATTCTTGATATGAATTTGAATAGGACTCATAAAGTTTATAAAAAGAGAGATGTGCAATATATGAAGAATTTGAAATGGGAAATTATCAAGGTAATTTACCATTTTGATCCAGAAAAATACTGCTTCCTGATTCACCAATAGAAGTGTTGTTCTAGTTTCTTCATATTCTGCTACTTGATTTGATATGGTCTTATTTTTACAAATGCTCTAATTTTTACATATATCGATTAGATCTTATTTGGTTCAATATCATCAAGTTGCTCGGGCATTATCCTTTGAAATACGATATTACACTTTGGCTTTACAAGTAGACCCTATAGGTAGATCCCAATTATAAGGACATTTAATAAGTTTGTAAAGAGCCTTCTTCTAGAATGTATGTAGGAGTTTAATGATTGTTTGCTTGATAGTGGTCTACTTGAATTGAATTTAAATTTTGTGAGGTTGTAGTTTAACAAAGGTTCCTTTTGGAAGGGTGGCATTCTTCACTCTTACAAAATCCCCATCTTGCAAGAGCAAGTTTTGCATCATCCAGTATGACATATAAACCACACCTTCTTTAGCAATAAACCATGCCTTTTTCACTCTTATAGCATTTTTTATTCTATTTACACATACCTTTTATTAAGTTTTCTGGATATTTATACCTTTTCATCCTCTTATTTTCTAACAAGTTCTCACAATTATTTGGATAACAAATTAATATTTATTTTGTACAGTGTCTAAAGCAGCCAAACAATACAGATTGGGGGTATTATGTGTTGAAGTATATGAAAGACATCTTTGATGAGAGAAATAGAAATATTCGTGAATGTGTAAGCTACTTAATATTATATTCTTTTAGTTTGTTCAAATTTCTAAATAAATTGAAAAAATCACAATATGTTGATATATTTGTCATATGATTGCAGTATTATTCGAAGTATATTGGTTGTTGCTTCAACCAAGAAGAAATCGATGAGGTACGAAACGAGTGGGTGACATGTGTTCTTGAGCACACATAAGATTATGTGACATGTGGGGGAGACATTTGTTCTTTAGCATAGACCAATGTGTGAAACTTTTTTAGTTATTTTTCAGTTCGATTCTAGAGTGGATACTCAGTACTTTGTATTATTGAATCGTTGTATGGATGATTTAATATTAAATAAATTTAGTACGAGTTTCTTTCAAGGTTTGATGGAAATTTTGTTCAACTATGTGTTTGTTTGTGAAATGAAAATGTATAATTGCATATTTATTATAATTTATTAATAATATGGTTAATTTGATCAATACAATTGGTTCGATATATGACCTATCAAACTCTAATCAAAGACAACAGTTAATGATATGTTGTAAAATGTATGATTCTACAACAAACAACACATGTTGTGTTATCCACACCTATTACAATAGGTTTGTTAGGAAAAAAATACACATATTACAACAGGTGTTTCTAGTGAACTACAACATGCATAACCTATTGTATAAATTGTGTATATTACAACAGACACACACCATGTTGTCTAAACAATCATATTACAACGGTTAAATGTATGGAAAGATAACATACTCCAACTGTTGTATAAACATGTATATTACAATAGGTACACTGCATGTTGTAATATACCTACCTATTACAACGGGTGTGTTTAGTGAAAGACAACATGCCTCGACGGTTGTATAATATATATTACAACGGGCGAACCGCATGTTGTAAAAAATACCCCTATTACAACGGGTGTGTTTAGTGAAAGACAACGTCGTTCAACTGTTGTATAATATATATTACAACAGGAGCACCACATGTTGTGTAAAATACCCATATTACAACATGTCATTCCTTAAAAGACAACATGTTTGAACTATTGTATAAAATACATCTATTACCACATGCAATCACATGTTGTGTAAAGCACCCCCCCCATAAGACCACGTGATCTAATACAACGGTTAACACATGTTGTAAATTGAGAAAAGGAACTGTTGTCAAAAGCATTTTCTATAGTAGTGATAAGGAAAATGATGATAGTCAACTTGATGATGATAATTTTTATCAGCTCCTTTATGTACTTTGTGAATCATCAATGTTGGTGAGCCTATATGTTATATATGATTATATTGCTTAAACTGTCTCATTGCCTAAAATGTTGTAATCAATAAGCATTGTTGGAGGTTATAACTCTTGTTGCTACATGGGTCTCACCCTTGTGGTTCACCATATTTTTTTAGGTAATCAGAATTGACGAAAACAAACATGTGGCAGCAAAGAGGAGCTATAGTAATGAATCTTTGGGAAAGTTGATTAGATGTATAATGTGTCCTAGAGTCATCCATGTACTCTCAGGTCTGGGTGAGAGAAAGTTTGCATATGGTGTTTCAAACGAATTCGACTTTTGATAGCATATTAATTCTTGTTTGTGTGGCATATATAAATATTATTCTCTTGTGTTTATATGTGGTGGCTAAGACGATATAACAATTTGGATCAAATTCTTAGCATAGTATGGATATAAGAAAGATGTTAGGCTCTTATGCAAATGTTTCTGAGTAGGTGCTGGCATTGAAATTGGTTTTAATTTACCCATATTTTTGGGTATGTGATTAATTAGTGATTGATTGTGTTTTATGTTTTGAGTAATCTTGTTTAGTGTAATGGGTTCTCACAAGTTGGTAATATAGCTTACATTCACTGAGTCTACAGGGACACTAGGACTCAGGACTAGGATGATGTCAAAATTAAGAATATGACATAAAAATATGGTGCATACTGCCTAATCTCAGTATTTGGGTGCCCTGGCCAGGTATTCAATTATTCAAGAAAAGATAAGTATGGAACTCTTAGATTGTATTCTTTCTTATTACTCTGATCAAGTATTCATTTTGAGACCATCTAAAGAGCATAACAAATAAGAAATCATGGTGTGAATATCTCAATCCTACCTTAAAGAAGATGAGAATTGCATCATTATCTATCAAAACTTGAATGTTTGGTAGCTAAAGAGAAAGACACAACACCATGAAATCTAAATATCAATACAAATAAGGAAAAGAGGAGTTCTTGAAGATGTGATTTAAGAAGATAATAAAGTAAAAGATAGATAAGTCTATGCTTATAAAGTCAATGTAGGAATGAAATCCATATAAGATGGAAAGAACTCCTATAACAAGTACAGAATGAGAAATAAATGGGTGCAATAACAAAGGAATAAGGTGGAAACTGAGTTAATCTAAGACCAACCAATGAGTGTAATAAAGTGTTAATATAAAATCAGCATGTCATGTGAAAGAAATTAAGGGAGATGATCCCTATTTAATGAAGAAAATGAAGAATATGGTGATTTCCCTGTTGATAAGTGGTTGAAAAACATAATAAAATAAGAGAACATACACTAGTGTGATAAATAGTCATCAAGGAAGGAGTAATAAGATATGTTAATCATGATGATTCCTATGCTAATGGCAAGGAACCCGAAATGAAAAAGGTAAAATGATACATAGGAATTTGTAATCTGCATAATGAAAATAGAATTGGTTGCCTTTTTGCGAGTGACCCTTGAACAATGTTTCTATTTATGGGAAGTGTGTTTCACTTTGTGTCTTTCCTTTCTAGGGCACAACATTCAAGTGGATCATTGCCACTTGGTATGTGTGGATTTATTGTAAACATGAGGGTGGATAGCTTATTATAGCATAAGGTTGTTTGGACTATGGTTCCAAGATCATAAAGTTTGTGATGATTTTGTTTTTGAGCCTTCCAATAATTAGGAAGACTCCTCTTATATGTCTTGATATTTGTTATGCTAGTAGAAGTAGATGATAAAAGGATGTAAGTTCCTTATAGCACATGAGGTGGATACCAAGGTAATGAATCCTAGTATCCAAGATGTATCAATAATATGAGAAATATGTCAAGGTTGGAGATGTTTTTTCAATGAACATTTCAAGTATTCCTCTTTTGTAGAGAGAGAGAGATGATGATGATCCTATAAATGTTGTTTGGAAGGAAAAACAAAAGTGATTCTATAATGTTGTTTATGGTTCAGTGATAGTTGGGAAAGACCGCTATCAAGGATAGATGGTTGTTGGTCAATAGATATGTGATATTGTGTTCCTTTAAGTTAAAACTATTATCAAATATCAATTCATAAGAGTTAGATTGGATGACATAATTCACATGACCATGATGAGTTTAGAGTTATGTCCTATAGACTAACCAATGTACAAATAGAATTTATGAATAGGAGGAACAGAGTATTCCAGTCATGTCATACAAGTTATATCAAGTTTTGAATGATGACATGTCAAAGTATTTCAAATATGGTCAAAAATATGATCAATATTTATTCAAAAACCTTAGGATTTCCGAAGAAGCAATAGCTATGAGACAAATTGAACAAGAGTGAGATGGGGTTGATTAAATTTCTTTATGGGATAATGATATGTCTTCTAAGTAGGTTGTGCAAATACTAGTAAGGTGAAGATAGTGTTGTTGTTTCACCCCTAACAAGGTTGACTAGGAATGATATTTCCCTGTATGAAATGATAGGTTCCAGTGTCAACATTTCTTTTGATGCTGAAAAAGAACTGACAAGTGTTCCAGTGTTAGTGTATCTAGAAAAAAAAGGATGGATACATTGCCTTTTTTATGCTTCAAGGAATGGTATGGGATACATGGCATGATTGGAAAAAAGCTAGCAAGTATGAGTTTTGAGTACTATGTTGATACAATATATATAATTTTAGGATTATAGCTAGAATTTAAAGTTGAACATTATTACTAGAGTTTTACATATGACACAATAAGTTTCTACATTCCATATTGAGAATGTCTTCTTAGGTGGGGGTTTTTTTGTTAACCCTAGATGAGATATGTATGAATGATGTGATATCACCATGATATTCGAGTAACCATGAGAAGGTAATAGGATGAGGTACAAAGTAAGTACCCATCTTTGTTTACCTTGGATTTCGGGGGAGAAATCCATGTTAGGGGTTTATAGTTGTAAGGCCCTTAAACTTGCTTAATGAGTTGAATAAGCTTAATTACCATAGTTGAATTCTTATAACCCTAATATAACCTTTTGATATTCTTTGAAGTCTTAAGACAAGCTTAAGTTTCAAATTTGGTCCAATCTGGACACTCTTTGAGCAAGTTATTTAATTTTATGCACATTTTGGACTTTTATACAATTTACCCAATTGAGAGGTTTTCTTTGCAATTTATGACTTGCATTATGTTCCTTGGATATTATCTCATCATTATTGAGCTTTTGGAGCCATGGGTCACCTATTTAATCCTTGGTTTGAAGGTGTTTTCTCTAGGGGTATTTTAGGGTTTACCCCTTCATGGATGAGCTACTTTTAGTAGCTATCAACTAATGAGTTATTTGTTTTGCTTGGAAATTCAAGAAACGAGGGATAATAATGTCTCTATGGATAGTGGGGGAGCTTCTTGTGTGTTATCTTGTATATTCTTAATAGTTTAAGGCCATAGACACATGGGGAAGGTACTTTTACACCTCATGCTTGCTTCCATCCTTATCCATGGGCTATATTTACCTCTTCCTTGCCCAAGTATGAAACTTTGCTTGCTTTCTATTTCCTCTAACCAGGAGTAACGACTCAACTCTGTTTTTCTGCGGAACCAAGTGCTTTAAGGTTGAAGAAAACATCTTTTTGGAGTAGAAGGTCTCCTAGAGCTCCATCTAGCCCTACCTAGGGTTTCCAAGGTCATATTCTAGGGATTTCGACCAAGGCAAGTTGTTTTCTTCCTTCCTTCTCCATTTCTCTTGCTCTTCTACTTCCTTAGACCTTCCTCCGGGTCAGAACCTTACTGTTCCATGGTAGAAATTGCTCTAAAGCTCTAAAACCCTACCTTTCTTGCTCCTTATGCTTAGGGTTTGCTCATTTGATGAAGAAAGGTGCTAGATGGACGAGTTTACAACTTATGATTGGATTTCCTACCCTACCTGCTCGAGTTTTCTTATGTTTGGGATTTCATCTTCTCATTAGAGGCAAGTTTTATAACTTTCTCCACGTTTATTGCTTACCATAAGCTTGCTAGCTCATGTTCTTGCTTGAAAATGATGATTCATGCACTAAAAAGCTATGCTTGACTTGGATTTCGATTTTTTCTAATGTTCCCTATTCTGATTTCAGCTCTATATGAACATGTGATCATGTGTACGTTATTCTTAAGGTTTAATATGACTTGGATCAGGTTGGTTTGACAACCTATGGTGCTAAGCACCTATCAACCAATGGTCAATTTTAGGGTTTAAAGCTGATTTCTTTTATAAACCCATAACCCGATGATGCTACCATTGCAACAACCCTATGGAGTTGTCTTCATGACAACTGATGGTCGAGATAAAAGGTGTCAGATGATGGTGAAAACCTATGATCACCCCCTTAGGTCAAGTTTTGGATCAATTTAGAAGTTTAATGATCAACCATTAAGTACCCTACTGATGTTATCAATCAATGATGATATTAGCTTAATAGTTGATGTTGATTAACGAATATAGTGTTGATCTAACAACATATGGTGACTTAATGGTCACTAATGATGGTGGATCAGGTCTCTACAACCTATGGTGAGTTAAGCATTATAGTTGTAGCATCGATTAAGCCTTAGACCAATGGTTTCTTGGGTCACTTGATGCAATGGTTGGACACATACTATAATTGATAGTTTTAACATATGAACTTGACCCAATGGTCAAGATCTAATGTTTCTTCCTCCAATAAAGTGGAATGATGGATAATGTAATATGTTTGTCCTAATAATTGGATTTATGTGGTTTCCTTTATATGATCAGCTCAAGGAGCTTACTTGTTGATAATGGATGGCTTGTTTTAAATGAACAGTCAATTGTGGGTTTTACCCTACTCTTAATGGAACTTTTCATGTTGTTGATCAAGGGATGTCTATGGTTAGATGGTGAATCTTTATAGAGAACAAATCAAGGACTTCATAGTTAGTTTATCCATGGTGTTTACTTATGTAAACAACCAATGGTCCTACATTTTAAACATCCAATGGTTCTGGGTGACATTGTGGCATAGTGATTTGGGTTGAATGATGATGGAAAAAATAGAGGGTTACCCTTAACAAGGTAGTCTTACCTATTCACTCATATGAATAGATGGGATGATAACCATATTGTATGGATACGTAACCCTAATGAGGTATAACTTGTTATACCTAGCTTTAATATAACTAAATGATGGTAATTGGGTATGAATAGTCCTTGAATGATTAATACAATCATAAAGTACTCTCTTATTGTTTTTGAAACCCTAGTATTCTATAACCCGATGGATACACCTAGACTTATGTGTGGGTTCATACTTGAGAATAGTATGGAATGTGATGGTGATGCCTCACCTTACGTATCCATGATCCAATGGGAATGCCGTGAGTTAGGATTTGGGTATAAGTATTGACTCGTAGCATTAATATAATTTATCTTGTTGAACCTAACTCTAATGCAAATAGATAAAGATGAGTATTCATGTTTAACATTCTTATATGATGGCATGATTGTGGAATAACCTCCTTAATATGATCATAACATTAATGTGTTTATTGGTGGTTATCATAGCCACATGGTTGATACTTTCTTATACTAAACATGTGCATTATGAATATGATGAGTGTTAATCATATCTAGATTCCTTTCATGTTGATGTAATAAAGGAATGTTCTTAATGTTAATATAACTCTGCTATGATTGTTTATGAATATCTCCTTGCTCATTAATGCAATATTGTGTTGATCTGGTGTATTATATGTAAGTGATGTTGTTGACCCTTGTTATAAGGCATGCAAAGATAATAATGATCTTCTAGGGAATAGTGAGATGGTCTTAATGATCTTTGGGCATGGTTGAGCCCTGAATGAGGTGTAATCCTATTGTGTTGATAAGGGTTGATACCTTGTGATATTGTGAAAAAGGATTTATATCATGTGATAGTATGATGGTCTTAATGACCTTTGGGCATGGTTGGTTCATGAATGAGGTGTAATCCTCTTGTGTCGATAAGGGTTGATACCCTGTGATATTGTGAACAGAATTTATATCTTGTGATAGTATGATGACTAGTGTGGTCTCATGAATGGAAAGTGAATAGTACCATGTGATGATGAGATGAGAAATTATGCTTCACATGTTTTATATCTTTTGAAGTTGTGATATGTATGTGCTTGTTAGAAGTGAATCAGGGTTTGTATGTCCACTTGTTTGATGCATCCTTATTTCACCCAATTGGCACAACTAATCAAGTGAAACTCTAATCATGTAGTGCCATGTGCCATAGATCCATCTGAGTGTCATAATTTTCCAGATGGTGAAATGATTATTCCTAAGGGAAACTCAGAGTGTATATTGTTGAGTATGTGGGGCTGGTATGTTGAGGATATATCCTTGTCATCCACAATGCAGATTGTGGAGGTTGTCTATGGTCATGCCTCATACATATGATGTGATTGAGAATGGATGCGGTCGTGTCTCGATGATTATATATGTGACAATAATGGAGGACAACTGCGGTTGTACCTCAGATGGTAGGGTATGCGTACCCACCTCCTTTCACTAGTGACATGACATGTACCAAGGACGGACAAGGTTGTTAGCAGCTTGACCTTATGTGTCACTGTGGTGGACCCATGCTGACCAGGGGCAGAGATGATCTTAGGAGTTCAATTCTTCCTAGATCTTATATGGCACTGATTTTGGCTTAGTAGTGGTCAGTTGGATTTTGAGTGGTATCCTCAAATTCCTCAGGGCATAATAAAAGATGTAATATAGCCATATAGCATATCTATTTAGGGTTATACACGATGCTTCACATTGGATGATAACCCTTGTTTGTTCTCTTTACATAAAATGATGCTTAGTGCAATTAAGAGATGGTAATTATACTTATGTTGTGGATATGTATAAGATTGTAAATGTGTACATACAGTAGTCATGCTTATGTTGATATCTATACTTCTATTGATGGTTATAATTAGGATGCTAGCTATATCATGTTGTTAGTAATGTTTAGCATGCTAGCCATGCCTCTATAATTAGAAATGCCTATACTGGTAATCATGCTTATGCAAATACTCATGCTTATGTTGATGACTCTACTTATGATATTTATCTGTTCAAACTGTTAGACATGCTAATGTTGTTTGATATGCTTATGATGCTATACTTATTCATGTTAATAGAGATAATATGCTACTAGACTTGCTTATGCTAGTTATGCATATGCTATTGAATCTCTTATACGGTTAATAAGGAAAATGATGATAGTCAGCTTGATGATGATAATTGTTATCAGCTCCTTTATGTATTTTGTTAATCATCAGTGTTTTTGAGCCTATATGTTATATATGATTAAACTGCTTAAACTATCTCATTTCCTAAAATGTTGTAATCAATAAGCGTTGTTGGAGGTTATATCTCTTGCTGGGATATGGGTCTCACCCTTGTGGTTCGCCACATTTTTTTAGGTAATAAGAAATGACAAAAACAAACATGTGGAAACAAAGAGGAGCTATAGTAATGAATCTTTGGAAAAGTTGATTAGATGTCTAGTGTGTCCTAGAGTCATCCCTATACTCTCAGGTCCGAGTGAGAAAAAGTTTGTATATGGTGTTTCAAATGAATTAAAATTTTGTTAGCATATTAATGCTTGTTTGTGTGGCATATTCGAATATTGTTCTCCTGTGTATATATGCGGTGGCTAAGATGATAGAACAATTTGTATCAAATTCTTGGCATAGTATGGATATAAGAAAGATGATGAGATCTTATGAAAAATTTTCTAAGCGGGTGCTGACGTTGAATCAGTTTTAATTTACTCATATTTTTGGGTATGTGATTAATTAGTGATTAATTGTGTTTATGTTTTGAGTAATCTCGTTTAGTGTAACGAGTTATCACACATTGGGCAATGATAAACACATTAATTTTGGTTTATGAATCCTGTCAATCGACCCTCGATAAGGCACACACATACACACACATAGAAAATTGTGTTAGTTGACACATATTCTCATTGACTTAGAAATCTCATTGATCACTAAAGGCTCATTGACCACTAAAAACTTTATCAATCAAAACCTCATCGGTCACCATGACATCATTGATTGATGAACTCCCTAAAAATCATTGGGAGCCAAAGAATCATCAACCACTGGGATGCTAGCAGTCAGTAAGAAACTAACAGTTACTGAGAATCCATCGATCGATGAAAAATACCGCATTGTCTTCTCACTAAGCTTATACATAAACTCCATCAAAACAAGGTTCAAAAGTATTAAAGTAGAACTAAACAATAAAATTCTCATGTACATCATGAAACAACTCAAGAAAGTGTCATAATTATGTTCAAACTATTAGAAAAGGATAATTTACATAAAGGTCTACAAGTTACATGAATTTTAATCTTGTGAATACAAGGTCTATTATAATTCAAATTATAAACATAGTTTCATCTTATAGTATGACATCACAAACCAGAGTTAATTTTTCAAGACTAAACTTCAAAGTAATCCATTTGTGACCAAAAAATTATATTTATTATTTAAGCAGTGTTTGAGACCTTATAAACATAAAACTCTAATAAGGACTTTCCCCTTAAAATCCTAAGAAAAAAAAGGATGGGTGCTTCCTACACATCTCATCATCTAACTCCCACATGGCTTCCTCTACATCATGATGATTCCACAACACCTTCATTAAAGATATGTCCTTCTTCCTAAGATTTTTTACACGTCTAACGAAGAGCAACATTGGATCATCAACATATGTAACACCTTCATTCAAATCCACTTCTACTGGTTGTATTTTCTACTTTATATCCGGGAGGCACTTCCTCAATATCGAAAATACAAGACATCATGCAACTTGTGGAACTCTGCAAGCAACTCCAACTTATATGCCACCTTCTCAACTTGAGATATGATATGGTAAGGTCCCATAAACCAAGGAGACAACTTACCCTTCTTTCCAAACCTCAAAACACCCTTCTAATGGGAAACCTTGAGATACACATGGTCTCCAACTTGGAACTCCAACAATTTATGGTGGTTGTCCGCATAAGACTTCTGCCTATCTTGTGTTTCCTTCAGCTGTTGTTGGATCACTTTGATCTTCTCTGTAGTTTTCTGAACCAACTCAAGACCCAACAACTGATATTCACTTTCTTCATTACAATAAAGAGTCAACTTGCATCACCTACCATCCAAAGCTTCATACAGTGACATGTATATACTCCTCTTATAGCTATTGTTATAAACAAACTCAATTAGACTTAGGTGGATATCTCAACTTCCCATAAAATGGAGCACAGATGCCCTCAACAAATCTTCTAAGGTCTAAATGGTTCTTTCTGACTAACCATCTATCTGCGGGTGAGAAGTTGTAGTGAACCACAACTGCATACTCAAATTTTTATGCATACGTTTCCCAGAACCTACTTGTAAACTAAGGACCTCTCACACTATGGTAAATAATATTCTAAGAAGATGAACTATCTCATCAACATAAATTTGTGGCAATTTCTCTACTACATAGGTGGTCTGGACCGACAAAAGTGGTACTGACTTTGTCAACTGATCAATGATCACCCATACAGAATCATGATCCTTCGATGTACTTGGAAGGCAAACCATAATGTACATGGTTATATGAACCCATTTCCACTGTGGAATTGGCAAAGGCTATAACGTTTCTACAGGCTTACGGTGCTCTACTTTAACCTACTGAAAAATTGTGCACTTGATGACAAACTCTGCCACATCATGCTTTAGTCCTGGACACCAATACAACTCATTGAGGTTATGATACATCTTTATACTGCTAGGATGCATCTAGTACATTGAGGAATGAACTTCCTCAAGTACAATCTCCATCAGACTGCCAATGTCAAGAACTACCATTCTATTGTGAAAACACATTGTCCCATCTTCTGTCTCATAAAATCCATCATGTTTTTTGTTTCCAAACTCTGATATGATGATACAATATATATCATGATATCATCCTTCTACACATATTTAATCCGTTGTACCAATGTCAGATTCACTTATAACTATTCCAAAAAACCTACCAACAAAGATACTTCTAGCTATACATTCATATGTCGAAGTGACACCTGCATGTCCCACTTGTGACACGCCATGTAGTGAAATTGTACTTTATTTGTGATGATGATGAATATGAAAATGACTTTCTAGTCAATGCATCAACCACTACATTTCCCTTCCTTGGATGATAGTCTAGTGTACAGTCCCAGTCCTTGATCAACTCCATCCATCTCTTCTACCTCATTTTAGCTCCTACTTTGAAAAGATGTACTAAAGACTCTTATGATCCATGAAGATTTAGCACTTCTTTCCTTACAAATAGTGTCTCCAAATCTTCAAGGAAAGACCCCAACTGCTAAGTCTAGTCATGAGTTGGTTAGTTCTCCTTGTATTTCTCAAGCTATTGAAAAGAAAAAGAATGCACATTAATTGATTGCATCAGCACATATCCAACCCATTCTTTGAAGCATCATAGGAAATGATGTAGCCTTCCCAGGCTCTAGCAACACCAACATTGGAGCACTCATCAAATTCTCCTTCAATATCTTTTAAGTATTCCAACACTTGTCGTCCCTAATAAAAGTAATACCCTTTCTAGTTAGCTTGGTCAAGGGTAAAGCTATGACATAAAAGTTTTCGATGAAACTCCTATAGTAACTACACAAACCTAGGAAACTTTGAACTTTAGTTAGTGTCTTGGGATACTCTCACCCCAACACTGACTCCACCTTCTTAGGGTATACACAAAACACACTTTATGGAGATGACATGACCAAAAAAAGACACCTCGATCAGCTAAAACTCGCACTTACTGAACTTAACATACAACCTATGTTGCGTAAACAACTCCAATGCTTGACAACAATGCTACTCATGTTGTTGACTATCCCTAGAGTGTATCAAAATATCATCTATAAACACCACCACAAACTAGTCGAGGTACAATCTAAACACTCTATTCATCAGTTATTTCCTTATATGTTGCATGTGCACATGTTAGCCCAAATAGCATAACCACAAACTCATAATGACCATACGTAGTCTAAAAAGTAGCCTTAGGTCTATCGTCGACCTTGATCCTCAACTAGTGATGTCTTAACCTCAGATATATCTTGGAAAACACTAAAGTACCTCTCAATTGATCAAACAAACAATCTATCATCGGAAAGAAATACTTGTTCTTCAATATGACCTTGTTCAACTATCAGTAGTTTATGCAAAACCTCATAGAAATATCTTTCTTCATCATGAACAACATAGGAGTACCCCATGGGGATATGATCAGATGTATGAAACCCTCCTACAAAAACTCCTCAACTACTTCTTCAACTCCTTCTCTAAGTTGGAGCTATCCTATATAGTGCATGTGTTATGGGATGCATTCCAGGAACTAGATTGATTTCAAAATCAATCTCCCTCAGGGGTGGAACACCTGGGAATCATTGGGAAAAACATCCAAAACTCCCACACCACTTGTACATCTGATATACTAGGACTCCTCACCTTGGTATCCACCACGTGTGTTAAGAAAGCCTCACACCCTTATCTCAACAATTTCTCTGACATAGGCGACACCAGATAAGTAGGAAGAATCTTCCTATCTCCTTGGAAAGTCTAAGAGACATCACCATCACAAATCATCATGACTATGGAACCACAATTCAAAACAACCTTGTACTTCTTCAAGGTATCCATCCCTAGGATTACATTGAACACATACATATCAAGAGGCCTGAGATCAACTTGAATGGTGCATCCTAAGAAAGAAAGAACACATGCTGGACACACCTTGCATAACATTGCAAAACTAAGTAAAGGAGTTTCTAGAAAGAGGCTATTACCACATATAGGCAGGTTGCAACTATTTATTACCTCTCTAGTGATAAATGAGTGTGTCACACCTGGGTCAACCAAAATAGATACAAAAGAAGAAGAAGCAACTAAGTCTAAATAAAAAAGTTCCATCTGACCTGTCATGACCCACGGGCTGACCACTCCTTTTGACTGACTCATGGCATAGAATCTAGCCATCACCTGTTGTCATCCTCAGCCTCTGCTTGTTGGTCCTGATGACTCATCCTGCAAAGATTGGCCATGTCTTCTACTATCACTGCTACTAAACTACTATTGTTGTTGTGAGTCCTACTAGCTCATCCTTGTATGTTGTGTGACCTCTTGCTTCTTCATAGGGCAAGACCATCTTATGAGCCCAATCTAACCACACTAAAAGTAGGTCATCATATCCAATTGTGTCCTAGATGGTCCTATCATAGACACTGACCCTAATCTATTCACTCTAGCTGGTAGAAAACTATAACCTCTCTCACTGCTAGGAGACTACAACAACTTACCTACATCCTTGGCTCAGAAATAACGGATGACAAAATCCCACCAAAACTCTTCCCAACTGACTACCTCACTTGGCCTCTTCTCATTCTCAAGGCCCACCAATGGCCAACACTACCCTTCAAAAGGTAGATTGCATGCTTTACCTTTTCCTCCTTGGAGATATTTAGAATCTTGAATGCCTTCTCTACCTTCATCAACCACATATATACAGTTGTCGGGTATGTTGTACCCTCATAATTGGTGGCTCCTACTCACTTCAAACTCTCGAAGGTCTATCCTGGTTTGAAGATTTTGCATTGGGAACAAGTGCCCTTTGTTGAGGTGCAGATGCCCTATCCGCAAGATGCATAATTGTCGCCATCAAGTGTGCAAACACATACTGAAAGGTTGGATCAACTATGGTCAAAGAGTCAAATGGAGGCGAAATAGGCTATTTTGGCCCCATCTCAAGTACTCCTCCATCTAGTACCTACCTCCAACCACCACCTCTAGGGGCCACATTACTTCTCTCCACATGTTTTAGATGTTCTTCAAACATATTTACATCACCATAAACCATGGGCATATATGTTGGATTACGTAAGAACAAACACATCTACCCAATTTCTATGTCCCTATAGACCTAAGGCTCTGATACCACCAAATATCGCAACCCTCCATGCTAAATGAGGTTACTCAAAACCAAAATGTTGATGAATCACTAATTAAACATATTACCAAAGATGGCATATAATGAAAATTGATTAAAAATTTTGACATTTTGTAAGAAACATTTACACAAAGGTCCAAACTCACATATATTCATACCAAGCATTTTTGTATAAGTTTAGTGGCCCAACCACTACATGTATACAGAAGATACTGCTCTGATAATTACAACATTTACATTGCTCTAGGCATACAAGAAAAATCTCAAGTCGATATATATGACATACAAAATCCTTGCCTGAACTTGTGAGTATAGGGACGACTCTAAGACTATGAAACACTACCAACCTTCTATCACAATTGATCTTCAAAATGCACCTCATTGTCAATCTGTGTCTGATGGTGTTGCAAGTTACCCAAAAAGATATGCTAATACATGAGGAAAGACTCATGTCCCAGTGAGAGATATAACTCCAAAAACATCACTTTCTTACTAGAATTATGTACTTCAAGTAGTTTAAGCAGATAATATTATAGGGTTGAAAGACTATGCAACTTATATAACAGATCAAGCACAATTAACAATTACAGTTGATTTCTCTTATCACATTATAAATCATCTACAAATTAAGAGAAACATAGCAATATCATCACTATAGGTGAGTGCTCAGTTTTATGGAATGGATCTCTTACAAAGGCTTTCAAAGCAAGTAGGGGATTACACCAGGGAGACCCTCTCTCGCCGTATATCTTTGTGTTGTGCATCGATCGGCTTAGTCAAATGATCGACCACCTTGTCCATAGTAACGAATGGAAACCTGTATCCATTGGGAGAAGCAGACTGAAACTTTCCCACCTGTGTTTTGCAGATGACCTCATCCTTTTTAGCAAAGCATCAGGTAAGCAAATGAGAATCATCAAACAATGCTTTAAAAGATTCGGTGAGACATCAGGTCAGGCTATCTCTATAAAGAAGACACAAATCTTTTTCTCTACTAGTGTCCCCAAAAGCATGAGGAAGAAGGTGATAAGAATCGGAGCCTTTAAAGAAATGGCAAATCTTGGAAGGTATTTAGGAGTGCCCATCATCCACTTGAGAGTTAATAAACGAACTTATGCTAACATCTTGAATCGAGTTGACAGTCGTATTAATAGTTGGGCAGCCATAATTCTCTCCTTTGTAGGCCAGTGCTGCCTTGCGAAAACCACACGCACATCTATTCCTACATATACTATGCAGACTGCACAGCTCCCGCTGGGTCTCTGGGACCGTATTGACAGCAGCATAAGGAAGTTCATCTGGGGTGGGAACCATAGTACACATCCCATACCTCTTGTAGCCTGGAACAAAGTAACTAGCGGAAAGGAGAGCGGGGGACTGGGTTTCCGCACCATGAGGGAGTGGAATATGTCCCTCCTCATGAAGAATGCCTGGGAAGTGGCCGTGGGCCGAGACACTGCTTGGTGTCGATACATCAGAACTAGATATGAACAATATAATGGGGAAAACTGTCCAAACATATCTAGGCTGGCGAGAGTGGTTCTGAATGGAAAAAGCTTCATTGCTAAGAATACGTATAAAGAGGTGTTGAACGGCAGTGGAACAAACTTCTGGAAGGATTTATGGTGTTCTGAGGAGGTAAATCTAGAGGACCTGGATGTCCGACCTATTCCGACAGACATTGTTGACTTGCATGTAGCCAGCGTGAGGTTGAGCAATGGCGGTTGGGATGAAGAGTTCCTTGAACACTGGCTGCCTAGGGACACGGTCAACCAGATCATAAATACAACAGGACCCGATCCTCAAGATGGCAATGATATTCTTGTATGGAAGGCAACCACGGACGGGCAATACTCATCCAAATCTGCCTACAACATTCTCAGAAGATCACGTGACCTGAAAACTGAAGGCGAGTGGAACAGGTTGTGGAAATCCAAGGTAGCGGCAAAAAGCAAGCACTTCATGTGGCTTTTCATGCATGGGGCACTCCTAACGAATCACAAGTGGGTCCAACGCCATATGTCTACGGACCCCTTGTGTGGACGATGTCAGGAAGATGAGGAAACTGCCACCCACGCCATTCGCGACTGTAAGTTTGTGAAACTAGTTTGGAACATGTTGTTTAATGGAGATCAGTCACCGTCTTTCTATTCTAATGACGTTCATTCATGGACCAACCAAGGGCTGCGGCTGAAAGGAGAGAAACAGATATTGTTAATGATCACTTGTTGGTATATATGGCATTGTAGAAATCAGTATATTTTTTAGAAGATTGTTAAACCCACCAAACACATCTGTCAGTTTATCTGTTCTGAGGTAGCTGCATCGGTGAGGGCATGGCAGGAAGACGATGAAGGCATCGCGGGACAATCACCCAAGAAAGCAGAAGAGGTTTGGCGAAAGCCGAGCGTTGGGTGGTTGAAGATGAATGTAGATGTCACTGTTCTTTGACAGAAAAGTGCAGCAACAACAACTGTTAGGGACAGTAGAGGTGCCTGGATGTGGGGTTTTGGTACTCTGTCAACTAATGTTCATTCAGCCCTACATGCGGAGCTTCTGGCTTTACACTTTGCAATGCAGAAGGCAGAGGAACTGAGACTGATCGAGCTAGATATCGAATCTGATTATAAACAGGCTATCAGTGCGGTGGAACACCAAACTACTAAACATCCAAGGCATGCATGCATCATCAATAGGTGTCAACAGTTTCTGGTTAGAAATACTCACCAGACTCTCTCTCTCATATCCAAAGAACGGGTAATAGAGTTGCGGATGGGCTTGCTAAGTACCATATTAGAAACAAGCAAGGGTCCTTTCACTATATTAGACCTCCTGCGGCCATTTACGATTGGCTAGAGACTGACAAGTGTAATGGTAGTAGTACAACCACGTTTAATTTGCATTTAGCTCCCTGTACGTTCACTCCTTTGAATATGCCCGCAAGAGGAGAGCGGGATGAATAAGAAGATCTCCTGACTTACCCAAAAAAATGTGATTCACCTAGTAACCATAACAGTTATGATACACAACTGAATTACATATTTTATTAAGCATGGGTATTTTGAGGTGTACCACTCAAACTAGTAGTTCACCATTTCAAATTCAAAATAAGCCCTGTATAATATCTAGGATGATCGGAATCCGAAGATCTCTTCCCCTCAATTAGTATGAGCAACAACTGTAGTGGCACATCTTCCCAACTACTAAAACAGCCTAGTTCGACTTGGGTACACAAGCAACAATCTCTTTCAATTACTACCACATCTGAGGCATAACCTCAACCACTCTCCAAAACTACGAGATCCAGATGACATGGATATACCCCCTTACAACTATCTATACTAAATAGTTATGACTCGGGCTCCTTTTGGATTATGCATTTCACTATCCATCAAGTTCTGACACTAAAATAGTTCTATAGTCTAAGGGTACTACTTGCGTAGGATTACAATATATATATATATATATATATATATATATATATATATATATATATGTATATGTATATATATATGTACATTTATGTTGTGTGTGTGTTTATATTTAATACATGTGTGTTTGTTGTGCCTGGACTTTAAACAATTTAGATTTAACCATGTTTATGTTCCCAAATCATTATTTCATTTAAGACTTGGGGCTTCAATCCCTTTCATTTCTTCAATCATTCATAAGCAAAACTTTGTGACGACCTGATTACAAATCAAGCCATCACCAGTAATAATCATGGAATAACCATAAGCAGCGGAGTTAACAAAAATCACTAAGAATTAAAACCATTTTGCACATAGATCCTTTTCTAGGAAAACTCTTACAAAAGGACTGAAACTTTATATACATGTGGTTCATACCGTACATACAATGTACCGTCTCTTCTCGAGGATAACAAGTACTAGTTTCTTTACTTTAACATGTTCAACAACAACATAAACCCTCAATGAAAAACAAACCAAAATCTCAAGTCATTCATAAAAACCACTAAGAACTATCTCCCAAGGACCTGAGAGTATAGAGACGACACATAGGACTTCTATCTACAAGACATGACAGACAGCGTACTCAACCTAAGCTACTACTATTGTCCCTACTATTATGGTCCTTCTTCTACAGTCTAGTTCCCATGCCCTCATCCGCGTCTGCCTAAAAAAAATTTAGATCCCACGGGGTGAGACTATTATCCCAGCGAGAGATATAACTCTCTGCCAACAATATTATTATCACAGGAAATAGTATAAAAACTGAACAAAGGATATTTTATGCAACTTACAGGTAGATTTATTGATAACAGAATTATAAGTCATCTATTTTCTTTAAAAGGAATATGAAGCACATGTATAACATCTATCTACTAAGATGTATAAAAGTAATGAAGCATCAACCAATGTTTTCCATATTCAATCCTTAAGAAAATACGCTATACAGCTGATTACATGTTCTCACTCACACTTATGCCCAAAGGAGATGAGGTATACCGCTCATACTCCAACCGACCACTAGTCAATTTATTACATTTTAACTGCATCAATCAAGTCATGTACTATTACCAAAAAGGTTCTTACAAAATTCATTTGGGTTTCAATAATAAGGCTTCATACAACCATTAGTACATCATCAAAATTGTAATTTCAGTTTCCATTATTGCATAAAATGTTCAACAAACTGCAAGGCATAGCATGTAGGTCAAATTGCTTTATCCCTTGGGTACCAAGACATCACATACATGGCATTTGGGAAGTTCAAACACTTATATTCTAAGATTTCACTTTATACTCAAGGAAGGTTCATGATACCATACAGAAAAAATTCAAGAAGACTAAATAAAGCTTAAAAATTCGCATTATCATCATTTATGACATTAAATAGTACTAAATGACAATGTTTTCATCATTTTAAGAATTCTAAAGTAAGTCCTAATGGTGTGCATGTAGAAGGTAGGAAAGGAATGCATTTAGGGTTATATAACTTGTCTGGCGGAGAGAAGAAAACCAAAATTCAATGTGAAAGCTTCTGAAATCAGTAACAAACATTTAGTTCTGCTCACTCAAATTCCAAAACAGCTTCCTATCTCTACAACCAAGGTGTTTCTAGAGTAAGGAAGGGGGGAAAATGAGAGATCTCAACCCATATGCATAGCATTTAAACAAGGAAACACCCAGAGACACCAAAAAACACTAAGGAACTCAGCCATAGGAGGAACACTACAACAATATTGGCCTATACCAGCATCCTACAAAATGCAGGTATAGGCTCATAAATGTCGGTATAGGATATACCAGTGGCCAATAAATGTTGGCTATACTGATGTTGGCATACGCTTTTACCAGCATTTTTTTAGTCTATACCAACATTCATAAATGTTGGAATAGATGTGTTGGGTTAGCTTCTATCTTTCATTATTCCCTCTATGCCGTCATTTATATGGTGCTGGCACAAATTATACCATCATCGACATATGTATTGTTGGTGCCAAAATAACTAACTTGTTAGATATATGCTAGCACCGATAAGGCGTCGGTATAGATATTGCAACCACTAGAAAATAAATATTTTATAGAAAGTATGGGAAGTACATACTAGCAAATTGAGTTTTCTTATATATACTAGTTCAAAACAAGATAGGAAATATGCTATCTTCTTTTAATTTCTAGTATATCAAGGATATATATCCATTGACACATTATCCAATTATTGAGAAACAACACACAAAAGTTGCTAAAGAAAAAACAAATTCCATCCAATATTATACCAAAAGATGGGCATGCAAATTGCAGCTACATATGCTTATAGTATTCATAACATACAAATTGTACTAAAATAACCATAATTCAAATTCTTGAGATGAACAAAAGTACCATGCATTTAACATTTGAAATTTTTTAGATTGGGAAATCCATAAAATGGTTTAGTGTTATGAAATACAAGTACATCCATACAATAACATGCACATTCTTTGAAAGTATTGAGCAAGCGAAAATAAGATCTTGATTCCTTTGATAAGAAATAGTCCATCCTTGCTTCGACTTTCTTCAAAATTGATAGTTGTTTCCTACATAATAAGAAACATAATTAGAAACACGAGTTTCAATAAATCATAGAAATTATGAAATTGGATGTAAGTGAGAAAACATGAATTCATTATCACACGAGTGCTAATCAATTAATATTATACACAATTTGAAATCAAGCTATGAATAATGAAATATGCATTTGAATGAAAAATTGTTATGTGACAATATTCCATAATATGTTCTACAAGGGAAAATATTTTAAATGTATATTATTCCATATATGTTAATGATTAGTTTATTAAATGTTGTGAGCAAGTATAAAAATAAAATACCTATATATTATTGGCATTATCAACCCGCTCTCCTTCAAGTCTAGAAAGTCTGTCATCAAGAAGTTGAAATTCCTCTTGGATTTCTTGATTCTTGGCACATAAGTTCTCTTCACATGCAACATCCTCTTGCAATTGTTCTTCAAGCTCCATTTCCTTAGTTGTTGGATCCTTCCTCCAAGTGTTGGCTCTTGTAGAGCCAAGTCCCCATGAGAAAAGTCTACCAAGTTTTCTCAGGTAGAACCTATGATAGGATGTCATCTCAACCATTTTTTGAATTAGCATCTTGGGTTTGGAGCTCATCTATTTGTTGTTGCATACAAAAATAACATTCAACATCATACTCTTAACAATTTCTTACTTAACTTACTATTATAAAATCAAATTAACATATAATGATTGGTACAACATGTGGTAAAGGGGTTTCATCCTTATGACAATGAGTTATTCTCCCGGGTTCACATCCTGAAGGCCTCTTTCCATTTCCTTTTATGGTCTACAAAAAAGAATGTAACAATATACATAAATATCAAAATCCTAACTCAATTTTTCTATAAATGTAAATACAATTACCTCCTCATGTATTCTTCTTGCATTATCCTTTGAACCACACATTGTGTTTAGTGATTGCTTACTCTTGGAAACTTTTTTTCTCTTCCATAATTTCTTTAAAAATAAAAGTCAATGGTTTAGTTACATATATCATAATCATTAAAGGGAAAACATGTTAAATATACCTCTCGTTCTGGTGAAAATCAAAATTCAACCAAGACATCCCATTGACGAGGATCCACTCAATCATCAACCATAATTGCTTCATGGAATTTTTCCTTATCTAGATAGTATGGGTCAAAATACTTTTGTTTCAACTCAATCTTCACACTCCTCCATGTCTTAACAAGTTTCTGAAGGATTCTTAGTTTACAATTGGGATGTGAGTAATGAAACAAATCTACAAATAAAATTTATTGAAAATTTTTAATGTATTTATGTAAATTGACCTATAATACATGAATATTCGATAAACATAAGTAAGTACCTTGATATTATCCCATGCTTTTTCTATGTTTGTTGGGTTATGTGCCCTCCAGTCACAACATCAAGGGGAAGAATACAGATCATTCGAGCTAGAGTTGACAAAAAAGTTTGATAGTTTTTGACCTCTTTTGGAGGACCTAATGGTCTTCCCTTTTCATCAAAATCTAAATGATCAAGTTCTACTCTTACCTAAATTTTAAGTGCTTTAGTATGCCCTCGTGTCTTCAATTGAACTTGGAATAAATATAAAAGAAAATAAATCCAAGAGAAACATATAAATGTGAAATATGCAATGAAATGCTATACTTCTTACTTGTTGGTTCATTTTTTTCCTCAGGGTGAGGGTGGCTTTCATTCCCAATCATGATTTCCTCTTGCATGCGAGCCTCAACTTGTCATGGCCACTAATAAGATTGAGACTATGTTGCACTCTGACGTTCCAGTTACCACAATACTACCAACACATGCATATTTTCAGTAACAAAAAAGCAAGTAGGAAAATTCAATAAAAGTATAGTAAGTACTATAAATTTATATACAATTGAAAGGAAAAAATTTGTGTTGTAATACTTATATATTGGTTGTAATAATTAAATTATAGTAATTCAAACCCATTGCTAACATAAATAAAACATGTTGATATATGAATATTCTCTAGCAAAGTGAATTATTTAACATTCCTTATTGTTCAAAGAAATAAACATGATTATTTCATAAGATAAAAAAATAAAGCCACATGAAATGTGAGTTGTGGTTTTCCCAAACTTCACATTTATATCTTGTACCCGCTCATAGATATAATAACTAAAAAGGATTTTAGGGGAGGATCTATGCTCACAACTGCCATCAAGTTTCATGGGTTGATCTCTATACAGATGATGTTTATCTAGAAACTACCTATGTCCCTTATAGCATGTTTTGTGGCAATATGGTAGTCGTAGAAAATGTGTTTCACCACAACAATTTGGACATGCCAATTCCCCTTTTGTACTCCATCCAGAAAGCATTGCATAGGCTGGAAAATCAGATATTGTCCACATCAAAGAAGCACAAAGTCTAAATGTCTACTTTTTATGAGAGTCATAAGTTTCTATTCCATTCCATAGTTTTAAAATCTCATATATCAGTGGCTGTAGATACACATCAAGAATACTTCCTCAAGAACTTGGACCTGGTATCAATAAAGGCATTATGAAATATGGATGCTTCATGAACATCCACGGGGGCAAGTTATATATTATGACAATAAATGGCCATTTACTACGTTGGAAACCATGTCTATATGGATCTAGTCCATCTGTACATAGTCCAAGGTGGATGTTTTGGGGATCAGATGCAAAGTCTAGGTAGATCTCATCAAACTGCTTCGAAGCTTGAGCATCTTCTGGATGACAAATCTCCTCACTTTTAGAGAACTTTTCATGATGCCAAACCATATCAACAGCTATTTGTGGTGAAAGGAGCATTAGTTTAAGTTTGTGTATCAATGAAAAATGGCGCAACTGCTTAGAAGCAATTTTCTCACCATCTTTTAAGGCTTGATCTGGCAATATAGTCCATCTAGATTCGTTACATGTTGGTTAACTCTCTATATTAGAGTTTTCTTTGTGATGCAATACACAATCGTTATGACATGCATCAATCTTGTTTTGTACAAACCCAAGACACTAACCATTTTCCTTATTTCATAAAAGTTACTCGTTAAACTATCGATGGGAAATCATTCCTTTAAGAGAGATAAAAGATCATCAAATGATTTGTCACCCATTTGTTTTCATTTTTTATATAAAATAATCGACATGTAAAATAATGTTTGCTAGCCTTACTACCAGGATATAAAGATCTCTCAGCATCCCGCATGTATTCATGAAACTTCTCAACATACTCAGGGACATGGACATCATTCTCATGTTCTGCACTTAAGTTTGCCACAGGTTCAGATGGGACTTGAAAAATATCATGTAGCATATCCTTCATTCCAACATTTATGTCTAACTCTTCATTGATATTTGTGTCAACATGACTCACATCATTTTCTTCCCCATGAAGAGTCCAAGAAGTGTAGATTTGCATAATGCCATGAATTACCAGATCATCTCTTACAGTAAGACGTGACTTCCACTACCATTTATACATCTAACACATGGGCACATGATTCTCCCTTTTTTGGATGCATTTTTAAAAGCAAAATTAAAAAAAAAAATTATGCACCCCTTCGGCATACTCTAAATCAGCACATAGTTTCACCATCCAAGACTTGTCCATATTTGGTTAATTTTAACTAGCAAATAAATCAAGGTTATATATAAATATGTGTTACCTTTGTTAGATAAAAATAAAAAGACATTCTCATGAGTAATCATTAAATATTGTTCTAAAATCATTACATGAAAAACATGTAAATTGATTTATTGTTATGTACCTATTTTGTTTCCTTATTACATGAAAAATATGTAAGTTGATATATTGTTATGTACCTATTTGTTTCCTCATTAATATCTGATCATATATGAGTTCAAAAGTTCAAGATAACCCAAGATATTATCTACAAGAGAAAATCTTGTTGGTGTTTCAGTTTTCAATTTGATTCTTATTGTAAACTGCCCATAAATTCTAATTTATTAGTATTGTGCTCTTCCATATTTCCGAAAACAAGTTGCATTGAGGTATATCGTCCAAGATAAAAAAAATGAAATTTGACTCCATATCATATTTTTACCATTTAATGTATACGCATCATCCTTATATTCTTAAATATACAAACTAAATAGAGTTACGAGAACTAATCGTATTGCCATTGCCATGTCCAATATAAAACCAAACTTGGCTTATGAGACATATGACTTTTATATTTGATTCAGTTCATATCTTAATATTGGTAATAAGTAGTCAACGATTAGAATTGTTTAATGTCCATAAAAGAATCAACTGGGAAGAAAAGTATGTGGATGGCTATAAAACTTACTGGGAGGAGATGCTAATTTTTAGAATAGTATACGGCGGCTGACGAGAACGTGACGAGAACAAGCAATAGATAATTGTACAACACCGTGACGAGGCCGATTAGGATGCTGATGAGGAATAGTGCTTCCCAGATGTGAGGCGATAAGTATTTACGTGAGGAGGCTGATTACGAGGGTGATAAGGAAGACACTTCTTCGCACTGTGCGGCGGTCAGTATTTACGTGAGGAGCCCACAAGTCTTGTGGGCACAGAGATAGGGCACAGAAGATTTGGACCACATTAGGGTTCAAATCTTCTGTGTTCGGGACAATATGTCCAATACATCTAAACCGTACAATCCGCTATGGGGCCCACAAGTCTACGGATGAGATATTGTGGGCACAGAGGTGGACACAGAGATAGGGCACAGAAGATTTGGACCACATTTGGGTTCAAATCTTCTGTGCCCAGGACAATATGCCCAATACATCCGAACCGTACAATCCGCTATGGGGCCCACAAGTCTATGGATGAGATATTGTGGGTACAGAGGTGGGCATAGAGATAGAGCACAAAAAATTTGGACCATTATCATTAGGGTACGAGTTTGGCTTCCGTTATTCACTAATAAGGATAAAAGGACGAACACAAGTGGCTGATATAATTGTGCTAAATAAATTCATACTTTGATAATTATCAACCAGTTCTAGGAGGTACTTATATTTTCTATATTTTTTATTTGGGATTACATAGAAGTGATTCTAACCCGGCATTTACACAATGATGTGCTATATATTCTATGATGGAAACATTTATGTGTCGGTATAAATAGTCTATATCAGCTCATAGCATATGGTGCTGGGATAAGATGTCAGTATTGACAATGTTTCTTGTAGTGGAAGGAAGGCGAAGAGCAGCAAGAAAATGAGTAGAAGAGCAAGAATCTTACGTGAAGGAAGCAAGAATCATGGTCAAAACCATTCAGATCATCCACAAGAAACTCAAACTAGCACATGCATCAAGAACCACACCTCGACAAGTCTCGTTGGACCTTCATCTTTCCTCTAAAAATCTCGTCAGGCCTCTCTAGTTGCAACTGAAGCTCCACCAACAGAGTGAAAGGAAAGAGAGAAGGGGGTATTTATAGGTGGGTGGGTTAAAAGGACTAACTTCACATCGGTCTATAGACCCATCAGACAATGCAAACTAATTGATGTTGGTATAGGAATATCATCGATTGACGCTTGGCTAGGCACACACATATATGCACACATAAAACTCTATCGGTTGACACACATATACTCGCCGAATTTGAAATCTCATTGATCATTAAAGGCTCGTCGACCACCAAAAACTTCATTGGTCAAAACCTCATCGGTCACCAAGACATAGTTGACAGATGCACTCCCTGACTGGCTACCATAAAATCCATCAAGAAACAAAGAATCATCAGCTGCTAGGAAGCATGCGGTCACCGAGAAACAAACGATCACTATGAATGCATCAATAGATGAAAAACACCACACAATATTCTCACTAAGCTTATATATAAACTCCATCAAAGCAAGGTTCAAAAGCATCCAAGGGCAAAGTAAAATTGAAAATTTCTTATGTACATCATGAAGCAATTGAAGCAAGTGTTATGATTATGTTCATACCATCAGAAAAAGATACTTTACATAAAGGCCCACAAGATACATGAATTTGTATATCTTAAGAAAATAAGGTATGTTTTGATTCAAATTATAAACATAGTTTCATCCTCCAGTATGACATCAAAAGTTGAGTTAGTTTTTCAAGACCAAACATAAAATTAATCCAATAATGCCAATCAAATTATGTTTATCAATCAAGCAGGGTTTGGGGTCTTACACTTACAACACAATTTTGATCTTGTGTTACTATTCAAAATAATATAAAAAGACTAGGAGCTCGCCTCCTTAGAGAGAAAAAATCCATTTTTGGAGACATCCACAAAAGATTTAATTTTCTTGAAAAGGAAACTCTTCTTTGTGAAATCTACCCTGACTCTAACCCTTCTAAGATTCAATCTAGACAATTAGTGTTAAATACAACCATCAAAACCAAGAAAATGTATGGAAGGAAAGATAATAAAAAATACACTGTTCAAACAAGGTGATAGAAACTCTAAATTCCTCTACAAACCTTGCATCTCTAGAAACATAGCTCTTAATTCCATAATATTTACATTAATACTATTTGGGCATCCCATCAATGTATCATCATCAAGCCTATAATTGAACATTTTAAAGGTTTATTTAACCACCATAAGACCCATCCTCCACCTCCAATTTGGATTGTAATGCATTGTGCACTGATAAAGTCAATGATTGAAATATCATGCATTTTTTAAAGATGAGATTCTTAATGTTGTCAATCAATTGGGCATTGATAAATCTCTAGGACCTGAAAGACATTACATATCTTTCTATAATGAGATTTGGATAATATCAAAATGTATTTCATAAGTTTCTTCATGTACATTCACTACAATGATAACATTTCTTCACAAATTGAAATCTTGAACCAAACACATATCATACTTATCAAAAGAATTGAAGACCTCTAGAATATAAAAAATTCATCCTATCACTCTAAATTCATTATATAAGATCATCTCACAGCCTCTTAGTAATAGACCCAACACGTACATTACCAACCTGGATGGCCCTTGAACAATTAATCTTTATTGTTGTAGATGCATTCAACATGCATATGTTAGGATCAATAAAACCATCCACACGTACCATAACCTTGTTACCACAACGTTTGACCTTAAGATGGACATTGAGAAAGATTTTCACAATATAAACTTACCAAGAATATGCATGGATGTAGCTTTTCCAAGCGTTGGATACATTGGATGAACTGTTGTATTAGTTCCACACAATTATCTACCTTGATCAATGGATCTTCCTTTGGTTACTTTTGTAGCACCAATGGTCTAAAATGGGGTGAACCTATATCTCCTAGCTTCTTCATCTTATCAATTTTAATTTTGGTTGGCATGTTCAATGGGCCACTTCTACTTGTCTCCTAGATCATACCCATAATTTTATTTCTGATGAAGATACCATTATCTAGTTCATTGATGATGTGATCATATTCATTAAACTTGATGATAAAAAACCATATTAACAATGTGTGTATTTTATATATTTCATCACATCTTTGTGGGTTACAGATAAACTTTCATAAATCTTCCATCGTGTTTAGGTTAAGCATATGCTATTAGGACAAATTCCCCATCAAATACCTCAGTTTCCCTCTCATTCCTATTAGACTTATGAACTTATTTTGGGACCCACAATATTGAAAAATGATTTTGATGCTATCTAACTAGAAGGAATTTTTTTCAAGAAGAGACGGTAGACTAGTTCTCCTAAAGGCAACTCTAACTAATTTATCATTGTAATTTTTGAGTTGTATCCTTCTACCTATATCGGTACAAGATCAAATAAACTTTGTTAGATGACAAATCCTATCATAAGATTTGTATAATATCAAACATTGTCATCTAGTTAACTGAGAAATTCATCTACAATCCTCATTAACTTGGGATTTTAGTATCATGAACATCAAAGTCCACTCTTACTACCTTTCAATAAGATCATAGACGTCCTTCATCAAAAGAAAGACTCCATCTAGTCAAGACTTGTCATGGCCAAATACTATGAGAAAAAGAAGTCCAAGGAGAATGTAACCAACTCTAGTACCTCCCTTTTTGGAAACCTTCTCCAGTAAGCTCACTACATCATTTAAAATTCCATTCATACACTCATGGGTCTTTTCCTAAGTTGAAATTCTGGTCTACACATGGGTGAAGTATGAAACTATTTCATACATAAAATTTCCATAGTTACCATATTTGCACTGAATCATCTAGTCATCTCTAAATCTATAAATCTCTTTTGATAGAATGGAAGCAATCTTATCAAACATAATTTTATTTTCTTAACTTTGTGCATATGAAAATTTTAGATTTTTTGCGAGTATTACACAATTTCATATTTTAATAACATTACATGTTGTTGGGGTACAGAATTCAAGGTCTCTATAGCTTACAAGTTTTTTACTAACACAAGTGTATAAAGTCTTTTTGGTATAAAATTCTAGGATATTATTTTCCCCATGAAGGTCCTCATCCACTTATGGCTCGTGGCTCATAATTAACTAAGTCTTTTATTCACACTAGCAATCCAAATGCAGTGATGAATTACATATATGAGAATTATGTTATAAAGATAATGAAGATACTCTATGTACTTTCTTCACTTAATTCCTCTCATAATAAATTTGGTAAATTTTACTTTTTATATATATATTGCAATACTTTGCTAAGGTCTCAACACATGTTTTTTGACGACATTTATAATAAACTTGTATGCCAATAATATTGGTCGGTGTTGGCTACATGTACGTTTTGGAGTACCTAGTGTAAAAGAAAGAAAATATTGTATGACAACATATACACCAACATGGATCATATTTTCTCTAATGTTTACTTTTCTTCTCCTCCCAAAATATTCTTTAGTGGTAACATTACTTCTTCTTACAAAGATAAGGTGCATGGAACTACTAGGACATTTTGATACAGGAGCAAGGGTAGGAAAAACACCCTAGGGAGACATCTCCATTGAGTCCCTTTTGGAGGCCTTTGATGAAGAGTCTTGAGTTTTAGAAAGGAGAGTGTGGGTTGCTGAGGCGTTGGGGGAACAAGGGGTTTTGCTCATACCCTTTTCTCTCTCAAAAATCCAGTGTTTTTCTTGTATGTTGACAACATAAGATGCGCATTAAAACCTTCCAAGTAGATGAATTGTCATCGACCATGTACTATTTTTAGGTGATGGGGTACTTTTAAGAGTACTTTGTATATGATAGTGAGGAACCTTTGTTGTAATTTGAGATGGAGTGGTACTTTTATGCAGAAGGATGATAGTTTTATTACAAGTTAATTCAATATTAATGGAATGGGTTCTTTATCTATATAAGGTTGGTACTTTTTGTGTGATTTGGGAACTATGTGGAAGTTCGTTATATTAGTCACAACTAACTATTTGTTTATATAACTTTCTTTTACTACAACAATATATACTATGAACATCCTTTATCTCTTTATATAATGTAACATGCCTTTCATGTACTTTATGTACATAATGAAGCATACTTTTTATGATTTGAAGGTACTTATATATAATGTAATATATTACTTATTCTTTTGTTGTGTAAGAATAGTATTGGATACTATAGAATAGGAAAGGGAAAAAATATAAAATGCTTATTTTACAATATCATTATTCATATAGTATGATGACCCATTTAATTAAACGGTATTCAGCTACATGAGGTCTTATCAATATCAATTATAGTGTTTTTTGGTATAATAATGGTAATTTTGTCATCATGCTATGCACTTTGGTATGTTGCGAGGTAATTTTACATATGGAAAAATTTGGCGTAACACCATCTAAACCCCCACGCCTAACACCTAAAGGTCAGGAAACGGAAATGTTATTTAACGAGCTGTAACATTTAGAACCGCAATTTCACCCGTAAACTAAATCTCTCGTCACAACTTCGTTCATGAAAAGCCAGACCGTAGATGATGTTGTGCTCCTATTCACAACAATACATATGTGTACACAATAATATACAACAATACACATAGAAGTATATTGTATATATAACACAATAGTACACATGTATACACACAACAGTACACAATAATATATATAGAAGTATACATGTACACATCAGTCATATGTGTACACACAATAATACAACTAGCTGATATATATGTGTACATAACAATACACATGCATACACATAACATTAAACAACAATACACATAGCATTACACATGTGTACACACTTTATAAAAAAAAAACACATGTGTACACACGGTACACACATCATTACACATGTGTACACAATAATACACATGTGTGCATACAACAATACACATAGCAGTATACATGTGTACATAACATTACACATGCGCTCACACAATAGTAAACAATAATACACATAGAAGTACACATGTGTAAATAACAGTACACATAACAGTACATAAAAATACACATAACAGTACACATGTGTACACACAATAATACACATACAGTATGTATGTGTGTACACATAATAATACACAACAATACACATAGCAGTACATATGTGTACACACAACAATACACATAACAGTATACATGTGTACATAACAGTACACATGCATACACACAATATTAAACAATAATACCCATAGTTGTATACAGGTGTACACAACAGTATGCATGTGTACACACAATAGTGCACAATAATACACATAGCAGTACACATGTGTACACAACAGTACACGTGTGTACATACAACAATACACATAATAGTACACATGCGTACACACAACAGTAAACAACAATACACATCCAAGTACACATGTATACACAACAGTACAAATGTGTACACATAATAATACACAACAATAGACATAGCAGTACATATGTATACACAACAATACACATGTGTACACAAATATTACACAACAATATATAGCAGTCCACATGTACACAACAATTGGCATGCGTACACACAATAGTGCATAACAAGACATATCGCAGTGCACATGTGTACACAACAGTACATATGTGTACACACAATAATACACATAGCAATACACATGTGTACCATGACAGTACATATGTGTACAGATTAGTACATATCGCACAACAATACACATAACAATACATATGTATGTTGTGGTTGTTGCTGTATTTCAAAGCAAAAGTTTTTAGTCCCACATTGCTTGTTTTGGAGACTTCTCTCCTATTCTTATATGGCTGCTGGTCCATGTAATATTTGAGGAACAAATTAGGATATGGGCTTCGCACGCGCATGGTGGGGCAACCCAAATGGGTTTGGGCCGGTCCGGTCCGGAAATCCTTTAATCGGGCGCGTCGGCGCACGACGCATCCCACGTGCAGGGGGGTGCAAATCCGGCCTCCCGGAGCCCCTTGTGCGGGCGTGGCCCCGACAAAGTTTTGTCGTTTGCTACACTTGGCTTTATCCACATGTGTTGGAAACCGCTCACATCCGTTGATGCATCTCTGGGCTCCTATAAACCAAACGCCTTCCTTTGTTTTTTTGTACACACAACAGAAACACTAGACACTATCTTTTCGTTCGTTGTTTTGCCGCTGCCGCTACTCTGGTGATCGCTGGAAGAACGATCAAAGACCTCTCGCCTGAGGAGGGATTTGCGGGTGCACGCTTCGCTCCTCTTGTTGTTGTATCCTGGGAGGGTACCCGCCACAGATTACTGCTGCACCGACGTTCGTCGTTGAGTAAGGCGGAAATACTCTTAAGGACAGTGCATTCCTGCACGCCTCAACAGTCTGGTATTCCTTCTTGTTTACATTTTGTCTGTTTATTATCACCGCAGAACTACAATCTTAAGAGTAATTTCTGTTTCTACGATGGTTAACAACATGGAAGGATTCGAAACTCCTTCTACGTCGGTAACGCCGTCTGCGCCAAACAACCAAGTTGTTACTGTTTCGACAGTGTCGCAAACTCCTCTTCCTTATGTTTCCAAAATTGAAATATTTGACGGTGTTCATTACAGACGATGGCAAGAAAAGGTTTTCACTGCATTAGAAGTATCGAATGTTGCATTTGCTTTATCCCAAACGAAACCTGAATCTGATTATGTTGAATGGGAAAAGGCAAATCGTATATGTCGTCATGTTATTCTAAGTACTATTTCTAACTAACTGTTTGATGCATACTTCCTTGTTAAAATTGCTTCTGAAATATGGGAAAGTATAAACAAGAAATATGTTTTAGAAGAGGCTTCTACGCAGAAGTTTACAGTTGCAAATTTTCTGGAATTTTGCATGTCTGATGACAAGTATATAATCACTCAAATTCATGATTTTCAAATTTTACTCGATGATTTGAAAAACAAAAAGATAGATCTTCCTGAATCGTTTATAGTTGATAGTTTAATTGAAAAACTTCTCAATTCTTGGAAGAATTATAAGAACAATTTAAAACATAAACGAAAGACGATGTCTCTGGATGATGTGATAATACACATCCGAGTGGAAGATAAAAATCGTATAAGAGAAAAATCTGATATGAATAAGGAACTGATTTCTTCCGCGAATTTTGTTAACTCTGATGTTAAACAAAATAATAAATCTTCTGATCATGCTAAAAATCGTTGGAAGAAGAAAAAGGATAAAAGAAACAATCATAAAAACAAAGGCCGCAAAGACAGATAAAAATAATGTTTTTTGTTATGTATGGGGCAAATCTGGTCATACTTCTCCTAAATGCGGGCATAGGAAGAAAGAAGCAATCCAAGATTCGAAGGAACCTTCAACCAACCTTGTTACTGAGGACGTGTTTGTGGCATTTGTCAGCATTGACAGCATGGGATCATTCCACCAGAATGATTGGATCATTGACTCGGGGGCTAGTCGCCACATCAGTGGCAACAGAGATGCCTTCGTGACTTTCACTGAAGTGGGACAGGAGGAACACCGGGTTGTCATGGGCAACTCCACTGCTTCTCCTGTGACTAGAAAGGGCAATGTCATGATCAAGATGACTTCTGGAAAAATTATGCTGATCAAAGATGTGTTGTTTGTCCCAGATATTTGTGTGAATTTAATTTCCGTCTCTCAACTTGTGAAGTTTGGGGTGAAAGTGTCATTTGAATCAAACAAGGTCATTCTCTCCAAATCTGGAGACTACATAGGCATGGGATATTTTTCAAATGGCCTTTTTATGTTGAATGTACCAAACTCTGCTGATAATGAAATAAGTCCTTCTGCTTATATCGTTGATTCTTTTGATACATGACACAATAGATTAGGACATGTTAATTTTAAATATTTACAATGCATGAAATCTTTAGGTTTACTAAAGGATTTTAATGGTGTTGTTAATTTAAATAATAAATGAAATATGTGCTGAAACTAAATCTACCAAGAAACCATGTCCTCAAATTTCACATAGAAATTCTGAATTACTAGATTTAGTACACACCGATCTTGGAGATTTAAAAGGAAATCTATCTAGAGGTGGAAAACGTTTTTATATTATTTTTGTAGATGATTTCTCTCGATATAAAAAATTATATTTATTACATTCAAAGTATGAAGCCTTTGGAATGTTTGTTAAATATAAAACAGAAGTAGAGAATCAACTCAATAAGAAAATAAAACGTCTTCGCTCAGATAGGGGTGGTGAATATGATTGTTCTCCTTTTAATGAATTTTGTGTAAATCATGGTATTATACATGAATACACACCTCCATATTCACCTCAATCAAATGGTATTGCTGAACGTAAAAATAAAACTCTAAAGGAGATGGTGAATTCTATTTTAATCAATTCAGGAGCACCCAACAACTTGTGGGGGGAAGCGATTTTGTCATCTTGTTTTCTTTAAAATTGCATCCATAGTAGGAAGACAAATAAGACACCATATGAATTATGGAAAGGATATCCTCCTAATTTGAAATATCTCAAAGTGTGAGGGTGTCTAGCTAAAGTCCTACTAACTTAGCCTAAGAAACGAAAATTGGGATCTAGAACTCTAGATGGTATTTTTATAGGTTATGCTCAAAATAGTGCAGCATATAGATTCTTGGTTATTAGAAGTAGCAACAATGTTGTAGAACCTAATACTATTGTTGAATCTAAAAATGCTGAATTTTTTGAGCATATCTTTTCTATGAAAACTCCCCTAGAAAATTTATCTAATCCTTCAAATGAAATTTTAGAGAATATCCCAAGTCATCCAATTCTAATGATGTTTTAGAATCTGATGATATAGAACCTAGGAGATCCACTAGGATGAGGAAGGAAAAGAATCATGGTAATGATTTCTATTCCTTTATAGTGGATAATGACCCTCAATCCTATAATGATGCTATTAGTTCAACGGATTCCTCTTTATGGAAGGAAGCAATTAATAGTGAGATTGAATCTATATTATCTAACCATATATGGGAACTAGTAGAACTTCCACCAGGTATAAAACCCATAGGATGTAAATGGGTTTTTAAAAGAAAATTGAAAACAGATGGGACTGTAGATAAATACAAAGCTCTTTTGGTTGCCAAAGGATATAAACAACAATAGGATATTGACTATTTTGATACATTTGCTCCTGTAACAAGAATCTCTTCAATCAGAATTTTAATTGCTTTGGCATCTATTAAGAAATTGATTATACATCAAATGGATGTTAAAACTGCTTTCTTGAATGGAGATTTGGATGAAGAAATTTATATGGATCAACCCGAAGGTTATGTAGTTTCGAGAAAAGAACATATGGTATGTAGACTAATCAAATCTCTCTATGGCTTGAAACAAGCACCTAAACAGTGGCATGAGAAATTTGATAAGGTTATTGTATCATATGGATTCCATATAAATGAAGGAGACAAATGTATATATTCTAAAGTCGATAATCAAGGTTGTGTTATTATATGTCTATATGTAGATGACATGCTTATTTTTGGCACTAATATTGATATTATAAATAGTACAAAAGGCTTCTTGGCTTCTAACTTTGACATGAAAGATATGGGAGAAGCAGATGTAATTTTAAGAATTAAACTTCTTAAATATGAAGATTGCATCATGCTATCCCAAGAACACTATGTTGAGAAAATTCTCAATAAGTTTTCAATGTTTGATTGTAAGCCGATCAGTACACCTTTTAATTCTAATTGCAATCTCAAGAAAAATAAAGGTAATAGTGTTCAACAAGTGAAGTATGCACAAGTTATTGAAAACCTGATGTATTTAATGAATTGTACTCGTCCAGATCTAGCATATGCAGTGGGGAGATTAAGTAGATATACTCAAAATCCTAATAAGGATCATTGGGATGCTCTACATAGAGTTTTAAGATACCTTAAAGGCACAATTAATCATGGATTGATTTTTTGTGGATCTCCAACTGTGCTAGAAGGATTTTGTGATGACAATTGGATTTCGGATTCAGATGAATTGAAATCTACAAGTGGCTACATCTTCACTATGGGTGGAGGTGTTGTGTCTTGGAAATCTTCCAAGCAAACATGTATAGCTCGTTCCACTATGGAATCTGAGTTTATTGCCTTAGAAAAGGTTGGAACTAAAGCCAAATGGCTGAGACATGTTCTAATGGATCTTCCCATTTGGGAGAAACCTTCTCCACCCATGTTTATACACTGTGATAATCAAACTGCCATAGCAAGAGCTAAAAACAAAGTTTACAATGGGAAGAGTCGGCATATTCGCCTACGTCACAATATTGTGAGGCAGCTTTTATGTGATAGCATAATCTCAATGGATTATGTTAAGTCAGAATTAAACTTGGCCGATCCTCTGACAAAGCCATTAAGTCAACGACTAGTGAGCGATACATCAAGGAAAATGGGATTATGTCCATATCAGAAGTCGAAGTGATGGAAACCCAACCTTCATGAACGGTGATCCCGGGAAGAAGGTTCAATGGGAAAAACTAAGTCACTGGATGACAAAATGTGTTGTAATAAATTTATCTCATTCTTATGATGTAAACAACAATTTGCAATATTTTAGTTGAATATACTTCTTAATGGATTTCATAGCCATTAATGGTGGTGTATATTTTCAATGTATACTTGATGAAAGTCCAACTATGTGAGTGTGGAGTGAGGCCGCTCCTATTGAGATTCGGGCATATCTCTAGAGCACTCATGAATTTCCCAGTAGGCGCATGGCCTAAGGTGCAAAACTATAAGAAAGGTACTTGATTTTATAAATATCATGCGAGTAATGTATCTCTAATCAGACAAGGGAGGAATTGGTTCAAGAACATAGTTCCACCAATCTTCTACAGATTACGTATATCTACTCAATGCTTTAGTTCAAAGAACTCAGTTCTACCAAAGCTTATGCATGCTATTTATTTAAGTTCTTCCGGTGGTCAACTCGATTTTTAGTTTGGTTTTATTTTAAAATAGTGGGGGATTGTTGTGGTTGTTGTGGTATTTCAAAAAAAAGTTTTTAGTCCCACATTGTTTGCTTTGGAGACTTCTCTCCTATTCTTATATGGTTGTTGGTCCATGTAATATTTGAGGAACAAAATAGGATATGGGTTTCGCATGCGCATGGTGGGGCAGCCCAAATGGGTTTGGGCCGGTCCGGTCCGGAAACCCTTTAATCAGACGTGTCGGCGCACGACGCATCCCGCGCGCATGGGGGTGCAAATCCGGCCTCCCGGAGCCCCTTGTGCGGGCGCGGCCCCGACAAAGTTTTGTCGTTTGCTACACTTGGGTTTATCCACATGTGTCGCATCTCTTGACATAGCAGATGTCCGTTAGCCGATGCCTCCTCGGTTGACAACCGCTCGCATCCGTTGGACCATCTCTGGGCTCCTATAAACCAAATGCCTTCCTTTGTTTTTTTGTACACACAACAGAAACACTAGACGCTATCTTTCCGTTCGTTGTTTTTCCGCTGCCGCTACTCCGGTGATCGCTGGAAGAACGATCAAAGAACTCTCGCCTGAGGAGGGATTTGCGGGTGCACGCTTCGCTCATCTTGTTGTTGTATCATGGGAGGGTACCCGCCGTGGATTACTACTGCACCGACGTTCGTCGTTAAGTAAGGCAGAAATAAGAACAGTGCAGCACACCTCAACAGTCCGGTATTCATTCTTATTTACATTTCGTCTGTTTATTATCATCGTAGAACTACAATGTATGTATAGTACACATGTGTACACACAATAGCACACAACAATATATAAAAGTACACATATATACACAAAGTGACACACAACAATACACATAATCGTACACAACAGTATATATGTATACTCACAACAATGCCCATATCAGTGTATACATATGTACATACAATAACTTTTAAGGGCTCTTTGGCGGTTGCCCGACAGTGAGCGGACAGAACTCACATTGGAGTTTCGTTGAAGAAATAATTGAGCCGTTAAAAGTTATGCGCTGCCGGTTCCGAATGCAGAACGTTGATGACCGTTACGTGTATTAGACGGGGGTTTAGTAGGTGTTTTATGTATCACGGCTTCTTTTAAATATTCTTTTAGTGTTTGACGCAGATCTTCTCACTTTACCATTCTTTAATTTTTGTCTTTGTCTCCATTAACTCCCTCCCCTTAACTCGTTTTCCTCTTCCCTCATACTTTGTGTGTCTATTTCTTTCCGAAAATTTCTACCTAAAGTCACTTTTCCACCCGGTGGTCTACCCGGAAGTTGAAAACATGCGATATTTAATGCATGGCACAATGCTCCACCTGCTGCAGCAGACTGTTTAAATTATTGCTCATGCAGCAACCATGCAAATCTCATGTAAAGTGTAGACATGTCTGCAGCCAGTTTATTCTGCATGTCTATACATACAAAAATTATGTAAGAGATGATTATCTCTCCACCAAAAACGAAATATGTATTTTCCCTCAAACTTCGATTTCCCTATAAATATTGTATGTACCATTTGTTTATGTTGAACCAGTTCTGCACAGTATTGAGTAAGTACTGTACTTTTGATTCGCACTGAAATAAAAATTATAGTGGGATATTGTACTTACTGATTCAATGTTCTAGTCATGCAAATAGTTTTGGATACTGTACTTGGAAATGGACCACATGGGTGACTAATGTCTTGTTGAGTAGGCGTAATTAGGTTTGTTAATGATATGAGAATAATATTTAGGTACAATACTTATTGTTGAATTGTACAAGTGATTAATGGTTTGTTGGGTACTGTACTTTTGCTTCTTACAGAAATTAAAATCATAATAGGGTATTGTACTTACTGAAATAATTTAGTAGGTACTGTACTACAACTTTATACATTGCATATTTATCCCCACTGCAGATTACGTAAGTACTGTACCTACAATAAATACATATACATTCACAAATGAATTTGAGAGGTACTGTACTTATGTTTGACAAACTTGGTTGGAAATTAATGATTGGGTACAATACTTATAGATGCATTTATAGTTGATTTTGGACCAGATGTGCACTACATTTTTGTAAAAAAATTATGTCCAGACGAAAAATGTTGTTATTGGATTCCGTAGGTACTGTACTTATGCTTCCAGATCAGTTATACAATTATGCTTGATTTTGTAATTTGTTAGGTACTGTACTTATGCTTGGTTTTATAATTTGGTAAGTACTATACTTATGTTTGAAAAAACTGAGTTGGAATTAACAAGTGGGTACTGTACTTATTTTGCATGGATTTCGTAGGTACTGTACCTATGTCCAGATGAATATTGTACTTATTTTGCATGGATTTCGTAGGTACTGTACTTAGTTGGAATTAACAAGTGGGTACTCTCTGACCATCACATCCTTTACATGATGTACTGTACTACACATCATAAGTACATACTCATAAAAAGTGTTGGGCAAGTACTGTACTTATTTTGGACATACTCATAAACAGTGCTGGGCAAGTACAATACTTGTGCTTCAACACTCTGCTGGGGAACAGACGTAGTGTACTAATGTGCAAATATTGGTGGGTTGAAATAGAGCCGGAAGGAGGAGTTGCAAGAGAGAAAACAAATTAGTAAAAATGAAGCTAGAGAAAGGAGTGGAGAGAGTTAATTGCTGGACAATAAAAGCCGACTGCATGAAGTTAATTGGCGTGAAGTTATTTCGTATTAAAAGCCTACTGTATGGAATTAATTGACGTGTATTAAAAGCCGGCTAAAAGCCTACTGTATGGAGTTAATTGACATGTATTAAAAGTCGGCTGAGACCACATTTTTGTGTACTCTCGATACACGGGTGGGTGGCCGGGTATAGAAGGAACTGTGTGTAGCGTAACTCTTTCTTTCCTAACGAGAATTTTATTCTGGTCTTACGGGTGCAGCTTTCCGAGAACTATGGGTGCGTACTCGATGATGGCGATAATGGTGATGCTGAATTGCTGATACTGTCACACTGGCCGCCACAGCACAGCACAATAGGGTGATAACGATGTCATGTATATGTGTCAATTTCTGTTAGGTCAATGAATTCAAATGGGTACTAAGTACGTTTATTCTATTCCTTTGCGTAACAGGTACAAATTAATTAAGTAGAGTTTTCCACGTAATGTCGTCACTTATGACAACAACCCTCGGATTAGCGGGGGACAGTTGTGAGTCGCCTCAAACCAAGTTTGGGGGATACTGATCTGAAACGCGGCAAACTAGAGAGTGTGCCATCTGTGCATGGGTTCCCTTCGTCCTGCGCGCGAACTAGTGAGTCGATATTATTTGAGTCAAGCAAGCAAGCAAAGCAACCTAACAGGCACGTGATTAATTCGCACGTGGCTTGTTTGGTCAAAGTTCTTGCCGGCGATCTAATCTTCTTATATTAGAAGAAAAGACCTTCCAGGCTAGTGCCATTTGCATCCTGCAGATCGCAGTCCATCTCTTGACTTCAAGTTTAATATGGAAAAGTTTTTTTTTTTAATATGGAAAAGTTGGGGACTGCGTGTTGAATAACTGGTATTGTCTAGAATGCTAGTTGTTTGGTTTATCACTTCACGGAAAATAATTAGTGGTTTAGAATTAACTGCATATCCATACTATATAGGAAAGTCCGTGGAGGGGACTGGATATAATTTTTTCCATTATTTTTTGAAATTATGTATTGGTCCCTGTGTGTGTACACACACTTTTGTCTTTAATTTTTTAAATTATTTATTATATTAAGAGACACATCTATATCTATACTATCAAAGAAAACTAGTGGAGGGGTTGGATGTAATTTTCTCCATTATTTTTTAAAATTATGTATTGGTCCCTGCGTGTACACCGCACTTTTGTCTTTAATTTTTTAAATTATATATTATATTAGGAGACACATCTATACTATATAGGAAAGCCACGGGATGGGGCTGGATGTAATTTTTTCTATTATTATTTTTTTGAAATTATGTATTGGTCCATGTGTGTACATCACACTTTTGTTTTTTATTTTTAAAATTATATATTATATTAGGAGACACATCTATACTATATAGGAAAGCCCATGGAGGGGCAGGATGCAATTTTCTCCATTATTTTTTGAAATTATGTATTGGTTCATGTGTGTACCACCATACTTTTGTCTTTAACTTTTTAAATTATACATTATATTAGGAGACATATTTGTACTATATAGAAAACCTATGGAGGGCGTTGGATGCAATTTTCTCTATTATTTTTTAAAATTACATATTGGTCCATGTGTGTGTACACCACACTTTTGTATTTAATTTTAAATTATATATTATATTAGGAGATACATATATACTATATGGGAAAACCCGTGGAGGGGGCTGAGTGCAATTTTCTCTATTATTTTTTGAAATTACATATTGGTTCATGTGTGCGTACACTGTATTTTTGTCTTTAGGAGACACATTTATACTATATGGGAAAGCTCGTGAAGATGGCTTGATGCAATTTGCTCTATTATTTTTTGAAATTACGTATTTATCCATGTGTGTATACCACACTTTTGTCTTTACTTTTTTAAATTATATATTATATTAGGAGACACATCTATAATATATAGCAAAACCTGTGGAGGGGCTGAATGCAATTTTCTCCTTTATTTTTTGAAATTATATATTGGTCCCTGTGTATGTACACCACACTTTTCTCAGTAATTTTTTAAATTATATATTATATGAGGAGATGCATCTATACCATATGGGAAAGCCCGTGGAGGAGGTTGAATGTAATTTTGTCTATTATTTTTTGAAATGATGTATTGATCCATGTGTATGTGAGAAGTCCAATTAATATTTGTACTGCACATTTTTTTTAAAGTTAAATCTATAAATTATTGATTGCTACTAAGGAACTCGTACACGTGTTTATGCCTAGTCTAGAGCTCAATGACTCTCATACGGAACTGGGTCTCCATAAAGTTTTGAATCGCGCAACTGCAATATCTTGGCAGCATTCCAAAAGAAAGGAAGATCGAGGGTCGTCCTTTGACATCACAAAGGAGACCGACAAAAATAGTTTTGAAAGATAATAACATAGAGAGAGAGATACAATGCTTATCATAGTCGTTCATGACTGTTGTTTGACTTTATAAGGCTTGCCCTAGCTCACAAGTTTTATCATGTCTTTGTGTCAAAGGAAAGACTTTTCTTGCATTCGTGCTGCAAGCTTCCACCTCATTTGGTCAAAGGTACGATTATCATACCCCCAAGAGAAAACAATTCATATATATCTTCTTCTTTGTCAAAGATAGAACTGGTGAGTTGTTGTCACACGGACGATACGGCTGTGTACGTTATAGAGACTGCAACCGTACGTGATAGATATCCCTTGTCTTTAATGGGACTCCCATTAATATGGACCACCATTTACCCTTTATCTTTTAAGGCATGTCTACTGTCCTTGTCTTGTACAGGTTCAAAATTCACTTTTACACCTTACTGTTCTAGAGGTTATTTCAATCAATCTTAACTATACATCTATCCTAAAAGTCTGCCCCCAAAAATCTAATTGGGTGTTCCTACAGCAGAATTGAGTGCAACGCGTCCGGAACATGGAATTTGGAACGACAAATTGGGCCCGTCTTGCACGGGGTGCCATTGTCATCTTATTCTGTAATGCTTTCACCGATTTGATTCGTACGGAAAAAGTTATCTGTTTCACATCAAAAAACAGGTCAAACAATGACATCCGAGCTGCGTAGATTGGTAAGATTCTGGAGTTATCCTTGATGCGTTGCCTAATCGACATTTTGAATATAAACATCAATATCTTTTTAATACCGTTTAGTGGTAGCTGGTGAACCAAAGATATGTGACAAGGGTTGGCAATGTATAATATACCAGCAAACGAGAAAGACAATCAAATAACAGGGTTATGTTTTGTAAATATATGACCTATGACATGCATTGTGTAACGGTAATTTTAATTATAAAGGTAGGGCACATGCACCCTTCCTAAATGTAGCTAGGTGGTAACTAAACGACACTTGAGTGTCGATATTTTGAATGTTAATTCGATATTGGAAATGTTGAATCATTTAAGAAAATTTAAGGCACCCTGGGTAGGAGTCATGTGGTTCGTACATTAGAAACACACTATTTCAACGGATAAAGGTGAGATGGAGTGCATTTTTGTTCGAATAGTGAATGAGTTGTTGGCCTCACTATGCCACTATGGCTTACGTTTAGATTTTTGAGAGAGTTAGTAATATATACAGTAAAGTCTTAACATGGATTGTCCAAAGTTGACTTGCTAGGTTTTGTCCTACATCTTTGGTGAGTAAGACATTAGCGAATTATATAAGTTATTCATAATAACCAAGGAATATGAGCTTAGGTATATTTATTGTATGAGTCATATTTTTTAGTATTGATGTTGTTTAAGTCTAGTAAAATCCGAATGATTAGTAACTAATTAATGAAAAAGGAGAGAGAAACTAAATCCTTGTGTGACACCCAATCACACAAGAAAGAGATTACTTAAAATAAAATGTCAATCGATCACCAATTATTACCAACCACAAAGAAAATGTAAAAAAATATGATTCATGTACAAGAATAACTTGCCCAAAAGGCTTTATTAGTTTTTATTCATCATCAAACATGTAATTTTACAAGATGTCGTGTGACCACAGTCACAACATGTACAAAAAATATATAACTATCATATCTATTTGCAACATGTACACGTTTACAAGGCATACAACCCAAAAACTCGAGTTGTACACATAATCAATCAAATCCACTTGGGCCTGTTAATACATAGAAAATTATAAGAAACTACTCCAAAAGAGCACAACCAACCTCCAAGCTACTGAAAATCACCAAAGAACAACTCATCTCTACTCAAGCCCCAGTCACATAGCTGGATACCTATAAAAATATAGATAACCATGAGGGTGAGACCTATGTCCCAAAAATATGATATACTAAAAGGTAGCATTCTTATTTCTTACAAACATATTATGATCAAATTATTTTAGGGCAAGTTAATTAACAGACAAGAATCACTAGAGTAAGTACTAATCTCTTTATAGAGTATAGCTACCACATATGCAATATAGGAGAAATCAAAAAATACTTGTAGGCATCAAAGAGAAATTAATGAATACAATATGATATGGCAAGAAAATATAAATAGATATATTGATACATATTGATCACTTGTTTATTATTATTAATCATTGGTAGCTTGAGGTTTACTACTCATACCACTAGCTAGTGACAATGAAATCCAAACTAGTTCACTATATAAGATCTAGGATTACTGAATGCCATAAGATCACTTCCACTTGGTTCAAAGCGAGTAAAAATAAAGAGTAGTATACTCAAAGACTAAACTACTTGTGGATTGCTCAAAGGTCAATCCACAAACAAACTAGGTTCATCATGGGTACTTAGGCTATGCCACCTATCTCAAGGGTATAAAACCCATAAAAAGATTTCAAGATGCTAACAACCCGTGCATTGTACATCATATAAACACATTAGGATGCCAAAAATCCACATACTGTATGTTTTCATATACTCAAAAGTATACAACTTTGAGCACCTTTTCACAAGGATACTCGTTTCACTATCCCCAATCTAAATATGGGGATAGTTCTACATTCACAAGGAACTACATGATGAGGGTTATATTTGATTGATTTGGTCCATTACTTGTCTTTCATGAATTAGCTATGATGTAAGAAGGTATATATATGTAATGTGGCCCAATCTAGTTATAAATAACTCCAGAAGATATAAATATGCCACAATATACTTCAAGGAACCCAAATCATGGTGTCATTACCAACTCTGACCATATTAAGACCCAATCATAAAATTAGGACATATCAAGCCCAATATTACCATCACGAGCCATAATAAGGCCCTAACCATTACAATAAGGCACATAAGGCCTCACATATCATCATTGTCGCTAACAAGGCCCCAAACTAATATATCAAGGCAAATTGATGCACATATACTTGTTTCTATTTTCATAACATAATTGGATGCTTTCATTTCTATTTGATCTTAAGTGAATGCATTTTCATTAGTTTTATACCTAAGAAATAATCATTTGTGTATCAATATTTCCTATTCATGTGCATGATTAGCCATATATTATTGTATTATTAATTAGCTTAATGATTTCTTGTCTTGTTGTAGAAATGGTAAAAAAGAAACTCAAAATGTTTGTGGTATCAACCTCATGTCAGTAGTACTGACACAACATCCATAAGCGACAAATCTTACTAGAATCCAAGTCTGTTAAAAAGTTGGTGGCACTGACTTTGATCAGTAATAGATAAGGAAAAGGACTACATGCAAGTCGATGGTATCGAATTTGGGTCAGTGGCACTAACTCTAATGTTGATGACCTAGGTTAAATGTGTTAAAATAAATGGACGGTGTTATAAATTGTATCTTTTGATTCTTAAGAAGCTAATGCTCTTCTAGCCACCAAATAATTTTGGATATCACGATTTTGTCTTTTGGGAGGTCAGGAAGACAAGAAGTGGAGGATACAAATAAAAAGTGTGAATTGTAGTGACTTTCAGTGGTGATTCTCGATGGAAATATGGGTAGATTGCACCCATATTCTTCACAAATCTCTATTACTGTCTTCTCCAATATGTTTATTTTGATATTTTCTCTCTTCCCCGATTACAATAGTAGCACGCCGACCATGGATGACTATTTTCTATATTTAGGAATGGTGACTAGCCTAGTGTGATGTTGTACTTAATGAAATAATTTTATCAATATAATTTTCATTGCATGATTTTTATGAATTTTTTTTTAAATATGTAATATAAGCTTGATCACCCAAGATAATAATTTTTTACATTAATTTCTTTGTACAAAATATTTTCTATCAGGAGAATTTTCATAAACTCGACCAGTATTGTGCTATGAAAGCGGACAAACCACTAGGAGGGAATAGTTGTCATATCATTCTTCGTAATCCACGTTAGGAATAATAAATGCCAAGAAAGTGAGGTTTTCACTTAATTAGACGTTGTATCACGCCTTAACAGATGTTGATACTATTATCAAATCTCTAATCATAAAATAATGTTAACGTTTTAGTAAATAGATAAAACTCAGCTATGTCTATCATTATGGTGAAACTAGAATTCTTAAATACTTCCATACATCTTATTCACAAACCAAAATGTGATCACTTTCTTTTGTACTTATTCATTAGTTCAATAATTCCTTTATCGAAATTTACCTTAAGTCTAGCTGATTAGGTTTTAACTAGTAGTAATCTCTATTTGCACAACTGAGTTTGACAGTATTAGTATAATTGATTAGTAGGCCTCAGGTCCATTGTATTTTATCTTATTTCTATTTAGTCTATGTACTCCCTGACTCCTATATATAGGAGACCCAATTCTCTTTTATGATTTACTGAAAGTGAATCCTTTTACATGGTACTACAGCAGCATCCTAACCCCAATTCTCCTCTCTTCTTCCTATGTCTTTCCTCCCTTTCTCAATTGATTTTCCCTTCATGGTGATGGATGCAACCACATGGGCTATCCTTGATATTTCCAACCAAAAACATGTGTAAGGATTGACAAGGAAAGAAAAGGCTAAGGGATCAAGTTCCTTTTCAATCTACTCGGCAGCAGTGACTCTTCAGTTCAACAGTGAGACTCTTAATTTCTACGCTCCTTCTCATTACCGGTTGGTTAATGGATCGATTATCCAAGCCGTTTCTGCTGGTGCCGAAAATCTATTCGATATAGTTCATTCCAAGGTCATCGTGGATGTGCTATTAGAAATTGTTGATGTCGTCAAAAGAGATTGCCTTCTCCACCTTTTTTTTCTCCTTGGTCCCAATTGTAAATGCATAGTAGATAGTACATTTACTTACAATGACTGGTCTCAATTATCAGCTCCTGTGTAACAAAAAAAAAGAATTATATAAAGATCCTATGCTGATCTATAAATCACAAAAAAAGAGTTATATGAAGACCCTGTGTTGATCTATAAAGCACAAAAAAGGGGCAAAGTTATACTTTTTTCTTCCTCTCCATGTAGTTCTCCTAATCCATATGACTGGGTACTTTTCTTAAAATTGAGGATCTTTTTTTTCATCTTCCTACTGTACCATTAATGTGGTAGTGCTTCTTGTTTTTTTACTCAGATCCATTTAGGTAGTGTCACCTATCTTTCTACTGAGTTTTCATTCCAGTAGTTTTTTTTGTTTTATCTCTTGTACCGTGCTACATTCTGGTACCTTTATTTTCTGTTTATACCATGCTATATTCTGGTATGTTTCTATCTATTTGTACAGTACTATTATTTAACATCTTACTCACCTCATCATAGATGATGTAGTTAAGATGACTATCATTTATAATTATATGCCTCACATATTTGTTGTTAAACTTAAATGATGACAACTTTTTACTATGGATGAATGATGTCCAGACATTCCTCGAGTCACATGATAAACTCAAATTTATCAATGATGATTCACCGGCAGTTCCTGACGATGTCTGGGTGACAGGAAACAGTCAAGTACTCTCATAGCTCTTGGCATACATGGAACCAGAGGCGGCAGTCAAGTACATGTGGCACCGTAACGCCAAGACTATGTGGGAGAAGATAAAATAATTCTTCACTCAAGAAGACAGTTGTCTATGCATGTTTAACATCATGAATAAGATCTTCTCCAAATAGCAAGGAGAGCGGTCCTTGTCCAAGTATTTTGACACCATGAAGGCTTTGGAAAATAAACTCAACTTCTTCTCTCTGACAAAGTTTGGTGAATTCACCAAGGAGTGGGAAACTCTTCTGACTGACTACTTTCTAAATGGGCTTCATCCTCACTTTGATGCAGTCTGATAACTACTCCTGGTTGGTGTAACCCTTCTATCTATGGACCAGGCATATGCATTACTGGCTCAGTATGAGATGATTTCTCCTCATATCTCTCCCATAGTCTCACTGCTAGATCTAAACTTCCACTGACAATGGTTGCGGTGGCCAGAGGCCGCGGTCGTGGATGAAGCCAGCATCTAAAGTGCACCTATTGTAGTAAGTTGGCCCACACTAAAGATGTATGCCACTCGAAGCATGGCTACCCAGCCAACTATAGGAGAGGACGTGGCAGGGGCTCTACCCATGTCACTCAAGTACATGTTCATGTTGGTCAAACATCTTCCCCACCACCTGGTCATACATCGACTTCAGCATAGACATTTTTCTCTCATGTCTCATTGCCAAATGAGGAGTACAAAGGCCTTCACCAAGCGGTACAATATTATGGGGATCCTCCCCTTGAAAATAGCATGACAACTTCTACACCTTCCGAGTGGTGAATTGGTGACCTATCTACTGCCTCTTCTTCCGATAATCTAGCCACTGCTCCTTAAGATAATTTTGGAGCAACTCTGCTTGCCACAAATTTTAACTGGACTGTGAACTACGGGGCAACACAACATATGACGGGTATTCCCGACCTTCTTACTGTTTGAGTGCATTATTTTGCATCCCTCGGGTACTATGGCAGATGGATTGGTAAAACAAGTCACTCGTTGTGGAATTGTCTCTATTTCTTCTACACTTAAATAGTCTATTATCCACTTTGGGTCGAACTTCCCATATAATCTCATGTCAGTTGCTAAAATTATTAATTCTCTTCAATGCTTTGTGACTTTTGGTCCTTCTGGGTTTTTTTCTATAAGATTGGAGGAACTTGAAGATGATTGGGTAGGGAGTGCTTACTGGTGATCTTTATTACTTCTCCACCTCACCACCCAGTCTGATGCATGCATTTTTTTCTTCCACTCTACTACAACTACATCTCTGACTTGGACATCTACCCTTGGAAAAACTTAAATTCTTAGATAATTTTGGTTCTTCATGTTCATCTATTTTATGTAATATTTTTCATTTAGGGAAACACCATCGTGTGTCCTTCCCGGACCGTACAACTAAGCAATCATCCAAAATGTTTGAATTAGTACATAGTGATGTGTGTGATCCTTTTTGGACTACCATTTATAATGGATTCAAATATTTTCTTATATTTGTGGACAATGTTTCTAGAATGACCTGGATATACCTCTTTTAAACTCGTGATGAAGTTTTTTCACTGATTGACACATTTCACACAATGATTTATGTGCAATTTTCCACATCTATTAAAATCCTGCGTACCTACAATGATCTTGAATATACACAAAAGGTTGTTTCTTCTTTTTGCCAAGATGTTGGGATGATTCATCAACAATCTTGTGCTTATTCTCCACAACAAAATGGCATTTCTGAGCGTAAAAATTGACATATTCTTGACATTACACTCTCTCTTCTCATTCATGCTAATGTCCCAAAATAATTCTGGTCAGATGTAGTTCTCACTGCATGTTTTCTCATCAATTGCCAACCTTCTTCGGTTCTTAAACAACAAACTCCATTTTCAATTGTCTTTCCACAATCTACACTATTTTCTATACCTCCTCAGGTTTTCAGCTGTGTCTCCTTCATACATAATTTCAATCCCAAGACCAACAAACTATCACCCCAAGCTATTCAAATGGTGTTTCTCGGCTACCCCTTCTTTTAGAAAAGGTACATGTGTCTTGACCCTACGTCAGGCCAAGTTTATATCTCTACATATGTCACATTCCACAAAAATGAACTCTTCTTCTCATCATCCTCTTCATCCTTAACTCATTCTGACACAATGATCTCTCTTCCTGATCCCTTCATCCACTCAGATCCACCCTCAATAGAACCTTTAAACCGATGCATGGAAGATGCATCCCAGGCAGCTCCTTCCCCTTCATCATCAGTTCTAGATCAATATGATCTACCAGTGGCACTTTAAAAAGGTACACACTCATGCACCATCAAGCATCCTATTTCTAACACATGTTGTCTAGCCTGTCTCTCTTCTTTCGCCTCAAAGTTTGCCACAGCCTTAGACACAACATATATTCCAAAAAGTCTAGTTGATGCCCTATGACATCCTGGTTGGAAAGCAGCCATTATGGAGGAGATGAAGGCGCTTCATACTAATCATACATGGGATGTTGTCACACAACCTCCCAACAAGAACAATGTCTGGGTGTTGATATGTGTTTTTGTCAAGCACAACTCTGATGGTTCTATTGATCGACTCAAGGCAGGGTTAGTTGCCAAAGGATTCACCCAAGCCTTTGGTGTGGATTACTTTGACATGTTTTCTCCAGTCATAAGGATCGCCTCTATTTGCATTCTGGTCTCTTTGGCGGCTCATTTTGATTGGCCCCTTTTTCTTCTTGATATAAAGAATACCTTACTTCATGGTGACCTCCTGGAAGAAGTTTACATGCAACAACCTCCTAGATTTGTTGTTGAGGGGGAGTCTTCTCTCAAAGTGTGTCACCTTCGATGTTCAATATATGGCCTGAAGCAATCTCCATGGGCATGGTTCAATAAATTAAGCAACTTTTTTTGGAAACTTGGCCTCCAGAGATCGACTACAGATCATTCTCTTTTCTTTTTAAAATCATCCAAAGGCCATATCCTGCTTTCTATTTATGTTGATGATATAGTGATTATTGGAAATGACAAAGTATCTATTTCTCAAGTGAAATAGTCCTTACAAGTACACTTCCATACCAAGGACCACTCTATGATATTTCCTTAGCATAGAAGTCCTCCGCTCAGCCACATGAATCAGCTTGCCTTAGAGACTTTATGTCTTGTACTTACTTCAAGATGTTGGCATGAAATAATCCAAACCTCTCTCCACTCCAATGGACTATCACACCAAGCTCTCGCATAAGGGGAAACTATTTGATGACCCCAAAAAGTATCGTCATCTTGTTAGGAAGCTAATCTACTTGACAATAACCCGACTGGACATTACCTATGCAGTTGGCATAATCATTCAACATATGAGTGGATCAATGTTCAACACATCCTTCGATATCTCAAAATTTCTCCAGGAAGAGGATTGTTCTACAAACGTCCTAGTACTAAGACAAATTCTATTTCAGGATATGATGATGCAGATTGGGCAGGTGATTCTCAGGATCATCGATCCACTTTTGGTTTTTGTATCATGATTGTCACTCACCCTGTTATTTGGTAGAGTAAAAAAACAAGTTGTTGTGGCTCGCTCCAGCATCGAGGCTGAATATCAGGCTATGGCCCATACATGTTGTGAGATACATTGGGTCCAGTCCATTTTGACTGAGTTTGGGATCTCTTTTCAGACTCGAGTCACTCTATATTGTGATAACCAGGCAGCTATACACATAGCTAGTAATCTATTCTTTCATGAACACACAAAATACATTGAAGTTGATTGTCACTTTGTGCAAAACATGGTCAAAGATAAAAATATTATTACCCATCATATTTGAATAGGAGATCAAATTGCAGATATTCTCACTAAACCACTTACTCCTTCTTTATTGAAGTACATGGGCACCAAGCTGGGACTTCACAATGTTTACTCTCCATCTTAAGGGGGCATGTTAGTATAATCGATTAGTTGGGCTTAGGCCTTGTTGTATTTTACCTTATTTCTATTCAGTCCATGTACTCTCTAGCTCCTATATATAGGAGACACAGTTCTCTTTTATGATTTACTTAAAGCTAATCCTTTACAGACAACTTAGGATTCTTTTCCTTATTTCTTAGATACATACACTTGCATAGTACACATGTGGTTTGTAACATACTCATATCTAGGCATTTATGTGAATACTTGCTTCTTATAGAATCCTATTTGATTATATTAATATATAGTATTGTTTCCTTAATACAGAGTGCATTAGAAATCCTTGGAGTCAATTAGTACCATATATATATCCTTAATATTTTATATTTAAGGTAAGTTGACCATAATACATCCAATAATAAGATAAATAAATAAATATACCAAATACCACGCTTGACTCTTATATTACACTCTGATATAGTATTAGGAGTATAACATGAAATAAACCTATTTAATGTGTATTAAAATGTCACAATTGAGTAATTAAGATGAGTAAATACATTAATAGGATGCTATATATACAATAATGAAATATAATATTACACATTTTCAAAATGTGAAAATAATGCCAAATTCGGATTCCTCACCCTTGAATTAGCTAAAACACCAATTTTCAATCAATTTGGATATCAAATACCCACTCAATTTAACTACAAAAGGAAAACACAAATTGACTTATTAATCTCTAAAGTTCCATGCTTTTAATAGTTGTTGTCCCTATCATGTGGAGCATTTTTCTCCTCAAGCGCTTACCCACACAACTAATGGTTGGGATATTCTTTCAAACCGGGTCCATTGGATCTGGATATCTAGGTATTGGCTTCCTTCCCCAAAAAGCTCTCTGCACATGATGTTGATTGGGGCAATGATATTGGATTTAGATCTCTCTCCCTGCTCAACAACTACATCTATTCCTCCTCCCACTTGTTTCACTGCCCACAAGTGGGTCCTTTGTAATCCCTCTTCTCACTCTGATGACTCTACCTTTCTCCATTACCTCTCTTTTCTCTAGTTATAACATGCCTTCCTGAGTCATACCTTCATGCCATAAACCCTTGGAATCCAACCGCCAGTCTTCACGCTTCTCTTCTGGCCCTTTAAATGCAAACATACATGCTTCCATTGGAGCTACTCTCATGTCCATCATTGAAGTTCACCACAACCTTGACAAAAATTGATGTGCCTACACAGAAAATCATTGTTTTCCTGTAAGAGGCAAACCTCATTGGAGATACACCATCGATCATAGGCCATGCCTTTTTCCCACTGATCCTTGTCTGGTTGTCCCCTGAACTCCTCTGAGTTTATCTTGTGTGGTATGCCTTCTCCAATAATGAATTGAACTAATTTTGATCAGACCTCTCTACGACCTGCTCGACCCTTTTCAGTTGCAATGCAGCGACGCCATCGACCTGGACACAACGGTTGGCGGCATGACTCCAACCCCAAGCCTTGAGCTTCTTCTTCCTTCTAATTGCTGCTAATCAGCCATCATCAATCCAATCTACCCTGGTGCTACATGGCACTAAAACAATTTTCCTCTGCCCATGTTCCTCCTTGTGCCTAACCACCATAGTAGGAACTTGTCATCATCCTATTCCTCGATGATTGGATCTGGCGCTTGTAGATCTAGTATCCACTGATGGGTTCTGCAACCCCCCAAGGAATTGTGATGTCACTCCTTCTTCTTCTCTCCCTCCTCACCCCTAAGCCCTAGCCTCTGACATGTCCCTCTCCATGAGCCTTCATCCATGGCAGCAAGGAACTGATGCATGCTCCTATAGTGGACAACGACCCTCCTCTTTAGTAGTCACCAATCTGTAATCTCACCACCATCTACAACATCAACCCCACCACAATCATCCACCAGGCCTCCACAACCAACTTCCAAATCCAGTTTTGTTTGACTCTCCTCCTATGAGCTTCCTAGAGGTCAGATGAGTAGAAGGTATTCACCCCCCTCAGGTTGTTGTCAATCATATCTACAAAGGTACAACTCTAGTCATGATGGTGGCTTTCGTAACAAGTGTGAGGATTGTGACTGCACCTCGACCCATCTAAACTTTGGAATCACATCAGATCTGTTCATAAGAGGCTGACGATGCATATGGAATACAACCATGCCACCATCAAACAATTATCACTCAACTAATGTATGATAACTCGACTTCGTGGACCAAGTGCATATACTAAGTTAAACTTAGTTGTGAAGATAAGGTAAGTATATCCTCTATTTTATTTTGGGAATTATTTAACTAAAACATACATTCTTTTAATGTGGCATCTCTTGAGCTATTAATCCTTTTAGAAATCTAATTCCATGAATATTTATATTTCCTAAATTGATTCAATATATACTTGTGATTGTTGAACTACTTTCTTTATGTGGGCTCTTTGGACCCTCTTGCTACGATTGCCTTTTATGTGAAATTGACCAAAATGATAGCCTTGCCACTCTATTTATGCATGATGCATGTTTGACTAAAATATCTAGAATAGTGGTACTTATGTACAACCATCTTTGTAAAGGTGTCCGTATTTGGTCCGGGGTGTGCATTTCCACCCTATTTCTTATTAGGCCATGATACTATGGTGTTATGGCCCTATTTTAGGTATATTAAGTCTACATTGTTATGCATGCAAAAGTTATTGTTTTATATCGAGATTGTTGATAACGGTTATGGCAAGGCACTTTTATTCATGTGCTTGTAATATGAATTTTTAGTATGCCTCATTTCTCTTGTTATAATTCTTTTGAACTTACCCAATTGCAAATATCCATCTTCTTGTGGGAGCATCTCTTTTATACTTTTAACCTAATATAATGCCTAAGGTTTTTATTATATGTACATACTCAGCCTTTCCTTATATGTACCTTTCTTCCTATGTTTTGGGTGATGTTCCCTTCCACCTAGGTGTAGGTACATAAGAAGACAAGAATGCACAAAGATTGTATACAAAGTATTGGACCTAAGGATAGATTGAAATGGTCGGGTTGCCCTCTGCAATAGGTCTTACATGTACTTAACTTTATTAGATATATACCTTCTTACTTTTTTATACCACCTTTCATGGTGAGAAATAAATGTAAATGAATCATCATGTAACTTTGTAATAGTTTTGAATTTGCTGCTTATTAACTTTCATGCTCTGTGTTATATTTACCATTTGAGAAATACGTGAAATCCCTTCTTTCCTCCATAATTGGAATAGGATGGTTATATTTATTCATTTAGTGAAGAGTGGATCCCTTATTAGGTCCCACTCTTTACAAAATGGTATCAGAGCTAAAAGCAGTCGGTAGTTTGACTATATCAAGTTATCCTATATTGTTCCTTATTTGGGTACTTAGCTGACCTTTTAGATGTAGTTGATACACCTAATTATGAGTAGTAGAATACCAAATAGGTTTTCCATCCCTATCTACTTTGGTGTTTTCCACTCGTCAAACCCTTGTGTGGTCGAGACTCGGTTTTGGGAACCTAGTTAACCCTACACCCTTTCCAAAGTACGAAATTTTCCAATATAGGGGTTGACATCTCTGAGCCATTAGATATACTTCCCCATTATATGGGAAGATAGTTCACTATTAGGGTGTAGGCTAAATCGAGTACTCTTATATAGGCTTTACTCTAGTTCCTACCTAGACCGTCCTTGTTGCTTTTCTAGAATACCTCTAGTGCATCCATGGTGAGGAATACCATGCATGGATAATAACCATAGAACTCTAGCATAAGTTGTAGGAAGGTGATATTTCCCTTGATACTGGGTGATGACCTGCATTATCTATGTTGTAGTTTGTCATACCTTAGATTCAACATGGACTATTTTCACATAGATCAATCTTAGATTTGTTTACCATCCTCACCGAGTTTTCTATGCCTTATACATGAGAATAGGTTGATACACATTTCAAGTTTTAGTAAATAACCTTAAGTTTTCACACCTATGATCTATAGAAGTGTGCTTGGTTTATCTAGTGAATTTAGGAATAGGTTGACTATATAGGTTACCTTATCCTATGGATGTACTTTGATTGTAGACTATGTAGTTATGGGAAAACCATAAATTATCTCCCTATAATGTGGGATAATATTTTAAACACCTTAGGTCTCAGTTGAGGTGATGTGAATTATGACAAAGAGTGACATGAAGAATGGTTTACGTCATGCCTTATTAGGGTTTGATAGAATTTGTATAATAGGAAAGCCTTCACTCTCATATTCTATGCAGCTAGAGATGCATTTTGGCATACCCTTTGTGTATCGAGGAATTAGAAGATGATGGTATAATATAGTGGTGATAGAATAATATTATACATATCATGTGGTGGAGTGGTGGACTTAATTCTCGAATTTATTTTGGTGCAAATTTTAGATTTTCATTATTATGTTATATGTATATAACAAAACAAGCTTTTAGATTTTATCGATGGTTTTTAGATCCAAGCCACCACCACAAGAAAGTTTGAGTTGTATAGAAATCCTTTGGTGAACGACCCTTCGATTGCAATAGATAATCCTGAGACCCTAAGTCTACGTACAGAGTAGAGTGTATGAAGATGAAGTAATGGATAAATATGACCTAGTTTATCTATTCATGGCCCTTATAGATGGTTAGTTAGGTTAAAGAATTATCCTTTTAAGGGGTGAAGTCGTATATGCCTCATTAGGAGCATAACTTGTTGACCTAGAGGTTATACATTGTCCATATTTTGATAATGACTTAACCATTCCATTCAGATGTATCTAATATGTGTATTAAAGATTGATTTCAGATGTTAGGTACAAGAAAAGGATCAAAAATCCAAAGCCCTAGATTGGGTCAAGTTCAAGTCAAAAGAGCTACAAGTGTGCAATTTTGGAAATCTATGTAAATGACCTTAGAACATTTTTGTAATCACTTGTAATGATGAATTGACTTATAACTTAGTTGAAAAAATTGATTGGGACACTAAACGATAAGTTTTAATCACTTTAGATGCACTTTAGAAAATTGACCACAGGCAGTCAATCGGTCGAGTTGTAAACTCAATTGATCCTCCTGGATCAAGTTTCTGAAGATAGCATCGGTCGAGTTGTGGTTTCACAGAACTCGACCGATCGAGTAGCTGACCAAATCGATCTTCATTGGTCAATCGAGTTTTGCCAGGACAAACTCGAGCAATGATTTGAATATCGACTTTGTCTTTTACTCTATCGGTCGAGTTACCTTTATTGAAACTCGACTGATTGCACTGTACAAAATTTGTAGAAAAAGTAATTGTGATCGTTGGTGTGTGTTTTGAGAGAAAATAGAGTCATTGCTTTGAGCAAGAAATGGCTATTTTCGTATCTAAGTGTCCCACAACTTAAAGGGGCACCCTAAACTATAAATAGGACCTCTTGGAGTTCATTCCAAGGTTGCTCATTCACTACATGCTTGGTCCTAGCCTACTTGAGAGTGTTCTAACCCTTTGAGCCCCTTTATCTCTCTACCATCAAGTCAAATTTGTGAGTATGAGTGAGATAGGTTCCTTTGTAAGAGAACTACTCCATGTATTGATGTAAAGCTCTCCTCCACCATCTTCCTACCCTCTTTCCTATCAAAGAAAAGGTTGAAGATATTCTATGAGTGAAGGAGAAGAGGTTGTTGTTCTTCAAGGTTCAAGAAGGCAAGGAGTTCCGGATCTCCGAGTGAAGGAGATAGTCAAGGCAAGCTCTGAAGAAAGATAGGTAATCCCTTGAAGGATGAAAACTTGAAGAAGGAGTCGGTAAGTCCATGTTGATGGCTGAAGACTCCATGGTTCAAGTGGGTAAGCTCCTTCTATAGGTTGACGATCTTTGCTTGAGGTACTAAGCCCTTGGATGTGTGGTTGTTGTGTCTTGTAATCTTATGATGGAATATAAGAGTACCAAGATTGCAAATCCTAGAGATTAACCACCTCTAGGTAGTGGAATGGCATTGCTCCTAGTTAGGATGTAGAACCACTCTAAACCACCTATCCAATTGCTTGCTCTTCCTTGTCTCTCATCCTTACTGTGCTTGCTAGCTAAGAGATAAAATTTGATTTTTGTTTAAGTTTATGTACTTAATATAATTTGGTGGTCTAATCCTTTTTGTGAAATTTGTGAAGCTTTATTCACCCCCCTCTAGAGCCCTTGATCCAACAAGTGGTATCAGAGCAAGTCTTCTCCAAGCTACTTCAACAAGTAGGAGAAGATGGGCGACTTGTCTCTTAGATCCCTCAACCTAGAAGGGAGCTTCTCCATGAGACCTTCGGTCTTTCACGGCACCAACTTCCTATATTGGAAGAGAAGAATGCAGTTCCGCCTTCAAGGTGTGAGCTATGAGATGTGGAAGGTGGTGCACCTCAAGTATGAAGACCCAAAGGGGGAAATCTCCACTAGGACTGAAGCACAAATGAAGCAAGATCAACTCAATGCAAAAGTAGTGAGCATCATCTACGCATCCCTCACTCCATCCGAGTTCAATCAGATATCTTCTTGGGACACCGCACATGAAATTTGGAACAAGCTATGTGTAACCTATGAAGGTATAGAGCAAGTAAAGGAATCCAAGATCTACATGCTCGGTGGGCTACTTGAGAACTTCAAGATGTATAAGAATGAGAGAGTGGTTGATATGTATACTAGGCTCAATGTGATCATTAATGGATTGGCAGCTCTTGGGAGTGTGATGGACAAAGGCACTATCAACTCCAAGATCTTGAGATCTCTTCCTAAGAGATGGGAGCCCAAGGTTACATCCATTGAAGATGTGTACAAGCTAAATGAGTTGTCAACTGAGGAGCTGGTTGGTAACCTTCAAACCCATGAACCTAAGCTTGATAAGCAAGAAGAAGAAGAAAAGAGAGAAGAGAAGGAGTCCAAGAAGATCAAAGACACAACCTTCAAAGCTCAAATTGAAGAGATGGTTCGGCAGCAACAACTTGCTCTCAAGTCCCCTACTCCTTCCTCAAGTGAAGATGAAGGCCCAAATGAGCATGAAGCAAACTACTCCAAGGGCAAGCACTTCAAGGGGAAGCTTTCTTCATCAACTCTTAGATTCTATGAGTATGGCCAAAAAGGTCATTTCAAGAGTGACTGCACAAAGGCCAAGAAGAGCCATCACAAGAGAAGCCACAAGAAAGAAAAGGAGTACAAGAGAGAAGGCAAGTACAAGAGGAAAGAAAAGAAAGAAAGAAGATCCAAAGATGCAGCTCATGCAGCTTGGGAGGAGTCCTTCTCAAGCTCTGAAGATGGAGAATGCCACCTTGCTCTCATGGCCTCTACATGTGAATATGTAGTTGAGGTAAGTGAGGTAAGTGAAGTCAATTTGCATAAGTTATCTAAGGAAACTCGTATTGATATGATTAATGATTTCCGGTCATCTTTTACTAAATGCAAATCTAAAAGGAAAAGATTAGGCAAGATAGTAGATGATCTTTATGCTAAAATTGAGATTCTTGATAAAAATTAAAAACTGCTCCTTGATAGCATAGATTCTTTGCAAGGGCAATTTCTTGACCTTAAGCTTCAACATAATGGAGTAGAGGTTGAGAATGGGGTCTATCTTAAGACTATTACAGATCTTAAAGAAGACAACCAAAAGTGCCAAGATGATTTAGATGTTCTTAAAAATGAAAATGCAGAACTAACTCTCATTGATGATGCTAGGAAGCAAGAGATTCATGTTTATAAAAAGAAAATTTTGTTGCTTAAATCTGAAAATGCCAAGTTACTTGCTCAAGTTAACGATTTATCTTCTAGACCTATTTTGCAAAGTAATGAAGTTGCTATCATAGCTTTAGAACAAGATTCCTTTCATACTAAATCCCTCTATTTAGAGGCCGACCTATTGCATGCTAGAGATGATCTTGCTAGTCTTTCTACTACTTTCATTAACCTTAGTGATGATAATTCCAAGTTAAGATCTTCTTTGCAAAAGTTTCTTTCGGGAAAGAAATCCCTCAATGATGTCCTAGAACACTCTACCAAACAAATTGGTACTAGTGGTTTGGGATATGATGGACTGCTCCCAAAGGTAAGAGCAAGAGCAAGAATGAGGGTAAGAAGAAGAGTGTGGAACCTCCTATCTTCCATGGAGAGACTTCCAGCTCTAAGAACCCTATGGTATGTGTTCATTGTAAATGTGACGATCATTACTCTACTTATTGTCCTTACAAGCCCAAGGGGACCAACCCAAAGATGAAATGGGTCCCCAAGCTAGCCCCAGATCCCAAAGTTTGAGTTGGGTACCGACATCCTTCTGTCTTGTAGGTTAAAAAGAGATGGATTGTTGATAGTGGTTTCTCAAAACATATGACAGGTGAATTCAGCCATTTCAACAAATTCATGAAGACGAAAGGAGGATCGGTGACCTTCGGGGACAATAAAAAGGGTAAGGTCATAGGTGAGGGTGATGTAGGCAATGAGCTATGTATCAAGAATGTTTTTCTTATTGATGGCCTACATCACAACTTGATTAGTGTAAGTCAACTATGTGATAATGGATATCTTGTTTTGTTTACATCTTTAGAATGTTTGCTTCTAGATTCCTTCATTTACAATGTCATATATAAGGGTTATCTTTATGTTATTGTTCTTGATGCTCTTAAGCCCGTAATTGATAGATGCTTGGTAGTGGATAAAAATGATATTTCTCTTTGGCATCATCATTTGGGTCATGTGAATATGCATCAAATAAAGAAGTTGAGAAAAAAGGATTTGGTTCGAGGACTTCTCAAATTGGATTTTGAAAAGGATGAGGAATGTTGACCTTGTACACAAGGCAAACAAACCAAATCCTCCTTCAAATCCAAAGGAGTCATGAGTACCAAAAGAGCTCTTGAGCTTCTTCATATTGTCTATTCGGACCAATGAGAACGCAAACGCTTTGTGGTTCCAAGTATTGTCTTGTTATTATTGATGATTTCTCTCGATATACTTAGACATTCTTCCTCATCTCGAGAGTGATACTCTTGATGTTTTCTCGAGCTTTTGCAAATGGGTTGAAAACAAAGCTTCTTGCTGGATTGTTTTTATCCATAGTGACCATGGGGGAGAATTTGAAAATGATCTTTTTGAACGTTTTTGTGAAAAATCTAGTTACTCCCACAATTTCTCTTCTCCTCATACACCTCAACAAAATGGGGTAGTAGAGAGGAAGGACATGTCACTTCAAGAGATGGCGAGGACAATGCTTATTGAATATGACATTCCTAATAAGTTTTGGGCTGAAGCCATTAGTATCGCATGTTTTGTGCAGAACTGAGTTTTCACACATCCTTCTTTGAAGAAAACCCCCTATGAGATATGGCATGGTAGAAAGCCATCCATTGATTTCTTTCATGTTTTCATGTCCTTATTTTGTTTTAAACACAAAGGATTTTCTTGACAAGTTTGTTCCGAAATCTTATAAGGCTTTCTTCCTAGGCTATAACACTACAAGCAGAGCTTATAGAGTCTTCAACATTGAATTGTCTAAAATTGAAGAATATATTAATGTTAAGTTTATTGAAACTAACCTTATTGTTGGCAAGCATGTTGTTGATAATGATGTTGCAGATGACTTGATTCCTATCTTGAAAGACCTCAACATCAACAACAAAGGTAAGCAGGTAATAGAAGCTGAAGATGAAGAAAAGAAGGATCCCACTCCTCGCTTTGCAAAGAACCATCCCAAAGAGCTAATCATTGGAAACCCATTTGAGAGAGTGAAGACACAAGCTACCTACATCAAAGAACAAGCAGACAATGCCTTCATCTCACAGTTGGAGCCAAAGAACATCAAAGAAGCTCTTGGTGATGATGAATGGATCCTAGTCATGCAAGATGAATTGGAGCAATTCGAGAAGAATTGCGTGTGGACTCTAGTGCCAAGACCAAGTGATAGAAAAATCATTGGCACCAAGTGGGTCTACCACAACAAGCTAGATGAACAAGGCAAAGTGGTAAGGAATAAGGCAAGGTTAGTAGCACAAGGTTACAATCAACAGGAAGGTATTGACTTTGATGAAACTTATGTTCCTGTTGCTAGATTAGAATCTATTAGAATGCTACTTTCTTTTTCTAGTTACAAAAATTTCTTGTTATATCAAATGGATGTTAAAAGTGCATTTTGGAATGGTACAATCGAGGAAGAAGTATTTGTTGCTCAACCTCCAAGATTTGAAAATGACAATGAGAAATTAAAGAACTTTTTGTTAGACAATGGCTATGTCATGGGCGAAGTCGATTCTACTTTATTTCTAAAACACACTTCTAGAAACTTTCTTATCATTCAAATTTATGTTGATGATATCATTTTTGGCAGGACTGATCTTGATCTTTGCAAAGAGTTTAGTTCTCTTATGCAGAGTGAGTTCAAGATGAGCATGATGGGTGAGTTGACTTTCTTCCTCAGCTTTCAAATCAAGCAAACAAAAGAAGGAAACTTCATCAACCAAGGCAAGTACACACATGAACTACTCAAATGCTTTCAGATGGAGAACATGAAGTCGATGGATACTCCCATGTCCAATACCACCAAACTTGATAGAGATGAAGAAGGTGAGAAGGTAGATGAGAAGATATATAGAGGTATGATTGGAAGTTTACTTTATTTAACTTCCTCTAGACCTGATATTATGTTTAGTGTTGGCTTGTGTGCTCGCTTTCAATCTAGCCCTAGGAAATCACATCTTATTGTCCTTAATAGGATTTTGAGGTACTTGGCCATAACTCAAAATTTTGGACTATGGTATTGTAAGTCAAGGGACTTTACTCTTGTGGCATATAGTGATGTGGATTACGTAGGTTGTTTGGTTGATAGAAAGTGCACAAGTGGCATTTGCTTCCTTCTAGGACCATGCTTGGTGTCTTGGTTTTTCAAGAAATAGAGCAACATGGCATTATCAACTACCGAGGCTGAATACATTGTAGCCGGGAGTTGTTGTGCCCAGGTCCTATGGATGAAGCAAATGTTCCAAGACTTTAACATATATTTTGATGCTTCTCCTATCTATTGTGATAATACTAGTGCAATTAGTCTCTATTATAATCCTATATTGCATAGTAGAGCTAAACATATAGAGGTTTGTCATCACTTTCTTCATGATCACATTGCCAAGAAGGCTATTTATGTAACGCATGTGGACACAGAAAATCAGTTGGTGGACATTTTCACTAAACCTCTAGCTAGAGAGCAATTTAACTTTATTCGATCTAAACTACTCATTGTTACTTTGGATGATATTGATATGTGATCTAGCTAGTTGTTTCCATCCTATATGTTTTGCTCATGTTTTTCCTCATATTGCTTGCCTATATATGCTTGAAATGTGCTTAACTTGCTTGTTGACATGCTTAGTTTTTACTTATTTTTGGGTTTTTCTCTATTTCTTGGTTTTATCGCAAAATAGTACCCAATGATGAGTAATATGTGCCTAAGTATGTTCAATGTACATAATAACTTGAAAAATGAATTTAATCAGCATGTATATGGCTAGAATTTAAGATTGATGGTTTTAGGTCAGGTTGACCATCGGTCGAGTTTCCCCCAGGACAAACTCGACCGATCAGGAGCCAAGAATTGTTCTTCAGAGAACCAATCGGTCGAGTTTCTGACTCTCAGAACTCGACCGATCCGCGGGCTGAAGTCACCTAAAAGTTAGGTTCAGCCAACTACTCTCCCTCTCAACTAGAGAATAGACAACCGATTCCTCTTCTTCTAGCCCTAATCTCTCAACCCCAGCCCTAAACCTCCCTCTCCTAGCCCTAGTTCGACCTAGATAGCATGACCTAGACCTCCTTGGGTGCTCCTTGGTGGTTTTTGAATGGCGATTGAGGTTAGTTTTGCTTGTTTGCTCATTTTCTTCCTCCATTTTGTCTCCATGGCATCCCAAAGGAGAAAATGACCTGCTCCAAGAAATGCACCTTCGTCTTTGTCTTCTAATCACTAGATTCCTTTTGACAATACCTCATTTATCTCGATTGAGGCTATTAATCAGTACAAGGAACTTCTTCCTAGGAGTCCTTTTCCTTTTTGTGCCTTGATTGATCCATCTCCTAGGCATCAAGCAGTTATAGATCAAGTCGCTAGGTTGCTTACCGTTCACCACCTCTCCGCCTTGGCCGTCGAACGTGATTGCTTTAATAATTCCATGTCTAGCACTAAAGCAGTTCACGAGTTCTACGCTAATTTGCATTGGAACTACGACTCCCTATTCCCCTGCCTAATACTCAAGTAATCCTCATGTTGATGATCGCGGGAAAGCATTTCCAAATCTCCGAGGATATATTAAATGTCTTCTTTTCTAGATATGAGGAAAACGACATCTGGCGTAAGGATTATGGCAAGTATTTTGACCTTTTGGACCCTAAAGGTTTCTACAAGCAAAACAAATTGACTCTCCCTGATATTCATCATTACTTGAAGAAACCTGACATTCCCTATAAGAAGAAGAGCACCCTTCCTTCCTCCTCCCTTGACCTTAGGAAGTGTATCCTGGCGTTAGTGATCAACTGCAATATTCATCTGAAGAGAAATCAAATAGATATTGCAGAGAACATTGATGTCATTATGTATTGCCTTTTAGAGAACATCGGTGTCAAGTGGGTCAGATACATTCTACACCACATGACCTGCTTTGACATTGGTAAGAACACCAAAGGCACCCACCCTCCCTACCTGGCTTTGATTTGTGGTTTATTCCAGTTCGCCACTGAGAAATCTCTCTTTTCTGACTTTCATTACAAAGTAGCCAGAAAGGGTGTTTGTATCAGTGAGACCACAATTCAAAAGTTTATGCCTATGTTTTGCCTCCTCTACCCCTGGTGTTTCTCCCTCTGCCTCAGCCTCTGTATCCCCTGCCTCCTCAGCCTGAGCTCCACCTCCTCAGCCTCCTCCTAGACCTAGTCGTGCTTCATTTCGTGTATCAAATGAAACCCTTATGGGATACATGATGCACCAACAAGCATACAACCAACAGGTTCAGGACCACCTGCATCAAGATTTGTGTTCTATCATGTCGACCATGAACCTATCCTGTGCTTCACCCTACCCCACCTACTAGCCATACCCAGGTATTGATTATGCTTCATATGCATACAATCATTACTACCCTGCTCCCGATCCTTCCACTGCTGCTCCTCCACCTCCACCTTTTCTTGTTGGTAGCTCCGCTCTTGCCGACCTCCCATTGCCTACTGGCCCCCTGGCCACCTTGCTTTCCAGCCTTGGAGACTCTACTCTATCCTTTCCATAGGCCAATGAGCTTCACGCTCTTGGTATGTCTTGGGCTAAGTAGAATGCTCGTTGGCCCGGTCATGCTTTCGGTCCTCCTACTGATGAGGAGATGCCTGACCAGGCTGACGATTCTAAGGCTGATGATGATGACGACGGTGATGGAGAGGACACTTCTGACGATGGTGATGGTGTTGGATCTGGTGATGAAGGCACTGCTGCTACACCCACTAATGGAGATGAGGACTATGAGCCAGGAGTTGATGATGATGATGATGTCATTGATACAGATAGTTTAGATGTTTAGATTGTTTCTTAGTTTTTAGTCTAGCATGTTGATCATATTCATCTTTCTAGGCTATTTTGTATAAGTAACATCTAGGCACATTTATCTGAGTTGTACTATTTTATCCTCTATTTTCATCTCTTCTTGGTTGTAGTTGTTTTCTTGAGAACATGCATCTGAGTTTTAATATATGTGATGTGCACTCTTGCTATTTACTCTGATATATCTTATGCCTTGGTGCCATCTTCTACCATATTTTGATTATGACTGAGATTGTATGTTGCTTTCGTCTCTGTGTGCCATATGATTGCTTGCATGTATGTCTGTTTGATTGTGTTTTGGAGAAGACCTAGTTTTTTTTCTCTTCTACCCCCTACTTTTTAATAATGTTAAAAGGGGGAGGTATATTTTCAATGGTTTGAAACTCAATCATATTGTTATTCATTGTTATACTATTTCTTATTTGCTTATTTGATCCCTTTCTTGTTCATTTACTATTTTATCATGTGACTTGCAAAGGATCACATAGTGCATATATGCTATAATTACTATGTGTAGATAGACTAACCATGTAGGTTAGAGGAAGCATAGGTTGAGGGGGAGCAATTCACATTGTTCACATCTTGAATCTCCATAATTCACAGGGCAAAGGTATAACTTCTATATCCTTTTCTATATGTTTGAGGAATGGTTTGTCATTGTCAAAAAGGGGGAGAATGTTGACCTAGAGGTTATACATTGTACATATTTTGATAATGAGTTAACCATTCCATTCTTATGTATCTAATATGTGTCTTAAAGATTGATTTCAGATGTTAGGTACAAGAAAAGGATAAAAAATCCAAAGCCCCAGATTGGGTCAAGTTCAAGTCAAAAGAGCTACAAGTGTACAATTTTGGAAATCTATGTAAACAACCTTAGAACATTTTTTAATCACTTGTAATGATAAATTGACTTGTAACTTAGTTGAGAAAATTTATTAGGACACTAAACACCAAGTTTTAATCACTTTAGATGCACTTTAGAAAATTGACCACAGGTAGTCAATCGGTCGAGTTGCAAACTCGACCGATCCTCCTGGATCTAGTTTCTGAAGATAGCATCGGTTGAGTTGTGGTTTCACAGAACTCGATCGATCGAGTACCTGACCAAATCGATCTTCATTGGTCGGTCAAGTTTTTCCAGGACAAACTCGATCGATGATTTGAATATCAGCTTTGTCTTTTACTCTATTGATCGAGTTACCTTTATTGAAACTCGACCGATTGCACTGTACAGAATTTGCAGAAAAAGTGATTGTGATGGTTGGTGTGTGTTTTGAGCGAAAATAGAGTCATTACTTTGAGCAAGAAATGGCTATTTTCGTATCTAAGTGTCCCACAACTTAAAGGGGCACCCTAAACTATAAATAGGACCTCTTGGAGTTCATTCTAAGGTTGCTCATTCACTACATGCTTGGTCCTAGCCTAGTTGAGATTATTCTAACCTTTTGAGCCCCTTTCTCTCTCTACCTTCAAGTCAAATTCATGAGTATGAGTGAGATAGGTTCCTTTGTAAGAGATCTGCTCCATGTATTGATGTAAAGCTCTCCTCCACCATCTTCCTACCCTCTTTCCTATCAAACAAAAGGTTGAAGATCTTCTCTGAGTGAAGGATAAGAGGTTGATGTTCATCAAAGTTGAAGAAGGCAAGGTGTTCCAGATCTCTGAGTGAAGGAGATAGTGAAGGCAAGCACTCAAGAAAGATAGGTAATCCCTTGAAGGCTGAAGACTTGAAGAAGGAGTGGGTAAGTCCATGTTGATGGCTGAAGACTCCACGGTTCAAGTGGGTAAGCTCCTTCTATAGGTTGAAGATCTTTTCTTGAGGTATTAAGCCCTTGGATGTTTGGTTGTTGTGTCTTGTAATCTTATGATGGAATATAAGAGTACCAAGATTGCAAATCCTAGAGATTAACCACCTCTAGGTAGTGGACTAACATTGCTCCTAGTTAGGATGTGGAACCACTCTAAACCACATGTCCAAGTGCTTTCTCTTCCTTGTCTCTCATCCTTGCTGTGCTTGCTAGCTAAGACATCAAATTTGTTGTTTGTTTAAGTTTATGTACTTAATATAATTTGATGGTCTAATCCTTTTTGTGAGATTTGTGAAGCTCTATTCACCCCCCTAGAGCCCTTGATCCAACATAACTTAATTAATGACTAACTAAACTAAATAGTTGTTGAAACAAGTAATACTTACGTAACAAATTTAGCTACCACCTAAATAGGGTAAGTGGGTAAAACTCTCAAATTCAAGTACCATTGATGTTACTTGGTTAATTAAAATAAGACTTAAAATTTATCTTTTCTATCTAACTGGCTTACCTTAGTGAGGTAAGTTACTAAGTAAAAAAAGGATGATTTTGTAACATCCCTGACCTGGGTTATGTTTTAACCCTAGGTGTTTTGTTTAATAAAAGTGATTTTATGATTGCTCATATCTTTTGAAAAATAATTAAGGCTTAAGAGGAACTTACATTGCAATTTTAGTCCTTTTTGAATATTGTTGAAATCAATGTTTTGCTTGTTTTGGACTAAATTGCAAATTACCCAAGTTGAGGGGTTTATTTGCAAATTCTGCATGATCATATGTTACTCATATGTTGAAGCATCATGAGAGTGAAGATGATGCAGAGGTATGTCTTGTGATAGCCTGAATACTAAGAAAGAGCTGATAAAGCAATGTTTGTGCATTAAAACCTAGTTTTGGTGTAATGCGCAATTTACCCAAAACCTAGGGTTCAATATGCAAATTACCACTTCAAAATGGTCCCTACTATTTCTTGGGATCATGTGGAGCAAAGAAACTGAGAGGGGCGTCTCATTTGTATCTCTTTTAAGGAGAGAGAATCTTGATATTAAAATATTCAAGATTTAAGCATAATGGAAACCTTAACTCAAATTAATGCAAAAATAAATAAAATAATTGAAGGGCCTTCATCCAAAAACGAGATGGTTGAATGTGCTCAAGTGTGAGCATCCATATGCCTTTCAAAGGCACTAAAATATCCTAAGGAGGTGAAAAACCCACTCACCTTATTATAAGAAAAAGAAATATACACTCACTTATGGATATTAATATAAAATGGGTTGAGGTGCTTAATTTTCTTTTCTTTAAAACATGGATAATTGAGAGGAATAAGAGGCAAAGAGGATAGCCTCATCCCTAAGGAAAGGAAGGGGGCAAGTGGCAATAATATGGGGGAGATAATTCCTACTTTCTCTCTCTTAAATGAATTTTCAATAAAATTCACATATAAGATCCTTTATCCATAGAATGAAAGGGTAATTTCGAATTCACTTCCACCCTTTGCTTGAAAAACGACCAAGGAAGCTTTGAAGGACCAGGAGGACGACCCCCAACCTGTTGGTAAGCTTCTTGACCTTCTTACATCTTGATTTAATGGTGGAAATCATAAATCAATGCATAATTTCTTCTTTTCTTCACCCCATCTTCAACCCTAGCCAATATTTTCACTCCAAAACTTGAGGACGAGCCTTGGGGGAGTTGCAAAAGATTCTTTCACCATTTTTTAGGTAAAATTCCTAGCTTTGAAGCTCAATTAAAGGAGGGTTATATAACTTGAACCATTAACTATTGTTATTGAACTCAATTTCTCAACTTGATTGATTCAATTGTTTTTCTTGCAATACCTTTGATTAATTGATGCAAATTCCATGGGTATGGCAGTAGATTTCGTGGGTATGAAGGTTGATGGTGATGACATCATCACAAGCAAACATCTCAACAAATTTGAGTTGCAAACAGTTTTGGACTTTTGGTCCAAACGGTTTCACCAAACCGTTTGGGACCAAACGATTTGCAAACCGTTTGGTGACTTGGACTCCAAACCACAAGAGAGGGTTGAACGTTTGGTTAGGTTGACTGTTTGGGGTCTGAACTCAAGTGCATGTTGTATTATGATCCAATGGACCTAATTGATTGATTCAATGTATGTACAATCTTTCAATTGGAAACCCTAATCGAGTTGATCAAAGAATCCATGTTTGTTTCAAACAATTTCAAGATAATTTGGACCAAACGGTCTTGAGACTATTTGAGCCCAAATGGTCTTGAAACCGTTTGGGACCAAACGGTTTCAAAACCATTTGGAGGGTTTAAGGTTGATTCATGATTGATGGATAGAGATCCAAAGGTGATGACTAATGAATCTTTCAATTGCCTAATTGATGGCCAATTCAATGGTGCAAATTATATTTAATTTGATTGGAAATGGTCCTAAGTACCCTTGCAGTTTTGAGACTGATTTGGCCCAAATGGTCTTAAGACCATTTGAGTCCAAACGATCTTGAAACCGTTTGGGGTCAAATGGTTTCAAAACCATTTGGGGTCAAACAGTTTCAAAACGATTTGGTGATGAAACCTCAAAACCGAATGGAGGTCAAATGTGATTCAATCATTTGGAAATTGAAGGTGATGATTGTTCCAATAATCCAATGATTGATAGTAATGACAATCAATGATAGGTACAAAGGCTGAATCCCTAAAGTACCTAAATGATTAGTACCATTAAAGGGATAAACCCTAATTGCTTATAAGAACATTAACTTAGTACACTATGTCAATCATAGATGTATGTACTTATTTGAAGGGTTGATATAACCTAATCAAGTTGAGAGGATGATAGAATGGAATTCATACATGAATATGATTCATGTGGTGATTAAGGGTATGATCCTTAGCAAAAAGATCATGAAACCCTAATCATGAGCATAAACCCTGATTGACAAGGTTATTGAACCCTAACCCAAATTGAGGGTAATTCTAAATGAAACCCTAATCCAGGGTAAAGATGTAACCTAACCTAGTGTGAGGATATGTGTAAACCTAATTATGGGTAATGGAACATGAAACCCTAATTGGGAAGAATAGTAAACCCTAATTATGGGTACTTGAATAGAAAATCTAATTGGGATGTTTAGTAAACCCTAATTAGAGATAATTGAATAGTAAACCCTAATTATGGGTAATGGAACATGAAACCCTAATTGGGATGAATAGTAAAACCTAATTATGGGTAGTGGAACATGAAACCCTAATTGGGAAGAATAGTAAACCCTAATTATGGGTACTTGAATATAAAATCTAATTGGGATGTTTAGTAAACCCTAATTAGAGTTAATTGAACAGTAAACCCTAATTATGTGTAATGGAACATGAAACCCTAATCGGGATGAATAGTAAACCCTAATTATGGGTAATGGAACATGAAACCCTAATTGGGATGAACAGTAAACCCTAATTGTGGGTTATTGAATGTAAACCCTATTCTGGGGTGAAATTTATGTGAAACCCTAACTAAGGGTGATTTTATGAGAAACCCTGATGTTTGAAGTGATGTGGAACTCAAATCCAGGGTGATACTATGTAATGTTTTATGAAACCCTAATCTTGGGCAATATGGTGATAAACCATAACCTTGATTTGGGTAATGGGATGAATGTTCCCAAATGACATGAAATGGGAAACCCTAACCCTAGTAAGGGAATAGTGGTGTTACCCTTGAATAGTGAATCCATATTTGTTCTGCATGGTACTGATATGTAATTGAAGTTAATATTATCATCTACACTAACCATGCATGTATTCTGAAATGGTGATCATGGCCAGGCATGAGCTATGATGTTTAATTCACTATTGTTTATTGGGCCTTGTGTGCCATAATATACCTTACTGCCTGATAAGAGGTAACAAGAGAGTTAATGGGCCTCAAGTACCATGAGTGATGCTTGTAATAGCAAGTATCATGTTTACCTTGGTCAGATGATCTGAAGGTGATAGTTACCTGGAAAATTGGTAACAATGCTTAATGATGAGCTAAGGGTTTGAATACCCAGAACCATATGATTGTGATAATGAGATTGTGAAGGGATGAGAATTCCTAGTATTGAAAAGAGGGACTGAGTTCCCAATGTATTTTAAAGACTGATAAGTAATAGATAAAAATAGTACATGTCTCTTTATAGCATTGTCATAATAAGTTATGTTTGTGAACGCGGTTGATTCTAAAAGAATATGAAAATGTACTTAATTAATCAAGTGAAATTTGTTCATGTAATGCTCTGACCATAGATCCATCATCGTCAGTAGTTGGTGATGGTGAAACAGGTTTTCCTATGGATTTCCTAGAATTCACATATTTTGAATATGTGGGGGTAAATGGGTGAAAATATCCTTACGTCCTGGTAAAGAGATTGATGGAAGGTAAACATTAAACCTCTCAATCTTTCATGTGTCGGGATGAATATATCACATATCTCCCGATGGTTAGGATGGATGTATCATTAATCTCCCAATGATATTTAATGTTGGGTCGATGGAGATAAACATTAATTCTCTCGATTGCCGATGAGAGTGCAGTTGACGTTGTAACTCTATAGAGAAGTTCCAGTATACCCTGGAAAACTATTTTGAGCAGTTGACACATTCCTGCTTGTGGTCTTGTACTGACCGAGATGTGGGTGGTCATGGGAATCTGGCTCTTCCATTGACCTATGTAAGGTACCGATATCAAATTAGCAATGGTCGGTTGGAGTATGAGCGGTATACCTCATCTCCTCAGAGCTTAACTATGTTTGAAAAATGTAATTAGCTATGTAGTGTGTTTGTATAAGACTGAAATATGAGAATCACAGGTTGATGTTATATCCTAGATGCATAAATGTTATACATGTCCTATAATTCTTTATTGAATATTAGACATGCTGCTTTATTAAGATACAACTAATAAGCTTAAGTGGGAATGTTGCTCTAATCTTCTTTAAATAAGTGAATTACCTGTTGTTGATTATTATGATTCCATTGCTCAGTTTATTTCTATTAAACTACAATAATAATGTTTTTGGCATAGAGTTATATCTCCCGCTGGGGCAATTTTTATAATTGTCTCACCCCCATGGAATCCAACGTTTTTAGGTAGGCGCAGACAAAGAGGAAGAATCTCTATAGCAGAGGAAGAGCAGTAGTAGCAACAACAAGGATAGCAGTGATCCATCAGGTGGAGATATTGGCTGTCTGGTTTTGTATAGTTAGTCCTATGAGTTGACTCTATACTCTCGGGTCCTAGGAGTTAGTGCTTTTAATAATTTGATCTGAGATTTTGGGCTTCAAGCCTTGAGGTTCTTATACTACCTGTGTACAGATGAGACAGAGTAGTGAATGTGTGTATGCCTCAAGAAGCAATGAGACATGACATGTATATATGAACCAGTATGCAATGATTTACTTTGGTTTTGAATGGAAGAGTTTTCCTATGAATGGATCTCTTGATAACTGGTTTTAATTTTTAGTGATTTTCAGTAATTCCACTGCTAACGCCGCATTTATCTTAATCGATGTTTGGCAACAGACGTCACTAATTTAGTGGTATCAGATCTCTAGGTTCGTTGAGTCTACAGAGACATAGGATTAAGGTTGTTGAGTTTGTTCTAGTGTCTTCCAGTCTATCTGATAGTGTCTTCTGCTCATATAGGAGGAGAAGAAGAAATAAAGATGTCTGGATCACACGATGAACATTCTGCTGAATGCAGCGTTGCTGCACCAGGAGGAGGTGCAAGAGATCAAGATAGGGAGGAGCCTGTACTTGATCAACCCCAATTCAACCAAGCTGATATGGGGAATCCAATTTTCCAAAATATGTTTGGATAGTTTATAGAAACTATGACCCATATGACAGATAGGATGCCATTACCTGCACCTAGGGCACCAGTCCATGATGAAAGACATGGAGCCGGAAAGACTTTTGAATGACTTAAGAGGGTAGGAGACATAGAGTATGCTGGTACATCCGACCCAGCAGATGCTGACCTATGGTTGACTGAACTGGAGAAAGCCTTCATAATCCTCATGATTCCTGATGATGAGAAGGTGAGGCATGTTGTATATCTCCTAAAAGGGAGTGCTGGCCACTGGTGGACCATTGAGGAAGGCAAAAGACCTGGTGTTGTGATTGGATGGGATGATTTCCGATGTGAATTCGTTGCTAGATACTTTCCCAAGACGTATCTAGATGAGAAAATCTTTCAATTTGAGAGGTTGAGGCAAGGACAAATGAACATTAGCGAATACGAATCTAGGTTCATGGAACTGTTGCGGTTTTGTCTGCATATGGCATCTACAGATGAGGAGAGAATTTAGCTCTACAGATGAGGAGAAAATTTAGTGATTCAAGAAGGGGTTGAACGCTGAATTGACCACTCCAGTGTCTGCTCTGGAGAATCGGGAGAGGTTTGCCACTTTTGTGGAGTCTGTAAGACAAATAGAAAGGTATGTGATTGAGAAGCAATAGACCAAGGGTTAGAAAGAGTACCCATAGTTCCAAGGATAGAGTTTTGGAAGTTTTAAGAAACCAAGGTATTCTGTGCCTATACCACCACCAAGGTTCAATACCCAGACGTAATGGACGTCAAGTAATGGTAGAGGTCGTAGTTTACCACCGAAGGGAGCTCACAGCTCAGCCTCAATGTCAGTAATAGGACCACCCAGACCACAGAGGGGAAATGTAACCTGTTATAGATGTGGGACAGAAGGCCATGTGGTGAGGGACTGTCCTGAAAAAGTCAGAAATGTGACCCAACAACCGAGGCAGAGTCAAGAAGGATCTCAAAGGCAGCAGTCTAGCAGTGATGCTAGAGGATGTGGACAAACGTCCCAAGCTGGATCGTCAACATCCAACAATCAAGCACAGGGTCAACAACAAGCAACGACTAGATTCTATGCAATGAATCAACCTGAAGCAATTGTCAATCCCAGGGTTGTGACATGTCAGATGGAATTATTTTATTCTAATATGTCTTCATCCTGTTTTGTATCTGTGTTAATTGAGCCGGATGCTACACACTCTTTTATCACTCGAGAAGTGATTCATGACTGTGACATGATTGTCAGTCATAGAGTAGATAGTTTGTTGCTAGAAACCCTTTTGTTGGGATCTGCAGTGTTGCGGGAGGTATGTTCTCCCTGCAATCTTTCCTTTTATGAACATCGCATTAGGGTGGATCTTATACCACTTGAAATGTATGGGTTCGATATAATTCTTGGAATGGACACCCTAGAAAAGTATAAGGTTGTCTTGGATTGTGAATCCAAGCAAGTTGTGTTCTCAGATGATAGTGACACATGGATCTTTCAGGGAGATAGAAAGATTCTTCCAATATGTCTTGTGTCAGCTATGATAGCTGAGAAGTTGATGAGATAAGGATGCTTCGCATTCTTATCTCATGTGGTTGATACCACAATGGAGAGCCCTCATCTTTTTGAAGTTCCAATAGTCAGGGAATTTGAAAATGTATTTCCTAAAGAACTTCCAGGTGTTCCACCGGCTCGAGAGATTGATTTTCAAATTAATCTAATCCTAGGAACGCAACCTATAGCACAAACACCATATAGAATGGCACCTACTGAGATGGCAGAGCTTAAGAAACAACTGCAAGAGTTGCTTGAGAAGGGTTTTATCTAACCAAGTACTTCACCATGGGGTGCTCCGGTCCTCTTTGTTAATAAGAAGGATGGGTCTATGCATTTATGCATCGATTATAGCCAGTTAAATAAAGTAACCATAAAGAACAAGTATCCTCTACCAAGGATTGATGACTTTTTTTATCAGTTGTGTGGTGCAACTGTCTTTTCTAAGATAGATCTGAGGTCAAGATACCATCAGTTGCATATTAAGGTGAGTGACATACCTAAGTCTGCCTTTAGGACAAGGTATGGTCACTATGAGATCATAGTTATGTCGTTTGGACTAATTAATGCACCGGCTGCATTTATGGAACTCATGAATATAATCTTTCAACCTTTTCTTGATCAGTGTGTAGTCGTCTTTATAGATGACATCCTGATATATAGTAGAGATGCTCAACAACATGAGCAACATCTTCGTCAGGCTCTAACTTTGCTAAGAGAGCATAAGTTGTATGCTAAGTTTAGCAAATGTGAGTTCTGGTTACCAGAAGTTTCTTTTCTTGGACACGTGATATCTTTTTCAGGTATTCGTGTTGATCCTAAGAAAGTAGAATCTGTCCTACAATGGGAACAACCTAAGACACCGATGAAGATATGCAGCTTTCTTGGACTGGCAGGCTATTACAGGAGGTTCATTAAGAACTTCAGTTCAATAGCTTTACCCCTAACCAAGTTGACCAGGAAAGAGATTCCTTTTGTCTGGAATGACAAGTGTCAACAATCTTTCCAGTTGCTGAAGGAAAGGTTAATAAGTGCACCTGTGTTAGTGCTACCTGAGCAAGGGAAGGGGTATATAGTCTTTTTTGATGCATCTAAGAATGGCTTAGGATGTGTGTTGATGCAGGATAAACAAGTGATTTCTTTTGCTTCTTGACAGCTTAAGAAATATGAGGAAAATTATCCGACACATGATCTAGAGCTAGCTGATGTGATCCATGCCTTGATGATCTGGAGTCATTATCTCTATGGAGAAACATTCCATATTTTCACAGACCATAAGAACCTAAAGTATATCTTCTCACAGCATGAGCTGAACATGAGGCAACACCGCTGGATGGAGTTAATCAATGAGTACGATTGTACAATTGATTATCATCTAGGAAAAGCCAATGTGGTTGTTGATGCACTAAGTAGAAAATCAACAATACCAACCTTACACAAAGCACAGTTGAATTCCTTAGTGTGCTCTAAGAGGGATATGTTTATTTCCTTGAGGCAAAACAATGTGCAGCTAAAAGTATCATTGTTAGCCGGGTTGTTAGCTTAGATGCACATAAAACCAACTCTAAAATAGCAGATTAAAGAAGCACAACAAACTGATGTTGTAGTTCAGCAGATTAGATCAGAGTATGGTAGTGAGAAATGGGAGGGATTTCATGAGTCAGAGGATCAGGTAGTCTGTTATCGTGGTAGGATGATAGTACCCAATGTCGATGACTTAAGAAAGTTAGTCCTGGAAGAAGCTCATTCTTCAATGTATGCTATGCATCCTGGGAGCACCAAGATGTATCATAACTTAAAAGAAATGTATTGGTGGCCTGGATTGAAGAAAGATGTTGTTGAGTTTGTTATGCGGTGTCCATTGTGTCAGCAGGTTAAAGCTGAACATCAAAAGCCTACAGGAACAATGCAACCTCTACCTATACCGCAGTGGAAATGGGATCATGTAATCATGGACTTTGTGATTGGTTTGCCTAGAACAGACAAAAGTCATGATTCCATTTGGGTGATAGTTGATAGGTTGACTAAGACAACACATTTTCTTCCTGTCAAAACAACCTACACTGCTGAGAAGCTTGCACAGATATACATAGATGAGATAGTGTGTTTGCACGAGGTTCCAGCTACTATCATTTCTGATAGAGGTCCCCAGTTTACGAGTCATTTTTGGGAATGACTGCATAAAGCTTTGGGTACACAGTTAAGGTTTAGTACAACCTTTCATCCTCAGACAGATGGACAATCTGAGAGGACTATACAAACTTTGGAGGACTTCCTTAGAGTGTGTGTCCTTCAATTTATAGGAATTTGGGATCTACATCTGAGCTTGATAGAATTTGCTTATAATAATAGCTATCAGCACAGTATTAATATGACACCATATGAAGCTTTGTATGGTAGACGTTGTAGATCTCCCTTATGTTGGTATGAAATAGGAGAGTACCAACTTTTGGGTCCTGAGTTGGTTCAGCAAACAACTGAGAAGATTAACGTTATACAACAACAGTTGAAAGCTGCCCAGGATAGGTAGAAATCATATGCTGATAAGCATCGTAGACCCTTAGAATTCCAAGTTGGATAAAGAGTGTATCTCAAGGTCTCACCTTGGAAAGGTATCCTTAGATTTGGAAAGAATGGAAAGTTTGCTCCTAGATTTATGGGGCCTTACCCAATCATTGAGAGGATGGGAAAGGTAGCCTATAAGCTGGAGTTACCACCTGAGCTGCATAGATTGCACCCAGTGTTCCATATTTCCATGCTGAGGAAGTGTCATCCTGACACATATTTGGTTCTACAACCTATGGAGGTAGAACTAAATGATGATATATCTTATGTTGAAGGACCAGTGTTGATTCTTGACAGAAGAATCAAGAAGTTGAAAAAGAAAGACATTTGTCTTGTAAAAGTTCTCTGGAAACACCGTGGCATTGAAGAAGCTACATGGGAGCTAGAGGAAGAGATGAGGAGGAAGTACCCTTCTCTTTTCTCTTGATGTTTTCGTTGATGATTTCGTGGACAAAATCCTTTGTAAGGGGTGGATAAACTTGTAACATCCCTGACCTAGGTTCTGTTTTAACCCTAGACATTTTGTTTAATAAAAGTGATTATATGCTTTCTCTTATCTTTTAAAAAATAATTAAGGCTTAAGAGGAACTTACATTGCAATTTTAGTCCTTTTTGAATATTGTTGAAATCAATGTTTTGCTTGAGTGCAAATTACCCAAGTTGAGGGGTTTATTTGCAAATTGTGCATTATAATATGTTCCTCATATGTTGAAGCATCATGAGAGTGAAGATGAGGCAGAGGGATGGCTTGTGATAGCCTGAATACCAAGAAAGAGCCGATAAAGCAATGTTTGTGCATTAAAACCTAGTTTTGGTGTAATGTGCAATTTACCCAAAACCTAGGGCTCAATATGACAATTACCACTTCAAAATGGTCCCTACTATTTCTTGGGATCATGTGGAGCAAAGAAAATGAGAGGGGTGTCTCATTTGTATCTCTTTGAAGGAGAGAGAATCTTGATATTAAAATAATCAAGATTTAAGCATAATGGAAACCTTAACTCAAATTAATGCAAAAATAAATAAAATAATTGAAGGGACTTCAACCAAAAACGAGATGGTTGAATGTGCTCAAGTGTGAACATCCTTATGGCTTGCAAAGGCTCTAAAATATCCTAAGGAAGTGAAAAACCCACTCACCTTATTATAAGAAAAAGAAATATCCACTCACTTATGGATATTAATATAAAAAGGGTTGAGGTGCTTAATTTGCTTTTCTTTAAAACATGGATAATTGAGAGGAATAAGAGGAAAAGAGGATAGACTCGTCCCTAAGGAAAGGAAGGGGGAAAATGGCAAGAATATGGGGGAGATAATTCCTATTTTCTCTCTCTTACATGAATTTTCAATAAAATTCACATATAAGCTCCTTTATCCATAGAATGAAAGGGTAATTTCGAATTCACTTCCACCCTTTGCTTGAAAAACGACCAAGGAAGCTTTGAAGGACCAGGAGGACGACCCCCAACCTGTTGGTAAGCTTCTTGACCTTCTTTCATCTTGATTTAATGGTGGAAATCATAAATCAATGCATAATTTCTTCTTTTCTTCACTCCATCTTCAACCCTAGCCAATATTTTCACTACAAAACTTGAGGACGAGCCTTGGGGGAGTTGTAAAAGCTTCTTCCACCATTGTTGACGTGAGGCTCCATGCTTTGAAGATCAATTGAAGGAGGGTTATATAACTTGAACCCTTAACTATTGTTATTGAACTCAATTTCCCAACTTGATTGATTCAATTGTTTTTCTTGCAATACCTTTGATTAATTGATGCAAATTCCATAGGTATGGTAGTAGATTTCGTAGGGATAAAGGTTGATGGTGATGACATCATCACAAGCACACATCTCAACAAATTTGAGATGCAAATGGTTTTGGACTTTGGTCCAAACGGTTTGCAAACCGTTTGGTGACTTGGACTCCAAACCACAAGAGATGGTTGAACGTTTGGTTAGGTTGACCGTTTGGGGTATGATCTCAAGTGCATGTTGGATGATGATCCAATGGACCTAATTGATTGATTCAATGTATGTACAATCTTTCAATTGGAAACCCTAATCGAGTTGATCAAAGAATCCATGTTTGTTTCAAACGATTTCAAGATAATTTGGGTCAAACTGTCTTGAGACTGTTTGGGACCAAACGGTCTTGAAACCGTTTGGGACCAAACGGTTTCAAAACCGTTTGGAGGTTTTAAGGTTGATTCATGATTTATGGATAGAGATCCAATGGTGATGACTGATGAATCTTTCAATTGCCTAATTGATGGCCAATTCAATGGAGCAAATTATATTTAATTTGATTGGAAATGGTCCTAAGTACCCTTGCGGTTTTGAGACTGATTTGGTCCAAACGGTCTTGAGACCGTTTGAGTTCAAACGGTCTGAAATCGTTTGGGGTCAAACGGTTTCAAAACCGTTTGGTGATGAAACCTCAAAATCGAATGGAGGTCAAATGTGATTCAATCATTTGGAAATTGAAGGTGATGATTGTTCTAATAATCCTATGATTGATAGTAATGACAATCAATGATAGTTACAAAGGTTGAATCCCTAAAGTACCTAAATGATTAGTACCATTAAAGGGATAAACACTACTTACTTATAAGAACATTAACTTAGTACACTATGTCAATCATAGTTGTATGTACTTATTTGAAGGGTTGATATAACCTAATCAAGTTGAGAGGATGATAGGATGGAATTCATACATGAATATGATTCATGTGGTGATTAAGGGTATGATCCTTAGCAAAAAGATCATGAAACCCTAATCATGAGCATAAACCCTAATTGACAAGGTTATTGAACCCTAACCCTAATTCAGGGCAATTCTAAATGAAACCCTAATCCAGGGTAAAGATGTAAGCCTAACCTAGGGTGAGGATATGTGTAAACCTAATTATGGGTAATGGAACATGAAACCCTAATTTGGAAGAATAGTAAACCCTAATTATGGGTGCTTGAATAGAAAATCTAATTGGGATGTTTAGTAAACCCTAATTAGAGATAATTGAACTGTAAACCCTAATTATGGGTAATGGAACATGAAACCCTAACTGGGATGAATAGTAAAACCTAATTATGGGTAATGGAACATAAAACCCTAATTGGGAAGAATAGTAAACCCTAATTATGGGTACTTGAATAGAAAATCTAATTGGGATGTTTAGTAAACCCTAATTAAAGATAATTGAACAGTAAACCCTAATTATGGGTAATGGAACATGAAAACCTAATTGGGATGAATAGTAAAACCTAATTATGGGTAATGGAACATGAAACCCTAATTGGGATGAACAGTAAACCCTAGTTGTGGGTTATTGAATGTAAACCCTATTCTGGGGTGAAATTTATGTGAAACCCTAACTAAGGGTGATTTTATGAGAAACCTTGATGTTTGAAGTGATGTGGAACTCAAATCCAGGGTGATACTATGTAATGTTTTATGAAACCCTAATCTTGGGCAATATGGTGATAAACCTGATTTGGGTAATGGGATGAATGTTCCCAAATGACATGAAATGGGAAACCCTAACCCTAGTAAGGGAATAGTGGTGTTACCCTTGATTAGTGAATCCATATTTGTTCTGCATGGTACTGATATGTAATTGAAGTTACTATTATCATCTACACTAACCATGCAGGTATTATGAAATGGTGATCATGGCCAGGCATGAGCTATGATGTTTAATTCACTATTGTTTATTGGGCCTTGTGTGCCATAATATACCTTTCTGCCTGATAATAGGTAAAAAGAGAGTTAATGGGCCTCAAGTACCATGAGTGATGCTTGTAATAGTAAGTATCATGTTTACCTTGATCAGATGATCTGAAGGTGATAGTTACCTGGAAAAGTGGTAACAATGCTTAATGATGAGATAAGTGTTTGAATACCCAGAACCATATGATTGTGATAATGATATTTTGAAGGGATGATAATTCCCAGTATTGAAAAGAGGGACTGAGTTCCCAATGTCTTTTAAAGACTGATAAGTAATTGATAAAAATAGTACATGTCTCTTTATAGCATTGTCATAATAAGTTATGTTTGCGAACGTGGCTGATGCTAAAAGAATATGAAAATGTACTGAATTAATCAAGTGAAATATGTTCATGTAGTGCTCTGACCATAGATCCATCATCGTCAGTAGTTGGTGATGGTGAAATAGGTTTTCCTATGGATTTCCTAGAATTTGCATATTTTGAATATGTAGGGGTAAATGGGCCAAAATATCCTTACGTCCTGGTGAAGAGATTGATGGAAGGTAAACATTAAACCTCTCAATCCTTCATGTGTCAGGATGGATGTATCACAAATCTCCCGATGGTTGGGATGGATGTATCATAAATCTCCCAATGATATTTAATGTCAGGTCGATGGAGATAAACATTAATTCTCTCGATTGCTGATGAGAGTGCAGTTGACGTTGTAACTCTATAGTGAAGTTCTAGTATACCATGGAAAGCTATTTTGAGCAGTTGACATAGTCCTTCTTGTGGTCCCGTACTGAATGGGATGTTGGTGGTCATGGGAATCTGGCTATTCCATTGACCTATGTATGGTACCGATTTCAAATTAGCAATGGTCGGTTAGAGTATGAGCAGTATACCTCATCTCCTCAGAACTTAACTATGTTTGAAAAATGTAATCAACTGTGTAGCGTATTTGCATAAGACTGAAATACGAGAATCACTGGTTGATGTTATATCCTAGATGGATAAATGTTATACATGTCCTATAATTCTTTATTGAATATTAGACATGTTGCTTTATCAAGATACAACTAATAAGCTTAAGTGGGAATGTTGCTCTAATCTACTTTAAATAAGTGAATTACCTGGTGTTGATTATTATGATTCCACTGCTCAGTTGATTTCTATTAAACTGCAATAATAATGTTTTTGGCGGAGAGTTATATCTCCCGTTGGGGCAATTTTTATAATTGTCTCGCCCCCGTGCAATCCAACATTTTTAGGTAGACACAGACAAAGAGGAAGAATCTCTATAGCAGAGGAAGAGTAGCAGCAGCAGCAATGACAAGGACAGCAGTGATCCATCAGATGGAGATATTGGTTGTCTGGTTTTGTATAGTTAGTATTTTGAGTCGTCTATGTACTCTCAGGTCCTAGGAGTTAGTGCTTTTAATAATTTGATCTGAGATTTTGGGCTTCAAGCCTCGAGGTTCTTATACTACTTGTGTACAGATGTGACAGGGTAGTGAATGCTTGTATGCCTCGAGAAGCAATGAGACATGACATGAATATATGAACCAGTATGTAATGATTTACTTTGGTTTTGAATGGAAGAGTTTTCCTGTGAATGGATCTCTTGATAAATGGTTTTAATTTTTAGTGATTTTCAGTAATTCCGCTGCTAACGATCGCTTCTGCATTTATCTTAATCGATGTTTGGCAACAAACATCACATATTTATTCCTACATGTTGAACTTAATGCCCATATACTCTCTAATAGATGACAATAAATGGTATGGATAACCCTATCCTAGAAACTAGGTTGAACAAACTAAGGATGTAAAAGTTAATGAATGTGCATATTGCATGCATGATAATAACAAACTTAAGAAAAAAGGATTGAAGTACATCCTAATATAATAAGTATCTTAATATGTATACTAAAAATAATGGAAGAATAGTTCACTAAGTGCTTACAATACACTAAGATGCCTGAATGTGGAGGGTTAGACATGTTTGCTAAAATATCCTAATTTTACACCTTAACCCTAATATGCCTAATATTGTATGAAAAGACTTGGTAATACAACATAATATAATACTAGGTTTTAATGTAATCTTGGCTCAAAATAACATATTGGAACTAATGGAGACTTGATGTATAAAGTAGTGTAGGTTTACCATGGGGTTTGACTATAAGTATGACATGGAATAGTGTACCATAATCCACTACATTAGTGCAGCGTTTGGCAACGTGATTGGTGAGCCAACGCTCAAGTGTGGTGAGATGGTCGACCACCACAAGATTTTTGTCTGGTGAGAAAAAGTTACCTTTGAACGCTACTCAACACTAAAAAATACAAATTCAAAGTGTTGGGTGATATCGTGTTGGGTAACAACATTTATGAGCGATTACTACTTGTCCAACCTTTTCCCATCGTTGTCTGGACACTCGCATCACTTTACCAAACAAACCTTAGATTGGTTTATAGGTATGACTTAATAAATCTGGCTAGTGATGGATGGATTTTGAGGACAAAATCCTCTTTAAGGAGTGGAGTGTTATAACATACTCAAATCTATGCATTTATCTGAATCCTTGCTTCTTATAGGATCCTATTTGATTATATTAATATATAGTATCATTTACCTCAGAGTGCATTGGGAATCCTTGGAGTCAATTAGTACCACACGCACACACACACACCTATATATATATATATATCCTTATTATTTTATATTTAAGGTAAGTCGACAAAAATATATCTAATAACAAGATGAATGAACAAATATACCAAATACCATTCTTGACTCTAATTTTACACTCTGAAATAGTATTTGGAGTATAACATGAAATAAACCAATTTAATGTGTATTAAAATGTCACAATTGAGTAATTAAGATGAGTAAATACATTAATAGGATGCTTAATATACACTAATGAAATATAATATTACACATTTCCAAAATGTGAAATTAATGCAAAATTCAGATTCCTCACCCTTAAGTTAGCTAAAAACAAATTTTCAACCAATTTGGATATCAAATACTTACTCAATTTAACTACAAAAGTAAAACACAAATTGACTTATTAATCTCTAAAGTTCCATGCTTTTAATAGTATTTGTCCCTGTCACGTAGAGAATTTTCACCTCTGGCCTTTTCCCACACAACTAATGTCTAGGATATTCTTTCAAATTGGGTCCATTCATTTTGGCAATCTAGGTATTGGATTTATTCCCCAAAAATATCTCTGCATGCGACGCTGACAGGGGCAATGATCCTCGATCTGGATCTATCTCACTACTCGACGACTTTGTATTTTACTCCTTCTGCATGTTTCACTGTCCGCAAGCAGGTCCTTTGTAATCCCTCCTCTCACTCTGATGACCTGACCTTCCTCCATTACCTCTCCTTCCTCTAATTATAACCTGCCTTTGTGAGTCATACCTTCACACCATAAAACCCTAACATCCAGCCTCCAATAATCACACTACTCTTCTGGCCTTTCAAATACAAACATGCATGCTGCCATTGGAGCTACTCTCATCTCCATCATCAAAGTTCACCACAACATTGACAACAATTTTTGCACCTACATAGAAAATCACCACCTCCTTCAAGAGGCAAAACTCGATGGAGATACAATGTTGACCAGAGGCCATGGAGGTGCCCTTTTTCCCACAACTTGTCTAATTGTCCTTTGAACTCCTCTGAGTTTCTCTTGTGAGGTATGCCTTCTCCAATGATGAACTGAGCCAATTCTGATCAGACCTCTCTGTGACCTGCTCGACCCTCATCAGTTGCAATGTAGTGACGCCATCGTCCTGGGCACAACGGCCAGTGACATGACTCCGACCCCCAAGCCATGAGCTTCTTTTTCCCTCTACTTCCTACTAATCCACCATCATCAATCTAAGCTACCCTGGTGCTTTTGGACACTACAAAAATCCTTCTCCACCCATCTTCCTCCTTGTGCCTGACCACCATGGCAGACACTTGTCGTCGTCCGTTTCCTCAACGGTTGCATCCGGCACTTGTATATCTAGAAGCCACTGATGGGTTTTGTAACCCCCCCAAGGAACAGTGATGTTGCTCCTACTTATTCTCTTCCTCCTTGCCCCTAATCTCTAGCCTCCTACATGTCCCTCTCCATGAGCTTGCATCCATGGCAACAAGGAATTGTTGCATGCTCCTACATTGGCCAAAGACCCTCCTCTTTAGCAACCACCAATCATGTTAGCAAGGAATTGTTGCATGCTCGTACAGTGGCCAAAGACCCTCTTTAGCAACCACCAAACTATAATCTCACCACCATATACAACCTCAACCCCACCATAATCATCCACCAGGCTTCATGACCAACTGCCGAATCCAGTGTTGTTTGCCTCTCCTCCTCCAAGCTTCCTAGAGGTCAGATGAGTAGAAGGTCTTCACCCCCTCATGTTGTTGTAAATCATATCTACAATTGAAGGTGGGACTCTACTTTTGCAACAAGCGTGAGGATTCTGATTCCACCTCGACCCATCTAAATGATGGGATCCCCTTAGATCTGTACATAAGAGGCGGACACCACATATGAATGCAACCATGCCACCATCAAACAATTATCACTCAACTTATGGATGATATGTGGACCAAGTACATATAGTGAGTTAAACTTAGTTGTGAAGATTAGGTATGTACATCCTCCATTTTATTTTGGGCATTAATTGACTAAAACATACATTTTTAACGAGGCAACTCTTGAACTGTTACTTCTTTTGGAAATTTATATTCTTGGACATTTATAATTCCTGAATTGATTCAATATAACCTTGTGGTTGCTAAACTACTTTCTTTATGTGGGTTTTTTTGGACCCTCTTGCTATGATTGTCTTTTATGTGAAGAGTAAAATGATAGTCTTTCCACTCTATTTATGCATGTTGTGTGTTTGATTAGAATATCTAGAATAATGGTACTTATGTACAACCATACTTATAAAGAGCGTGCATATTCAGCTCGAGGTGTATGTTTCCACCTTATTTCTTTTTAGGCCGTGGTCCTATGGTGTTATGGCCCTATTTTAGGTATATTTATTATTTGATATTGATATTTTCTATAACTATTAAGGCAAGGCACTTTTATTTCCATTCTTGTAATTTGAATTTTTTAATATGCCTCCATTCTCGTGTTATAATTATTTTGAACTTACCCAATTGCAAATATCCATCTTCTTCTATGAACATCTCTTTTGTACTTTTAACCTAATATAATGTCCAAGGTGTTTATTATATGTACATACTCCCTTTTCTTATCTATACCTTGCTTCCTATGTTTTGGGTGATGTTCCCTTCCATCCAAGTATAGGTACATTAGAAGACAAGGATGTATGAAGATCGTATACAGAGTATTGGACCTAAGGATAGACTAAAATGGTCGGGTTTCTCTCTGCAATAGGTCTTAAATGTTCTTAAATTTATAAGATGTATACATTCTTACTTTGTTATACCAACTTTTAAGGTGAGGAACAAATGTAAATGAATCATCATGTAAATTTGTAATTATTTTGTTTCCATTACTTATTAACTTTCATGCTCTATGTGATATATACCATTTGAGAAATACTTGAAATTTCTCCTTTCCTCCATAATTGGCATAGGATGATTATATTTTTCAATTCAGTGAATATTGGATCCCCTATCAAGTCCCACTCTTTACACAATTTATGTATGTCACATTTTTGATATCATTGAGCTAGCAACAATAGCACTACATTAATTAGGACCGACAACTCTAGGCTACAATTTAAATTTTTATTTTATACTTTTTAATTTTGTTCTTAAATCTTTTTATTTCAATTTCTTTGGATACTTTGTGATCCGCACATTGTATACTTTATAGTACTAGCTTTTGATGCAAACTTGCTATACGAACTATAGTGATTATGCACTACCAAAAATAGATTAGAAGTTGATTGTATAGTGAGCAAAGGAATTTTTAGCATTATCATCACTCATCCTCACTCCACTATAGGCCGAGAAAAACCACTAGCTAATATAAACAAGAAAAAGTGGTAGAGAAAGAAGAACAACACATGTCTAATCACAGGATGATGATGTAGACAATGTAGGGGGTTCATCTTATAAGTTGACCATTTGGAAAAGGATAAATGAATCATCCGCCACAACATAATTAGGTCCAATTAGTAACAAGAAATGAATAAAGACAGATGCAAGACTGATCCAAGTGTAGTGACTCTAGTGAAATCACAAGTTTTCATTAAAAAAACACATGAGGATCTGATGCATCATATCAACTTTTTTGTGGAAAGCTACAATGATTTGAAGATTGACATGTTAGATGTGATCGATATCTATTTGAAATTATTTCTATTATAAAAAAGTTATTGTTTTTGAGTTTTGATAGATGTCCATTGAAACCTAGGATGAAATGATATACACATTATTTGAAAGTTATTTTCCTCTCAACAAATAAGCATCACTATTTTGATTCTAAAATAAATTATATTGATTGTTTATACATATAAAGAGTTACTAGTTCATGGTAAACTATTAGAAGACATGAAACAACTAAAGTATTTATATCCAATAAAAGTCATATTATGGTTTTATATTCTTACATATGTCATGCAAACATTTATGTTCTGATATGGGTTTTATTTTTCAAAAATATGATGTTGATTATTTTGGTGGAATGAAAATTCCACATTAAGTAGATCAAAAATACATGGGGAATCTCAATCAATAAAATCATAGACATCATATTATTGAATAATAAAATCATTATCACAATAATAATGTTTGTACAAAACATGTAAGGTCTAATCCTATTAAAAGATCAATAAATTATGCCAAGTTTACCATGTGTAACACCTTTCAAGCCATATCAAATAGCTAAGAATACATATTACTTGACCATATATAGGAATAATCTCCTAGATCAAAAATATGAACATGATAATCACAAGTGACTACATATCCAAGTATAAACAATCGAGGAAGTAATATAATAAAAATGACAATAATTATAGATATAATTGAATGGACCTTGTTACCTTTTGATAATAAATCAAACACCTTATTATCATAGAATCATACAAATCACAATATAAGCATGATCTACATCAAAACATGTTGGTGAAATTCCAAACAGACTAAAACTCACTAATAATTGTTTGTATATCAAACTTGCATACTAGGAACAACAAATAAATCAAACTAATCAAAATAAAAGACTCAAGAAATCAGCTTAAGGAAGGCATAACATTACATATACTCAATTTTAATCTTTGTGATTTCATTAGTCATTAATTACATGCGTAAGATTCCCATCTCATCTTAAAGCAATATCATATTTTTTCAAAATCCTTAATTATTTTATATAAAAAAGGCCATTCAACACAAAATATAGGACTTTTGAAATATAGAATAGAAGATGAATGGATCTTGAAATATTAGCTGGCCACCAATTAGAGTTTAAATAAAACCAAAATCCAACTAATATCTCAAGATCCATTATTTTTATGTGATTTCCCACTCAATAAATTCAATTAGTAATCCTCACAAATATTAAAGTAATGGGTACCTACCAAGTTCTTGCTTCCAAATCAGTATTCATGTGTCTTTGATATCTGTCTTGTCTATGTCATATTTATTCTTCCATGTATACAAACATGCATGATTTGTAGATTGTTCTATATTTCTCTTCATCAGAAGTAGAAATAGTGACAACCTCCACAACCTTATTGGGACTCTCCAAAACTTTGAAGTCACCTCTCATGATGCCTATATAATGGGATGATTATCTTGCTGGTAGTGGAACCAAATAGAAGGATTTATGTTTTTTAATATCCACGTTCACTACTAGTGTGTTAAGGAACATGTATTGAATCATATAACCCAACAAACGTTCATGGTATGTGTATGAAATACTATTATGGTGCAATAAATAATAATGTTTGTTCTCTTAAGAACACAATCAATGTTCCTTGTCTACTAAGGTACCTAAAGAAGCTATCCAATATGTACATAAAACCATAGTTGGGTAAACATTTTAAAGTCTAGAATGATATTCACAAGTCTTCTAAACACTTTTTAAGGTACTCCAAGCTTTGTTGATCATGATAAATTCCACTATAAATATTATAAATAAATTTCTTTCACAATACATTTAAATTATAGATCTTTGAGGAGGGGTGTATGAAGAAATATAAGATCATAGGCATTGAGGTTTGAGAGGGGTGATATGATGGTATTATGATAAAATAATTTGACAAAGGTGTTTTATTTGAGAAGAGGAGAATGGAAGAACAATGGTGTCAAATATGAGGAGGAGAACACAAACTACAATGATGCTAGAAATATGGAGGGGAGAAATGAGAGGAATAGTGAGGTGAAATATGTAACATACTAGAATTAAAACCCTACCTTAGTATTTTGACCCTTTTGACTTAGACAAACAAGGATAAGCTAATTAAACCAATAATAAAATCTAAAATATGTCACAAGAAGTATAACATAACAAATCATGCCTAATAAGCATATATCACACATATGGAGATGATAAGGATATAATTGGTTGAATAATGAACTAATGGGCCATATAAAATATCTCATAAAAATAAATCAGAAAGTAAAATCTAAGTTTAAAATCATGTTCCTTGGGTCCCAATTGCCTTGGGAATCAAGTATCACATTATTCACATAATAATAATTCATTTAATTCAAATTGGAAAAAAGGAGGTGTGTTTTCCCCAAAATATAAAATAAAATATTAAATGAGTCCAAAAGAGGAAAATAATATTAGATTCGTAATCTAAATAATAAATATATCCTTTGGGTGAATTTTCATCCAATTTGGAAGATGTTTGAATAAAAGGTGAAATTAGGAGAGGAGAAAGTGTGTAGAACCTTCAAAATATTAAATAATTATACCAATAACACCAACATGTAAAATTGATGGAAAATTCATAAGCAACACATTAAATATGACTTGTGGGTGAAGTTTTGTAAAATTTGGAGAATCTTCAAGTCATGAATGCATGAGGAAAGAGAAAAAAGGTTTGATTTATTTAATACATTAAAAGTTGCCAAATATGAAATATAATGACAAAATCGGATTCTACATGCTTTAATTAGTCTAGACGCAAAGTTTCACCTTAATTGAATAATGTTTTCTATCTCAATTTAACTAAAGAAGAAAATACATTAATCATATTACTAATGCAAATCAGACTTTGTTTTATTTGGTTATTTTCTTGATTTGGATGCCATGTTTATTTTTCTCGAACTCACATAAGGTTCACATCATGCCTGGCTTCTAGTTTCCTTTTATGCGTGATCTCTCTCCGACCGTCCGAATCTGATCGGACAGCTTCTGGCTCATCTCCTAACTTGGGTAGGAGACTGCCACTGCGGGTCCTGTAGCGTTGTTTCCTTGTGCTGATTCTTCCCTCTCCTTTTTGTTTCTCTGCTCACTTTCTATTCTTTTGGATTCCTCATCCTTCTCCACACAGCCAGAGCCCTATATATTAGGGTTTCCCTTCTTAAGGATTCTGATCACCTAGGGAGAACCTAGTTCTCATGTTTCTCCCCTGGTGTGCCTCTATTCTCTTTCTTCTCGCCACTCCTAGTGATCAGAACCCCGAAACTTTGCTCGCATACCTCTGGCGGTACCTCAAGGTCCATTTTCTGCCACAAGTTGGTCGTTGTTTGGCCCTGAGCATGATTCCCTTACTTCAAACACCTACACCGAGGGACGTGTCGAGAGTGGGGTTTCCGACCCTAGCGAAAGATCAGAGACAACTCAGAACGTTTCCCTGAGCGAATGTGAAGGTACTTTGCTTGATGATCTTGTTATTTTCTAGATATTCAGTTCTTCCCCAAATCTAGGTAGTAGTATCCTCTGCCCAGCTGCGGCCATGGAACGCCATAGGTAGAAGATGACTTTTAAGTCATTTTCTCATTTGCCCCTTTGATTCCTGTTGGTTTCATTTTTCACACTGAGGGCATTTATGACTTTTCACTTTTGTTTCCTTTGGTTTAGTGTGAGCCTCACTAGTGTTGATCAAGATTTTGACCAGTGTACATGGCCATCACCGATTGGCCCACATCGAGCGGGGCTGGCCCACTCGTTCTCTCTCTCACAAGGTTTCCTTGACTTATGTGGATTTTCCGAGTTTTCTGATTGGTGATATTCTAAAATGCATAACTAATTATCTGTGTCCAAAAATTACAAATAAATACTAGTTGGAATAAAAAAATAAGACCTATCTAATGATATCAGTTTTTATGGCTAAATTCAATGTTTAATAACGTGATTTTAATGGATCTAGTTAAATAAGATAATAACTTGCAAAATTCATAACTAAATACATATAAGTCAGAAAAAATATAATAAAATATGTTTTGAACTCATAAAAATATAACCTAAAATATGGCATGGTTTTGGTAACCTAATTCACTAATATTAAAAATGTGATTTTTAGGGTTTTGAATAATCAATGGAAACCTAACCCTAATTCCACATATATGCATCATAGGTTCTTTAGAGGCCTAGGCTTGGACCTAGATTGTGCTTTGGAATTTGGACTCTGATGTTGAGGTATGTTGTATCCCCTATTACTCAATGTTGAGAAATTCACCTAGCTCTTCATTTTCTTGATTTTGGCCTACACAATGTGTCTTTTATCTTGAATCATGGTTCATGTGAACTACCTTATTAGTTATTGATCTTGTGATCATGGATATTCTTTTGGACTCTTATATTATACTCGGTTCATAATGAAACTTTATATGATGACATGTGTTGCCTTTTTCCCACTTATGAGGTGGATGTATATGTTGGTTACTTATGTGGTGACTAGTTTGTATAATCTAACTATACTTTCTAGTTGCCTCTATATTTTACATGCTATGTGATTCAGTAGCACTAGAGTAGTGTAATTGCATTGGTTTTGTCTCATTGTGATTTATGGAAACATTGTGATATTTTGGATGGTGGATGTGTGATTCCCCATGCCAGGGCAGGATGTGTGATTCCTAGACCATGTTATATATATTTGGGTGGTGGATGTGTGATTCGCCATGCCAGGGCAAGATGTATTATTCTTGTCCCATGTCTCACCAATTTCAAGATGTGTGATTCTTGGCCACATTTGTATTTATATTGTTCTAAGGCTATGTTTATCTCACATGCATGTAGGATATTGATTATGGGGTCTGTGCCCTACTTGTGCTTCATTTCCCGCCATGGTAGTGAATGTATACGTGGCACAATCTTTTTATGTTGTCTTATGGAAAGTATCATTCTTATTGTGTTTCATTTCTCTTGATACCCACTTGGGTGTTACTTATCTCTTCTATGGGAAGCCTTTAATTTTGATGTCCTTATTTCTTTATAAATTGCTCAATTGGCTTTTTAGTATGAACATACCAGTATTTGATGATGTTTTCTATTTTCTCTTCTTGCTGGGGTATGCTTTCAATCCTAGGTGAAGGACTTGGATGACAAGGCATGTTGACTTGGACTTAGGGTTATAAGTTAAATCTTGGAGACAATCTTGAGGTTGTTTAGATTTTCCTCTACATGGATCCTTATGATGTAAGTTTAAAATGTTCCCCTATTTTACAATTGAATATAGTCATTATTTTATTCTATTGCTATACTTTGGTTGTTTTGTATACCATAAATGAAGATTCTAAAATTTTACACCCACTCCAAGCATACCTTTGAAGTGTGTTTCGATTGGAGGTTCTATTGTTCAAATTTTTAATAGAGAGTTGGTTTCACTTCTTTATAGAATATGAGTTGCAAAGTGTAGGAAAATGTAAGAAATGGTGTGAGAGACATCTAGGAAGTCACTACTAGGTCCAAAATGAGCCCTCACTAGCAAGTGGAGGAGACACACACCACCTATAGGCCTAGTGATGAATGCATATACATATTAGGTATAGTTTTAAGTTTGTCTAGGATTTCATTTTGTTCATGTATGCAACATTTGAATTATCATAACTTAGGTTTTTAATGTTATGTGTTATTTTATTGTGTTTTAATGGAAATATTTTGTTAATCATGTTGATATGATCAAAGGAATGAGAAGATCCCCCATAATCCCACACGGTACCATCTTCAAGGCATGTTGTATCATCATTGACCAAGTCATAGATCTGGAGTGATGATTCTTAGATTTTATAAGTTACATAAATACCCTAGGATTCCATCATTTTGGCTGGTACTTCTAATTAAATACTTCGAGAGATCTCATACAACAATAACAATCAACAAGTAATACAATTGACTCATTTCCTCACTCATTTGACTCACTTCAGTAAGAAGATAATTGAAGTCAAAGGGTTTCTAAGTGATCAGGTGGACCATCCAATCGATTGAATTAAACCCTCCTTCAAATGGTACAATAATACTCAATTGACTTGCTGGTTTACCTAGTCGATCAACTGAAAAGAATCCATACACAAAGTTCAAGAGCAATTGACTCACCCATCCAGTGATTAGTTGGGCTCCTCAATAACACATATTATTGCAGGACAACTATCCAAATGCCCATCTTGTCAATTGACTCATTGCAGTGTCAAATAGAATTGAGTTTGCACAACCACTTGTCCCTTGATTGGTCAGACCCAATGGCAGCCATATAACAAAAGTTGACCTAATTTTGAGAATAAATTTTTCACCCCAAACATATAGAGAGTTTGTGTGACCTACTTCAAGGAAAAATAGAAGAGGAATATGAAGGAGAGGCTTCAAAAGAGTTCCAAAGCTCTCTTTGAGTACTTCTTCATATTTCCAATCCTCCCTATATTGACAAATAGTTGTCGCATGCCATGACTTATTTCCTCTTCCTAGTACGATGATGAATCCCTCTCTTTAAATACTCGATTGTATTGCTTCTTGTAAGATAATAGGATAGACTCATCGTTGGGGTAACAGGAGTAGCACGTACCCATTTTCATGGCCTTTTATTTATTTTTATCATTGTATTAACCATTTGAATGATGAATAATTCACCTAATTCTTGATATCTAGCTTAATCAGCTCGTTTTCATGTTAATTCAAGCATAGATGTAGATAATTTCAAAACTAAAGGTTAGAACACAAAATACATTCATGTTAACCCTAAGATGAGAACTGTGGAAGGGTGACCTATAAGGTGATGGGTAGTTGACCCTTAGGTAACATGACAGTGAGCCTCTTATATTATATGTTAATACACTTTCCTTATTCCAAAGGAATTGGAGACTGTGCATCCCCAACTATCATTCATGTTCGGAATAACATGGTTAGAGTGAGTGAATATTGATAGAAACAATGAAACCATTGCTCCCTAAAGTTAAATCATTACTTTCAAACAAAACCCAAATAAATTTTACATTTCTTACAATTAGTCTTTAAAGAAATAATGCTTGGATTGAATATTGGTCCCCACTAAAATAGATTAATACATAAAGTTCTCAAAATAGTTTTTCCTTGAGATTTGATCCTATTATGTACCATAACACGATTATTACACTTCAGGTGAGATTATCATACACCTAGTTTAGGTAAATCTGGGGTTCTAATGAATTTGCTTGTTTGATAATTTCACTTCTAACTTTGGTGTCACTATTGGGGATGACTAATTTCCTAATTTGTTACAGTCAATTAGGATTACTTTATGAAATTTCGTTTACAAACTATAACATGACAGATCTTCTAGATTTAATTTGTCTTCTTCTACTTGTGGAATGTGTTAACTTTTTTATCTCAAGTACCTTTCCTAGTGTATCCAACTGTCCACAATCATTAAACCTACACTACATTTTAACCCTATCATAGTTGAACTTGGAGTAATAGATCAAGAATGGATAACATAAAAATTCAACACATGGTGGAACATGCATTGACTGGACAGAGGAACTCGTTATTAGATGAAACAAGCAACCATTCAATTAGGTCATCTAAGAGGAATTAAAAGAAAAAAACTTAGGAGATTCTCTATTCCTAAGGTCACTAAAGTCGTTCACCCACTGGTCCATCCAATTATTGCAACAGTCACATTCAAAATCAAATCTTAGTGTGTGTAGATGTTGCTATATATATTTTTTTACTGGTAGGTTTGGTGAGGATGGACACAACCACATGTAGAGTTTCGTAGACCTCTACTCCATGAGTAAGTAGCCATATGTGTCAGATAAAGATATCCAACTATAGTTGATTCACTACACCCTCAATAACAAAGATAAAATTAGGTCAATTTATTTATAAAGTGACATTATCACTATGTGAGATAAGCTTCAACATAAGTTTCTAGAGAATTTCCATCCACCCTCTCTCAATTGCCATATTCTAGGGTAGAATAACCAATTGTTGTAGCTCTTGCTGAGTCTTTCTTAAAATCTTGGGAGAGGTACAAGGAGCTCATGTGTTTTATTCCCCCATAGGAACTTCTTCAATGCATCTCATAGATGTGGATAATGACATATAGAAGTTCCTTGATACTACATACAATGTAACTTAATTAGATACATTTATGATATTGCATGGAATTTTGTGAGCTTATAAGTAGAAAACCAGGCTAACTGGAGAACAACATGTCAAAAATGGTTCTTAAGATGGAAATAATTAAGTATATCTTGGACTTGAAATTTATTGTAGAGATGTTGAAGAAGCTTGAACTAAAACAAGATAGCCTAGAGTCCTTATTTAACGCAAATGAGAGTTGAACCACCTCCCCCACATCAAACCAAGGTGATCCAAGAAGTCTACCATGAGTACGTGGTAGAAGGACACACATGCATGGAGTGCAATTTTCTCTATTAATTAGTTATGATCATGCAACCACCTCACTGTGATAATGAACATATGGATGAGCTCAATTTCATACACACAATTATTAGGAAGGGGTATTACAACCCCAATCAATAGAGAAACCATCCTAGGTTTAAATATGAAAACCCAAGAAGAGTTGAAAATTCATAGCAACTGAAGGACGGATAGGACGAGGACCAAGTTTAGGTCATCTATGTTTTTAGAAAAAGTATATGATTTGAAACATTAATATTAGTCAATAAAAAAAGAAGCACATGCCATGAAATAATTACAACCAAGGAAAACAATTCTAGAACTTCAACCAAGGCCAACAATATTAGAATTATCATAAAGGGAAGAAAAACTAGCAGAATAATCTTAATCCCCTAAGTCATAAAGTTGATGATATTTATAATATGCTTGGAAACCATTAAGCACGCAAAAAGTCTATGGAAATGAAAGTGGCACATATTTCCTCTTTACTTCATCCTCTAGTTGTCTCTTTTATGGGTTAGTCAGAGGACAAACCAAAACATTTTGAGGAGTTTAAGGAAATGATCATCTGATCTTATATTTTTTCTTCTATAAATATCAGGTCCAGTCACAATGACGACTAAAAGGAATGAAAATGATGACATTGAGGTTATCAAAACACAGGTATAGAGAAATCGATAAATCTCATCAAACCAACCACACCACATGAAGAAGTCTAGGTGTGCACACACTTGTCTACCTTGTTATAGTTGATTGACTCGAACCCAAATGGATACCAAGTTTAAGAAACTTAAGGAGGTAATAAAGAAACTACACATAAAAATTCCCTTCCTTGACACATTTTCTATGATCCCCTAGTATTAGAAATTCTTCAAGAAAATGCAAACTCACAAATACATTCCTAAAGAACCTGAGATGGTGAAGCTATGACAGACAACTTAAGAAATTAATCAGAATAAGATGTCACAGAAGTGCAAAGATTTGAATTTCCTTGTCACCTCATGTTTTATCGAAGGCTCATAGAAGGTATTAGCTAATTTGTGGGCACACATATAAATCATGACCTAAGCTTAGTAAGAGACTCAAACTTAGCAATATGTTGCCTACTGGAATGGTGACCCAGTGGTGATGCTTCCATGACTAAGATGCTAGGTATTTTGGAAAGTGTTCCCATAAAAGTAGGGACTTTCAATGTTCCATGCAACTTCATGGTGATAGACATCAAGGACCTACTTCATCCTCTCATTTTTTAGAGGCCATTCCTTGATATCACAATAGCTCATCCTATTCAGGAAGAGTAGTATATTTTTTATTTTGTTGAGTGGTTCACTGTGATGTAAGAACTCACCTTTACCATGTACAGACTCAAGGTACTATCAATAGAGGGTCACAAAACACAAAGGAAAGTGTACAAGTTTACACATATACGAAGGAAACAATGAAGTTGTAGTCAAAATGGCTCCAACATCTATTCTTTCAAAACATTTTGAATCATATATCATTGAGCCAATAAAAGTCTATATTAATGCATAGGCGGTCCAACATCTAGAGAAGCCTCCTCTAAATATGCATGAACTAGTAGATGAAGAATATGAGATCATTCCTTCTTCATTAGCTTACAATAGAATCTCATTTATGGAAGGTATCATATGTCATGAGATTATGCGACACCTTGTATTGATCAATGTGAACCAAATTAGGAATACATCCCTTATAGCCCATCATGACCCGATTCTTGATCCACACACCATTATAGTAGCCCACACCTATTCTTCTTCATCATCATCATCATCATCATCATCATCATCATCATCATCATCATCACCACCACCATCATCATCATCATCATCTTCGTCGTCGTCGTCGTCGTTTTCATTATCATCATCATCTTTATCATCGTTTTCATTGTCATCATAATCATCATCATCATCATCATCATCATCATCATCATAATCATCATCATCATCATCATCATCATCATATAAGCCTCAGTACCAACCTTGTTGGATTCATCTACATGGATCCTTCTTTTCCAATCAGAATTGTTATGCCTCATATACTCTGATCAAGATGTAAAGATTCAAAATCTCTCTTTATAATCTCTTCCCAAGTTAACTAAGGTATGCCTATGGTATCTTTGAATTGTACTTCACTCAATAACCTTACTTTGAATAGGTGCATTTGTATGTCTGCTTTTCACATGTTTAATGGAAGTGATGTAGATGAACCCCCCTTCCTTTACAAATTTACACTTTCATCCTATCTATAACAATAGATACCAAATGATTATTTGTCAACATGTTGATCAAGGGGTACTAGACCTTCGCAACATAAACTCCTTACCATTCAATTTGGATAATTTCCACTCACTCTAGAACAATATGTGGTTAATGAAGCTTCAAGCCTAGTTGAGGGCATGGTTGTCAAGGAACTAAGAAGGAATGCCTCATAGTATAGATCTAGATCTACTTTCATCTCCACTGTATGATTGAGCTTCAGGCATCAAGCCAATGATGTGAAATAGAGCAGTTATCAGGATGAAACATGATGATTTTTTTTCTAGATTTAAGTTATAGTTTTGATGCATTTATTCATATTAATATCCACCACCATTTTAATTTTAAATAGGACAACTTGTGGTTATGATTCCCATTACATCAATTTGTTATATTCAGTGGAAAATTCAATATTTTTCACTTTACTAAACTTCAGACCCTCCCAACCAATCCATTAGATTATCTGACTGATTGGATGATGTGGGTATAGTTCTTTGTGATAATGCAAGAGGGGTTATAGTCGATTAGGTCACATCATGAGTCAACTTATGGCATTTACTCAATAAAATAGTAGATTTCAAAAGCACTAACATAATCAAATGGTTCATCGATCGTCTAAATCACATGTAGAGTCATTGAACTACCAAGAAATCAACCAAACAACTCATTTGATGATCCAATTGGTTAAATTATTTCCTTTCAAGAAGGTATTTCTAAGACTACAAAACAATTGAATGGACATCTACACAAGTGACTCACATATATATGCACCAAGCCTTTAGGAAATCCATTTGATTGCCTCACTTGATGAGCCAATTATCTAAATATATGTTATGACAATAGTAACATCTCAGTGGAATAAGTCGATTAACATGCCACACATATTCTCAAATCACCTATTTCATCTTCATGCCATCAAAGAGATAAATTGATTGGGTCACTTAGTGATTCGGTCAACTAACAATCTTTAGAAAACATGGTACATCGACCTTATTGAATCATATCTCAGGTGAGTGGAACCAAAAAGTTATTTGTGGTGAAAATATTGTTTGATAAATCCATTGAATGATAGAAAGCCTCTATCTTATGAAATTTAGCCAGTGGTTAGAATTCAACCTACAAAATGTAGGAACCTAATCATTGTGTTTCTCTAGAAAAGATGTCAACTCATAAAGGATTGATAAGGATCAAGAACAATGTTCTTCCTACTGATTAGTTGATTATTACATTGAATCACCACACTTTCCCATATTCCATTATTTGTGTGTAATGATCTAGAGGAATGACCTCATACATTATATTGTATAAACCAATGTTACCATGATCGAACATCTATTCTACACTTATTCTTTGATCTTCTTACCTCCCATCCACCATAAATAAAATGAAAATCCAAAAATGTAGAAAGCCCTAAATTCTTGGTGGCACGACCACTTTCATTCTCTAATCTCTTCTTGCACACCCCTCTTTTTATCATACATGCGTATGATAACACCCAAATTTATGCATTTATGCTAAGCATTTATTTATGTTTTTGTGTCACTATAGCCTTAATATGCCCAAAATAACCCATGTTTCTTATCTTTTAGTAATTTGTGTCTTTTCTTTGATAAAGTTGGTCAACTAGCCAATTTTGGGACTTGCAGGCACCGAACCTAAAAAGACATCTATTATCCATGATTTCTCCCCAACACATGGTTTTTGCAGCAGTCAGACCCCCATCCGTCATGACCGCGATGGACTAAGCATCACACTATGTGCACCAGCTTAGGAGACAGTGGTCCTTTATCAGGATGCATCCTCACCAATAAAAAAGGCTCATCGATGCGGGCCCCTTGACCACTAGTAATAGCCCCCCTATGGAGGTGGGTTTGGTCCATGATACCATGACCCGTGGTATGTCTTCCAAGACCGCGATCACGATGACTGGAAGACAGACCACGATCGCGACTAAGGTACATGCTCCTCATCTGCGACCACGATGAAGAAGAAGTAACCTCGACCGTGACTGAGGTACATCTTCCTCGACTGTGACCTTAACCGTGATTGCGGTATCCACATCTTCCTCGACCGCGACCGCGACCGTGATCAAGGCATCTACCAAGACCGCAATCCAAACCACGACAACGACTGCAGGGATGGCTGCGATTGAGGCCTACATCTCGACCACAAATTGACCATGACTGCGACTGAGCAAGACCGCGGTCTAGGTCAGTACCTCGACCATTTCACCTATAAATACACACCCCACACAACCTAGAGAGGGGTTCTACATTTTTGGAGGTTCCAATTGTTGGTTCGGACCCGGTGAGGTTCCCAAATCCCCGTGGGAGAGTCCGAAGGTCTGAGAATGCTGAAGTGCTCATCCTACACCCATCTCTTCAATGTTCTTCCATTCCCCACCATCTTCCACCTCCGGTCTGAAGTCTCCAAAGGCAGAAGTTGAGGAGAGAGAAGAATGAGGATCCATCTTCTTCAAGAGAAGGAGAACATCCACACCATCATCTTCCACCTCCATCTACCAACCAAGCTGTTATTCAAAGATATAGAGAAAAAGGAGGCCAAGGAGTCCTGAAGATCAAGGAGGACAACCCAAAAGATGAGATCCGACCTATATGGAGGCTAGGGAGCGAATTAAAGCCACCTCTCCTATACAGGCCAAGTCCCTTCTTCTTCTCCTTTCTTCTACTGTTCTCCTTTGTTTCTGTACAAATGATGTTCTTCCATCTTTGTTCGGTGCCAACTATGCTGGTCCATGGCTAGTTGAGCTCCTTCTTGGCTATGTAGCCTATTTTGGGCATATTTATGTACTTTTACCTTAAGCAAGTGGTTTTAATTCAGATCTAGCACGTTTTATGATCTATCTCCTCTTTCTGGTTATGATTGCTAGTTTGGTTGATTGCTTTCTTGCTCGAACTGCTATTTCTACCTTTATTGAGAGATTTGGTGTAGAAATAGACAAGAGAAGATAGTTTGGATCTGAATCTAAAAGGAGGACGGTTCAAGGTCGTCTATTCCTAACATCCCAGAGTAATCTAGACCTGAGAAAGTATCTAGGATATTCTAGGATGTTGGTTTATCATCCTCGAGAGAGGTTTCATACCATAGATGGGTTTTAGTTACACTACATGAGAGCAAGTGGGATGACCCCATGGGAACAAATACCACAGTATGTGCTATGTTTGAATGTAGGTTGCTTGCTGAGGTGTTCGAGGGTTGTCTACACCTGAGAATCGGTGCATAGACTGATCAACTTGTGGTTACATAGCCAGGAACTCCTTCTCACTGATTAGTAGAATCCTATGGACTCTATTCTATTTTATTTTCTTTGTTTTGTTTTAATTCATGACAATCTGCTAGACTAGTTCTAGCTCCATACTTTCCTCAACTATCGTCTTGTCTTATCTGACTTAAGAATGAAATCTCAAGCATCCTAAATGTCACCACGTTCTATGTTCAACCCCGTATATCTACTTAGACCCTGTAATAAAGTTGCGGGGGTCCTTGAAGGTTTCGGGTTATAAATTTAAAAGTTCAATTCCTTTTGAGACTGCCTTCCCTTCTGGATGCACAATTTAGGCCGATCAACGTTCTATCAAGATAAAAAAGAAGATGTGAATGAGAACAACAAGATGATATAGAAAACCCATCAATAAAATTAGAACTAAAACAACTATCAAGTCAAAATGAGGCTAGATGTAAATTTTTAATATCCATGCCTCCACTCACTTCCTTTCCCATCTAAAGGTTAGATGCATGCTCCATTTGACATACCCTAGTGTTGGATTGTGTCCATTCTTGTTGATTTGTAGGATTTTTTAGTAATTTCATGAAATCCTTAAACACGTGTGATATTGGGAATCATGTTGAGGAATAACTATTATACAAAGAGTTAGGGAACTAAGGCATGGCTAGTCAAGTAACATGATCACAAGATGTTTGTATTTTTTGCCACACATGGAGTAGGATAATAAGAATGATGTGAAATGGAGGAAGTCTCACGACTTGTTAGTATTCATTTGGTGATAGATTATAATTTTTTACTTAAAGATGACCAAAATTTAAGTTTGGGGTTTTTTTGTGAATGCACACTCATCTTAGATATAGCTCATATTCAGATTAAATTTTAACTTTGCTCATACATTTTATCCTTGAATTGTCTTAATTTAGGTTTCCAATATGTTTTGTTATGTTATTATGTCCTAATGGACAATCCTTATTCTTCATGTAAGTAATGATCGAAGGAGTTGTATGAACCCTCAAAATCCCTCAGGGTAGCAGCTTGAATGTATGTTGGATCATCACTCCAAAACTCCATGTTTTGGAGTGATGATCCTGAGATTTAAAAAGTTGCAAAATATGGAAAGAAGCCAATCAATTGGATGGTAATTCTAGTGAATCAATTAGAGGAACCTCCACATGACAACAAGATTCAGTAAGTGAGACAATCAAACAAATCCTTTACTCAGTTGAAACACTTTGACACAAAAGATCAATGAATTCTAAGGGTTTCCATGTAATCAAATGGGCTATCTACTCGATCGACCAGAGCCCTCCTCATAAAGCTACATTAATTCTCAGTCAACAAACTAGTTTACCTAGTCATTGGCTGACAACAATCTAGATGCAAAGTTTTGTATCCACAAGATCGACTTACCCATCCATTTGATTGTATGGGCTCCTTGGTTACATGGATTTCTATAGGTGGATTGATTTTGACTAAGCATTCAGTATATTTACCTATCATGCCTCCAATGCATAATTAAGTTTTCCACATTTACTTATCCCATGAGTGGATGGACCTAATGGAAAATGTATATAATTAGTTGACCTAATTAAGGGAAAAGATTCACACCCCTATCATTTAGAGTATACATGTACCCTACTACAAGGAGAAAGTGAAGAGTAAGAAGGAGAAGAATCTCTGACGAAGGCCTAAAGATTTTTTACTCTGATTCATTAGCATCCCCAGATGAAAGTCTAGTTTCCACAAACTTAGGCTTCCTTTCTTCTTCCTACTGTGACAATAAATGTTTCTCTTCATTTTCCTTGATTTTATTGTTTCTTAAACAATGAGCAATTAGTTTCCTTGATGGTTTATGAGGAGTTCCCCATTGCTCATACTTGTGAAATTTTATCTATTTTTATCATTGTATTAGTTATTTGAATGACATATGGATTGTTTGATGCTTGCTTAGTATATCGATCATATGTTTTGCATTTTAATTCAATATTAGACAAGGGGATTTGAATTGAACATTAGAATATCGGTTCCATTCATGTTGGCTCCTTTATAAGAAATTTGGAAGGGCGGTCTTTGAGGGATTGGATAGATGACCCTCAGGTAATCTTATAATGAGCCTTTAGTAATATCCTTCCATGCTTATTTCTCTTCATGAACGGATTGGAAATTGTTACATCTTCAATTTAAAAATAATTCTTAATCAACTTTTTGCGTTGCAACCAATTTAATAATCAACCTCAAACTTTTGGATTTGAAGTATTGTCCCAATTATATTAACTAATTAGAAACATTCTTAAATTATGGTCCCTTAGGATTCAATCCTAATCCAAACAATGATAATATATTTCTGCTTGAAAGTGATATTATCATACACCTAGTTTAGGCATATCTAGAGTTCATATACTCTAGTGAGTTTGAGAGAGAGATAACTTCACATCACCTATATCATTCATATTTGAAGCCATATGTTGGTGCTAAATGAAGGAGAAAAAGAAGATGAAAATGGTTTTTTGGGTGTCATTGTCCACTAAAATATATGAGATGCCATATCAAATGTTTAATGTGTGACCCTAAAGTAATCTTATTTAATATTGTACATGAAAAAATATTTCTATGTATTGAATGGAACTTGTGGGGTGTCACATAAACATGCTATATTATAGAAATATTTTTCTAAGACATGGTATAGTGAAACACCTTATATAGATGCATTAGTGTCTATTATAACTTTGTTAAGATTATGATGGTCATAGTAGAAGGTCCTTAACTTATATCAAGAATTAATGATATTATTTGTTGTTCACCACTAGAAGAAAAGAAATGTATTTCTATATTATGCATCAATTAATTATATTAATTTACTAGTTTTATTGACGTAAACTTCAAGTACATTCTCATAATCGATAAATGAATGATCATAAGGGTAGTTCATGTTCTATAAATCGATCTATGACTCTGAAGAGATAACATATAAACTATATGATATCCATTAAAAATAATATATCATTTATTATCAATAGTATAAAGAAACATACCCAAATCAATCTATTACACATATGTAGGCACTAAAATTTAGGGGGTCATGCTAGAATTTTATGAGACTTAAAGTAAGAGAGAAGAATAAAATTATATTATTTTTAATTGAATTGATGAACTATGATGATATGATATATATTATTTTTTTTGATAAATTTTACAATACAAAGGAAATATGGACCATATTCATTCATGTAGTTGAGAACACCTACTTGGTTCAGATTGCATGTGTAGTTTTTCTAGGAACATATAGAGATAAAACATTAGATTTTTATCTGAAAACTCACATCAGAAATATTAGTCCAACTTGGTCAAAATAGATTTGTAGGAAAACATATTAGGCATTTCATATCACTTGTGATGTAGGTTGCTTTATATATTACACTCAAGTCATGCCATAATTTCTAGAATGAAGAAGTTCTATATATAAAAAGGTAGTTTGAACTAGATTTTAGGGATTATAAACATTATTATGATATGGATATGTATAAGATATGTATGAGTAAAAGAATCATTCAAAACATTTATAAATGACTGAAGTCATATTAGGTTCATCTTTGTTATTACGAGGGCTATATTCAACAAATCATTAAGAAAAAATTATATGTACTATGAGTTGTTATTTCATGTACGATGTAATTTTCTATTGCAAGACAGTTGAGGCCAATATCATCATTGTGATAACAACTTGGTTGCATCCTATTTATAAGATAAGATGAATACACATTATAATCATTGTGTTGAATCATCACCAATTTTTTATCCCAAATAATATATTATAAAAATACATTATAATCATTTACATTATTTAACATCAATATCACAAGAGTATAACAAATAAGTACCAAATAGTTAGATTAGAACTACCAAATTGTGGAATAAATACAATTATCATCACGAATAGGGATCATGAACATATCAAACGCGAATAATTTATACTAATATCCATTTGTCCTAAAAAATAGTACCCAAGGGTGGATTGATTTTGTGTGCATTTGAAAATCATGCAAAATACACTTATAATTACTTACAAAATCTACCTATGAATCAATAATAAGATAATTTCTATTAATGTACGAGATCATTTTTCCAATTTTTCATTAATCACATGGGTGGTCTTCAAGTTCAAAATATTTTCTAAATCAAGATAGGGAATTTTTGGTATTCATCCTCTATTTTACACTAAAAATTTCTAAACCTATTTAATCACTTCTCAACCAACTATAATTTAATGAAGACATGCATCACCCAATTTTTCAATATCGCACTTTTTTGAGTTTTCTCCCTAAGTTAATGAAGTCAACTGCATATCCTCACAGGAAACTAAGCAATTGGTACCTACCAATTGGGAATTTCTTGCATGAAAGTTATTCTTTGCTTGTCCATTCTCCCTTTCTTGTCTACATCATATTTATGATGTGATGAATACAAACATAAAAAAAGTCATCTGTAATATCCTTAGTTTTGGTCAAATTGAGTTAGATAACTATAAAGCATAGATTGATAAATAATCATCTCAATGGCAATATTGATAGAATGATAATGTTATTTATGAGACTATTTACATTGCATATATGTTCTTGGAGCACAATACAAAGTAATAAGAGTTTTATGTACAAATAAATATTAATGACTTTGTTAATTATTAGACAACTGGAAAGGGAAAACTGAGTTTCCATGGAATAAAAGATGATACATTGGATGAATATATCAAGGAGAGAAATAGATGAATGATCTAGAGTTCATTAGTCAATAAGGTGCCATACATTCCTTGATGGTTTTTGGTGTATCAACCAAGTAATATGGAATTTCAATTTAGGACATTGTCTTGATGAAAGATAAAGAGAGATAAAGTAAAGGAAAAACCTTTGATCCATGTGCATGTGATAAAGGAATAAAAGGGGAATATGTTTAATTGCACTCTAAACAAGGTTCTCCTTTTTCTTTAGTTAAAGACCAAGGATGGAATAAAAGAAATATCTTTTATTTGGATACTCATAGAAAGGTGGTCATATGTGTTGCCTTTTATTACATCCTTGTACAAAAAGGAAAGGAAAAACAAAGCAAGAAGGGAAGGATACACTATTATTAGTAATCAGTATGGAAACACCTTCCATAATGAACCATAACCCACAAACTCCATCTCACCATGGCTATATAGGAAAAGGAAACCTAGATCCCCTCTTGGGGGGTCTCTCTTTCTTTGTCCCTCCCTTCCTCTTAACGTTGTGGGTCATAGGGTTACTACTAGGGTCTATTTAAGAACCCAAGATCTCATACCCTTACTTTGGTCAAGGCACTCCACCTCTATAATCTAAGAGAAATGTTGTAGATGATATCTACATGTCGAACCATCATGATTTACTCACTGTAGTGAGTGGTGGCCGTGGTTGGTAACCTAGTTTTCAGAAGGGCACTTGGATGACAGGAGTTTTCCCTTCTTTTTCATGAGAAGGACACTTCCATGTAGATGAGGAAGGAAGATCATGATGGTGTGACACTTGCAGGCTCATCCCTCTCCCTCAGCTCAGTACAGGTAGGTTCCTGACTTCCTCCTTGTCCTGATTTATTACTATAGGTAGCTATTGGACCCCAAACCCTACTTATCTCGTTCATCTGATCTCCAACAATATTCTACCGTGTCGGGTATCCACCTAGGTCTGGCAAGGAGGGGTGGAGCTAGTCTGGCCTCGCCTGGGGGTCACAACGTGTAGAAGTCTGCTAGGACAACTGTGATTACCCTGCTTAGGGCGGAAGATCCCAACATCATGAGGTGGGGGATATCTTAGAATAAAAAGACCAATATACCCTGATCTAGGTACATGAGCAAAAAGGGTATTACTGGCTTTTTGTTCTATTAAAAAGGGCACTGAGCCGTGTTCATAATAAAATTGCTTTTGCTGGCATGTCAAGAAGTAATTGGCCATATTAAGTTTTGTCTTGTAAAATTGATAGAAAATTATCAATTGATCGTATCATGAAATGTTATATATGAATTTTAATTAGAAAAATGAGAGGAACCTAAATAAAATAGTTTAAGAGTCTAATTATGTTTCCAATTACAAGAGTAGTGCGAATATGGGTTTAAGTTATGATAAGTTCATGAAAACTCTAGTTTTGAGTATTAACATGTTGAATATGTTAAGAACCCTTCTTTTATGTTGTTAACTGATATTGTGGACTGTAATGGTAATATAACATGGTTATGATCATAGTGATGAAAAACTAATATTTCTAAAGTGGATGATCTTTAACATGTGTAATTAAGATCTTGAACATTAATAATGTAACTTGCTATAACCTTAATGTGACTAATCTGATATAAGTTTTCATGATGTTGTAACCTGATAGATTTGATAATCATGGTTATGTTTAACATAAATTATGCTTATTAAATCACTAAAACAACAAACATAGGCATTAGGCAGACCCTGATGATAACTCAAAACCAAGGAAACCCTAAACCATAAATTAGGAACCAAGTAGGGTTTAATCTAATTAATGTGATGGTGGCACTTTAGAATTAACATACATGTCGATTAAAGTTGATTGCTTGGTTAGTTTTCTTGATTGGATAATATGCCTAAAGTGTGATTCAATAATCTGCATGGTTCTACAAAAGGTATGTGATCACTCCTCTGACTACTCGACTTAACTGACTTTGTGGTTTTTGGAGTTTTTCCCGAATGTATTACTCATAAATGCTTGCTTGTTTATTTATTTCCTACAATCTATAAACTCACTACGAATACCACATTATATGCACATAACTTGCTCAAACCCCTCATACCAACTCTGGAAGTATGGGAATAGAAAGAATGAGAGAGTCATTGAGATGATTAGGACTAGGGCCCAGATTGGGAAGACCAACATGGCACCTAGCTCTAGATTGAGAAGGTGGTCTGACGTTCACTGCAAGGACAAGAACCTAGAAAGGGTATCCCATAGGTTGATTAAAAATGGGTTGAGAAGTTATGATGAAAATTTAAATTTTGATTCTCTGACAATATTTACTGTGAATATGTTGCTACACCTAACTGTGAATATTTTGTTTCCCCCACATACTAGTATAACATGTTATACTGACCAAGTTTTTGATTCATGGCATTTTAGGTACATGCTAATATAAAAATGTTCAGAGACATGATAAATCAGATGAATCTACCTGAAGGCATTAAATCTAACTTGTAAGGAGGATTAGATAGACACTTCTTCTCATGTAATGGATCCTATGGTAAAATTTCATGTAACCCTCGAAGGGGCTGTATTACACCCTGTAGATAATGATATTTTCAAATAATGGAAAATTTTTACTATTTTATAATATTTTCTTAAATCTAGATCCTTGGAAAAAAATTAGGTAAGGACTCTCAACTTTAAGGCCTTCCTTAATTGGGGACTGTTGAAAAGTGAGGTTGTTACCTTTGGTATCCGAGCCTGAGATTTTTCAAATAATATTTAATAGTTTATAAATTTCAAGTAATTTGTAGAAATATAAGGAAACTTATTAAAGCAAGACCTAATCGAAATAGTTTCTAAAAAGGATCATGGTTTGGGGGGTTGGCAATATTTTCCTCCGCACCATTAAGTTGGTATATGAGGACTCCCTTAGCCAATGTGATACCGGCCTAGACAGAACCTAGGGTTAACCTAAAGTAATGTTTCCTCTAAGTCTTCTCATCTCTACTTTCATTCACTTCTCATCCTCTTGCTTAATAAGCCCTAACAGATACTTCCCTCCTCATCTCAGTTAGGATTTTTGAGAAGACGTAAGATTAAGGCATCCTCCACCAATTTATGAACATATAATGCAGGAACAATGATAAAGTAAAGAAAATGGTTTCATGAGTTTTCCTTACAAGGGTAAACCTTTGATAGAATGATGGTTATTTAGAAGAACCCCTAAGTGGGACAAGGAACACAGAAAACCCTAAAGTGTTGGGGTATGGCACATAACCCTAACCTAGAATCTTAAACCCTAAGTAATGGATAGATAAATAGCATAACCATGCATGCATGTGTACATGGAGTGAAGCATGAAAGATACATGAGATAGGATTGTATCTATGTATGAAACATGGGTAATAAGTGGTTACATAACATGGAAAAATGAAAACTTGTGGTGCAATATGAAGGGAGTGGGTCCCGACCTAAGAAGGGGCAACCTTAGAATGGTGAAAAGATCTATGAGGAGATAACACCTGAAATTGGGAGGTCAGGTTGTGACTGTAAAGTCTTCTGGTAGGCATCCTAACAAGAAGTGTGTTCCACACAGATACGAGTTGAAATTAGACATGAATCTATGAGAAAGTGAGTGACGTGAAGACTAGAAAAGTGATTTGTTCTGAGCCAAAGATTTAATATATGTTGGATTATGAGATAGACATACTAGATGAAATAGAAAATGATTTTAGTTCTACATGATGAGATAATATGGTTAATGATCACCTCAACCAGGTTTGAGAATTTAACCTTAGTTCTAAAATTTGGACATAAGATACATGTGTGTATGCTTCTTCGAATAAGATAAGTGTAACATCCCATAATTTGAGGCCTCAGATAAAATGATCTTAAAAGGAATGATTAGACTACCCATATCACTAAGGTGCACCTCCTTTTCAGGTAGCTCATCACTAAAGAACTTTGTGGTTAAGCATGCTCATCCCAGTGTAGTACTAGGATGGTTGACCAGTTAGGAAGTTTATCCTAGTTTGTGTGTGTGTGTGTGAGTGAGGATAGAGTGTGCAATTAAGGCCAGTGGTGGTTTGTGAGGTCAGTCATCATTCTTGAAACCTTGCTAGAACCTTGTGCAGTGGGACTAGGCATTAGAAATGGTATCCAAGCAATAACCCCTCCAATTTGTGGGGCCCACATGGGCATGTGGCATGCCAGTTTTTGAGTCATGCGGTCCAAACATGTTGGAAAGGGATATCCATGGTGATAGAGCTACCCTTATGCTAGCAGTCATGATCAGGAGTTGGGTGTTGATGGCCATGTTGGGTTTGCACTAAATGGGGAAATATTATGAGGCCATATATTTGAGTCTTGATGGGGATGTCAAGAATCTAAGTGGGGGAGATTGTAACATCTCAAGATTTGAGGCTTCGGATAAAATGATATTACAAGGAATGTTCAGATTACCCCTATCACCAAGGTGCACCTCCTGTTTAGGGAGCCCATCATTAAAGAACTCTATGGTTAAGCATGCTCAGCCCAGAGTCATACTAGGATGGGTGACCAGTCAAGAAGTTTATCCTGACTTGCATGTGAGTGAGTACAAAGTGTGTAGTTAAGGCTAGTAGTGGTATGTGGGGCCTGTCGTCATTCCTAAAACCTTTCTAGAGACTTAGACAGTGGGCTTATGCGTTACAATAAGCTAGGTGAGGATAAGATGTGAATCTACAGGAGCCTCAACCTCTTCTATGAAGGGGGACTTCTAGTGTTAGGACCAGTGATAGGGATAACTCATGAGAGAGTGGGACCTAAAAGAAGAAGGTTGGGAACCTAGACTCTAATACATAAGGAATTATGAGAAACATTTGTATGATATGCCCTAACTAGACTACCCCTGAGTGGATGAGTTGAGGTGCTAGAGGATTGTTGTACCCTACATGTCCCTAGAAGAACCAAACCATGGAGGCATAGAAATAGGCTTCTAACATAGACGTGTATATGATGTGAGTACCTACCATCCAGGTGAGGGAGAGAAAGTCCCAAGGTCCTGGTGAGGTAAGGAATAATAATATGTTGCAGAGCCTCATACTTGGGTTGATGGTTCCCTATTTAAGACTCTAGTGGTTGTGGATGAAAAAGAGAGAGTTGGGTATGGTTGTTTCATGAGTAGTGACCTATGAAGAGAATGACATATCCTTCTTGGGTGGGGTATGAGAAGATAGATCTTGTGAAGTGGACAAACCTAGGAACCTTAAACTAAAGAGGCGAGACCAGGTGTAGTGCATGAAATACTCATGTAATCGAGAGAGTTCATAAATCTTGAGAACGACACCCTTTGGGTATTGCGTTAAGGGAATCCCACTTGTACATTGATATACGTTTGATGAGCCATTCATACAAGTTGGTTAATCACCAATGCACTATCCTATATACATATGAAAATGGTTCAACCTCGAATGGTGAGGTATGGTTATGACATAATGAAAAATTTAGAATTGGTGTAATAAGTTCTCTATCTACTATTGGTTAGCCACATGAGGGAAATATGAAATTATGAAGTGATTAGCTAACCTTAGTATGAACATTTAAAAATAGGGGCGCAACCTAATATGAGAAAGTGAAAATGAGATGGTGTGCATGATAAATATTGAAAACATTTACAGTCAACAAGAGGGTTAAGTGGTAAATAAATTGGTCTTATTCAAAGTATGTTTTACCTCTTTTGGCATACCATATGGTATGGATTGGATAACATACTTGGCATATGACACTATATGAACTAGTTGTTCCTATCATCCTGGACACATGAAAAGTTTCATAAAAAGATAAGAAACCTATGAATAATGCATTTATGGATGTAACCTGCTCAAACCATATCTATCTCTGGTGAGTTAAAGAGCATGGGGTGATCAAGCTTACAAAGGAAGGACTAAGTATGAAATGTTCACACAAGGAGGACCAAAACCCTAATAGAGGGTTCCCCATAAAGAGGATTCCCTATAGTGAGGGCACACCATTGAGAAAAGTGGATAAAGGTGGCAAGGTTAAAATAAGAGATGCTTATTCAGGTTGTATAAAAAGATGATAATATGAAACCATTAGTTCAACTTTTAGGGATAGTGTCCTGACCTAGGGTGGGTCGACCCAAGAGTGAGAAAGGGCCTATGGGGGAGGCAACCTTAGATCTAGGATCAGGTTGAGGCTAAGAGATCCTTACCTCCTCCTATGAGTCAAGAAGGCACCCTAGATCAGGACCTTCCCTAGAAAGGAAAATTGATTAAATCAATCTAAGGATTGAGGTAACAGTAAATGTCACTTAAAAACTTAAGAGAATGAGTTCATGAAGCACAAAAGCACATACATCTAGTATTATTCTTTGAACCCATGTGTGCCTTCTCTAAGGGACATGAAAAAAAGTTACTATGGAAGTGACAGATAGAATGGGACCAGACCCATATCAGAAGGTCGTCATGAGCCCAGTGAAGGGATGCAGAGAAAACTATGTGTACCCTAAGAGATGAAGGAAATTCAGGTGAAATATTTTCAAGGATATAATGTGCTTGGATATTATTAGAGGAACCACAACAAAAATATGTGATGAAATGAAATAAAGTTATGAAATATCGATAGAACCCTAAATCAATCCTAAGGTCAAGTAGGGATGAGACCGATGGGAGTAGGAGTTCATTGTCCCATGAATGCACAAGATCATATGGTCGGGAGGTAACAACTATGTTTGCCCAAGGCCCATGGATAGGAGATTGGCCACCTTCATGAGTTCATGTGGCCAATGGGTAAATGTGAGAGGCACTCCTTAGTTGCATAAGTATGAGATCACTCCAAAAGTACTGGCTCCCCTACAGACCTTGATGAAATGACTAAGGCTAATGAGACATGAGGTGTAAATATAAAAGATATAAGATGCCAAGAAATAATGAAATCTTAAGATAATTTTGCACAAAATCAAGAGTGAAAAAGGCATTTGACTTCATGAAAAATAACAATATTGAGAGATTAAAAAGGTTGCATGGTGTAAAGTCATGTTGAGAATGATTCAACTTAAAATGCAAAATTATGAGATAATGTGTGGATACACCATCTTTGATCTTAGAATGGGATGAATTTTGTGTTTGGTCTGCAATCAAGTAATTATTTCATCCCATTACGAGGGAGAGAGATTGGGGTAGACATATGATATTCTTAAAATTGACATATGAGAATAAATACCTTAAGTTGAACTTAATAACATGATCTAGGGTTAATGGTGTTACCTCACCCCTATGAGAAAATAATTGAACAATAGGTTGGGAACCTGGGTGAAAAGGTAATCACCAAGTGAAATCAAAACTACAAATGAGAAGTTAATCAACAAGGGATGATATCATGCAAATACTAAGGATCTGGTTATGCCTTGAATTGAATTCAGGTTCCAATATTAGTAATAATAAGAGAAATTTGCATACAAATAAAAGTTTATTAAAGATAGTCTAAGAAGGGTTGCAAACCCTAAGGTTTGAAATAAGTGAAGTTATCATTCACCATACACTTAATGGGTGTGAATTTTGGGGACAAAATTTCTTTTAAGGAGGGGTGACTATAATATCCTCAATTTTAGTCAAATTGAATTAGATAATTATAAAGCATGAATTGATAAATAATCTTCCCAATCGAAATATTGATAGAATGATAAGTTATTTATAATACTATTTACATTGCATTTATGTCCTTGGAGCACAAGACAAAGTAATATGAGTTTTATGTACAAATAAATATTAATAACTTTATTAATTATTGGACAACTGAAATATAAGATAATATGCAAGTTTCTAAGAGAAAATAAAGTGTATGGTGTTTTAGATAATTAGGAGAGTAATTATCTAGCTAGTTTGGCAATACATGTTAACATCAATTCATTTTTTTTTGGTATAATTAAAAATAATAATAGAAAAGAATGGGATTCTAGAGAAATAGGATATTCCATGAGATAGTGGTGACTATTTCAATAAAAGTTATAACAACAAGTTTTTTTTATCTCAACTACTTTTTGGAAAAGGCATAAATGAGTTTCCATGGAATAAAAGATGATAAATTGGATGAATATGTCAAGGAGAGAAATATATGAATGATCTAGAATTCATTAGTTAATAAAGTGCCATACATTACTTAATGGTTTTTGGTGTATCAACCAAGTAATATGGAATTTTTATTTAGGAAATGTCTTGATGAAAGATAGAGAGAGAGAAAGTAAAGGAAACACTTTGGATCTGTGTGTATATGACAAAGGAATAAAATCAGAATATGTTTAATTACTCTCTAAACAAGGTGCATTGCCTTTCTCCTTTTTCTTTAGTTAAAGACCAAGGGTGGAATAAAATAAATATCTTTTATTTGGATATTCATAAAAAGTTGGTCATATGTGTTTCCTTTTATTATATCCTTGTACAAAAAGGTAAGGGAAAAGGAAGGGAGGAGGAAAGATATAATGTCGTCAGTATTGAGTATGGAAACACCTTCCATAATGAACCATAAGCCATAAACTCTCTCCCATCGTGGATGTATGGGAAAAGGAAACCCATATACCCTCTTGGGGGGAACTCTCTCTCTTCCTCCCTCCCTTTCTATTAATGTTGTGGGTCGTATGGTTCTACTAGGGTCTATTTAATAACCCAATATCTCATGCCCTTACTCTGGTCAAGGCACTCCACCTCTATAAACTAAGAAAAACCTTGTAGGTGATCTCTATACGCTGCACCATTGTGATTTCCTCACTGAAGTGAGCGGTGGCCGTGATTGGTGAATTGGTTCTTTTAAGGGTTCTTAAATGACAAGATTTTCCCCTTCTCTTGCCATGAGAAGGATGCCTCTATGTAGATGAGGAAGGACGATTGGGATGGTGCACACCATTGTGATTTCCTCCCAGGCTTGTTTATTTATTTTGTGCAGTCTATAAAGTCACTATGGATAACCACATTATATGCACATAATTTGCTCGAACCCCTCATACCAACTCTAGAAGTATGAGAATAGAAAGAATTAGAGATTCATTGAGATGACTAGGACTAGGACTCAAATTGGGACGATCATATGAGGTCAGGCCCCAAATCGAGAAGACCAACATGCCACCTAGATACAGATTGAGAAGGTTGCCAAACATCAATTGTAGGGACAAGACCCAAAAAAAGGGTATCCCAGAGGTTGAGTAAAAACATGTTGAGAAGTTATGATAATAATGTAAATTTTGATTCTGTAATAATATTCGTTGTGAATATGTTGTTATACCTAAATGTGAATATTTTGTATCCCCCACATACCAGGGATCGTGTTTTTGATTCACGATATTTTGAAAATAAAGATGTTCATAGACATGATAAATTAGATGAATCTACTAGAAGGCATCAAAGCTAACTTGTAAGGATCTAGAAACTTCTTATCATGTAATGGATCCTATGGTAAAATTTCATGTAACACTCAAAGGGGTAGTATTACATCCTGTAAATAATGATTTTTTGAAATCATGAGAATTGTTTACTATTTTATATTATTTTTTTACAATCTGGATCCTTGGAAAAAATTTAGGTAATGACTCTCAACTTAAGGCCTTCCTTAATTAGGGGTTGCTGAAAAGTGAGTTCGGTACATCATCAATCATTGTACATGCCAATTCATTAAGAGCAGAGATAGTGTGAACCTCAACAACCTCAATATTGCAAAGTAATATACTCAAATCAATATATTTCACACATGTGAATGTACTGAAGTCAAAGGGGTCTAACCAAAGTCAGATAAGAATTTCAGAAAGTGTGAAGCATCAACATTTTTTTTCAAACATGAGTTAATTGACTATAGTGATATGAGATATACATATGTTTGTTTGAAAGAAAAAAAACTAATAACAAAAATGAAATATGAACCATATTTACTCTAGTTATCGAGACCATCTACTTGGCTGACATTGCACCTATAATTTCTTTAGGTACATATAGGGATTAGAGATAAGAATTTTTGCTCCCAACTCACAATAGATGTAGAAGTCCAACTTCATTCAAAATAGATTCTAATGAAGCATACTAGGCATTAGCATAGTATTCGATTAATTTCAAATATTTAGCTTGTTGTTGTATTACCTTCAAGTCATGCCATCATTTCTAGAATGAGGAAATTATATTTATTCAAAGTGAAAATGAAATAGCTATCAAGGATTAACAACATTACTGTGACTTAATTCTGCATAAGAGATAAGAATGAGCGTAAGAAAATTAGCTAAAATATATTAGGATATTATTGAAGTCTTATTAGGTTCATATTAGTTATTGTTAGTGTTACTTGGCATCTCCATTGATATTCCACAGATCTACAAGAACAAATTTTACTAATTGTGAATTTTACCTTCATGTAAGATGTCAATTGTAAGATACTTGAGGCCAATCTCATCATTGTGATGTCAATTTGGTTGCATTTGTTCATAAGAAGAGCAAATTATATTACTACTACATGTCATATGAATTGTACCCTTGAGTTCAGTGTGTCACATATAAGTTAGATAACGTACATATATAATATATATATTTAATTTTGTTATATAATCCACTACGATAAAATCGAGCCATTATATTAGCTAGTAATTTGAAAAATAAATACAATAGTTTGAAAAATATACCTATTTGAATGGGAAATTGAATCCAAGATTCATTGCATCTATTTGAATGGTAGGAAGAGTGTACCTACTTATATAGTAGGCACAAAAACTAACGAATTACTAAATATAAATGTGGGTGGATGTTTTACTCACATATAAGTGAACACAAATTGATTGTATAAGCAATTGCATGTTTAATGTCAAAGAAATAAATCTAAATGGCACACTTTCACAAGCATTATCCAGTAGCTCGCCATTGTGGAAATAGAAAACAGAGTCGCACACTTCGGTGGAAAATTATGTCCCTTTATATTATTATTACATGAGTAGTGTATTTGTTACATTGAATAATAAATCTATGTTAAAGCTTGATCGGTGGATGTACAGTGCAAAACTGCACTTTGCATTGGGCACAGCATACAACCATGTTTGCAACTATTTGCTTCAATCATCGCAACTGCACTGACAAAAATGACTTCATTTATAATGAATTCTGATAATATATTGGCACCTCGCAGGTTACATATCTGTCTTGAAGTTCATCCTCTTTATTTTCAGCAAAAACATACAACTGTCACAAGCATACAATATTAACGGTTCGCCCCCTTCTAAAAAAAACAATATTAACGGTTCACACAATCAGCTATACTTTGTCTACACATTGGTAGCTTTCTTAAACATGACTGGGAAAGGCGATCCTCCAAGGCCGAGCCACCTCTTCTCTTCCTCAAAGAAGATGCCAAGGTCCCCGCACCGAGGCCTGCAGACGCTGCAGACTGTAGGGCAGAACACGAGCTTGTAGTCCCCGCTCCCTGTCCCTGATCGCTGTATATTGAACCAATTGCTCAGTGTGGCGGCCCCTGGGTTTCCCCTCGAACCCGTGAGAGAGACGTAGAGGTTGTTTCCAGAGCCGATTCCGCGTAGCTGCCATACAGTGGACTGGACACAGATGGTAGCTCCGGGGAAGTCTATGTTGGCATCGGCGCTGAGCTGGATGGTGGTGGCGGCCGGGTTGGCAGGGGTGAAGCGCCACGCGGTGCCCCTGTTGACCTCCAGTGCATCCTGCGCCACGAACAATGGGCAGAGTGTCCCGTTCCTCCCATCTGATGTGAGGCCTCCGCCCATGCCGCGGAAAACAGGCAGGATGTTGTATAATGAACCGCGCTCCAGTGGTTTGCCATCGATGTCTAGGACAGGCTGGGCGGCTGCTGGAGAGTAGAACAGGGCAGCGGAGATGAGGAGGAGGATCGACCACCGTGTAGCGGCCATTGTTATGGTCCTAATGGAGACTTGGGAGTGACAGCGATGGCGAAAAGAACGAGCTGCTGAGCTGATGCCTTTCCGGAGATCGGGTTGCAGGTATATAAAGGACAACAAGAGGCAAGTACCGGCCAATTTCCCTGAAGATGAAATGGTGGGAACTGGGTTTTTTCTCTTTCGGTCAATTTGTGGGCCGCCCGGCGATCTTATCCTCGTGATGCGCAGCCAGCCCAGCCCCAAACGAGATTCAACCGCCAATTCAGGAATAGGACATACGAGCATGCCAACTCGGTATTGCCATTGACGTCTTTGAAATGGACACGATCGTGTACATACGAGCATGCCTTGTCGATCGGGCAACACCCAAAGTACGGCTGCTTTTCTCGGTTTGCTTCTACAATAAAGGCATTCACTCATGTAATAGGCTCTCTGAAATGAGATTTTGATCATGCTATTGGCGACTTTTCGTTGTGAAACCTAGTAAATATCTATAGATGCACATCTTGCCGTCCCCTCATTGACGGTTGACAAATGACCACATGTAATGTGCTACAATTTAGTAACTATCAATAGATGCACACCTTGCCGTTCCCCTCATTGACAGTTGACAAATGACTATATGCTATGTGCTACAATCTACAACATCTTATCTTCTAGCATAAACACGCATTTTTCAAAATGTCATTGCAAACTGACATTTTTTTCTTATGACAATGTGGAAGGTGATTCATGTCCTAAGAGTGCCAGATGCCAGCAACTCAATGCAGGCAATCAACATCAACAATGAAGGTTATCCAACTGAGATATACGTCAAAAACACACCTCCAACCTATAATCATGTCCAGTAGGTTGGTGGTGCAGGCAACCCAATGGAGGTCATTAATCTCAACAATGAAGGTCATCCAACATAAGTATTTTTCAAAAACACACAAAAAAAATTATAATACAACATTTGAGGTAAAATTTCAGTGTGATGATTGATATGCACGTCATTGATAAACAATTTTATGTCTTCGATTCTGTAGCAACAACCTAAATATATTTCTGTGTTTGCGTTTATAGCTATATATTCCCTCATTCTCCATATACATGAAAATATTGTAGGGGAGAAATTGAGGGGTGAAGGTCCGTCCTAATATATAATCTAGTTGGGATTTCATCCCCAAATTAATTGACAATGGGAAGAGTGACCCAATGCCTTTTATATTTGAGCACACATCTCCACAGACAGACAATGTGAGATTAATCCATTCACACATGACTTAACAATCTCCCCCTCGTGTGTGAGCCTTAAACTCTCCCTCAAAAGGCAATTAACTGCACCATACTACATAGACCTAGAGCACATTCTAATAGTGTATTTCACAATGGTGCAAAGCCCCAAGTCTGAAATAGCCTCTGATACCACTTATAGGGGAGAAACTGAGGGGGAAGGTCCAACCCAATATATAATATAGTTTGGGTTCCAACCTAAAACTAATTGAGAATGGGAGTGGTCCAATGTCTTTATATTTGATCACACATCTCCACATACAGGCAATGTATGATTAATTCATATACACATGACTTAACATATACATGTAATTGGAAAACTAGTTTTTAAACGCAATGCTAGAGACAAAGTATGTTTCCTTAGTAGATATGTTTCTGATCATAAAATCCCTATGATTATTAAGATCTCGAAATTGAATAGATTCTTGGAGTTAAAATGTATCTATATGCCTATAAAGCGTAGTCTAGCTATTAGCCACTTTTTTGTTAGCTTGAGTTGTTAGTCTGTTCACTTTGGTTGATTTGAGTTGTTTGTTCAATAACTTTTTTACTTGATTAAACATTCATTTTAGTATTTTGCCAGCTGTCATTTTTAGTGTTTTTTTGTTAATATAATAAATGGGATAAGTGAAACACCAAAGAGAGTCTTTGTGGCATACAACACATGTTTAGCATCTATCCAGTAGGTTTTGATACTAGTTTTCTATGTAGTGTGGTGACTCTATTAGCTAGATTAATCGATCATACCATGTTTGTATTCACCCCACTAATTACCTAACTACTTCAACTAAATGTCTGTATATTTCTCTTATTTGTTTGTCTGTGTTTTAGCACATCATATTTAGAATCTCATGTTGTTCGAGAAAGGGTATGAACTACGAAGAAGCAGTAAAATAATGACAGATTATACCAGACAGAATGCGTTGAGGCATGCAAGATGCACTGTACTTAAGAGTATTTCCGTGGTTCTTGATGATGAGTGTCAGTGCAGTAGATGACTACGGCGGCTACTCTTCCGAGATCCAACAACGATTGCCGATGTGAAGTGTGCACACGCACACACCAACAAGTGAATGAAACTACTCATATTTCTAGTGAGCAGGAAAGTGACAGAGAGAAAGAAGGAAACCAGAATGTTTCACTAATGTTTAGAAAGAGGGTGAGGTCGTTGGTAAATAACAAAATAAAAGCCTCATTAACAAATGTCTACGGTTGTACATTGGTGAAGGGATGTGTTACGGTTTAGAACTGCCCAAACGAACAGGTCAGGACTAGAAGAGCCACAAAATGGTTCAGTGAACCAAAGACCAAAATCAACCTAGGGCCGCACACACGCAAGGAAGCTCTGGAGGCCAGATTTTCTCCCCCCTGCTTGTGGGACACGACATGTGTCGATGCGCTCGGTTAAAGGGTTTCTAGATCGGCCCGACCCAAGTCCAGTTGGGCTGCCCCACCATGCACGTGCAAAGCCCTTATCTATTTATTTTCCCCAAATATCTCATGAGCAAGAACCCATATATAAGGAGGAGGGAAGTATCAGAATCTCCCAATATGGGACTAAAACATTGACTTTGCTTTTGAAATATAGCAAAAACACACCAACCCCCCACTATTCAAAAACAAAACATTAAATCTTAAAATAATAGCTTTGTGAAAAAAACTTAAACAAATAATATGCATAAACTTTAGTAGAACTAAGTTCTTTGAACCAAATCATAGAGTAGATGTACGTGATCTGTAGAGAATTGGTAGAACTATGCTCTTGAACCAATTTCCCTTTAATCTTATCAGAGGTTCATTACTCACATGGCATTCATAAAATCAATTACCATACTTACATATTGGAGCGTTAAGGCCACACACCTATTGGAAAAATTCATGAGTGCTCTAGAGATCTGCCCAAATCTAAATAGGAGCGGCCCCACTCCACACTCACATAGTTAGACTTTCATCAAGTATATATTGCAGTTATATACATCATCACCAATGGATATGAAATCTATTAAGAAAACAAATTCAACTTAATCACTGTAAATTATTGTTTACATCATAAGCTTGAGATACATAATATTACAATATATTGAGTCATCCAGTGACTTAGCTTTTCCCATTGAACCTCCTCTTCGAGATCACCATTCATGAAGGTTGAGTATCCATCATTTTGATTTTTGATATGGGCATAATCCCATTCTCCTCGATGTTTTGTTCACTAGTCTTTGACTTAATGACTTTGTTAGAGGATTGACCAAGTTTAATTCTGAATTTACATAATCCATCGAGATTATGATATCACTAATAAGCTGTCTCACAATATTATGACGTAGACAAATATGTCTATTTTTCCCATTATAAACTTTGTTTTTAGCTTTTGCTATGGCAACTTGATTATCACAGTGAATAAACTCTGGTGGAGAAGGTTTTTCCCAAATGGGAAGATCCATTAGAACATGTCTTAGTCATTCGGCTTTAGTTCTAGCCTTTTCTAAGGCAATAAACTCAGATTTCATAGTGAAATGAGCTATACATATTTCCTTGGTGGATTTACAAGACACAACACCTCCACCCATGGTGAATATGTAGCCACTTGTTGATTTCAATTCATCTGAATCAAAAATACAATTGGCATGACAAAATCCTTTTAGCACGGTTGGGGGTCTACAAAAATTCAATCCACAATTAATTGTACCTTTTTGGTATCTTATAACCCTATGTAGAGCATCCCAATGATCCTTATTAGGATTTGGAGTATATTTACTTAATCTCCCCATTGCATATGCTAGATCTGGATGAGTATAATTCATTAAGTACACCAGGCTTCCAATTACCTGCTCATATTTTCCTTATTGAACACTAACACTTTTATTTTTCTTAATATTGCAATTCGAACTAAGAGGTGTGCTAACTGACTTACAATCAAATATTAAAAATCTCTTGAGGATTTTTTCAACATAATGTTCTTGAGAGAGCATGGTGCAATCATCACTTTTAAGAAGTTTAATTTCCAAAATTACATCTGCTTCTCCCATATCTTTCATGTCAAAATTAGAAGCCAAGAAACTTTTTGTACTAATTATTGTATCAATATTAGTGCCAAATATAAGCATGTCATCCACATAAATACATATAATTACACAACCCTAGTTATCAACTTTTGAATATATACATTTGTCTCCTTCATTTATATGAAAATCATACGATACAATGACTTTATCAAATTTCTCATGCCATTGTTTAGGTGTTTATTTCAAGCCTTAGAGTAATTTGATTAGTTTGCATACCATATGTTCCTTTCCAGGAACAATATAACCTTCTGGCTGATCCATATAAATTTCTTCATCTAAATCTAAATTCAAGAAAGTAGTTTTAGCATCCATTTGATGTATAATTAATTTCTTAATAGATGCCAAAGCAATTCAAATCCTGATTGAAGAGATTCTAGTTTCATGAGAAAAAGTATCAAAATAGTCAATATCCTTTTGCTATTTGAATCCCTTGGCAAATAATCGAGATTTATATTTATCTACAATACCATTAGTTTTTAATTTTCTTTTAAATATCCATTTACATCCAATCAGTTTGACACCTGGTGGAAGATCCACTAACTCCCATGTGTGATTAGATAATATAGATTCAATCTCACTATTAATTGCTTCCTTCCATAAGGAGGAATCAGATGAATCAATTGCATCATTGTAAGATTGAGGTTCATTATCTACAAGGAAGGAATAGAAGTCATCACCGAGATTCTTTTCCATCCTCATTCCAGTAGATCTTCTAGGTTCTACATCATCAGGTTCGAAAATATCATTAGTATTGGATGTACTGGGAATGTTCTCTAAAATTTCATTTGAAGGATGAGACACTTTTTCCGTAGGGGTTTTCATAGGAAAGATATGCTAAAAAAATCCAGCATTTTTAGATTCAACTATAGTATTAGGTTCTACAATATTGTTACTACTTCCAAATACTAGGAATCTATATGTTGCACTATTTTGAGTATAACCTATAAAAACACCATCTAGAATTCTAGATCCTAATTTTCATTTCTTAGGTTCAGTTAATAAGAATTTAGCTAAATACCCCCACACTTTGAGATATTTCAAATTAGGAGGATATCATTTCCATGATTCATATGGTGTCTTGTTTGTCTTCCTACTAGGAATACATTTATGAAGAAAATAAGATGATAAATTGCTTCCCCCTACAAGTTGTTGGGCGATCCTGAATTAATTAAAATAGAATTCATCATTTTCTTTACAGCTCTATTTTTATGTCCAATAATTCCATTTGATTGAGGCGAATACGAAGGAGTGTATTCATGTATGATATCATGGGTTACACAAAAATCATTAAAAGGAAAACAATCATATTCGCCACCCCTATCTGAGTGAAGACGCTTCATTATCTTATTAAGTTGATTTTCTACCTCAGTTTTATATTTAACAAACATCTCAAAGGCTTCATCCTTCAAATGTAATAAATATAATTTTGTATATCATGAGAAATCATCTACAAAGATAATATAGAACCTTTATTCGCCTCTAAATCTCCAAGATTTGTGTGTACTAAATCTAGTAATTCAGAATTCCTATGTGAAATTTGAGGACATGATTTCTTTGTAGATTTAGTTTCAACACATATTTGACATTTATTATTTAAATCAACGACACCATGTATATCTTTTAGTAAATCTAAATATTGCATGCTTTGTACATATTTAAAATTAATATGTCCAAGTCTATTGTGCCACATATCAAAGGAGTCAACGATATAAGAAGAAGAGGAAATTTCATTAGCAACATAGTTGGTACATTCAAAAGAAAGAGACCATTTGAACAAGACCCCAGATCAAGATAGTCCCCCGACTTAGACAGAATGACCTTGTTTGATTAAAAGGACACCTTGAACCCAAACTTAACAAGTGGAGAGACAAAAATCAAATTAATCCTAATGTCTGGAATATACAACACATCTTTGATCAGCAAAATTTTCCCAGAAGTAATCTTTATCATGACATTTCCCTTTCTGGCAACAGAAGAAGCACTGGAGTTGTCCATGACAACCCGTAGCTCATCTCGTCCTACTTTTGAGTAGGCCATGAAGGTATCTCCGTTGCCACTAATATGGTGACTAGTCCCAGAGTCGATGATCCAATCATGTTGCTGGAATGATCTCATACTGACCAGGCTGATGAATGCCACAAACACGTCCTCAGTGACAAGGTTGGTTGTTCTTTCGTTAGAATCTTGAATTTCTTGCTTCCAGGTTTGCCACAAATGTAGCAAAAATATTCTTTTTCTTAATGTCGTTGTTGCCTTTATTTTTATTTTTATTTTCTTTCCGTTTCTTATTTTTCCAGTATTTTTAGAAGGATCAGAAGAATTATTTTTAACTTCATTGTTAACAAACTTTACAGTACATGATAACTCTTTGTTCACATCAGATTTTTCTCTAGTATAATTTTGATCTTCAACTCAGATGTATATTATTACATCATCCAATGACATAGTCTTTCTTTTGTGCTATAAGTTGTCCTTGTAATGTTTCCAAGAATCAAACAATTTTTCAATTAAAGAACCCACAATGAAAGACTCATGAAGATCAATTTTTTTTATTTTTTAAGTCGTCTAGTAAGATTTCAAAATTATGAATCTGAGTGGTTATTTCTTTATCTTCAGTCATATGAAAATTTAGAAAAATCACAACAGTAAATTTTTGGGTAGAAGCCTCTTCCAAAATGTATTTTTTGTTTAAGCTTTCCCAAATTTCAGATGCAATTTTAATTGGAAAGTTTACATCAAATAGTTGGCCATATAATGTATTCAGAATAATATGTCGACATATATGATTTATTTTTTTCAATCAATAGAATCATTTTCAGGTTTGGGTTCAGACAAAGCAAATGATATATTTGAAACTTCTAAAGTAGTAAGATTTTTTTCTTACCAACTCCTATAATGTTGTATATTAAACTATTCAATTTTCGTAACATCGGGCAAAAATATCTGAGAAACAGTAGAACATTGACAATTTGATTGTTATTATTTGATAGTGTCACAAATGTAGAGGGGATTTTAAAACCTTCCATATTAATACTCATTAGAATACAAAATACTCTTAAGATTGTTGTTCGAGAAAGGGTACAAACCACAAAGAAGTGGTAAAATAATTAAAGATTATACCAGATAGAAGGCGTTGAGGCGTGTAAGATACATTGTCCTTAAGAGTACTTCTACAGTTTTGACGGAGAGCATCAATGCAGTAGATGACTATGATGACTACTATCTCAGGATCCAATAGCGGTTGTCGATGTGAAACGTGCACATACAATCACACACCAGTGAGCGAACATAAATGATCGTATTTCCAGTGAGTAGGAAAGCTACAGAGAGAAAGAAGGAAACCAGAGCATTTTGCTACTATTTAGAAATATGGAGAGGACGTTGTTAAATAACAAAACAAAAGTCTCGCTAACAGATGTGTACAGTTGTACACTGGTAAAGGATGTGTTGCAGTTTGGAACTGCCCAAATGAACAAGTGCAATCAGATTGAAAGAGCCACGAAATAGTTCAGTGAACCAAAGAGCAAAACCAACGTGGGGCCGCACCAGCGCAAGGAGACTCGGGAGGCCGAATTTGCACCCCTTGCGTGTGGGACACGACATGCACCGCCGCGCCCAGTTAAAGGGTTTCCAGATCGGCCTGACTCAAATCCAGTTGGGTTGCCCATCCATGCGCGTCCGAAGCCCTTATGCATTTATTTTCCTCAATTATCCTATGGGAAAGAACCCATATATAAGTAGGAGGGAAGTATCAAAATCCCCAAATATAGGACTAAGGCATTACTTTTTCTTTTGAAATACATCAAAAACATAAATCTCATGTCAATTACATCTCCTAATTTTTTCAATTACCTACAACGAGTGTTAAATATTAAATTTGATTTGATTCTCCTACATAATAATGCAAACATGTCCAATCTAAAATTGATTAATAACTATATTTTTTATACAATGGAAAAATTAGAAATACATACGCCAACAAGACAAATGTAACATACTCGATTCCAGACATATAGGCTAATCCTCCATTCTTCTAGACCCCTATTTGATTATGTGGATATCCAATCTCTCTTTCCCCATTTTTTTCTGTTGTCTACCTTTGAATATCTAAATTTCACTGTGTTAGTATAAACGAAACCATATTTCAATCTTCAAACCCTAGATTGACTCATTTAGGGATCCATGGAGTTGAAATCACACAATTTTTCTAGTTTAATATTTCAATTAGCAAACTTATAAGCAATAATGATTATCTAGATTACTCTATCCTAGATTGGTGTATTAGGATATACTTGGGTTTCATATAAGACTAAAATCGAGCTAGGTGGCAGGTTTGACCATTTGACTTAGTTCATTGCATTAAGTGAATGATTAATGCACAAAGGTTATTTTATAGCTATAGTAACCTCAAAACCCAAATCTAGGCCCATAATTGAGTTCCTCATGTCCTAATTAGTCAACCCTCAAAATTTAGGGTCTTTTGGATATCAAATGCATCCTTAGTTAGACCCTAATAGATTATATACGATTTAACCTATAGTTGGTCGATTTATTTGATTTCATTGTCTCGGCCTGGACTTTGGTCCAAGGACTGATTCGTCTCTTGTGAGTGGCCCAGTCTGAGTAGCGGGACTCAGTCGTCCCCTACCTCCGAGCTTCTCATGGGTGCTAGGCGCACGGTACAGGGATATTTCCCTGGTCTCTCTCGCACGCTAGGATGAACGCTTCCTCATGTTTTCTTCGCCAATGGAATCCTCTCACTCCCCCAAGTCCAACAAGCCCTCATACACTCCTTGTGGTGCCCTAAAACTGAAACACCATTTAGGATGATTGTAGTCATCGCTCCTCCTCCCCCAGGTCATCCACTTCTCACTTTGGAGCCATCCATCCCTCTCTTTCGATCTAGAATCAGTCTGCAACACCTCCTCTTCAATTTCATTCGATCAATTGCGGGCGTGGGTGCTTTGAAGCTACTGCCGACGCTGGTCTTCTTCTTCAGTGAGGACGGCGAGCAGCTACTGTGTCTCCCCACCTCGGTGTGATTCTGCTCGAGGTGACCATCTTAGAGCCCCTCTGTTTCATTTTGTGTGTTCACCTCGCCGTGGGTTTGCCTCACTTTCTTGGTTGACAAGATGCCTCCGCCATCCCCTATTTCGACCACTTCTGGTCCTTGGTTTTTGTTTTTGTGCTCGGACCTGCAACGCACTCTTCTCTTAAGGGGCCAAATACACCAGCAAACCCATAAGAGGTCTTATCACGTGTTGTTAGGCTAGTGCATCGTGGGGTACTGATTTCCCCTCTTCATTGTGGCGTACTACTCATCCATGGATGGATGGAGTATCCCTCTAAACCAGTAGCTCCAAGACCTTGCACAACCAGTGTCTGGAGTCCTACCACCAAGGAGCACTCCACAATGAATTCGAGTAACAGGGTGTGTGTAGAATCTCAACCCTGTATTTGTTTTCGAGTTCTTCTTGTATGTTGTTATTAACACAACCCATCGTGAGCCATAGCACCAGATGTTTCGACTTTCTATTTCCTTGTCGATCAGCTTCAAAGCTTGATCAGAGGTCTGACAGGATTGCCTTGTTTCCATGACAGGCCTGCCCATCCTCCACCTGCTTAGACTTGGGACAAGGAAGAGGTTCTTCTGTGCCAAGCTCTAGCCAGAGCAACCATGGCGCTGGAGAAGGAAGCAACCCCTTCGAGGAATCCCCTCTGCCCATGAAATTCTTTGCTTTTGCCTATGTTGTCATCGAGGGTAAATTTGCCTTTGTACCTGTTTTGACCCGTGCTTGACCAAGGGGTTATCAGTGACACACAACCAAAGTTTCAACATCACGTGAGACATGATGATTGTAATATCTCAGGGGTAATCCAGTCATTTCCTCCCTTATTTTCATTTTAATCAATAAATTATTTTAACTTATAAAAATCATAAATAATTATTAGTTCATCAAAAAAATATAAATATATATGTTTTTGAAATCAGTAAAATATGAATGATTTATTGGGATAGGTTTCACGTCCAGATTTATAACCTAATGTAGGGTCAATTTCTAAGAAAAAGATTTAATGCATATTATATTAATCGAATGCACACATATTATGACTAGATTGAGACAACCCTGACCCTGTTCTTAGGAGGTATTATCGAATATCTAGGTCTGATCATAAGGTATGGACATCCTCTATTTTATTTTGGGCATTATTTGACTAAAACCTAATTTCTTTACTCTTGTAATATTATTTCTCTTAGAAATCTAATATTCATGGACATTTCTAATTCCTGATATAAATCTCTTTTACTGTTGTGATTAATAATTTGACATGTCATATGGGTCTTTAGACCCCTCATGCCTTGTTGTCTTTTGTTTGATATTGACTAAAATGATAGTCTTGCCACTCTATTATAGCATGTTGCGTGTTTGACTAGATTATCTAGAATAGTGGTACTTATGTACAACCATACTTATATAGGGCATGCGTATTCTGCCCGGGGTGTATGTTTCCACCCTTGTTTACTTTTAGGCCATGATCCTATGGTGTTATGGCCCTATTTTAGGTATATTTAGTCTACATTATTATGCATGCAAATATTTGTTGTTTTAATATGAATCTGTGGATGATTGTTATGGCATGACACTCTTTTATTATCATGCTTGTAATCTGAGATATTATATGCCTCATTTCTTTTGTTACTTTTCTCTTGAACATACCTAGTTGCAAATAGTTCCCTTTTCTTGTGGGAACATCTCTTTTTGCACTTTTAACCATGTATAATGCCCAAAGTGTTATATATATATACATACTCAACCTTTGCTGACCTCTATATTGTTTCCTATGTTTTGGGTGATGTTCCCTTCCACCTAGGTCTAGGTACATTGGAAGGCAAGATGCTAAAGGATTGAATATATGGACTTGGACTTTGAGGATAGCTTGGGATAGTTGGTTTGCCCTCTGCAATCGGCCTTATGTGTTCTTAGGTGTATACCTTTTACTTTATTTTTCGTTCCACCTTATATGGTGAGGAATAATAGTACAAAGAAAGTTTTGTAACTGTGTAATAGTTTTGTTTCCGCTGCTTATTCATTATTATGCTCGGTATTATGTACTATTTGAGAAATGAATGAAATTCCTCCTTTCCTTCTTACCTTTTTGGTATTTTTAGGATTGGATGGAATAATTCTTCAATTCAGTGAAGAGTGGATCCTCTATCGGGTCTCACTCTTTACAACAAAGAAGTCTCATTTTTACTCATCCTACTACTTGCTACATTTGTTTGATTGTTCAATTTCTTATTTAGAGATATGCTTTTCAATAACACACTTTCAATATTTTTCTTCCAACTAGCATCATATGTTGACTGCAATTCACAATGTTGTTAATTAGGGGTAAATCAACTTGGGGTTGTTCCAAGTCAAACAAGAAACTAAGTCTATATAAATCTGCTAAATCCAAAATTGAGATAACAAATATTTTTGTACACATAGTAAAATAAGAACCAGACATGATTTTTTGATGTCTAAGTAGAAACCAAAATCCAAAATTCTTAATTTCTATGTTAACACCACACTTTTACTCACTCAATTGAAATTTATGATAGAGTTTTCTCAATGGTTAATGATGGAGTTCATTCCATTTTAAATATATTTTTCATATGTTTTCACCTATTAAATCCACTGATCTATCCATTTTTTGCTAATTCATGAGTTTTTATACATAATGTAATTTATCTAGACTTAATTATAGTTTGTCCTTCAACTTTTTTTAATAAGCTTTTTTCATTTAACAACTAGTTGAATTGTCCTAAATTAAATAATCATTTTTAAATCTTACGAATATTTGATGTCCATTATCTTCACAATTTTATATTTTTTGGAAAATTAGGTATAGTAGTCCTAAAAAAATACTCATTTATTTCTTTTATTGAGTTTTATTCTATATGTGACTCAATCTTGACAACCTGAACTAGTTCTATCCAAATTTCTCTAGAACTTTAGAAAAAAAATATTGGATATGAATATATATTTTATCGTACCCAAGAACATCCAATAGAATGATACGATCCTCCAGGGTGAGCCACATGGCAGAATCAATCATTTCAGTGTTGGTTAGCTGTATGGATCACTGCATTCTACATGTCTATTCTAGAAACTTTCACCTAGAACCCCGAAATCCTTATTCTCTCCTATAAATATCACTCACAACCACCATATTGTGGGGCCCCTTCAACTTTTCTAAAGCAACAGAGCAATCTATCCTCCCTTTAGGTTTTAGTTACATGAGTGACTATGGGATCCTTCCTTTAGTACAACTATGTTATGAAAGTCAAAAGGATGTAAAAGCGATAAGAGGGTGACCCTACATGATTGAGGATAACAACTTATTCTTAACTTCTTGTCTATTTGTAAAAGTTGATCATGATCTCATATCAATTGTGTGATTAATATTCATTATCAACTACACTTAAACCGTTTGTCTGGAACAGACTTCTTTGATTAAGTAGGTTTAAAGATTGCGCTTTTATTGACTCTTCCACACACCCATTATATGATTTAGGTGTACTTTCATGTAGACTGATCATCTTCACACTAACAATCAGTTTGATTTATGATAAATGATCAAATTTGTTCATCCTTGAATTGACTCTCTGTTTTCTCTTTGTCAATTCCAAGATATTTCTATCCCAATAGCTCAGAATGGATATAACCCGTGGGAGTTCAGAGGCGATTGGGATCACAAAAGATAATAAAATAGATTCTTTAGGCGAATGGGATCGCAAAATAAGAAAATTGGTGTCTTTGATTTTTGGGTAATAAGAAACGCTGTGTCACATGTTAAATTTTTGCTGAGTGAACGAAATGACAAAAACAAATAGAGTTGCACTTACAGAAGGAGTCCCTGAAGACCGGATTTGTAAAGTTCCCTCTGTGCGGGACGAGACATGTACCAATACACCCAATGAATTTTTTTTTAGACCGGCCCGAATTCAATTAGACTGTCAACCTATAGATAAGAACATATAGGAAGAGGGTAGTCTTAGAACTCCCCGATATAGAATTAAAGATTTTTCTTTTGCATTTGAAATGTAACAAATATACAAAAATGTTTGCACCCGGCCCAGCAAGTTACATATATGTCTTAAAGTCCATCCGCTTTATTTTTAGCTAAAACATACAACTATCACAAGCATGTAATATTAACGGTTCACACAATCAGTTATACTTTGTCTATTCCTAAAAAAAAAACTATACTTTGTCTACACATTGGTAGCTTTCTTAAACATGACGGGGAAAGGCGATCCTCCAAGGAAGAACCACTTCTTGTCTGCGTCCACGAAGATGCCAATGCCTTTAACATATATAAAGAGTTTATTATATGATTGGCTGTTCTCTACTAGGAAAAATACAAATGTATCTCGGTCTTATGCATCAGATGATTATAATTAATTAACTAGTTGGTTATTGACGTAAAGTTCCAATGTACGCTCATAATTGATGAATGAATGATCATGAAGGAAGCTCGTGTCATTTAGACCTATGCATGACAAAGACATAAAAAATATAATTTACAATTTATATGATATATTGAAAACAATAAAATCATTGACAATATAATGGAACGTACTCAAATCAATCTAATTCACACATATAGACGCACTAAACTTTAGGGGATGTAACTAGAATTTGATGAGACTTTGAGAAAGGGTGAAGAATCAAATTCCATCTTTTTGTCAAACATGAATTGATGAACTGTAGTGACTTAAGTTTTTTTTTTGTTTGGATAAAATTTATAATACAAAGGAGATATGGACCATATTCATTTTAGTAGTTGAGAACATCTACTTGATTGAGATTGCACATGTAGTTTCTCTAGGTACATATAGGGATTAAACATTAGATTTTTATCTCCCAACTCACAGTAGAACAACCCAACTTAGTTCAAAATAGACTTTTACAAAAATATCATTGCATTTGGTTAATATCTAATGATTTAGATTATTTTTGTATTTTGTCTTCCAATTCATGTCATAATTTCTAGAGTGAGAGAATTATATACATGAAAAGTGAGTTTGAACTAGACGTAGAAACATTACTATGAACTGAATCTATATAAGAGATAAAAATGAGTTCAAGAATCATCTATTTTTGTTAAAATGTCATGGATGTCTTATTAGGTCCATCTTTGTTATTGTGTAGGATACTTACTTCCCAATTTATATTCATCAAATCCACAAGAACAATTTATATGTACTATTAGTGCTACTTTAAAGTATAGTGTACTTTTCAATTGGAAGACACCTGAGGCCAGTCTCATTATTGTGATGACAATTTGGTTGCATTTGTTTATAAGAAGAATTAAAACATTACCGCTACGTTTTATGAGTTATACCCTTGAATTCAATTTACCACATATATGTTAGATGATGTATATACATAATATCTTCTTGGAATGATGTACTACGATACAATTAATCTATTATAATAGTTGGAAATTTGAAAAAGAAGTACAACGGTTTGAAAAATATACCTATATGAAATAAAAAATACAATCCAAGACTCGGTGCATAAATTTGATTGGTAGGAAGAGTTTGCCTGTTTATTTCGTAGGCAAAAAAATATGGAATTACTAAATATACATGTGGGTGGATGTTTTATTCACATCTCAGTTAACACAATTATATTGCACAAGCAATTGTATGTATAACGTCAAGGAAATAAGCCTGAATGGTACATTTTCAAAAATACATCTAGTAGCTTGCGATTGGGGAAATAGAGTAGCTCACTTAGGTGGAGAATTATGTCCTTTTTTTTATAAATAGATGAGTAGTTTACTTGCTGAATTGAAAACTCAATCTTTATAAGAACTTGTTTGGTGAATGTACAGTTCAAACTGCACTTTGCATCCGGCACAACATAGAACCATGTTTAAAACTATTTCCTTCAACTATTGCAAATGGACTCATAGAAGTGACTTCTTTATTCCGAATTCTGATAAGATGGGCACCTGGCAGGTTACATATCCGTCTTGGAAGGGTCACATCCTTATTTTCAGCGGAAACACAACTATCACAAGCATACAATATTAACGGTTCACACAATCAGCTATACTTCCTCTACGGATTGGTACCTTTCCTAAACATGACTGGGAAAGGTGATCCTCCAAGGCCGAGCCACCTCTTGCCCTCCTCAAAGAAGATGCCAATGTCTCCACAACGAGGCCTGCAGACGCTGCAGACCTTAGGGCAGAACACGAGCTTGTAATCCCGGCTCCCTGTCCCTGATCTCTGTATATTGAACCAGCTGCTCAGCGTGCCCGCCCCTGGGTTTCCCCTCGATCCACTGAAAGAGACATAAAGGTTGTTTCCAGAGCCGATGCCTTGGAGCTCCCACACATGCGACTGGATGCAGATGGTAACTCCAGGGAAGTCGATGTTGGCATCGGCGCCAAGCTGGATGGTGGTGGCAGCTGGGTTGGCAGGGGTGAAGCGCCATGCGATGCCGCTGTTGACCTCCAGTGCATCCTGCGCCACGAACAACGGGCAGAGTGTTCCGTTCCTCCCATCTGCTGTGAGGCCTCCGCCCATGCCGCGGAAAACAGGCAAGATGTTGTATAATGAACCGCGCTCGAGTGGCTTGCCGGCGATGTCGAGAACGGGCTGGCCGGCCGCCGGAGAGCAGAACACGGCAGCGGATACGAGCAGGAGGATCGACCACCGTGTAGCGGCCATTGTTAGCTAGAGACTCGGAGTAAAAGTGTTAGGCTATAGGCAGGAGTTGCTGAGCTGATGCGTTTGAGGAGATCGGGTTGGGGGTATTTAGGGTACGTTTGTTTTACTGGATACAGCTGTATTGTAAAGTAATCGTACATCCATCAAGACAAAGTTCACGTTTGATTAACTGGAGCGGGAAAATGAAGAAATCCGGCAGTTTCCAAGCGTGTAGTAGTTGCTGGATTATCTTTTACATCTCAAATCGGCAGGACGCCGAGATACAGCTTGCGAACCGGCGCTCAACTAACACGGACTGCCCACCTAACCGTTCAATCCATTCGCCTACTGCAGTCACAGCCTACCTATTGGTCCCCACACGTGACGGAAGCGAAGATGCCATCCACCTGAAGCAAACGTAAAAACTTATTCTGCTGCATTGTTTAAACCCGGCAACTGGTCAATACAGGATGAAAGAAATTCAGTATTTTATGGAATCCCACTGAATCCCACGAAACAAACGTGCCCTTAATGGGCAACAAGAAGCCGCAACCGGCGAATTTCCCTGACGAGGAAATGGTGGGAACTGAGTTGCTCTTGTTGGTCAAATTGTGGGCCCCACACGAGATTCGACCGCCAATTTGGAATAGGGCAGCCAATTTTAATTAAGCCTACTTGGTATTGGCAATATTGACGTCTTTGAAATGGACACGATCGTCTACATACGAGCATGCCTTGTCGACCGCGCAACATCCAAAGTACGGCTGCTTTGTTGGTTTGCTTCTACAATAATAAGGGTCTGTTTAGTAGGGTGTAATTGGGGGAAGAACGAAGAATTCAAAAGTACGGATGTCGAAAGCACTAGCTTGTTACTGCACGGGTTTCATTTGGTTGGGAGGTGTTGGAACTAGTTTACTTTCCGTTGTTTGGTATACAGCAGCCAAAATAAAAAGGCAGTCGATCAGTTGCTATTTCTGCAGCGTTGTACGTGAATTCCACGACCATTTCTGTATATAATTGCTTGTGGGGTCAGGAGGGCCACCAGGTCAGCATCAGCGCCAGCTTTTTCAAGAGAATAGAGAGCTGGTGTGCACAGCTGTTCATGTGGGCTGGTGCGCCCGACCCTCTAACTGCACCCGACCACCCCATTTTAAAAGGTGGTACAAACTTCTGGATTTCAAGGTCTCCCGTCAGTGGCGGCGGGAGGAGGGGGCAAGTAGGGGCAAGTGCCCCCCTCCAATTTAAAATTTTTTTAAACATATATATGTTGTATATGTAACATGGTATCAAAGTTAATATTTATTTGTATACTTTATCTACTTCACATGCTTCTTAACTATTTTCAAATTATGTAAACTTTCTTTTATAAATAACATTATTACTAATACGATTTTAAGTAAGAATTACAAATATAAATACATTTGAATAGGGTAATTTTTATAAAAATAAATGACGTTTCTTTATTTTTATAAATATATCTCATTGTTACATAATTGACAAGTTGTTTTTTTGTTAAATATATTAACAACTATACCAAAAATACATACATTAATGTCAATTGGCTAACTATTAGTTTACACCAATTTTATAATGATTAAATAAGAAACTAATATCTATCATTAATAATATACTTTATGATCTATAACTAATAGTATACTTTATGAAATGTCAAATATTTTTGTATCATGCATAAACAAATAATTAAATGTATAAAAACTAAAACAAATACATAGTTCTATGGTTAATAAGCAAAAATAAACTAGTATCTATAATTATTTGTATACTTTATAGAATACCAAATACTGTATATAATATATAAATAATTATATGTGTAACAAATATAACAAGTACTTATGAAATGAGAAAACAAAAACCAATATCTATAATTAATAATATACTCCATGGGATATCAAACAGTGTTATATTATGTATAAATAACTAAATCTATAACAAATATAGCAACAACATAGTCTATAGGTGTATATGTTACGTGTGCGGTTGTATGCTGACTATTTTCTATTACAAGTGTAATATATGATAGGAAAGATAATGTCAAATGAAATATGACATTCTTAGTAGTACATGGTGTCACGAAAAAATTAATATAATATATTTATAATATGTGTACTATTTTGAATTTTTATACATCAATAAATATTTATTAAAATAATGTAATATCATGTATCTTATGAAATTAATTCTTAAAATTAATACTTCTATTCGTAAGTTGTGCAAATATTGTTCCTCTATATTATATATATTATTTCATCATGATGTCAAAGACAACAAACCTTTTATATTTACCTAATTTCCAACGCAATATAGAAATGACAATCTAAATAATTTAATGACAATATATTGTCACAACATTTCTTGATTTATGAGATAAAATTCATAAATAGGTTTAACAACATTATAAATATCTTTATTTAATAGTAATTTACTATAGTGTTGTTTTCTGATTTTTAAATAATAATAGTAATTGTTGTGTGGTACTACTTATATACTCATTTTTCTTAACTTTATGTTACTTTTTATTTACTTGAGTAGTCAAACTTATCAAGTAGGAAATTACTTGTTTGATCTTAAAAATATATAATAATCCATACAGGTTGCCATTTCAAACTCATCTTAAATGTAAAAGAATCATAAATGTATGTAGAATGTTATAATCTACATACATAATAATATATATACACAAATCTAAAATTAAGTACTCCACCAAGTGATGAATTAAGTCTTCAAACTCTTTTTTCATTTATGTAAGATCCATCTATTTTCCTCTCTAGATCCAAGTAAATAGATCAATTGAGACATGTTGACACTCAATATAAATTCTACATATATACTTAGCATCACATTTATTTGTGCCCCTCCTTCATCATAGGGTTGGCTCCGCCACTGTCTCCAGTGAAGCAACTGGGAATTGCATTTCCATGAATTACACCCAATGTCATTCTACCAAACAATATTCCAAAAAAAAAATCCCTAACATTCCAACAACATGAATTGAAGCATCATCCTACCAAACTCATGTAATAGGCTCTCTGAAATGAGATTTTGATCATGCTATTGGCGACTATTCTTTGTAAAACTTAGTAAATATGTATATTTGCACACCCAGCCGTTCCACTCACTGATGGTTGACAAATGATCGCATGCCATGTGCTACATTACAACATCTTATCTTCAAGCACAAAGATGCATTTTGCAAAATGTCAAGATCCAATTTGCAAACTGACATTTTCTTGTTATGATAACGTGGAAGGTGATTCATGTCCTAAAAGTAGCTGGTTCCAGCAACGCAATGCAGATCAATATCATCAACAATGAAGGTTATCCAACTAAGATGTATGTAAAAAATATTTCTCCCATTTGCGTATCTACTTTTTAGCACATCGCACACTTAGAAACTCATGTCAATTGCCGCTCATAATAATTATCTGTAATGATTTGCATAAGTTAATTTTTGTATATAAAGTGTAATCTAGTTAAGTTTGAGATGATTGTTAAATAAAAAGCAATTTTTGGGGTTTCATACTATCCTCAAGTATCGTCTCGTGATTCTTTTATTTTTTTTATTTTCTATTGATGAGATATGTCCAGTTTGTTGTAAGACATGTTTGGACACTTTTGGGGAGCATGCAATTTGTTGTAGAGAGCTACCTATCATCAAGTATAGACATGATCTTATTCGGGATGTTATCTATGATGTACTCAATCATGTGGGAAATGCTTCTAAGAAAGAGACACCTATTAAATTTTTGATCGATCCGTAGGAGGGGAGATCAACACTTAGATCAGATTATATCTTAATTATTAAATGATTGGAGGAAATCATGTATGTGTGGATCTGACATGGGTTTTTCCACTTGTGGGCTTGACAGGCGGGGCATTTATTGTAGGACAATTTGCTCTCAACAGCCAAAGTAGACAAATATGAGAAAGTGTGCATCGAAAATCAACACATTTTTATACCTTTTGGGCTTGACACTTTTAGTTTCTCAGCATTGGAGACTGTGAAACTTCTCAAAAGGGTTCAAAACATTATACATAGTAACATTCTCCCAAGTCGATGGATGTAGTTTTGTGGAGGATTGGGTTTGCTATTAAAAAAGGAATCCCAGTACAACTTGTTGTCCATCTTCCTTCTCGACGTACTTTATATATATATATATATATATATATATATATATATATATATATATATATATATATATATATATATATATATATATATAGTATTTTTGTAAAAAAAATTAGTTTGGTTCTCATATGTAATAATAAAAACATGTTTGGTCAAAAATTGATCAATAACTATATTATTTCATACAAGGGTAGAATTATAAGCAAATATGTCAATAAGAGAGAGCAGTCTTGTTTTTTCCTTATCCTAGTACTTTCTATATACCTTCAAATGTTTAGTTTCTTATTTGGAAATATGATTTTTAATAATACACTTTTAATATTACTTTCTTCCAACTCACATCATATATTCACTACAATTCATGACATTTTCAACTAAGGGTAAATAAATTTGGGGTTGTTCTCCATCAGACAGGCAATAAGCATCTGAGTCGATATTAAACTGCTAAATCCAGAATTTATAAATATAATACTTTTTACACATAGTAAAATAAGAAACAAATCCAATTTTGTGATGTCTAACTAGAAACCAAAACCTAGATTTCATAATTTTTATATGTTAGTATCACATCTTTGTTCACTCGGTTGAAATATTGATAAAGTTTTCTCTCTGGTTAATAATGGAGTTTGTTCTATTTTCTCACTTTTTTTCATATTTTCCACCTATTTAATATACACATCTATCCATTTCTACTAGTTTGGGTATTTTTATACAAAAGGTATTTTTCTTTAAAGTTAAGTGTTGTTTGCCTTCGATTTTATTTTTTATAAGCCTTTTTCTATAAATTTTCCTATTGAAAAGTTAGAATATAACAACTTCTTTTAATCCTACACATATTCAACTACCATTATCTTCAAAAAATTCCATATCTTTTAGTTAATTAGGAAGAGTAGTCCTCAAAAGTTACCCCTTTATTTTTCTTTCTTTTTCTTATCGAGTTTTATTCCATATGTGGCTCAGTCTTGTCGATCGAAATTGGTTCTATCCAAAAATATCTAGATTTTTTCACAAAAGACAAGAAATATGGGATATGAATACATGCTTTATCATACCCGGGAACACCCGATGGAACCACACGATCCACCAGGGTGTGTCACATGGCAGAATCAAGTATTTCAAGATTGCTTAGCCGCACGAACCGCAACATTCTATAGTCTTTCATAAACTTCCACCAGGAACCCCCAAATCCGATTTCTATCCTATTAAAACCTCCATAGTCATCATATTTCCCGTATTGACTCTCCTAAAGACAACGAGCAATCTATCATCTTTTTGCTTTTAGTTGCAGGAGTGACTAGAGGATCCTTCCTCTAGCATAACTGTATGTATTCTGAAGGTTGAAAGAATCTAGAAGTGTTAAGAGGGTGACCTTACATGATTTAGGAAAACAACTTCTTAAGTTCTTATCTATTTCTAATTGTTCCTCGTGATCTCATCTCAATTACGTGATTAATTATTAGTTATCAACTACACTTTTACTACTTATCTCGAACTGACTTCTTCAATAAAGTAGGTTTAAAGATCATGCTTTTATTGACTCTTCCCTATCCCCATTATGTAATTTAGGTCTAGTTCCATGTAGACTAATCATATTATCAATAACAGCCAGTTTGATTTAAGATAAATGATCAATTCACCATCAAATCAACTTTGTATTGGGTTTCTATCAATTTAACCATTGTTCTATCTCAGCTTTTTGGGATGTATATCTATCTTGGGAGATAATGAGGTGATTGGGATATGAAAATATAAAAAGTATTATCTTTAGTGCCTTGGGGGGAAAGTCACATATAACCCCAACCCTAAATAATCTACCACAAAAAACATATTTCAATGCTTTGTTTTAAAAACCAACATCGATTGACCTCTTTTACCCGCAAAGTGAATCATGTAAAATCATTCTTAAAGGCAATACAAGGGTGCCTAACACCTTCCCCAATTATAGCAAGATCATTGAACACTATTTTTTGTCCACACTAATGTACTTTCTCTTATCCGTAGTGTGTGGAATTAAAATTTTGGTATTTCATGTTTTACCATTGATTCAAATATATATCTTCTTGTTTGCTCATTTATTGAATGAAATGTGTTATAGGTGTAGAGAGTGAGATACAAGAGGAATCCATTCTTCACTAAATTGAGACATAGAAGCTCATCCTATTCTAAAAGTAAAGGAAATGAGGATTTTCATTCTCAAATGGTATATATATCACAAATGATAAAAGTCTATAAGAAGTAGAAACATAACTATTACAAAGTTATAAATTATATCATTGCACAATTGATCTCTGATGTAAAAGGTTGCATTAAAAATAAAATGATTCAACTAAGTAAATATAAAGCCAGTTGTAGAAGACAGACCATCCATTTCAAGCTATACTTGTATACACAATCATGAGCACAAACTTCCTGAGTCTTTGTCCTCTAATGCACCTATACCTGGGTGGAAGGGGAACATCACGCAGAAGATAGGAAATAAAAGCAAGGGTCAACAAAGACTGAGTATATATGTATAGTACTGTTTTGGATATTTTAGTGGGTTGCATGTATAAAAGAGATGTTACCATGAATAAGGGGCATATAAAGTTAGGTAATTTCAAGAGTAATAACTTCATGAGAATAAGCTATTCAAATTGCATAGTACAATATTTAAGATAAAAAGTCTTGCCATAATTTACCAATCACCATATGGAAAATAATTAGAAACTTCCACATACATATATATTTAGACCAAAATAGCTATAGTAGCGCCAAGACACGACTTAGTAATTTGCCTAAGTAAAATGAGTCAAATATTATACCCTAGGACGAAAAGCACACCCATGTATATAAAGAGGTGGAAAAGCACACACCGTGCGGAGTAGAACACCCTAATGTTTATGCATAAACATCTATGATAAATGTCTAACTAAACTATCAAACATGCACAAATAGGGTGGCAAGATAATCTATTAGTCATCGCTCACATTTTTAAGTCCAAAAACAATGTAGGTAGGGTCATAGACCCAAGGTAACAAAAGATTATCAAGATTAGTGGAATTATATGATTCAATGAATATACAATTAACAAGGGAAAATATTTAAGAGGATGTCTCATTATAGGAAATATGGTATAAAGTCAGATTAATGCCCAAAAATAAAAAGGGATGAGTACATACCTAACGTTTACAAAGTCAGATTAATGGCAAAAAATAAATAGGGATGAGTACATACCTGACGTTCACAAAAAACCCTATTTCTTGAGGGAATTTCTAATGTGTCTTTCTCATCCTAAAATCATTTTATATACATATTAATATCCAATGTCATTCTTTAAATTTGATTTTTTTTCTAAGTCTTAATTTTAATGAAGGTGTATCCACTCAGATTTAATGACATATCCATTTGATGTTGAATTATTTAAGTTAATCCTCACTATTTACTTCTAAAGTTTCATTTTTTAATAGTATAATGTTATTATGTAGAAGTGTTCCCCTTAATTAGCTACGAATTATACATATTATTTTCTCACTACTGTCATTTGATATGATGTGAGCCTAGACTTCATGTATGGTCTAAGTCGTCATGTCATCAAGACTAGGTTCATCAAAATATTAAGTCATCGATACTCCTATTCTTAAGCCAAAATTCTCGTTGAGGTTCATCTCCTTCAATACAATGTGTTCAAAATAGGTCCATCTTTATAAACAAACATTCTAAATCTATTTTTCATTTCCCATTTCCATGATATAGATGTATATATATGTATCTAGGGTTTTTTATTTTTATCAAGGATAAATCAATTACTAATCTCTAAAATTTATTGAAATTTCTAGGTTTTCAGCCTTCATGTAAGTATGTGATAAATATTAAGATGATAATGGGTTTCATTGATTAGTTAATATTTTTCAACACAATCTATTCTTTCATTATCTATATCCCAGTATATTTATTTATTGACTGCTTTATCACCAAGGAAATTATTATCTTGTACTAACATGTATATCTTGACATGATGACCATGTGTAATAGATTTATTTACTTAATTTAATTATTCAAAAATTAAGACTACAGAAGAGAGGACTAAACTTTAGATGTTTCTATATGAATATGTTTTACATTCTAAACATTTACTTTATCATTTTATATCTTACTTATCAAAACATCTCTAATAGATTTCTCAATTTTAGTTATACCTAAAAAAACTCACTATGGATTTTTCTATATTGTTCTTCATAATCTAGAACAACTGTAGTTGATTTCAGCCTACTCATATATGTTCCTTGGAGCCAAAGAAGAGACAATATGCATTGCACACATAGTGATACTAGGTAGAAGATTTATGAGGTTCTCTAGCGTCCTTCTGTAGACACCTTTTATGGTAGTTCTCCCTGAGAAGCTTCCAATAGTTCTCACTACCTTGCAACATCCCATTCCAGCATGTGGTTAGGTTGGTATGGAGAAACGTAATGAAGGAAGGATGTTTGTATCTAAGGAAGTAGGATAACTTGAAGCAGCAATTGGTGAATGATGGTACACTACTACATTTTTGGCCAGTAACGTCGCTGCCCATAGCGTCGTTTTTACTAGAATAACCGACCTAATAGACTACTGCATCAGTTTTATCATAAAAACTGACCTTATAGGTTTCCTTCTGCAAAAATTCGCGTGATTTTGGCTTCACACCTCGATCTATTGGGTCAGTTTTTTAAAATAACCAATGCTATAGGGTCAACAAAAAATACGGGCACCACTTTGGAACTCTACAGTCAGTTTTTATATATAACCAACCTTACAGATGCTGACCTATAGCGTCGGTTCTAGTGCAAAACTGACCCTAAAAGTATATTAAAAAAAGGGTGCCCGGACTTAACCTATAGCGTCGGTTTTTTAAGATAACCCACGCTATAAGTCATGTCTATAACGTCGGTTATCTTAAAAAACAGTCGCTATAGGTTAAGTCCGGGCAGCGTTTTTAGTAGACTTTTATGGTCGGTTTTTACCCAAAACCGACGCTATAGGTCTTCTAATATTGCACATAGCAGCCCGATAGTAAGGCTTATGTTGCCATTTACAACTGCTTCTTCCCCGTTTCCGCTCCCGCGCCCGAAGAAAAGCAACGCCGCCTCTACAAAGGTGACCTCTCGCAACCATCTCCTTGTCCGAAAAGAGGAAAACTAGTGTCATTTTCCTTGGACGACGACACCTAAGCTTCTTACCACCATCTCCGGTGATGACGACGCTCCTTACCACCATCTCCGGCACCGTTTCTGTGGCAACACATCCCACTATCACACAGACAGTGAGGTGTTACGCGAAAACGTGTGGAAATCACCATAACCACAGATTACCAAAAACACGGGTTACTTGAAACCGATTGCGGAAAGTAGGTAAACTGAGAAAACTATTACATTCAGATCCACATCCTGCAAGGAAACAGGTTATACAAACATTTACAAGTCTTGATATGTATCCACAGCTTAGAGGAACAGTTGTCTAGCCATCACATGAGTTCATCACCTGTTTATATGTACATAAAGGCCCACATCTGGCTAGCAGCAGAATATACAAAGAATCAACAGTTGTACATTGTGAAACAACATCAAAGCGCTCCCAAGGACCTGAGAGTACAGGGATGTCTCTAAGACTCTACTACAAAACAACCAAAATAGTAGCATATCCATCACTTGCCTTCTACTGCTCTTCTTGCTGCTCGGCCGCAACTCCGCAACCACCACCACGCCTAGCTCGAACACCTAAAAAGGGTGTAAACCAGCGGGGTGAGACACACACTCCCAGTGAGAAACATAACTCCCCGCCGAAACTACAAAACCTTAGAAGGATAAAGCAACAACAACAGATAACTGATAAGAAGTATCACAAGAGCAGTTTATAAAGTAAAGCAGTTCAAACTATCACGCTTACCAGATGTCGGAAGGCATATACCCAAGTATTCTTTATGGAACATGATTGACAAGATAAGGTTTATAAGGTCTTACCACATATCATGAGGAACATATAAGTAACCACAAGGTATAGCAAGATTAACTACACAAGCAAGGCCTCAACCAATGTTCCGTGTTTTGCCTTAAGCAGTAGATACTATTCGGCTGGATTACGTATTATTATGCCCTGAGGAAGTGAACCGTACCGCTCAGATCCAATCGACGGCTGTGAAACCTGGAGCAGGTGCCATACAAGGTCAATGGAAGAGTCAGACTCCACAACCTCCCACCTCGTGGTCAGTGTACAAGAACCAAAGCAGGACCGATGTCTCATGCTTAAGTGGCCTCAGCCACAGGGTCAACTCCATAGGCTACCCTTCCTCTAGCCCACCTTGGTACAGGTCACGACACTAGTATATCTAAGCCACATGCCTGTTCACCGTGCTCTGAGCCATGAACGCATTCATGCTCTATCACTTTAAGCCATGGGCCTGTTCACCATGCTCTATATATACATATCCGAGTCTGCAACCGCAGTTGCATGTGATTCCCTCTCTATTTTAGGCTAGGAGAAACCTCTCATATTCAACAATATGTGCTCCGGGTTAACCCGCAAGAGAACCCGTTTCACCATCACCAGCTCCTGACGATGATGGATCTATGGCCAGGGAAAACTACATGATTTGTTCCACTGTGATTAATTTGTTTATTTTAAGTGGATTGCAAGATTTAACCAAGTTATATAACATGCAAACTATAACAAGAATAAACAACATGAAACTCAATATTATGATTTTATTGTAATCAACCTCATCCAGATCCATCCCAAGGATCCAACATTACATGTTACCACTTGGCCTCTTGCCAATCATCTAGATCCATCTCAAGGATCATCACATTGCCATGGGATCTCAATCCCTTATCACATAATGCCACTGCCTCTCAAGGCATTCTCATCAACTTAGGCACTTTAACCAAATGCAGGTCCTCAGACCAAAACACATCATGTATGTCATATCATCATCAAGAGTAACTATCAAAGCTATGTTACTCATCATATATATACCTCATATCCCTTTACCTGACTATGCATCACTTGCATGGTTAGTACAATCATCATGGATTAACAGAAAGATCATATTATTGATATAGGGCAACATTGATGATTGGGTGCTTTATCATTCATGCCTCAACCTGTGACCATAGATACAGTTCATGCAAAGCATCTTATATGCTTACCATTATCTCACCATTATTCATACATAGATGTAACCTACTATCACAATTACCATCAAGCATGTCAAGGTTTACTATCAAAAACCAACATGATTTATTAACAAGAGCTAGCGCATATATTTCCATAAGAGGCAAGACCCTCACTAGAAGTGCCCACTACCCTCACAAGAAGTGTGACGGGTAGGGCACCCTCACTAGAGGTGGTATCGGGCAGGGCACTCTCCCCTATCTCCAAACCCTAAACTCATGCCAGTTAGGCAGACCAACCCATATTGGCCAAGCACAAGGGTGTCGTGCATCCAAGGCATAACGGGAAACATCATGACGTGCAGCTATGTCTAGGAGACATATCTTGCAACGCGGCGTCATGCACCTCCAAGGGTAACATGCAGCTCAGCCCATGTCATGCAACGGTGTACTGTGCAACGCTGTGTTGTGCATCAGGGACGACGACCATAAAGCCTGTCGGGCAACAAGATTAAGAGGTGTATCGTGCAACAGGGGATAACGTGCAACCATATGTGTATCGGGCAACCAAAGAGAGCAGCTCAGCCAAAGGGGTATCTCAAGCAACGGCGTGTCGCGCACAAGGCATATCGGCCAACACACAAGACTAAGGTGTGACACCCGTCACAACCGCAACAAGACATAACGATACCAAACCACCTTCTAGGTTATATGTGTCGGGAAAGGTACTCAACTATGTGTGATGCCCGACACAGCAAGGCAAGGACCAGGGAACATCGCCCGACACAACCACAACATGTGTCATCCAAGGCTCAAGATCAAGAGGGATATCGAGAAGCACCTCCCCAAGATCATGATGGTCAAGATGAAACTTCACAAGGTCGTCACCCATCTCAAGCACAAGGGCACCAAACCCTAATGGATCAAGAAGATGGCTCATCTCTCAACAACTAAGAGAGAGGGGTCTTGCACATCTCTTGTCACCAAACGGGCAACACAAGGAACAACCATAACAAGGTTCACAACCACCACAAAGCTCACCTTTCAAGTCCATGGTGAGAGGAGGGTGTTGCTCAGGCAACTAGAACACAAGCTCACCTCTCAGCTTAAAAGATAGAGGGGTATTGCCCATGCTACTAGAACTCAAGCTCACTCCTCTAGACCAAGGAGAGAAAGGAGTATTGCTCACCAAGAAACCCTATAACATAGGTTCGGCCAACAAGGTGCAACTAAGCAAGAAATCAAACTAACATGTATAGCCGATATGATCTTAGCAACATATAAGAACCTAAAAGAAGGTAGTGTAGTTAGGGTTAGGAGTTATGTAACCTGCCTTAAGAAAGCTCCAAGATCCTAGCTCCAAGCTCCTAGCACCACCACAAGAAGGAGAGCAAGGCACTCTAGGGTTCGTCCACCACTAGAGGAAGAAGGAAACTCCAAGAAGGATCGGCCACCAAGCTTGCAAAAGAAGAGAGGGTGTCGTGCAACAAGGAGAGGGACACTAAGGAACTAAAGGGATCCTTATCAAGGGAAAGGAAACACATATATAGAAGGGGATGGAGGAGAAACCAAGGGAAGATAAGGCAAGGTGTCGCCCACCTAGGGACACTTGTCCATGGGCAATGCCACCACTCTAACATGCCCTAAACACATGTCCAAGGCCATTGCCACGTGCAAGCATCAAGCACCAAGTGTCCACTAGTGGTGACACAAACGAGGTCAAAGAAGGTCAAAGGGGTCCATGGGCGACACACCTCCATGCCATGGCCGACACACCTACTCCATGGCTGACACAACCCTGGGCGACACACCACCAGGGAGACACACATCCTAGGCAACACACCTAGGCCGACACAAGCATGCTCTTGCCCGACACAAGGTCCAAAGAAGCAAAGGAAACACACCACAAGGCCCAACAAGCTCAACCAAGCCTAAAGGAACTCAAGCAACGAGCCCAACCTTTCCTCTCAACACTAGAGGAAGCAAGGAGAGGGAGGAACACCTCACAAGGTGACAAACTTGCCCACAAACCCTAGACTTGGGTTAATTGCAAGTAGCACCTCCAGCTCTCAACAAAGCACCAACAAACCCTAATCACCACTAAAGGTGATTAGCAAGCAACTAAGCCTCAGGGTTAAGCAAAGCAAACAGGGTAAATCCTAAATGGAGGTCAGGGTCCTTACAAGCTAACCCCCCTACAAAGGGATTTCATCCCCAAAATCTGAAGAGAAAAGTGAGGGGTACTTCCTCCTATCTCTTCCTCAAGCTCCCACATGGCTTCCTCAATGCCATGATGATGCTAAAGAACCTTTATAAGAACCAGGTCCTTCCTCTTCAGCTTCATAACTCTCCTGTCAAGGATCATCACATGACCTTCCTCATAGGTCACGTCTTCATCAAGCTTGACTTTGACTGGCTGTATCACTGTTCCTGTATCCGGATGACTTTTCTTCATCATACTAACATGGAATACTGGATGTAACCTGTGCAACTCTGGCGGCAACTCTAACTCATAAGCTACCTTGCCAACACGTTCTATGACCGGGTATGGCCCCATATACCTGGGTGCTAGCTTACCCCTCTGGAAAAACCTCAACACACATTTCCACGGCGAGACTTTAAGATACACTTTGTCTCCTACCTGGAACTCCAAAGGTCATTGGCAATTGTCTGCATAAGACTTCTGCCTGTCCTGTGCCGCTTTCAATTGTTGTTGTATCACCTTGATCTTTTCTGTCATCTGTTGTACTAACTCAGGACCCAAAAGTTGATATTCACCAGACTCATACCAACACAAAGGAGATCTACACTTCCTACCATATAAGGCCTCATAAGGAGCCATGTCAATGCTCCGCTGATAATTGTTGTTGTAGGCAAACTCTATCAAACTGTGGTGTACGTCCCAACTGCCTAGGAACTGCAAGACACAAGCTCAAAGGAGATCCTCCAGAATCTGAATAGTCCTCTCAAATTGTCCATCTGTCTGCGGGTGGAAGGCGATATTGAACCTCAACTGCGTTCCCAACGCTCTGTGCAACTGTTCCCAAAAACGACTCGTGAACTGAGGACCTCTTTCAGAAATTATCATCACTGGCACACCGTGCAAACACACTATCTCATCCACATATACTCGAGCGAGCTTCTCGGCTGTATACGTTGTCTTTACTGGTAAGAAATGGGCAGACTTCGTCAATCTTTCCACTATAACCCAAATGGAATCATGATTCTTAGTTGTCCTGGGTAGACCAACTACAAAATCCATGGTTATATGATCCCATTTCTACTGTGGCATTGGCAAGGGTTGCAACGTACCTGCCAGCTTTTGATGTTCAACCTTGACTTGCTGACATACCTCACACCTAGCCACAAACTCAGCTACATCTTTCTTCAAGCCGGGCCACCAATACAAGTCCTTAAGACTATGATACATCTTGGTGACTCCTGGATGCATAGCATACATCGACGTGTGCGCTTCCTTGAGCACTAACTTCCTCAGATCATCAGCATTGGGGACCACCATCCTATCACGATAGCAGACTAGTCCATCTGCGGACTCATGGAACCCATCACGCTTTTCGCTGCCGAACTCTGATATGATCAACTGTACCATATCATCTGCTTGCTGTGCATCCTTGATCTTTTGTCTCACCGTAGGCTTGACTTGCATATGTGCTAAAAGTCCAGCTAACATGAAAACTTCCATCTGCACATTCATCTGCCGCAAGGAAACAAGCATATCCCATCTATGGCATACCAGGGAACTCAACTGTGCCTTCTTTGAAGAAAAAGAAGAAGACTTTCAGCTAAGCACATTAGCAACCACATTCGCCTTACCAGGATGATACTCGATGGTGTAGTTGTAATCATTGATTAGCTCCATCCATCGACGCTGTCGCATGTTCAAATCATGCTGCGAAAAGATGTACTTCAGATTCTTATGATCTGTAAAGATCTGACACACTTCCCCGTAAAGATAGTGTCTCCAAATCTTTAACGCATGAGCTACCGCTGCTAACTCCAAATCATGAGTCGGATAGTTCTCCTCGTGTTTCTTAAGTTGTCGTGAAGCAAAAGAAACCACATGATCTTCCTGCATCATCATACAACCTAAACCTTTCTTGGAAGCATCACAGAAGACAACATAGCCCTTCCCAGGCTCTGGCAGCACTAGTACTGGAGCACTAGTAAGCTTTTCCTTCAAACTTTAGAAAGCATTCTGGCAACGATCATCCCAGACAAAAGGTACATCCTTTCTGGTCAGCTTCGTCATCGACAACGCAATTGCACTGAAGTCCTTGATAAACCTCTAGTAGTAACCTGCTAAACCAAGGAAACTACGAACTTCTATCAGCGTCTTCAGCTGTTCCCATTCTGCAACGGACTCCACCTTCTTCGGATCCACTTTGACTCCTTCTGCAGATATCACATGACCCAAAAAGGTTACTTCTTCCAACCATAACTCACACTTACTGAACTTGGCATACAACTGATGTTGACGAAGAAGAGTCAACGCTAGATGAAGATGTCACTCATATTCTTACTTGTCTCGACTGTAGATCAAGATGTCATCTTTAAAGACTACACCAAACTGATCTAGGAATGGACGAAACACTCGGTTCATCAGATCCATGAAAGCAGTAGGTGCATTGGTTAGCTCAAACGGCATAACCACAAACTCGAAGTGACCATACCTCATCCTAAAAGCTGACTTTGGTATGTCATCCGCCTTTATCCTCAACTGATGATATCTGGACCGTAGACCGATCTTTGAAAACACGGTAGCACCACACAATTGATCAAACAGATCATCTATCCTCGGTAACGGGTACTTGTTCTTGATCGTGACCTTGTTCAACTGCCAGTATTGTATACATAACTGCATCGATCTGTCCTTCTTCTTAACGAACAACACTGGAGCACCCCAAGGCGACGTACTCGGTCAGATGAAACCTTTCTCCAACAACTCTTGCAACTGCTTCTTAAGTTCTTCCATCTCTACTGCAGCCATCCTGTACGGCGTCTGTGCAATTGGTTGTGTTCCTGGAATCATATTGATCTCAAAATCAATCTCTCAAGGTGGAGGAACACCGGGAAACTCCTCAGGAAACACATCGTCAAACTCTTGGACAACTGGCACCTCCTCAAGGCTAGGACCTTTCGCCTTGGTATCCACAATGGTATCCACAACGTGAGCTGAGAACGCCTCACATCCTTGTCGTAACAGCTTATCTGCCACCATAGCTGATACCAAACACGTCAGAAGAATCTTCCTATCTCCTTGGAAGATTCACTTCCTACCGCTGTCATCAAACACAACTTGCTTGGAACCACAGTCCAAAACAACCTTATACTTATCTAAGGTATCCATCCGAAGGATAACATCAAAACCATGCATATCAAGTGGTATAAGATCCAATTGTATACTGTGTCCTGAAAAGGATAAGACACAAGATGGACACTCTTCTTGAAGCATCGAGGAACCATCAAGAGGGGTTTCTAACAACAAGCTATCCTTCTTACAGCTAACATGTAAATGACAGTTCTCAAGCATACTATAGGCGATAAAAGAGTGTGTAGCACATGGGTCAACCAGAACAGATATAAAGCAAGAAGAAGACATATCAGAATGAAATAACTCCATCTAACCTGTCACCACTCACGCGTTGACTATCGCCTCGGGCTGACTCATAGCATAGAATCTAGTCATTGCTTGCTATCCACGTCCTTTGCTTCCTTGAGCAGACGATCCTGCTTGCGATGCTTGATCGCGTCCTCGCCCTCTGCTACCACTGGGCTGCTATCTATCTGACCCTTGATGATTCTGTCTCAGCTGCTGCATCACTTCAACATCTCTACTTGGGCAGTTCGACTTGAAATGCCCCGTCTGACCGCAGATATAGTATGTCTTAACTTCAAACCGTGGCCTAGATGGCCATGTAACTGCCACAGAAGCTGTACTATGTGCCCTTGACGGTGAAGAAACGTAACCTCTTCCCTTACTCGGGGACCACTGCGACGGTGCACTAGAACTTCTCATCACAGAAGGTACTGCAAACCTTGGCTTCTTGAAGCCACCAAAACTTCGTCCCTAAAACTGAGCATGCCTCTTATTAGACATAGATTCTCTTTTCTCCTTAACTGACCGTTCGATCCTCTGGACAGATTCCACAAACATAGCAAACCGCTCTCGGTTCTGCAACACAGAAATAGGTGTTGTCAGCTCAGCACTCAGACCTTTCTCAAAACGTCTGATCCGCTCCTGATCTGTCACCGCTATGTGAGGACAAAACCTCAACATATCCATGAATTTGGCTTTGTACTCGGTGATGTTCATCATTCCTTGTCACTGGCTCTCAAACTGACTGATCTTCTCATCCAGATACATTTTCGGGAAGTATCTGCTGACAAACTCACGCCAGGAAACCTCCCAACCGATCACCTCACCAGGTCGCTTCTCCTCCTCGATGGTCCACCAGTGACCACCACTACCATTCAGGAGGTAGACAACGTGCTTTACTTTGTCTGCTTCGGGGATGTCAAGGATCCGGAAAGCCTTCTCAAGACTTGTCAGCCACAGATTTGCATCCTCTAGATCAGCTGTCCCAACATAATTTGAAGCTCCGACTCAGCGAAGCTGCTCAAAGGTCTTCCCAATACTCGATGTTTCACCATGGGGAGCCTGTGCTCTCGGAGGAGGCACTGGCAATCTTTCTACCATGAGATTCATCGTAGCCATTATCTGCCCCATAAGTTGTTGATAGGAAAGGTGTTCAAGAATGGATGGGTCAGGTTGTGGGACCTCAGGCACCCGATCTTCATGCGCTTGTCCTATAGCTCCATCAACTGATGCAGCATCGCTGTGCTCAGCAACATGTTCTTCATGGTTTCCAGACATCTTAGCTTTTCTTCCGCAGAGGGCAGAAGATGATTGTGAGAAAACCTAGAAAACTCACAAGAACAAACACAACCTAGTCCTAAATCCCTGTAGACTCAGCGAACCTAGAGCTCTGATACCAAAACTTGTGGCAACACATCCCACTATCACACAGATAGCGAGGTGTTACACGAAAACATGCGGAAATCACCATAACCACAGATTACCAAAAACAAAGGTTACTTAAAATCGATTGCGGAAAGAAGGTAAACTGAGAAAACTATTACATGCAGGTCCACATCATGCAAGGAAATAGGTTATACAAACATTTACAAGTCTTGATATGTATCCATTGCTTAGAAGAACAGCTGTCTAGCCATCACATGAGTTCATCACCTATTTATATGTACATAAAGGCCCACATCCGGCTAGCAGCATGATATACAAAGGATCAACAGTTGTACATCGTGAAACAACGTCAAAATGCTCCCTAGGACCTGAGAGTACAAGGATGACTCTAAGACTCTACTACAAAACAACCAAAATAGCAACATATCCATCGCTTACCTTCTACTTCTCTTCTTGCTTCTTGGCCGCAACTCCGTGACCACCACCACACCTAGCTTGAACACCTAGAAAGGGTGTAAACCAGTGGGGTGAGACACACAGTCCCAATGAGAAACATTACTCCCCACCGAAACTACAAAACCTAAGAAGGATAAAGCAAAAACATCATATAACTGATAAGAAGTATCACAAGAGCAGTTTATAAAGTAAAGCAGTTCACACTATCACGCTTACCAGATGTATGGAAGGCATATACCCAAGTATTCTTTATGGAACATGATTGACAAGATAAGGTTTATAAGGTCTTACCACATATCATGAGGAACATATAAGTAACCGCAAGGTATAGCAAGATTAACTACACAAGCAAGGCCTCAACCAATGTTCCGTGTTTTGCCTTAAGCAGTAAATACTACTCGGATGGATTACGTATTATTATGCCCTGAGGAAGTGAACTGTACTGCTCTGATCCAACCGACGGCTGCAAAACCCGGAGCCGGTGCCATACAAGGTCAATGGAAGAGCCGGACTCCATGACCTCCCACCTCATGGTCATTGCACGAGAACCAAAGCAGGACCGAAGTCTCATGCTTAAGTGGACTCAGCCACATGGTCAGCTCCATAGGCTACCCTTCCTCTAGCCCGCCTTGGTACAAGTCACGACGCTAGTATATCTAAGCCACGAGCATGTTCATCGTGCTCTGAGCCATGAACACATTAATGCTCTATCACTCTAAGCCATGGGCCTATTCACCGTGCTCTATATATATATCCGAGTCTGCAACCGCAACTGCACTCGATTCCCTCTCTATTTTAGGCTAGGAGAAACCTCGCATATTCAACAATATGTGCTCTGAGTTAACACGCAGGAGAACCCATTTCACCATCACTAGCTCCTGACGATGATGGATCTATGGCCAGGGCAAACTACATGATTTGTTCCACTGTGATTAATTTGTATATTTTAAGTGGATTGCAAGATTTAACCAAGTTATATAACATGCAAACTATAACAAGAATAAACAACATGAAACTCAATTTATGCTTTTATTGTAATCAACCTCATCCAGATCCATCCCAAGGATCCAACATTACATGTTACCACTTGGCCTCTTGCCAATCATCTAGATCCATCTCAAGGATCATCACATTGCCATGGGATTTCAATCCCTTATCACATAATGCCACTGCCTCTCAAGGCATTCTCATCAACTTAGGCACTTTAACCAAACTCAGGTCCTCAGACCAAAACACATCATGTATGTCATCTCATCATCAAGAGTAACTATCAAAGCAATGTTACTCATCATATATATACCTCATAGCCCTTTACCTGGCTATGCATCACCCACATGGTTAGTACAACCATCATGGATTAACAGAAAGATCATATTATTGATATAGGGCAACATTGATGATTGGGTGCTTTATCATTCATGCCTCAACCTGTGATCATAGATACAGTTCATGCAAAGCATCTTATATGCTTACCATTATCTCAGTATTATTCATACATAGATGTAACCTACTATCACAATTACCATCAAGCATGTCAAGGTTTACTATCAAAAACCAACGTGATTTATTAACAAGAGCTAGCGCATAGATTTCCATAAGAGGCAAGACCCTCACTAGAAGTGCCCACTACCCTCACAAGAAGTGTGACGGGTAGGGCACCCTCACTAGAGGTGGTATCGGACAGGGCACTCTCCCCTATCGCCCAATTCTCAACTCATGCCGGTTAGGCAGACCAACCCATATCGGCCAAGCACAAGGGTGTCGTGCATCCAAGGCATAACGGGCAACATCATGACGTGCAGCTATGTCCAGGAGACATATCGTGCAACACAGCTTTGTGCACCTCCAAGGGTAATGTGCAGCTCAGCCCATGTCATGCAATGGTGCACTGTGCAACGCTGTGTTGTGCATCAGGGACGACGGCCATAAAGCATGTCGGGTAGCAAGCTCAAGAGGTGTATCGTGCAATAGGGGATAACGTGTAGCACTACTACCAAACCTACCTATAGTGTCGGTTATTTAAAGCCTTTAGTGTCAGTTTCTAAGTGACACCTATGTGGGCGACACTAAAAGTCCACCCATTAGGCGTCAGTTCCAAAACCGACGCCCAAACACTTCGCGCGCCACCGAAAATGCGTCGTCATGGGACTATAGGCGTCGGTTATTAGGTAAGAAATCGACGCCCAAACCCTTCGCGCCACAGAAAGGGCGCCATCTTGGGCACTATCAGTGTCGGTTATTTACAAATAACCGACGCCATATATCTTCGCGCCACACGAAATAGACGCCGGTTATTTGTAAAAACCGACACTATATCATTATGTGTCGGTTATTTACAAATAACCGACGCCTATTGGTTTTTTTTTTACATCAGTCTGCAGACCTGCTATGGCTGGTCGCAGGATGAGAAACTTGTTCAGTTCAGTTATGAACTGCAGGTTTTACGACATCCATTGATATCAGCCGACAACATGCCGCAAACCTGCAAAATTAACAATAAAAAAGTAGCACATGCATTTAGCAATGCAACCTACAGTTCCATTTTATTTTCACACATTTATAAACATTCACAAATGCTAGTAATTTGTAGTTCCATTCATTCACATTCACACATGTAGAAACATTCATATAGCAACCAACACTTTTATTCATTTTCACTCAGACACATGTAGAAACATCTAGACATGTAGAAACATTCACACATATATTGTAATTCAGAAATTCATTTACAAAGTATCATTGTTTAGTCATTATTCGCCATCATGATCCCAATTATATTTTAAAGCCCCCACTAATTGTATGGCTGTTGCCCATTCTTCTCTTACTTCATTTAATTCTCCCATTATATAGGGAGCATTAACATTTGGTAAGTCCTTTCCTGTAATGGGGTCAGCTTTAAACACCTGTAAAGAGAATGATGTATATATATAATTAATGAGCTATAAATAAGATTGATATATTTCGATCATATTATCTAATGAGACTATATAATACATGAGCAATACAATCGATGTCCATTGCGGCATATTTGACAAGCATGTGCATATATCGCATGACATAGTATCCACATGCCCATCCATTGTCTTGTGTAGCACACTATAAATTCAAACATACAAAATATTAAAAAACACAACTAATTAAGCATTGTTCACATAAATAATATATACATATATTGCAGTCGGGAACTTACTTGCACGTTCTTCCAAATTATTGGCTGGTTCTTTTTCGTGGGGACCTTTCCTCCAGCCTTCTTGTACTCCTCAAAACCCCTACATGTTAATGTAACACAGAACATTGCAATTAAATAGTAATGTAATAACATATGTTAATGGATATGAAAAATGAAATATTTCTCACCGAAATATTGCCATTTTCATTATGTGTCCAAATCTTGTATTCAATTTACCCCCTTTAGGATCTAGATAATACACAATGAACGTCTCGGGGGCAATAACCAATAACTCCCAACGCCTACCCCTAGAGGAAAAAAAGTTAAAAATTAATAACTCAAAATCCACAATAAAATGTAATTTTCTTAAGTCCAAATTATAATAAGCAAAGTAAACTTACTCTACATTGAATGGAGCCATTATCACCGTCTTCTTTTTTATAGAAAAATTTGAAAAAGACTCACAACAGTATTGTTGAACTGATGTAGGGTCTTTAGCTACTAGACTAATCAAGGATGGAATCAAAAACCCTACATGTTCGAATCCAAAATCTGCACATATGTTGTCTAAGTAGCTACAAAATATGTATTAATTACGCATGCATTAATAAATAAGAAACCAGATCACCAGATCATACACAAGGTATATGGATGTATAAAGAATATCTCACCTTATCCATAGCTCTATCACAGATGTATTTAGCCAATCATATCGAAACAACTCCAATATATCTTGTATAAATAGTTTTGTTTCGTATGACTGACCTGTAGAATCTGAATCAGAAGAAACAGTTATAGGGGAGTTTATATCATGTTCCCCTAACCATACTTCCATACCCCTACAGTTAGGACCTAACGGGACAGGTAGGTCCTGTGGAACCCAACTAGGTAATGCAGGAGGTGGAAGTGCAGGCCTAGATGCTGTGGGTGTCTTCTTTTTAACCTGTATATATATATAATTTCAGATCAACTTCCATCATATTCACACACTAACAATTGAACGTAATGTAAATTTACCATACCTTATCAGTAAATAAGACATCCGCTTTTAGCCACAATATCACTCCGCCTAGTGCCTCACCAAGCGTTTCACAATCTGGGTGGGCATATGGTAGTGAAAGTTCCAGAAATTGGGGGAATATATGTATCGGGCTCACCCGAATCCAACCAGCTGGTACTGGAGACCCGATACACGTTTCCTCTGGTAGGGATGGGTAAGCCGACGCCTCTTCCACGACATATTCTTTACTTTTTAGACGACATGGATTCAACCCCTACAAATTTTTGTGTAAAGAATGTTATATACATATATACATATCATCTTTTTTTGAAACGACTACAATTTCATATATACGTATCATCTTGAATTAAAAAACTAGTTACTATGTCATAAAAATACTTACAGTGGATGTGCTAGGTGGTGGTTCTACAAGATTACTCCCAACCTCTGCAGTAGGAGTAGGAGTAGAGTCTGCAGTAGGTATTGTCTGGTAAGTGGCAGTCTGAGATGCCTGCCACTTTTTCATTGCTTCTTCAAGTTTCCTGTGAAATAGCTTATCCACCTATACATGGATAAAAGAAATGTCAAATTCTATTTTTGAATTCTCTTTTACAGTAACATTATAAAGAAAGAATATGTTACCTCTTCTTGTGAAAGTCCCGCTTTTGGGACATGTTTGCGCTGGGATGACCCAAAAAAAGATTTGATGCCCACACCAGCGCCTGCATCCCTAACACGTCCAGGATGCTCTGGGTTACCCAGAGCAACTGTCAATTCATCCTTTGTTCCCTCAGGGATGAACTTTCCTTGTTTCCTCATCTCGTGCAGCTCCCACTAATCGCCAAAACAAAAATGTGTACTTAAGTAAACAACACAAATAATCAATATTCGAATGATTGCTGTAAGAGTTGTATTTTACCATTTTTGCAGCCACCTCAGCAGTTGCGGCCTTAGTTATTTCTCCCTTCTTATTTTGCCTCCCAGCTATCCAGACATCATGGCGAGGCAGAGGTGTGCTACCTATGGTAGAGGACTCCTGAGTAGCAGCAGACTGAGCAGCAGTAGCCTCAGCCTGTAGTCTTTGGCGAATGCCTGCATATCCCTTTGGACCCATTCTGTGGTCATGCACATTCAGTGCACGCCTTGATCTTTGTGCCTCACTGAGGGCCTAGTTAGTATGCAAATTAATGATTTGGTTAGTAACACTAAATGTTAATCTTGAATAAGTGAATACAACATATATTAATTAATGAGATTGAGACTGATGCCTAATACCTTGAATTCATCTATTTGTCTTGAAGCGACAAACGCGTCCCATTCTTCTTTGTCCAGGAAGTTCCACTGTTCAGTGGCTGTCTTCTTCCTCTTGTCGGCTTCTTTTATGTATTCTCTGGTGAGATTTGTCCTATAGTTCCTTAGGACTCTCCCACAGCGTTGCATCACACATTTACGATGCAGCTTTTCATCCAATTCAAATATACTCTGCAAAATAGAATTGCTATTAACTAGTATCCAAAAATTTAGTAATCTACAAAATAGAATTGCAAATTAATAATAACTCACACATAAATCCCTCCATATTAAAATTTTCTTCTCCTTAGAAACTTTATGCCAAGAATCTAAGAGACAACCGCAATGGCTACGAGTAACAAACCCAAGATATGAAATAAATGAATTGCGATTCACACCACATGCATTTCCTGCATTATCGAAATCAACAACAAGTTTGGGTCCATTGCCCTTTTGCACAATTAACTTCTTCATCATAGTGATGCCCCTTCTCTTGTCAACTTTTTGGTGTTGTTGATCAAGTGCCTCAAGTACTTCAGATGGTACCTGTGCATCATCAACCTAAAATTTGACAAAATAATTCACATTTACAAGATATAACTATAAATGGACATATAGATATAAATGTATGATATATTTTTAAAACATACATTGTGAGGCGGCGCATTGATGTCCTCACCCTCACGGTAGTCATCAGCACGGTCATCAGGAGAATGGTCAGCCATCTGCAAATTCACATTCAAATTGTAAATATTGTAAAGTTCGCATTGTAAAGTAGTAATTCAAAGTGTAAAGCTCACATTGTAAAGTTCACATTATTACAACAAAGTATATATCACAACAAAATTGTAAAGCTCTATGATCAAAGAGAAAACAAGTATATATTACAACAAGATTACGGTCTAGGGTTAACAAATACATGTGATGTCATTCTTATATATAATAAATGTACATGTACCACCTATCCCATCCTTGTACACCTAATCTCACTAGTAAGTGTATAATGTGTATTGGGTTTTCAAGAAAATTTCGGCAGCATTTCCCCGTTGTTCTCCAAGTACATATGTACTTAGAGAACAAACGGGGAAATGCTGTCGAAATTTTCTTGAAAACCCAATACACATTATACACTTACATCCTAAGCGAGATTAGGTGTTCAAGAACAGTCCCAAACCGGGGACTATCCAAGATTTACTCCTAATGAGTAAATCTTGGACGGGTTTCTAGGCCAACAAATACATGTGTTGTCATTCTTATATATAATAAATGTGTACCACCTATCCCATTCTTGACCACCTAATCTCACTAGTAAGTGTATAATGTGTATTGGGTTTTCGAGAAAATTTTGACAGCATTTCCCTGCTGTTCTCTAAGTACATATGTACTTAGAGAAAAAACGGGGAAATGCTACCAAAATTTTCTCAAAAACCCAATACACATTATACACTTACATCCTAAGTGAGATTAGGTGTTCAAGAACAGTCCCAAACCGGGGACTATCCAAGATTTACTCCTAATGAGTAAATCTTGGACGGGTTTCTAGGCCAACAAATACGTGTGCTGTCATTCTTATACCTACAATCCTAGTTTCATCATTCATATCCTAGTTCTTAAAGTTAGGTGATTAACATTGTCAATATACTCAAAAAGGAAACAAGTTACCAATTTCATAGTTAGGATGGTAGAGATACCCTAAGATCTAGAGATACCCTAAGATCTAGGCAATTTAGGGAAAAGTTCATCATTTACATTCCAAGCATGTCACATGTGTGCATTACAGTTCATCATTAAGTAAGAAGGGTGATTAGGATTCTCAATATACTCAACAATGAAACAAGTTAAACATGTGTGCATTACAGTTCATCATTTACATTCTAAGCATGTCACATGTGTGCATTATAGTTCATCATCAAGATATCTATAACTTACTTAAACATTCAATTATGAAGTAAATATACACTTAATTCAGAATAGCATGACGCACAAAGTTGCAGTCAACATCATTATGCTTTGTTCTATCATGGACTATCAGATTGGTATAGCACATATGTATCAGTACATAATTAAATAAACACAATCAGTAAATAACTTAAAAAAAATCCACTAGCTTGGTGAAATCAGTACATAAATAAACACAATCAGAATATTTTTCATGGCTTTTGGGGTGACTTGGTGAAATCACTGCATGTTTTGGGCATCCAGTAGATGAATCCAAACCCCAACAGCAGCCTAAACGTTCCCTGGCGCCGCCCAAGCATCCGCCCAAAGGCCTAGCTAGGCAGGGCACCTGGGCTTGGGACCCTAGGCGTGCCCTGGCACCTGCTTAGGCGCCGCCAGGGTGAGTTCCAGGTCGGCGGCGGCAGAGAAAAGCAAGGCAGAGGAGAAAAGGGGGTGAAACTTATGTGGGTTACCTTGCAGGAAGCTGGCGGAGGAGAAAAGTTGCTTCTACCGGCGGGGGCAGAGGTGACGAGGAGAGCACCGTAGCTGCTTCTACTCACGGCGGCGAGGGCGTCGAGGAGACCAGCAACCGGCGGCGACGGCGACGACGGTGATGGCAGCGACGGCGACGGCAGCGAGTGACGTGCGACGGCGGGAGCAATCGGGGGAAATCGCCAGACCCTAGCGCACGGCAATGAAACAAAGACAATGGGGAAAAGTTCTGTTCGCGGGGCTATTAAGTTGACAATATGTGTCGTTTATTTAACAAAACTGACAACTAAACCAACAGTGTCGGCTCTTTGACAAAAACCGACAACTATACTACTTAATATTCGTCGGTTTATAAATAAAAGACAACCGACAACTATTCCTGTCTCACGCATACCCTTTAGTTGTCGGTTATTTATTAAAAAACCGACGACATATGTCCAATTTTGAAGGTAATTTTTTCGCTGGAATTTTGGTTTTGGCGGTTGATTTTAAGTGTCGGTTGTTTATTAAATAACCGACACTTATTGAAAGCGGTACCCGTGTTTGGTCGACCTTCACATATTGGATGTCGGTTTATGTTAACAACCGACATAGTAGGTTTGATGTGTCGGTTTTTGTATACAACCGACACCTTGAAAACCGACTTTATAAGCCATTTCTGTAGTAGTGTAGCCATATGTGTATCTGGAAACCAAAGCGAGCAACTCAGCCAAAGGGGTATCTCAAGCAACGGCGCATCGCACACAAGGCATATCGGCCAACACACAAGACTAAGGTGTGATGCCCATCACAGCCACAACAAGACATAACGATACCAAACCACCTTCTAGGTTATATATGTCGGGCAAGGTACTCAACTATGTGTGACGCCCGACACAGTAAGTCAAGGACCAGGGAACATTGCCCGACACAACCACAACATGTGTCGTCCAAGGCTCAAGATCAAGAGGGATATCGGGCAACACCTCCCCCGAGATCATGACGGTCCAGATGCAACTTCACAAGGTTGTCACCCATCTAGAGCACAAGGGAACCAAACCCTAACGGATCAAGAAGATGGCTTACCTCTCAACAACTAAGAGAGAGGGGTCTTGCACATCTCTTGTCACGAAACGGGCAATACAAGGAACAACCCTAACAAGGTTCACAACCACCACAAAGCTCACCTTTCAAGTCCATGGTGAGAGGAGGGTGTTGCTCAGGAAACTAGAACACAAGCTCACCTCTCAACTTAAATGAGAGAGGGGTATTGCCCATGCTACTAGAACTCAAGATCACTCCTCTAGACCAAGGATGAAAGGAGTATTGCTCACCAAGAAACCCTAGAACATAGGTTCGGCCAACAAGGTGCAACTAAGCAAGAAACCAAACTAACAACATGTATAGATGATATGATCTTAGCAACATATAAGAACCTAAAAGAAGGTAGTGTAGTTAGGGTTAGGAGTTATGTAACCCGCCTTAAGCAAGCTCCAAGCTCCTAGCTCCAAGCTCCTGGCACCACCACAAGAAGGAGAGAAAGGCACTCTAGGGTTCGACCACCACAAGAGGAAGAAGGAGACTCCAAGAAGGATCAACCACCAAGCTTGCAAAAGAAGAGAGGGTGTCGTGCACCAAGGAGAGGGAGACTAAGGAACTAAAGGGATCCTTAACAAGGGAAAGGAAACAGATATATAGAAGGGGATGGAGGAGAAACCAAGGGAAGATAAGGCAAGGTGTCACCCACCTAGGGACACTTGTCCATGGGCAATGCCACCACTCTAACATGCCCTAAACACATGTCCAAGGCCATTGCCACATGCAAGCATCAAGCACCAAGTGTCCACTAGTGGTGACACAAACGAGGTCAAAGAAGGTCAAAGGGTTCCATGGGCGACACACCTCCATGCCATGGCCGACACACCCACTCCATGGCCGACACAACCCTGGGAGACACACCACTAGGGTGACACACATCCTGGGCGACACACCTAGGCCGACACAAGCATGCTCTTACCCGACACGAGGTCCAAAGAAGAAAAGGCAACACACCACAAGGCCCAACAAGCTCAACCAAGCCCAAAAGAACTCAAGCAACGAGCCCAACCTTTCCTCTCAACACTAGAGGAAGCAAGGAGAGGGAGGAACACCTCACAAGGTGACAAACTTGCCCACAAACCCTAGACTTGGGTTAATTGCAAGTAGCACCTCCAACTCTCAACAAAGCACCAACAAACCCTAATCACCACTAAAGGTGATTAGCAAGAAACTAAGCATCAGGGTTAAGAAAAGCAAACAGGGTAAACCTTAAACAGAGGTCAGGGTCCTTATAGTTTCCTTGGACGATGATGACGACACCTTAGGTGTTACATCTCTCCCCAATGCTTTCTTCCTTGAAAGGCGATGACGCCTTAGGCGTTGCAAAGGCCGTGCGCATCTCTCTCCAGTTCTTTTCTCGCACAAGCTCCTTCACCGACCAGTTCTTCTCAAGGTATTTCTCTCTGCCGCCTCATCACTCCTCCATTTACATTTTACTTTCAAGCAACTGACCAGGTAGCACGGTCGTGCTGGGCAGCACGGCCATGTTAGGAGCGGTAACAAATTCAAAATTGACAAATTTTGATGATTCTGCAACTTAGCCAACACGGTCGTGTTAGGCAGCACGACCGTGTTGTTTGCACAGCCATGCTGCCCAACGCGCTGTGTTGGCTGAGTTACAGAATCATAAAAATTTTTCAATTTTGAATTTGTTACTGCTCCTATAAATTGATATATACTGATCCCTAATTAATACATTATAACAAAACTGAATCGTGCATTTGTGTTGTTGCAGGTGCTATTGACTTGTTGTTGACTTGCATATATTTCTTCTTCAGCTTACAAGTGAGGTATACTATTCTCACTCTCCCATTGTGCCATTTTATTTGACTAGTAAATCAACCAATAATAAAAATATGTATTCATTCATATCTACATTTTGTTATCAATCACATATGTAATCATTATATATACATTCAAGAAATATGAGGGTAGACATTGTGTATTCTCAGATTGACACTTTAAGGTTTATATATGAGATCATCGATGCATGATGTTTAACTTAATATATAAATATGACAATAATACATTTATGTATGTATCAACTTAGAAACCCATTCAAAATTTACTCATAGGAGTAAATTTTGGATAGTCCCCGGTTTGGGACTATTTTTGGATATTTAATCTCACTTAGGATGTAACTGTATAATGTATGTTTAGTTTTGAAGAAAATTTTAGTAGTATTTCCTCATTTGTTCTCTGGGTACATATGTGAGTGGTTATTTATCATTTACATCAGTGTACTTGGAGAACTTAGGGGAAATGCTGCTGAAATTTTCTTCAAAACTAAACATACATTATACAGTTACTAGTGAGATTAAATATTCAAAAAATGGGATAGGTGGTACACTTTAGTATAAAAGTAATTAACTTCCTATCAATAAAAACTTACAGCTTATAGTATCAATATTAAATGCTTAATTTTATAATTAATTTTTAATGTGATATAGAAAATGTATCGAAGTTGGATGTCTATCAAGAACTGTTGTAGTCCAGAGTTTGCCAAAGATCTTGATGAATTTATCAGATTTCTTGAGGAACATAGGAAACTACCTACAAATAGGTTCTATTATCCATGTAGACATTGTGGTAACAATTTGAAAGTTGATACTGCTGAGAAAATTAAGAATCATGTCATATGCAATGGGATCATACAAGGTTATAATGAATGGTATTGGCATGGAGAGAAAATCAATAATGGATCAGAAAATGTCGATACTAATAGTTGTGGCATAGAAGATATAGATAATGATGATAATTTCAATGATGAACCAATTTAGGATGACCCGATTCAAGATGATATGGTTGATGAGATGCTACGTAGTTGTCAGGACAATGTCGATCCACCTTCTTTATTTGCAAACATTGTCCATGATGCTGAAAAACCTTTATATAAGGGTTGTACTAAGTTCACGAGGTTGAGTGCTGTGATGCGATTATATACTCTTAAAGCTCAAAACTGGTGGAGCGATAAGAGTTTCACTTCACTGTTGTCTTTGTTAAAGGAAATTCTTCCTGAAGGCAACAAGCTTCCAATTTCAACATATCAAGCAAAGAAAATAATGTGCCCAATGGGAATGGAGGCTAAGAAGATTCATGCTTGTCCAAATGATTGTGTGTTATTTCAGAAGGACTATAGTAATTTAATAAATTGTCCAAAATGTGGTGCGTCAAGGTATAAGACCACACACTTAGCTAAGGCTAAAAATGGCTCTCCTATCAAGGTGATGTGGTATCTACCAATAATACCACGATTTCAACGCTTATTTGCTAATATAGAAGATGCACAAAATTTGTCTTGGCATGGGGAGTTAAAGGCCAATGATGATGGCATCCTACGACATGCATCTGATTCACCATAATGGAAGAAAATTGATTTATTATACCCTCAATTTGGTAAAGAACCAAGAAACTTAAGACTTGGACTCTGTACAGATGGAATGAATCCCTATGGTACATTAAGCAGCCAACATAGCATGTGGCCTGTTATGATTGTTATATACAATCTTACTCCTTGGTTGTGTATGAAAAATAAGTATGTCATGTTGTCAATATTGATATCAGGGCCCAAGCAACCTGGAAATGATATTGATGTTTACCTTCAACCTCTAATAGATGACCTAATGAAACTATGGGAAGAAGGTATTATGACATATGATGCTTCATGTAAAGAGACCTTCAGTTTGCGTGCTATGTTGTTTTGCACGATTAATGACTTTCCAGCTTATGAAAATTTGTCTGGATATAGCATAAAAGGTTACAAAGCATGTCCTGTTTGTGAGGAAAATACTGATTCAATCAGACTGAAACATGGTGGTAAAATCATATATCTTGGTCATCGAAGATTTCTCCCACCAGTGCATCCTTATCGAAGGCAACACAAAACCTTTAATGGGTCAACTGAGGAATGAAGTGCTCCTAAACCTATACCAGGAAGTGTTGTATATGATAGGGTGAAACATATTGTTAATGAATTTGGAAAGAGTTCAAGTAGTCATACACTCGCATGTGACAAATCTCTATACAAGAAGAGGTCAATATTCTGGGATCTTCCTTATTGGAGATCTTTGGCAATTAGACACTGCATTGACGTCATGCATGTTGAAAAACATATTTGTGATAGCATCATCAGTACACTATTGAACATTTCAGGAAAGACTAAAGATGGCATAAAATCTAGAAAAGATTTAGAATTAATGGGTATAAGAAAAAAATTATTAGTGGAGATCAGGGGTTGCCGCACATATTTACCACCAGCTTGTTACACTTTGTCAAAGAAGGAGAAAAAGACTTTATGTGAGTGATTGTATAATATTAAGGTTCCACAAAGATACTCTTCTAATATTCGTAGATTGGTATCAATGAAGGATCTGAAACTGATAGGTCTCAAATCTCACGATTGTCACACCTTAATGCAAAAATTTTTACCTTTGGCTATTTGATCTATATTGCCAAACCATGTAAGGTTTGCAATCACAAGACTCTGTTTCTTCTTCAATGAAATATGCAACAAAGTGACACATCCTGATACTCTCGATAAATTACAGAAAGATGTAATTGTTACCATGTGTCTGCTTGAAATGTATTTTCCTCCTTCATTTTTTGATATAATGGCTCATCTTGTAGTACATATTACAAGGGAGTTGAAGATGTTGGGTCCAATTTTCTTACACTGGATGTATCCATTTGAACGCTACATGAGTGTTTTTAAAGGTGATGTTCAAAATCGTTATCGTCCTGATGGGAGTATTGTTGAGGGTTACGTGGCTAGGGAGGTGATGGACTTTTGCAATGATTTTTTGAATTGCAATGAAACTTCTAGCGATCTAAAAAATTTCCAGCACACTGAATCTTATTGTGGCAAAGGAACTCTAGGAGGACGAGTGAAAGTAATTAGTCATGAGTTTTGGGAACAAGCACATTTGTATATTTTACACAACATCGATGAAGTTAGTAGCTACATCACAAAACAAAATGATCTTATCAAGAGAAATCATCCGTGATCCAGTTCAATGTGGCTTGCAAGAGAGCATAATCGAACATTTATTAGGTGGTTTGAAGAGAAAGTATTAAATCAACTATCTGAATCACCGAATGATGTTGCTGAGAACATAAAATGGCTCGCCTTTAAGCCAAAAATGGATGTCATGTCATATGAAGGTTATGACATAAACAGATTTTCATACCACACAAAGCGTCAAGATGAAAGTAGTGTAGTTCAAAATAGTGGGGTCACTGTTCAAGTTTGTTCGTTGTATTTTTTTAGTGCCAAAGATAAAAGACCACGCAAAGCTGAGATGTCATATTACGACGTCATTGAGGACATATGGGAAATGGACTATACAAATTTTTGAGTTCCTATCTTTAGGTGTAATTGGGTTGACAAGAACAAAGGAGTTTTAGTGGATGAGTTGGGTTTCAAATTGGTGAATTTAGAAAAGATTGGTGAGAAAGATGAGCCATTCATCATGGCAGACCAAGCAAAACAAGTATTCTATATTGATGACCGGACAAATACAAATTGGTCTATCGTTCTTCATGGAAAAAGACAGTTTACTATAGATCCTATAAATGAAGAAGAATACTATGAAAAGTATGATGATTCCAGTCCATTCTCAGTTGGTTTTCCAAGTGTAAATGTTAAAGATAACACCGATGAATATTATAAATGTCAAGACCATGCTGAAGGAATTTTGCTTGACTAACAACTCAACCAATACTAGAGGCATTTATTCTTTGAATTATTTATTTTATTATCATTCAAGCTAGTATACCTTATCACTTGTGCTTTTATTATCACTTATTTTTTTTGTCATGTATACTTGCAGGTTCTAAAATGGTGAGTGAATATGAACATTCTGAGCATGAGCATGAGCACCATGAGGATGGTAGTGGTGATGCTAAGAAAAGTAGAGGTGCCACACTGATGCGTAGGCTGCAGGAGCTCAGGGCAGAAGGGGACAAATTGCCAGTCCAGTTTGATATCACAGGAGCACCTGTTGGGGAAGATGCTAGTGCTTTCAAGCATTACGTAGGGGCGACCACGCGCAGTAAGGTGCCAATAGATATAGAAAATTGGCATGATGTTCCTAATGCCAAAAAAGACCTCATATAGAAAGATATATCTATGAGTGGAAGTGATATTATTTTATTATGTTTTTTTATCTATTGATTCTAATTTAGTTTGCTTGGAATTAATTGATTTTTAGAACAACATTATTAATTTCTTCTTTTGTATGTATAGGGTGTTTTTCATCTAAATGAAAAAGATCACAAGAAAAGAGTGCTACAACGTTGTGGTGTACGATGGAGGGGTTTTAATACATATCTTGCAAGGGAATTTATAGATAATCCTAAATAAAAGAAGAAAGCAACAGATGTATATATTTGTATAGATCCTGAGGTGTGGGAAACATTTGTTATAGCTAGGAGATCGGAAGAGTTTCAGGTAATAAATATTGTGATGTATTGTATGAATCTTTAATTTTATACAATTAAGGAGGTGAATCTTTTTATACATGTTTGCCAAGTCTGAATTGCAATATCTCATTTTAAATGATCATGCTATCCACCAGGCTCAAAAGGAAAGATGGGCCAAAAATGTGCATGACCATCGCTTGGGGCCCGGTGGTTATGCCTTCCACCACCAACTATAAGAGAAGCAATCCTCTTCTGGAGAAGAATCTTGTACAACTCAAGTTGAGCATCCACCCCGACACTTGACATGGATTGATGCTAGAAAGAATCAAGCAGGTGAAATTGTCAACCCTGCAACTAAGGAGGTGGCACAAAAGATGGTAGGTTTATCCCAACTAAGTAAAGCGTAACTCCCACAAACTTAGATTTATTTATATCTAATTGATATTGTGATTTAATATTTTTATTAACTATGAATAGATTGATCTCCACGAGAAAAGGAAGGAAGGAAAGTTCATCCCAACTGGCCACATGGATGAACAATCAGTTGCTCATGGTACGAAGGAGCATCCTGGCCGTGTTAGGGGATTAGGAGCCGGCATAGGATTCAAGTCTTATTTTGGCCCTTCGCAATCTAAAAGAGGTCGTGCATGAGGTCTTACACAAGAGGAGGTTGAAGAATTAGTTGCACAGAAAGTACAAGAAATAATGTCTTCATTTCAGCCTACTCAACCTTCCCTACCTATTCATACTGTGCGTCTCTCAAGTGATGAGGTACAAGCCCATGCTACCATTGTAGAAGGTCATGGGAGCACTCCCAATGACCCACCACAACAATCTGCAGTAAGTTTTTGTTCTATATGTTGTGTTATTAGTATGATATATATATATATATATATATATATGATAATATATATAGTTGTAACATGTATCTTCTCTACTGCTTCTTATATAACCTATATTATTTCAATTTAGGTTGGTATGAACTGTAAACTTACAGTGGAGGTTCCATAATATAATTTTGTGGTAGCGGACAAGGTGTACAAACTTGGTGGTACATTGCATTGCCAACAAATTACTGATGACATTTGCCGTGTGTCCATCCATCTTGTGTATGACGGAATGGGGGACAAACCACTACCCATACCTAATCTTGAATATAGTATAGTTGAAGAAGCAGAGGGTGCTATGGTGGGTTGGCCTAGATACTTGGTTATCAATGACAAGGTATACTTGAATTCTATCATGTTTTTCATATTTGACTGCATATATGAACTCGTGTAATAGAAGTATGTAATTTAATTAACATGTTTACAAACCAAAAAGTAACAATTCTACTAGTCGTCCTCCTATACCCAAGCCATCTATGATTCCAAAATCCACATTCGACGAGTTGGGAAGTAAATTTAAATGTTTGTGTCGATACTTAGCCAACTAAATCTCTTGAGTACAAATGTTGATCAATTTAATAGAAGATGCAACTGGGAAGGACTTTGACAATTATATTTTTCTTGATGATATTATAGAGTTGTTCCGTTATGATTAGCTGAATACTTCGATATTAGAAGTATGGATAAGGTAAGGATCTATCAATATAGAAAATTCCAATACACATTTTTAGCTTATTTTTACATATGAAAATAATTACAAATGTTTAACAACCATTTATATAATGAGGCCACAAACTTTGATATAAAGAATGTTGCTTAGTTCCTTCGGTCACTAGTCAGGTGGAGACACATATTGAGGAAGTGAATGAGTACTTCTCTGATGCATTCAAATATTTTGCTACTGTGGGAAGGGAAATTATTCTAATTCCTTTTAACATCCAGTAAGTATTATTATTCAATATAATTTTAATAATGAACAAATGTATTTATTTTAATGTTTGTTTTATTCTTACTCAGATCTAGACATTGGGAATTAGTGGTGATTGTCCCAAAATTGATGACTCTTTATTATCTTGACCCAATGGGAAAAAAATAAGGGGTCACAAATTGAAATTTCCAGCTATGGCATAAGCATAAATATAGTCAATTCTTCAACATGATATTTCTATTTGGAATTTCTATTTTACCATCTATCGTTTAATTGATAGGGTATAAAAGCTTTTCGTGAAGGTGAGGACAAATACCCACAAAATTAAAGACATTGACTTTGAAAAATGTCAAGGTAGCTACTTTGACAACTGCTTAGTCTTATATGTATTAATTTTCAACTCTTATATGTCAACTCTTATAGTCTTCTGTTTATAGTAGTTACTAACATTAAGTATAATTCGTTATTTGTAGTGTCCTATACAAAATAATGACTGGGCTTGTGGTTACTATGTAATGAAATATATGCAAGCTATTGTCAAACAAGCATCAAATGACATTCATACTATAGATCAGGTATTAAAGAATAACATCATAAATTTACAAGTGAGTTGTAGTCATTTTATAAAATATTAGCATGTGCGTTTTCTATTACAGATCTTTACAACTCAACCTTACACACGTGGGGACTTAAATGAATTCTGAGAAGAGTGGTCAGATACTTTTCTAAATGGAGTCAATATAGCATTGGAATAAATATGTCAGTTACATTCCATTTATGTATGTGGTTTTAGTACTCTTTCATATTTACTTTTGTATCTGACATTTAATACCATCTCAGACTTGCAATCTATCATTTTGTAAATTATGATGTGACTATGTGTACTCAACTCAATATATGAATCATTTTTGTTATGAATGTGTGGTTTGAAATAGTGACGGTTGAGCATCAATACTCCCCTCTCCCATATCTTATTCTTGTTCTTCTGTTTTGTTCTGTTCAGTTTCTGCAGAAATTAAAAAAAAAATTGACCCTATAGCACCAGTTTTCTTAAAAGCTGACCTTATAGGTGTCTTGGCCGTTCCGCGTAGAACGGACGTGCTGCATAAAACGGCCGTGTTGGGATGGGGTAGAACGATCGTGCTGTGTAGAACGGCCATGTTGAGATATGGTAGAACGGTCGTGCCGTGTAGTACGGCCGTGTTGGGATGAGGTAGAACGACCGTGCCGTGTAGAACGACCGTGTTGAGATATGGTAGAACGGCCGTGCTATTATAAACCAACACAGCCATGCCAGGCAGTACGGCTGTTCTACCTCATCCCAACACGGTTGTTTTATGCAGCATGATCGTTCTACGGGAAATGGCCAAGACACCTATAAGGTGGGTTTTTTAAGAAAACCGATGCTATAAGTCCTTAGAAATAATCTTTAGAGTCTGTTATTTATTAAAAAACCGATGTTATAGGGTTCAGGTACAATTTCATTTCTCATTTGGGTTTAGTTTTTGAGAGCCTATAAGGTCGGTTTTTACTATACAAGGTCAGTTTTTTTGGGGTTAAAAAAACCGACACTACATAGCAATTTATGTAGCGATGGACACTTAGGCGTCGACTGAAAAGTGACGCTATAGGCTTAAAAAAAATGATGCTATAGACCATTTATGTACTAGTGGTAGGGGGTAACTTGACTGTAGTTTCATACATGTTGATGTGCCTAAACAAAGTTCATTGATAAATGGGTGTTTCATTGGGTGCAATGATCAAAGAGGACCCCCACCGTGTTTGCATGTACATGTGTGGTTGAACCTCCACTAAGGGTGAAGGAAGAAAACCTTCTCATGGCTTGTTGTCATCATAGGGTCCACTTCTGGGTGTACTAATTGTTGGCATCATTTTCCTTATTCTCATGGCTACTGGGTGTAAGCAGAGAGAGGTAGGGAAAGAGGGTGAAGTAGTACAGGATAATTTAGACATTGTTTACGGTGGCATTGGCGATGTCACTGAGGAAGGTATTGGAGTATTGAGGAGGGTCAAATGACGAGGAGGAGTGATTTCAGATTTCAAAATGGAAGGGATAGGGGGTCCTGATGGAGCTTCCACTTACATGGAATTGCGTGCACCAACTAAAAATCCTAAAGATGGTAAGTCTTTAGGTTTAGCCTTTCTTATACTAGATTGAGAACTCTACCCACGTATGCTAAGATACGTGGAAGTCTTATCGTAGTATAGTTAAGGGTCGAATCCACGGGACAACGGTCTTGTTGTGAACAACAAGATGAAAAACGTTATAACTTCACTTAATCTCTTAATAGTAGGTACTTAGATCGAGAGGTTGGTTTTATTGTTTTAAACTAAGAACATGTAAAGTAAAGCAAGCAAGTAAATTTAAAGATGTTAAACAATGATAAGAAGTCACTAGGGTGTGATCGGTTTTTCACCGCCACTACACATGGATCAAGACATGCAAAATAAAACATAACCCGCAACAAGAGTTTAGTCAGTTAGTATCTTTATAGGCTTAGTTTCCTTTCGGAGAACTAACTACGAGAAGTGCGGGAATGTTGCAAAGTCAGCCATCCCCGAATGAATGGTCAACTACTTTGCATCATTCCCTTCACAAAGTGTGTTCCTCGACTCATCAAGGTTGTACTTCCATACGTCAACTGATTCCATTTCATAGTATGAAAGTACAACGATGGGAGTGAGTTTACTCCACTTCTTGAAATACACTCCTAGATACCGAAATAGATGCATGGTGGATACATGCACCAAGAACCAACATACAAACGAGTTTTGAATCTAATAGTACAAACATAGACAATTCATACTAAAAGATAAAAGATAATACAAGTTGGTGATGAAGCAATAAGCATTCATTAAACATTTGATGTTGAATTGAAAAGATAATATCTCTATAGTGCAAACTATGGATTACATTACATGATATGAAAACATGGGTAGCGGGGATACTCCCCGCACCCTAGTGAGAGAGACTACTCGCTCATAACTAGGACAAAGAAGGAGGCAAGAAGAGAGAGAGAGAGCGTCATCCCCACAAAGGAGAGAGGAAAGTCAACCCCTTAGAGAGAGAGAGAGACGATCTTCTAGCTTTAGAGAGAGAGAGAGACGATCTTCTAGCTTCATAGGTTGCTTGATGACGAGGTCCCCTCTTCCCACCTTCTTTGGTGGAGAGAGAGAAAGTAGCTTCTGGAGTGATAGAGGCAGCCTCTGGGCGGAGGATGGAAGTCAGATTTGCTCTGGAGTGATAGAGGCAGCCTCTGGATGTCTGAAACTGGATAACTTTTGGAAGACCCTTGGGGTCTTATTTATAGGCCTTAAGTGAAGTCCAAACGGTTTGGAGACCGTTTGGACCTCAAGACCATTTGGACCTTAAGACCGTTTGGACCTTAAGACCGTTTGGACCTCAAGACCGTTTGTACCTCAAGACCATTTGGCTTCATACGGTCTTGGGACGGTGTGACTCCATGCGGTCTCGGGACTGATTGGCTTCATGCGGTCTCGGGACCGTGTGACTCCATGCGGTCTTGGGACCGATTGGCTTCATGCGGTCTTGGGACCGTGTGACTCCATGCGGTCTCGGGACCGATTGGCTTCATGCGGTCTCAGGACCGTGTGACTCCATGCGGTCTCGGGACCGATTGGCTTCATGCGGTCTCGGGACCGTGTGACTCCATGCGGTCTCGGGACCGATTGGCTTCATGCGGTCTCGGGACCGTGTGACTCCATGCAGTCTCGGGACCGATTGGCTTCATGCGGTCTTGGGACCGTGTGACTCCATGCGGTCTCGAGACCGATTGGCTTCATGCGGTCTTGGGACCGTGTGACTCCATGCGGTCTCGGGGTCGATTGGCTTCATGCGGTCTTTGGGACCATTTGAGCCCATGCGGTCTTGGGGCTGGTTGAGTCTTTTATGATTTTTTTGTGTCTTTTTCTGCAAATATAAAGGGGAAAAGTTAGTCTAATAGTATATTTACAATAAGAGGGAATATTTAGGGATTATGTCTAATTTTAATTGAGAAAGAGTGTGGAAAACTAAAGAAAAGACTAAGATAATCATCCCAAAATTGGAGGTTATCAGGTCCCTTATCTTGTTGTCGACCACTGGAGTATTGGCAGTTGTTGCATCAGATGGCGATAACCCTGAGAAAGTGGTATATGATGCAAGTGAAAGACCAGTGTGTCGGCTAGGGTTTAGAGCGGCTAGGGAATGAAGAGTGAGAAGTAGAAAGGAAAACATAGGGAGGAAGAGGAAGAGAAAAGGAAGAGGAAGAGAAAATAAGTAGCAGTTGTTGATGGTTACAGGAGGAGCGGAGGGGCTCTCGTTTGTGCATAAGGATAGTACCTGGGGTCGAGAGTCTATGTAAGAGGAACTGTACATTATGGGGAAAACATTAAACTATATATATGCCACACAAATAAGTGGTTAGTGTTAATTAAAACTAGGTTTATGTGTTCATTTCTTTCCTTGATTAAATGGGTGAAGAATTTGATGTTTAATCAACTTGCAATGACACATGCTAACTACTTAATATGTGAGGAACACAATTTTAAAATACATTGTACCTTTTTGTGTTGTTTAGTGTATGATTTAATAACTTGGATGATAAATGTCTACTTATTGTGTTTTCTTACTTCTTTTACTCAATCAGGATATGGTCATTCGTGTGTCTTCAAATTTTCCCAACCACTACACCTCTGAAGCTTCTAGGGAGTAAATTTTAGGCTAAACTCATTTTTTATTATAATTGAGTGATTAACATATTTAATTGAGGTTAATTAAATTATTATTCCCTAAAACTTCAAATAAAGGGGAGAATTGCTATGACTTGTAATTGTTTGAATTTCAATAATCTTAATATGTTCTAAATTAGGGAAAGAGGAATCTAGCATTATTATAAAAGGAAGGACATTTGAGAAAGTGATAGATAATATTAGAATCTAGATTTGGGTATGTTACAACACAATACCACTTAAAGAGGGTTTTGTCCCTGAATCCGCCCAGTTATAGCCTGGTATTAGTTGTATTTCCTAATGAATCCATAGATTTGTAACTCACTTAATGTAGTTCATAATTGTAAAAAATTTCATGTCACCCTTATAGTCCATTCCTAAGGTGAAACTATGTTTCTCCTTACTAGTAGAGGTTTATCTAGGAAAGTAACACCGAATCTTATTATCAGCATAACAAGATTGTATTTGATATAGTTACCTACATTGTTATGGTGGTTTCACTATCCACATATCATTGTCATGATATTACTACATAAGCTCTCTAGATTTTACTGCCACTTCTATTTCTTTTCCCATCATCTGAATACAAATGATCGATTTTCAGTAACTAGGTTTCCCTTTTGGATCAGTAGATCACTAGCACGAATTTGACAACCTTAGCTTATTTAGGGACAAAAACTTCAAAAGTTACTATCATAATTTTGTTATCATAAATTTTATTTTCTTTTGTTACAACTAATATTCATTTATTCAATCATAAACTTCAAAAGCCACTTCGAGATGGAGTGTGGATCTCAGACTGGCAGCCGCTGGGCAGAGGATGGAAGTCAGCATTTGCTCTGGAGTGATAGAGGCAGCCTCTGGACGTCTGAAACTTGATAACTTTTGGAAGACCCTTGGGGTCTTATTTATAGGCCTTAAGTGAAGTCCAAACGGTTTGGAGACCGTTTGGACCTCAAGACCATTTGGACCTTAAGACCGTTTGGACCTTAAGACCGTTTGGACCTCAAGACCGTTTGTACCTCAAGACCACTTGGCTTCATACGGTCTTGGGACCGTGTGACTCCATGCGGTCTCGGGACTGATTGGCTTCATGCGGTCTCGGGACCGTGTGACTCCATGCGGTCTTGGGACCGATTGGCTTCATGCGGTCTTGGGACCGTGTGACTCCATGCGGTCTCGGGACCGATTGGCTTCATGCGGTCTCAGGACCGTGTGACTCCATGCGGTCTCGGGACCGATTGGCTTCATGCGGTCTCAGGACCGTGTGACTCCATGCGGTCTCGGGACCGATTGGCTTCATGCGGTCTCGGGACCGTGTGACTCCATGCAGTCTCGGGACCGATTGGCTTCATGTGGTCTTGGGACCGTGTGTCTCCATGCAGTCTCGGGACCGATTGGCTTCATGCGGTCTTGGGACCGTGTGACTCCATGCGGTCTCGGGGTCGATTGGCTTCATGCGGTCTTTGGGACCGTTTGAGCCCATGCGGTCTTGGGGCTGGTTGAGTCTTTTATGATTTTTTTGTGTCTTTTTCTACAAATATAAAGGGGAAAAGTTAGTCTAATAGTATATTTACAATAAGAGGGAATATTTAGGGATTATGTCTAATTTTAATTGAGAAAGAGTGTGGAAAACTAAAGAAAAGACTAAGATAATCATCCCAAAATTGGAGGTTATCAGGTCCCTTATCTTGTTGTCGACCACTGGAGTATTGGCAGTTGTTGCATCAGATGGCGACAACCCTGAGAAAGTGGTATATGATGCAAGTGAAAGACCAGTGTGTCGGCTAGGGTTTAGAGTGGCTAGGGAATGAAGAGTGAGAAGTAGAAAGGAAAACATAGGGAGGAAGAGGAAGAGAAAATGAATAGGAAGAGAAAATAAGTAGCGGTTGTTGATGGTTACAGGAGGAGCCGAGGGGCTCTCGTTTGTGCATAAGGATAATACCTGGGGTCGAGAGTCTATGTAAGAGGAACTGTACATTATGGGGAAAACATTAAACTATATATATCCCACACAAATAAGTGGTTAGTGTTAATTAAAACTAGGTTTATGTGTTCATTTCTTTCCTTGATTAAATGGGTGAAGAATTTGATGTTTAATCAACTTGCAATGACGCATGCTAACTACTTAATATGTGAGGAACACAATTTTAAAATACATTGCACCTTTTTGTGTTGTTTAGTGTATGATTTAATAACTTGGATGATAAGTGTCTACTTATTGTGTTTTCTTACTTCTTTTACTCAATCAGGATATGGTCATTCGTGTGTCTTCAAATTTTCCCAACCACTACACCTCTGAAGCTTCTAGGGAGTAAATTTTAGGCTAAACTCATTTTTTATTATAATTGAGTGATTAACATATTTAATTGAGGTTAATTAAATTATTATTCCCTAAAACTTCAAATAAAGGGGAGAATTGCTATGACTTGTAATTGTTTGAATTTCAATAATCTTAATCTGTTCTAAATTAGGGAAAGAGGAATCCAACATTATTATAAAAGGAAGGACATTTGAGAAAGTGATAGATAATATTAGAATCTAGATTTGGGTATGTTACAACACAATACCCCTTAAAGAGGGTTTTGTCCCTGAATCCGCCCAGTTATAGCCTGGTATTAGTTGTATTTCCTAATGAATCCATAGATTTCTAACTCACTTAATGTAGTTCATCATTGTAAAAAATTTCATGTCACCCTTATAGTCCATTCCTAAGGTGAAACTATGTGTGCATCCCTTAAATAAGTAGCTATGGGAAAATATTATGTAGGGATAACTCCATGGTGAAGGCAAGACCTTCTTAACCATAACAAAACAAGTTTAGGTTATCTATCATCATATTTCTGAAACATATGTTGGGTTCTACATTTGATATTCACGCAAGTTAAAAAATGAGTGAATGTTTGTAAGACATGCTAGAAAAGCAATACTGCATAGGGTATTAGGTGAGAACTAGGGTTACATTGAGCTATCAATTTTCAAGTCAACAATTTTATTATAGTGGCTCAAAAAGACTTTAAATTTTTTTGGAGAGGAACTATTCACTAGAAGGGTGAATTCCTATGTAGGCAATGATTCAACCTCCATATGGACGGTAGGGGTCATCAAGGTTACTCAGAACTAAATTTCAACAACATAGAATGTTTAGGCAAGGAGGTGACTAAATTATAGTGATAACCCTAATTTGTATTACATGAATCAAGGATAGGAAAATCACAACCTATAAGGGTTCACTTAACTACCTAACATCAGATAACTTGAAATAGTGAAGTTGCTGACTTCTTCGACACTGAGACCATGTTGTAAATAGTGGGACACAAGAGTGGTCCACTCTTCACCAAATTGAGAGATATAAACCCATCCTATTCCAAAAATTGAGGAAAGGACGAATTTTATTCATTCTCAAATGGTATACATATTACAGAGCATAAAAGTTTGTAAGCAATAGAAACATAACCATTACAAAGTTACAAAGTGTATCATTACACAATTGTTCCCCAATGTAAACAGTTGTATTACAAACTAAAGGCTTCAACTAAGTATACACAAAGCTAGTTGAAGAGGGAAATACATCCTTCAAGTTATCCTTGTATTCACAATCATGAGCACAAACTACCTGAGTCCTTGTACTCTAATGTACCTACACCTCGATGGAAGGGGAACATCACCCAAAAGATAGGAAACAAAAACAAGGGTCAACAAGTATTGAGTATGTATCTATAGTAATATGCTGTCCATTTTAGAGTGTTACAAGATAAAAGAGATGTTATGTTGAAGAGGGTCCGTGAAAAGTTAGGTGAGAATTAATTTCAAGAGAATGAGTGAATTCCAGAGTACAAAATTCAAGATAACAAGTCTTGTCATGATTTTCCAATCACCATATCACAAATAATAATAACAAATTGGCATGCATATATATTTTGACTTAAGATATATATAGAGTAGAGCTACAATACTAGTGAGTCATTTCCTAAGTAAAATGGATGGAAAAGTGTAACGGGGATCGAAAAGCATGTCACTCACTACTTGTTATAACCTCATTTTTCTAAACCATGTAATTAGATTTGTAAATCTACTTTTAATTGATAAATGAAATCAATGGTTGAGTTATTTGTTTGAATTGAATGATTTTTGTGCATAATAGCCTTTTTTATTTTCTTAATGGGCTCTACTGGCTATTAAGCCCAATTGAAATAAAAAGAAAAGAAAAGGAAAAGGAATGTATTTGAATAAAGGGATAAATAAGAAAAGGGATAAAAGAATAAGAGGAAAAGGCAAAGGAATATTTCCCAAGGTGAGATTTCATGCCTTTAAGGTTCCTTGAGGTCTAAGGAATCCAAGATGATAATTTAATGACAAGGGAAAAATAAAATATGTGAAAAATGTATATAATTAGGTGATGAATTTCAATTAAAGAAAAGGACCTGACTTATTTAGATAATAATCCCAAATTTGTCATGATGAAAGATTAAGGTATTAGTGAGATTCCCTCAAAATTTGGGATAAAAAGGAGCTACGGATTAGGAGTTATGATTTTCTCAAATTATCCTAAAACATATGGAATTATCTTGAGTAAAGGAATTTATATTCCTTTTATTTGAGCGCAAGTAATAGGAGCCGTTGGATTTTGATCCAACGAGGGCCGCACATCATCCAGTTCCAAAGGAACTCAGATTACAGGCTGAATCTAGGGAAGTTTCCCCTTCGATTTTCTTGCGATCCAAGGCATGTGCAAGCCTGGAAATAGTCCCATTGAATCTAGGAAGGAGTTTCGAACCTCCTAGACCCTAGTTTATCGACCTCTGGAGGCGTCTAGAAGAAATGCCCAAATCACCCGAAGGTGAGGGCGGCGACGGCGGGGTTGAGAAACCCTAAGAGGACCCTCCCTAATCCTATAAAAGGACCCCCTCTCGCTTCCTCGCATCCTCATGAACCCAGAGGACCGCTTCCTGATCCCTAGATCCCTCTCTGTCCATCGATTGACTTCTCTCCGGCGAGAGCACCACCGCGGCGCCACTGCGGGTCTCGGTCTAGGAAGGGAGGAGGACGAATAGCATGAGCCGCTTGATCAAGTTCCACTGCGGTCTCATGAAAAGATCCAACGGTCCCAGGCCTGACCGGCTTACTAACCTCACGAGTGGAGGAATGCGACACGGAGCATTGGATCCAAGGGGAGGACCAGTAGAGCATCGATCAAACGACTAAGAAATTTTGGTAAATAGCTCTCTGACCGAAATTCTAGAAAAAGGCTTTTTCTTGAGAAATTCATGGAAATTGCTAAGGATCTCAGATTAATAAACTTTATATATGAAAGTTGATCAGGAAAATACAAGGAACAAGATAAAAATGGTTTGGTAACCTGTTTCTATCTCGTTTTACAAAAAGTATATTAATTTGATAGAAAATGTATTAAAAGTGTAGTTAAAAACCCTAATTGAGTATAAAGGATGAATCTTTAAGGTTTAATTGGTTAATTTGAGAAGTATTAACCTATTGAATATTAAAGTAGAGTTTCAATCCATTTTACATAAAAAATTGACTACTTTAGGGTTTTAATCTATGTATGAAGGATAATACATACAAAAACCCTAATTTAGGGTAAAAGAAGAGAAAAACTTTGCTTAAATCAGATTATGGAAATATATTACCATATATTATGGAAATATGTTACCATATAATGATCCTAAACCTATTAGGAGTGCTAAGATAACAAATTTAAGGTTTTTATGTAGTTTTGTTGAATTAGGGTTTATAATACTAAAAGTGTAGTCAAAACCCTAATTTCAAAGGAAACCCTGTAATTGGAATAGAAATCCTAAGAAGCAATATGAGTTTGGATAAATCTTGATAAAAGGAAATTTATATGTTTATTTCAGGATTTCTTTGCATACTTGCTTACTTGGTTGGGTTTTCTCTACTTAATTGATTCTGTCTCAAAATCTACAATCACAGGTATGTAGTTACACTTATGAATATCCCGAATTAGTTTTCTGAGGATTTCTGAAGTTTCATCGGTGACTTGAATTAAACCATTGGATGAATTTAATTCATGAAAACTATAATGTGGATATGACTATCACCTAAGGTATATGCCTACTAGATCAGATCCTAGTCCCCTCTATAGCTTGATAGATTGACCTAGTACATGGCTACCCATGTGGTAGGTCATTCAGGTCATTGGATGACTTAGTACATGGCTACCAATGGGGTAGGTCCATCAAGTCACCATGAGTCAGGGATTGGGCTACCTTTGGGTAGGTCCATGCTACTTCAAAACCCTAAGTATTAGCTACCTGTGAGGTAGGGCCATGGGGGTAAGGATCTACCATATGAGAGAGGTAGTATCCAAGTCCACTGTAGGGACAACACAGAGATAGGGGATAGGTAAGGATTGAGTAGTATTGCTTAAGATGTAATCTTGGTTGTTAAATGACATTTGATTGATTACACTGTTACCATAGTTGCACAATTTTTGTATTCCCCCACATACCATTATAATCTGTTATACCGACTGACGTTTTGTTTGTCGGCGATTTAGGTACAAAACCCCAAATGGACAAACAGTAAACTGGCATATTGTGAATACATGAATTAAAATGCAAGGAGGATTAGTTAGAATAGTTTCCCTATGTGGATAGAAGTTTAGAAATCCAAGTTCTTCAAAAGGTATGCAAAATTTTATTTTATTACAGCTTTTCAGTATCGTCTGGTAGAATTTGATAATTATTATTGATTATTTGTTGAACCTTTGATCCGAAAATTGGGATAATGGCTCTGACCTCTTAGTCTCCCTTAATTGGGGTTATCGGGAGATGGGGTCATTACATTTGGTATCAGAGCTTAGGTTCCTCATTTAATCTTACATAATTATTAAATTTTACAAATTCTGTAGAATTGAGGGGGTTATTAGAGGATTATCCAAAAGATAGAGGTGTCTAGAAAAGGATCACATCCAGAGGCTGGCAATATTTTCCTCCGCACCGCTAGTCAGAATACGAGGACTTCCGGATCTGTGTGACTGCCTGGCCAATGTCTTAGGATCTCACTCGAAATAAGATACCTTTAGGACTCTCTCATCTTGTTCATCCCTTCTCATCATACAATCAATTAAGGATTTTAAGGGATATGGTTTTTCTCTCTCTTCCTCACCCTCATGTGGTATGGGTCAGTATGTTCAGGATTAAGGAATCCTCCATCAAACTAATAAAAGGTACGTAATAAGACGTCATCGACATAAGTATAATTAGTTTAAAGGTATAGAATAAAAGGTCTATTTGTATGCTTATGCAGATGTCTCACGTGAAGACCGTGGCTATCTCAAATGCCACCACTGGTGGTGGAACTTCACGCAAGGGAAAAGTATCTTTTGAGAAGAGGAAGATGAACCATGGTGGTGAATCCTCAAAGAAGAGGAAGAGACCTGAAGAAACTACACATGAGGACCCCAACCCTGACCTGATACCCTTAAACAACCTTGATCAAGAGGAGGTACAGGGGTACTGTGACGCCCATCTCACGAAAACAAGATTAACTAATACGGAAGCGGATTACTAGCAGCGGAATTGCTAAAAATCACTAAAAAATTAAAACATTTTACACTGAGATCCACAAACGATAAAACTCTTTCATAAAGGATCAAAGTAAGTTAATTACAAGTTGATTCAACAGTATATCTCTGTATCATTTTACCTCAAGAGTCAAACATTGACTGCCCTGTTACACTGTATAAAGCAATATACAAAAATCTCAAGGCGTCAAGCCAAAAATCTGAGATCTATATCAAACCAACTACTGACTCCTAGGACTTGAGAGTACAGAGACGATACATAGGACTCTCTATATATAGAACCTAACAGACAGATAGTGTCTCCACCTGTGGATCATTGTTGTCCTTGTTGTTGTTGCTGCTGCTGTGGCTGCTGTTGCTGCTCACCCACTGAAAGGTTTCTTCTTCCTCAACATCTACCTAAAAAGTTGAATCCCACGGGGGTGAGACAATTGATAATTGCCCCAGCGAGAGTTATAACCCTCCACCAGAAGCATTGTTATTGCAGATAATAGAATAACACTGAGTAGTAGAAATATAAATATTCAAGAATAGATAAATCATTGAACAAGATATGCAGAGCAGTATTCTCTATGAAATCATTTCAATTATAACTTGATTGAACAACAAGTCATTCATTTAATAAGGAATATAAAGAACATGTATATTATTTATTCAAATAGGACATATAAATAATGTATTATCAATCATTGTTTCTCGTAATTCAACTCTAAGCAAATATGCTACACGACAGATTACATTTTACAAACAAACTTATGCCCTGAGGAGATGAGGTATACCGCTCATACTCCAACCGACCATTGTGAAATTGAAATCGGTACCATACATAGGTCATCAGAAGAGCCGGATTTCTATGACCTCATCTTCCTCAGTCAGTGTGAGGAACAACATGCAGGACATCTCGTGTCTCTGCTAAAATAGCTTTCCAGGGTATTCTGGCAACTTCGATATTAGAGTTACAGTGGCATGTTGTACTCTCTTCACAATCGAGGGATTTCTTGTTTATCTCACATCGATGTGGCATTAACAACGTCATCGGGAGCTTAGTGATACATCATCTCGGCATATACATATAATGAAGGATTGAGAGATTTAATGTTTATCTCACATCAATTCCTCCATTAGGACATAAGGATATTCACGTCCATAACCCCCACATACTCAAAAGTATGCTCTCCAGGAATTCCCTTAGGAAAACCTGTTTCACCATCATCCAACTTCTGACAATGATGGATCTATGATCAGGGCTCTACATGATATCATTATACTTGATTATTTAAGTACATTATTGCATTCTTTTAGCATCAGACATGTTTTCAAACATAAACCATTGAAACAATTGCTATAAATAAAGTGTATTATTTTGTCAAGTTCATTTCATAGCTTTAATAGCATTGGGAACTCAATCCCTTATCATCTCATCATTATGATTCAAGAATATGGGTATTCAAACCCTTAGATTATCAAATACTTGTTACCACTCTAACAGGTAACATGATGTCATCAAGTCATAGAATATTGTAAACATGATAATTGCAATGTAGGTATTTCACATGGCTCTTACAGCCTATCAATCTCTTTTGTTACCTTTTTCTAGGCAACAAAGAATATCATTGTTTACAAAGCTCATAAAGTACTTTCAACAAATAGAGCATCATAGCTCTTACCTGGCTATGCTCAATATTTGATAAAACCTGCATGGTTAGTACATATGATAACAGATATATCCATTTCATATCAACACAATGCAAAACAATGATAATATCACCTTTCCAAGGGTTTCACCACTATGCCCTTACCAGGTTTAGGGTTTTCCCTTTCCAACTCAATTAGGGTTAATGACTTATCCTTTCATTATCAGCCTTAGAGCTTCATGTTATAAGGTATAACCCAGAATTAGGGTTTCACACGTCCATTTACCTTATTTGGAATTAGGGGTTTACTATGCACCCTGCATCACCCGTGATTAGGGTTTAAGTTTAATAACCTACAATTAGGGTTTACTTATTCACATCACATCACATCACCCTAGGTTAGGGTTTACTATTCTCATCACATCAGATCACCCTAGGTTAGGGTTTACTATTCATATCACAAGTAGGAGTGAACATCAAAGTATCTTGAGTTAAGGTTTATCATGTCATCATTATGAATTAAGTTCATATCATCATCATGCATTAAGATTTCACCTATTAATGCCCTCAATTAGGGTTATGATTCATTAATCTTCATAATTAGGGCCACATGATCTTACTATAAAGGATCATACCCTAATTAGACATTCATTCATATTAAAAGTCCAATACTTGATTAACATTTATGTAGGTAATCCTTTCTCTCTCATCCTTTATAGGATGATGTTTACTTTAACCTTGATTAGGTCAAGTCAACTCAACATGAAAAAGAATAGACATCATGGGTTATGTCATTGTCTTTATGATCATTAAGGCTTAATCATTCCAAGGGTACCAATCATCTTATCCCATTAAGGGTACCTTTATTATAATCATCTTTGATTACATCATGTATTAATTAACTAATCACTTTGTCCTTTAACCACTTTAAGTACCCATGCAGTTTTGGTTAATCATCCACCAAACGATCTTGGCCACTAAGACCCCAAATGATCTTGACCAACTCAGACCTCAAACAGTCTTGCACACTTAACCTCCAAATGGTCTAAGACCGTTTGGACCTCCATGGGGTCTTGGACTACCTTTGAAACCGTTTAGAGAAATAGGTAGTGAAGACCGTTTGCCCATTGTTGACTTTTAAAACCGCATGAACTCAACCGGTTTTGAAACCGCATGACCTCAAACGGTTTTGAAACCACATGACCTCAAACAGTTTGGGATTGTTTGGTCCCAAACGGTCTTGAGACCATTTGGACTCAAACAGTCTTGAGACCGTTTGGTCCAAATCTCCTCAAAACCGCAAGGACCAATTATGGTCTCAACCCATCAAATTGAATTAGGGTTTCCAATGTTGTTTCCCTCAACAGATGTGTACATGTAACCAATCATCAATTGGACCTATCACCATCATTCAATTGAGTTAATTAGGTCAACCTTCAACTGATTTGACCCTCAATTAACCCTCAATTGGTCATCAATTAGGGTTTGAATCAATTGGATTATGGTTTGGAAGCGATGACCCTTCATCATTAATCAATGTGAGTCTAATTGATTTGAAACCATTGAACCATCCTCCAAGTTGGACATAACCTAAAACGAAACGGTATTGAGGTCGTTTGGATGACCTCCAAACGGTCTTGAGACCATTTTCCCAAGTCAATATCAAAAACTATTTCAACCAATTAGGGTTTGGCTCATTAGATTGATCACTAAGTCAATAATTGAGTATACTTCAACCTAATATCTTTAGATCTTCAAACACTTAACCATAGTTAACCCTATACCTCCAAACGGTCTTGGGTTACCCCCAAACGGTCTTGGGATCGTTTAGATATTCTCCAAATGGTCTTGAGACCATTTACTCATCACTTCATAATCAACCATGTCATTCATTTAGGGTTTGGATCCTAGGATTAGTCACCAAATCAGCAATTGATTATACATCAACTTGATACCTTTGGATCTTCAATTGGTCAACCATGCTTAACCCTAGACCTCCAAATGGTTTTGGATGATCACCAAACGGTCTTGAGACCGTTTGGGTGATCTCCAAATGGTCTTGAGACCATTTGGGTCAATCAACCCAAGTTTCAAACTCAATCAATTATCAAATCAGCAATTAACCCGATTAGGGTTTTGATGATTGTAGGACCTTCAACTAGTGAACCATTTAGAGTTAATTAATAATTATTGATGGAGAATTGACCTACATTTTTCTAAATAGGTCTCCAAACGGTCAACACTTGGTCAAAGCCACCAAACGGTCTTGGATCGTTTTCTTCTATGCGGTTTAGTGAAACTGTTTGCATTCAAACGGTTTGAAACCGTTTGCTCCCAAACGGTTTGGGAAACCGTTTGAGCAACAAAAGAAAACCGTTTGGTAAAGTAACTTTTTGGATATTTATCTAGAATGATTTCATCTTCATCTTCCTCTGTTCAACCAAGAACAGGTATTGTTCTTCATGGAAATATTATCAAGAACTCATAAGAGTATCAAAGGAAGAAAAGTAACCAACGGTTCTTATAGAAAAGAGTGCAATGCTAATGCTTAAGGGTTAGAGTTATAAAACCCACCTCTAGAACTGATCTCAAGCTCCAAGCTCCATGGCTTTAATGGTGGATTGAGCTCCAACAGTTGTCTAGGTCCTTCCTTCAACTTTTGGATGACAAACTTGCTAGAAATGGAAACTAAGTGAAGAAAACCATGAATCAAGCCTTGTTTTAGGGTTTCCACCATGAATTCAAGGTAGACGATGATCCGAACTTACCAACAGGTTTGGTATTCCTTCCTCTGCTCTAGAGCTCTCCTTTGGTTGGTCAAAGTAAGGTGAGAAGAGAAAGAAACTAAGGAAACAATTCTCATGTGTATTGCAAAAGATATACATAAGAGATATGTATATAGGTTTTAAAGGAAATTGAAAAAGAGAGTTATCTTCTTTAATTACAACTAACTTCCACCAAAGCTTCCTACATTCCTTGGCCACGTAGCAACCTTCTATATCCAAGAAAAGCCTCTCCATTATCCAAGGATTAATGGAAAAGAAACTAAACACCTTAAAGAGTTGTATATTAATATCCATCTTTTTATTGGATATTGTTTTATATAATATTAATGTGAATGGATTCCACTCAACCAAGATATTTTTGTGCCCAAGAATGTCACATGCTCGTCCAAAATATTGCAAACACATCCCTCAACTTTTGGTTGAAGGGCTCCTCAATTAATATATTTCTTTTTGCACTAAATTATATTAAAGAGCCATTTATGCTTAAATCTTGATTATTTTAATGTTAAGATTCTCTCTCCTCCAAGATAATTCAAATGAGGCACCCTTCTCATTTTCTATGCTCTACTTGATTCCAAGAAACATGAGAGATCCTCTAGAGGTGATATTTTGCATATTGAACCCTAGGTTTTGGGAAATTTACACATTACTCCAAAACTAGGTTTTAATGCACAAGGATAGCTCAACAAGCTTTATCTTGATGCCCAAGCTTGTGGAAACCATGCCACTACATAATATTCATTCATATGATGTCTAAACATCAGAGGAACATATTATCATGTGCATTTTGTAAGTTAACCCCTCAACTTGGGTAATTTGCACTTTAGTCCAAAATAACAAAATAAAGTTTTAACATTATTCAAAAAGGACTGAAATTGAAATACAAGTTCCTCAAAAGCCTTAATTACTTTTCAAAGTATAAGAACAAACATCTAATCAACTTAATTAGGCAAAACACCCAGGGTTAGTACATAACCCAGGTCAGGGATGTTATAGGTACGAGGAGCAACATGTGTACGAGGAGGAGGCCAAGATGGAAGAGGACCAAGCTGGTGGTCCAGAACCAACCATGGTGGTTCACACCCCTGATACTTTGTGGATGGAGCAATAGAAGAGGCTGATAGAGGCCATTAGAGCTTTGTCCCTCGGAGACATAGATAGAGGTGAGAATGGCGAGCCACTTCCTGTTCGTGCTCGACTGGGAGCCACCATCTTGGACTTCATCAAGTTGAACATCGAGAAGTTCTGGGGAGAGGATAAGTCTGAAGTGGTCGACAAGGTGGAGGCTTGGTTTCTTGTAGTCGAGAATGGATTTTGTATACTTGAGGTACAACCAAGCAAGAAGGTCCTCTTTGCTGCTCACCTCCTGGAAGGAGCAGCCAAGATATAGTGGGAGACACACATCATGGGCCAAGATTTGGCTAAAGAACCAATGGCGTGGGCCAACTTCAAGACGATCTTCACCGCTAGATTCATCCCTGTCTCAGCTAAGAAAGAAAAAGAAAGGGAGTTCACCAACATGACTCAAGGAAACTCATCTGTTGCAGATTTTGGGTGCAAGTTTCAAATCCTGGAGCATTTTGGGCATATGATGCATGAGGAAAGAAGGGTGGATCACTTAATAGAGCATCTTCACCCTACCATCAAGCCCCATGTGATGGAAAGCAAACCTAAAACCTTCACCGAAGCTTACAACACTGCCCTGGACATGGAGAGGACAGTGATGCCTGCTCAAAATCCACCTAAGGGATATTTGGGTTTCACTGAAGGGACCCAAGGCCAGAAGAGCAATCACAAGAAAGTTCAAGGGCATAATCATGCCAAAGGAAAACATAGAGGAAAAGGGAAACCCCATCAAGAGAAAAACCGACCTCAATACCGCAGCTGCGGTAAGTGGCATACAGGTGAGTGCTGCTACAAGAAGAAGGCCTGCTACCGTTGTCAACAAGAAGGACATCTCCAAGTTAGTTGCCCTCTGCTAGATCCAAGAGGACCAGGACCAGTAGAAGCCCCACCTGTGGAAGCCTCACCTATAGCTGTTGCCCCACCTGTTGGAGAAAGAAGACAAGCTCGAGTGTTTGCTATTGACAATGAGGAGGCTCAAGCAAATGCTAATCGATTGATCGAGGGTAATAACCCTTAGAGTTTTCTTTTATGTTTTAAGATAAGCATGTTATGGTCTAATGTATGGTGAATACAATGTAGGCATGCTTGAAGTCATGGGACATAATGTAAAAGCTTTATTTAACTCTGTATCTACTAATACTTTCATTTCGAGAAATCTCACAACTATGCTTTGTTTGGATATCAAGGATTTAGGGTATGTCTTAGATGGTATAACCCCGAGTGGTCGGATCTTTACATCTCTTTTAAAAACTCCAATGATACCTATGAAATATCGAGATCATGAGTTTCCTACAGACTTTATCCTTCTTGATATGAATGACTTTGATGTGATCATTGGCATGGACTGGCTTTATACTTATAGGGACAATATTGACTGTAGGGAGAAGAAAGTGGTCAATAAGGAACCAGGTCACCCACCTTTCATCATTAGGGGTAGGAAAGATGCCACCACCAGCCTGTTTGTGTCAGCCTTGAGAGCAGAGCAGATAATGAGTAAAGGGTGTTGAGCTTTCTGATGCATGCCATTCTGGCATTAATTTTGGATAATGTTGCACTCTTGATTTCATAGATTTTCTTTATTAATCGACTGACATACAATAAAATAACTTCTAGCTATCTCTATCACAAATAAATTGTACTATGACCCTCTCAATATTATTTTTTCAAATTCTTATAATATTTCCCTCAATTTTTAGGAATGAATGGAGATAAGAAGAGATGAAGGTAGGAGGCAATTCAGTTTCCCGCAGTGCTGACTTAAATGCATACATTGCACCAAAATTGGCATAACTTTCACATCCCAAGGCAGAATTTAATGTTCAAATATGATTTAGAAAGGGAATTCAAAGGCCTAAAGGAAAGTCATATTTTCGGGCGCACTTAAAATTTTCTAGACAGCGGAAATTCGCTCGAAATCTCTGCTACGAGAATCTACATTAAAGAAAGACAATCAAGAGTTTGTTGACTAGATCTAAAAATTCAAACTGATGGTTCCCCCTCTTTTTCCCCCTCTTTTGAGGGAAGCCTACCCTCTCCTTTTCCTATAAAAGGAGGGGGGGTTATCCATCTTTGGACATCTCATTTTTGTACAGAAATTCTAGATATTGTATCTTCTAGTTCAGTTTAATAAAGCAAGATTTGGAGCATGTTCGTGTTCTTCAGATTTAGTTTCTTTAAGTTGTTCTTCCTTCCTTCAGATCATTCGAGTTAGTGTTGGAGTTCTTCATCGGCCTCCTTCTCCTCCTTCTTCCGGAGCAAGGGACTAAGCACTAGCCATTTAATTGTCTCTAGTATAGGGATTCGTCTCCCTTCTAAGACTAGACTATGGATCAAACGCTTTCTTCCTCTGCCTCCTTTTACTCCTCAAGCATGAGTGAGTAGTCCTTTATCGAGGCAAGGGGACTAGCCCCTTATCCATGGTTTTGATTCAAATTTTCCTCGATCGGTTTTATTAGATGGCATTTGATTTAGATAATCGATGATCTAGCAAAGTGATTGCTCGCTAGATGCATATGTTAATCCGGATGGAAATGACTATGGAAATCCGGATTTAGAATGATTAAATCATTTTCATAGGGATTTTGAAACGACCGTGGATTTTTCCCTTTTCGGATGACGAACTAGGAAGCATGAGCACCATGACCAATGGGCTCATGTGGAATTCATCTTTTATGGATTTATAATCCACATGCCGTCATCTAAATTATGGATCAATTTGATTCGTTTCTCGCCATGGCTAAGGTGGTGAAAACCCCTTAAATCCTTGATGTTTTAAATCTAAATTCAATCTTCTTCACAACCAAGAGTAACTCATCTTCTTTATTGTTCTAACATTCTTCTTCTTCTTTTCATTTTAGCAGGATGTGCAATATTTACTTTTGCATTTAATTCTTGTTGTAGTGTAACTCTAATTCTTGTTGTTTGGTTCTTGCCTTAGATAAACACCCAACCTTCAACTTGTTTTTTTTACTTTCTGTTCATTAAAAATGAAAATAATAAAAATAAGAATCAACTGCTTGGGACTAGAGAAACCTTTCTTAATCACGTTGTTCCTTGGGACTGACCCTTCTATGCTACTCTTAACCGGAGAGTAAAAAAGGTTAAACTCTAGGATAATTATCTTAGCGATTGAGAGTGAAAAATGACGCATTATCACTTTCCTGGCAGTAGTCACCGAGCCAGAACCCAGGGTGCAACCCTTAGAAGAAATAGAGGTAGTCAAGAGCTATGCAGATGTTTTCCCAGATGATCTGTCTGGGATTCCTCCTGAAAGAGAGGTAGATTTTCCCATAGAGCTAGCTCCCGGGACAAGCCCTATTTTAAGAGCGCCTTATAGGATGGCCCCTGCTGAGTTGCTCAAGTTGAAGAAACAACTACAGGAATTGCGAAACAAGGGTTTTATCCACCCTAGCACATCACCATGGGGAGCATCAGTTCTCTTTGTAAAGAAAAAGGATGGTTCGCTCTGAATGTGCATGGACTACCATATGATCAATCAGGCTACCATTAAGAACAAATACCCTTTACCCCAAATAGATGACTTGTTTGACCAGTTAAAGTCTACTCGAGTCTTTTCCAAGATTGACTTGAGATCAGGTTACCACCAGTTGAGAGTCAAGAATGAGGACATCCCAAAAACCACTTTTAGAACACGTTATGGACACTATGAGTTTGTGGTTATGCCTTTTGGGTTGTTCAATGCACCCAGTGTTTTCATGAACCTTATGAATAGTGTGTTTCAACCATTCCTTGACTCGTTTTTCATAGTGTTCATAGATGACATCTTGGTCTATTCTGATGACTTAGACCAACACCGAGACCACCTAAGTCGAGTCCTTGATATCTTGAGAAAGTATAAGTTCTACGGGAAATTCTCCAAATGTGAGTTTTGGATAGACCGTGTCATGTTCCTTGGACACATCATCTCAGGAGGAACGATCACCATAGATCCAGCTAAAGTGTCAGGAGTTCAATATTGGCCTACCCCGAAGAATCCCTTAGAAATTAACAGTTTTTTGGGGTTGGCCGGATACTATCAGCGCTTCATCAAGGATTTCTCAAAGACCGCCTTGACTTTGACCATGTTGACTCAGAAGGATGTGAAGTTTGTGTGGTCTGATACATGTGAGGCTCATTTCCAGGAGCTGAAGGAGAAGCTAACCACTTCCCCAATTTTGACTCTACCATCAGGCAATGAGGGTTTCATGATTTTCACCTATGCGTCAAAGATGGGACTTGGTTGTGTGTTGGAACAAAATTGACATGTGGTTGCATATGCCTCCCGACAACTCAAGCCCAACGAGGTGAGTTACCCGACACATGACTTAGAACTGACTGCTATCATCCATGCATTGATGATTTGGGGGCATTACCTATATGATGCTACTTTCAAGATCCTTACTGACCATAAGAGCCTGAAGTACCTCCTAACATAGAGAGACTTAAACCTATGACAAAGACAATGGATGGAGTACATGAGGGATTACGACTTCACCATCACCTATCATCCAGGAAAGGCGAATGTCGTAGCAGATGCTTTGAGTCAGAAACAACTCAGGTGTGTAGCTATTTTTTCCAGTCAGTGGAACAATTTAGAAGAGCTGGTGGAGTGGACTCCACAACCATTAGAGGATCGAGTTCAATTAGCCAACATCACAGTTAGAATTGTTGGGTGAAATTATAATAACACAGTTGTCCAGTGGGGAGCTTGACAAGATGAAGGTCTTGATGAAGAAGCCACAAACCCATCTTTCATTGGGAGTAGACAAAGGGATCAGATTCGAGAATTTGATATGGGTTCCTAAAGATTCACCATTGAAGGAACGTATCCTACAAGAGGCTCATGGTTCCAAGTACACGGTGCACCCGATAAATACTAAGATGTTTAAGGACATGTAGAGGTTTTTATGGTGGCCAGGAATGAAGAGAGACATTGTGGCATATGTGGCCAGCTATCTTACGTGCCAAATGGTGAAGGCTGAACACCAACGACCTGGCAGACTTTTACAGTCTATAGATATTCCGGAGTGGAAATGGGAGCAAATCACCATGGATTTTGTGGTGGGTCTACCCTGAACCAAGAGGGGTCATGATGCGATATGGGTAGTGGTAGATCGTCTTACCAAGTCATCACACTTCCTTGCCCTAAAGACCACTGCCAAGGTGTCAGACTTAACTGAGCTATATATCAGAGAGATAGTACGTTTGCATGACGTACCTAGTTCCATCATCTCTGATAGAGACCCAAAGTTTACTTCCAAGTTGTGGAAGCAAGTTCAATAGGAACTTGGTATAAGGTTGAAGTTCATGTTGGTATGTATACCCATAGAGCAAGTCAGATGATGATTGTAATGGGATACTTTGTAAATGATTTGAATAATAATAAAGGCAATTTCCGATCTATATGTTTAAACTATTTCTGAGATGATGGTGTAACATGATAGATGTCTAAAGAATGTTTTACTCAATGACATATGCTTTTAGGTTAAGGACCTAAACGATGAGATCATACGGATGTTAAGAGTATACATTCTTGTTTGGTCCCTAGTCGGTTGTTATTATGGAAATAACCATAGACATCAATAACACTAAAGACTAGATTGTGTGTTGGTTGATGACAGAATCTCATTAGTCATGATATAGAGATATCAAACCAAGCACATAGGTACTTGTTAGAGAACAAGGTAACGGACAGACCCACCGTGAGAGTGACACATGGAACCATGACTTGGTAGTCACAATCAGCTCTCACAGTGATGGTGGTGAGTGTGATTCTTTGACCTGAAATCACTACACTCAACACATGTCCTTGGGTACACTTTGACATCATCAAACGCAGTCCTGAAACATGGGTTGTTATAAAGGTGATGATTTGGTGGTTTGACACATGGGGCTTTTGAGGGGTTAGTGATAGATATGGGATTTGTCCCTCCTGAGGGAGTTTGATATCCTTGGCCACTTGATGAGTAGGATTGAGAAAGACATGCACATGCACGTGTGAATCAATATGTGATATTGATGTCACACACATCTCACTCGGTCTACTCTGAGATCAAGGAAATGAATGAACGTTGACAGGATGACTGTTCCATGCCTCAAGTTCATTCTGATATCAGTGATAAAGGAATTATACATTCACTGTAACACCATTCACTGATTGTAGGATTGAAAGTTGTTCTCCAACTTTCTATTTCACTTGGGTAGCACTGATGTGTGACTAGGCACTGCTCTTTGGTTGTGAAGTCATAAATGTTATGGACTTTCACTGCCAACGTGAAATGGACCTACAGGGTCACACACATAGGATTTAACCTGGAAGAGGAGTTTTATCCACTAGCAATGTTTAGATTGATTACTAAAGGATTTTAGTAGTTCAATTAAACACTCAATTAATCGATAGCTCAAAATCATAATGTTCAAGGTGTTGGACGCATTGATTGGAGTATCAGATTGATTGAAATCACAATTGACTGATTCTGCACAATCTGCACTCCCAACCGATCGGCTCATGTGATGAACCGATCGGCTGAGCTTGGTGAATCGGTCAGCTCAAGATCAGGGTGAACCGATTGATTCAAGTGTTAAAATGATCGATTCAACTGGTACAACCGAGCAAGTTGGGAAAGTAGGATTGGTGAGAATTTTCCTTGCGTTTCACTTGCCCAATTTGATTGGAACAAGGATTGGTATTCGATACCAATTAGAAACAAAAGAAGGAAAGTCAATAGGGAACTGATCAGGAACCCCAACCGACCGGTTCAGGAGTGAACCGACCGGTTCAAGGGTCCCAACCGATCGGTTGAGGTTTCAACCGACCGGTTCAGGTCCCCAACCGACCGGTTCACTTGTGAACCGATCAGTTCAGGTTGCGAGTTGGTTGCTTTTATGGAAAATCTCAAACCCTTCTACTCCTACTTTTAGTCTCGTATTGCCGGGAATAGAGAACCCTATCCCATGACCCGCCTATATATATAGGGGTATTGGGGGCTTCTCAGAGTACAACTCAATGCAAGCCGGTGGCTATGCAAAGTTGTCGTTCTCTCTGGTTTTGGTAACTGAGAGATCCCGAGCAAGTGCTACCCGAAAAGGGAGGCGCAACAAGGGAAAGACAACTGCAGTTGCAACTGGTAGCAGGAGAGTGAGTTGGCGACTAGTACTCCAACAAGAGGGTGCGACTCCTTCCGGTTCCTTGTGCGACAAGGAGATCGGAGTTCCAGGCGGCCCGTGTGGACGACTGCAGAGGCGGGAGACCTCTACCGCTCAGAGGACGACTGTCAATCCTGACAGTCCCAGTGAGAGGAGGAGTCTTCTGTCCCAGTACGACCAGGAGCTGCACAGACACCGTCGAAGACCGGAGGTGAAGACCGCGCAAGGCGCGAGGTACTATCACCGAGCAAGCCTCGGGACAATGTATGCATCCACAGACCATCTTTCCTATTGTATAGACGTTGACGCGATTCCTTTTGTTCTGGGTTTTGGGGAGAAAATTTTTTGTTTCCGCTGCCTCTCTGCCTCCTCTTAAACCCAACAGTGGTATCAGAGCCAGGTTAACAACTCTATATTTTAGGATTATCGATATGATTGATTTTGGTTTGTCGCCTTTATTTATTGCATACGATGCGAATAATATCGGATTTATACATGTCCAATCCACAAATCCCATAAATACATATATGATATGTAATATTAATGCACTCAATACGCGTCGCCCTTAAACAAGTTTTATGGTGGATGTGTAGCATGATTATGGCCTATAAACCCCTATATCTGTGTGTGGTTGTATGTGTGGTTGCTTGCATCTCGGTCTGCGTATCGATTCCCCCTCTCTTATTCCTTATGTAACTCGAAATAATTCGAGAATTTTTTTCCTACCTTTGCTCCCCCCGAATGTAACTCAGGGTTTCACAATTAAATTGTAAATAGGATAGATTTTATTTCCTGTTATGTCAAAGAACGATGGACGACCTGACGACGCTTGAGACAGTCGGTTCAAGGCGTGAACCGATCAGTTGGTGATCCAGACAACCAGTTCGAGGAGCGAGACGAGCGGCTGGCGACCTGATGAGATGCATGACGACCGGTGAACTGATCGGCTGGAGGAGCCAGTCGATCGGCTGGTGGCACCCGAACAACCAACCTGATGGCGAGCCGATCGGTCATGGAGATGAGCTGATCAAACCCAGAAAGGCAGGCACAAATTTCATCTTGTACATGTTGCATGTGATGTAGACCTAGATGACCGTGATTCCTCTTAGCTCGAGGAATCACAATAGGATGGCCATAATCATTGCTTTTTATCGTTCTGCATGTTTTCTGTGGGATATAGCATGTATATGATACTTACTATATATTGTGGTGATTGGATTTGTATATGTATATAAAAACCAAATCCCTCATTAAATATTAAGCTTTAGATGCCTTCCAAATGCGACACACATGAAAAGCTTGATCGACCAAGTGTGGGCACGCCCAAGTGTGGTGCACCATCTATCTCGTGGAAGCGTGAAGGATGAATGTGTGGGTCTGCCCAAGCAGGGTGCATGTTCATCGTGTTGGCTTTGGGTCAGACTTAACAAGGTGACCTAGATAGGATCTAGTGCCTTGAAGCATGGAGATGATCATTGCAAGGAGTTGCATATGACATCTTTCAAGAGTTGCATATGATGCAATTGGCAAGTGTTGCTTACCTAGAAGATCTGAGTTGTGGGTGACAGCCCAAGCTGGTCCATGGCTTAGAGGATTTCAGGATCTTGACCCACTAGAAGATTGTACGCTACAATCTTCCGAATTGATGGTGAGGGCTATCAATTTGAGTCAAAATAGTGGGAGCGGTAATTAATTAAGGGCCTAATTAACTATCGTCAAATTTATTCAAATAAAATCAAAAAAGTTTTGACAAATGCAAATTTTCTCTTGTAGAATGGCAAAGGAATCATCTTTTAAAATGGGAAATTTAATTGAGAATAAATTCCATATCTGGTTGAGGACTATGAGAAGTGTTCTGCACAATCCAGATATACCAGGAGCCTTAGAATCCACTCTATGTATGCTTAATGCGTTAGTAAAGAAGAAAGTAGGTAAGGGAGAGAAGTGTTCTCTTGCCAAACCAATTTATTCTACATGGAGAGGATGGAAGGAACAATGAAAGAAGAAGTCAGAGATAGAGATCTCTACTTCTGGTGTATACGTGATAGAGATTAACTTTACTACTTCTTCGTCATGGGTACTTGATACCGGATGCGGATCTCACATTTGTTCAAATGTGAAGGATCTTAAGAGAAGTAGGCCTTTAGGGAAAGGCGAGGTTGAACTATGTGTTGCCAATGGGGCAAGAGTTGCCGCCAGTGCCGTAGGAACCTATGAGTTAACTCTACCAAGTGGGCTGATAATAGAGTTGAAGAACTGCTATTATGTACCTGCCATAAATAGGAATATCATTTCCGTCTCTTGTTTGGACAAAGATGGATTTGAATTTCTTATTAAGAGTGGAAAGTGTTCCATTTCTAAAGATGGGATCTTTTATGGCAGTGCCCCAATGTCTTATGGTCTATACTTGATAGACTTGGAGACAAGTGTATACAATGTAAACACCAAAAAGAAAAAACTCAATGACTCAAACAAAACATATCTCTGGCATTGTCGTCTAGGGTACATAAATGAGAAGCGCATTTCTAGACTCCATAAAGATGGTTATCTTGACTCTTTTGATTATGAATCAATAGAGACATGTGAATCTTGTTTGTTGGGCAAGATGACCAAGACTCCCTTTTCAGGTAAAGGTGAGAGAGCTAGTGATCTATTAGGACTCATACATACTGATGTATGTGGGCCTTTTAGAACTAATGCCAAAAATGGGTATCAATACTTCATTACCTTTACTGATGACTTCAGTAGGTATGGCTATGTGTACCTGATAAAACACAAGTCAGAAACCCTTGAAAAGTTCAAGGATTTCATGAATGAAGTACAGAACCAACTTGGTAAAAGTATTAAGGCACTTTGATCCGATCGAGGTGGAGAATACTTAATCCAGGAGTTTGAGGACCTTCTGCGAGCCCGTGGTATTGTATCACAGTGGACTCTGCCTGGAACACCACAGCATAATGGTGTGTCTGAAAGAAGGAATCACACATTGTTGGATATGGTACGATCAATGATGAGTTTTGCTGATCTTCCGATTTCCTTCTGGGGTCATTCTCTTGAAACCGCCGTGTTTACACTTAACCGTGTACCATCTAAATCGGTTCAAAAGACCCCATATGAGATATGGACTGGGAAGCGTCCCGATTTGTCTTTTCTGAAGATTTGGGGTTGTGAGGCTTACGTCAAGAAAATGTTTCCTAATAAGCTTGGACCCAAATCCGATAAATGTTATTTTATTGGATATCCCAAGGAAACAAGGGGATATTACTTATACCACCCTACTGACAACAAAGTGTTTGTTACCAGGATAGCTGTGTTCCTAGAGAAGGAATTTATTTCCAAAGGAAGAAGTGGGAGGAATATAGAGCTTGAAGAGGTTCAAGCCCAACAAGAAAACATTGAACCGATAGATGTACCAGAGGAAAATGCATATTCACAAGGTGTTGTGGGATCTCAGTCTCCTCAGGTAACACAAGGACCTCATAGATCTAGTAGGACCCGCCTTGAACCTGAGAGGTTTGGATACCTTGTGACTCAGGAAGGTGCTGAGTTGATCATAGATGATGATCCAACTACCTACGTAGAGGCTATGGAGGGACCAGATTCTGAGAAATGGCTTGAAGCCATGAGATCTGAGATGGAATCCATGTACTCCAACAAAGTATGGACTTTGGTGGAACCACCCGAAGGGGTAAAACCCATAGGGTGCAAGTGGGTCTTCAAGAAGAAGACCGACATGGATGGCAATGTACAAACTTATAAAGGTAGATTGGTTGCGAAGGGTTTTCGAAAAATTCAAGGTGTTGACTATGACGAAACCTTTTCTCCAGTTGCCATGATTAAGTCCATCAGGATCATGCTTGCTATTGCAGCTTATTATGACTATGAGATTTGCAGTTGGATGTTAAAACTGCATTCCTTAACAGGAATATAAATGAGGATGTGTACATGACACAGCCTGAAGGTTTTGTGGATCCAAAGAATGCCAATAAAGTATGTAAGGTACAAAGGTCAATCTATGGATTAAAGCAAGCATCTCGGAGTTGGAATCTTCAATTTGATGAGGAAGTCAAAGTGTTTGGCTTTATTCAAAATGAAGATGAACCTTGTGTGTACAAGAATGTTAGTGGGAGCTCGACCACATTCCTCATATTGTATGTGAATGACATACTTTTGATGGGGAATAATGTCTTAGCCTTAGAGAAGGTAAAGACTTGGCTTGGGAATACTTTCCAATGAAGGACTTAGGAGAAGCATCCTACATTCTAGGAATTAAGATCTATAGAGATAGATCTAGAAGGCTTCTCGGACTAAGTCAGAGCACATACATTGACAAAGTGCTGAAGCGGTTTAGCATGGAGAACTCAAAGAGAGGCAACATCCCCATGCTACATGGAGTCACCGTCTCTAGAGCTCAATGTCCCCAATCTTATGAAGAGAGAGAGCGTATGAATGGGATCCCATATGCATCAGCGATCGGGTCCATCATGTACGCTATGTTGTGCACACACCCAGATGTTTTGTATGCTCTCAGCATGACGAGCAGGTACCAGTCAGATCCCGGGGATGCTCACTGGACAACCGTGAAGAACATCCTCAAGTACTTGCGAAGGACTAAGGATCAGTTTCTAGTTTATGGCGGCGAGGAAGAGCTGGTTGTAAAGGGTTACACCGATGCAAGCTTCCAAACCGATAAAGATGATTACAGATCACAGTCAGGATTTGTGTTTTGCCTTAATAATGGAGTTGTGAGCTGGAAGAGTTCCAAGCAAGAAACAGTTGCTGATTCTACTACATAAGCCGAGTATATTACTGCTTCGCATGCAACAAAGGAGGCTGTGTGGATCAGGAAGTTCATTTCTGAACTTGGTGTAGTTCCCAGTAGCTGTGATGTAATTGAGCTTTATTGTGACAATAATGGAGCTATTGCACAAGCTAAGGAGCCCAGATCACATCAGCGGTCCAAGCACATACTGCGGCATTTCCATCTCATACGAGAGAACATACAGCGAGGAGATGTGAAGATTTGCAGAGTACCAATTGAAGACAACATAGCAGATCCACTGACTAAGGCCCTTTGTCAGCAAAAGCATGATGGTCATGCTAGGTCACAAGGTTTGAGATTCCTTGGTGACTGGCTCTAAGTGCAAGTGGGAGTCTGTTGGTATGTATGCCCATAGAGCAAGTCATATGATGATTGTAATGGGATACTTTGTAAATGATTTGAATAATAATAAAGGAAATTTCCGATCTATATGTTTAAACTATTTCTGAGATGATGGTGTAACATGATAGATGTCTAAAGAATGTTTTACTCAATGACGTATGCTTTTAGGTTAAGGACCTAAATGATGAGATCATACGGATGTTAAGAGTATACATTCTTGTTTGGTCCCTAGTTGGTTGTTATTGTGGAAATAACCATAGACATCAATAACACTAAAGACTAGATTGTGTGTTGGTTGATGATAGAATCTCATTAGTCATGATATAGAGATATCAAACCAAGCACATAGGTACTTGTTAGAGAACAAGGTACCAGACAGACCCACCGTGAGAGTGACACATGGAACCATGACTTGGTAGTCACAGTCTGCTCTCACAGTGATGGTGGTGAGTGTGATTCTTAGACCTGAAATCACTACACTCAACACATGTCGTTGGGTACACTTTGACATCATCAAACGCAGTCCTGAAACATGGGTTGTTATAAAGGTGATGATTGGGTGGCTTTGACACATGGGGATTTTGAGGGGTTAGTGATAGATATGGGATTTGTCCCTCCTGAGGGAGTTTGATATCCTTGGCCACTTGATGAGTAGGATTTAGAAAGGCATGCGCATGCACGTGTGAATCAATATGTGATATTGATGTCACACACATCTCACTCGGTCTACTCTGAAGTCAAGGAAATGAATGAACGTTGACAGGATGACTGTTCCATGCCTCGAGTTCATTCTGGATATCAGTGACAAAGGAATTATACATTCACTGTAACACCATTCATAGATTGTAGGATTGAAAGTTGTTCTCCAACTTTCTATTTCACTTGGGTAGCACTGATGTATGACTAGGCACCGCTCTTTGCTTGTGAAGTCATAAATGTTATGGACTTTCACTGCCAACGTGAAATGGACCTGCTGGGTCTCACACATAGGATTTAACTTGGAAGAGGAGTTTTATCCACTAGCAATGTTTAGATTGATTACTAAAGGAGTTTAGTAGTTCAATTAAACACTCAATTAATCGATAGCTCAAAATCATAATGTTCAAGGTGTTGGACGCATTGATTGGAGTATTCTATTGATTGAAATTGCAATTGAATTGATTCTGCACAATATGCACTCCCAACCAATCGACTCATGTGATGAACTAATCGACTGAGCTTGGTGAACCGGTCGACTCAATTGTTGAGCCGATCGGCTCAAGATCACGGTGAACCGATTGATTCAAGTGTTGAAACGATCGATTCAACTGGTGCAACCGAGCAAGTTGGGAAAGTAGGATTGGTGAGAATTTTCTTTGCATTTCACTTGACCAATTTGATTGGAACGAGGATTGGTATTCGATAGCAATTAGAAACAAAAGAAGGAAAGTCAATCGGGAACTGATCAGGAACCCCAACCGACCGGTTCAAGGGTCCCAACCGATCGGTTGAGGTGTCAACCGACCGGTTCAGGTCCCCAACTGACCGGTTCACTTGTGAACCGATCGGTTCAGGTTGCGAGTTGGTTGCTTTTGTGGAAAATCTCGAACCCTTCTACTCCTGCTTTTAGTCACGTATTGCCGGGAACAGAGAACCCTGTCCCATGACCCGCCTATCTATATAGGGGTATTGGGGGCTTCTCAGAGTACAACTCAGTGCAAGTCGGTGGCTTTGCAAAGTTGTCGTTCTCTCTGGTTTTGGTAACTGAGAGAGCCCGAGCAAGTGCTACCCGAAAAGGGAGGCACAACAAGGGAAGGACAACTGCAGTTGCAACTGGTAGCAGGAGAGTGAGTTGGCGACTAGTACGCCAACAGGAGGGTGCGACTCCTTCCGGTTCCTTGTGTGATAAGGAGATAGGAGTTCCAGGCAGTTCGTGTGGATGACTATAGAGGTGGGAGACCTCTGCCGCTCGGAGGACAACTGTCAATCCCGACAGTCCTAGTGAGAGGAGGAGTCTTCAGTCCCAGTACGACCAGGAGCTGCACAGACACCGTCCAAGACCGGAGGTGAAGACCGCGCAAGGCGCGAGGTATTGTCACCGAGCAAGCCTCAGGACAAGGTATGCATCCACAAACCATATTTACTATTGTGTAGATGTTGACACGATTCCTTTTGTTCTGGGTTTTGGGGAGAAAATTTTTTGTTTCCGCTGCTTCTCTGCCTCCCCTAAAACCCAACAGTTCAGTACCATTTATCACCCCCAGATAGATGGTCAGTCAGAAAGAACAATCCAGACCTTAGAGGATTTACTGAGAGCTTGTGTGCTCGATTGGGGTAGATCATGGGAGTATTACTTACCATTAGCTGAGTTTTCCTACAATAACAGCTACCAAGCGAATATTGGGATGCCTCCGTATGAAGCTCTTTATGGGAAACTGTGTCGGGCACCACTTCACTGGGATGATGTTGGTGAAAGGACCCTGTTGAGGTCAGATGAACTCCAAGTGTATGCTGATAAAGTCACTTTGATCAGGCAAAGGCTAAAGAGAGCCCAGGATCGACAGAAGTCGTATGCTTATGCGAGGCAGACTGATGTGCATTTCACTGTGGGAGAACATGTTTTTCTAAAAATCCGACCGCTCTGAGCTATAGCCAAGAATAGAGGAAACTTGAGTCCATGAAACATGGGTCTGTTTGAAGTGTTGGAACAGATTGGTGAAGCCACATATTGTTTGGCGTTACCCCCTCAATATAGTATGATGCATGACGTGTTTCATGTGTCCAATCTGAAGCGATATGTGTGAGATTCGAGCCATGTGCTGAGCATTGAACCCATTGAGCTTCAAGGGAAGCTAACTTATCCTGAGTTACCTTTGCGGATTCTAGATACCAAGGTGAAAGAGCTCAAGAATAAGAATATAGAGATGGTAAAGTTCTTTGGAAGCACCATGGAGAGCATGAAGCCACACGGGAGCTGAAGACGGACATGGAAAAGACATACCCTGATTTGTTTGTTTGACTGAAGAATTTTGAGGGAAAAATTCCTATAAGGAGGGGAGGATGTTATAACCTCATTTTTCTAAGCCATGTAATGAGATTTGTAAATCTCCTTTTAATTGATAAATGAAATCAATGGTTGAGTTATTTGTTTGAATTGAATGATTTTCGTGCATAATAGCCTTGTTTGTTTTCTTAATGGGCTCTACTGGCTATTAAGCCCAATTGAAATAAAAAGAAAAGAAAAGGAAAAGGAATTTATTTGAATAAAGGGATAAATAAGAAATGGGATAAAAGAATAAGTTTATGAATATCACAAGTATATGGTTACACTTATGAATATCCCGAATCAGTTTTCCGAGGATTTCCAAAGTTTCATCGGTGACTTGAATTAAACTGTTGGATGAATTTAATTCATGCAAACTATAATGTGGATATGACTATCACCTAAGGTATATGCCTACTAGCTCAGATCCTAGTCCCCTCTGTAGCTTGATAGATTGACCTAGTACATGGCTACCCATGGGGTAGATCCATCAGGTCATTAGATGACTTAGTACATGGCTACCAATGGGGTAGGTCCATCAAGTCACCATGAGTCAGGGATTGGGCTACCTTTGGGTAGGTCCATGCGACTCTACAACCCTAAGTAGCTACCTGTGAGGTAGGGCCATGGGGGTAAGGATCTACAATATGAGAGAGGTTGTATCCAAGTCCACTATAGGGACAACACAGAGATAGGGGATATGTAAGGATTGAATAGTATTGCTTACGACGTAATCTTGGTTGTTAAATGATATTTGATTGATTACATTGTTACCATAGTTGCACAATTTTTGTATTCCCCCACATACCAGTATAATCTGTTATACTGACCGATGTTTTTTTTGTCGGCTATTTAGGTACAAAATCTCAAATGGACAAACAGTAAATTGGCATATTGTGAATACATGAATTAAAGTGCAAGGAGGATTAGTTAGAATAGTTTCTATAACGACAGTCGCCAAACTGAAAAACAAATCATTACTAATTAAGTGGAATAAACATAAACATTGGATTAACAAAAATCACTAAAATTTAAAACCATTTTGCAAGGAGATCCTTGTACAAAAAACTTTTACTGAAAGATCCAAAACTCATACATATCATGATTTACATTGTACAGCATTGTTTCATCTCATCTCAAGGACAACATATAACAGTTGCTCTATCAAAACACATACTGGAGCAACATAAAACCTTGAGGCATTCAAGCCAAAATCTCATATTATTCTTGAAACCAGTACGAACCAACTCCAAGGACCTGAGAGTACAGAGACGACACATAGGACTTCTATCTACAAGACCTGACAGACAGTACACTCAACCTGAGCTGTCACTGTTGTCCCTGCTGCTATTATTCTTTCTATGTAGTACGCTCTCAACCCCCCTCGTGCACGTCCACCTAAAAAAATGTGGATCCCACGGGGTGAGACAATTGTAATTGTCCCAGCGAGAGATATAACTCTCCACCAATAATGTTATTATCATAGTTAAATAGTATTAAACTGAGCAGAGGATATGCAGTTTAGAATATTCTCATATTTTAAAGCATTGCAACTATCTATGGTAGAGTAGTAAATCATCCATTCTCTTTATAAGGAATAGGAATAACATGTATATCATTTACCCATCATACTATATCAACATCTCAAGCTTATCCTATGATACTCATCATCATGGTATGTCATCCCTGAATCGTTCTCATTTCTATCTGTTGGCCTCAACCAATATGCTAACCAGATATTGAATTGTACCAGTCATGTGAGTATACATCATCATATTCTGTCCAAGCATTGGACTATGCCAATCCTTTGCAACCATTTCAGGCATTGGACTATGCCAATCCTGTGTTATTATTCCAGGCATTGGGATATTACCAATCCTGTGCAATTATTCCAGGTATTGGGTTATGACCAATCCTGTGTTATTATTCCAGGCATTGGGATTTAACCAATCCTGTATTATTATTCTAGGCATTGGGATATAACCAATCATGTGTTATTATAGGCTTCATGCCTCTGTCAGGTATTGGACTTTAACCAATCCTATTTACACCGCCATGCAGTGGACTCTAACCACTCCTGATTACAGGCTTCATGCCTCTGCCAGGTATTTGTATGTAACCAAACTTGATTACACTGCCAGGCAGTGGACTCTAACTACTCCTGATTACAGGCTTCATGCCTCTGCCAGGTATTGGTCCGTAACCAATCCTGATTACACTGCCAGGCAGTGGACTCTAACCACTCTGGATTACAGGCTTCATGCCTCTGCCAGGTATTGGTCCGCAACCAATCCTGATTACACCGCCAGGCAGTGGACTCTAACCACTCCTGATTATAGGCTTCATGCCTCTGCCAGTTATTCGTCTGCAACCAATCCTGATTATACAGCCAGGTAGTGGACTCTAACCACTCCTGATTATTGGCTTCACGCCTCTGCCAGGTATTGGTCTACAACCAATCATGATTACACAACCAGGCAGTGGACTCTAACCACTCCTGATTATAGGCTTCACGCCTCTACCAAGTATTGGTCTGCAACCAATCCTGATTACATAGCCAGGCAGTAGACTCTAACCACTCCTGATTACAGGCTTCATGTCTCTACCAGGTATTGGTCCACAACCAATCCTGATTACAGACTTTACACCTCTTCTAGGTATTGGACTTTAACTAATCCTGATTACAACGCCAGGCAGTGGACTCTAACCACTCCGTATTATAGGCTTCATGCCTCTGCCAGGTATTGGTCCGCAACCAATCCTGATTACACAGCCAGACAGTGGACTGTAACCACTCCTGATTACACATTCATTATGGGATATCAATCCCTTAAACTCATCATTGGTTATCACATCCTTTTACTAGGCATTATACCCTGAGGCAAGCCATCATATCAATTCACATTCTTTATATAATACAAGTATTCCTCATGTCTCATTTTAACATATCCAAAGCACCATAGCCCTTATTTTGTCTATGACTATAATTCATGTATGACCAAGATTTCATTATTATCTTTGTAACCATTTATTATTATTATGATGTTACAGGATTCCCATTTACCTGGTTTATTTTAAACATTACCAATTCTTACATCAATCTCTAGATCAATATCTTGTCACCTCTCATTAGGCAACAACTAATCATATGGCTCACAAGCCCATTAAACATCTTGTCACCTCTCACTAGGAAACAACTATTCACATGGCTCACAAGGACATTAAACATCTTGTCACCTCTCACTAGGCAACAACTAATCATATGGCTCACAAGGCCATTAAACATCTTGTCACCTCTCACTAGGCAACAACTAATCATATGGCTCACAAGGCCATTAAACATCTTGTCACCTCTCACTAGGCAACAACTATTAGGGTTAGGGTTTCCCCTTTATCGCCGGATAGGGTTTTAAGTTCATATTATTAATTCAAACCTTAATTCATTGCTCCACACATCTAGGAGCATACATTGATATCATAAGTATTCAATTATACTTATTTATTCTCATCATTTATCATTAAATGAATCATCAACACAAGGTATGAGTTCGTCTCGCATCCTTACCAGGGTATGATTACATCATACTTTATTAACTTGGCTTAACCCTTTCTCAAGGTATGTTAGCCCACACTTATCAAAGTGTATTAAACTTATTACATCTCAATGTAACAATTGACATAACACACTTCATGTGTTACTCATCCAAGTATATTGGATTTAAGGTGCATCAAGGTACATCAACCTTGAAATGCTGGATGTGATATCTATCATGTCTTGATGTATCACTTCCCTCATCACTTTTAACTTACTTAAGTTCATCAACTTATCTTGTATTAGGGTATTTACCATCCTAATACTTTATGCACTAGCCCATTACATTCATTCTGTAGTGTATTGATCATAAGTCATACATTTGAATTGTCCAACCATCATCAATTGATATGGACTCATCTCAGGTTGAGACATTATTGATATAAGGTTCTCCATTATCAACCACTCTAGGTGTTTCACCTATCAAAGTATTAGCCACACCATTACTTGGTGTTTCACTCATCACTCCTAAGAGTATCTTGCCCTCACCTTTACAAGGTGTCTCGGGTTAAAGGTGTGAATATGTTCACCATATCGGGTTATAGGTGTATAGTCACCACCATATCGAGATAGAAGTATATACACACCATTCATATCGGGCTAGAGGGGTTTATATGTGTTACCCATGTTGGGCTAGACAGCAACTAGGGTTGTGTATCAGGCTACCATATCGTGCAATAACACTTGCTATTCTTTACTCATATCGGGTTAACCAAGTTAGGGTTTCATGTCAACTTACAAGTATTCATTTAACCTTGTATCATGCATGGAGTCTATACTTGACTCCCTATCGTGCAATAGGTGTATACTACACCTCCATATCGTGCAACAATGTATTCATTCATATCCATATCGTTCAAGTAAAGAAGATGCATCATCATATCGGGTTAAAGGTGCTTACTTGTGTGCTTGCACCCGATATCACCTTTATAAGGTGATATCATCATCATCAAGCTCTAGACCTTTGTTCTAACTATTATAGTTCATGTAAACAGGTCAAAGAAACTATTAGAACTCATAATTTCATCAACTATTTCAGGAAATTTTGGAATTAAAAGTAAATCATTAAATACAACAATTTAGGTGATGAATAATAACATGATCGAGTTCAAATTATATAACATGCCTTAAGAACCACTTCAAAGCTTCAAGCTTCAAAGCTCCATGTTCCTAAGGTTGAAGATGACTTTATAAAAGGTCCAAGGCTCGTTCACAACTCCTTCACATACAAGGAATCACCATGGATAAGCAATTGGTGAAGAAGAAAAGAAAGGTAGATCATAACCATAATTCCATGCTTCAATTCAAGCTTGAAGACAACTATAGCTTACCTTAGGGTTACGTTTTGAGTTCCTTAGTGTTGGATCGATGGGCTCTAGAGGGGGGGTGAATAGAGCTACACACACTTCACAAAATCGATTAGACCACCAATTTAATTGTAGTGCAAAAACTAATGCAAGCAGCAATTTGATATCCTATTCTAGCATACAAAGCAAGGATAAGAGATAATGAATATCATGCACTTGGACATGTGGTTTAGAGTGGTTCCACATCCTAAACTTAGGAGCTATGTCAGTCCACTACCTAGAGTTGGTTAGACTCTAGGATTTGCAACTTGGTCCTCTTATTTATCACGATAAGATTACAAGAAACATAAACCACACAACCAAGGGCTTAATTACTCAAGCTAAGATCTTCTACCTATCCAAGGGCTTACCCACAAAGCAAGATTCTTCGACCTTCTTCAAAGGACTTACCCAATCTCATCTTTGTCTTCATCCTTGCAGGATTTACCTATCTTACTTGAGCTTGCCTTGCACCTCTCCTTCACTTGGAGAGCTTGCCCACGTTTTCCCTTCACCAAGGGAGCTGGAGCAACGATCAATCTTCACTCTTGAAGATCAGCAACACATCTTCCCCTTCACTCGGAGAAGAATAGTAGCAACTCCTCTTTCACTCGGAGAAGTAGCTTCAATCAATCTTCAATTTGATTTGGAGGTGGGAAGAAAGAAAGGAGAGCTTTACATAGCATAAAGGATAGCTCTCATACACATGGACCTATCTCACTCACGAATTTGTCTTGAAGGTAGAGAGAGAAAGGGGCTCAAGGGCTTGGAATACTCTCAACTAAGCTAGAACCAAGTTTGTAATGGAAGAGCAGCTTGGAATGAAGTCCAAGGGGTTCTATTTATAGTTGAGGGTGGCCCTTTATGTTGTGGGACACTTGCGTGCAAAAGTGATCATTTTTCCTTCAAGAAAATGACTATATTTTTGCCCAAAATAATTCACCAACGGTCATATTACTTTTTTTGCAAACTCCGTACAGTGCAATCGGTCGAGTATCAATGGGTGTAACTCGACCGATCAAGTAGCAGGCAATCCAATGTTGAATTGATCGGTCGAGTTAGTCCTGAGGAAACTCAACCGACCATTTCAACTGGAAATGGCCTACTACCCAATCGGTCCAGTTCTGTGAGTGCACAACTCGACCGATTGCAATCTTCAGAAAATCGACTCAGGATGATCGGTCGAGTTTCAGGGTGGGAAACTCGACCGACCAAGTGCCTAAAATGGATTTTCTAATTTGCAATAAAAGTGATTAGCACTTGGTGAATTTTGTCCCAAACATTTTTCTCTTCTAAGTTACAAGCATATACATCGTTACAAGTGATTACATTTATGTTCTAAGGTGATTTACGTAGAAATCCTAAATTGCACACTTGTAGTCAATTTGGCTTTCACTTGACCCATTCTAGGGCTTGTATATGTAATCCTTTTCATGTACCTAATGTCTGAAAACAATCTTTAACGCACATGTTAGATACATATGAATGGAATGGTTAAGTCATTATCAAAATATAGGTAATGTATAACCTCTAGGTCAACATTCTCCCCCTTTTTGACAATGACAAACCATTCCTCAAACATATTGAAAAGGATAAGAAAGTTATACCTTTGCCTTGTGAATTAGGGGGATTCATGATAAGAACAATTGGAATTTGCTCCCCCTCAAACTATGCTTCCTCTCACCTGCATGTTAGGTTTTCTATACATGGAAAAAACCAATATCCATATAATATGTAATCCTTTGCATGTCATATGATCAACAACAAATTAACAAGAAAAGGATCACTTAGGCAAGAAAGCAATAGTATAATCACAACAAACAATATGATTGAGTCTCAAACCATGAGGTATTTCTCCCCCTTTTGACATTAGCAAAAAGGTAGGGGGGGGGAGAAGAGCAAAAACTAGGTCTTCTCCAAGACTCAACCACACATATATGCAAGGTAATAGACAACATTGTAAAGGCATATAACAGACAACCACAGAGGAGATCATACAAGCCAAGTCAGAATCAAAATATAGCGCAACAAACACCAAGCATAAGATAACACAGATTAAATAGCCAAAGTGTAGCAATGATATTCCAACTCAGACATATATTCTCATAAGCGACTACAACCATAAAAGCGAGAAAACAGTGAATAAGAAAATAGTACAGCTCAGACTTATGTGCCAGGATGTTTCTTATACAAAAGAGTCTAGAAAGATATATATAATAGACATGCTAGACTATAATCTAAGACAACCTCCTAGACATCTAAGCTATCTATGTCAACTACTTCCTCGTCATCGCCTGGGTTGTAGTCCTCATCGCCATCTGAAGGTGGGGCAGTTGTGCCAGTAGCAGAACCAACACCATCATCACCATCCTCGGCAGAAGAACCATCACCATCACCATCAGCATTATCAGCATCCTCATCGGCATCCTCATCGACATCCTCAGCCTGGTCGGGCATCTCCTCGTCAGCAGGACCAAAGGAGCGACCGGGCCAGCGGGCATTCTGCTCAGCCCACGACATGCTAAGAGCTAGAAGCTCCTGGGCCTGCGGAAAGGATGGAACAGAGTCCCCCAAGGATGTGAGCAGAGTGGCCAGGGGGCCAACAGGTAGCGGTAGATATGCAGGAGTAGAGCTACTAGAGGGATACTGAGGTGGAGCAGCAGCGGAAGGCTCGGCAGCAAACGGTGGTGGAGCAGGAAAGTAATGCTCATATGCATAGGAGGCATAAGAACTACCCGGATATGGTTGGTATGCTGGGTAGGGTGAAGAGCAGGATAGGTTCATGGTAGACATGATCGAACACAAATCCTGATGGAGGTGATCCTGGACCTGGCGATTGTACGCCTGTTCATGCATCATGTATCCAAGAAGGGTTTCATTTGATGCTCTGAACGACGCACGACTAGGGCGGGGATGTGGCTGCGGGGGTGGAGCCTGGGTGGAGGTAGGAGGGGCACCAGAAGCAGAGGCAGAGGCTGAGGTAGAGCCAAAAGCACCAGGGGCAGGGGCAGGGGCAGGGGTAGGTACAGCCTTCAGAAGAGTGGTTTCACTAATGCACACTCCCTTTCGAGCAACCGGGTAATGGATGTCGGAAAAGAGTGATTTTTCAGTGGCGAACTGGAAGAGACCACAGATCAAGGCTGGATAGGGAGGGTGGGTGCCCTTGGTGTTCTTGCCTTTGTCAAAGTAGGTCATATGATGTAGAATGTAACGAGCCCACTTGACACCGATGTTGTTCAACAAACAATACATCAAAACCACTGTGTTTTCCTCAATATCCGTTTGATTTCACTTCGGATGGATGTTGCAGTTAAGCACAAGGGCTAGGATGCTCTTCTGGAGGTCAAGGGAGGAGGAGGGAAGGGTGGACCTCTTCTTATAGGCCACGTCAGGATTTTTCAAAAATCGATGAATATCCGGTAAAGTCAATTCATGATGTTTGTAAAAGCCTTCTGGGTCTAAAAGATCAAAATACTCGTCATAGCCCCGACGCCAAGTAGTGGTTTCTTCGTCTCCGGCAATATAGAGATTGAAAGTCTCCTCGGAGAGTTGAAACCGACGACCGACGATCATCGATGTTAGGACTATTTCGGTATTTGGCGGGGGAACAATCGAATCATAGTTCCAACACAGATTAGCATAGAACTCGTGAACTGCTTTTGTACTAGTTAATTGATTATTGAAGCAGTCACTTTCGATCGCTAGGGCGGAAAGGTTGTGTTTGGCAAGAAGCTTCACCATGGAGTTGATATGGTTTTGAAAACGGTTTGCACTAACTAGGGGGCAGAAAGGAAAAGGAGATCGAGGAAGGAGATCCTTATACCTACTGACTGCCTCTAGAGATACAAACGAAGTGTTATCAAAAGGAATCAACCGTTGGGTCGAGGAAGAAGTTGGGGCATTGCTAGGGGCGGGTCGTTTTCTCCTGTGGAAAGCCATGGAAGCAAAAACAAGAGGAGAAAACGAACACACAAGAAAAACGAACCTCAAAGCCCAACAAGAACACACAACCGTCACCCGGGGAGGTCAGGAGCAAGCTGCTAAGGCACCCTAGGGTTAGGAATGGGGAAGGGTTAGGGATAGGGTGTAGAGCATGAGCCAAGAGAAGAGGAATCAGTTCAAGTTGCAAGTGAAAATAGTCGGCCAATCCTAAGTTTTAAGTTGGCGCAGCCCGTCGATCGGTCGAGTTCTGAGAGTGGACAACTCGACCGATCGGTCCACTGAAGAACATCTCTCGGCTCCTGATCGGTCGAGTTTTCTGGGGTGAAACTCGACCGAAGGTCAACCTGACTTAGTAGTCTAAAACTTAGATTCTAGCCACATACATGCCTATTAAATTTATTTTTCCATTCTATTATGCATAAATAACATACCTAGGCACATTTTGCTCATCATTGGGCACTATTTAGCGATAAAACATGAAATTCGATAAAAACCCAAAAACAAGCACAAACTAAGCATATTGATTGGCGAATTTAGCACAAGCAAGCATGTAGGCAACATAAGGTGAAGAATGACATGAGCAAGCATATAGGATAGAGACCACTAACTAGATCACATAGCAATATCATTGAAATCAATAATGAGCAGTTTAGATCGAATAAAATTAAATTGATCTCTAGCTAGAGGTTTTGTAAAAATGTCCGCCAGCTGATTTTCCGTGTCCACATGGGTGATATAGATATCTTTCTTAGCAATGTGGTCACGAAGAAAATGATGGTGAACCTCTATATGCTTAGCTCTACTATGCAATATAGGATTATAAGAGAGGTTAATTGCACTAGTATTGTCACAATAGATAGGAGAAGCATCAAAAAATATGTTAAAGTCTTGGAGCATTTGCTTCATCCATAGGACCTGTGCACAACAACTCCCGGCTACGATGTATTCAGCTTCAGTAGTTGATAATGCCACTGTGCTTTGTTTCTTGGAGAACCAAGACACTAAGCATGGTCCTAGAAGGAAGCAAGTGCCACTTGTGCACTTTCTATCAATCAAACACCCTGCATAGTCCACATCACTATATGTCGTAAGAGTAAAATCCCTTGATTTAGGATACCATAGACCAAAATTTTGAGTTTTGGCTAAGTACCTCAAAATTCTCTTAACAGCAGTGAGATGCGACTTCTTAGGGCAAGATTGAAAGCAAGCGCACAAGCCAACACTAAACATAATGTCAGGTCTAGAGGTAGTTAAATAAAGTAAACTTCCTATCATACCTCTATAGAGCTTCTCATTTACCTTTTCACCTTCTTCATCTTTATCAAGTTTGGCGGTGTTTGACATGGGTGTATCCATCGGCTTCATGTTCTCCATCCCAAAGCGCTTGAGTAGTTCAGTTGTGTATTTGCCTTGGTTGATGAAGTTTCCTTCCTTTGTTTTCTTGATTTGAAAGCTGAGGAAGAAGGTCAACTCACCCATCATGCTCATTTCAAATTCACTCTGCATAAGAGAACTAAACTCCTTGCAAAGAACAAGATCAGTCCCACCAAAAATGATATCATCAACATATATTTGGATGATAAGAAAATGGTTAGAAGTGTGTTTTAGAAACAAAGTAGAATCAACTTTGCCCATGACATACCCATTATCTAACAAAAAGTTCTTTAATTTCTCATACCAAGCTCGAGGGGCTTGTTTGAATCCATAGAGAGCTTTTTGTAACAAATAAACATGATTGGGTAATTTGTCATTTTCAAAGCTCGGAGGTTGAGCAACAAATACTTCCTCCTTGATTGTACCGTTCAAAAATGCACTTTTAACATCCATTTGATAAAGCAAGAAATTTTTATAACTAGCAAAAGCAAGTAGCATACAGATAGATTCTAATCTAGCAATAGGAGCATAAGTTTCATCAAAATCAATACCTTCCTGTTGGTTGTAACCTTGTGCTACTAACCTTGCTTTGTTCCTTACCACTTTTCCTTGCTCATCAAGCTTGTTGCGGTAGACCCATTTGGTGCCAATGATCTTTCTATCATTTGGTCTTGGCACTAGAGTCCACACACGGTTCTTCTCAAATTGCTCAAGCTCTTCTTGCATGGCAAGGATCCACTCATCATCACCAAGGGCCTCTTTGATGTTCTTTGGATCTAGTTGGGAGATGAAGGCACTATCTGCTTGTTCTTTGTTGTGAGCAGCTCGTGTCCTCACTCTCTCAAACGGATTTCCAATGATCAACTCCTTGGGGTGATTCTTTGCAAAGCGGGGAGTGGGATCCTTCTTTTCTTCTTCTTTTTCTTCTTCTGCAACCTGCTTGCCTTTGTCTTTGATGTTGAGATCTTTTAAGTTAGGAATTATTTCATCTGCAACATCATCATCACCAATATGCTTGCCAATAACAGGGTCAGTTTCAATAAATTTAACATTTATAGATTCTTCAATTTTAGATAGTTCAATGTTAAATACTCTATATGCCCTGCTAGTAGTGCTATAGCCTAGGAAGAAAGCCTTGTATGATTTCGGATCAAACTTGTTGAGATAATCCTTAGTGTTTAAAACAAAACAAGGACATCCGAAAACATGAAAGAAATCAATAGACGGCTTCCTACCACGCCATAGTTCATAGGGGGTTTTCTTGAAAGTCGGATGTGTGAAAACTCAGTTTTGCACAAAACATGACGTGTTAACGGCTTCAGCCCAAAACTTCTTAGGAGTGTCATACTCAAGAAGCACAGTCCTAGCCATCTCTTGTAGCGATCTATTCTTCCTCTCAACAACTCCATTTTGTTGAGGTGTGTGAGGAGAAGAGAAATTGTGCGAATAACCCGATTTTTCACAAAAATGTTCAAAAAGATCATTTTCAAACTCTCCCCCATGATCACTACGGATAGAAAAAACATGGCAAGAAGCTTCGTTTTCAACACATTTACAAAAGCTCGAGAAAACATCAAGAGTATCGCTTTTAGAAATGAGAAAGAAAGTCCAAGTATATCTAGAAAAATCATCAACAATAATAAGACAATACTTGGAGCCACGAAGCGTTTGTGTTCTCATTGGTCCGAATAGATCAATATGAAGAAGCTCAAGAACTCTCTTGGTACTCATGACTCCTTTGGATTTGAACGAGGATTTGGTTTGTTTCCCTTGTGTGCAAGGTTGGCATTCCTCATCCTTTTCAAAATCCAATTTAGGAAGTCCTCGAACCAAGTCCTTTTTGTTCAATTTCTTCATTTGATGCAAATTCACATGACCCAAACGACGATGCCAAAGCGAAAGATCAGTTTTATCCACAACTAAGCATCTATTTAGTATGGGCTTAAGAGCATCGAGAACAATCACATAGAGATTACCATTTCTAGTTCCCTTATATATAACATTGTAGGATAGGGAATCTATAAGTAAGCATTCTAAAGAAGTAAATAGCACAAGATAACCATTATCACATAATTGGCTAACACTAATTAAATTGTGATGTAGGCCATCAACAAGCAATACATTTGTAATGCATAATTCATTGCCTACATCACCCTCACCTATAACCTTACCCTTCTTGTTGTCCCCGAAGGTTACCGGTCCTCCTTTCTTTTTCACAAATTTGTTGAAATGGCTGATTTCTCCAGTCATATGCTTAGAGCAGCCACTATCAACAATCCATTTCTTTTTCACCTGCAAGAAAAGAGGATGTCAGAACCCAACTCAAACTTTGGGGTCCGGGGTTAGCTTGGGGACCCATTTCATCTTTAGGTTGGTCCCCTTGGGCTTGTAAGGACAATAGGTAGAATAATGGTCATCACATTTGCAATGAATACAAACCATGGGGTTTTTAGAGCCGGAAGACTCTCCATTGAAAATTGGAGGTTCCACACTCTTTTTCTTACCCTTCTTCTTCTTATCTTTTGGAGTAGTTCCATTATATCCTAAACCACTAGTACCAACTTGTTTGGTAGAGTGCTCTAGGACATTTAGGGATTTCTTACCCGAAAGAAACCTTTGCAAAGTAGATCTTAATTTAGCATTATCATCACTAAGATTTACAACAGTAGTAGATAAACTAGCAAGATCTTCTCTAGTATGCAAAAGGTCGGCCTCAAGATAGAGGGTTTTAGTAAGAAGAGAGTCTTTTTCTAGAGTTAAGCTAGCAACTTCATTTCTAGGCAAAACAGGTCAAGAAGATAAATCATTAATTTGAGCAAGCAATTTTGCATTTTCAGATTTGAGCACAACTATTTCTCTTTGATAGGCTTAGACTTCTTTTCTCCTAGCATCATCAATAAGCTTGAGTTCTACATTTTCAGTTTTAAGAGTATCAAGCTCATCTAGGAAATTTTGGTTTTCTATCTTAAGATTTTCAATGTTTTTAAGATATACACCATTTTCAACCTCTACTCCATTGTATTGAAGTTCAAGGTCAAGAAATTGCCCTTGAAAGGATTCTATACTATCAAGATGCAATTTTTCATTTTCATCAAGAATGTCAATTTTTGCATAAAGATCATCAACTATCTTTCCTAATCTTTTTCTTTTAGATTTACATTTAGCAAAAGATGATTGGCATTCATTAAGCATGTCAATAAGAGTTTCCTTAGATAGCTCATGTAAACTAATATCACTTACTTTGCTTACCTCATTTACCTCAATTACATCTTCACTTGTAGAGGCCATGAGGGCAAGATGACATTCTCCATCTTCGGAGCTTGAGGAGCTTGAAGAAGAAGACTCCCATGCTGCATGAGCTACATCTTTGGATCTTCTTTCCTTCTTGTCTTTCCTCTTGTACTTTGCTTCTCTTTTGTACTTATCATCCTTCTTGTGGCTGCTCTTATGATGGCTCTTCTTGGCCTTTGGGTAGTCACTCTTGTAGTGGCCTTTTTGACCACACTCGTAGCACCTAGGAGTTGAGGAGGAGGGCTTGCTCTTGAAGTGTTTCCCTTTGGAGTAGTTAGCTTCATGATCATTGACACCTTTATCTTCACTTGAGGAAGGGAAGGGAGACTTCATGGCAAGTTGTTGTTGTTGGACCATTTCTTCAATTTGAGCTTTGAAGGAGGTGTCCTTTATCTTCTTTGATTCCTTCTCTTCTCTTTTCTCCTCTTCCTCTTGCTTGTCAAGCCTATGTTCATGGGCTTGAAGGTTACCAACCAGCTCCTCGGTTGATAACTCGCTTAGCTTGTAAACTTCTTCAATAGAGGTGACCTTTGGCTCCCATCTCTTTGGAAGAGATCTCAAGATCTTGGCATTGATTGTACCTCTATCCATGACACTCCCAAGGGCTGCAAGGCTGTTCAAGATGACATTTAACCTTGTGTACATATCCGCTACCCTCTCATTCTTCCCCATCTTGAAGTTCTCAAGAAGACCACCAAGCATGTAGACCTTGGCCTCCTTGACTTGCTCGGTCCCTTCATAGGTGACACACAACTTGTGCCATATCTCATGCGTCGTGTCCCACGAAGAGATGCGGTTGAACTTCGATGGTGTAAGGGCAGCGTAGATGATGCTCACAGCTTTAGCATTGAGTTGAGCACGCCTCATCTCCGCTTCCGTCCATGTGGTGATGTCCCCTTTTGGATCTTCATACTTGAGATGGACAATCTTCCACATTTCGAAACTCACCCCTTGGAGATAGAATTGCATTCTCCTCTTCCAATATAAGAAGTTTGTGCCGTCGAAGACCGGAGGTCTCATGGATAAGCTTCCTTCAAGGTTGAGTGACCCAAGAGCCGAATCGCCCATCTTCTCCTACTTGTAGAAGTAGCTTGGAGAAGACCTACTCTGATACCACTTGTTGGATCGATGGGCTCTAGAGGGGGGGTGAATAGAGCTACACACACTTCACAAAATCGATTAGACCACCAATTTAATTGTAGTGCAAAAACTAATGCAAGCAACAATTTGATATCATATTCTAGCATACAAAGCAAGGATAAGATATAATGAATATCATGCACTTGGACAGGTGGTTTAGAGTGGTTCCACGTCCTAAACTTAGGAGCTATGTTAGTACACTACCTAGAGTTGGTTAGACTCTAGGATTTGCAACTTGGTCCTCTTATTTATCACAATAAGATTACAAGAAAAATAAACCACACAACCAAGGGCTTAATTACTCAAGCTAAGATCTTCTACCTATCCAAGGGCTTACCCACAAAGCAAGATTCTCCGGCCTTCTTCAAAGGACTTACCCAATCTCACCTTTGTCTTCAGCCTTGTAGGATTTACCTATCTTACTTGAGCTTGCCTTGCACCTCTCCTTCACTTGGAGAGCTTGCCCACGTTTTCCCATCACCAAGGGAGCTGGAGCAACGATCAATCTTCACTCTTGAAGATCAGCAACACATCTTCCCCTTCACTCGGAGAAGAACAACAGCAACTCCTCTTTCACTCGGAGAAGTAGCTTCAATCAATCTTCAATTTGATTTGGAGGTGGGAAGAAAGAAAGGAGAGCTTTACATAGCACAAAGGATAGCTCTCATACACAGGGACCTATCTCACTCACGAATTTGTCTTGAAGGTAGAGAGAGAAAGGGGCTCAAGGGCTTGGAATACTCTCAACTAAGCTAGAACCAAGTTTGCAATGGAAGAGCAGCTTGGAATGAAGTCCAAGGGGTTCTATTTATAGTTGAGGGTGGCCCTTTATGTTGTGGGACACTTGGGTGCAAAAGTGATCGTTTTTCCTTCAAGAAAACGACTATATTTTTGCCCAAAACAATTCACCAACGGTCATATTACTTTTTATGCAAACTCCGTACAGTGCAATCGGTCAAGTATCAATGGGTGTAACTCGACCAATCAAGTAGCAGGAAATCCAATGTTGAATTGATCGGTCGAGTTTGTCCTGAGGAAACTCGACCGACCATTTCAACTGGAAATGGCCTACTACCCAATCAGTCGAGTTCTGTGAGTGCACAACTTGACCGATTGCAATCTTCAGAAAATCGACTCAGGATGATCGGTCGAGTTTCAGGGTGGGAAACTCGACCGACCAAGTGCCTGAAATGGATTTTCTAATTTGCAATAAAAGTGATTAGCACTTGGTGAATTTTGTCCCAAACATTTTTCTCTTCTAATTTACAAGCATATACATCGTTACAAGTGATTACATTTATGTTCTAAGGTGATTTACATAGAAATCCTAAATTGCACACTTGTAGTCAATTTGGCTTTCACTTGACCCATTCTAGGGCTTGTATATGTGATCCTTTTCATGTACCTAATGTCTGCAAACAATCTTTAATGCACATGTTAGATACATATGAATGGAATGGTTAAGTCATTATCAAAATATAGGTAATGTATAACCTCTAGGTCAACACTTAGCTCCTTGGCCGACACCCTACAACTCTTGGGCGATATGGAATTCCTCTTGGCCGAAACAACTTTGCTTGTGGCCGATACCCCCTCACTTGTGGCCAAAATCACTTCAATTGGCCGATATCAACTTGCTATGGGCAATATCAACATGCTATGGCCGATATACTTGCTATGGCTGATACCCAAGGCCTATGCATGATACCCTTGTGCTCTTGCACGACATGCCACCCCTCTTGAATGATAAGATACTCACTTGCTCGATATGGCACTTACTTGGAGTCAAAACACTTCACTCTATGACCGATATCACCTTGTATGGCCGATATCACCTACTTGGGTGATATGGTCTTGCCATGGGCGATACCCCAAGGCCCATGCATGATACCACAGTATCCCTTCACGATATGGTAGATCTATGCACGATACCTTAGGTTAGGAGGGTGGTAAGGGTCTCACAATTGCACCAAGGGGTGAAACTAGTGGTATATATACTTGTTGCTCATGAAGGAAGGTGAAAATAGGGGGTCATCATTTTGAACTAGTATGTGCCACGTGTCCATGCATGGGTGACGCGTGTAAATGCATGCATCAACATTTATCTTGACATGCAAAAATGTTGAGGATCATCTAGAGATGCAAATTCGTCCATTGCTTATCCATTTGGATAAGTCATCTAGGTTTAATCACTATTTTAAGTCAAGTCGATACATGTTTTCTAAGGAAACTTGTTGGCCGTCACACCTCACCTCCTTGAGGTGATTTGCATGATATGGACTTTTCCAAGAGTTACAAAAACGATATGGGACACCTCCTTGGGCTCCATGGCCGATAGGCACTCGTATTTAAGCTTTTCTACTTGATACAACTCAAGTTAAGCTTCCAAATTCAACCCTTTTTCTTGGTCATTTCATCAACAAGATTACCATCACTCATAAGTGATTCAAACATGGTGTCTAATTCATTATATCTCCTCTAAATGATACATAGAGGAAGTAGGAACCTTCTAGAGGTGGTAATTTGCATATAAACCCCACATTTTGTGTAAATTACATCTTGTACCAAAATTAGTGCACAATGCTCCAGCATTATTCAAACAAGTTCAAACATGGAATTTAGGCTTTCCACAAGCCATCACTTAACATAATTCTCTCTCTTATGAGGCTTATAAATATGGGGTACATTCAACATGTGACATTTTGCAATATAACCCCTCAACTTGGGTATATTGCACTTTGGTCCAAAACAAAGGAACATTGCTCAAACATCATTCAATTGGGACCAAACTTGAAACATAAGTGTGCCACATGATAACAAAACACCTTAGAGGATTATATTATAGTTCTAAGAAACTTATTTAACCCAAACAAATAGGTTTACCTCATAACCGAGGTCAGGGTCGTTACAAGTTATAAACCCCTAACAAGGATTTCGCCCCTGAAATACCAGGTAATGGGAGACATATATTATTCATTCATCATATCATCAAGTATCCACATAACATCTTAATGTTATGGAGATACTATAGAACTTTGATCAACACAAAGTTCTTCCACATAGGGTTATCATAGAACCTATCACACAGGACACATACTCCACTGTCCTTTTCATTATTGACTGTAGCGTCAACTGTGTCAGGTAACATTTTTCTTAGTCAGAGGATCATTATACATACCTTATTGAACTCAAGTTACCTCATTGATTTGTCACCTTTTCCACTTACATTTTTGTTGATGTCATGTTTATGTAGGGCATAAACCCCTAACATATGGTATCCATACTACAGTATGTGACTAGACTAATTTCAAAGTTGGCCTTTCTAGGTAACCAAACATTACTCCTTGTCAGGAATCATGTTCTCATTTACTCATATCATTGAAAGTTCTTGGATACTAGGATTCTTTACCTTGGTACCCATTATATGTTCCATAAACACATCACATCATCATCATGATTACTATATCTGGGTATTCAAACCCTCAGTCCATCACTGAACATTGTTACCTCTCATCAGGTAACTGTTACCTCTAGGTTTGAGGACCAGGGTATACATTATACTAAACATTTTATTTTGTTTATAAATGGGTCTATGATTAACTAAGATTTCTCCATATATCAATTAGGATGTGGTAGAAATATCCATGCCACATCTTTGACTTCATTATACTCTTTAGATTGTCTCAAAATGACTACTTGATCAGAGTAATCAGAAATATAGCAATCTAAGAGTGTCATACTTACCATACCTTCAATAGATGAATACCTGGTCAGGGTATTCAAGAACTGAAATTAGGTAGTATGCATTTGTTTTATATTATGTTTCATTTCTTCAAATTTTTACTACTTTGTATCTCAGATCTTCTCTAGGTGTTTCTTTTACGTCTCTTCCTTTTCTACATGAAGAGAGAAATTTCAAAATATATAAGAGAATATTATTTAAATATAGGTTTTTATCCTTCTTATCTCTTCCTCATGTCCTCATAGGACTAATTACAAGAAGCTCAACAACAACTACCTTCTTATAATTACCAGATAAAATCAAGAGAAGACATATCAGATGTCACCCCTCATAGTCATTCACCACTTCAGGTTGACTCAAACATAGAGTCTAGCTATTTCATGTTGTTTCCTTTTTCTTTTTACACTATTAGGTTGTAACTTTCGTAAGCCCTGCCGAGTCTACCTCGGTTGTTGGGTCATTTACTCCCTTCTTTTTGAGTAAAAGGGTTTAGTATGCTTAACATGCCCATCTCTTATCCTCATACCATAGTCTTATTGGTCTCATTACCGATGTAGAGACTAAGCCATGTATTCTTACAGGTGGAAAGTTAGGACCTTTGCCTTTACTTTGTGGCTACTGCCCTGGTACACTAGGCATTTATTGCACTGGTGGTACCAAAAACATTGGCTTTTTAGAACAACTAGGAAAATGTCTCTCGAATTATAGAGACTTTTCCTTAATTCTCAGCTTATTGCCCCTCCTTGGGCATTACCATCACCGATATACTATCTGTCTAAACTTATGGCAGTCTATTTTCTCACCATATGTTAATTTTTCCCACAATTTCCATTGCTCCAACATGACTATGTCGTTCACGAACCCCTTCCAAAGCCCAAAGTTTCTGCATTGAGGACTGGTAACCTAGGTTGTAATGTTAGTATCCAGTCTACTATATGTATCACTATTGTCCTAACCTTCCCAACAAGAGCGTAAACATAGGATTCTTTATCCTGATCGGGTCATGATAGGAATTCTCAGGCATTCATTCTTCTCTTACCTGATCCCTTGCACCCTTTCTTGGTGCAATAACATTGTTCTCAGCAATGTGTTCCTCGTGTTCTCCAGTCATTTTTAAACTTTACCCTTTCTTCTGCATAAGTAGAATTCACTATAGGGTATACTGGAGGACACTAACACAGACTCAACACCTTAGTCCTATGTCTCTGTAGACTCAGCGAACCTTAAGCTCTGATACCATACTTGTAACGACAGTCGCCAAACTGACAAACAAATCGTTACTAATTAAGTGGAATAAACATAAACAGCAGATTAACAAAAATCACTAAAATTTAAAACCATTTTGCAAGGAGATCCTTGTACATAAAACTTTTACTGAAAGATCCAAAACTCATACATATCATGATTTACATTGTACAACATTGTTTCATCTCATCTCGAGGACAACATATAATAGTTGCTCTATCAAAACACATACTGGAGCAACATAAAACCTTGAGGCATTCAAGCTAAAATCTCATATTATTCTTGAAACCAATACAAACCAACTCCAAGGACCTGAGAGTACAGAGACGACACATAGGACTTCTATCTATAAGACCTGACAGACAGTACACTCAACCTGAGCTGTCACTACTGTCCCTACTGCTGTTGTTCTTTCTCTGTAGTACGGTCTCAACCCCCCTCGTGCACGTCCACCTAAAAAAAATGTAGATCCCACGGGGTGAGACAATTGTAATTGTCCCAGCGATAGATATAACTCTCCTCCAACAATGTTATTATCACAGTTAAACAATATTAAACTGAGCAGAGGATAAGCAATTTAGACGATTCTCATATTTTAAAGCATTGCAACTATCTATGATAGAGCAGTAAATCATCCATTCTCTTTATAAGGAATAGGAAGAACATGTATATCATTTACCCATCATACTATATCAACATCTCAAGCTTATCCTGTGATCCTCATCATCATGGTATGTCATCCATGAATCGTTCTCATTTCTATCTGTTGGCCTCAGCCAATATGCTAACCAGATATTGAATTGTACCAGTCATGTGAGTATACATCATCATATTCTGTCCAGGCATTGGACTATGCCAATCATGTGCAACCATTTCAGGCATTGGACTATGCCAATCCTGTGTTATTATTCCAGGCATTGGGATATTACCAATCCTGTGCAATTATTCCAAGTATTGGGTTATGACCAATCCTGTGTTATTATTCCAGGCATTGGGATTTAACCAATCTTGTGTTTTTATTCCAGGCATTGGGATTTAACCAATCCTATGTTATTATAGGCTTCATGCCTCTGCCAGGTGCTGGACTTTAACCAATCCTGATTACACCGCCAGGAAGTGGACTCTAACCACTCCTAATTACAGGCTTCATGCCTCTGCCAGGTATTGGTCCATAACCAATCCTAATTACACTGCCAGGCAGTGGACTCTAACCACTCCTGATTACAGGCTTCATGCCTCTGCCAGGTATTGGTCCACAACCAATCCTGATTACACCTCCAGGAAGTGGACTCTAACCACTCCTGATTACAGGCTTCATGCCTCTGCCAGGTATTGGTCCGCAACCAATCTTGATTACACATCCAGACAGTGGACTCTAACCACTCCTGATTACAGGCTTCACGCCTCTGCCCAGTATTGATCCGCAACCAATCCTGATTACACATCCAGGCAGTGGACTCTAACCACTCCCGATTACAGGCTTCACGCCTCTTCCAGGTATTGGTCCGCAACCAATCCTGATTACATAGCCAGATAATGGTCTCTAACCACTCCTGATTACATGCTTCACACCTCTGCCAGGTATTGGTCCACAACCAATCCTGATTACAGGCTTTACGCCTCTACCAGGTATTGGAATTTAACCAATCCTGATTACACCGCCAGGCAGTGGACTCTAACCACTCCTGATTACATGCTTCATGCATCTACCGGGTATTGGTCCGCAACCAATCCTAATTACACAGCCAGGCAGTGGACTCTAACCACTCTTGGTTACACATTCGTTATGTGATATCAATCCCTTAAGTTCATCATTGGTTATCACATCCTTTTACTAGGAATTATACCATGGGCAAGCCATCATATCAATTCACATTCTTTATATAATACAAGTATTCCTCATGTCTCATTTTAACATATTCAAAGCACCATATCCCTTATTTTGGCTATGACTATAATGCATGTATGACCAAGATTTCATTATTATCTTTGTAACCATTTATTATTATTATTATGTTACATGATTCCCATTTACCTGGTTTATTTTAAACATTACCAATTCTTACATCAATCTCTAGATCAATATCTTGTCACCTCTCATTAGGCAACAACTAATCATATGGCTCACAAGGCCATTAAACATCAAGTCACCTCTCACTAGGCAACAACTATTCACATGGCTCACAAGGCCATTAAACATCTTGTCACCTCTCACTAGGCAACAACTAATCATATGGCTCACAAGGCCTTTAAACATCTTGTCACCTCTCACTAGGCAACAACTAATCATATGGCTCAGAAGGCCATTAAACAACTTGTCACCTCTCACTAGGCAACAACTATTAGGGTTAGGGTTTCCCCTTTATTGCCAGATAAGGTTTCAAGTTCATATTATTAATTCAAACCTTAATTCATTGCTCCACACATCTAGGATCATACATTGATATCATAAGTATTCCATTATACTTATTTATTCTCATCATTTATCATTAAATGAATCATCAACACAAGGTATGTGTTCGTCTCTCATCCTTACCAGGGTATGATTACATCATACTTTATTAACTTGTCTTAACCCTTTCTCAAGGTATGTTAGCCCACACTTATCAAAGTGTATTAAACTTATTACATCTCAATGTAACAATTGACATAACACACTTCATGTGTTACTCATCCAAGTATATTGGATTTAAGGTGCATCAAGGTACATCAACCTTGAAATGCTGGATGTGATATCTATCATGTCTTGATGTATCATTTCCCTCATCACTTTTAACTTACTTAAGTTCATCAAATTATCTTGTATTAGGGTATTTCTCATCCTAATACTTTATGCACTAGACCATCACATTCATTCTGTAGTGTATTGATCATAAGTCATACATTTGAATTGTCCAACAATCATCAATTGATATGGACTCATCTCAGGTTGAGACATTATTGATATAAGGTTTTCCATTATCAACCACTCTAGGTGTTTCACCTATCAAAGTATTAGCCACACCATTACTTGGTGTTTCACTCATCACTCCTAAGAGTATCTTGCCCTCACCTTTACAAGATGTCTCGGGTTAAAGGTGTGCATATGTTCACCATATCGGGTTATAGGTGTATAGGCACCACCATATCGGGCTAGAAGTATATACACACCATTCATATCGGGCTTGAGGGGTTTATATGTGTTACCCATGTTGGGCCAGACATCAACTAGGGTTGTGTATTGGGCTACCATATCATGCAATAGCACTTTCTATTCTTTACTCATATCGGGTTACCCAAGTTAGGGTTTCATGTCAACTTACAAGTATTCATTTAACCTTGTATCATGCATGGAGTCTATACTTGACTCCCTATCGTGCAAGAGGTGTATACTACACCTCCATATCGTGCGACAATGTATTCATTCATATCCATATCGTTCAAGTGAAGAAGATGCATCATCATATCGGGTTAAAGGTGATTACTTGTGTGCTTGAACCCGATATCACTTTTATAAGGTGAAATCATCATCTTCAAGATCTAGACCTTTGTTCTAACTATTATATTTCATGTAAACAGGTCTAAGAAACTACTAGAACTCATAATTTCATCAACTATTTCAGGGAATTTTGAAATTAAAAGTAGATCATTAAATACAACAATTTAGGTGATGAATAATAACATGATCGATTTCAAGTTATATAACCCGCCTTAAGAACCACTTCAAAGCTTCAAGCTCCAAAGCTCCATTTTCCTAAGGTTGAAGATGACTTTATCAAAGGTCCAAGGCTCGTTCACAACTCCTTCATATACCAGGAATCACCATGGATAAGCAATTGGTGAAGAAGAAAAGAGAGGTAGATCATAACCCTAATTCCATGCTTCAATTCAAGTTTGAAGACAACTATAGCTTACCTTAGGGTTAAGTTTTGAGTTCCTTATCTCCTTGGCTGATACCCTACAACTCTTAGGCGATATGGACTTCCTCTTGGCCGACACAACTTTGCTTGTGGCCGATACCCCCTCACTTGTGGCCAAAATCACTTCAATTGGCCGATATCAGCTTGCTATGGGCAATATCAACATGCTATGGCCGATATACTTGCTATGGCCGATAATCAAGGCCTATGCATGATACCCTTGTGCTCTTTCATGACATGCCACCCCTCTTGCATGATATGATACTCACTTGCACGATATGGCACTCACTTGGAGTCAAAACACTTCACTCTATGGCCGATATCACCTTGTATGGCCGATATCACCTACTTGGGGGATATGATCTTGCCATGGGCGATACCCCAAGGCCCATGCACGATACCACAATATCTATTCATGATATGGGAGCTCTATGCACGATAACTTAGGGTAGGAGGGTGGTAAGGGTCGCAAAATTGCACCAAGGGGTGATACTAGGGGTATATACTTGTTGCTCATGAAGGAAGGTGAAAATGAGGTGTCATCATTTTGAACTAGTAGGTTCCACGTTTCCATGCATGGGTGACACGTGTACATGCATTCATCAACATTTATATTGACTTGAAAAAAGGTTGAGGATCATCTAGAGATGCAAATTCATCCATTTCTTATCCATTTGGATAAGTCATCTAGGTTTAATCACTATTTTAAGTCAAGTCGATACACTTTTTCTAAGGAAACTTGTTGGCTGTCACACCTCACCTCCTTGAGGTGATTTGCACGATATGAAATTTTCCAAGAGTTCACAAAATGATATGGGACACCTCATTGGGCTCCATGGCCGATAGGCACTCGTATATAAGCTTTTCAACTTGATACAACTCAAGTTAAGCTTCCAAATTCAACCCTTTTTCTTGGTCATTTCATCCCCAAGATTACCATCACTCATAAGTGATTCAAACATTGTGTCTCATTCTTTATCTCTCCTCTAAATAATACATAGAGGACGTAGGAACACTCTAGAGGTGGTAATTTCCATATCAACCCCACATTTTGTGTAAATTACATCTTGTAACAACATTAGTGCACAATGCTCTAGCATTGTTCAAACAAGTTCAAACATGGAATTTAGGCTTTCGACAAGCCATCAATTAACATCATTCTCTCTCTTATGATTATTATACACATGGGGTACATTCAACATGTGACATTTTGCAATATAACCCCTCAACTTGGGTAAATTGCACTTTGGTCCAAAATAAAGGAACATTGCTCAAACATCATTCAATCGGGACCAAACTTGAAACATAAGTGTGTCACATGATAAAAAAACACCTTAGAGGATTATATTATAGTTCTAAGCAACTTACTTAACCCAAACAAATAGGGTTACCTCATAACCCAGGTCAGGGTCGTTATAGTTTCCCTATGTGGATAGAAGTTTATAGTTTCCCTATGTGGATAGAAGTTTAGAAATCCAAGTTCTTCAAAAGGTATGCAAAATTTTATTTTATTACAACTTTTCAGTATAGTCTGGTAGAATTTGATAATTATTATTGATTATTTGTCGAACTTTTGATCCGGAAATTGGGATAACGGCTCTGACCTCTTGGTCTCCCTTAATTGGGGGTTACCAGGAGGTGGGGTCGTTACACTACTACATAAACGAGATACCACGTTGGTCATTTTAGGCATATGGCATTGGTTAAAAAATGACGACCAAGTGGGAAATGCTAAAAATCAAGCCATTCATAGCCAGTAAGAGAAGACGATGACAATAGTTTTTGTCATTGGTTCCAGGTTACAGGAAAAACTGACAATGTAACACTTAGTGGGGAAAAAATTTGTGATCTCCTTTGACATTTCCTTGTCAGTTGTATGAACCAAAGCTGACACCTTTAAGATAATTATGCAACAAAAATAGTTTCTTGTGACAGTTCCTTATTAGTTGAGTAATGAGAAATAACCATGATGAATAGCATGATGTTGGATTTACCAGTGATTTAACATTGAAAATTTTAGGTATACGCCATGGGTATGTTGTATATAACTGATGTAGAATGCATATGCAGCCGGTTACTTATAAATAATTAGTGACAAATGACTATGTTTTTTATATAGTAGGTCTATAGACCTATTGTCTGGCTGCTAGCCTGTCTGCTTCCTACAATTCTTCAAAACTTATTGTCTGGATGCTAGCATGTTTGTTGCCTACAGTTCTTCAAAATAGAAAGTTCTAAAGAATGCAAGCCTCTACAAGCATCACAACTTAACAACATGTCGAAAAACCTACAAGAAGATATATATATATATGTATGTATATATATATATATATATATATATATATATATATATATATATATATATATATATCACAATGCATTTTATATGATAGGCTCAAACCTGCCAGCGAACCTCAACATTCTATCATTTTTCACTTCAAATGCACATACATATCCATGAACTCATAGCTCAATTGATTCATTTTTTATCCACACATTTAAATTCATACATACACACAAATACACATCATTCTCTTCCACATGTACTTCACATTCAATTTACACACATATGCATGCATACATATCAACATCTAATGTCATCTCAAATTTAAGTGAACGATGTATAATAATATAACAAACAAAAAAGGGCATCAAAATTTGAACGACAAAACTATCAATCAACCCTCTCGTTCATCGTTCTAGTCCACGTGATTGATGAAGCAGTCTGGCCACTGTTCCCATATGTCATTCAGTTTCTCCAATGTATAGGGTTCAGTATTGTCAAAAAACTACAAAGAGAATGGGATGTAATTCTAATAAGAATTGATTGTTTGTATTATCAAATGAGACTACTTCAATAATATGATCCAAGACTAACAACATTACCTTCTCTATACATTTGATCTCTTGTGCGTGCATGACAATTGTTTGCATGTACAAGACCACATAATTTGCACATGCACAATCATTTTCTTGTATAGGGCCATGTATATTTACAATTACGATAATAAATGTAATTAAGAAGAGTTGATAATATATATGCAATTGGAATGATAAGATAACATAAAAACTCTTCCAAGTTATCGATTTCTTTTTCTTATCTACATTCCCTCCACTACTATGGGATGCTTTCACACCTCTATAAGTTAAATTAATAGATATGTTGTGTTATTAAATTGTCATATGATGCAAACATTAACAGATACGTTGAGCATGGAAAAACTATACTTACACTTGATAACATCAGTTTTGATGGACTTTCATAGTATTTATCATAGTTGAAATCATTAAAATTAATGTTTAGATGTTTATCTTTGTTCATTTTTACTCGCAATTTATTTAATAGAAGTTTTAATTAAGTTATGATGATATTTGAAGGAATTTAGTGCAAAAATAGCAAGATTGATGGATAACCATCGACACTCTATATTGACCACTCAAAGCTCGACAAAATCCCACTAACCATTGACCAAATGGGTTAACATTTCAACTTTTACTCAAAAGAATTGACAATGCCCAGTCAAACTCTCATTGATAGCCCCATCGAGCTTTGACCCCTATCAAGCAGGAGGGTCGGAAAACTCATCAAGCAAGCATTAACAATACCCTAACGAGCTCTTACTGATAGTTCAAATCATAGAGGTTTACGTGAATAGATTCCCATTACTTTCAATGTTGTCAACAAAACAACCATCGGTACCTTCCTCGATAGGACATCCATTGATGCATTCATCGATGGATCAGACGTCGACCATCTTGTCGACAAATTACTCTGTCAATCCTCAAAAGATCGATTCCTTTAAGACCAATGTTGTCCTACCAGGAAATCACCTCATCGAACTCAAGATTGTTATCAGGAAGATGAAGAGTTCACTCCATGTGGTCCGATCTAGAATAAAAAAAGCACAAGTCAAACCCTATAAATAGGCTCCCAAGGTATCACTTCAAAGCATCTTTGATCTTCATAATCAACAAGACAAAAGGATGCCACCAAGTTCAGATCCCAAGACTCACTAGTACACAAATGATGTATAACGTCACATTTGATGTCGTCGATTGGTGCACCAAAACTGATGCCAATAGTCTAAGACATCCTCTTATAAAGACAACTGACACCTATATGTGAAGAACGGTTGATTTATAAAAGACATGGGTATCACTTTTTTTTTAATGTCGATTTTTAATAAATGAAATCGACGTCCAAAATTACCCGCAAAATATAATTTTTCAGTGATAAAATTTTCCTCCAAAAATTTTAAATTCGGCATCGGTTGTGTAAAAATCTGACGACACATGTTCTGCGCCAAGCCCCGCAAAAGTTTTTATCCCCTTATTTGTCATCGGTTTTCCTCTTACGAACTGATGACTAAATATCCTTCGCGAGGCAAAATTCATTCCCTCATTTATCATCGGTTTTGGAAGAATAACTGACGCAGAAGTGTGTTCGCGCGTTGTCCCTGTGAAAAAAATTTCCCCCCAATTTTCCTAATCGACATCAGATTATATGATAAACTGACGTCGACAGTTAACTTAATGCACCCACATGAGCTAGACTCTTCCCCTTTGCTATTTAGTTCCCGATCTTCTTCCCCGGCTAGGTCTGGTGATTTTTCTACCACCTCAGAATATCCGCACCACCTCCCCTTCTCTTCTCACTGCCTCTGCGCACCGCCATGACGAGCTTGAAGTTGCTCGCCGCCTCCGCGTGCCGCCACGACGAGCTTGAAGCTACTAGTGCCCAGTCACCGCCAGTCGTCGGCTGCCACCAACTGCTCCTATCGCCACCACCACCTGCTCTAGGTGAAGCGAGGATCCTTCCTCTATCCACCTTCATATGCTCCAGTCACTGCCACCGGACACTCCTTGCACCTCCTTTGCTTTACCTCCAGCGTTGGCCACCTTCACCTCCAGCACAACCACCTCCACCTCTGGGCACCGCCACCACAACCTACTCGATCCACCAGTGTGGTGAGTGGTTCAATCAGTACTAGATTTGAACTTAGGGTTAATAATGCCACCATATAGTTGATTACTATTGATTAGGATTAATGATGCATTAATGAACTTAATTAATTAGATTTGCACTTAGTTTCTCTAAGATTGTGTAGTTGATTAATATTGAATTAGGGTTTGGTGCGCTCCCTCCAATGGTGTTACACACTACTCAATTGAAGTTTTGAATATATGCAACCCCACAGACAGAAGAACATGGGTGGATTCACTTTTGAAATTTATAAAACCTAACTTAACAAATACTCACACTAAAACAACTACACCCGCAAGCGCACGGGGTCGTGTCGTAGTATAGGAAGGTGACAAGTATAGGTTTGATCCACAGGGAAAAGAGGGGGCACTAGAGCTAGGTTAGTTTGGTTGGTTCCTACTACAGAGTCTAGGGTTAAGGGTTTAAAGGTTGATTTGATTGTTAAACTATTATGGACAAACAAGCAATTAAAGGCAAGAATGAAATCTAAGTTAACCCTAGACTAGATTAAGACTAAGTATGCAAGGAAAGACTAAGCTAGGTATGAAAAGAAAAATTACACTAAGGAAAGCAAGAGAGAAATAAAAGAGCAATTAAAGAGCTAAACTAAAATGAACAAGGCAAGAACAAAGCAAGAAGCTAAGCAAAGAAAGGGCTAACTAAGCTAAGCAAGCACAAAACTAGGGTTTTAAGCAATAAAGATAGGTATGGGTTGTTTAGGGGTATGAACTTATCACTTAAGTTGGGGGGTGACATATGAAAATTATGATTCCATTTAGATTATCCAAACCAAACAACAAGTTAGAGTCTAATGAATTAACCTCAGATACTAACTAGACGTGAATATGCTAGGTTGTGTGTAGAGGAACTATCCCTAACACCCCATACTACCCTGATGAGGCTCAATTGGGTTAGGGATTGGGTTCAATTCAAGTAGAGTATAATCAAGTCTGTGTTTCTATATTAGACATTCCTAAGGCAATTAGGGGCCAAGGGTAGTAATGGGGAGGTGCAATTAGGGTTTTGGACCCCAATTCCCCCACATTCTAGCCTTGAGAAGGCTCCATGCTAATTGTACTAGAATTATCTAATACAACTACTTATATCTCTCACTTAGGTTTAGGGATATTGATTAGGATGTAGGAAGATGGGAGGCAACCTAGGGATCCAAGAATTGGACCTAGGGGCAAATCCCAAAATTCACACATATAAGCAATTTGCCTAAATTCCTAGGTGATTTCACACACAAACCAACAAGCAATCCATGGAGAGTGAGATTGAAATAGAATATAATCATTAAAAAATGGAATTACAATGTTTACATGTCATTCCCCCCCCCCAACATGGTATCAAAGTAACATACTTTCCCCCAAATAGCCCACCCAAAGGGGCCTAGCTACTCATAGAAATGGAAAATACAAAAAGCAAAGAGAAAGAGGTAGAAGAAGCCATGGAGAATGGTGTAGATGAAGGAACACTCCTCTCCAGATACTGTAAGATGTCCTCCTCACTTCTCCAAGGTGGAAGGATGTAGAATGAAGGGTATTATGGGTAGGAACTAGTATAAACTAGTGTTTTGGTGGTGGAAATGGTGAAATGGAGTGGAATGGAGGTGGAAATAGTGTGGAATGGTCAAGCGCAAAAATGGGGAGCTAGGAGGTGGTGGAAGGTAGCTAACCTTGTGCCCCAGCCACCACCTAGGTATATATAGGTGTGGGGGGGAAGCACTAGGTCAAGTAGGGGCAGAATAGGCAAAGCAGTGAAAAATGGGTAGGTTTTGTGAGTAGCACGGCTGTGGTGGGTCACCACAACCATGGTGGGTAGTCAGTGGCATAATCGTGGTGGGTAGTGGGTGGCACGACCGTGGTGGATGGGAACGGCCGTGTTAATTAAAATGGCAAAATGTTAGGCTGGTGGTCAGTTTTGGGCTGAAACTGGCACGACTATGGTGGTCACCACGACCGTGGTGGTGTAAGGGTACCACGACCGTGGTGAGCTGGGTAAAGGTGGTTGTGGTGATGTGCCACACCCGTTCTGCTTCTCTGTAGCACATATGTGTTGTGCAACACGGCCATGATGGCTGTCTCTGGCATGACCATTCTTGGATGCACAGTCGTGGTGACTTCAACTTGACTTGGGGGTGATTTTGTTGGTTTACAAGTGACCTAGCATGACCGTTCAATGGTACCACGGCCGTGCTGGGTCCTGGATCAGCAATTTGACTCTGTTCTTTGGACTTTCTTGGACATCTTTGCTTCAATGGATCTTTGGCCGCTAGGGGTAGGTTGAGGGAGCATCAAACTTCACTTTGGGCCTCTCCAAGGGCAGAGGAACCCTAGGATCACTCCTCTCTCTCTCTCTTCCATCAAGTGTGGTCCAAATGCCTAAAAACATGCAAATAATGTCCATAAGTGCATTTTATACAAATAAGCATATTAGGAGGAATGGCATGCAATCTAACAAATATACATGTGATTGAAGAGCAAAAATACACAAGATGAAGCCCTAAAATAAGGCTGAATCACCACCCCAAACTTGAAACATACTTGTCCTCAAGTATGCTCCAACTCAATCTCTCTACAAAACTTCCACAAATAAGAAATGACATGCAATGTACAAGATGATTAATGCTGAATGGGATCAAAGATGACTGAGTGCATGCATTTCACCTCTCTCCTCTCCTACTTTCACAATCCAATCATGAAAAGAGCACAAAGCATATGAACTTCAAATATAGCACATAGAATACACAAGTTATCCATATTTCTTCCATAAAGGTCCGGGTAAATTATTTTATGGTGGCGTTAATCAAGGACAACTAGGAGTGTTGTTTCACAATCATGCCTTCAATCTTATATTTCAAATCACACCAAATGTCCCACGTGGCTGCAGAAAAGGGCAAAAGGTTTGATGTTTCCTAGCTCAATGGGTATGAAAGTGGAAGAAAAGGTTGCAGTAAGATTTTTGGAGTGTTTTTACACACTCATCTTTTCTTAATTTGAATGCTCTTAAATAGTAGCATCCTTTTATTTTGTTTTGTTTTTCCTTTTATTTTTTTTTCTTACCCTTAGTGTAGAAAGGGAATATGGTGGATAGAGTGAAGCGAGGGGATGGAGATATGTCCACCCCAAACTTTTGGAGGTGGCCAAGGTTGATTATGTGCACTAGGTCATCTTTTTATGAGGAAGAGGGGTATGGAGATGGTGGAAGAATAGTCATATCAAAGATGGGTCATTGGTATGATTCACCACATAAGACATCATGCATGAAAATTAATCCAATACTTCATCCTAGATATCACACCACATGAATGAACAAGATGAAACTGATATACCAAACAAGTGATTCCACAAACACTAAGCGTTCAAAGCTTGCTCAATTTCACAATTCAACCAAATCAATCACAATCATAAGAGAGGTGATGCACATGTAAAAAGTCAAACATTGATACCACTTAGCAATAATTCATGACATTTCACTTGCATTTGTCAAAGGTCGTCATTTTTACTCAAAACAATAGAGATTGGGTCAAAACACACTTTTTAGACAAGAAATCTCAAATTTGGGCAAAATTGGCCAAAATGGTGCCAAGTTGCCTCCAATCACATCTAAACCTATATTATTGAACTTAAAATAGCAAACAAGAAAATCCTATCTAAAACATGCAAAAATTACTAAAAATCTACATGATATGCAATGCATGGCAAAAAGAGCAAAATTTTTGAAAATTACGCAAAAATGACAAGAAAGTAAACTACATGGCATGCAGGTAGGCAAAGAAGTAAACTTCTAAACTAGATAGCGAAACAAGAAAAAATGAGAAAAACTCCAAACAAAAAGTAAATAGAATGTGAGATACAAAATGAGTGAAAGTAGAGCAAGGTCATACCACCCTACCACCCCAAACTATTGAATCATGATGTCCTCAACATGACACTAAAGTCTAGGATGATAGGGTAGACGATCACTGTGGTGGTGGTAGAGGTGCTCCTCCCTGCCTGTAATAGGCACCCCAATAGTATGACTATGGAGGTGGATATCTGTCTAGAAAAGCTGATAAAGAACTCCATCAGTCTTCACTCCATTGTGGGTTCCTCTAGACCTGGGCATTCTGAAATTGGTAAAGATGGTTGACATGGTAGTGCATCTACTGATGGTCCAACCACATGGCATATTGCGACTGCTGAATGCCCTCCTATACCTGTAGTATTTTGTCATGCATCACCTTAATGCCCTCCAGCTGTGCATGAATGGTGGCCATATCATTTGCATTCACAGAGGGTTGTTGTGGCTCTGATGCCCCTATCCTCTCTTCTCTTTGCCTCACTCATTGTGTCACTCTTTCCTCCACCGCCCATCTCAGCTCAGCTGCCTATGAAGTCTCTCCTAGACCCGTGCATAAACCACCTCAGGGATGTTATCTCCTCTGGGGTTCTCCTCCTCATATTTCCTCAATTTTTCTAGAAAATCCTACGTGGGTCCATATTATGCCATGAGGGGTGGAGTATGGTAAGGAAGCTCCAAGGTGACTCCCGGGTAAGGTGGGTTGACTTGGTAGATGATCTTTTAATCCACAACTGTAACCATGGAAGAGCGAGCCAAGTCATGCAATTCAACCAACTTTCCTCCATCTGCCTTTGTGTAACCTGTCATGTCATATCCTAAGGCAGTGGCAATCAACGTCACTATCCCTCCCATTACAAAAGGATTTGTGCTCTTAGATGGGATTGTCCTCATATGCTCAATAAGTACCGCCCCCAGGTTCACATGCCTCTCCGTAGTGATCCAACCAAGTACAAAAATATCTTTCTTTGTGTAGTTGCCTTGGTCCTCATACCTGCAAAAGATGGTGTTTGCTAACACCTTCTGAACATAGCAGAGGAATGGACTATGGATGGCACTCGTCTTGGATTTCCCCGCTACAAAGGTACTTTGGCCGGTGAAGCATTTCCACATTGTTGGATATGTGGAACTAGAATCATTCTCTGTCCTTCCTCCGTGTAGGAGGAATGCCATCTCTTCACTCGAGGCAAAAATATGATTTAGCAGCTTTGAGGTTATCTTCCACCTCTGCCCCCAATCATTACTTTAATGGCGTTCTCGCCATCATTAGTTGCTTTCTCTAGCATAGAAAAAAATTGTTGAGTCAGTTCCATGTAAGACTCTAGTTGCAGCATAAGGATCTCAGACAATCCCATCTTCTCCATTAGGGCCTGGAAATAGGCGTAGAAGCCCATAGCCTCCATTGTTACTTGGCATGCATAGCGAGTCGCTAATACTTTGCGTGTCAAGCACTCTGGGTGCTTAGGCTCCTTTTCCCTTCCGGTAGTGACCTCAGGCTGTGGCTAGGGATGCTGCTATGGTATCACTTGCTGCTCATCATTTGGCATATATGCATCTTCTTCATCATCTAGCATGAGCCATTGACGTGGTTGTGGTTGTGGTTGTGGCTTGGGCTGCGGCTGTGCTTCCGAAGAAACGGACGACCATGCGACTGAGACTGATGGTCATGCGGCTGAAGCTGAAGGCCTCTCAAATGAGATAGCGGGCCAGGAAGCAAATGATGGTGGCCGTGACAACGACAGTGTCCCCCGCTGTGGCTGTGTGGAGACCTCTTCTGTGATAGGATCCACTATGGCATCCAATTCGGCCGTCGTCAATCGGGGGTGGCTGTTCCTTGATTTCCTTTGGTAGGGGATGACACCCCTAGTCTTCTCCACTTCTTTCCTTGTAAAGTTCTTCATTCTTGCTCAAAAATGGAGGTGAAATTAACAAATTTCAAATTTCTCCGAAGAACGGGGCTGTTGGGGCGGAATGGAGAGAAAATGGTGATTTTGTGGATGGAAGTTGGTGGAAACTTGAGATTAAGGCAGCAGAAATGGTAGGGGAATGATTGGAAATGATTTGGGAGTGATTTGGTGAATATTAAAGTGTTGTAGAGGGTGGGAAGAATGTTGCACGGGCGCTAGGGCGTGGAGCATGACCATTCTGTTCTTCAGAGAAATGAGCAAGGGAATAGAAATTTTGCAAAATCTGACTTAAAGTTGCTAGAATTGGACTGTGGCATGGCCGTGCTGTGCAGCACGACCGTGGTGTCTTCAGGTACCACGTCCGTGCTGCCTTGCACGGTCGTGCTTCTCTGATCCTAAGTTGATTTTCTCAATTTTGACGATTTCTCTGTTGAATGCGAGTGTACCACCACGACCGTGTTGGGCACTGTAACAACAATATAACACTCAAATCTTGTTAAAACATCAACACTTCGATCTCAAGTTGATATTCTATTGATTCTTTGTCAAAATTTTGTTCATTCTTCTTCATTTCACTCTATTCTCACCTGCACATCTCAAAACTACACAAAAAACTATCAAATACAAGTGTGTGTGTGTTTTCTTGGAAAAATGTAAAAACAGGAAAAAGTATCAAAAATGTGAGGTTGGGTTAAAAATTCCCAAACCTAGGTGGGTTTCCTCCCACAACCACTGAGTTTCTTGCCTTCATCTAGGCTTCTTGGTGATTCTTCATTCATTCATCCATTTGGAATTCTCACGTGTCCATTCTTGCAAAACATGCATCCCTCATTTGCACTCAATCTAGGTTCCTCATCCCTTTCATCACAATAACCATCATCAATTTCTTCACCTTGATGTCCTTCTCTCAAATGCCCATTTGGATTTGTGAAGTGATCATGTCCAATATCCCTATCTCAGACTCGCTGGGTTGGCGTCTTATACATGTTGATATTGATCTTCATGTCCATGAATGAGACTGTCATAGTGCCACTGTGCACATGAATGCCGGCATCAGCTGTAGATAAGAATGACCTTCCCAAGATGATGGGAATCTTCCTATCCTTTTTCTCCATATTGAGTAAAATGAAATCCTCCGGGAACACCGCACCTTTTTCTTTGTCTATCATCACTAAGACATCATCCACTCTACCCCTAGGAACTTTTATGGATCTATCTGCCAACTGGAGAGTGTAATGTGTCGGCTTCAACTTGCTTAAACCCAGCTCAACATAGACATTGTATGACATCAAGTTCATACTAGATCCCAAATCAAGTAAGGACCTCTCTATGCTATGTCCCTCGATGTAACTAGGTATGAGCGGGGCTCTTGGGTCCTTTCTCTTTATGGGAAGTGGATGTTGTATGGTGGAGCTCACTTGTTCAGTTAATCTCACCTGCTTTGGAATCCTCCCTGTCGATCTTCTTTTCACAGTGCATAGGTTCTTGAGGAACTTGGCATGTGATGGGATTTGCTTGATAGCATCCAAAAGTGGAATGTTCACCTTCACTTGGTGAAAAACCTCAAGAATATCAACATTGTTCTTTTGCCTCCTTTTCAATTCTGATGGCTCATCTAGTGCTTCTACGAATGGAGGATCACTAGTTTTTTCCATACTTGCATGAACATGAGGCGGAACACTAGGGATTGTAGGACCTACAAAGGGGATATGTGGTGGATCACATGGAATCCCAAACTCAACATGCGGTATCACAACATCATCTTAAGCAATATCAATCATAATATCACCACTTGGCTGCCTTTATTTCACTTTATCAACCTTTCTTTGACTTGCAGACTGCTCAAGAGACTTTCCACTCCTTAGAACTATCATAGCACTACCTTTCTCATGGTGGAGATGGGGAGCATGTTGTGGCTGTGGAGGAGGTGGAGGTGACACTTGGGGTTGAAATTGAGGTGGAGAAGAGAATTGAGGGGGAGGAGAGAATTGGGGTTGGAAAGTGAAGTTTTGGGAAATTTGAGGTGAGGGAAGTGGTGGAGGAGTATAAGGCTTGGAATAGCCTTGGAATGAGTGAATGATATGAACTTGCATGGGGGTGGACTATAGAAAATGTGGGAAGAAGGCATAGGTCAACTTGCTTCATGGTGGGTCATGATTGGTTTTGAAGATAATTTTTCTTCTTGGGGAGCGATTATGGAATATAGCTGCTCTATTCTCTCTTCTAACCTTGCAACATCACTTTGAACATCATCAAATACTTTCAATCTAGAGAAAACCTCTTCCTCAAACCTTGAGCTATATGTGGGACTTTGTGGTTCCTGGTAGCTATAGGAGTGAGGTGTCTTCTTTTCTTTCCCATATAATTCAATAGCATTGACTGAATGATAAGGAGGTTTGGTCACTTGGTTTCTCATGAAGCTCACCATTTCACCAAACATTTTCATCAATTATGGGATTGAATCATCATGAGTTGGAGATGTCACACCAAAAGATAGGTCACTGCCACTAACCATACTAGAAGCTTTTATGCTTGAACTTTCTGCCAAACTCTCAAACAAGGGCCATGTCTCTTCAGGTGGTTTAGCCATAAAAACTCCCCCACAAGAAGAATCCACTATAGCTTGACTTGCATGAGATAGACCAGAGTAGAAGGACTGAACTAGCTGCCAAAAAGGGATCTCATGATGTGGACATTCTCTCAACATCTTTTGAAATCTCTCCCAAGCCGCGTGGAATCGCTCATTATCTATTTGATTGAAACTTGCTATGGCACGCCGCATTTGTGTTAACTTTTCTATAGAGTAGAATTTCCTCAATAAAGCATTTTTCATCTCTCCCCAACTCATGATGTCCTTTCTTGAATCATACCACTCTTTGGCTTTGTCTTTGAGGGAGAAGGAGAACAAAGTCAGCGTGATTGTATCATCACTTGTTGTCGGCGTCCTGAAGGTGGAGCATACTTCAAGAAAGGAGTCCAAGTGCTTGTAGGGGTTCTCACTCTCTAAGCTGTAGAAGATGGGCAGGAGCCCAAGAAGACCTGGAGGGATGGAGAATCACTCCCCTAGCATCTGATCAACCCTGCTAGCAATTGGCAATTTGTAGTTACTAGGCATGAAGTAGTCTTGAAGTGGCTTGTGAAGTGTATTTTGGCCTTCCATCTTGTTTCCTCCTGAATGGCTTGTCACATGCACAAAGCACAACCAAACAAAAGAAAACAAGTTAGTAAACCAATATACAAAAAGAATGCAAAGAATAGTGAATAAAGAAAAGCAATGATGAGGGCAGTAGGAAAAGTCAAAGCAAAACTAACTAGCTAGGTCGGCGCCTCTAATCCCCGACAACGACACCATAAAGCTTGGTGTGCTCCCACCAATGGTGTTACACACTACTCAATTGCAGTTTTGAATATATGCAACCCCACAGATGGAAGCACATGGGTGGATTCACTTTTGAAATTTATAAAACCTAACTTAACACCTACTCACACTAAAACAACTACAGCTATAAGCACACGGGGTCGTGTCATAGTATAGGAAGGTGGCAAGTATAGGGTCGATCCATAGGGATAAGAGGGGGCACTAGAGCTAGGTTAGTTTGGTTGGGTTCCTACTATGGATTCTAGGGTTAAGGGTTTAAAGGTTGATTTGATTGTTAAACTATTATGGACAAAAAGGAAATTAAAGGCAAGAATGAAATCTAAGTTAACCCTAGACTAGATTGAGACTAAGTATGCAAGGAAAGACAAAGCTAGGTATGAAAAGGAAAATTACACTAAGGTGAGCAAGAGAGAAGTAAAAGCACAATTAAAGAGCTAAACTAACATGAACAAGGCAAGAACAAAGCAAGAAGCTAAGTAAGCAAATAAAGAGCTAACTAAGCTAAGCAAGCACAAAACTAGGGTTTTAAGCAATAAAGATAGGTATGGGTAGTTTAGGGGTATGAACTTATCACTTAAGTTGGGGGGTGACATATGAACATTATGATTAAATTTAGATTATCCAAACCAAACAACAAGTTAGAGTCTAATGAATTAACTTAAGCTACTAACAGGCCATGGATATGCTAGGTTGTGTGTAGGGGAACTAGTCACTAACACCCCCTGCTACCCTTACGAGGCTCAATTGGGTTAGGGATTAGGTTCAATTCAAGTAGAGTCTAATCAAGTCTAGGTTTCTAGATTAGACATTCCTAGGGCAACTGGGGGCCAAGGGTAGTAATGGGGAGGTGAAATTAGGGTTTTGGACCCCAATTACCCCACATTCTAGCCTTGAGAAGGCTCCATGCTAACTTCACTAGAATTATCTAATCTAGCTACTTAGATCTCTCACTTAGGTATAGGGAGATTTCTTAAGATGTAGGAAGATGGGAGGCAACCTAGGGATCCAAGAATTGGAACTAGGGGCATATCCCAAAATTCACACATATAACAAAGTGCCTAAGTTCCTAGGTGATTTCACACACAAATCAACAAGCAAACCATGGAGAATGAGATATAAATAGAATATAATCATTAACAAATGGAATTATAATGTTTACATGTCATTTCCCACCAACATGGTATCAAAGTAACATAATGTCCCCCAAACAGCCCACCCAAGGGGGCCTAGCTACTCATAGAAATGGAAAATACAAAAAAAGGAGAAAGAGGTAGAAGAAGCCATGGAGCTCAGTGTAGATGAAGGAATACTCCTCTCCAGCTACTGCAAGATGTCCTCCTCCCTCCTCCAAGGTGCATGGATGTAGAATGAAGGGGATTATGGGTAGGAACTAGTATAAACTAGTGTTTTGGTGGTGGAAATGGTGAAATGGAGGTGGAAATGGTGTGTAATGGCTAAGGGAAAAAATGGAGAGCTAGGAGGTGGTGGAAGGTAGCTAACCTCATGCCCCAACCACCACCTAGGTATATATAGGTCTGGGGGGAAGCACTAGGTCAAGTAGGGGCAAAATAGGTAAAGAAGTGAAAAATGGGTAGGTTTTGTGAGTAGCACAACCGTGGTGGGTCACCACGGCCGTGGTGTGTAGTGTGTGGCACGGCCGTGGTGGATGGGAACAACCGTGTTAATTAAAATTGTAAAATGTTAGGTTGGTGGTCAGCTTTGGTCTGAAATTGGCACGGTCGTGGTGGTGTAAGGGTACCACGGCCGTGGTGCCTAGCACGACCATGGTGAGCTGGGTAAAGGTGGTCGTGGTGAAGTGCCAAACCTATTTTACTTCTCTGTAGCATGGTCGTGCTGTGCAGCACGACCGTGGTGGCTGTCTCTGGTGGTGACTTCAGCTTGAGTTGGGGGTGATTCTATTGGTTTACAAGTGACCTAGCACCACCGTGTTGGGTCCTAGATCAGCAATTTGACTCCGTTCTTTGGACTTTCTTAGACATCTTTTCTTCAATGGATGTTTGGCCGCTGGGGGTAGGTTGAGGGAGCATCAAACTTCACTTTGGACCTCTCAAAGGGTAGAGGAACCCTAGGATCACTCCTCTCTCTCTTCCATCAAGTGTGGTCCAAATGCCTGAAAAACATGCAAATAATGTCCATAAGTGTTTTTTATACAAATAATTATATTGGGAGGAATGACATGCAATCTAACAGGTATACGTGTGATTGAAGAGCAAAAATACATAACATGAATCCCTAAAACAGGGCTGAATCATGGTTTAATAATGAATGAATAAACACAAAATGGAATAATGAATTGAATTAATTGATGATGATGATGATGATGATGATGTGGATGATGAGGATATTGATGTTAATGATGATGATGATGATGATGCCCTGATCATCATCATCATCATCAATAATCATCATCCCCAGCATCATCATCATCATCATCATCATCATCATCATCATCATCATCATCGTCGTCGTCGTCGTTATCATCATCATCATCATCATCATCATGTGATGATGATGATGATGATGAGGATTATAATGATGAGGATGATGATAATGATGAGGATGATGATGATGAGGATGATGAGGATGAGGATGATGAGGATGAGAATGAGGATGATGAGGACGATGATGATGATAATGATGAGGATGAGAATGATGAGGATGATGAATGATGATGATGAGGATGATATCATCATCCTCATAATCATCATCATCATAATCATCCTCGTCCTCATCCTAATCCTCATCATCATCCTCATCCTCATCATCCTCGTCATCATACTCATCCTCATCATCATCCTCATCATCATCATCATCATCATCATCATCATCATCATCATCATCATCATCATCATCATCATCATCATCATCATCATCATCATCATCATCATCATCATCATCATCATCATCATCATCATCATCATCATCATCATCATCATCATCATCATCATCATCATCATCATCATCATCATCATCATCATCATCATCATCATCATCATCATCATCATCATCATCATCATCATCATCATCATCATCATCATCATCATCATCATCATCATCATCATCATCATCATCATCATCATCATCATCATCATCATCATCATCATCATCATCATCATCATCATCATCATCATCATCATCATCATCATCATCATCATCATCATCATCATCATCGTCGTCATCATCATCGTCATCATCATCATCATCATCGTCGTCATCATCATCATCATCATCATCATCATCATCATCATCATCATCATCATCATCATCATCATCATCATCATCATCATCATCATCATCATCATCATCATCATCATCATCATCATCATCATCATCATCATCATCATCATCATCATCATCATCATCATCATCATCATCATCATCATCATCATCATCATCATCATCATCATCATCATCCTCATCATCATCATCATCATCATCATCATCATCATCATCATCGTCATCATCATCATCATCATCATCATCATCATCATCATCATCATCATCATCAACCTCCTCCTCCTCCTCATCATCATCATCAATCATCATCATCATCAACCTCATCTGATGACGACGACGACGACGACGATGATGATGATGATGATGATGATGATGATGATGCTGATGATGATGATGATGATGATGATGACGATGATGATGATGATGATTAAAATATGTTATGTATTCATATGAAACAATTATTTCTTTGTCATGAATATGAAATAACCCATGTTGTTGTATGTTGTTAGTACTTACATTTATATTACTTTTTCTCAACATTATTTTACATTGTTGTAGGCATAATGGATTGGGCCTCTACCCCAATGTTATGATTCCCTATTGAAGAACAGTTGGACATCATTCTAGATGATCATTCATTAGCACAACTCACTGTACCTAAACATTGGCGTTATCTAAACAGAAGATGCTACACGGCTGGTGAAGTGACCCTAAATTTTGGAACTTCAACATCTATTATCGAGGTTAAGTACGATGTAGATGGAAATCTTATATAGACATCCAGTTGGTGCGAGTGGCTTGGGAAGATGCTATTGGGCCGTAGTGATAGGCTTTTTCTTCATCTGGTTGTCCATAATACCATCAAGGTTTGGATAACCAACATCAACAACAAGATGCCCGATCATCTGGTGAGATTTGAGTACTCGATAGAGGATAGCACATATTTGGACTCATTTGACATGGAGAGCACACCCGATTTCTCTTCTATTCCTATTGGTACCGATTTCCCTATCACCATCAGTTCAGATTCATCTAACAATGACAAGCTCCGCGACACAACAACATCAACAAGGTAGGTCCAAGCAACAAATTTACTTTCCCATCTTATTTTGTGTTTCCATTTTTGTCTTAAAGTAATAAAACTTAATATCTATTTTTTTGTTGTTAAAAATTCAGGGGAAGATGACCACGACAATGAAAAGGCCCTCCCAATTGCTGATGAAGGACCATGTTGTTGTTGTTTACTTATGCACATGTTTAGGGGTACAACAAGTCTGTTGTTTAGTTATTGTCATGTTATTTTCTAAACTTTGTTGTCATTAATTAGTATTTGATGACTTGTTAAACTTTGAAAGACACACTTATATATAATGTCTGAATGAATTTTTTTGAATTGTCTTATCTATATACATGTGTTTGTGAAGATGGAATGAATGAATGTTTCTACATGTGTGTGAATGTGAATAGAGATGAATGAATGGAACTACAGGTTGCTAAATGTGTGTGAATATGAAATGGAGGAATGAAATGGAACTATAGGTTTCTACATGTGTGTGATGAATCATATGAAGAATTAAATGCTCTTATACATGTGTGTGAATCATGTTCCATATATATATATATATATATATATATATATATATATATATATATAATATTGTATATCTTGTTAATATTATAGGTTTGTGGCCTGTTGTTGGCTGAAATCAAAGGATGTTGTAAACCAGCAGTTTAGACTTGAATTGTAGGTTCTGCATCTTGCTGACCAGCCGAACAACAATCCTGGGAGCAAATAAGAAAAAAAAACCAAAACATCGACGTCAGTTAAAAACCAAAAACTACAACAAATGCTTAACTCATTGGTGGTTAACAGATAACCGACGAATGTATACATAATTGTGTCAGTTGTTTACTAGAAACCGATGCCTATGGTCTGAATGCTGGTGCTTTTGGGTTGTAATCAGGGATAACTTTGTGTCTGTCGGTTATGTAACTGACACTGAAGGCACCTACTTTTAGTATCACCCACTTAGGTGTCACTTCAAAACTGATGACAGAAGTCTTACTTAACTGACGCTAAAGGTGTTATCTATACTAGTGACAGAGCCATCGACTAGTCTAGATCTACAAACCTACCTGGATGTCTACCTCTAACTTGGTGTCTCAACCCACTTTCATCGATAGATTGATGGATCTACTAGCACCAAGTCTGGATTCTCTGGATATCGACTGCTAGCTATCGACCTCGTGTTTGATAAAGCCAAAAGGTTGGTAGATGTATCACTCTATCTACCCTTGTAATAATTTCTTACCTTCCATTTCTTTATCATGACTTACTCAAGATGTAATTTGTCTCTTTATTGTCTCATGAGTGTCTAAACTCCATAACTTGGGTTGGGAGTAGATGTAAGGCCCTCCTAACTATGTAATTTTTCATTCTTCTATTTTATGACATATGTTCTTACAAATTTTGTTTCTATACTCTTGTTTCACTACATTTCTAGATGATTAGCTACCTTCTTTTTATGTTCGACATGAATATTATTTCATAGAATGATTTAAATAATGATCTAGAGTATAGATTAGTAATGAGACATGAGAGTGAGGAGTTACCATGACTAAAGTCATACGATTATTATTGTTTATTTGCTTATTACCTCAAGAGGGGAAAATCATTTGAATAGAAATATACTCGGATCTCAAGAGAAGGAAGAGTTGATATTTTATGACTATTTGCAAAACAAGTTAAGAACATATATATTTTAGAAGTAAAGGTTTTACATGGTTATGGTTGGTATGATTGGTGAAATCCAATCCAAGTTTCTTCTTTTATTTTTCCATAATTTACCTTTGTTTCTTTTCTTTTCCATACTTAGATTTATTTCTTAGTTAGATAAATTTGTTACTTAACTGGAACATGAAATTCACTTGTCTAATTCGACTAAACTAATTAAGATCGCCTCATTTTGATTATGTTATGTTCCTTGTCCCTTTGGCCCCACACTACTATAATAGACTCTATTTGAGTCATGAACGTCTCTTATAGCTGGGTATAAATTCAAAGTTTGATATCTTTGACTAGGAAAACATGTTTACACTTATGATTTACGAAAAAGAGCAATCATGTGTGAATCACCAATTTCATTGGATCTCCCTCATTTTTTTGTCAGTTTTATAACCAAAGGATCAAAGAAATACATAGTCCAAGTCTCGAGAATAATCAATAAAACTACTAATGCTTATTTCTAGGTGAATAAGATGCATCAAGTTAAATTCCAAAACAAATTATATTTATAAGTTAGACATATAAACAACAAGCCCAAAAGTTACACAACATTGAAGGGAGATATGATCACAATCTTGGAAGAACCAAAATATTGCATTGCGATACTCACATAATTTTTGATGTTACTCAGATATCTAAGGAAATCGCTAATCAGTGATGGCATTAGAAATGCCACAATTGCTATTCCAAACTCAACGGCCACATACATAATAAAAATGACTGATATACATATATATATACATATATATATATATACATATATATATATACATATATATATATACACATATATATACATATATATATATACATATCGCCCCCCATTTCGATTACTTTTTTTCAAGTTGGTTATTGTTGACATGTAGAGAGTTACTTTACCTTACAAACTATTGAGTTTCATGCATAGATAGTTACGTTTGTAACAACAGATTTCAAAATACAGTTACATATAAATTTGTTGTGTATTGTGTATTGGAATACTTTTTTAGTCGTATAGTTACTTTTTGATCAACATAGTTACTTTTTTTATAGAAGAATTACTGGTCAGAACAGTTACTTTTTTGGCTTCCGGTTAGCGAAATCTAGGCTACCCACGCGGATATTAAATAAACAGCCTATATATATATATATATATATATATATATATATATATATATATATATATATATATATATATCAGTCATTTGTAATATGTGGTCGTTGAGTTAATATATAGGAAAAAATTAAAAGATATGTATTTTTCACATGTGACAGGGTATTCAGACACACAAGTTCTATCACTAGTGTGTTCAACCATTAATATTGAAATAGCTCATAAACATTTGTCAACACTATAATAATGTCGCGATCTATACATGCGATTTCCTTTTGAAGACCAATCACCATGGTATCTCATTGCTCTATATTGTCTAACCATCTAGTCGACGTCTTGTAGCTAGGGCCTAAGGAGACGAACAACTCCTATGGAATAAAATGTGGGGGTGGAGACTTCAGAATTCTAGGGGGCTTCTTAGATGTTGTGGGATGCATGCATGCATTCACATATTAGTTTTTAACTATTTATATAAAGTCCAATATAAATTTATCATACCTCAAGAAATATAGTGAGTCTTTTGGGCCACCCAGTTTAGCCTCCTTATACCTCTCCGACTACAGTGGCATCTAGGTGTTCATATGGGAGAGATGTGTCTCTCATTGCCTAAATGACTCATATGACATTCACACAAATGTGATCAACAGGAAGGGGAATAATATGAACTGTATTAGCAGATGAAGACTCATCATCCACCATGACATTATAGGATGGAACATCGATGGCAAGATGACATTTTCTAGCCACTTACAATTTTATAAAACACATATATATTGACTTGAGGGATTATTTTATCACAATGTATATATAAGTTGACTTAATATGAATCATACTCCGATCATTCCATGCGGGTTTGAAGGACTACTCCCAATACAAACGGTCAACGTGTGGCATTGTACATGATCTGTGACTGTTAGAGGATCTTGCACCTCCTGAGAATCCTTAAACTCCTCTAAGGCTACAACTATCAAACTATGTACCTCCTCCGTTTCCATTCCCCCTTTCTTATTAGATTTTTACTTTTGTTGGGATGCACTATAAATTTTTTTATCCCATACCCAGATCTAATGATCCTAACACATCCAAGATGATCTTCTATCCCTAGAGAAGCCATCAATTCATCGTGTGTGTCCTAAGGGGTGAACTTTTACTCCTTTATTTTCTTACCCATCTCCAACTATTCATCATCAACACCGACATTAGTAAAACTTAACAATCTAGTGACAAAAGAACATTGACATATTGTGAGATCAAGAAATATACCATTTTTGAAGTCACCTCCTGGTTATTGGGATGGGGATTTATCTAGCTTTATTTTTCCTCACATCTATCCACTCAATATAATAAGCCAACCATCCACAAGAACTAGAAGACTCAATAGTGGAAGGAGTAGAAGTAGAAGGCCTTGATCTTTCTCTCTCATATAGTAGTGTATAGTATGACCACCTAAATCCAACTGGTGGTTGTGCACATTCGATAAGGATGTAACTTTGGCAAAAACTTGATGACCAAGATATGCGGTCTTACCACCATGATTTAGTCAGATAGAATCTATATTTTCCTCACATATAAGACATGCCTTGGTTCCTTTGAGATATAGCCAGACAAGTTCCCATAACTAGGAAAGTCATTAATAGTGCAAATAAGCATAGCCCATAAATTAAACATCTCTCTGTGCACAACATCATAAGTCATCATACTTTCTCCCCATAGTTTCTATAGGTCATCAATCAGAGGTTAAAGTAAACATCAATATCATGTCCAGGTTGTTTGGGGACCAATATTAGCAATGACAACATGAAATATTATTCTTCATACACAACCATAGAGGAAGATTGTATGCAACAATCATTTCAGACCAATTGCTATGTGTGCTTGTTAATGTTCCATATAGATTCATATCGTTTGTACAAAGTTTAAGTCTTAAATTCCTAGCTACTTTGCCAAATTCAGGATACAATAAATCATTCTTCTTCCACTATGGGGAATCAAACACATGTCATAGCATACCATCATTTATTTTCTTTACCATTGCATGCCAAGATAAATTTTTGTATCTATGTTATTAGGAAACTAGTGTTGCAACCATGGTATTATAGGCAGATATCATACACCTTGGAAAGAGTCTTGGTTTTGGTCTTATTTGATAACATCCTTTTATACCTAGATGCTCCAAATATTAGACATTCTATCAGATCAATATAGTCTGTGTGATATATCACATAGTCATTTGGGTATGCATGTATCTTCTTAGCCTCCATTCCCATTGAGAAAAACATCTTTTTCATTTCTTATATTGAGATTGGAAGCTCATTAACTTCAGGGAGAATTTCTTTCAACAAAGATGACAAAGAAGTGAAGCTTTTGTCTCTCAATCTATTGTTAGCCTTCATAGTATATAATCTCAACCCAACGTTCAACTTTGTAAACTAAGAATGACCTAAGTTTAGTAGTTTCTTATATCATGCACAATGTTTCTAATATTAGAGGTGGGTCTGTAACATTTACCTTGTAACTATATAGCATCACATCAACCATGTCTATTGGAATTGGTTCGTTCTCATTAACATCATCAGCCATTTCTTCTTCAACACAACTACCACAACTTACCTCTGCTGATCTAATACTAGGAATCTCTCCATGCCAATACCATTAGGCATAACCCTATATAATTCCATTGCACATGACATGATTTTTGATCATGACAATAGTGGCAACTTTCAAGTTGTTACTACAATTCCTATAGGGGCAATAGAACCTATATCCAAGTTGTTATCTATGTTCCTCTGCAAATCTTACAAACTCATCAAGACTATTAATAAACTATAGAGTGCAGTGATCTAGTTTAGACATCCATGATCCATCCATTTCTATGATTAGATGGGAGATGAGTAGCTAATCAGGTTCTAGCTAATAAGTTAATTTTAGAAAGAAAATATGTTTGAATTGAGCTGTAATAAACTAGTAGAATTCACATTCATGAATGTGTACCACCTATACCATTGTTTATCACTTCATCTCACCAGTAAGTGCATAATGCGTGTTAGATTTCAATAAATTGCAACATCATTTCCTAGCAGTTCTCCAAGCACACCAATGTAGACGGACGAATACCCACCTACATATGTACCCAGATAACAAAAGCGGAAATACTATCAATATTTATTAACATCGAAAATGAATTATACACTTACATCCTAAGTGAGATCAAGTGATCAAGAACAATCCCAAATCGAGGACTAAACAAGGTTTACTCCTAATGGGTAAATCTTGGACGGGTTTCTAGGACAACAACATAATTTAGAAATTAGGGTTTAGTATCTCGATATCATAAACCAGAATTTACAGATTAGCATATATATATTAGGGTTTATAAATCATTGGTTTATATATTAGAATTCACAAATTAGGTTTTTTTCATTTAGGTCTTACATATTATTCAATCATAATATCTCAAACTAGGTCACACATTACCATTATCATGTTACAACATACTTTTTAGGCTCATATAAACCTAGAATGACATATCACAAATTAGATTAGGGATCATAGGATTAGGGTTTCATATTTAGATAGAGAAGTCTTAAGATTTGAGTAATCTTAGTCAACATAAGAATCAACATTGTCATAGCTAGTCATGTAGGCTCATTATCATGCAAGGCTATCATCATTAGAGTATAAGCTATATCAAGTATATTTGGTGTCATATAGATCATCTTGATACTAATTTGAAGTCATAAAGTAACATAGATAATCTTTAGAGAAAGGTTCATGCAATATTAGAGATCCAGTTACCAACTATGCATTAGGTAACAATTCAAGTCAAGATTATGTAGCCCTAGAATATGATTCTATCTTGATCTAAGTTATAGTTTAAATAAAATTAGGGATAAAGAAAATTCTTCCAACAAAGCATATGATTTCAACATATCATCATTCATTATAATATCCAAAACCACGATCATGGGTCGTAACTAGGAGAAATAGTAGAGTTCACATCCTCTTAGTCTACCTTGGGTGGATTTAAGGGCATACCTCTGCTGTCAATAAGAGGGATCGTTCATAGAGGTGAGGAGGAGTAGGACCAACATTGGCAACATCGACAATAAAGCAACAAGTGGAGGAGGCAGCAGTGAAGCACCAAGAGGTGACATTGGTAGTGAGGAAGCAAGCGACAACATTGATAGTGAAGTATCACACGCTAGAGGAGGCAGACTAATAGTAGTGGCATTAGAGGAGAAGCAACATTGAAAGAATAGAGGATCAATGGCAATGTCAGTGGAATGGAGGAAGCACTGACTGGAGTAGGAGGTCCAATAGTGGTAAAACAAGCAACATCGGTTGGGGGAGGAGGATCAAGAACAACAACTCCAGAGGACCAGAAATGGTGGAAGAATGGAGGAAGCAGTGGAAAAATCATTGGGGTAGAAGTTCTAAAGAAACACATGTATGGTAAAGAGGGGAAGTAGGGGTTTCTTGTAGTGGTTTAAGTAAGACATTCTTCATAGATTATTTCAAAACCCAATGGTGTACAACCTAGGTCATTCGTTGCAACCTAAAACACTGTCAGCAAAACAATTGTTGCACATTACCTTCACTGTCAGTTTAATAGACAAAATTGATGGCTAATTTTGCATCACAGATGCCACTTGGCAAACCTTACATCATTGGTTGGGTTGACGACAATTGACAAGTAAAACCAATTAGGTGTGAAAATAAATTTGTGAGACACATGGCACAAAATTTTGTCATCAGATGGCTATATAAAACTGATGATACATATACATAAGAAATATAAGGATACATTTGGTGTGTAGTCATTTATCATGTCAAATATTTAACAAAGAACTCATGATGTAGGATTTTGGAGGCAAATGAAATGCCTCACAAACTTTTTGTGTGAAATTCTATTTTCACTAATGATATATCATGTCAGTTGTTTTGAGAAGTGATCGATGATAAAAATAAAACCCAACCCATGTTTTCTCAGCTGGACAACAATGGTAGTTGTCTTTAAAGAACCAACGTTACATCGTATACTGTCAGTTTCTCTTGAAAAAATAATCAATGAGATATCTCATTTCTATAGTAGTTCCTTTATATAAAGAGGTGGAAAAGCACACCCCTGGCATAATATCACACCCTAATGGTTATGCAAAAGAATCTATGATAGATATCTTGATAAATTATCAAACATGTGCAAATAGGGTGGTAGCATAATGTATTAGTCATCAATCAAATTTTGAAGTCCAACAACAATGCAGGTGGGTTCATAGACCCAAGGTAACAAAAGGTTATTAAATTTAATGGTGTCATATGATTCAATGAATAGACAATTAACAAGGGAAAATATTCCTCATTTAAATCAGATTAATGCCCAAAAATAAATAAGTATGATTACATACCAGACCTTCATGACTAAGACTATTTCTTAAGTGAAGTCTCAATGTGTATCTCAGCCTAAAAGTATTTTACATACATATTAATTGACAATTTCATTCTTTTTTAGCCTTTATTTTAATGAAATATATCCTCTCAGATCTAATGACATATTAATTGATGTTGAATTATTTGAAGTATCCTCAATATTTACTTATAGAGTTTCATTTTTCAATAGAGTATAATGTAATTTGTATAATTATTCCCCTTAAGTAGCTAATTAAAATACATATTCTTTTATAACTACTATCATTTGGTATTATTAGAGTCTAGATTTCATGTATGCTCTAAATCATCATGTCATCAAGACTAGATTCCTCAAAATATTAAGTCACCGATATTCCTATTCTTAAGCCAAAATATACATGGGGTTCTTCTCCTTAAAATACAACTTGTTCAAAATAGGTCCACCTATATTCTAAATCTATTTTTTATTTCCAACTGCCACAATGTATATTTCCATATATGTATCTAGGGTTTTTAATTTGTATCAAGGATAATTCGATACATAGTATCTAAAATTTACTGAAATTTACACATTTTAGCCTTCATGCAAGTATGTAATACATATTAAGATTATAATGGTTTTCATTGATCAATTATTATATTTTATCACAATCTATTATATCATTATCTATGTCACCAATGATATATTTTTGATGTTCACTTTATCACCAATGAAATGATTATATTTTACTAACACGCATATCTTGACAAGATAACAATGTACATTTATTTACTTAGTTGTATTATTCAAAAACTAAGACAACAAAAGAGAGGACTGAAATTTTAATGTTTCTATATGAATATGTTTCACATCCTAAACATATTGTTTATAATTGTATATATTTATTATCAAAATATCTCTAACGAATTTCTTAATTTTAATTATGCATATAAAAGAAACCACCTACAAATTCTTTTATACTATTCCTAATAAACTAAAACAACTAGAGTTGAGTTTGGCCTACACATCTATGTTCATTGGAGACAAATCAAAGACAATATCTATTTCCCACATGGTGAGATGAGTCAAAATATTAATGGGGTTCTCTAGCATCCTTCTATAGACACCCTTTATGGTAGTTCTCCTTGAGCATGTTCCAATAGGTCTCATGAACTTGCAACACGCCATTCTAGCATGAGGTTAGGTCGGTATGGAAAAAAGGAATGAAGAAAGTTTCGTTAGAAAAAGGAAGTAGGGTAACGTGGAGAAAGCAATGGTGAATGATGGTAGAAGATAGCTTTACTGTTGTATGATACATGTTGATGCGGCTGAAAAAAGTTCATGGATTAGTGCATATTTCATTGGATGCAATGATCAAAGGAGTCCTCTACTATGTTTGCATGTATAGGTGTGGTTGGACCACCACTAAAGATGAAGGAAGAAGACCTTATCATGGTTGTTAGTCATTGCAAGGGCCTCTTCCTGGGACACAAATTGTTGGTGGCATTGTTCTTACGATCTGGCTACTAGGTGCAAGTAGAGAGAGGTAGGGAGAGAGGGTGAAGCAGTAGAGGTAGAGTTCAATGCTGGTTCACGGTGGCATTGGTGATGCTGTCGGGGAAGGTATGGTAGTTATGAGGAGGGTGAAACAACGAGGATGAGTGACTACGGATTTCAGGGTGAAGGAGAAAGGGGGTCCCTTTGCTTGTTGTGGACTACTGGAGCCAACATTGATCATTGCATTAGATGGTGATGTAGTGTTACAGCATGGTTTTATCTCTAATCTGATTATGCACACTTTGGCTCAATGATATACCTAATCATCACTTGGATGTTTTGAGTTACATGTTGCTCGATTGATGAGTATTGATGGCTAATTTGCAATTTTCAACTCAATTTTGCAATGTTGAGTGTCTTACTACACGTTGATTAAGTTTTGAAATTTTGAGAGGACCCAACATCATCTTGATGTAAATATTTATATAATAGATAGAAGAGGAAATTGTGGATCCAATGGCAAATATTTCACCCAAATCGGAGGCTCGAGGGAAAAGATATGACCATTGCAATTTTGCTTCTTTATGGTCTTTTGTCACCCCTTTTTCTCATTTTCTTTTCTTTTTGGGCCTTTGCCCATTTCTCTCCTCTTGGGCACACTCAGTTGGCCCCTCCTCACGATGCACCCTGGACTCAATGATCCAATGGTCTTAAATCATCCATGCTTGATCCAATGGCTGGGGAGTTATCCCCTACCTTGAGCAAAAGTCAAGAAGCTAGCTCCACTAGCTATGCCCGCGAGTAGTATTTTTTGGGGGCCTTTTGACATCTTTTCTTCCCAAAGTGATTGCCAAAGTCTTCCCCTCATTCTGGAGACCTCACCCCTACCTTGTTTCTAGTGATATGGCCCATGATAGAGGCATGGAGCACCCCTCCAGGCCATGACTGGAAGACATTTCTGTGGTTGTCATGGGCAGGCGCATCCATCCCTCCTCGAGCCCTCATTTTAAGCCCATCGAGTTTGCAACACCTCACCCTTTGATTTCTCCATCTTCTCGCTCTCTCTCGTCCCCTATACCTTGATGCATCCATTCTTCTTCTTCCTTGGAGCTCACTGGTGTTACCATGGCAGCAAGCTTTGGGGCTTTCCACCCTAGCCCTCTTAGATCCACTTTTTCTCCAACTTCATCTTTGAGAGACTAAAACAAGTACATACGGATGCTTTTTGATCTCTCTCATGGTCTCCAACCCATGGATCACATGTTCTCTGGCGAGCTGCTCCTCCCAGCGCTGTCGTGCGAACTCGAGCAAATGGGCTCGACTTGCCACACTGTGGGCCTACTGGAGTGGTGGTGTGCAGCGGCAGATGGAAACCCATGGCCTCTAGATATCCCCATGGGGTGGTGAGCCACAACCAGGGACTATGGTTGACAGGTCAAGGTGGACCATGGGTGACCCATAGATGTCCAATAATAGAGTGCAATGTCGCTTGCCCATTATGGTATAACATCCTTCTCTTCTTCTCTTTTACGAAAATATACTAAATCTTGCAAAAATCATATTAAATGATTACTTGTCCAAATGGGACATATTATATATGAAAATTGATCTACTCTATGAGATGTATTCAATGCATTTGTTTTAGAGTCTCATTCCATTCATAGCTCCTAATATGTTGAAAATGGCATCAAATGCATCTCTTTTATATGTTTAATGGTGATTTATGCTCAACCATGATCATATGATACATCCACTTGCTTTTGATGACCCTAATAAGTAACCTATGCTATCTTGTACTAAGTAAATCGAACTTGTTCATGCCATTCTCTATTAATGGCTCTAATGTATGAAATGAGTCATGTAATATTTGTGATTTGGACTTTGATGCTAATGATCATTACCTTGATGCTCAACTTGATTATATGAACTCAAAATTTTCATGCTTGATCTAGATCAATAACTCTACATGATTTTATCACTTAAATAATTTATGGACCAATCTTGCCAACTATTATGATTAAGTGACCTAAACATGACATTGAATGTGACATAATGTTCATGTTGCTATATTTGAGATCTAATCTTATACAAATGTCACCCTAATGGTCACCCATGCTATTCAATGTACTCAAATCAGTAACATGTTGATCTTTGTGACACTTTCATCTAGATTGATCACACTTGCACTCTATTGTTAGCCATCTTGCATGTAAATGACTCAATATGACTTAAATGGATGATATGATGATTAAGACTTTAGTCATATGAATCTTATGATTTTCCTTTTAAGATGATGAGAACCCTAACTTTGAAATCACTTATCTTGATAAAGATGTTTCACCTTAAGTCCAAATTACATATGATGTAGAATGTAGCTTGATGATTATATTGCATGAATGTTAGAGATGTCAGAACCAATCATCATAATGTATGGAACATAGATTAAGTGAAACATCAACCCTTGATGAATATGTTTAAAGTGACCTAAGTGTTGTGATGTTGATCTAGTCACACTTTCTTGTAATGTCAAGATCTATTTGATGGACTCTTTTCAAATATCTAATCATGTTGTATAATGCTAGTTTGCTCGTATCAAGGTACACTTTATCCTCGTATTGGTCTGACTAGTGGTATTGAAATTTCTTGTATGTATGAAATATATGATGTTTGGCTTATATACTTGTTTGAGCTACATGTTCCCAACGACTACTATGTTTGGTCTTGATTACATATGTTGAACAAACTTTAAAACTTAATGATAGATGTCCATTATACAACCTTGTGTACCTACCTATATTATCACGGTAAGGGCACAAGGATGGGTGTCCTACTTGAGTTGTCATGATAGGACATACCATGTTGATACAAGGGTTAGCTCTTGGCAATGTCCTTGAGGTCCCTTATGAATAGGGTTAACTCTCGACATTCAGTCTTGTAGTCCCTCATGATGAAATAGGGTAGCTAATCTTGAGCACCCTCACGGACCCCTTCTTTTGAGAAGTTGGTCAAAGGGCTTATGATATTGCTGATATAATGTAAATGAATATAAAACATACTTGCATGTTAGTAAGAAAGTCTTTAAATGGTTTTTCTTCATTCTTGTTATCTACTTTATGATTTTGCCAAGCAATATATGTTCTTAAACATGTGATTTTATATGTTTGCAAAGTGTACTCAGTACAATTGTGTTGATGTGTACCCATTTTATGATTTTAGGTAACAAGTACACTATGAATCTCTAACGATGATCAATGCTTCCACATTTATGATAATTTGCTCATACTCTGATGATATATAATGGCATGCAAAGGGAATACATATGATTGATATATGGGACCTAAGATCTGATCAGGTATTAGTTTAGCATTCTTTTATGCTTTCTTATATCATACATTAGTTGTTGTTTGTGATTTTATTCATGCATATGTTATGTGATCTATCCTATGGATGGACGCTCGGGTCCTCTCGCCTTTGGCTTTCTATCCATTAGGAATGAGGATTTGGGTAACAAATGGTTCTGTGACACATAGAATTGCAACAATGATGATTGATGTAAGAGAAAGACCATTGTGGTGGCAAGAGTTTAGGGTGGATAGGGAATGAAGTGGGAGAAGTAGGAAGGAAGAAGTAGGGAGGTCGTGGGAGAGAAGTTGAAGAGGAAGAAAATAAGTAGTGGTCATCAACGATTATTGGAGGAGCGGTGAGACATCCTCCTGTGTGGAAGGATAAGACGTGGGGCCAGGGGTCCATGTGAGAGGAACCCTACATTATGGGGAAAATATGAAGATTCCACCAAATAATGTTTAGTGTTTATTAAAACTAAGTTCATTTATTCATTTCTTTCCTTGATTCAATTGGTGAAGAATTTAATGATATATTAACATGCAATTTTGCATGCTGACTAATACATGTGTGAGGAACCCAATTTCATTACAAATTTTACCTTTTGGTGTCATTTAGTGCATGATTAAATTACTTAGATGTTATGTAAAGAGGTGAAATCACCCATTTACTAAAAATTTGAAGAATTGACATCCATTCCAAACACACTCAAAGGTATGATGGAATGGGCATAAATTTTCCAAATTTATTAAACATTGGTATACAATATACCATGGGAAAGCAGCGGAATAAAGAATAACTGACTATATTCAATTTCATAAAAGGTTTACAAAAATACATCATTCCCCCATTAGGATTTACATCAAGATGCACAAATAGGATCTAGATTGAGGGAAGTCTAGAGTACTACAATCTTGTCTCCAAGCAACATCTCCATCAGCTAGGTCCAAGCCAAAGCTATGTTCTCCTTGTCTTATCTATCACCTTGCTCAGCACCTGGGTGGTTGGGAAGGCACCCATCAAAAGGAGAAAGGAAAAACTATTATGTGTCACAAAAGTTGTCTAGGATAACAAGATAAGTAAAGCAAGTAAAAATAGGCTAGGGTTCATCATGATATGAAGATAACAAGAGAATGAGGTTATATCAAAAAAAACTTGCCATTAACAATTATATTAAAAAGGGTTTTCATGTAAGATAATTATGTCTACCTAACTAAGCAGGGTAGAGGCACCTACCGGACCTATAACCTTAGGTGAGGGGAGAATAAGACATTCTCAATCACCTATAATAATATGGGGAGAATAAAACATTCCCTAGAGTGAATAAATACATGCCCTCTGTGGGGTGTTGTACATAAGTACCGCTACTTTAAATTAAATAGAACATAAATCTACATGCTAGAAAAAGTAGTTATGGCAAGAATAATCATGTAAATCAATAAGCATGGCAGTGGGGTTCACTTTCCAAACAATAATAAACTATGATCTAATTTGCAGCACAAGAAATTAGGGTTTCAAGAAAAGAATAAGGTTCAATTAAGCCTTATTAGTGAATATTAGGTTAAGGAAAAAAATATTCCAACTAAGGTGTTAGATGCACATACCTCTTCCTTAAAGTCCTAGAAACCACTTTTCCAAACCTTTAAATGAGATCAGGGTCCACTTGTCCTAATATCACAACCATGTTCATGTATAAGAACTATGCTCATTCAGTAAATACTTAAAATCCTAAAGTTACTAACTTTTTCTACAAATCATCGATTTAGACATCACCACTATCTTAGTTAGGGTTTTTCTGATCAAAATAACATATAACATTATGAATTTTGAAGATATGGACTCTTAGATGCATTTTTTGGATATTTTTAACTAAATAATTCATTTTCTAGAAAATCACATTTGCCAAAACTCAAAATCAACCTTTAGAAATATTTTTATTAGAAAGAAAACATTTTTCTGAGTTCAAAACATATTTTATTTTTATTTTTGGACAAATGGTTAATTAGTTATGATTTACTAAAATCCAGCCAACCAGAAGATGCTACATAGGCAAATCAGTTTGAAAAATGAAGAGAGAGTGAGAAAGAGGACAAGCCCGTGAATTGGCCCAATGGAAAGTAGCCAAGTCAGCAGTCCACACTCAACTAGCACTAGTCAAAGCCGAGAAAACAAAATAACAAAAAGACGAGAATTCCCTTGCGTGAAACAGAGATGTAAAGAGGATAGAGCGGAGGGGTAAAATGTTCATTTGACCAAGGGGTTATTCCCCACCCACTCACACGACATGGCTATGAAGCAGCTCGGTCGAAGCTCGGAAAAATTGGACAAAATTGCGATTGACAACCAAACTCGATGTTCAAGCAATCAAAAGAAAGAGGAGAAGATGGCCAATTATAATTTACCTCCGATTCATCCGGAGATGAAGTGAGGAGATAGGGAGAAGTACTGCAAGGACAGAGCCTTTGGCCGACAGTTGGGTGTCAAACGTAGATGAAAATCACGATTGAGAGATGCGTTGATTTGTGAACACTAATACATAAATGACGTATAACGTCACATTTTCTGGCGTCGATTATAAATAAAACATCGATGCTAATAAACTATGATGTCATTTAACAAGATAACTGACACCTATATGTGAAGGTTGGCCACTTTATAAAAGATACGGGTATCACTTTTTATTTAACGTTGGCTGGTTGAAATAAAAACTGACATATAAAATCACCCACAAAATACAATTTTCAAGGAAAACAATTGCCTCCAAAATTTTCAATTCGACGTTGGTTGTATAAACACCGATGACTCATGTTCCGTGCTAAGCCCCGCAAATTCGTCCCCCCCTATATGCCATCGGTTGTATATAATACAACTAATGCCTAAATAGCCCTCGCGAGGCAAAGTTCATACATTATTTGGCGTCGGTTGTTGCACATGAACCAACGAGGATATTTGTTCACGCGTTGTCCCCACGAAAACATTTTCCCCCCAATTTTCCTAATCAACATCGGTGTTAGGGGAGAAACCGACAACTATGATTGTAACTCAAGAACAAATTTTTTTGTTGGCGTATGTGGATAGACATCGGTTATTATACATTGAAACTGACGATGAACACCTCAACCCGATATTTATTTGAAGTTGTAGATGGTGTTAAGCATCAGTTTTACACAATAACTGACAATGATAATTAACTGAATAGCACCCTCGCAAGCCAAACTCTTCCCCTTCTCTATTTCATTCCCAATTCTCTATTACCGCTCAAGCTAGGTCTCGCGATTGAGGCTTGCCACTCGTCACCGCTGCTACTGCTACCGTGGAGAAGAGATCGCCGACACTGCTGTAGAGAGGAGCTCACCGCCACCGCTGTGGAGAGGAGCCTCCACTGAGAAGCTTGCTGCTACCGCTCCAGTGCAATCGTCGCCACCGCCGCCATTCCAGTAGTTCAGTCACCGCCATTGTCGCTCACTTGCTCAGTCATCCTCACCAACGACCACAACCACAACCCACCATCCTGCCACCGCTCGCCACTTGCTTCACCGCAGCTTCAGTCATCTCCGCCTCCACCTCTGGCCACCTCCACCTCCAGCCACATCTGCGACCACCTCCATAGCCACAACTACGACCACCTCCACCTCTGGCCGCCACCACCACAACCTGCTCCACCAGTGCGGTGAGTTTTCTTTAAGATTATTATTGATTAATTAGGGTTGATTAATATTGATTAATAAGGGTTAAATGAGGAATGAATGAACTTAGTTCAATATATAATTGTCTCCAAAATTGTGTAGTTGATTAATAACAATTAACTAGGGTTAATGATGAATGAATCAATTTAATAAATTGTTATTTCTTTCTTTCTCTCTTGTTAGTGATTGATTTGACTTATTTCAATATTTATTTGTTCTTCAAAATTGTGTAGTTGATTATTAATGATTGATTTGGGGTTATGATGAATGAATTAACTTATCCAAATGGAAGAATGAATTAAATTAAATGATGTTACACAAAACCTAGGATATGAGAGATGATACTATGATTGTAGGTATATGAATGACAACATATATACATGTATTATGTTGGGCTAGAAACCCGTTTGGGATTTACTCATTAGGAGTAAATCTTGGATAGTCCCCGGTTTGGGACTGTTCTTGATCACTTAATCTCACTTAGGATGTAAGTGTATAATGTGTATTCGGTTTTCATGATGTTTCTTCAACACTTCTCCATTTGTTCTCTAAGTACATATGTCGGTGGACATTTGCCCATGTACATCGGTGTACTTGGAGAACTGTGAGGAAATGTTGCCAAAATTTCTTGAAAATTGAATACACATTATACACTTACTAGTGAGATTAGGTGATGAAGAATGGGATAGGTGGTACACATTTATTATATATAACACACTCAACCCAAAAATTTAACCATAAACCCTAATCGTTTAACCCTAAAACCTAATCTTTTAATACTAAACCCTAATATATACTTGTTTTCTCTTTGATCATAGACTGAATAGATCATGGATATCCATTCCAAATCACTGCACCCCATAGTTTATATTTGGTTTTGATCAGTTTATAGATTTGTTGAGGAATATAGGAAACAACCTGGAGATAGGTTCTACTGTGCATGTAGGCATTGCGCTAACAACTTAAAAGTCAGCACTGGTGATGAAATCAAAAGTCATGTCATGTGCAATGGTATTGTACAAGGTTATACAGAATGGCACTGGCATGGAGAGATTTCAAACCTGAAATCAGTGGATGTCGATAGCAGTGCTCGTGTGGAAGAAGAAATTGCCTCCTATGACGTAGATGTGAATGAACCAGTTCCAGTAGACATCGTTGATGTGATGTTGGATAGTTGTGGGGTAGAGCACACCGATCCACCTCCCATGTTTAGAAACATTATGCATGATGCTGAGAGACCATTATACACAGGTCATACTAAGTTTACGAAGCTTAGCACTGTGTTGAAATTGTATAAGCTGAATGTTAACAATAGATGAAGCGACAAAAGCTTCTTTCTTGTCTTTGTTGAAAGAAATTCTTCCTGAAGGAAATGAGCTGCCAATATCAACATACTAGTTAATGAAATTGTTGTGCCCAATGGGAATGGAGGTCAAGAAGATACATGCATGCCCAAATGATTGTGTATTATTTCAAAAGGACTATGTGGATTTGAAAGATTGTCTAAAATGTGGTGCATCAAGGTATAAATGACGACTTCAGGGGAGTCTAAAACTGGTTCTCCTACCAAGGTGATGTGGTATCTACCTATAATATCACAGTTTCAATGCTGGTTTGCCAATCTGATAGATGTGAAGAATTTGAGGTGACATGCAGATGTTAAGAAAAATAATGATTGGATCCTACGACATGTGTTTGATTCCCCATAGTGGAAGAAGGTTGATTTATTGTACCCTAAATTTGGTGAAGAATTCAGGAATCTAAGACTTGGGCTTTGTATAGATGGGATGAATCTGTACGAGACATTGAGCAGCCAACATAGAACTTGGCCAGTTATGCTTGTTATATACAATCTTCCTCCCTAGTTGTGTAAAGACCCATGTCTCTACTATTAAACATGATAAACAAATCATCAATTGGATAGCAGCGGAAGAATTAAATCTTGACTTTATTCAAAATGTATAAAGAGTACATTATAAAATTTCCCCAAATGGGAGTACAACTTTATACAAGCAACTACAAGGATCTAGGTAGAGGAAGACTTAACTAATACAACATTGTCTCCAAACTAAACAACTATATAACATAAAAGCAAACATGTTCACTCATGCTATATATTCCTTTCTTCTTATCCTATCCTTGTGTTCACCAAGCTTCCATGCGCACTCTGATCCTATCCTGGATGGTTGGGGTCATCCAGCAAGAGAAAGATAAAAGGTATGTGTTAAAAATAAGGGATAGGACAAATCATAATAAAAAGCTTTACAATATAAAGGATTCTCCACAATAAGAGATTTCAAAAGGAATGAGGCTAAAACATGAATATTCCAATAAATAACAGATCTTGCCACCATTAATCATCACATTACAACAAATATTTGCATGTAGATATATTGGACTAAATTAACTATAGTAGGGTCAAGACACCACTGAGTCATTGACCTAAATATATATATTTTGGGTAGAAAAGCACACCCATAGGCAGAAAAGCACGCCTCTGTATATATAAGGGTAGAAAAGCACACCCCGGGTAGAAAAGCACACCCTAATGGTTACGCATAAGCGTCTACGATAGCTAGCTAGTCAAATTATCTACCATGCATAAAATAGTGGCAAAATATATCATTCATTAGACATTTGTGTCATAAGACAAGCACAATAACATTGGGGTCATTGGACCCAATTCCACCTGTAAATAATATTCCAAGAGAATCAGATATGTCAAAGTGAAACAAGAGCAAGTATATCAAAAGATGAGACAACAACGGTATTAGAAGCATAAAATAAGTTAGGAGCCAATAATTGCAATTAGAAGGAGTACAAGGCTAGCATAATAGTGATTGTGGGGTTGGAAAAGTCCCAACTGAAAGATAGGTAGTTTGCACAATAATCATCCCACATAGATTTCACATTCACCATGGATGTTCACATATATATATGATTCACATACAAAATAGGTTGCACATACAAAATAGGGCTCACATACAAAAATAGGTTTTCACATACATAGGGGTCGGATACAAAATAGGGTGCACAAACATAATAAGTTTCACATACCTTAGATTAAATACATTACCATCATATCCATCAAACAGATAGCAAACCATCCATATATCCTAGTTATAAACATAACACACGTATCAATATATATAAAGACATAATCATAGGAAAAACCCTAATTTTACAAAACTACGATTTAGAGTTCAAAACCAAGTCCAAACGATTACTCATAATCTCCTGATTAACAAAACATATTTTATTATATAAAACAGAGTTAAAATGAATTAATTATGTATTTTAAAACAATTACATATTAAAAATGCCATTCAAAGTAAACTTCGGAAAATCCTTGAGAATCAGGTCTCAAAAACCACAAAATCAAATTCTACATTAAAAATCCTTTCCATCGACTATTTATTCATATTTTTCTGATAAAGGATCGATTTACTATGAATTAGTAAACCTGACCAATCAGAAATTAGGAAATCCATAGTGTGACATGTATTTAAACCGAAATGTAATTCGATGTAAATAACAGGGGAAAAGACTAAACTACCCTTGCATAATAAATCAAACCAAATAAAAATATGAGGGCATATCAGTCATTGTACAATTCCATTGCTTTGCCAACGAGAAACAAAAAGAGAGGGGGAAAGGACGAGATTGCCCCTGTGGAATCAAATCCTCCTTTTAGCAAGGGAGTGGGCACCTTGGTCATATCCTGACCAGGTATGCTCCAACCCGCTTCCATGGCGAGTCGTAGAACCAAGGGATCAGATCCTCGATCAGCTTTGAGAGCTAGAGGCTGCATCGCTGAAAATTGGAATCGCTGGTGAGTTTGTCAACTTTTCCAGATCAGTCTGATCCCGCTATTGGGTTCTCTGTGGCACAGGAACCCCAAGAAGGAACCTTCCCACTGACGAGAACAGGGGAAGAGGACACGAAGCCGAAACCATCGAAAACTCGAAGAAAAAACTTCGAATGAAGACTCCTACAGGATCACGGAGGCAAACCGTAGAGAATGCAGGTTTCGGTGAGGGCGGAGGAGCAAGGAAACGCAAACACGGTCGGCGGCGGCGGATCTCACCGGTGGTCTATAGGACCCGGTGTTCCAAAGCACCACGAGGAAAACAGGGAGTAGGGGAAGGAAGTCGAGGCTCCGTAGGTGCTTACCGAGGTCCCAATTGGACCAAAGGTGACCGGAGGCGTCGATGCGTGGCCGAGGTTTCCGGGAAAGAAAAATGGAGTAGGGCGGGGAGATCGGGGGTACCTCGGACCGAATTGGAAGAGGAGGAAGAAAGGTAACGATCCGAGGGTGCTAGGAGGCTCCTTAAATATGTGCGGGGAGGGCCATAGCCGCCTCAGTAACTCGGAGGTGGAGAAGATGTTTTTGGGGGTTTCTCGTATGATGAGGAAATGACGCCGAGTTAAGGCTCAATCAAACCGGCAGCGAGAGATGGATTCAACGGGACAAGAATCACGTGAAACGGTGGAGGAGGGAGTGAGAACGGAGTTGAGGAGTCAAGGAGGCGTTACTGTTACTCGGACGCGCGAGTTACTGGAGGAAGAAGATGAAGTCGGGTCGCTAGATCAAAGGGAGGATGATCTCAGGCCGTCAGATGTGGGTCCACAGTGAACCGGGCGCGTGACAGGTTAAATAACGGAACCATAACGTTTAAATCGAATAACTGAATCGATTAATGCACTACACTATATTAAAAGCTAATAAGATCCATTTGAGAGGTCAAATCAACTCCAAATAACGCCAAATTTGAACCATAGGCTTATAATGACGAAAACTACAATGCTATATAATTAGAATCTCGTTTAATGCATAATATGGCCATTAATAAATATATGGCTCATAAAGGAGTATAAAAATACATTAAAATCAAGGAATTATATGAAAAGGCTACTTAATGAGAAACATGTGAGTAAATTCGACATATAAAACACATTAGGGTAAAAATACTCATTACTCAACAAAATAACATATTAATATGAATTAAAATCATATTTTGAGGAGAGAGAAACGATAAAGGTTAATATACACATATATGAACTCAAATACATATTAATAATATATTTATCTAAAAAGCTCCAAATAAATATAATCTACTATATTATCCCATAAAAGACCAAATTACATAATTAACCCTAACTTATCTCCTAATGTAGGTTATTTGTGCAAACACCCCCCTCATTTACATAAATGAGGGTAAATAGTGATTTCAACCTCAAATTGTGCTCAAATTGCACAAGGAGTCCAAAAATGATCCAAAAGGATGTGAAATTTATAGAAAAGGTCAAAATGGACTAAAAGGCAAAGAAAAGCTCAAGAATGGGTAAATTGTAGGGAACACCCTGAGATTCAGTATGTTACAGCACACCACCCCTTAAAGAGGATTTCGTCCCCGAAATCACAACAAGAGGAAAGAGAGGGTGAGTGTGTAACATCCCAACCATAAGCAACTAGGTTATAACCCTTAATCTAGGGTACCACATAAAACCTACATAAGTTAGGTATTACTAAGGTTACCACAAAACCTATAGTCTTTTTATCAAAAACTCAAACTAACATCTTGTTGCATAAACTCTATCATGAAAAGGCAGCATATCAATTATACTAACACTTGTGCCACATTTTATTACATCTTAACATCTGAATATGTGTATTATGGGTATCTCCCTCATTAAGGGTTTTAAGCACAATTAGGGTTTACAAGGCCATTACAACCTATATTAAACCGATCCCAACAACAATTAATGTATTAGGTTAAAACCTAAATAACTCAATATTATTACCCAATAACTACATCATGTGGGATTATGCCATATAATTTTATCCGACAAATTATTACCCTAATCACAAGTCTAAGGGTATATGGCTTATCTCCAAGGTACATGTGGTCACAACATCTATCATACTCATATCCATGGCATCACTAGTCATTTTCTCTCACAACACTAATTACTATGAATTAACCTCAAATTATGTGAATCTAATTACTCATCATCTCATTACTGATTTTATCCATAAACCAATAAGATGATCAATGAGATGTATTTTAGTCAACAAGGTACTATGCCTAACATGTGTTGATAATTAGGTCACAAATATGATTAAGGGATTAGAATCCATTTACATGCATTAAGGTATATCATGTGATGACACCTAATGTCACTAGAGTATCATGAAAGGCATGAAGGGTATATATGTTCATATGTTGTCAAGGCTAGATGATTACATATTAGGGTTTAGGTCAACATGACCATTACATGTGAAAGCATCCTTAGGGTGTATTTTACCATACACATTTTACCAGTAGGGTGACTTAATCAAAACTATGCATATCCACATATGAATAATTAATGATTATGTGCATCAAGAGTATATTAAGGTTCAAGCATGAGAATTACATGACTTATCCATTACTTATAATCAAACAAGATGAATTACAATTATATTAGGTTTATTAAACTCTAAACACATAAGCTCTCTATTCCCATGTCTAAGGAGTTAGAGTTTCTTGATTTCAAGGCATTGAGGGATTCCAACCCCCCTAAAGAGGATTTCGTCCTCGAAATCAACAACTCCAAAATCTAACAAGGTACTAACACTACCTTTCCACTCAAAAGGTTGACTAAGTCAAACTACTCTAAGGGTATAAGATCCAACATGAAAGTCTTACTATCCACTATCCTCCAAACTAAAGGTATAACATAGGGTACACTAAACCCTAAACATGGAAATCTAAGGCTCATATAAGATACTTAGGGATTACAAGATGATTTTTGTTTGAGAAAAGAAATCAAATCATCATATAAGAGTTATAAAGGTTACTCAACAATAAGGTAATGTCTAAAGGTAGACTATTTCGAGCTGTCCGTTTCAGATCAGGCCAGGCCAGGTCATATGAGCTCAGGAGTCCTCGTGACCAAGCTAGTGGGGCGAAGGAAAATATTGACAGCCCCCAAGCTCTGACCCTTTCTAGACACCATCACTTCAACTTCTTGCTCTAATAGCTACTCAATTAGACAATTCACCAAAAAGTTGACAAATTTTATTTCTAATAAGAAATTATTATGATCCTAAATCAAACATTCTTTATAGGTCAACTCTAAGGTGAAAAACTAACTAAAGGGAAACTATATAAGATAAGGGTTCTATCTAGGAGACAATTTTGAACTAGTCAAGAATCTGACTACCTTGATGCTCTGATACCATGCTGTAAAGACCCATGTCTCTACTATTAAACATGATAAACAAATCATCAATTGGATAGCAGTGGAAGAATTAAATCTTGACTTTATTCAAAATGTATAAAGAGTACATTATAAAATTTCCCCAAATGGGAGTACAACTTTATACAAGCAACTACAAGGATCTAGGTAGAGGAAGACTTAACTAATACAACATTGTCTCCAAACTAAACAACTATATAACATAAAAGCAAACATGTTCACTCATGCTATATATTCCTTTCTTCTTATCCTATCCTTGTGTTCACCAAGCTTCCATGCGCACTCTGATCCTATCCTGGATGGTTGGGGTCATCCAGCAAGAGAAAGATAAAAGGTATGTGTTAAAAATAAGGGATAGGACAAATCATAATAAAAAGCTTTACAATATAAAGGATTCTCCACAATAAGAGATTTCAAAAGGAATGAGGCTAAAACATGAATATTCCAATAAATAACAGATCTTGCCACCATTAATCATCACATTACAACAAATATTTGCATGTAGATATATTGGACTAAATTAACTATAGTAGGGTCAAGACACCACTGAGTCATTGACCTGAATATATATATTTTGGGTAGAAAAGCACACCCATAGGCAGAAAAGCACGCCTCTGTATATATAAGGGTAGAAAAGCACACCCCGGGTAGAAAAGCACACCCTAATGGTTACGCATAAGCGTCTACGATAGCTAGCTAGTCAAATTATCTACCATGCATAAAATAGTGGCAAAATATATCATTCATTAGACATTTGTGTCATAAGACAAGCACAATAACATTGGGGTCATTGGACCCAATTCCACCTGTAAATAATATTCCAAGAGAATCAGATATGTCAAAGTGAAACAAGAGCAAGTATATCAAAAGATGAGACAACAACGGTATTAGAAGCATAAAATAAGTTAGGAGCCAATAATTGCAATTAGAAGGAGTACAAGGCTAGCATAATAGTGATTGTGGGGTTGGAAAAGTCCCAACTGAAAGATAGGTAGTTTGCACAATAATCATCCCACATAGATTTCACATTCACCATGGATGTTCACATATATATATGATTCACATACAAAATAGGTTGCACATACAAAATAGGGCTCACATACAAAAATAGGTTTTCACATACATAGGGGTCGGATACAAAATAGGGTGCACAAACATAATAAGTTTCACATACCTTAGATTAAATACATTACCATCATATCCATCAAACAGATAGCAAACCATCCATATATCCTAGTTATAAACATAACACACGTATCAATATATATAAAGACATAAGCATAGGAAAAACCCTAATTTTACAAAACTACGATTTAGAGTTCAAAACCAAGTCCAAACGATTACTCATAATCTCCTGATTAACAAAACATATTTTATTATATAAAACAGAGTTAAAATGAATTAATTATGTATTTTAAAACAATTACATATTAAAAATGCCATTCAAAGTAAACTTCGGAAAATCCTTGAGAATCAGGTCTCAAAAACCACAAAATCAAATTCTACATTAAAAATCCTTTCCATCGACTATTTATTCATATTTTTCTGATAAAGGATCGATTTACTATGAATTAGTAAACCTGACCAATCAGAAATTAGGAAATCCATAGTGTGATGTATTTAAACCGAAATGTAATTCGATGTAAATAACAGGGGAAAAGACTAAACTACCCTTGCATAATAAATCAAACCAAATAAAAATATGAGGGCATATCAGTCATTGTACAATTCCATTGCTTTGCCAACGAGAAACAAAAAGAGAGGGGGAAAGGACGAGATTGCCCCTGTGGAATCAAATCCTCCTTTTAGCAAGGGAGTGGGCACCCTGGTCATATCCTGACCAGGTATGCTCCAGCCCGCTTCCATGGCGAGTCGTAGAACCAAGGGATCAGATCCTCGATCAGCTTTGAGAGCTAGAGGCTGCATCGCTGAAAACTGGAATCGCTGGTGAGTTCGCCAACTTTTCCAGATCAGTCTGATCCCGCTATTGGGTTCTCTGTGGCACAGGAACCCCAAGAAGGAACCTTCCCACTGACGAGAATAGGGGAAGAGGACACGAAGCCGAAACCATCGAAAACTCGAAGAAAAAACTTCGAATGAAGACTCCTACAGGATCACGGAGGCAAACCGTAGAGAATGCAGGTTTCGGTGAGGGCGGAGGAGCAAGGAAACGCAAACACGGTCGGCGGCGGCGGATCTCACCGGCGGTCTATAGGACCCGGTGTTCCAAAGCACCACGAGGAAAACAGGGAGTAGGGGAAGGAAGCCGAGGCTCCGTAGGTGCTTACCGAGGTCCCAATTGGACCAAAGGTGACCGGAGGCGTCGGTGCGTGGCCGAGGTTGCCGGGAAAGAAAAATGGAGTAGGGCGGGGAGATCGGGGGTACCTCGGACCGAATTGGAAGAGGAGGAAGAAAGGTAACGATCCGAGGGTGCTAGGAGGCTCCTTAAATATGTGCGGGGAGGGCCATAGCCGCCTCAGTAACTCGGAGGTGGAGAAGACGTTTTTGGGGGTTTCTCGTATGATGAGGAAATGACGCCGAGTTAAGGCTCAATCAAACCGGCAGCGAGAGACGGATTCAACGGGACAAGAATCACGTGAAACGGTGGAGGAGGGAGTGAGAACGGAGTTGAGGAGTCAAGGAGGCGCTACTGTTACTCAGACGCGCGAGTTACTGGAGGAAGAAGATGAAGTCGGGTCGCTAGATCAAAGGGAGGATGATCTCAGGCCGTCAGATGTGGGTCCACAGTGAACCGGGCGCGTGACAGGTTAAATAACGGAACCATAACGTTTAAATCGAATAACTGAATCGATTAATGCACTACACTATATTAAAAGCTAATAAGATCCATTTGAGAGGTCAAATCAACTCCAAATAATGCCAAATTTGAACCATAGGCTTATAATGACGAAAACTACAATGCTATATAATTAGAATCTCGTTTAATGCATAATATGGCCATTAATAAATATATGGCTCATAAAGGAGTATAAAAATACATTAAAATCAAGGAATTATATGAAAAGGCTACTTAATGAGAAACATGTGAGTAAATTCGACATATAAAACACATTAGGGTAAAAATACTCATTACTCAACAAAATAACATATTAATATGAATTAAAATCATATTTTGAGGAGAGAGAAACGATAAAGGTTAATATACACATATATGAACTCAAATACATATTAATAATATATTTATCCAAAAAGCTCCAAATAAATATAATCTACTATATTATCCCATAAAAGACCAAATTACATAATTAACCCTAACTTATCTCCTAATGTAGGTTATTTGTGCAAACACCCCCCTCATTTCCATAAATGAGGGTAAATAGTGATTTCAACCTCAGATTGTGCTCAAATTGCACAAGGAGTCCAAAAATGATCCAAAAGGATGTGAAATTTATAGAAAAGGTCCAAATGGACTAAAAGGCAAAGAAAAGCTCAAGAATGGGTAAATTGTAGGGAACACCCTGAGATTCAGTATGTTACAAGTTGTGTATGAAAAATAAGTACGTTATGCTGTCATTGTTGATATCGGGCCCTAAACAACCTGGAAATGACATCGACATTTATCTTGAACCTCTGATTGACGACTTAAATAAACTCTGGGGTGAAGGTGTGATGACCTATGATGATTCATGAAGAGAGACATTTCGTTGGCATGATATGTTGTTTTGCACTATTAATGACTTTCCAACATATGGGAATTTGTCTGGATATAGTGTCAAATGATCTAAAGTGTGTCCTATATGTGAAGATAACATTGATTCAATACTACTAAAACATGGCGGCAAGACTTTATATCTTGGTTATTGAAGGTTTCTTCCAAAATTTCATTCGTGTTGTAGGTTTTGCAAAATGTTCAATGGACGGAATGAGGAACGGAGTGCACCTAAACCTATACCAAGGGAGGTTGTTTATGAAAGAGTAAAAGACTTTGTCAATGAATTTGGTAAGAGATCACAATGTACCATTGCCACATGGAGTGACAGATCTTTATTCAAGAAGAAGTCAATATTTTGGGATCTTCCTTATTGGAGTTCTTTAGCAGTTAGGCATTGTATCGATGTCATGCACGTTGAGAAAAATGTTTGTGATAGCGTCATTGGTACTCTGTTGAATATACCAGGTAAGAATAAATATGGGATAAAATCCAGAATGTACCTATGTGAAATGGGAATAAGGACAAAATTAATAGAAATAGTTAGTAGCGATCGGAGAACATACTAACCTCCTGCTTGTTACACGTTGTCTAGAAAGGAGAAGAAAGCTTTTTGTGATTGCTTGGTAAATGTTAAGGTTACACAGGGTTACTCATCCAACATCCATAGATTGGTATCAATGAAAGATCTAAAGTGATAGGTCTTAAATCACATGATTGTCACACTCTAATGCAACAAATATTACCCGTGGAAATTCAATCTATACTGCTGAAGCATGTAAGGTTTACAATCACCAGACTTTTTGTTTCTTTTTCAATTGTCTGTGCAGCAAAGTTATTGATCCTGATACTCTCGATAAGTTTCAAAGAGAAGTGGTTGTTACCCTATGTCATCTTGAGATGTATTTTCCTCCTTCGTTCTTTGATATCATGGTACATCTTGTTGTCCACTTGACTAGGGAAGTGAAAATGTTGGGACCCGTTTTCTTGCATTAGATGTATCCCTTTGAACGATACATGAGCATTTTTAAAGGTGATATTTGAAATCGTTGTCGGCCTGAAGGGAGTATTATTGAGGGTTATGTGGAGAGAGAGATTATTGATTTTTCCAATGACTTTCTGTGTGGTAATTGTTACAACCCCAAATTTTGGAATTCTTTTTGTGAGAAATGTGATTTCTCCTATTAAAGATATTTGGAAAAAAATGATATAATTTGTTTTTAATAAAAAGATTTCGTTTATAATAGCCTTGATTATTGTTTTTGGGCTTTATTGGCTATTAGGCCCAATAATAAAGAAATGGACAAAAGAATTTCTATTATTGAGAAATGGAGGAAAGAAAAGTATGGAAATCTATAGAAGGCAAATCCAAAGAGGGATTTCGTGCCTCTTGGATTCCTTGGGTTCCAAGGAGTCCAAATTTGCATAGAAAATGAAATAATAAAAGAAAAGATCAATTAAATATTTCCTTATCAAGAAATAAATTGAAAATAATAGTAATATGTGGAAAACAAGTGGAGAGAGGTGTAATTAAGTTATCCTTGAATGATTTTCGTATCCAAAGGATTCCTAATGATAAAAGGAATACCAATGAAGAAAATAAAAGAGAAATCCACAAAAGGAAATATTTTAATAAGAAATAAAACAAGATAATGAAGAATAATGCATTTAGATGCATCTAGAACGGTAATGAGTATCCAATAAAAAGGATTTCGAAATAACATAGTTTCTTGGGATCCAAGGAGTCCCAATGAAGAGGAAAGAAAGAGAAAATACCAAAAATTTGCAAAATAAGGATAATGGGAATACATAATTAATGGAATTATGTGGTTTTAGTAAGAAGAAGTATTTTTCCTACTTGAGGAGAATTTTGTGATCAATGGATTAAAAGAAAAGACTAAAGAGAATAAGGGAAGGAATTTTCATATTCCTATATAACCAAGTAATAAGAAATATCCAAAAGATAGAGAGGAGAGAGAAAATATACTTCTCATTGAAGGAATTGTTTTCCTACTTGGAAAGGGGCTTCTTGATTCATGTATATCCGACCTAAGGCTTCTTTCCTCACCTCTATATAAAGGGTATCCCCTCTGGTTCAAGTTCCAGAGAGATTCCACGTCTCCAACTCTCTTTCCCATCTTCTTCTTGTTCTTCATCATGCAAACCCTAACCTTGAGCTTAACTCCATACTTGGTGCCATAGAGGGCGCTTGAAGGAAGTCCAAACGTCTCCCCTTCAATCCGCACGATTACGTTGACCTTTTTTGTGTGAAACCAACGCCTTGGTCACCAGCAGCTCGTCTGCGGAGAACTGCAATTCGCAGCCTTAAAGCTCCTTCCCTTGGCCCTTACGCTCTGGACAAGAAGACCTTGGTGGATGCATATGGGAGAGGCAGAGTCACATGGATGATTTCCGGTTAATTTTGGGCTTGGAGGCGGAGGGAGATGACCGCGAAACTCTACAGTTCGCGGCAGTGCAGGGTTGCGCTGGGTAAAAGACGACATGAAGGTCAGATGGACCAAACTACCCCTCCAAGATACAAGAAGTGAGTTGCCGCACCAAGGGCATAATGGTAACTTGGTTATAATTTCCAGCAATCCGCTTTGCATGGACCAGGGCGACGTGGCACTCTGTGATTGGTCCCAAGTAAGTGATTCTTGTTAAATTTGTAATTAAATAACCGTAGCTCGGATTAGCATGCATAATATATGCATTTTGCTCATAAAAACGAGAAGAATCTATTAAAAATATAGTTGAAGCTTAATTCTAATTGGAATTCGAAAAGTAATGAAAGTTATTAACTTTAATGTAAAGATGATTAAGAAACCCTACTTTGATATGATTAATGTGATTAATAGGGTTAATTGATGATTAAAGTTGATATTATCCTGTTAATGATGAAAAGGAACATTAGGAAGAAAAAAGATGAACTTTGCATATAATTAGTTTAATTTCGAGTTTAATGTGCATTGATAATTCCTTAATGGGCCTTGAAACCCTAATGTTGGTAATTAGGATTACTAATGGCTTTAATTATTTGATTTCATGTATAGAACTGAGTTTTCAAGATTATAAGCTATTTCAAGCATTAAAGTTCCTAATTTGTGGATAAATACCCTAAATGTAGTAATTAGGGTTTTCTCATGAATAAAGAATAGAATTAATGGCAAATCAAGTTCATATGTGAATTGGACCACAATAAACTATGAATTGATGATAAATGTGTATAATGATCTTGTCATAGATTAAAGGGATACAAATGGTAGCTTTAATGAAAAAGAAGCTTAATTAATGATTAATGTGCCTGAAATATGAAAATAGGGTTATATGTTGTTAAGATAACCTTAATGTTGAAGAATAGACGAGATAATTGGGGTTTGTGATCAATTGCGTTAAATAGGGTTTAAAATAGTAAAAGACGAAGGGAAACCCTAATTGCAATGGAAACCCTAAAAGTGGACTAGAAATCCTAAGAAGCGAGCTAGATTTGATAGATCTTAATGACAAGAGTAATAAAAGGAAATTGTATAATTGTTTCAGGATCTTATTGAATGCTTGCTTGCTCATTGTTGTTTGGATTATTCTTGCACCTAAATCTACATGTACATGTATGTGGTTATGCTTATTTTATGGGATTTGATCGTTGTTTCCATCGTGGCTTGAATTAAACTGTTGAACGTATTTAATTCATGCAAAGTATAATGTGAATATGACTATCACATAAGATATGTGCCTACTAGCTCAGATCCTGGTCTCCTCTGTGGCTTAAATAGTTGACCTAGTAAATGGCTACCAATGGGGTAGGTCCATCATGTCATTAGATGACTTAGTAAATGGCTACCAATGGGGTAGGACCATGAAGTCATCATGAGTTAGATATTGGGCTACCTTCGAGTAGTGCCATGTGACTCAACCCTAGATATTGATCTACCTGTTAGGTAGGATCATGCGGGGTTTAATAAGGATCTACCTAGAGAGAAGTAGTATCTCAGTCCGCTGCAGGGACAACACAGAGATAGGGGATAGGAAAGGATTGAGTAGTATGGTTTAAAACGTAATCTTGGTTGTTAAATGATAATTGGATGATTACTTTGTTACTATAGTTGCACAACTATTGTTTCCCCCACATACCAGCTTCTTGCTTACCGACGTTTTGTTTATCGGCGTTTTAGGTACAATGAAAAGAACAAATAATAAAGTTTCATATGTAGAATTAAATGAGAAGTAACGTGCACAGGAGGATTAGTTAGATTAGTATCTTCATGGATAAAAGTTTATAAATCCCAGATTTTAAAAAGGTAAACAAAGTTTTATTTTATACCAATTTTCAGTTTAGTTGGTAAAGTTTATTAATTGTTATTGATTATTTGTCGAACCTTTGATCCTGTTAGTTGAATAACGGCTCTAACCTTCCGGTCTCCCTTAATAGGGGGTTACCGGGAGACGGGGTCGTTACAATTGGTATCAGAGCATAGGTTCCTCAAGTAATCTTTAATAATTATTAAATTTTACAAATTCTGTAGAACCCAAGGGAATTATTAGAGGATTATCCGAAAGATAGAGGTGTCTAGAAAAGGATCACGACTGGGGGCTGGCAATATTTTCCTCCGCACCACTAGTCGGAATATGAGGACTCTCGGATGCATGTGACTGTCTGGCCAATGTCTTAGGGTATGAATCGAAATAAGATACCTTTAGGACTCTCTCATCATGTTCATCCCTTCTCAACTCAAATTCTATTAAGGACCTTAAGGATTAGGGTTTTCTCTCTTCTCCTCACCCTCTTGAGGTATGGGTAAGGTTGATAAGGATTAAGGAATCCTCCACCAAATTAATAAAAAGCATGTAAATATGATGTCATGGACATAAGCTTAATAGAGTAAGCATAAAAGGAATAGATACATGCTTAGGTCGTATGACACGAGTTGTCATTGCCCTCAGGAGAGACCTGAGGATAGACCTCCTTGGTAGGAGGATGAGTAGAGAGAGTTAGTCTTGGAGGTAGAGACCTCCACTAAAGGTATAGACCTAGCACATCCTTTGAGGATGATGGTAACCCTAACCCTAAGTGAAGGTTAGAGAGGAAGATGACATGATGAGTTAGATGTCATGGTTGACTGAGTGTTTGGTTGGACATGCCTTTGGGATGCCATAAGAGGGTAGATGACCTAGTACCTTTGGCGACCCAACCCTGGAGAGGGTCGTGCATGCCATAGCGAAGGATAGCTCCTTCGTGGATGAGGTTAGAGGAGAACCTATAGAACCCTATGGTCTTGTGCAAGTAGGGTGTAGCTTGCACCCAGGATACATCAGTGGTGCCGACAGTAGGATGAAACCCTGGACAAGGAATCATGGTGGATGTCTTATGAGAGCTAAAGGCTTCACCCAGGTAGGGATATACTGGTAAGCTTGATCCAACTTCATGAAGTAAGGATTGATCTAGAGAGAGAAAGCAGGACCCAAGAAAGGAGGTTGGAAGCTTAGATTCTGAGACATGAGGAATAGTGGGGATGCTTCTAGTACCTATGGTATAGGTAATTACCTGCTGGATGAGATAAAGCGTTCTTTAGACCTTGAAGAGGATGAAGTAGTAAGTTGTAAAGCCTTTTACCTAGTTGGTTGTCCTGGAAGAGGACTCAACTCTGAGGTGTTGCTCGTATAAAAGGTTCATGGGAGTACATTACATATCTTGGACATTCTTGATTCGTGGTTAAGAGAATGAGCATGCAGTTGGACACCCGGAGGTGAACCTAGGGTTCCTGGGCCTAAGAGGGGAAGCAGTGTATCCAATGCTCATGGTGAGATTTGAGTCTATACTTTTGAGCATGTTACTCTTAAGGTGTAGAGGTAAAGGAAACCCCTTAAGGTAAGGGTATGTTTGATGAACCCCTCATGACTAAGTTGATCTAATGTTGAGGATGAGAACAAGTGTGATCTAGCATGGTTTAGTAGGTACACTTGTGCCTTAGTAGTTGCTGGTGTAAGCATGCTCATGTGAATGTAAACCCTAAGGACGCTTGTGACCTTTGTTATCAAGGTGTAGTTTCCTCCCATCCTGGGAGAGGGGCCCTTTGGTAGGGGGTTTACCAGTTTGGTTGGTTTTGAGGTAACCTAAGAAGGTTTCATAGGATCTTGAGAAACTAAGTGAAGAATACATGGCATGAAAATGAACCTATAGACCCATAGATAACCATCTCTATGTGCATGTGGATGTGTTACCATGGAGGTAACCGGTATGGGGCTTGACCAAGGTAGGCAGGTTGCCATGATCCCTATGGAAGGATGAAAGTCAGCCCATGAATGTAGAAAGAGAGATGATGAATGCTTGGGTAAGGTTCTGTGTTGGACATGTACTATGATATAATCCTCAGTCTATCCTAGGGTCAGGTAGGGGTAAGACCGATTGAAGTAGGAGTTGCCTAATTCCCTAGTTGCATAAGACCATAGGGTCGGGAGGTATCAACTATCATTGTCTGAGGGCCATGGGTTAGGAGATTGATCACCTTCATGAACTCATGGGACCCAAAGGGCAGATGAGTAGGGCACTCTCTGGATGCATAAGGGAAAAGGGATGACCCCAAAAGTGTCGGCACCCTATAGACCTAGAGGAGACGACCAATGATTGTGTTTAGACCAAGTAGGGTTGAGACCAGTTTTTCCATGGAAATAATTTTGATATCATGATGTTTGTGATGAAGAGACATATGTGGCACGTTTCAATTTAGATTTGAAAGTGTACTAGCAAGGTGAGTTGTACCATCTCTACTCTTGGAACAGGGAGAACTCTGTATTTGGACTGCAGCCAAATGCTTATTTCCTCTTGTTATGGGAGTGAGAGATGGGACAATACGCATGCCATACACCAAGGATAAGAAAGATGTAAGTTGGAACGTTGCCACAAGGTATAAGGATAGAGATGATAACATACCCTTATGGAGCGAATGATGCATGGATGGTTTACAAACACTAAGAGTATTAAGGAGATCATCTTGTGAGGATGTTTTATCATGAGCTATGTGGAATTTGCGAGTTATGCAAAGTTGAGGTTGATCACCATGAGGGTGAGCTCAGAGTTTCTTATTGAAGAAAAACTTAGAGTTTGAGATGAGACGATAAGTATAATACATGGAGGTGTATGTTACCTAACACCTAAGGATAAGAAGTGGTAATGAATGCTCTGGTTGAGATATAGCTACCTAGTTTAGCTGGAAGCTAGAAGAAGTTGAGGTTGTTCGACTAACCCTGTGCTTGGACGAAGATGTGTTTTGGCTAACACTCAGATGTAATAAGATATGTTGAACAAGTTAATGGTTGTTTGGGTACCCAGTTTAGTCCTTGATGTAGTAAAAGGATGGTGATAGAACCTCAGATATATTCTTTGGATAGGAAGGTAATAAAACCCTTTTGAGAGTGGTTTAGGGTTTTTGAGGTATCAAGCTTGAGGAATCATAACAATACAGGAGGACGTGATATACCTTGGTACTACAAAGATAGTAAGTGACGGTAGCATTCTGGATGCTTAAAACAAAGTTGCATGTAGCATGTGGCCATGCAAGCCAAGAGGTGAAGGTCGAACACCATTAACCCAGTGCATGGATATAAAGTATAAAGAGTTCCCGAGAGGGAATGGGAGTTCATCATTATGGATGTTATGAGTATCTCCTAGACCAAGAAGGTCAAGATACAATATGGGTTATGGTAGATCGCCTTACCCAGATGACATGAGAAAGGAAGAGTTCTTTTAAGGGACAGATCCGGTTGAACTACTTATAAGAGAGAGATGGTTCAACTACACCATGATGTGAGTTCAAAAGTTCTTGAGAAGGACTTAAAGGTTCACTTCCATGATGTGGAAGTAGATACATGAAGAGCTCACTGTTTGTACAGTTTATCACCCCATACTAATGGACAGTATGATCCAGACTAGAGGGTCTGATGAGAGCATGTGTCCTCATTTAGGGTGATACATAGAGATTGTTATTAAGATGTGATGTTAACCACCATAGCCTTTATCGGGATGCAAGAAGTTCTATAGGGAGGTTGTGTCGGCCACCACTTCATTAAGATGATGTTGGTGAAGGAGGCATCATGAAGGTCATGAAAGAACCACAGTGTGTGCGGATGAAGTCGGTTGATCATGCAATGGCTGAGAGAGAGAGCCCAGGGGTGACATGAGTCGCGAGCTGATGCAAAGTAGACTGACATGCAGTTCACTGTGGGGGAATATGTGATGAGAAAATCCGACCCCTCTAAGCTACAGCTGAGAAAGCTGAGTCCCCGATATATGGGTCCATTTGAGATGGATTGGTGGAGATGGTTGTGTTGAACCTTACCCTCAGGACAAAATGATGTATTGCATGAGTCTGATCTAGAGCACTATGTGAGGTACCCAAGCCATGTGTTGAGCCCTGAACCTATTCAGCTTTTGGGAGGCTGAAATGTCCTGAGTCACCTAAGAGGGTATGATATACCGAGGTAAGAAAGAACTCAGATGGAAGAATATGAGATAATAAAGGTTCTGGGGAAGCACCATGGAAAGGGTGAAGCCACATGGGAGCCGTGATGGACATATGAAAGGTTTATCCTATTTGTTTGCTTGCTTGATGGAATTTTGAGGGCAAAATTCTTATAAGAGGGGAAGAATGTTACAACCCCAAATTTTGGAATTCTTTTTGTGAGAAATGTGATTTCTCCTATTAAAGATATTTGGAAAAAAATGATATAATTTGTTTTGAATAAAAAGATTTCGTTTATAATAGCCTTGATTATTGTTTTGTGGGCTTTATTGGCTATTAGGCCCAATAATAAAGAAATGGACAAAAGAATTTCTATTATTGAGAAATGGAGGAAAGAAAAGTATGGAAATATCTAGAAGGCAAATCCAAAGAGGGATATCGTTCCTCTTGGATTCCTTGGGTTCCAAGGAGTCCAAAGTTGCATAGAAAATGCAATAATAAAAGAAAAGATCAATTAAATATTTCCTTATCAAGAAAGAAATTGAAAATAATAGTAATATGTGGAAAAGAAGTGGAGAGAGGTGTAATTAAGTTATCCTTGATGGATTTTCGTATCCAAAGGATTCCTAATGATAAAAGGAATACCAATGAAGAAAATAAAAGATAAATAAAGAGAAATCCACAAAAGGAAATATTTTAATAAGAAATAAAACAAGATAATGAAGAATAATGCATTTAGATGCATCTATAAGGGTAATGAGTATCCAATAAAATGGATTTCGAAATAATAGAGTTTCTTGGGATCCAAGGAGTCCCAATGAAGAGGAAAGAAAGAGAAAATACCAAAAATTTGCAAAATAAGGATAATGGGAATACATAATTAATGGAATTATGTGGTTTTAGTAAGAAGAAGTATTTTTCCTACTTGAGGAGAATTTCGTGATCAATGGATTAAAAGAAAAGACTAAAGAGAATAAGGGAAGGAATTTTCATATTCCTATATAACCAAGTAATAAGAAATATCCAAAGGATATAGAGGAGAGAAAAAATATACTTCTCATTGAAGGAATTGTTTTCCTACTTGGAAAGGGGCTTCTTGATTCATGTATATCCGACCTAAGGCTTCTTTCCTCACCTCTATATAAAGGGTATCCCCTCTAGTTCAAGTTCTAGAGAGATTCCACGTATCCAACTCTCTTTCCCATCTTCTTCTTATTCTTCATCGTGCAAACCCTAACCTTGAGCTTAACTCCATCCTTGGTGCCATAGAGGGCGCTTGAAGGAAGTCCAAACGTCTCCCCTTCAATCTGCACGATTACGTTGACCTTTTTCATGTGAAACCAACGCCTTGGTCACCAGCAGCTCGTCTGCAGAGAACTGCAGTTCGCAGCCTTAAAGCTCCTTCCCTTGGTCGTTACGCTCTGGACAAGAAGACCTTGGTGGATGCAGATGGGAGCGGTGGAGTCACAGGGATGATTTTCGGTTGGTTTTGGGCTTGGAGGCGGAGGGAGATGACCGCGGAACTCTGTAGTTCGCGGCAGCGCAGGGTTGCGCTGGGTAGAAGACGACCCAGAGGTCAGATGGACCAAACTACCCCTCCAAGATACAAGAAGCGAGTTGCCGCACCAAGGGCATAATGGTAACTTGGTTATAATTTCCAGCAATCCGCTTTGCATGGACCAAGGCGACGTGGCGCTCTATGATTGGTCCCAAGTAAGTGATTCTTGTTAAATTCGTAATTAAATAACCGTAGCTCGGATTAGCATGCATAATATATGAATTTTGCTCAGAAAAATGAGAGGAATCTATTAAAAATATAGTTGAAGCTTAATTCTAATTGATATTCGAAAAGTAATTAAAGTTATTAACTTTAATGTAAAGATGATTAAGAAACCCTACTTTGATATGATTAATGTGATTAATAGGGTTAATTGATGATTAAAGTTGATATTAGCCTGTTAATGATGAAAAGGAACATTAGGAAGAAAAAAGATGAAATTTGCATATAAATAGTTTAATTTCGAGTTTAATGTGCATGGATAATTCCTTAATGGGCCTTGAAACCCTAATGTTGGTAATTAGGATTACTAATGGCTTTAATTATTCGATTTCATGTATAGAACTGAGTTTTCATGGTTATAAGCTATTTCAAGCATTAAAGTTCCTAATTTGTGGATAAATACCCTAAATGTAGTAATTAGGGTTTTCTCATGAATAAAGAATAGAATTAATGGCAAATCAAGTTCATATGTGAATTGGACCACAATAAACTATGAATTGATGATAAATATGTATAATGATCTTGTCATAGATTAAAGGGATAAAAATGTTAGCTTTAATGAAAAAGAAGCTTAATTGATGATTAATGTTCCTGTAATATGAAAATAGGGTTATATGTTGTTAAGATAACCTTAATGTTGAAGAATAGACGAGATAATTGGGGTTTGTGATCAATTGCGTTAAATAGGGTTTAAAATAGTAAAAGACGAAGGGAAACCCTAATTGCAATGGAAACCCTAAAAGTGGACTAGAAATCCTAAGAAACGAGCTAGATTTGATAGATCTTAATGACATGAGTAATAAAAGGAAATTGTATAATTGTTTCAGGATCTTATTGAATGCTTGCTTTCTCATTGTTGTTTGGATTATTCTTGCACCTGAATCTACATGTACAGGTATGTGGTTACGCTTATGACTACCCGAATTAGTTCTTTGGGATTTGATCGACGTTTCCATTGTGGCTTGAATTAAACTGTTGGATGTATTTAATTCATGCAAAGTATAATGTGAATATGACTATCACATAAGATATGTGCCTACTAGCTCAGATCCTGGTCTCCTCTGTGGCTTAAATAGTTGACCTAGTAAATGGCTACCAATGGGGTTGGTCCATCAGGTCATTAGATGACTTAGTAAATGGCTACCAATGGGGTAGGACCATGAAGTCATCATGAGTTAGATATTGGGCTACCTTCGAGTAGTGCCATGTGACTCAACCCTAGATATTGATCTACCTGTTAGGTAGGATCATGCGGGGTTTAATAAGGATCTACCTAGAGAGAAGTAGTATCTCAGTCCACTGTAGGGACAACACAGAGATATGGGATAGGCAAGGATTGAGTAGTATGGTTTAAAACGTAATCTTGGATGTTAAATGATAATTGGTTGATTACTTTGTTACTATAGTTGCACAACTATTGTTTCCCCCCACATACCAACTTCTTGCTGACCGACGTTTTGTTTGTCAGCGTTTTAGGTACAATGAAAAGAACAAACAGTAAAGTGGCATATGTGGAATTAAATGAGAAGTAATGTGCACAGGAGGCTTAGTTAGATTAGTATCTTCATGGATAAAAGTTTAGAAATCCCAGATTTTAAAAAGGTAAACAAAGTTTTATTTTATACCAATTTTCAGTTTAGTTGGTAAAGTTTATTAATTGTTATTGATTATTTGTTGAACCTTTGATCCTATTAGTTGAATAACGTCTCTGACCTTCGGTTCTCCCTTAATAGGGGGTTATCGGGAGACGGGGTCGTTACAGTAATGATGCTCCTGTTAATGACAAGAATATTGAGGAGTATTCTCGCAAATGAATTTTGGGATCACAGATGAAAGTAATCAGCCGTGAGCAGTTTGAACAAGCTCACTTGTATATTTTACTCAACATCGATGAAGTGAGTGTTTATATCGAGGATCATACCAATTTCATCAAGAAACAATATCCTCGAGCCAATTCAATGTGGCTTGCTAGAGAGCATAACAAGACATTAACGAAGTGGTTTGAAGATAAAGTCTTACATCAACTATCTCAAACACCAAATAATCTTGCTGAAAATATCAAATGTCTCTCCTTTAAACCAAAATTGAATGTTATGTCTTATGAAGGGTTTGACATAAATGGGTTGTCATATTACACAAAGCGTCAAGATAATAAGAGCATCATCCAAAACAGTGGGGTCACTCTTCAAGCGTCTTCATTGTTTTTTGCAAGTGCAAAGGATAAGAGTCCACTTGAAGCTAAAATGTCATATTATGGTGTCATTGAAGACATAGGGGAGTTTGACAACGTAGATTTTAGAATTCCGCTCTTTAAATGTAATTGGTATGATAACACCAAAGGAGTTATAGTGGATGAATTGGGTTTCACATTAGTGAACTTTGAAAAGATTGGCGAGAAGGGTGAACCATTCATATTGGAATCACAGGCGAAACAAGTCTTTTATATCGATGATCCTACAAATGATAAATGGTCGGTTTTTCTTCATGGTAAAAGACAGTTCATTGAAGATCGTGTAGATGAAGAAGAGTACTATGATAAGTATGATGACTTGAGTCCATTCTCAGTTGGGTTGCCAACACCGTCAAATATTGAAGCTAACGATGACTTGTATGTGTGTGGAGATCACACTGAAGGAATGCTAATTGATAAAAGATCGTAGTATTAGAGGCATGTTTTTATTTTTTTATATGTTTTATTTTTCTAAATGTGAACTTTACAATGTTTTATTATCTTCTAGTTATGTTCAATGTTAAATGTTTGATTTTTTAATGACAATTAGCATGAGTATGATGAATGTGATGATGATTACCATGAGGGTGAGGATATCAATGCAGTGCCTCACAATGTAAGTTTTTAAAATATATCCTATATTTCTATCTATATGTCCATTTATAAGTTATATGCTGTAAGTGTGTTTTTTTTGTTAAATTTTAGGTTGATGATGTACCCTCTGAAGAACTTGGGGCACTTGATAAGCTGCAAAAAAAATTGAAAAAGTGAGGGGCATCACTATGATGAACAATTTACTACAAAAAAGGGGCAATAGATCCAAACTGGCTATGGATTTTGATCATGCAGGAAATCCAGTTGGAGTTAACCGCAACTCATTTATTTCATATCTTGGGGTTCTTACTCATAGCCATTGTAGTCCTAATGTAGAATCTTGGCATTAAGTTCCTAAGGGGAATAAATACTTAGTATGGAAGAAACTATGCATGAGTTATTATTATTTGCAATTCTATTTTGCATATTACTAATTTTTAGGATACTAGTTAAATATATGAAATTTTACAAAGTATATTTGAATTGGATGAAAGCCTATTTTGCAAATGCATGATGCAACGCTGCGGGAGGGTCCTAAGGAACTATAGGACAAATCTCACCCGAGCTTACATACGAGATGCTGAGAAGAGGAAGAAGTCAGCCACTAAGCAATGGAACTACCTAGACTCCAATGACTAGGAGGAGTTTGTTGCCAAAAGAAAAACTGATGAATTCAAGGTATTAAGTGCCACTCCCAATTTAATTAATATATATTATTGCTAATCAGGAGACTGGGGAGTCCTCTACTCTTACACCTGCACCTCTGCCTCACCATACTGTGTGGATAGCTGGGAGGCAAAACAAGAAAGGAGATATAACCAAACCCACAACCGCTGAGGTGGTTGCAAAAATGGTAAAATTCAACTCTCAGAGAAATCGATATTAATTATTATGTTTACTTACCAATTTCTATTGATGGCGATTAGCGAGAGATTCACGAGCAAAGGAAGAAAGGAAAGTTCATCCTTAAGGGCACAAGGGATGAATTGACAGTTGCTCTTGGTAACCCAAAGCATCCTAGACATGTTAGGGGTGTAGGTGCTGGTGTGGGCATAAAAGTGTTCTTTGGGCCATCACAACGCAAACATGTCCCAAAAGTAGGATTTTCAAAAGCTGAGGTAACCTATTATTTTTTTAGAATGTTATTGTAAAAGGGAATTCAATAATCAAAAGCTAGCGTTCCTTTTGTCCATGTATAGGTAGACGAGTTAATTAATAGGAGAGTCCATGATGCAATGAGTAGGTGGAAGGCATCTCTTACTGCCACTCAAACAATACATGTGGCATCCCTCTCTTCTCTTACTGTGGAGGTGGTTGGGAGTAATCCTGTAGACCCACCACCTAGAACGTTCACTGTAAGTATTTTTATGACATACTATCTAGTCTTTTCAAGATAATATGTTTATGTATATATGTATATAACATACTTTATGCAAATTTGTAGGGGTTGAAGCCATACCGTCTAAAAAGCAAAGAATTTATCATTGCAGAGGATGAAGCTTACCCACTCCGTCTAGGGGATATGTTTCATGATACTCCAGTACTAGATGGTGAGGTTCGTGTGAACCTGAGACTTGTACTCCACCAGTGGAGGCATCCATCATTGCCATATGCCCACCCATATTCTGAAATGCTTGGTGAAGCAAAAGGCAGAGTGACATTGTGGCCGGAAGCGGATGTCATCTATACTGATATTGTATGGTAAATTTACATTACATTAATTTTGTTAGCATGTATATATGAACTAGTTAATTGATATGAAATTATATATATAGGTTAAAAGGAAGAAACTCGCTACAGCTCGGCCTCCACCTCCACCTCCTCCTGAAGTACCTAGTTGGCTTCCAAGGTACCTATACGACTCGTTAGGTCCTAATTGTAAGGGTATGGCAGTATGGATAGGCGAACATGAACAAAACTCTCCTATAAATGTATCTATTCTGGTGGATGTTGTAGGTGAATCATACGATAACAACATATTTCTACAAGATATTTTGGAGTTGTTTCATGATGATTGGTTGAATATATTTATAATAAAGCTATAGATATGGTGAGATCTTGTTTATATATCCATATACCTTGTTTTATATATGGTGATCTAATTTCTTATATATTAATGCATATATATACATGTTTTGCAACCACTGACACACGGTCTGTAAAGATTTTTCATTTTCCCATGTGGGATTTCTAGTTCCATCTTTGATCAGTCATGTAAATAAAGAGCCTTCATCAGTTACCTCATACTACTCTGTCTCTTTTAAATATTATGGTAAAAAAAGAAGACGGTGATAATAGCTCCATTCAATGTTGAGTAAGTTTACTTTGCTTATAATTTGGACTTAAGAAAATAACATTTTTATTATGGATTTTGAGTTATTAATTTTTATCTTTCTTACCTCTAGCGGTACGCATTGGGAGTTACTCATTATTGTCCCCAAAACATGGACTATTTATTATCTAGATCCTTCGGGGAAGGAATTAGACTCATTATATGGATACTCAATGAAAATGACATTATTCACGTGAGAAATATTTCATATTGTATATCAGTTAACATCTATTATTACATTATTATTATTTAATAATGCAATTTAATGTATTACATTAACATGTAAGGCTTTAAAAGCATTCAAAAAAGGTGGAGGAAACATGGCCAAGAAAAAGAAATCGTTACTTTGGGAGAATGTGAGACTAATTTCCTAACTCCAGTGTATATATTATTTATGTGAATTGTGCTTGTTTGTATTTGTTAACATTTTGTATGTTTCAATTTATAGTGTGCTACACAAAACAATGTATGGGGATGTGCATACTACGTGATGCGATATATGGACCTAATTATCAAACATGTTGTAATAGAAATTGATACCATGCAACATGTATTATATATAGTCTCACTAGATAATATGAAATATATCAATCTTATTATATATTATTAATTTTATATATATATCATTATCTTTGTAGGTGTTTAAAACCAATGACTTCACTACATGTGCAAAGTTATTAGATGTACATACTCCCTATACGATGGAAGAATGAAATGATGTAAGAGAACAATGGGAAAACGTCTTACAAGTAGTGGGAATTTTTTATTATCATTGGAATACTGATGGCGATGATGACGATGATAATGATAAAGAATGATATTTCTAAACTTTGTTGTCATAATTATTTTTGTATTTGATGACATGTTAAACTTTGAAAGACACACTTATATATGCATGTCTAAATGAATTTTTTTGAATTGTCTTATCTATATACATATGTGTGTGAAGATGAATACATGAATGTTTCTACATGTGTCTGAATGTGAAAAGAGATGAAATGAATGGAATTACAGGTTGTTGCATGTGTGTGAATATGAAATGGAGGAATGAAATGGAACTAAAAGTTTTTATATGTGTGTGATGAAATCATGTGAAATGTGCTTATACATGTGTGTGAATCATTCCATATTAATTGTCCATCCTTGTTAATTTCGCAGGTTTGTGACCTATTGTTGGCTGAAATCAATGGATGTTGTAAATTTCAGAACGGAACTCCATGTTCTACATCCTACTGACTAGCCAGACAGCAAGCCTGTAAGCTAATAAGAAAAAAAATCAAAACATAGTCGCCGGTTAAAAAAGAATATGACAACAAAAACTTAACTCGTCGGTGATTAATAGTTAACCCACATCTTTATCCACTAATGGTGTCGATTACTGTTTGGTATCATCAATAATTTTAGGTCAATAGAGTTAGTTTTATGTTGCTAATCGACACATATGGTCTAACCTGGGGCCAATTTTTTTCGCGATGGGATGTGCCATCGGTTATGACTTGATAACCGATGCATATGGCCCCTTGCTAGCACGTTTTTTGGGTTTGCAATTGGGGGACAACTTTGTGGCATCAGTTTCTGAAGGCGTCTACATTTAGTGTCACCCACTTGGGTGTCGCTTAGAAACCGACTGCTAAATTCATATTTAACCGATGCTAAGGGTGAAATCTGTACTAGTGGAAGGCTTCCAGGAAACCAAAGATAGGGATATTTATAGGTGAGGAAAAGCCAACTAGGGTTTTTAATAGGGCCGCTGAAGCTTGAGAGGCAAGCTTTTGAGGGTTTCTTGGTTTCTCAACCATAAGTCCCGAGTTAGGGCTCATTGGTTGTGGACTTCAAATACGAAACCAACACATGAAAAATTATCAAAAATGGTGGAGAATTGAGGGAGAAAATTGCGATCCAAATTTTCCCAAAAACTGACATGTTGCCTTATTTGGCCGTGGGTAAGAGATGATCTCCTAAACGTTAGATTGTAGATCCAATGGACCCGCTCATTCATGACCGATTCAATTCTATTCCCAATCTTATTTGGAATAAAATGCATTATTTGATTTTTTGAATTTTTCTCTCTCCCCTTTTGAGGGTGTAAACGAAGCCCAAATTAGATGAAACTTGACACCCTGACTATTTTGAGGTGTAGAATTTGAATATGGAATTAGTTTTTCCTTTTGAGGACTTTTAATGGGTTAAATTATTCAAAACTCATTTTCTCATTCCTCCTTCATTTATGACTCTATCATTATCCAAATATGATCAAATTTCACCCATGTGTCCCAATTAATGTCTTAGATATGATTTTGCCATTATTTGATCATGTTTATGCATTTATTTTAATTAATTCTCAAACTGAAGGTTCTACACACTTTCTCTTTCCTACTTTTCCACGTTATCTAAATATCATCTGAATTAGTTGAAAACTTGCTCAAAGGCTAATTTTTATTTCTAGATTATGAATTTGGAGTTAGTTTGCCAATTTGATAACATTAAATATTTTATTTCTCTTTCTTATCTTATTTCCTATTTTCCATTAATAAAGGTTTATATGTATGTGTATTCTTCAAATTTGGTGATACTTGGCCCCTAAGTAACTTTTAGTCTGAGAAATGAATTTGTGTACCAAATTATCTCATGGGTTTACTTAATTGAGATTTTTGGAAATGTATTCTACATTATCTCCTTTTATCCTATTTATAGCATTTATCATCTCCTTTATGTATATTTTGGAATTTATCTTCTTTTCCACATTCTAAAAAGTCCTAGAAAGTTCTAGCATGAATTCCTTTATTTTTTTACTTAAGTGGACATTTGCACATCAGACCCATTACTTAGATTTCTACTGAGGTATTTGTGCATAAAACCATTTATTAAGAATATATGGGAAATATTTATCCAATAACCATCATTGTTCCACTAATTCAACTCCAAAGACATAAGGAACGAAAATGGAGAACAAATTTTATTGAAAAAGAGTATAAAGAAATAAATAGTGGATTCCAGTATGTTACATGTTAAATGCCTATTTAGTGTATTTATTACTTCTTTTAGTCAATTAGGATATGAACATTCTTATGTCTTCAAATTTTCTTAACTACTACATCATAGAAGCTTCTAGGGAACAAATTTAAGGTAAGCTCATCTTTTAGTATATTTGAGTAATTAACCTGATTTATTGAGGTTAATTAATTAATTTACCCTTAAACTTCAAATTAAGGGGATAATTACTATGATGTGTCATTGTTTAACCTTCAATAATCTTAAGATGGTCCAAAATCAGGTAAAGAGGCATATAGTATTAAAGGGAGTGATAATCCTAGAATCTATATTTATGTATGTTACATAAACTCCAAACCTATCCTCCATAATCTCCCTCATGTGTTTTTGCAATTTCCAAATTATCTCCTCTATAGGGGGATGTTTTTTTATGGGTACAATAGATTATAGACTCCATTGGGTACAGATGATGATATAATTTGTTTTCACTTTCATGATGATGAGTTTTATAGATCGACCTATCTTTTCATGATGACAAAAATAAAAGATCCCACAATCCACCTTTCCTAAAGAATTTGGAATTCCACCTTCCCACTCTGTCATTTTTGTTTTTGAGTTTTTCGTAGATCGACAATGGTTGTTTTTTCCTCACCTATACTGCAGAATCAGGGATTCCTACAGGTTTTTCTCTCAGTCATTTTTGTGTTTGTGTTTTCTTGTAAGATCCATAACGACCTATATATCTTGCCTATCCAACAGAATCAAGGATTCTACTAGTTTTTATCTCTTTGCCACTTTATTAATATTCCTAATAGTTGAAAGATTGATAGATAATATTACACCCCCACTTTTAAAATATACACATTATTGATCGGAATAATGATTCTCTAGGGCAATGCCACAAAAATGATAATCATTGCAAAATATAGTAAATGTAACACCATGCATGGATTTGAAATAGATTCATACATAGTTCATGGACATGGAATCTAAAACTTGTTTATCTTGAAATCTAATCTATTGAGCCAAACATAGATAACATGAATAAGGCATGGTGTAAATGATATCTACAATAATGGATTGACTTGGTAGATGGAACCCCACCAGGAAAAGCTTCAGCATATCCTAGTCCTTGTATGTCCTTATATTCTTTACTTTCTCCAAATACTACATACATCATATCCCCAGACATGCAAGACAAACATTAATGAAAGTAAGAGGAACTTGGTGCATTATAAAATAGAAAGTACTAATACACTTAACATGAAGTAAACTTGACATGCATAAACTTGACATAAGCTTGACAATGGATTGACTTACATATTCCTTGAATCATTTAAACGTTATGAATTAGATAAGTGAATATATTATACCTCTCTTAATGCCCCATAGGAGCCCATGATTTCTAGAAAAATCCATAATGATAGGAAAACCATAATGACCTAAAGGTCTGTGCTGAAGGTGCATATAAAAACTTCGTCGATTCCTTAACTTTGGTCATTATCTTAGAACTTGACTTAATCATTATTGTCTTTAATCTTAATCTTGACCATAGTGGGGTTCCTCCCTCTTAGTGTCGTAATGGGATTTCTCATCTTAAACTATAATGTGATCTCTCCCTTCTTGAACCATAATGGTTTTCCCCTCATTATTCCATAATGGTAGTTCTCCCTTTGTGAGCATAATCCATCAATCATAAATCATAGTCATAGTTAGGATTATGAAATAGATCATAAATTGGAAGACATTCATTTAGTGATATACATACATGATTTCAATTGAGAATTCATTCTAAATTTCATGAGACATACTATTGTGCATAATCATAAAATATACAACCATACAGTTAATGTTTAAATATGTCAAGAAGCACTACCCTCTTACCTAGATAAAATTGAATATGGTCAAGTCCTTTGACTTGATTGAGCCCTTAATAACCTATAATTTGATTAATAACATGATATGTATGTTAGTACAAGATCATTAAATCCATATCTTGATCATTGAATTATTCAATAACTCGAATGTGGAAAATAGGGTTTGAAGACATGCTAAATCGATAGAGATAAAAAATCTTTCCAACTCGTATTTTTCTAAGGTCATTTGTAGTTTCTATGATTTGCATTATGGACCAATAAATAGGAAACCACAGTTTGCCATAAATTTAAATCCAAAAATAAGTTGATGTAAATAAATGGAGAAAAGATAATAAAAGATAAGTGCATGTGACACATAAATCAAAAGTGTGGGGGTAAATTGCTCATTCAAACAAAAATTAAAATAACACATTTGATGATTCAAGGCGTTCTCAAATGCTCGTATTTCCCTTGTGATCAAAATTTTCCAATTAGAACGGCATGGGCACCAAGGTTATTCAATGACCTAGTTTGTTCCCACTCTGGGCTAAGGTGAAGAGATTCATAGAGAACTAAGCTATCTGATCAATCCTTGAGCAACTCAACCTTTCTCAAGATAAATAGAATACAAATGAGTTCCTAATCTTATACGAATGCATAAAGCCAACGTGTGGGTTGTCGCACACACTAGAGCTCTAGCTCTATGTGAGAACCTATTACACTAAACGAGATTACTCAAAACATAAAGAACAATCGATCACTAATTAATCACTTACCCAAAAAATGGGCAAATTAAAACCAATTTCAACGTCAGCACCCACTCAGAAACATTTGCATAAGAGCCCAACATCTTTCTTATATCCATACTATGCCAAGAATTTGATACAAATTGTTCTATTGCCTTAGCCACAACATATATACACAGGAGAAATATATTTTTATATGCCACAAAACAAACATTAACATGCTAAAAAAATTTCAATTCATTTGAAACACCATATACAAACTTTTCCTACCCGAACCTGAGAGTACATGGATGACTCTAGGACACACTAGACATCTAATTAACTTTCTCAAAGATTCACTACTATAGCTCCTCTTTGCTGCCACATGTTTGTATTTGTCACTTTCGATTACTTAAAAAAATGTGGCAAACCAAAAGGGTGAGACCCATGTCCCAGCAAGAGATATAACCTCCAACAACGATTATTGATTACAACATGTTTAAGTAATTAAACAATTAAGCAATTTAATAAGATATAAAAAATAAGCTCAATAACACCGATGATTAACAAAATACATAAAGGAGAAGATAATAACTATCATCATTATCTAGACTATCATCATTTATCTTGTTGACACTATAAGCAACTCAGTAGCATATGCATATCTAGCATCATGAATAAGTCTAATAACATAGAATCTCTATCATTATGAATAAGTCTAGCCACATAAGCATAGCTAACAATATTAGCATGTCTAATAGGTTGAACATATCAACATCATAAAAAGAGATAACAACATAAGCACAATTATCTGGATAAGAATGATTAGCATTATATGCATCTCTAGTTACAAAGGCATGGCTAGCATGCTAAACATAACAAAAAAATGAGATAGCTAGCATCATGATTATAATCAGCAGTAGAAATATAGTTATCAACATAATCATGGCTATTGTATGTACACATATACAATCTTAAGCATATCCACAACATAAGTATATCTACTATCTATTAATTGCACTAAGCATCATCATTATGTAAAGAGAACAAACAAGGGTTATCATCCAATGTAAAGCATCATGTATAACCCTAAACATATATGCTATACATTTGTATTACATCTTTTATTATGCCCTGACAAATTTGAGTATACCACACAAAATCCAACTGACCACTGCTAAGTCGAAATTAGTGCCATACAAGATCTAGGAAGAGTCAGACTACTAAGATCTTCTCCGCTCCCAGTCAGTACGGGTCCACCACAACGACACATATGGTCAAGCTGCTAACATCCTAGTCCGTCCTTGGTACAGGTCACAACACTAGTGAAAGGAGGTGGGTACGCATACCATACCATCTGAGGTACAACCACAGTTGTCCTCCAATCTTGTCACATATGTAATCACCAAGACACGACCGTAGCTGTTCTCAATCACATCAGATGTATGAGGCATGACCATAGACAAACTCCAAAATCTGTATTGTGGATGACAAGGATATATCCTCAACTTGCCACCCCCACATACTCAATAGTATGCGCTTCGAGTTTCCCTTAGGAATACTCATTTCACCATCTAGAAAATTCTGACACTCAGATGGATCTATGGCACATGGCACTACATGATTAGAGTTTCACTTGATTAGTTATGCCAATTGGGTGAATTAAGACTGCATCAAACAAGTCGACATACAAACCCTATTCACTTCTAACAAGCACATAAATATCACAACTTTAAAAGATATAAAATGTGTGAAACATAATTTCTCATCTCATCATTACATGGTACTATTCACTTGCCATTCATGAGACCACACTAGTCATCATACTATCACAATATATAAATCCTTTTCACAATATCACAAGGTATCAACCCTTATCAACACAAGAGGATTACACCTCATTCAGGGCTCAACCATGCCCAAAGGTCATTAAGACCATTATACTATCACATGATATAAATCCTTTTCACAATATCATAGGGTATCAACCCTTATAAACACAAGAGGATTACACCTCATTCTGGGCTCAACCATGCCCAAAGGTCATTAAGACCATCATACTATTCCATGCAAGATCATCATTATCTTTCCATGCCTTATAACAAGGATCAACAACATCACTTACATATAATACACCAGATCAGCAAAATATTGCATTAATGAGCTAGGAAATATTCATAAACAATCATAGTAGGGTTATATTAACATTAAGAACAATCCTTTATTACATCAACATGCAAGGAATCTAGATATGATTAACACTCATCATATTCATAATGCACATGTTTACCATAAGAAAGTATCAACCATGTGGTCATGATAACCACCAATTAACACATTAAGGTTATGATCGTGTTAAGGAGGTTATTCCACCATCATTCCATCATATAAGAATGTTAAACATGAATACTCATATTTGTCTATTTGCATTAGAGTTAGGTTCAACATGATAAATTATATCAATGTTACTAATCAACACTTATACCCACACCCTAACTCACGGCATCCCCATTGGATCATGGATGCATAAGGTGAAGCATCACTATCACATTCCATACTATTCTCAAGTATGAACCCACACATAAATCAAGGTGTAACCATCGGGTTAGAGCATACTAGGATATTCAACAACATTAATAGAGTATTCCATGATTGTATTAGTCATTCAAGGACTATTCATACCCAATTACCATCATTTAGTTATATTAAAGCTAGCTATAACAAGCTATACCTCATTACAGTTACATATCAAGACAATATGATTCATCCCTTCTATTAATATGAGTGAATAGGCAAGACTACCTTATTAAGGGTAACCCTCCATTTTTTCCATCATCATTCAACCAATATCACCATACCACAATGTCACCCAGAATCATTGGATGTTTAAAAGGTAAGACCATTGGTTGTTTACATAAGTAAACACCTTGTATAAACCACCTATGAAGTCCTTGATTTGTGCTCTAGAAAGAGTCACCATTTAACCCTAGAAATCCCTTTATTAACAACACAAAAAGTTCCATTGAGAGTAGGGTAAAACCCACAATCGACTGTTCATTTAAAACAAGCCATCCATTGTCAACAAGTAAGCTCCTTAAGTTGATCATATAAAGGAAACCATCTAAATCACATCATTAGGACCAACATATTACATTATCCATCATTCCACTTTATTGGAGGAATAAACATTAGATCTTGACCATTGGGTCAAGTTCATATGTTAAAACCATCAATTACAGTATAGGTTCAACCATTGCATCAAGTGACCCAAGAAACTATTGATCTAAGGCTTAATTGATGCTAAAACTATATGATTAACTCACCATAGATTTTGGAGATGTGATACACCATCATTAGTGACCATTAAGTCACCATATGTTGTTAGATCAACACTATATTCATTAATCAGCATCAAATATTAAGCTAATGTCATCATTGATTGATAACATCAGTAGGGTACTTAATTGTTGATCATTAAGCTTCTAATTGATCCAAAACCTGACCTAAGGGGGTGACCATAGGTTGTCACCATCATATGACACTTTTGATCTCGACCATCAGTTGTCATGCAGACAACACCATAGGGTTGTTATAATGGCACAATCATCGGGTCATGGGTTTATAGAAGAAATCAACTTTAAACCCTAATATTGACCATTGGTTGATAGGTGCTTAGCACCATAGGTTGTAAAACCAACCTGATCCAAGTAATATTATACCTTAGGAATAGTATACACATGATCACATGTACATTTAGAACTGAAATCAGAATAGGGAACATTATAAAATTGAAATCCAAGTCAAGCATAGCTTTTTAGTGCATGGATCATCATTTTCAAGCAAGAACATGACCTAGCAAGCTTATGGTAAGCAATAAACGTGGAGCAAGTTATAAAACTTGCCTCTAATGAGAAGATGAAACCCCCAAAAGAAGAAAACTCGAGCAGTTAGGGTAGAAAATCCAAGAATAAGCTATGAACTCGTCCATCTAACACCTTTCTTCATCAAATGAGCAAACCCTAAGCATAAGGAGCAAGAAAGGTAGGGATTTAGAGCTTTAGAACAATTTCCACCATGGAAAAGCAAAGTTCCGACCTGGAGAAAGCTAGGAGGAAGGATAACAAAGAAATAAAAGGAGGAAAGAAGGGTATTCTTACTTTTTTAGGTCAAGATCACTAGAAGGAAGCTTTTCAAACTTAAGTGGATGTCAATTGCAACCCTGGATTCTTTTTCCAAGAAGCTCTATTCTTTCTTCTTCCTTGGATAGGAAATTTGCAGAAGCACAGAGGGAGGACGAGGTTTGTATATGGAGGGAAGTGGTAGAGAGAAAATGGCTCGTTTGGTGCTTAGGGATAAGTATATGAAACTTTCAGATAAAAAAAAAAAAGTTGAAGTTCTAGTATCTTTCCAAGTGTCCATGGCCTTAAACTATTAAGAATATACAAGAACACACACAGGGAGCTCCCAAACCATCCATAGAGACATTCATATCCCTCATTTCTTGGATTTCCAAGTAAAACAAACAACTCATTAGTTGATAACTACCAAAGGTAGCTCATCCATGAAGGGGTAAACCCTAAAATACCCTTGGAGAAAACACCTACAAACCAAGGATTAAATGGGTGCCCCATGGCTCAACAAGCTCAAGAATGATGAGAGAATATCCAAGGAACATAATTCAAGTGACAAATTTCAAAGAAAACCTCTCAATTAGGTAAATTTGTTTAAAAGTCCAAAATGTGCATAAAATTGCATAACTTGCTCAAACAGTGTCCAAATTGGACCAAATTTGAAACTTAAGCTTGTATTATGATTTCAAAGCATATCACAAGGTTATATTAGGACTATAAGAATTAAATTATGATAATTAAGCTCATTCAACTCATTAAGCAAGTTTAGGGGCCTTACACTCTGCTTGGCCATGTCCAGAGAGCCATTGGGAAAGAACAAACTCCAGAAAACTTCATGATTAGGATATGAAAACCAAGTGAACAAGTTTAGAGAAATGAACCAGAGTTGGGAGAAGGCCTAAGAGTTACTTGGTTTATCAAGAAACAAAGCAAAATAGAGGAAAGGAACTTGAATTTGGGAAATGAGAAATGCATGGAAACAAAGATGAAACCATGTGCATAAAACATTCCCTAATGTTCCACAAAGCCTGGGGTATAGTTTCCTTAGAATGAGGGTCACTGTGGAGCCATGATGAGAAGCATTAACAAAGCCTTTGAAGGCAGCTTATAGAGTACGCTAACTGTGAAAAGCATGGGTCAAAACAGAAGCAAGAAAATATTGAGGGGTCAACAAGGATTCTCATCAAAGAATCAATTATAGAGAAGGAGGTGGATCGGGTTAGATGAGTTTATGGTTTTTGGATATGGTAAATGAGTAGGTGGTGGAATCTATGGGAATAGGCAGTGCAATTTGAGGATGAGAAGGCAAGGGTGAAGTATGATGGTGGATTACAATCCATTATATCAGTGTGAGGATGGTGGTGGGGCTGCAACTCGGGGTCGTGAGAGAAAGACCACAAAAGGTGTTTCATCATTAGGTCACGAGGGAGGTTGACATATGACTGGTTCAAAATAAGAAAGTTTTGTAGATTCAACTGAGAAGAAATCTCGTAAAGATGTGGTGAGATGAGGGAGAGAGGGATCGACAAAAAAACATGTTTGGAACATGTCTTATTTCTACAAAAAACCTAGGGTTGAAGATAAAGTCCTAACCGCCGGATTTGCATGTCAAACAATAGATGACATATCGTGTAGAGGAAAAAGGAAAGGAAATAAAAGAGGTACATGATAGGAGTGGAATCTTTGACTTTATCTTTCATAATGCATTGAATGAATGCTTGATCAATTCCTAATCAAACTATATTCCAAACTTTCTAATTGGTTTGAAGGGTTAAACCAAGTCAAAATGATCCCAAACTTGGACCACAAGTTAATTAGAAAGTATATATTCTTCTTATCCAATAGTATTTATGTTTTTCATATATTTTGTCCAGAATTTCTATATTGTCCATTTACTTAATTTTTATGTATTAAAAGATTTGTATAATGTGAAACATCTTTCCTTAATTATTTCTTTGAGTCCAAAAACTAGATGAGAAATAGTGATACACTTTTATATGTTTTTATGCCTTTTGGAGAAACTATCTTGGAGGAGAGAGAAAAATAGATAATAGTTCTATTTATCTTAAAAGATAATTAAATTGAAAAGGAAACTTCTTGTTCAAACAATTCATTATATATTTTTGAATTCTGAATTCTTTTTGCTTTCTTTTTTATTTCATTTAAACATCCTAGGGGATAGGATATAAATAAAAAGAAAAGAAAATCACATTTTGAATTAATAGAAACACATTATGGCATACATGAAAGAGAAAAGATAATTTGAGTTTCCCATTGTTATACTCAAGTCATTATTTTATAAGTAATAGCATTCCACGGACTTTTGTACATTAAGACCCTTGCTATCTATATCTAAGAAAAATCATATCCTATATGCACAGCTACAAACCCATGCAGTTGTGAAACAACTTCCAACACTCACGCTGTTACCATTGAAGAGGAGTTGGGGGTGTTAGTAAAGGTACCAATGCAACATAATGATAAATGTTCAAAGCCCTTGAGAACTCCCCTTATCCTGGCACTCACTACTAATTACAACCTCTGTAGCCATAAGGTCTATTGGTAATGGTACCCATATCCAATGAAATTGAGTAACCCTCACGATGAATGCTATCAAGGCATATAGAAGTTATGGACCAACCACTCCTATAAAGAACATTCTTGAGTGGGGGCGTAAACTTTCTTAGAAACTCATGGGATAAAAAGTGGGAATCTTTATCTTCTACATATGCATTTCTAAGATTGTTGCATGTCTTTCAAATTCTAAGTTTTTCTATATTTCATATAAGCTTTACCTTTTGTATAGATTTTTTGCTAAAATCTTCATGTTTGAACCAACAATATCAAATTAAAAATATTATCCTACCAAAAATTGCCTCATCAAATAGTATATAATGATATGCAATGATCTCAAACAATCTTCAATCAACAATCTTCTATATCAGCAAAGATGAACAACATTTTCAATATCTTTTTTCTACTGTAACAAGCGTGCCTTGATCTCAAAAAATTGAGAAATTCTTTTTTTTTTTATAAAGGGAGCCTTTAACTTTTTATTTATTCACATCAGAAATAGCAAGAGCTACAATATGCACATTGAAATCCTCTAATAACATCTGAGGATTTTCTAAGCAATAGGCATGTGCGGCTAAAGAATGGGCTACCCCATTACCTTGCCTATGAATAAAACAATAGTGGAAAGAAAGAAAATCTCCAGATAAGCAGCCTATCTACGTCACAATACTGTCCTCGTAACCGCGTCCCCATCCTCCAGCCTTCACGGCTTGCACAAAAATGGCACTGTCTGTCTCCACTATGAAATCCTTCAGACCTAGGTTCAAAGCTAGATGAATACCATATAAGATTGTTGTTTCCTCTGCACTAAGCACTGAGAACGCATGGTCCAGATGGCATTGGTACGTAGCCTTGATGTTCTCTAGATCATCCCTGATAACAACTCCAATACCTACACGACCACTTACTCTAACACTGGCATCTGCGTTTAGCTTGAAACACCTCGTGGATGGAGAAGACCAAGATGAAAAAACTGAGATGCCCTCCCGTGGATCCTCCCAGTGCACCGCTGACGTGTAGCTCCTGTAGTCTTCCACCATAGTGAGGAAACTGGCATCCAGTGCAGACACATATGACTTCTGAGGATAAAAAATAAACTTGTTCCTTGTTGTCCAAGTTGTCCACAAGAGAGTCTCTCCCTCATCCCATCATCTCAAATCATCATCATGTAGCATCTCCCTGACAAACTCCCTAGCATCCATGCCTATATGAGGCGGCCAGGATAGCTGCCCCACCGCCCACACAAGACCCGCCAAAACACAAAGTAAGAGTGCGTGGGTAGAATCCTCCCTTTGTGATGAACACCATGGGCAAAGCTCATCCTGTATTGCGTGTTTCCTATAGAGGGCTGACCTGGTCGGCAATATATCTATGAGAACCCACCAAATAAAATGCTTGAGCTTTAGGGGCCAGCGCTACTTCCACACTCTTTTCTAATCATCCTCTTCCAAATCATCTAGCAAGTCCTCCCCTGTGCGTATCATCCAGTAAGCATTGCAGACAGTGAACTCCCCTCTATTCTCTCTATCCTAGCATAGCACATCTGCCTCTCCCCTCCCACACATAGGTATGGATCTAATCATAAACCGGATGTGGAGAGGAAAAACATCTGTCAGTGCACTCTCATCCCACTATCCCGTCTCCTCATCAATCTGTCCTGCCATTGAAGTATACATGACCGGTCCCTGTATAAGATACCACTGCATCGTCCCACCAAGTTATGGAATCCACCTATCCTCATATATGTCAATCCTCCTCCTCGACCCCACATGCCACAGGAAACCTGACCTGGCCAACTGTATAGCTCCCCAGATGCTTCTCCACGTATAGCTAGGTTCCCCACCCACTACTGCCCGCACAACTATGGTGTTTCTATAGTATATCTCTTTCGGTATCTGACTGATTAGGGACCCCTCATTGGTGGCCAGATGCCACCCTTGCTTTTCCAATAACGCCTTGTTGAATGCTGAAAGATCCTGAAAGCCCATCCCACCAAACTACTTTGGTCTGCACAACCTAGCCCAACTGAGCCAATGAATCTTCCTTCCCCCTTCCTTTGCCCCCACCACAACCGTGCTATCATGGAGTCTATCTCCTCTATGAGACCCTCTAGCAGCTTGAAGATGCTCATAAGATATGTAGGAATAGCCTGGATCACCGCCTTAATAAGCACCTCCTTCCCTGGCTTGGACAGTAGACTTTCCTTCCATCCCTATAATTTCTTCCATACCCTATCTTTTATAGCAGCAAAGACCACCTTCTTGGAGCGCCCCACAGCTGTGGGTAGGCCCAAGTACCGCTCATGACGATCCACCTCTCTAACCCAAACAAATTCTTGATAATCTCCCTTTTCTCCACCTCCACATTTCTACTAAAGAAAACCTCTGTCTTCTCATAGTTAATTTTCTGCCTGGATGCCCTCTCATATTGGATGAAAATCTCAGCTAAAATGGAGCATTCTTCTGAGGTAGCTCTTGTGAAAATGATGCTATCATCAGTGAAAAATAGGTGTGTAACATGTGGAGCTCTCTGACAAGCCTTAACACCGTGGATCCTCTTAGCCTATGCTACTTTGATAAGAGATAGAGAAAGAGCTTCATCACAAAAAAGAAAAAGATAGGGAGAAATAGGGTCACCTTGGCGTAGTCCTCTGGTTGGTCTTGTAGATCCCTTTCTCTCACCATTGATGATGAAACTATGTGAAACGCTCGACATGCACTCATAAACTTTCGACCTCCATCTAAGCAGGAAGCCCATCTTCTCCATCACCCTGCCCATGAAAGACCACTCTACTTTGTCATATACCTTGCTCATATCAAGCTTAAGTGTTAGTAGCCCCTCTTTGCCTTTTTTCCTATGTTTCATAGTTTGGAACAGCTCATATGCAACCAAAGCGTTGTCTGTGATCGTCCACCCTCCATTAAAATCACTTTGGTTCTCAATAATAATATTATTCTTCAAAGGTTTGATTCTATTGGCCGGAACTTTAGTAATGATTTTATAAAAACATTGTAGAGGGTAATAGGATGGTACTTAGAAATGCGGACCGGGACATCTATCTTCGAAATGAGCACAATATCAGTTGCATTAATTTCTTCCAAGTTGTGCTCCCCCTCCACCACCCAGCAATGAACTCCACCAGACTCTTCTTCACTGTCCCCCAAAATATTTGATAGAAAATAGCTTTCATTCCATCCGGTCCTGGTGCTTTATTAGGATGCATCTTCTGAATTTCCTGCCATATCTCACCCTCCGTAGGTGTCTGCTCCATGCGTATAACATCCTCCTCCTAAAACACTCCCTTCATACCATCTAAGAACTCCTCCATGCCTATCGGATGAGAGGTAGAGAATAGGGATGTGAAGAAAGAAGTGATCACCCCCTCTATCTCCTTGGGATCAGTCTGCCAACTACCATCCTCCTTGAAGATGCCCTCAATGGTATTCCTCCTTTTTCTTTATCTTGCCTTATGATGGAAATATTTGGTATTCTTGTCCCCATCCCTCATCTCATTAGTGTGTGCTATAGTGTGCCAGAAACTTTCCTCATATTGCTGCAGCTCCTACGATTCTTTCGCCAAAACAGAGCACTCATGAACCATATCATAATAAGGTGCACGGTTTTGTGCCCGAACAAGTTCTTTCTCAGTTTCCCAGATACACTTTTTGATATTCCTGATTTTTTCCTTAGCCCATAAGCTCAATCTATCAACACATTCTCTGGTCTATGTCAACAGTTCCCTGCCCAGGTCTTCATTCCATGCTTGTTCAACTACCACCCTGCACTTCGGAGATGATAGCCACAAAGTCTCAAATCTGAAATTTTGGCTTCTCACATCTGCCCTCCTGGATTTCTCTACCCACAGGTAGATCTGCCCATGATTCGAGTTGCCAATAGGAAAAAATGTTACCTTCCACACATTAAAGATGTTGCACCACTCCTTATCAGCTAGAAAATGATCCAGTCTTTCCCTTATGAGATTTTCTGTGTAGGCCTCTCCTCCAAGTGAACTTGCATCTCGTGGACCCCAAACCAATGAGCTGACAACTATCGATTGACTCACAGAAATTCCTCATCTTCCACTCACTGCGCGGCTGTCCTCCTTCCTTTTCATGTGCTGTTGTGATCTCATTAAAATCCCCACCAAAATCCATGGGTCTCTATGACACCCTGTGAAGGTTTGCCATGAGTGCCCATGTCTTCATTCTCTCATGTACCACTGCCCAACCATATATCCCAGAAAAATAGTAATTATTCTCCGGGTTGTGGTCATCTATGTCCGCACAAATATGATGACCAGAGAAAGATTTGACTCTCACTTTGTCTCCTTTCCACTACAGCCCCAAACCACCAGCTCTGCCCCTGCTGTCCACCCCAAAACTACTGTCAAAACCACATGCTCTCCTGACTCTATCCTGCTCCGAGCTCTTACACATAGTTTCCACCACGAAAACTATGTCAGGCATCTCTCTCCAACATTGTCGCTTGAGAGATCTAACCATCCCAGGGCTGCCCAATCCCTAGACGTTCCATGCTAGAGTTTTCATTGTTGTTCACGGGACTGGGCCATCTCAGTTCCCACTACTTGCTTGCTTGACGCGGCTAACATTTCCTCTGACGTATGAGATCCTTTCCCCACACTGTGTTCAGATTGCTCTGGAACTGTCCCAATGTCATCCTCACCTACCCTTCCTCTCTTCTGCCTAATGTGTTCTTCATTTGCGTGCATCTTCGTTATTGGACCTCCTTGCCTGTCCCCCTTTCTGGTAAATCTTCGACCTCTTCCCTTATCACTGATCTTCACATTTGGTTGTAATGATTTTTGGATCTCAGGTATTTGCCCCTCCTCCACACAGAGATATATTGTTCTAATAGACATGTGACGTTCCTCCTTCTCCTTCATGTTCACTTCTTGGGGGGTCGAGATAACCATTGTCGGGTTGTCACTGTCTTTCTCATCCATGACTGTCATTCTGCACTAACGTTGCTCCCCCTCAATTGTTCACTGCCACCCCCGAGCGCCCCTTCCCCCATGGGTGTGTCTTTCTCGTGGTGTTGACCTCCACTGCCTCCCATTGCCGAGACTGGTGCCAGTGTTCAGTTGGTGTCACCCACGCTCTTCGTTGTATGTCTATCCTGAGCATCCTTCTCACATGTATGGCCCTCTAGTTCCTTTCTCAATATCAATAAAGTTGAATAATCTTTCCAATCACAAAACAATATTTTTAATCTCAACAAAGTCAAAAAAATATTTTCAAACTTGAAACCGTCACTTCAACCATCAACAAGTTTGATCAATTTTTCAACCTTAACAATCTTGAAAAATCCCTTCAATCTTGAGCTATGCCATGAATACAATTTTTTTTATTTTTTTTGGTGAACTAATCTTCCTTTTCTTTTTCTTGTATTGACTTTTGTGAATATGTAAATTGTGAAAGTAGCTACACAATTGGTCAGACAAGCCCTAGCCAATTCAAAAAAAGTATAGAAGACATTTTTCACAGTTGAAATCCTGTTAGAAAATGTAGTTAAGAAGAAGAAACTTTAGAAAAGAAATTCAGCTGAAGAGGAAAGTTTCTCACTCAAAGACAATTCATTACTAGCGATTCAGATTAGCACTAGCTACACCGTTATAAAGAACATTTAGGATAAGTCTTAGGTTGAAATTAGCTTCATCTCTAGATAAGAATTTTATTTTTTCCACCTTTAGTAAATGGGATTCATGTGAGATACATTGAGAAATGTTTCTGTAACCTAGATAAACTTAAGACCCAATGACTCTCAAATATAGTATCACAAAGTTTATTGTCCATGGGGTGACTAGAGTTCAAAATGTCATGATTAATAACAAAATCAGGAAGAAATCAAGTATTAGGAGTCCAATGATCAAGCCAAGTAAAAATACTAGACCCATCTCCAAGCATATAACTTTCAATCTTCCTAAATACATCAAGATGTCTAACTAGTTGAATAAAGTCCTAATAGAAGATATTGAACATTCAACACACAAAGTGGAGGTTTTTCTTTAGTATTCTTCATGGATCCATTTGAAAAAAAGACTATCCATTTTTGAGGTGATATATTAGATATACAAAACAACATCTTGCAACCATCTTTTAACAACTTTAACATTGGATATCACCTTCATTTTTAGGCTTATAGACATTTTCCCATTTAACCAAGAAAAGGTTATTTCTCCCTTTAGTTCGACCCTATAATAAGTTTCTAGTAATTTTCTCAATATCATTACATATGAATCGTGTAAGAGGAAAAAAGACATCAATATAAATGGATAGGAGAAAGAGTTGATTGAACAAGATCTAGTCTACCAACAATGGAAAGTTGCTTAGATTTGCAGCCTTCCAATGTTCTTTTTGGTCTATCAATGAGAGGGAAATAGTGATTGTTGGATACATTGCCAATAAAAAGAGGTATACCAAGACACCTTTGATGAACAAACCTTGTTTAATGCCATACATATCCAATAACGACGACATTATTATCTTTAGACCTAAAAAGATGGTGATTTTCTCTTGGCTGAATCTTAAGTCTAACTGCAAGAAAATTTCTCAAATATGTATTTTAAGTAAGAAGCGCTCTCTACATTAGATTCCATTAAAACCATGAGAGCATAAAAAAATAAAATATGAGATAGCTCCAAATTCTTAGAATATTGTATAGGTTGAAGATTACTATATTTGATTTATATATCAATCAACTGAATAAAGGTATGCATGTCTATAACAAATACATAGGTTTCCACAGGATCCCTTTTTTCTACCATTAGAAGGCTTAAAAGAAGAAGTATGTTCTCCACTAAAAAGGATTTTTTAGGAGGTGGTATGAAAAATTCCCTTGATCCAAACTGCCCAACTCTTAGAAAAATCATCAAATCTAGAATCTTTTAAGGAGCACTACTATGAGAGAGATTTTAGGAATGCAATCTATCAACAAGTTCAAGAAACTAACTAATCAATCTCCCAACCTAGCATATGATAGTATATTGTCTAGGTTACATTAGATTACCTTACCATAGTTCCACATCCGATAACTCCTTCGTTAGGCTACTAAAATTTACCCTCAGATATCATATCTCCTTGAGATGTTAGATTCCTCTTTTCTAGTAGCCTAAATTGTGCCAAAAGGTTGATATGGCTAGCCCTTAAGACACTGTTACACTATTGCAACCCTTTCTAAGATTTTATGACTTGATGTAAGCCGAAACATCGCCTGATTTAGGTCTATTCTCATGAGCCATCACTCATACTTAAACCCTTTGGTACCTTTCAAAGAGATGTTGAAATTCATTCAAACATTGAATGCTCTTCAAGAATGACTCTTGATAATAAATGGGATGAAAGGATACCCGTGTCAACCAAACATCCAAGAAGCGTTGACCTTCTAGAAATTATATTGTCAAAACTTTAGCCTTACATAAAAAGGCCACATTATTTTATCTATAAGATAAATACAATTTCACCAAAAAATCACATCCAAATTTGTACCATCTGCTTTAGCCCTGATATACTCATATGTACGTTTGGTGAAAACCTTTATACTTTAAGGGCCTTCCAACTCATCTTGATCCTTTCAGAGCAAAGATTCACAATTAAGCTATAAGGATACTCAACCCTCAATTGTAGATATACTCTGAATAATTATTGAAATATTGACTCATGCCCTGAGCATACCAACTCTATTTGATCCAAAGGATTTTTTAGATTGATTAGCATGTCACATAGTATCATGATGATCTGCCCATCCTCGCTTGCATTTCCATGGTACTGGACCATGACCTAAAACTAAACCATGTTTCCTTCCCTTTCACACCATTGTCCTAGTTCATGAACAAAAACTAGATCAAAACACCCTTTACTTGCGACTATTTCTCCCATAAAATCCATCCTAAAGAAAGAGTAATCTCACACATTAGATAGATATCCATCCACAACCATGGTCTTTCATTTTGTCAGTATTTCTCTCATAAAATCCCCCATGAGTAGAATGAAGTCTGACATACTAAAATATACATGGATATTGGGACACAACATGGGGTCCCGAGTGAGTCACCTTGTCCCTCCATACTTTTTGTTATGTGAGCATTTCTCTCATTAAATATCTCCAAGGGAAAGATGAATATAACACACATAGTCCAACCATAGTCTCTGGCCGTCATTGGTTCACCTTGTCCTTGAATGCCTTTTTTTTAATATTATCTCCTTAATGGAGAGAGGAATCTAACACACCAATTTTTTTTGGAGTAAGGTAAATATATTAAACCAAAAAGGGGGGTGTATAGTAAACTATACAATAGAGCAAGGCACCCTAAGACAGGCCCAAAGAGCTGTACATGGAGACTAACTACAAAAACCCCAGTAGATGCATGTGTTCACCTCGAGATTATGCAAAATCTCAGGTTTACAGAAAATGTGCCATTTTAAATCTTTAGATAAGCCCTCAAGCAGATCCTTGGGCTTGTTCTCTTTACGCCCATGAGTCCTATTGTTCCTTTCATACCATATGAGGTAGCTGGTCCCTATGATGCACAGGTTGGTGAAGCTTCTAACTGCCTTTGTCCAGTTAGTTTTACCTATTGTCCACTCAAAGGCCTCCTCAAGAGAGGAAGGTACATCCTACCCCGACCCATTCCTGAGGCATACGATCTTCCACAATCGTTTGTCCAATTGCATTCAAAGAAAAGATGTGATCTTGTTTCGGAAACCACCTTGCACATAGCACAATTGTCATTAACCTCTAAGCCCCATTTGATCATTCTGTCTTTCTTCGGCAGTCTATCAAGAATGTCTCTAAAGTAGAAAATGCTCCATTTAGGGTAGTGCGCAAAGCCCCACAGGCTTCCGGTCCACCCCGGAATGAGGACGGTGTCAGTACTGGTGTTGACCAATGTTGAGTTGTCATGTAAGGACCAATCACCAAAAGAGTCAACAACATACTAGTCTCGATTATCTTGAACCATCATGCACATCGCCCTCTAGACTCGGGAAGGTCTGGTATTCTCTTGACTATGCAAGCTCCCCCCATACCATCTACTCATCCAGCTAACCCAACTGTTCTCCTTTTCTTTCATGAATTTCTTGACTCTTTTACTGGTCCCCATGTGCAATAGTTCCTCGGGTCCCAGGATCTGTAGGCCTTCTTCAGTGTACGATCTTGCAATCTTGTTCCAAGCAATGGAGTGGGTCTTCCCTATCCATATGAAGTTTGCGGTGATGGACCTTATTGTCTGTGCCACCAGCGCCGACATCTCCCCCAAGCTAGCCCAAAATCTAACCGTAGCCTGAAGCACGGTTCAGACCAGAACCAACCTCCCAACCATCGATATGTGCAGCCCACTCCAATTGTCTACTTCGCATCTGACACTGTCAAGACAATCTTTAAAGGCCAAAGATGAGCCCCTGCCCGCCATGAGTGGGTACCCCAAATATTTTGTCAGGAAGGCCCCACTCTCCATGTCAATGGCATCCTTAAGCCTGCCCCTTCTATTATCACAAGATTTAGAGAAGAAGGTGCATGATTTAATGGCGTTGATGTAAAGCCCTGTGAGCCTACCAAACTTGTGAAGGACCAAGCTATATTCTTTGAGTCTCTTGACATTTCCCACAGAGAACATTAGGACATCATCCGCAAAAAAAAATGTGTCATCACCTTAATTAACTCCCTTGACTTTGTAGGTTTTTATGTGTCTGCTTTCTTCTGCATGATTAATAAGACCTGTCAACCCCTCCATGACCAAGGTGAATAAGAGGGGGAATAGAGGGTCCCCTTGGCGCAACCCATTGGATGAAGGGAATAGACCAGAGGGGAACCATTCACCAACACCGAGAAAGAGCAAGTTGTGACACACTGTTTGATCACTAAAATCCAACTAGGGTTGAACCCCATAGTCTCCATGATACCCCACAAGTAGTCCCAATTCACATGATCATAGGCTTTGCTAATATCAACCTTCATGCATACCTTGGCTGTAGAATCTTTCCTATTGAAGTCATTTAGAAACTTCATGGCTAGAAGGGAGCAGTACGACATACTCCTGCCTTTGACAAAAGCGTTCTGGTTCGATGATATGATGTGGGGTAAAACTCTACTCAAACGTTTGGCAAGGAGCTTGGCAATGACCTTATAGAGTACATAATAGCAGGCGATAGGCCTGTAATCAGTTATCTCTCTAGAATTTCTAGTTTTGGGTATCAACTTGATAAAAGAATGATTCAAAAACCTAACCATGGCCCCTCCACGCAGAAACCATCTCACTGCATTGCACATGTCTTTTCTTATTGTTGTCCACATCATTTGGAAGAAATGTCCATTAAAGTTGTCAGGCCCAGGGGCCTTTGAGTAATGAATTGAGAAGGTGGATTCTTTGATTTCCTCAGCTGTGGCCTCTTTGCAAAGGGATTCATTCATATCATCTGTGACTTTCCTACTCAGGTTCCCATCATCAATTTCGGCAGAAAGCAGGTTGTTGGTGCCTTTATTATATAAGCTCTTAAAGAAGAGAGTATGTCACAAAATTAAAAGTAGATATCTAGCCATAGTCTTTTCCCCGAGTATGTCACCTTGTCTCATGATACCCCTTTTTGTGAGTATCTAGCTCATAAAATCTCCCAAAAGGAAAGAGGAACCTCAAACACTAAAATTCATACACAATGTCTGGCACCAAGTAGGTCAACTTGTCCCTAGATACCCGTCTTCTGATATTTGTCTCCTAAAATATCCCCAATGGAGAGAGGAACCTCACACATTGAAACACATGACTAACCTGAGTAGGTCATGTTATCCTAAGATCTCTCCTTTTTGTGAGTATCTCTCATAAAATATCTTCTAAGATAAATGAATCGCACACAACAAAACACATATGGATAATCAACCACTATCTATTTCCCCAAGTAGGTCACCTTACCCCTAGATATTCCACTTTATTTGTTAGAATCTCTCTCATTAGTTTCTCTGAGGAGAGAGGAGTCTCAAGCACCAAAATGCACTATGTAGGGAAATCTAGGTGACAAATAAGCAGCGGAAAGAAAACAAAATTAAATCTCAATTCCCCTAGACAGCATGATCGCATCAACAACAATGTATCTAGGAAGAAAGGTTAGTAAGGTTATACTTGATTCCGAAGCAATTCCAATGACATTATCCTTATAGTAGCAGCATGCTTCTTCTCCAAGCAGTACTCTAATAGTCATCAAGAGCCAACCACCTGGTCTTGCACCAAGGATGGGGGTTGACGGTGTTCACCTAGCGGCATAAATATTCCACCTCTAAAGTAGTCCATGCGGACCACCGAAAACTCCAAATTGCGCTACTAGAGCCAATGAGATGAAGTTGTCCCTATCGAACATCAACCTGCTAGAGTTATATGCTCTCCCATAATGGTTTCTCCCTTGCTTTCCCTCCCTTTATCAGGTAGGACTTGCTTCAAATCTCTATTGGTTACCACAACCAGAGAGGACAAAAATTATCAAAGCAACTATTATAGGCTTTAGACAAGTCAAGATTCATGGCTATGTTGCCTTGTTTGCCACCTCTCCCTCCCTTCATGGCATGAAAGATTTCATATGTGATGAGAGCATTATCTATAATCAGTCTCCCAAGAATAAAGGTGCTCTTGTTTTTTGAAACAATGTCATTCATAAAACGTTTCAGACGATTAGCCACCACCTTAGATGCCAGCTTGTAAACCACATTACAGAGGCTGATCGGCCTGTATTCACTCATCTCCATAGGTTTTTCAGTCTTCAAAATAAGAACAAGCATAGTCTCATTCAGATCTGCCATGCTACACTCCCTTCGCCACCATCCTTTTATGTAGTTTGCTACATCCTTCCCCACAATGTGCCAGTACCACTAAAAAAATATAGATATCGTACCATCTGGTCAGTATGCCTTGTTTGGATGCATCTATCTCAATGCTGCAAGAATTTCCTCATCCTCAAGGTCCCTCTCCAGGCCTGCACTCTGTGTTGTATTTAGCTCCCTGGGAATGCCAAGTGTAGCCAGTTCAAAATTCGTCGGGTTGCTGATGCTGAAGAGACTGTCAAAAAAGTCAACAACAATACTTTTACCTCCTCCTCCTCCTTTCTCCAAACCCCCTACTTATCAATCAAGCCGAAAATGTGGTTTCTTTCTCTTCTATTTGATGCCTTTCAGTGAAAATATGTAGTATTTTTATCATCTTCCTTCATCTCTTTTACTCGTGCTCTCACACACCAGTAAGCCTCATTTTTCCTCAACCAATATTGTAACTCACGTGACTTCTCATCCGCTTGCCTCAATCTCAATGTATCAGGTGGCTCAGCCTGTAGCCTACTGAAATCAGCTTCTAGAGTTTTAATCTTTGCCCTCCTTTCCCCAAACTTTCCTACCGCCCACGACTCTAGGCTTTTGCCACATTGCTTTAACTTATCAGTAATATTGCTTTCTTATCCAGTGACCCATGATTCCTGAATAATTTTAATACATTCCTCCTCGTCGACCCACATTGGTTCAAAAATAAAGGACCTTCTTCTCTATTTCTTTTGAACTCTCTTATTATGAGTTGCTAACACAATGGGTGCATGGTCAGATTTATATATAGAGAGGTGGAATACCTTACAGAAATTGTAACGACTCCTCCATTCCATGTCCACCATGTACCTATCCAACCGTTCCATTACAAGAGTTTCTACTGTCAAACCTCTTCACCGTGTATACGTGCTGCCAACAAAACCTAGATCAACCGGAGCACAATCATCAATAGCATCTCAGAAATTCTGCATAGGCTTTTCCTCATGCGGTGGGCCACCTTTTTTCTCCGTGTTTGCCGTCATATCATTGAAGTCACCAAAAAATAGAACTGGATTCTCTGCTTCTTCTTTTAACTTTCTCATAAGTTCCCAAGTCTTTTATGTTTTTTGTTGATCCGCCCAACCATAAATACCAATAGCCCTCCATCTTCCTATGCCCTGTCCATCATGTACTAGACATGCCATGTGTCACTGTGAGTAACTCAGAACCTCAATCTCAGTGTCCCTCCACCAGAAACCTATTCCCCCAACTTTCCCCATTCTTCCCATGCTAAACAAACACAACCCACTATGAAAACCACACACTCTTTGAGTCACTTCCAACTTTTTATCTGGGATCATTATTTCCATCACGAAAACAATGTTTGGACGCTCTCTTCCACACCAAGCCTGGAGAGCCTTAACCATGTCATGTTCGCCCATCCCCTAATAGTTCTAGGATAAGATTTTCATTGTTCTTCAGGGGGTCAGACCTCACTGACCTTCGCTACTTGGGTTTCAAGAACCCTGTTGGCACTGCTACTCCCATCAGTCAACTGAACCATTGATTTCTTCTCCACCCCATCCATACCATCCACCAGGTCCACCTCCATATCATAGCTCTCGTGATCCCTATTCCTCTTCCCTGCTACTGTTTCCCGCACTACCTTCACCTCTGGTATCCCCCTTCTCGCCCCTTTTCTCATCTTGTACACCCATGGTACATGCATTTTCTTTTCCCCACCCCTCCTCTGCCTCTATTCTTCTTCTTTTTCTTCACCATTTTCTCCTTTTGTGCTCTCGTCTTGTCCCCCTACCCCAAGCCGGTATAGGGCTCCGTCAGGTTAGGTCCTGAGTTCAACTTCGCCATCCCTCCCAACCACCCTCCTTCTCCATCCCCCTCTCTTCTGACCACCTCCCCATCTTCTTTCTCCTTTAATGTAAGATCATTCTCTGTTAGCAATTTGTGCATCTATGATTCTTCCCTCTTCCTCGAGATATTTAGTTGAAGAAGATGTTCTCTGGTGTATGACTTCGATCCCCCACTGTCTCTGCCCACTATCCTCTTCTAGCTCGTCACCTCCTCTTCCCCATCACCCTGTCCAGTCTCCCCATCCCCGCCTCGTACTTTCCTCAAGTTTGTAAGGGTCCCCTTGTACGTAGCCTCCATCTCCTTAGGCTTAGAAACGTTGCATGCACTTATCCCTCCATGTCGATCCTTCTCTATACCACCCCCACTTACCGATCGCCGCCACAAGCCTGGCATAGAAGAGGCATTATTGTTCTATCTAGCCTTTCCCCTCTCCCTTCCTTCCTCCTATGCATGCCGGCCTCGAGCCCCCAACACTCGACCTAAAGCATAACTTCCGTCTCGCCTTTCCTCCCCCCTTCGCACCCTCAGTTTCTTGTTGTCTTTATTTCCACAGCGACGCTTGAAGCCAATTTCCCCACTACTACATCGCCTCCCCACACCCAGGGCCCCGATCGCAATCTTTTTCTGAGTGTCCTAGCAACCCGCATCCAAAGCAGAAGATACCGAGACATTCATATTTGACTTCCACATCGACCATCCTCACCCCCTTCACCTTCATCTTCAAGATCCTTTTCAAGGATTTGGTTACATCCAAAAGAACCCAAACCCTAATGGATGAGTCCCAACCCATGTCTTCGCCATCCCTTTATAAAACTGCTCCTATCTGGCTCGCCACTTCATTAATAATCTTCTCAGACCTATAGCCTAGTGGCATCCCATAAACCCTAACCCAAAAGGGACTATGATTGATCGCAATACTTCCCGGCTGGTCCTTCTTACATATCTCTTTGAATAGCATAAGTTTCCCATCGAAATTCCATGGGGCACCATTGATGACTTGCTGGTGATCCCTCCAGTGAGTGAACTGGATGACAAAAACCCCTCCTTCCAGCTGCTTGAAGTCGGCTTTCTCCTTCAAACCCCATACTTGTTTTAGGGTTCAATCCAAAGCCCAGAAGTTGTATGCCCTATCGGTTAGCAATCGAGCAACTATTGCCAGGTCCATGTAGTCTTCCTCCTTGTTGTTATCTGGTTCCCCCAAGTCGATCAACTCCTCTTCCTCCTCAGTCAATCACAAATTTGCACACCTCTCTGCAAGTTTCGTTACCATCTTGAAACTCAGACTAGAGAACTAGAGCCTATCGCCTTGAACCTATAAGAGTAAAGATGACCCTATAATTAGGGATGGAGCGTCCACTTCCGTAACCCTAATCACCATAGTGACTCGGGGTAGCAGGGGACGGGCTTTTAATTAGCAATCAACAATTATAGACTCTTGATTTAATGGAATACATTCTAATGAACCTCAAACCCTTTTGAACCCCTCTCACATCCACCTTTTCCTCACTAGGACATGAATCAAGGAGAAAATCGTACTTGGGTTGAATAAGAACTAGAGTGTTGGTGAAGAAATTCTCTCTTAGAGATCCTAAATGAGAAAATTAGATATCTTGATAGCTTATTTTCATTCCAGAGGAGTAGATGGTTAGTTAGCTATGACCACTAGTTGTGGAAGCTATCCTAACCATGGTTGATCAGCTATACCCAATCACATTCCTTTAGTGAATTGTTATCTCACTAATACATACCTATAAGGGAAAGAGTTCAACGAAGTTTTACACCTTCCTCACAGATCATCAGAATAACCCTTTACGAGTCTCACCTTTTTGGCCTTTAGTGACAGAAAATGGGGGATTAGACTTGGCTCAATACTGCACCTCACTCTTATCGTGAATCTTGTCTTGAGAGGGGCAAACTATTGATGTCATATTTTGCTCATTTAATAGACATTGATTTCAAAGTTTTCTCTCTGGATAATGATATAGTTCATTTCATTTTCCCATATTTTCCATATTTTATCAACTATTTAACAACCCATAACCCTTTTTCTACCATTCGGGGAGTTCTATACGAAAGGTATTTTTCTATGGATAGCTTTTATGAGCCTTTGTCTATAAATTGCCTAGGTAAAGTAGCCATAATAAAATATTTTTAATTAAATCCTGTGGATATTGAATTTCAACTATGTTCACAAAAATCAATATCTCTTGAAAAATAAAGAAGAAGAAGAATCAAAAGTTACCCCTTTATCTTCCTTTAGTTCTATTATTGAGTTATATTCCACGTGTGACTCAATCTTGCAATCTGAACCAATTCTATCCAAAATTTCCGAGAACTTGTTAGAGAAGACAAGAAATATCGCATATAAATATATGCTTTTACATGTTTGAGAACACCCAACTAAATCGTACAATCTACCAGGGTGTGCCACATTATAGAATCAAGTTGTTCTATTGTTGGTTGGCACTAAGGATGTTCCATTCGGAAGACCAATTCCTAAAGCTTCCACTAGAAAACTCATGCCTTAATTCCAGCCTACAAATAACCCCACTATCCACCTTATTCTAGGCCCCTTTTGAGTCTACTGAAGCCAGAGAACGATCTATCCCTCTTTTAGTTTTTTGTTTCCTGGGTGACTAGAGGATCCTTCCTATAGCACAACTGTCTTATGAATGGCAACAACGTACAAAAGTTGTTAAGGGTGACCCTGCATAATTTAGGATCAGAACTTCTTCTTAACCGCTTATGAGTTTTTAACTAGTCAGTCATGATCTCATCTCAACTAACTCATTATCTATCCGTGACCAGATGCACATAAACTATGCATCTTAAACTGATTGCTTCAACTAAGTTGGTTTAAAGACCATGCTTTTATCGACTCTTTCACATTCTCCTGTGTGATTAGGTATGCTTCCATGTAGACCGATTGTCTCCTCAATAACAATCGATTTGGATTAAGATAAACAATCAAGATATCAACGTTGAATTGACTCCAATCCTCTCTCTCTCTCTCTCTCTCTCTCTCTCTCTCTTTCTCTCTCTCTCTTGATGCCACTATTTTCTACCCAACCACTTAGGATCGACGGAGGATCCTGAGGAGATTGTGATCCGACAATCTAAAAAATAGGATCTTAGGACAATGATGAGAAAGCCACAATCATCTCCATCCCTAAAAATTTGCCAATAAAGATATATTTCAATATTTTGTTTTTGTAATCAACTTGAGTCGATCTCTTTTAACCCACAAAGTGAAAAAGATCAAAATATTTTCACGGTCTATATGTGGGTGCCTAACACCTACCTCAGTCATAACAAGATTGTTGAGAGGGGGAGAAAATGACTCCCTTAATCCCACTATGTATATGATATAATTTGGAGAGAAAAGACGAGGAGGCTGACGGTCAATTACACCGGATAAGAACACCATGGGAGCTGGACTGATCTTGTTCAGTCAAAGTGTGGGCTGCCTTGCGATCTTATCCTAGTGGTGAGTATACAACCAGCCCAGCCCTTGAGGAGATTCATGTTCTACAGCCAATTTGGAATGGAGTGGCAAATTCCAAATGCGCCTAGTTGGTAGTGACAATATATTATGCCTTCTTCTTCTTTGAAAAGGACAACTACTGGGTAATTCCGTATACGTGCATGTCTTCTACACCGGACACCCAAATTAGGCTACTTTTATCATGTTTGCTTCCGCGATGAAGACGTTAAATTGGTAAATCGACTGTATAAAACAAAATTTAATAATGGACTCTAAGACAAAAATAACACCTAGGCAATATATATATAGAGTCGTGGCTGTGGAAGTTACTGACCGACGACTGCATGATGTGTGCTACATTCTAGAAAGGCTATGAGATGGTGCATCTTCTTTTGCAGTTGGGTAATCCACATAGTAAGCTTCTTTTGTTCCGTTCTTACAAGTCAAACCTGTATGCATGATGGCGGTTGCACCTTGTCTGACAGGGGTTTGTAAAACTATATTGTAGTCTGTGGAGGTTTTTTTTTGGAGACCTTGAATGACGGATCACTTTTCTACCTATTCATCTCGGTGGCTTGGAGCTTTATTCGGCAGTAGAAGTTTTTCATATGCTTTTGTTGCCTCTAGGGTCCCATCAAGTGCGCTTAAGGATCATATTTTGCGAGGCAGCGAGATATGCAGTATGTACACTGATTTTGATCCTGTTTTAGATTGTCTTCGTGTCACAATGTCATCTTTCGACCTTAGTAGTTTCCTTGACAAATACAATGTCCCCCTACAGTCCAACATGCTTTGGCGAGCGTCTTTTCTAGCAAAATTTTGAGTATATGAAAGTTAAAGTTTAACATGACTTTTAGATAAAAGTAATTTTTGGTGTCTATAAGCTGACCAAGTTCAAGATTTTCTCCTTGTTATTTCTATTGATGAATTATGTTTGCATGTGTAATCAGTGGAGTATCATACTATTATCAAGTATTGTTTTATGACTGTTTTGTTTCTAGTTAATGAGATATGTGTAATTTGTCATAATGTATGTTTAGACACTTTTGCAGACTATATTGTTCATTGCAGAGAGCTACCTCGCTTCAATTATAGACATGATCTTGTTCAAGATGTCTTGCATAACATAGTCATAAACACCAGAGTTGTTGTTAAGATAGAGACACTTGTTAACTTTTTGTATGATCGCAGGAGGGAGATCCACACTACCGTTTGATGTCCTTTTTTGGATGGGTTGGGGGGAATCATGTATGTGTGGTTTCCCCACTTGTAGGCATAAGGGGTGGCACATTTACTGTAGGCAAGCTGTTCTAAAATTGCCTCAACCAAAGTGGTCAATCATGAAAAAATTGTGTATTGACAATCAACATACTTTTATATCTTTTGAGTTTGACACTTTTGATTTCTTAGCATCATAAGTTTTGAACATTTTCAAATGTGTTTAAAACGTTATACATTGTAACACTATGACCCCCAAGTCTTTAGAAGAATCGATTTTGCTATTAAAAAAAAGTGGCGACACAACTTGCTGTCCATTTACCTTGTGTTTCGATATAAAACAATATAAATTTTCATGAAGGCAATTTCCTGGCCTAAAGGACGGCCGGCCTAAGTAGCCTGATGGAGTTCACCAACGCTGACATTGGAGATGATCCAATACAAATACTTATACTTATGATCCTATAGAAAAGTCCATCGGAAACAGAACTTTAACAACTGTTGATCATAAAAAATAATCTTAGACCAGGAACGAAGAAATCATTTTCATGCAAGGTCAAGCTCAACCGGTCATCAAAGTGGCAAAGAAGTTGTAGATAAACTGTGGTAATATAAGGTGTCATATACAACGGTGTATATCGAAAACAAATAAGACAATAGAATTTACAAAAATACCCAACATTGACGTTCCTATCGTAAAACTCTCATGCAAACATGGATCATTCTAGAGCCCTACTAGAGGGTTCCATGAACTTTATTCGCAAACCATTCAGATTATGTTTGATGTTGAACGATAATTGTGAGTTGAGGAATCGTTTTGTGATACTTCGAGTTTACTTAGAGCAGGTGAGTGGAATCATGCCTATTCAATTTAAACTTCACTTGGGAGTGTCACATAAGCTAGACAATCATTTTTTTTATAATGATCGTAGCATATATTAAAAAGGCAAATCAAGTAAACACCTGCTTTGCCAGTCGGTACAGTACTTAAGTTTGATTAAGCAGGAAAGATGCTAAAATGAGAAAGTTCATGGGGGAGGCACCCCTTAACAAGCCTCATTGACAATAAGCAAGATGTACTAGGAATAGAGCATCAAAAACTTCAAAAGAGCTGTTCGGAGCCAGATGAAAAACATCATCGCTACTGTTGAAGCAACAAACTAATACCATTCTCTTCATCTATCATCGCTTTCAAGTCACATAGAAAACGGGCCTCCGATTTGCCATCATCAGAATCCTCAGTCCCCTCCTGGACCTGCTTGCCTGCACATGGTGAGAATATGAAGGTTTGCACTAATATGTGAGATGATGATATGCTTCAGTCTCGACACGTTATTCAAGTATCTATTGTTTCTCTCAAGCCAAAGGTTCCAACTAATGGTGACGAAGAGATCATCACCACTAAATGAAGTGAAGGGCCGGTTAGGAGAGAGTTCCAAAGGAAATGTTGCTGATGAGAGATTCAGCTGGAAATGTTGAATAACATGTGAGATGATTTTTAGTGAGAATTTGCAGTTGAAGAAAATGTGATCCACCGATTCTGTGTTATTGTGGCATAGAGAGCATCTAGAGGGGCCGTTGAAGCCTCTCTTAATGAGGTTTTGTTCAGTGAGCATCTTGTTGTGTAGAAGTACCCAAAGAAAGATTTTATGTTTTTGTTGCCACTTTTGCTTTTAGATTTTTTAGGTGGGGGGCATACCTCTGTAAGAGAGGTAAGTGTAAGCTTTCTTCACAGAGTATGTGTTTCCCCATTTCCAGGTAATATGATTTGATGAATTTTATTCAAGTGTCTGGATCAGGGTGGAGAGGCAGTCTGGGTTGAGATGTATGAGTATACATCTTTTGAGCACATTTGATCTGTTACTGGTCAGTTGATTAAGCACTTTGGCGGTGTTGATCTTAGTGAGTTTGTTAGGTATGGACCAATTTGTGTGCAAGTTATGGATAGTGTCATTCTTTAACAATGGGTCGTGCCAAAAGGAGATTTTTAGATGGGAGTGTGGGGAGTGTTAATGATTTGGGTTATTTTTTGGATGTTCTTGTTGATGTATTTCCAGAGAGGTGAGGCAGACTTTTTGGGCACTTTGTGCCTGGGAGGGAATTTTTGGTAATATTTGAAATTTATGAGACTGGTCCAGATTTTTCTCTTATTTTTGGCCATGTTGTTGATGATTTTAGTGATAAGACAGAATATGTGGGTCTCTATGTTAAGAATGCCCCAACCACCTTGGTCAATTGGAGCAACAATAGTGTCCCAATTTACAAGATGGTAGTGACTTCCAGAGTTGGTGGAAGGAATATGGTTGTTCCAGAGGAATTTTCTATGAGTTTTATCAATGAGCTTTATGGTCTTGGTAGGGAGGGGGATGCAGCTAAGATAATGAGTGGTGATGGGTGTGATGACACTATTTAGGAGAGTAAGTCATCCAGCGAGGTTGAGGAAGTTATTTGTCCAAGATAAGAGTTTTCTATTGATCCTGTAAAGGATGGGTTTCCATGTAGCATTTGTGACGTTGTGGGTGGTGATGGGGAGTCCTAGGTATTGTATGGAGAAATATTTGACCTTGCATCTAAGTAGTTCCCTAAATCTGGCCAACTCTGAGAGGTCAATGTGAACTCCAAAGATGGATGACTTATGGAGATTTATTTTGAGTCCAGAATGTAGGAGAAGATTCCTATTATTCTGATGGTGTTGAGCATAGAGGAGTCCTCTGGAGAGGTGAGGATGATGGTATCATCTACAAATTGTATAATGTTCTATTTGCATTCCAAAGGTGAGTTTATCAGTCCATTATCTTTGCCCAATTGTATCATGCGGGAGAGAATGATAGTGACTATGATGAACAGATATGGAGAGAGCATATCCCCTTGTCTAAGGCTATTTGTGTTTCTGAAATATCCAAAGGGGACACCATTTATGGTAGTGGAGAAATAATTTGTGGAGATGCAAGCATGAATCCAGTTTACCCATTTATCAGGAAAGCCAAATCCATGGAGAATTTTGGTGATACATTGCCAATTAACGCAATCAAAAGCTTTCTCAAAGTCTAATTTGATGGCTAGTAAGGGTGTTCTATTTTTATAACAGAGATGTATAATTTCGTTAACCATCAGGTAGGCATATTGTATACTTCTTCCTTTGAGGAAAGCATCTTCGTTGAGTGAGATGATTTTGTTGATATGAGGTTTTATTCTATTTGCTAAAGTCTTGGCTATGATTTTGTAGGAGGTGTTGGTGAGACTGATGAGTCTAAATTGGGAAATGAGGTCGGGTTGGTTGGGTTTTTTTATGAGAGTGATAAAAGTTCTATTTAGATGTTTTATGATGTTGTGAACGTTTTTGCTATCATGAATAGCCTTGAGTAAAGCTAGGAAGTCTACTTTGTAGTGGTTCCAATTAGCAAGGTAGAATTCAACATTTAGTCCATCTGGGCTAGGTGATTTATTTAAGCCTAAGGTTTTTATGGCCATGTCCAATTCCTCTGAGGTGAATGGTTTGGTAAGATCAAGAGGATGGTCATGTTTTAAAGAACATATCATAGGCTAAACCAGGTCATTTAGGTAGGAAGGTTGGTGGTTGGTGTTGAAGATTTTTTGGAAGTGTTCTGTGATATTGTTTGTGATGGCAGATTTGTGGGTTTTGATTCTATTATTGATCTGTAAGTATGTGATGGTGTTCTTCCGGAAGTTATTTTGCACATTTTGTGAAAGAACTTTGAGTTCTTATCTCCTTCTTTTGCCCATTTGATTTTCGCTCTTTGTCTCCATTTTGTGTCAATGCAGTTTTTTGTGAAGTCCATGCCTGCTTTGATTGAAAGCAAAAGAGATGGATCAGCTGCAGGGCCTTTGTCAACAAAAAGGAATTGTTTCTCAAGGTCTTTGAGTGTTTCAGAGAGCTTATTTGGGTTAAGAAGTTTCCATTTTTTTATGTGGGCTTTGATTTTTTTGTGTGTTTTTGAGGATATGGAGTCCAAGGTTTCTGGTCTGGGGTTCGGCCTGCTTCTAGTGCTTGGCACATTTGAGTGTGAAGTTATCTAATGAGAGCCAGTAGTTATCAAAATGAAATGGTCTTTTCCCCATGGTTCAGTGGTGGTATCAAGGATAAGAGGAAAATGGTCTGAGATGGATCAGTGAGATGTGTGAATAGTGGAGAGGGGGTGTTGGTCTTCCCAAGTGGGGGAGCAGATGAAGTGGTCTAATCTGGTGACGGTTTGATTTCTTGACCAAGTAAAGGAGGCGTTTGATGGTTTAAGTTCAATTAAAGCATGTCTAGTGAGAAGGTGGCTAAAATGTTTGTCGGAAGCAGACATGGGTTGTGATGAGCTAGTGGGGTTGTATCGATCTGAATTTTGGGTTATTAGATTGAAGTCCCCACCTAGGACCTAGGGAAACTTGGAGAATGAAGACATAATAGTTTCTAATTCAGTTAGGAATGCAGTCTTATTATGTCCAAGTTCTCCATATACCCCTGTGAAATTCTAGCTAAAACCATCAGATGTGTTTTTGATAGTGATGGTTATGGAGAAGTCATGGATGTAGGATTTAGTAGGGGTGAAAGTTTGGTTGTTGAACTCCACTACTAGACCTCCTTTAAATCCAGAGGGGTAAATTTGGATCCAGTCAGTTATTCTATTGCCTCCAATGGTTTTAAGGGCAAAAGGGGAAAGACAAGTTTTTGTCTCCTGGATAGTGATGAGGTCTATTTTATTTTTGTAAATATGAGAACAGATTTCCTTTCATCTATTAAGGTTTGCAGCCCCACATACGTTCCATGATGATATTCTCATAGTGGATAAAATGATTACTGAAAAGGGGAGTCCAGAGACAATCTATTGGTTTTTAAGTAAGTCAAAGTTGACTTTGGTGGTTTCCCATTCCCTTCGGTTGGTCCATCCCATGAAAAGTTCTATATCATCTAAAACTTTATTTTCCTTGTCCTCGTCATCAAATTGTATTCCAATTTTGCTAGCAAATTTTGTGAAACTAGAAATGTTAGAACAAGATGCTAGATCTTCTATGTTATCGAGATCTCGATCTAAAGCATTGATTAAAGGAGAAGAAGAATCATCCAGAATATAAGATTTTGTGCATGATGAGCTAAATGGAGTGTTTGTGGATGTACCTGGTTCCTGTCGGTTGATGATATGTTTCTTATTTGCCCCTTCAAGACAGGGCAGCATTATCTTTGGGAGTTTGCTGACTTCTTCTCCTTGTCCTGTGCTCTTCGACTGTGGAATCTACGAAGTTCTAATTTCTTTTAGTATGGTTGTTTTGAGTTTTTTCAAGATGTTTGGGCTAATGCTAAGAGCACTGTTGTTTTCCTTGGAAGGTGGTAGAGAACGGGATTTTGTGATGGTGGGTGGGGAGGCTAGTATATGTTTGGGAGGAGAGGAGGATCTGGTTCTCATGCGGTTGGATGGAGTATTTGAGTTACCATAGGAAATGGTTTTATAGTTTTTCCTTTCCCAGACAAGGTGTCTTTCACCTACCTTGCAAGCAGGGTTTGGGGCCTTTCTGTCTTTGTTTGGACAGAACTAAGAGGGTGGGTGGATAGAAAGGTCTAAGAAGGTTGTTTTGTTTTCTAAAGGATGTTCGGGTGATAGCTTGATGTTGTAAATGGATTATCCTATTCTTATATTGATGGATGGGGGTAATGACATGGTTTCTTTGACAGCAAAGAGGTAGGAAGCTTTGATGTATTGAGTAGGGTGTAAGGTTTCAGAGCTGATGTATTGTAGAGTGAGCCCAATAGAGTGGGCTATCCCCCTGAAGATCTTAGCTTCCCAGAGGTGGGGTGGGAGGTTTGAAATGGCAACCCAATAAGATCCTCCTGCAGGCGCATGGAAGGCCCCAAGATCTGCTGACCATTTAGTTAATATGGCTTGAATGAAGCTTGATCCACAAGGAATGGTGAGGACATGGTGTTAATATGGCTTGAATGAAGCTTGATCCACAAGGAATGGTGAGGACATGGTTGAACAGATGTTCAATTTTTGTGCCTTTCGGGACCACATAAATCAGCTGGATAGGGGAATAGATCTTGGGTTTGAGGATCACATGTCCTGGGATTAGAAGAGCTAGGGCTCAGGTGACATCTAGGACGTTGATCTGGTTGTTGTCGAGGTTGTTTTCAATGGAGACCAGAATGCTCCTCAAAGTTAATACCTTTAGAAGTCTCATGGAGTTAGCAGGTAAGACAAGGGCAATGGCATATTCTAAATGCCCCGAGGCTTCCATATCCAGTGATGTGGAGTTGGAGTGGGGAGTGTAATATCTGGGGGGAGCAATGTGTGTGTTCGGTTTCAGTGGTGACGGTTTAAAAACTGAGGGTTTGTGGTAAGGTTTTGTGGAGGGCTCGTGTCTGGTGCATATATGCTTAGAAGAGGTTGGGAGGAGATCTGCATGCTTGGTAGGGAGATCACCTAAGCATGCAAAAACATTTTTGGTGAGTGGGGGTGAGAGGTAGGGAAGGTGTCTGTTATCAGAAGCACCCTTTCTGGGAACTTGTTGGTTCTCTTTAAAAGTCATGGCTTTTTCAGAGAAAAATCTAGGGAAATGCCGCTCTGCGGCAGTAGCAGGTCGGTGTTTTACTGGGGGGAGGTGAGCCCAATAGTTTTTTCTGGTATGTCCTTTTTCTTGGCATCTGAAACAAGTTAAACGAGAAGGACATCTAGATGCCGAATGGTGTCTACTGTTACAAAAGGAGCATATGAGGGCCCAAAAAGGTCTTCTGGGAGGGGCTTTTTGCCAGGTTTGGGCAGTGGAACTTTTTTCTAAGTGTTTGTTTATGAGGTATATATATTTTTCCTGCCCTAGACGGGGAAAAATATGATTTAGGAGAAAGGTGTCTTTTGGTATGATATCTATATCAGGGGTGGATATTGGGTTTAGGGTTTTGTGATGCGTATCAAGAGTAGGGTTTGCAGTCTTAGAGCTGATATGAGGGGAAAGAGGTGATACCTAGATGCGATGGAGTTTGAGTAATGTGGTGTTGTCGCTGTGTCTGCAACATCATCCTCCTCTAGACTAGAGGAGACAGAGGTGGGCCAACGCTTGGAGTCGATCGGTAGTTGATGGATGTCTCGAACAAAAAGATGGTTGGCCGAGTTCAAAGAAGATGAGCTCTCTTTGTCTTTCTTTTCATAGAGATGTGTCATCTCTGGTGGAATGTTGGTGTTGAAATCCCTAACCCAAGCCAAGAATGTTCAATTTCCATAAGGTTTGATATAGATGGTCCATTCCGGCTTAAGCTAGAGTTCGGCGATCAAATGGGCCCATCCCTTGGAGATGAGTAAGGTTGATGCTCTATTTTTCTAGTATTGGTCGTTCGGAGATGACCAGGTGACCATCACCGGGAAAGATCGGTGGCCCAAGTTAACCACGCAGGATCCCAGGGAGATGTCGAACTTGTGGTATATCCACACTTTGGGGAGAGGGATGCATGTGGAGTATGCGGGATTTGAGAGCGGGTATTCCATGAAGGTGAAATGAGAATCCATGGAAGGTGGAGAAGGAGGTCCCCAAGTGTGGGTAGACGAAACTGAGGGTTTCCTTAGATTGAGAACACTTCTGAAAATTGATGATTTTCCTAGAACAGCCTAGGTGTGCTTGTTTATGCACTTGGCCATGGTAAACAAACCTCCTATTCTCATGATGTGATCAAGGTGGAGATATCCACTAGGGTGATAGTCTGGTTGGGGAAAATATTCCTCAGGCATGTAGGGAAACACCCCCAAAGTGACTGATGAGAGGGGAGTGAGAGGCTGATAGAGAGGTCAGTAGCAAGAGGGAATCTCAGAAAGGGGGTGTCACAGAGAGAGTCTCAGGGTGAAGTAGATCCTGAACATCCAGGAAAGTTGTTTGATTCAGCCGCCACCGGATGGGGAGGATTAACAGTTGTGATTAAATGGTCTGCATGTCGCCATAAAGCCTTGAGATAGCATCGAAGATGCACCAGATGTGTCCTTGAACTCTGAAATTTGGCAAGAGAAGTAAAGAGGAGGGAGAGAGTGCAGGTTCATGGGAAGGAGTGTACCTTTGATCCATAGGTGCGAGATCGTATGTTGAGAAAGGAGGGGAACCAGAAGGTGTGAGAAGGGCAAACCTTTGTTAACCTTCCAATGTAGTGCTCACCGGGCAGGATGGGGGAGCTTGGATAGGGGCTCGTCGGAAGGGAGGAGTGGGATCAGGAACGATGAAACCCTTGGGATGTTGCTAGAGAGAAGTTGGAGCTTTCTCTTACTAACCTCCCGTTGTTTCTTCTTTGGGGGATTTGGGTAGAAGCTAGACAATCATTCAACGGTAATGATAAATAAACCATCACATACTGATGTTTTTCCTTTCTCAATAATTTTATACAACATGAAACTTAAACATAGAAAATTATGTTACACATGTAACCACTTAACTGTAGATATGAAAACATTAAAAGGATATCCAATATCTTGGTATATAAAAGACACTCCACCAGAGCAACTCCCCCTAAAGCCTTTATTGAGGTCTTAATCTAAGCATATTGATGCTCCTTAACTACAAACATTGTATTCACAACCATGCACAAATAATGTAAAGTAATGTTAAATTAAGTGACAATTGCTATTGTGATTATATAGATCATAACAAAAAAAAATATAATTTTACAAATAAGAATATATACTACATTTAAAACATGAATATTTTCCATATGTTAGCCTAAGTTATTACGTTTTAGATTATCACCGATATCTTTCACTAAGATATGCACTCTAGTACATGGATCTCAAATATATGTACTTTGGTTGGCTAGATCTTAAACATTCATTTGACCTACACTTTGAGGCCTAGGTCTAACTTCACTAAAGATAGTATGTATTCTTAATCTGATTATTAAAGACAAAATCTATTCATGAAATGAATATATCAAATCATAGAGGAAAAATAATATCACTAAATCATTATTGTTAATTATTTTGATAAAAATAATCATATATTAATTAATAATCCTCAACAAGGCACATAGATATCTCATTGCTTTGAATATATGTTAACTCACAAGAGTATGCACATTGTCAATACTAAAAACCTAAATTGCACGTAAGAGCCTACAATAGGAAGGGTCAACATGTAGTATAGCTTAAGGTCGCATCCATAGGGAGCCAAAGCAATTAAATGCTAAACAATTCTAATTAATTATGGAATACAAATGAGGATATTTTATTGTTCGACTAAGTCCTAAATTAAACCAAAGTTTTCACAAGTTATCTTTCAAATGACCAATCCAAACAAATACATATAGTGCTGACATCTATTACTCACATCATGAGTATTAACAAAAAGAAGATAAAATCATCTATCTTGTCCACATCTCGCACTATGTAATGATTAATAATTTTCTCCATTACCGCTTAGGTGGGTAAATTATTCCTATATCAACTCATAGATCTAGCACTAGATATGAAGATCTCTTTGATCACTCCAAAGAGTAGTAGAAATCTACTTTTGCTGCACAAACAATGAGACTATATCATGCATAATTTTCAATTCATTGTCACATAATCAGAATTGGATCTCTAATTGAACTTCACTAAATATGGACCTCTCTCAAGATATGAATTTGGGGGCTTTGAAAACCTAGGCCTTTGATAATCACAACAATTAGAAAAAATTAGGAAAATAAGAGGGAAATTTATAATATTAAAAATTGTGGTTCATCACATAATTAATAGGTTCCATTTAGGCACCAAACACAAGGAAAGTTACTCCACACTAGGTATTTATACACAAAAAAGGTTGTATATAAAGAAAGTAACATATTACATGGAACAAAGAGAATAGAAGAGAATAGAAGAGGAGAAGGAGAGAAATGATATATAACACTTATAGATGATTTATCATCTACAATGGAGATGTATTTGAAGCTTCCCAACATGGAGAGAGAGAAATATGCCTCCATAGTCTCCTTCTTCTTTCCAACCTATTCTAGAGTTGAATTTCCTCCTCCATATTTCCTAAAGATGGAAATAACCAAATGAAAGATATCTCATTATAATGTTCATACCTCTCTTTATAAGTTTTTAACATAAACCAGTGTGCACGTCATGCACAAAATGTTGGACGATGTGCTGACGTGGTCTATTATCGCACTAACAAACTCACCCAGGGCTGAAATCCCTGAGTTTTTAACCAAAACCTTGTGCAATAATACCACCTACAAGCAGACGGGTCTTATCGCAATATAGTTGAGGATCGAATCCCAAGGGACAACATTTTTAGGAATTTTTTACTATTCGAATGTAGTTGAATAAAGACTAATATTTAGAAGAAAGGTTGATTTGAGGTTAATTAAACTAAATACAAGAACAGTAAAGAGCGAGATCAAAAGTTGATTCTAGATTAATGATGAAGATCGCTGGGGTGGTCCCGGTTTTCACCGCCACTACACATGCAAATATATCCAATCACAAACATCCAGGTAAGATCTAACTATCCAAATAGAACTGTTGTGAACCCTCCTGGAGGGATGTTTAAGTTTGCGTAAGCATCACCTTAGACATCAAATTTCTCATCGCCATCCGGATCATGTACTTATGGTTCCAAAGATACAGATATCCAACTGAAGCTATGGCCCCCTATACATGCATTAGGCACACAGAAGCATCTCCATGGGCTAGATGGCTCGTCCCCTCACAAATCATTCACTTACGACCTCAGGGAATCCCATCCTATTTCTAGTCAGGGAGTCAACCGCGTTAATTGACATTCAAATCCTACATATAGAAGTTCTCGCAACATAGGAAAGAATAAGATAAATGCAAGCAGGTGATCAATCCACAAGCACACATTGACGATTAACAATGAAATAAAAAGTTATATACATGCCATGAAATGTTTAATGAAAAGACATATAAGCCTGGGCAGCGGGGCTAGTCCCCACACTCCAGCGAAATGAAACTACTCACTCATGATGTGAGGAACAAAAAGAACAAGAGAGAGGGAATATTCCACCATGGCCATGGTGGAGAAGATGAACGTAGCTTGATGGAGAGATAGTCTTCTACACGTCGGTGGAGCAGATCTGGAACGAGGAGGGAAGAACACCACGACAGATGGGACAAATCTTCTTTCTCCACCTTCTCTCTCTTCTTGGTCTCCTTGCTCGTAGAAGGAGGAGTATCTCATAGACATGATGGCGGCATAGGCATGACGTAGATGATGAAGACGGCTGCAGATCTAGGATTCCACCTCAGATCTGGAAGAACGGGTTGGATGGAGCGGATAGATGGATGCACCAGGGGTCAAACACTTTTTGGGCACAACTTGGCTATGGAGGAGACCGTCTCCTTGGGATGAGGACAGCCCTGCAGCCTAAAGGCATCTGGAGAGGATGTCCAAATGGTTGGGGGTCGTGTTCTATTTATAGGCTGGTTGGGCACCGACTTTCTTTCGTGACCTTGGTTGTTTCCAGCAGGTTGCGGTTCTTTGGTCGCGATTGTAGGTCATGATTCTTCTATGTCTTGGCCAGAAGACTGCGGTTCTCTTCTGTTAAACGTGTTCCCAGGTCGCAGTTATGAGTGGAGGGTGATGATGTTGCTGTGTGGTGGAGTGACGGCAGTGTGGCAACGGGGCTAGATTTGCTGGGTGATGAAGTTTTGCTGCTGCCGCTAGGGTTAGTGAAGGAGCAATAGGCGAAAGAGAGGGATGGTCACTTCTGGGATTAACCGTGTTTGAGGCAATCACAGATGGTTGCAGTTGTGGAAGGAAGTGATCACGGTCTTGGGGTCATAATTATGTGTGTAGGGAGCCCAGGTCGTGGTTCTGGATGATCGCAAATTGTGGAAGGAAGTGATTGCGGTCTTGGGGTCGCGATTATGTGTGGAGGGAGCCCAGGTCGTAGTTCTGGATGATCACGATTGTGATTCTAGGATAGGTTGCGATCATGGCGGAGTGGTCATGATTTTGAGTGGAGCAGAGTCGTGGCCCGAGGGGAGGCAGGTCACGATGGTGGGAGAGAGTGGGTGTTAGATAGTTGAGGGAACTGTGATCACGGTTTACGGTAGGATGAAGAGAAGAGGAGCCGCTAACCACTACTAACCACGTTATACAAGGATCCATAATGGGCCAAGAAGATCAGGCCCATTGCCCAAAGTGACCTGCACAAAGGTGCAAAAATCCAATAAAAATAGGGAAAATTCTGATTGAATCAAAACAAATTGAATATTATAAGATATGGTCGATAAATGTGAGAATGCAAGAAAAATTTGGCCAAGTGAGGTGACGGAGCCCTGATGAATGCACATTCATCAAAACACCCCGAACTTAAACGTTGCTCGTCCTCGAGTAACACAAAATCTGAAACAGTCACCAAATGAATACTTTCATCCAGTGTGACTGCCTCATCTTCACATCACGATGTTTCTTCTCTACTCTGCATGACTAAGCATCTCAACTTCCTAAGACCACTGAACACATCTTACAATATCTTTGTTCATGAGTTCATTTCCCAACATCACTTCCTCCCTACTTTTTCCAACATCAAGCATGTCTAAGAATTTTGTACGAGTCCAGAGACACCAATAGAACAACAAGTGTGCACCTGATCTGACATTGGTGTTTTTCAAGATATTGGCAGATGTAGGCATTCATTGTGACATTAGGTGGAAAAGGGAGTGAAGGGGGGTATGGAAGGAAGAAATAAATCTCTCCTCCATTTGACTCAAGATTTTTATTATATGGTTGCAGTTTCATTGACTGCAACTCTTATTATTATTTTTTGTGTGAATCTCACCTCTATTCGACTCGAGATTGCATTTTTGTGTGTGTGCATTGTCATCTTTTCTTGGTGGTGCGCCCCTATTACATAGCGAGGGGTATGGAAGAAGTGAATATAGAGAGAGAGGGTGTGCCACCCCAAACTTAGGTTTTGGTACTATATTGGCTATTTTTTGTTTCTTTTTTATGGATGGAGGGGTAAGAAGATGACAGAAGAAGTGTAGAAGAGAGTTCAGATCAGAATGAAACTTTATTTACAATTCAGTGCATCGGGTTGTTCTCCTTATCATACTCTACTCAAATAATGACTTGATGTGGATCCGGTGGAGATTCCATGCTATTGTTCTACTAGTTAGTTAGGAAGCACAATGTGTTTGATCCCTCTCAATGCGACAGATACTTGCCATTTTTACTGATCATGATGTTAGGATTCATAAGATTCACACGGTGATTTCTAACCATTGGCTAGTTTCAGAATTTGTCCCTCTTGAGGCTTCGCTTCGGGTAAGGAGGGTATAGTGATTCAAAACTACATGGGAAAATGGGATAGCCTGCTAGGTAAAGGCTTTGATTGAAACAAAAGCGTCAAAACTTCATCAAGTTTCTATACAAACTACTTTGAAAACTTCAAAATTTTGAAAATTTTTGAAAATTTTGCTCAAAGTTGCAACGATGAAATCTTAAGTCTGAAGAAGATAGGAGTGGGCGGAAAGTAAAGTACAAACCACCCACCCTCCACCCTGAATGTAGAAATTTGCTCGTCCCAAGCAAACTCTAAATCTGAGATGGAGGGGGAAAATTGTGTCGGTTGGTCCACCATATGTGGTTGCATTCCTTTCGGCGACGTGTCCTCCATCTAAAATTTCAAGAATGAAAATTATCAGAACTTAAGATTGCATCTTGCGATGCTTTTCCTAAAACTAAAACTCAAAGTAAAAATCTAAGGTAAGGGTCGGGTTGCCTCCCGATAAGCGTCTTTGTTTTATGTCAATGGCTCGATGTGGATACTATCGCCATGGTGGGGCTCTGAGTGGAGCTTGAGTTAGATTGACATATTCTCTTGGTGGTTTCTTTTTTAGCCATTCATTTATCCTTGCTTTGATTCTGGCCTCTCGTATTCTTCCCCATACAGAGCGGGCAGTGTCAGAACACATAGAGAAACAACTTGAGTTTTGTCGCTCAATGCGAGGCAGAGAATATTTGAAGGGAGTCTGAACGGATTCATTGATAAAGTAGTGATATTGAGGCTTGGAAGAAAAGTTCATTTGTTGATGCACTATCCCTTCATCGTAGCAATGCTGGTCATTGATGTCAATTAGATATGGATCTGGGGGATGTTCTCAGTAGAAACTGCAATCCAAATCTTATTGTGGAGGGAAGATGAAATTAGTAGTCTCTATCTGTTGGGCTACTAGTGCATTCTAGAGGATGGTTGTTTCTAGATGAGGAGGCTCATGGACACCTGCAAAAGGTTTGGTATGTGTAACAATAGGGTTGAGAGGTGTCTCCTCCATAATTGACGACATCTCTTTTGTCTCTACATAGACTGGTTCACTCTCATTCTTCTCTTCATCATGGCCTTTTTCTGAGGGAATATCAGATTTTTAGGAAAGGAATTGTTGTTGCATTTGAGTAAATTGATTAACACAGTCAACAAAATATGCCTCTTCTTCTTCAGTGTATTCCTTTGCACTTTTGGATGCATAGAAATCAAAAGATTGGTTTCCCACTCTTAGGGTCAAAAATCCAACTTCAACATCAATTAGAGCTGTGGAGAGGAAATGTCTTCCAAAAATGAGGGGGTAGTGTGGATTCTCCTTGATGTCCATAACTACAAATCACACGGGACATATAGATTCCCAAGCCTTACGGGGATGTCCTCTATGATGCCAGCTATTTTTTTCATGGAGGAGTCAACAAGCTCGATGGAAATTCTTGTGGGTGAGAAGTTAGTAAGGCCCAATCTATTGCATAGGCTAAGAGGAATGATGGAGATGCTAGATCCAAGATCAGATAGACCCGGTCGGTTAATGGAATCGCTTATCGAGTAGCAAATTCTGAACGAGCCAAGATCCTTATGTTTGTGACGCATCTTATCCATTACTAAATCAGATGATGTTCTTGCCAATTTCACTGTCTGGTGTTCTTCAGTTTTGTACTTTTGACTGAGCAGGAGTTTGAAGAACATAGACCATTGGGACATCTCAGCCATGGCATCTAAGAGCGGGATATTGACAAACAACTTTTTCATGATTTCCTTGAATTTGTTGAACCTAGTATCGAGCTAGGTAAATTTCAGTTGATTTGGAAACGACACATGATGTTTGTACACTGGAACAACTGGCTCAGGTGAGTCTTCAGCATCAGCAACAATAGGTTCCTTAGAAATCGCCTTGTCGGTCTTATCATTCTAAGTGGCACCTGCACTATTCTCAGCACCTTAGACATTTGTCACGCTGACAGGAGTCGTGGGTTCTGGTAAGATAAAGCTTGAATGAGTTGTCACAGCTTTAAGTTGTTCCACGTGCCTCAGATTGTCTTCTGGTTGCCCAGCTAAAGCTCCAACAGGTGGCTGAGGCTAGCTGCAAGTTGAGCTAGTTGAGATTCAATGGCCTTCTTGTGTGCTTGCTAGTTAACTATCAATGTTTGTTGTGACTATAACATCTTATCAATGGCTGACAGTTTATCATCAGGAGAGATGGGTCTAGCTTGTTTCCCTTGTTGTTGATTGTGATAAGGGACTTGATTGGGGTCTTGGAACTGAGGGTTGTTCTGGTAATTGTTGTAGTTCCTGTTCTGGAAGTTACCCCTAAAGTTCCCTTGATTCCCAAAATTCTATTGCTGGTTGTTTGAACCAAATTGATGTGATTTTACCGCTCCCAAAGGATTTCCATACTGAAAACCGGGATGGTTCCTATTCTGATTTGGGTTATAGTATCCTTGACCAGGGATGGTGTTGACAACATTTAGACTTTCCATCTGGCCATTATCTCCTTGTTTGTTGACTTTGCTTAGGATAACATCATAGAGAATATTACAGGATAAGGTAGAGTGATCAGTGCCTTTGCATGCTTCACAAAACAGTAAAGCTAACTTGACTTGTTCTTGTTGTCGAGGGGGCGAACGTCTTCTATCATATGTGGCAAAAGATGATTCAAGTTGGTCTTTCTTTGCTACTAGAAGCTTAAGAGACTCGAGACTTGTACTCAGGAGTAGCTTCTACCGTAGCAACCTTCAACACTCCTTTACTTACGGGTCTACCCCAGTTGGCTTGATTTTCAGCTCTAAGGGTGACAACCTTCCATGTGCTATCATAGCTTTGACGCATGAAGTTTCCCCTAAATGAGGACTCTAAGAACTTCTTGATATCATCATCCACATCCCTATAAAAGATTTCAATGAGTTGATTCTTAGGAATGCCATGGTGTGGATACTTGCATAGGAGCTCTTTGTATCTTTCCCATGCTTCTACAAGGATTTCACCAGGGACCTGAGTAAATTGTTTTATCTGACCCCTAATTTCATAGGTGAGAGAAGAAGGATAGAATTTTTCTAGGAAGACATTTTGAAGTTGTTCCTAGGTGGTGATGGGTTCACATTGCAAAGAGTTGTACCAACTCATGGCTCTGTCAGCAAGAGAGTATTTGAAAAGATGGAGTCTGATGGCATCATCGGTGACTCCATTTTTCTTTGTCATAACACATAGATCTATAAATCTCAAAAGATGTTCTTGACTATCTTCTCCTTTCTTACCATAGAAACGGTTGTTCTGAAGTAGTGTAACCCAATGTGCCCTGATCTCAAAATTGGTAGCATTGATGGGAGGAGGTTGTACTGGGTGGTGAACATCAGCAGCTTTAGGGATTGAGAATTCTCAAAGGTCTTTTTGCAGTTCTACTACTTGTGCTACTGCCTGAGCTGCTCGGATCTCTATTTCAACTACATCTCTGGCTTCTTGCATAAGCCTTTCTCTTTGTGTATTAAGGGATTGAGCTACCCTTCAGGCTATTTCCTCCTCTTGTGACATCCTAGCTTGGTTCTCTCTACTCTGATGATGAAAGGTTCTTTAATCACAAACATCCAGGCAAGATCTAACTATCCAAATAGAACTATTGCAAACCCTCCCGGAGGGATGTTTAGGTTCGCGTAAGCATCACCTTAGGCATCATATTTCTCGTTGCCATCTGGATCCTGCACTTATGGTTCCGAAGATACATATATCCAACTGAAGTTGTGGGCCCCCTATATAGGCGTTAGGCACACAGAAGCGTCACCGTGGGCTAGATGGCTCATCCCCTCATAGATCATTCACTTACGACCTCAGGGAATCCCATCCTATTTCTAGTTAGGGAGTCAACCGCGTTAATCGACATTCAAATCCTACATATAGAAGTTCTCACAACATAGGAACGAACAAGATAAATGCAAGCATGTGATGAATCCACAAGCACACATCGACGATTAACAACGAAATCAAAAGTTATATACATGCTATGGAATGTTTAATGAGAAGACATATAAGCATGGGCAGCGGGGCTAGTCCCTACACCCCAGCAAAATGAAACTACTTGCTCATGATGCGAGGAACAAAAAGAACAAGAGAGAGGGAAGATTCCACCATGGACATGGTGGAGAAGATGATTGCAGCTCGGTGGAGAGACGGTCTTCTACACGTTGGTGGAGCAGATCTGGAACGAGGAGGGAAAAACCCCACGGCAGATGGGGAAGATCTTCTTTCTCCACCTTATCTCTCTTCTCAGTCTCCTTGCTCGCAGTAGGAGGAGCAGCTCGTGGACGTGATGGCGGCGTAGGAATGACGTAGATGATGAAGACGGCTGCAGATATGGGTTTCCACCTCAGATCTGGATGAACGGGTTGGATGGAGCGGATAGATGGATGCACCAGGGGTCGAACACTTCTTGGGTGCAGCCTGGCTGTGGAGGAAACCATCTCCTTAGGCTGAGGACAGACCTACATCCTAACAACATCTACAGAGGATGGCCAAATGGCTAGGGCTCACATTCTATTTATAGGCAGACTGGGCACCGACTTACTTTCGCGACCTTGGTTGTTTGCAGCAGGTTGCGGTTCTTTGGTCACAATTGTAGGTCACGATTCTTGTCTGTCTTGGTCAGCGGACCGTGTTTCTCTTTTGTTAAATGTGCACCCAGGTCATGGTAATGAGTGGTGGGCGACGATGCTGTTGTGTGGTGGAGTGACGGGAGTGTGGCAGCGGGGCTAGATCTGCTGGGTGATGAAGTCACACTACTGCCTCTAGGGTTAGTGAAGGCGCAGCAGGTGGAAGAGAGGGATGGTCACTGTTGGGCTTAACCGTGGTCGAGGCGATCATGGATGGTCGTGGTTGTGGAAGGAAATGATCGCGGTCTTGGGGTCTCAGTTATGCATGGAGGGAGCCCAGGTCGCGGTTCTAGATGATCGCGGCTGTGGAAGGGAGTGATCATAGTCTTGGGGTCACGATTATGCGTGGAGGGAGCCCAAGTCATGGTTTTAGATGATTGCGGTTGTGATTCTAGGACAGGTCACAATAATGGTGGAGTAGTCGCGGTTTTGAGTTGAGAAAAGCCACGGGCCGAGGAGAGGCAGGTCTCGATGGTGGGAGAGAGCGGGTGTTAGATAGTTGAGGGAACTACGAATGCGGTTTAGGGTAGGCTGAAGAAAAGAGGTGCCATTGACCACTACTAACCACATTATACAAGGCTACATAATGGGCCGAGAAGATTAGGACCATTGCCAAAAGTGACCTGCACAAAGGTGCAAAAATCCAATAAAAATAGGGAAAATTCTGATTGAATAAAAAAAAATCAAATATTATAAGATATGGTCGATAAAAGCGAGAATGCAAGCAAAACTGGGCCAAGTGAGGCGATGGAGTCCTGATGAATGCACATTCATCATGTGCACCTTGGTGGTTTCCAAAGGTTGGGCTTCACACTGTCTAACACACTATGCACGAGAAAGTGCACATCATGTTGGAGGTCAAGAGGAGTAGTTACTTATCATATTGCGTGATGTGTCATTGATCAAACATGTCATGCAAGTTGATGACCACAAAGTTGTTGCTATTGGTAATTGGCACACAACATGCTCAGATGTAGCTTGTCGTTCACATTAAAGTCGAGTTTTTCAGTAGCTTTTGAGAGTAAACATACGTGAAGGAGTAGTGGCATATTTTTTGAAACCTGAAGAACCAGAGTGAGCATATGGATGGGTGCACAATGTTCATGGGAGCATGTTGTGCCTTTGTGTATAAAAAGCCTACTCTTTCTTTGTGGAGTCCTCCTATAGGTGATGAAGGATGCATTGGTTCTAGATAAACCAAGTATTCATTAAAGTACCTTTGATTAGTATTAATGACAACATGAAAACAATTTATGTTAATTATGCAATTGCAAGCTTGAAATGTAGCCAAGGCATGGATTTTGGTTTTTGAAATACATTATATTATAGGTCAAAAGTAGTATAAACTATGTGCATTAAATCACCCCAAGATTAAACAATTTTGTGTCCTCACGCAATAAGATCCAAAGTGAGATTTAAGGAATATAGAATGCATTCAAAGATTAAATTGAACTAATATCAACTAAATTATTGTTGTTTTTAATGGATTGTTGAAATGAAAGATAAGTCCTATTAAAAGGTGTATTTCTTTGAAAATGAGATAAATAACCAAGTTCTCCCCCCATCCTAAATAATTCCTCACTTTATAAGATCCCCCCCCCCCCAAATAGAAACCTTAAATAGTCACCCCCACCTATGTATTCCTCATCAAAATATTTCTCTACCTTTCTATCTACATATAAAAGAATTATTTGCATTTCACATAGTGGGACATTGGCACCCTCTTTCCAATTAAGTTTAAGGTACCCACCCATCAAAACTAGATTGATATTTTTAATAGATTTGGCATACTAAGTGGGTTGTTTTTGTCTCTTTTATGAGCTATAAATAATTAATGTTTTCATTTAATTTTTGACAAAGCACCTAAATATCATGACTAGATTAGTGTTTTAATAAATATTAGCATACTAATTGAATTATGTATAGCCTCTTCACCAATTAAATGAAAATAGATAGGAGTTAGTCTAAAGAGGATTTCCTCTAAGTGGTATATTACTCGATTCTTGTAATAAAGTATTAGATTGGTAGACTCAATATGATAACAATGAGGCTTGACTCCTTACTTGAAGAAAAAACATTGATATTTTAGGTTCATTTAATAAATTTAAATTGTCATTTTCATCATTAATGTTCTTGAATTAATTCCAACACTCCAACAACTTCAACTTGATCGGTTCATTTTTGGATTCTTTAATAGTGTAACATGCTTATCCCATCATTAACTTAAAAAAGGATTAATGGTATAGGGAATACAATGAAATGAATAGACAAACAAGTTCAACAATAAAGTCACATGCCCACATTACATGATTAAAGTTCTTAAAGTTTTTAAATTCCTTGCATTTTGGCAACAAACAAACCTACAATTACACAAACACTAAATAAATTAGTGTGCTTACACTAAATACAAAAACTAAAAACAAACATGGCAGATTAGGACAAAGTGCATATATGAAATGCAAAAAAGTTGCTACATATGCTTGGCAAGAATGATGACATGAACAAAAAAAGAGCAGATACAATGGTCAACTGTAAAAATGTAAGGACCTTGACCTTCATTTTGGGCTTATCCTGTTTGCTTTGCCTAACCCTGGTGTTTAGTTGCTTTCTAACCACCTCAAGTGGTGATTAGGGTTTGTTTTTTATAGGTGGGAAACACCCTAGCCTCTTCCTTGAACGATATGAGTAAGATGGGTAAACCTTGTGTCGGGCTTGGGGTTTGTGTTTGCACGACACACCTTAAGTTGAGTTAGCCGATATGATGCCTTAGTGGCCACCTTGCCCATGGATGACATGATGCTTTGGGCAATAGAGTGCCTTGGCCGACATAAGGGTCCCTTGGATGACATGGTTTGATGGTTGGGCAATAGGGTGTCTTGGGCACCATGCTCCTGGTCGATATGATCCTTGTTGAGAGGGTTGGCCGATAGAAACCCTAACCCTAGTAAATGATAGGGTTCTTGGTCGATAGGATAAGTTATGATACTCTAGCTGCTTGTGCATGGAACACACCTCTAGTTCAAGTTGCACGACACAACTCAGTGTTGGATGCTCTCTAATGCACGTTAGGGTGAAGTGTTGATGGCCGATATGGTGACATAAGTGCTTTAGGGTTTGAAAACCCTAGCCGATAGGCTTTAATGAGGGATAAGATCTTTCCCGCTTTTCTTTTGATGAGGGTGGCGCTACCCGCCACACTTATAGTAAGGGAAGTTGGAATCTTTGGTGAAGGTTATGTTTAACCTAGAAATCCTAATAAATGGATTAATCACCTTGAACCTGCATCTATGTTAGTAATGGGATATGATGGTAGGTTGTGAACCGGGGTATATTAGGAATCTAAGATGTTGCTACATAAGATGATAAGATACATGGTTATGTTCTCAAGAATAGGGCATAGTGTATGCTCATGGTTTTGATAACAATAATATGATCGATACAACTTATGCTTCATATAATCATGGATGTTGTTCCAAACATGATAGCATGATAATCATAAAGATATATGTTCAGTAATTTAAGTTATCTCTCTTGATATGTATGCTAACCATTCAGGTATATTAAATGGATTCATAGCCAGGTAAGAGCTATGATGTATATGTGCTTTGAATAACACTAAATGATAATAATCCTTGTTGATGAGATAACATGCATCAGTAGTATGATGAGATAGGTCAGAGGACCTGATAAAGGCCGAGTGCCTAGTTGAGGTGTTATCCTCTGATGATGAGATAAGGGATTTCTATCCCAAGATGTTGATGCAGGATGTTGATGCCTTGAGAGGCAGTGGCAATCTGTGAGGAGGGATTGAGATCCCATGATAGTGACAGTGATAATGTAACTAGATGTTGTATAACTTGGTTGCCTCAACAACTCACTTAAAATATACTAATGAATTACAGTGGAACTTATCATGTAATTTGCCTTGGCCATGGATCCATCATCGTCAGAATTTGGTGATGGTGAAACATGTTTATCCTGTGGGATTACCTAGAGTGCATATTGTTGAATATGCGGGGTTTTCTCCTAGCCAAAAATAGGAGGATTAGAGTACAACTGTGGTTGTAGGCTTCGTATGGTAAAGAGCATGGTGAATAGGCCCATGACTCAATGAGTTAGAGCATGAATGCGTTCATGGCTCAAGAGCACGGTGATCAGGCCTGTGGCTCAAAAGGATACTAGCACCTGTATCAAAGTGAGCTAGAGATATGGGTAGCTTGCGGAGCTGACCCTAAGGCTGAGGCCATATAAGCATGAGACTGCGGTCCTACTTTGGTTTTCGTGCACTGACCATGAGGAGGTGAGGTCATGGAGTCCGACTCTCCCATTGACCTTGTATGGCACCGGTTTTTGGGCTTCATAGGAAAAGGTTGGATTTGAACAGGGACAACTCACTTCCTCAGGGCATAATAAAATGTAATCCAGCTGAATAGTATATACTGCTTAGAGCAAAACAAAAAACATTGATTCAAGCCTTGCTTATATAGTTGATCTAGTTATACCTTGCAGTTATGTGTACGATCCTTATATTTTGTGATAAGTTCTTATAAAGCTTATCTTGTCAATCATGTTCCATAAAGAAATACTTGGTTATATGCCTCTTGTATATCTTGGTAAGATTGATGGTAATAATAGTCTTGCTCAGTGTGTTGCTCTTATTATATGTCTTCACCAGTTATCTGCTTTATATACTTTAAACCTACAGAGGTTTTATAGTTTCGACGGGGAGTTATGTTTCTCGCTGGGACTGTGTCTCACCCCACTGGTTTACAACCTTTTTAGGTGATCGTGCTAGACGTGGTGGTGGTCAAGAGGTTGCGGACGAGTAGTAAGAAGAGCAGTAGAAGGCAAGAGATGGACATGTTGCTCTTTTGGTGGTTTTGTAGTAGAGTCCTAGAGTCATCCATGTACTCTCAGGTCCTCGGAGGTGTTTGACGACGTTTCACGATGACTAGCTGTTGTAATTTTGTATATCCTGCTGCTGGCCTTACGTGGCCCATTATGTATGTATAAACAGGTGATGAACTCTGGTGTTGACATTACAACTGGTTCTGATAAGCTGTGGACATATGTCAAGGCTTGTAGATGTTTATATAACATGTTTCCTTTCAGGATCTGGATGTAATAGTTCTCTTTCATCTGCTTTTTGCAAATGGTTTTAATTAACCTGTGTTTTCAGTAATATGTGGTTTATGGTGTTTCTGCATGTTTTCGCATGGCATTTCGTTGTCTATGTGATAGCGGGGTGTCACAAAAAAGGTCTAGTGCCCCCAACCCAAGCTTATTTAAAACGTCTCCAAGTTGTAAGAATAATCATGTGTGAGGTTCAACTGGATGCTCATTGTGGTTAAAGTGCCCTAACTTCTATAGTTATTATAGACATCTGGGGAGGCCTTTGGAGCATACACATCTTGGTAGTGCTATTGGCTGATGCGATAATGTGATGGAGTGAAAGATGTCTTAAATTTTGAGAACACAGTTTCTTTTAAGGTATGTAGGATGTGATGGACTATACTTTTAGAGTACTTGAAAACCCAATTAGAGAAGTAAACTCATGACTTTGAGGAATTGGAATGGGCAACCTTGATTTTATATATATATATATATATATATATATATATATATATATATATATATATATATATATGTTGTAGTTGTGAGATCATCCTACTTGATTTTATGTGCTTAACAAATAGAGGTCCGAATGATTTGATATGATCCAATAATGGTCTCTAATGAGTGGGATGACCATTTCAAGATATGAGAAGTACTTTGATGACTTTTTGACATTTCTTGAGGTTAATGTTACATTATACATCTAAACCTGTATACCTTTTCAAAAAATTGGTTGATGGGTCAAAGGATATAATATTGCACCATATTTATATAAAATGTAATAAGGATGGGGATAAAGCTATGGTCCAAACGTGGTAGTCTTTGGAGATCTTTATAAGAAGATATTAGAAGTTGAGGATTTGTCAAATTATTTTGATTAATTATAACAGGAGGATAATGTTTTGAATACATGTGAAACTAAGTTGATAAGTAGATGTGCCATACACAGTGAAGGGCACAAATCAACCTAGTGAATGACCTAATTTGGGCCCATGGATGCATCTCTAGTTCTACATCATCACCTTTGAAACAATTACTACAAGGTCAGAAGACATGACTCCCAAGAATCCAATCTTTCCATGACCCATCATGGGACGACACAAGAGGTACCACCCTATGGTTGGATTCAGAGTGGTACGAGCCTTCCTTTGACTCCTTCAATGAACTGTAACTCCACTTTAGCAGGATAATGGGTCAATGTTGAAAAACCACTAGAGGGGGGTGAATAGTGTTTTATAAATATTTTAACAATAGTTTAACTCAAGCAACCACAATTGAGATAAGAAGAAAGATATAAGGTGTTTAGAGTGGTTCCACCCTTAGCAAGTACTAAGGGAGTCAGTCCACTACCCAATTGTTTCCAATTGGGATTTTGAAAGCACATGTATTTTATTACCTCACAAGGATGTTACATAAAATACAACTACCTTCTCAAACCGTTTGGACAGCCTTCACCTCGAAGTCATCTCACCAACTTTGAAGCAGCCTTCACTTGAACTAACTTCAAGCTCCCCCTTGAAGTAGCCTTCCTCCTTGAAGTAGCTTCCCATTGAGACCTTCTAGAAGTAGTCCAAAGTCCACCTTCTCCTCCGAGAAGACCCTTCTCCACCTGAGAAGATAAACCCTCTCCAATCCACAGCCTCCAACCTAGGAGTAGCAAGGAGAGTACAAAGCATATAAGAAGGAACAAGAAAGGAAAAAGGAAAATACAATTACCAATTTGGCACAAGGCTTGAATCCTATATCAAGCTTTTTGATCTCCTAACCAATGTATATGAAAGTGTAAGTGCAGTGGGTAGGAGATGCTAGCCTATAGGACACGAAATTGGAGCAATGGAAATGAATAGCAAATGTTGGAGTTGCTCAATTGCTCACAAGAATGGATTTGCAATTGCAAGTGTGTATGCTCAAATGTTGCACAAGTGTATTTTGGGTGTCCTAAGGCATGTCCTATTTATAGGGATGGCCTATGAATGCTTAAGGATGTTCTAGACACTTTCTAGGGGGTTCTAAGTGCTCAACTAGCCGTTAGGTATCCACTAATTGCTTTAGCAATGGCTAGTTTATTAATTCTGAAATGTGCAGACAAAGTTCTTCTCAGTCGAGAAGTTTGTCAACCGAGAGTCTGTCGGTCGAAGTTTTTGTCGACTGAGGGATAGTCTGGAGCAAGTGTATATAACGTTCAATTCCAACTCCTAACTACCTTGTCTTCTGTGTCTAATGGATATAGAACATATTAGAAGAAATAACCCGGGAGACTCTAGGTCGAGAAGTTGTTTGACCGAGTGTGTCTTGGTCGACAAATAGTTTGACCGAGAATGTCTCTGTTTTGGTGGTTCTAGATGAATACTAAGTGTGTGTATGAGTGTGTAGTTGTGACACTATTATAGGAGATGACCTGTCTAAGTGTTGTGAGTGGCTAGGGAAGATCTAAACACTTGATTTACATGATATCTAAGTACTTGTACATTATATACTTGTACAAGTTTTTACATTTGATTACAATCATGAAATTAAAACATTTTGAGCATTTAGATCTTCCAAAGTTGTGTCATCCACTTAATTCCTACAATACTCAAGTAGCACATTAGATCCACAAGAATGAAATGTTTGTCATCATCAAAACAAAGGGATTATAATAATGGCCAATTTAGCCAACAATCTCCCCCTTTTTGAAGATGACAAACATTTCCAAAATATAAAAGAAAATATAAACCATATGAGTTTCATACCTGAAGTTTACCTTTTGTAGCCATTCTCTTGGCCGAGAGATTATGAAACTCATTTTATTTATATTATTTCTCCCCCTTTGTCATTTCAAAAAGATAACCAAGATATCCATTAAGTATGACTTTTATTACCCCTTAATTTGATAATTTTATACTCAAAGCAAACCACTTATGTCAAATTTAGCCACAATTTATTTCTCAATCATTTGTAAAGGTTGTTAATCCTTGAAATGATATGATATCCTGTTAGATTCATGGCATATGTGTTTTGATTTCTCATCCATTTTACAAGAGATGTTAAGCCCTAAAAATGACATGAGAATCCTTTAAGCTCATGAGTATATTTAATAGTTTCTCAACCATTTACAAGGGATTTTAAGCCCTAAAATGATATGAGATTCTTTTAAGCTTATAGTATAATCAATTAATGTATCTCTAACTAAATGCACGGGATGTTAAGCCCTGATTTGTTTAGAGAATTCCATTATATTCATAAATATTGTAGGCTCCAAGATTACTTTAAAGATACTAAGGTCATAACTAGTTTCAAATTTTAGTTATGATGTTTACAAAGTTTTGTGAGATCCTTCTCAATCTTATAGTCAAGATAGTTTTTGTGAGCTCCCCCTTAATCTTATAATCAAGATAATTTAAGGATTCTAAGGTCACAATAAGCATTAGATCATAATAAGTTAACCTTTTACAGGAGCTATGCACTAAAATCTTGTTTTCAATATACTAAGATTAAGTGTAAGGAAATTATTTACAATTAATCATTATGTCAAGCTTATTTTAGGTTGACCTGACCCCCCCTTGCTCAAACTTGATTTCAACGAAGAGGCAATTTATACAGATTTTCAATTTAAGCATTTACAATGATCTAATTGATTGAATATTTGAAACATAGCTTACAGAATATTATTCATGTATAACAAGAATATCACTTTCCATAAGCTAAGCACAAGATAATCATTTAACTAATATGTCAAGATGCATTGGTACCATAGAGATTTATCTTGATGCAAAAAATTTATTTTCAATAATGACATTATCTTTATGTGTAATGAGCTGAATCACTATGATTATTTTGAAAACGATATCCATTCATATAGATCAAAGATTATTTGAGGCATACCAAGTAAAAGATGAAACACAATGATCATGGTGAACCAGTAAAGGCATATCTATAATTACAATGATTTCTATATAGATAAACCAAGGAATAATTAGGACAAACCATGTGGATTAAAACACTAATTTCCTTGATTAAATAAACATGGTTCATAATTTTCAGTTTTAAGTCAAACCATGTAGGAGATTATAGCACTTGAACTTGCAATCTATGCTATATTTGTATAGATTTGTTTTTGCAAGAAGGCATGTCAAATTTTATTGTGCAACAAATATACAGGTTTTTAATCAACATGTTTTGTAACAAGTTTAATTAGAGTGTTATAATCAAAGTATATTAATAAGTCATAATGCAATCTTATCAAAATTGTTTAAAGAATTGTCTCCAAGATTCATTCCTGATTTGCAGATTAAGTCAATCATTAATAGCAAATTGATAGAAAATTGAATCTATTAAATAGGTTCAACATAACTTGATTCGGTCGAACTTTTCTTCGATCGAATTTATCTCGGTCAAAGGTTTTCTCGACCGAGTATTCTGTTATGTGTACGAGTTTTATCAGATTTTTGCAAGCTTAAAAATAGTAACCTGCTCGGTCGACTAATTCTCGACCGACAGTGTCTCGGTCGAATATTTTCTCGACCAAGTATGTTTTTGTATTGTTATTCAGTAATTATTTGCAAGCAAAAGGTAATACAATTTTGCAAGAATATAAAAGTTGAAGCTCAATTTTGTTGAGATAAGACCTTTAAATATCAAAGAAATTTTTTAGGTCAAATCTCAACTAATCAAATTCAAATCTCTAAGTTTTAGGAACCCAAACTAGATCATCATTCCTTTTCTTGTATGGGCATGAAAAAGAGTAGTGTCCAAGACGTAAGCAATAGTGACAACTAATAAAGTCAATCTCATTTCTCTTTATAGGAGTTGAGTTGTTCTTGGGTACATACATAATCTTGGCCTTGGGTGCTTGTGTTCTTCTAGATTTAGGTTGATAGGATTTCCCCTTTGAAATATATCCTAAACCTCTCCTTCCATTATAACTAGAATAATTTTTCAGAATTTTATCTAGAACATCATTGTTTCTCAAGCTATTAATTTATCTTTGTAACTTGGAAATCTCATCCATTTTCTTTTTGATATCTATATATTTCTCATGTGTATCTTGAAGACTAGCAATTAGATCTTCTTTTGGTAAATCAAAATGGCTTACCTCTTCTTCTTCTTCATTGGTTGTAGCAAATTAGACATTCTACTTCTTCTTTTCCATCTTCACTATCATCACTTGAATCATCCCATGTAGCTTTATATGCTCTTTGTTTCTTCTTGTGAGATGATTTCTTCCCCTTCTTAAGTTTTGGACAATCACCTTTTAAATGTCCCTTTTTTCCACATTCAAAGCACCTGCAAGAAGAAATACTAGAAGTTTTGTTAGTTTTAAAACTTTTATACTGCTTACCATTTACAATGAGAGTTTCTTCTTCACTATCATCTTCACTCGTGTCATGACTAATCTTGGTTGATGCTTTGAATGCAATGTCCTTCTTTCTCCCTTGTTGAAGTTCACGCTCTCGTCTTTCTTCCTCCTCCAAGGTTGTCTCATGTGATTCTAAGTTGCCAATGAGTTGTTCCATCCTTAGCCATGTGAGGTCATTGGCTTCTTCAATTGCCATCACCTTTGGTTTGTACTTTGGAGGCAAGCACCTAAGAATCTTTCATACTTGATCCTCTTTACTAATGGCTTTACCTAATGCATTCAACCCATTAACAATAGAAGAAAACTTTGTATACATTTCACTAATAGACTCATATGGTTCCATACAAAACTGTTCAAACTTTTCTTTAAGCATGCCAATTTTGGAATTTTTAACTTGAATAGTTCCTTCATAGGTAATAGAGAGTCTATGACATATTTCATAGGTTGTTTCACAATTTGATATTCTATTGAATTCACCAACGGAAATTGACCAATAGAGTATACTTATAGCTTTTGCATTCATTTGGGCCGATCTTACCGTATTAGCATCCCAAGTTGCATACTCTATTTGAGGAAAGTCCTATGGATTTGACACCATCCTCGAGAGATCCCAACTAATTCCTTGGAAGTAGAACTGCATCCTCTTCTTCCAGTAGGTGTAGTTAGTGCCATCAAAAGGTGGAGGTCTAGCCACGAGTGTCCCTTCCAAGTTGAGGTTGTTGAGTACCCCATCACCCATTCTTCAAGACTATATTAGAGTTCCTAGAAGCATTGCTATGATACCAAATGAAAAACCACTAGAGGGGGGGTGAATAGGGTTTTATAAATATTTTAAAAATAGTTTAACTCAAGCAACCACAATTGAGATAAGAAGAAAGAGACAAGGTGTTTAGAGTGGTTCCACCCTTAGCAAATACTAAGGGAGTCAGTCCACTACCCAATTGTTTCCAATTGGGATTTTGAAAAACCTATATTTTATTACCTTGCAAGGATGTTACATAAAATACAACTACCTTCCCAAACCCTTTGGACAACCTTCACCCCGAAGTCATCTCACCAACTTTGAAGCATCCTTCACTTGAAGTAACTTCAAGCTCCCCCTTGAAGTAGCCTTCCTCCTTGAAGTAGCTTCCCGGTGAGACCTTCTAGAAGTAGTCCAAAGTCCACCTTCTCCTCCGAGAAGACCCTTCTACACCTGAGAAGATAAGCCCTCTCCAATCCATAGCCTCCAACCTAGGAGTACCAAGGAGAGTACAAAGCATATAATATGGAACAAGAAAGGAAAAAGGAAAATACAATTACCACTTTGGCACAAGGCTTGAATCCTATATCAAGCGTTTTGATCTTCTAACCAATGTATATGAAAGTGTAAGTGCAGTGGGTAGGAGATGCTAGCCTATAGGACATGAAATTGGAGCAATGGAAATGAATAGCAAATGTTGGATTTGCTCAATTTCTCACAAGAATGGATTTTCAATTGCAAGTGTGTATGCTCAAATGTTGCACAAGTGTATTTTGGGTGTCCTAATGCATGTCCTATTTATAGGGATGGCCTATGAATGCTTAAGGACGTTCTAGACACTTTTTAGGAGGTTCTAAGTGCTCAACTAGTCATTAGGTATCCACTAATTGCTTTAGCAACAGCTAGTTTATTAATTTTGAAAAGTGCAGACAGAGTTTTTCTCAGTCGAGAAGTTTGTCGACCAAGAGTCTGTTGGTCAAAGTTTTTTTCGACCGAGGGACAATCTAGAGCAAGTGTATATAACGTTCAATTCCAACTCGCAACTACCTTGTCTATTGTGTCTAACGGCTATAGAACCTATTAGCATAAATAACCTGGGAGACTCTCGGTTGAGAAGTTGTTCGACCGAGTGTGTCTCGATCGACAAATAGTTTGACTGAGAATGTCTCTAGTTTGGTGGTTCTAGATGAATACTAAGTGTGTGTATGACTGTGCAGTTGTGACACTATTATAGGGGATGACCTATCTAAGTGTTATGAGTGGCTAGGGAAGATCTAAACACTTGATTTACATGATATCTAAGTACTTGTACATTATATACTTGTACAAGTTTTTACATTTGATTACAATCATGAAATTAAAACATTTTGAGCATTTAGATCTTCCAAAGTTGTTTCATCCACTTAGTTCCTGCAATACTCAAGTAGCACGTTAGATCCACAAGAATGAAATGTTTATCATCATCAAAACAAAGGGATTATAATAATGTCCAATTTAGCCAACACCTGTCTCTCGCTACTTATCCTTATGAGGCGAGCAGGTGGTGGGATAATAGGGAAGATAGAAAGGGGTTATAGAGAAATATAGAAGGCAGATAAGGAAGCTTGACAAGAGATCTGATAGTGTTTTCCCTTCTTTTCTCTTTCATGGAAGTAACACAATGGAGGAAGCCACTAGTGTGGTCATTGGGACCACAAGGTAGGGAGTCTAGCAGCAAGTTTGGAAGTTGACAGCTCGGACAAGGAGCTCCAACACTAAACCCATGGATCAGAGAAACCACACTAGAGGGAGGAACTAGGCCGGTGGTGCACAACTGGACCAATTGAAGGTCTTGGTTGTGATGGGTCCTGAGGAGGAGCCAAAGCCTGCTTCCATGTCTTACTGTGGTTCTAGGATGCAGCAACGCCTTGAGCGGAACAAGAAGATGGCAGTGTGATCGGGACCTGCCGTGAGTCATCTAGAAGGAGACACATAAGCATGTAGTGGTAGAGTGTCATGGCAAGGAGGAGGTTTTAGAGGCCAATCGCACGACATAAAGAAGCCCAGTGGCAGATGCTTCTATTCACGTACCTCTCTCATGTGGGCGTTGAGCGACAAATGAGCATAAGAAGAGCAGGAAATGACAGACCACATCCAGGTCATGAGTCGGTCAGCTCCACCTTTATGGCCACAAGACGGATTCTGAGTGGCTAAAAGGTAATACAACCCTAGATCTTCTATGATTCATAATAATTAGCAAGTTTACTTGAGAAATACAAACAAGACGTCAAACATTCTCAGAAAAAGGAGTAGAACAACATGAAATCATAATATCAGTTAAATGTCATAGATCTCAATTAAGTTGTGTAATACTCATATAAAGTGTAATAAATAGCAAATCAAAGGCAAAAATAATGAAAATGTGCTAGTAACTTTTAAATGTGATTTTGAATCCGTATGATGTCATATATTATAATTTTGATGGACAAAATCATGTAATTTGCTTAATGTGGCTACTTAGGGCAAATAATCCTAAGTAAAATGTCATAAATATGTTTATAATCAATAAATCTTGAGATTTCCAAAATATGTTCATAAAAGTATATGGAACATGATGTGTCACCAATATATCATTCTTATGCATGAAATTCATGTCATATGATTATGACTTATAATATATAATTTGAAAACCCTAGTTGGATTAATGTATATAGCCTAGGATTAATATGTGCACATAGAAATATGGAACCTAATGTTCAAGTGATGTATCCTAATCCAAAATCTAAGAACAACAACATAATACCAATTTGACAAGGCAAGTACAAATGAGACTAAACTAATTCACTAAGCTTAACTCTAAAATGAATCGTAACTAGGGTTAAGATGATGATAATATAATGATGTTAAATGTGATCCTGTTTTGATTAGTGGTTGAAAAAGTTGTAGTTGACCTTCAATAATATATGATGACTAGAACATCTCTTTTTAAGGTATGTTTTACCTCTTACATGGCCTACTACATGGTATGGTTGTATTATATGTGTATAAAATACTTACCATATGATATTGGATGAAAAAACTATTCTGGTGTGTTACCTTGTTTGATTTTCTATATACAAATATTTGAACACATGAAACATAATAGATCAGTTCCATTATATGAAAGCACTGAACTCTTTGGCAGTACAATGCTTGGAAGTGACGTAACTCTTTGGTAGTCTTTCCCATTGTACATATGACCCAACTCTTTGGTAGGAGATCTTAAAGGCCTTAATCTCAAACTCTTTGAGAGTTAAGAGAATGCATCAAAACCTTCAACAATCAATGCATGGATATATAGTGGAAAATGTGCTCAAAATATGTGTTCCCTTTTGTTAATAAATATATTTGTTGTAGTATTCTTTTGTTATCTTTTATTACTTCCAAGTATTAGTTTTATCTTTTTGACAAGTCATAATATCATAGAGTTATATGAAACATGTAGGCGTACAGAGCACAATATTTTAGTATATTGTGTTGATGTATACCACTTGTAATCTCTTCTATAGGTGATATAGATAAATGATCTTGAAGAACTAGGATAGTTGAGAGTTGAGTGCAAAGATAATATACAAGTGGACATATTGTCTAAAAGATCATATTGTAATGGTAGTATGTGCATATGTAGAAGTTTTCAATTCAATATGTGATCTCAAAAGTTGAAACAATTCTTTTTGTAATCATATGTGGAACAGTTAGCTTATGATTATGGTATATTCTTGTTCATGTGCATGTGCTACTATTGTTTGCATATGACTCCCTCTAATCTTCTTCTTCTTGACCTAGAGTGTGATTTTGAAAATTGGGATTCTCAATGAGGTGAGAGTTTCAATTTTGACATCGCCCATGTGGCCAAGACATTGGAAATTCGGGGACATCACAGTCAGACATCCATCTGGTTGAGGATGAAAGACACCACCTGGTACTGGCTGCATATGTCTTGGTTCTTTATGTCTTGTTGTTCCAACCTTGCTGACTTTTTTGAGAGGAGGATGCATTGGATGTGTACATTTTATACAAATTGGGTGTGGACTAGGTATACTTCATCTGGGACCCACTGGAAGGCGGTGTTAGTAGGGCTAGTGGTGCTCAAGAGGGATAAATATCACATGTAACTTGTTTCTACTATTGTGGCTTCCACACTGGGTTTCTTGAGTTATATAAAGTGTCTCATTCTGGACAAGGCAGGTAGTAGGAGGCATGAGTGTGCTTGTGTATGTCAACATAGTACTTGTGGTTCCTTTGCATTGTACCTACAAAGTTAGACACAACTAGAAGGCATGTAGTAGTTAAATCAATTCCCTCAAGGGAAAGTGGTTTTAGTACCATCTTGAGCCTCTTATCCATCTTGTAGATTAAATCCTCAATAAGGATATCTCCATTTGACCTCTTAGAAGCAACATGCCTCAAATAATTGTTAATCAAAATGTATTCCACATCAACACACATTTTGTGCACCATGAACAAAAAATAAAAATTGTATTGGGAAACCACAACATGCATCTTCTTCCTCCCAAATATGGTATGGAGGATATGAAAAAAAACATTATGGATGTTAGTAGCCCTATCCTTCCTAAGATCATAGGCCTCATCACCAATGATATCAGACCAAAACATCTCATAATTAGAATCTGGCTTGAGTCAAGAACCACCATATCATCCAACCCCAATTTCTTAAACATATTTTCCTCCATTTAAAACTCCTTGTTATTCAGCTAGAAAGTGATCACCTAACTCCCCAATTATCATGCTTTTTTAAAGTCATTAATAATTTGAGAATAAATGTGGTGTAAGTGTGATAACCTTATGGACGATGTGGAGAATGAAGATTTGTTGTATTAGGGGTCAGTCGTCATCATTTAAGTTGAATTCTTCAACTTTCTACTTGCACAAGAATTGGGTGGCATTGATACGATATGCTACAAGCTTATAAAATAGATTGATCTCCTCCTCAGACTGAATGGTGAAGGGAACAACTACATAGGATCATTTATCTTCCTACTCTATAATTCCTTCCCCTTCCATCTAAGGATCAACACTAGGATCTTGGGGGTGAGTTGGCTCTTCTTGTGACATCTTGCTACCTCCTCAGATCCTAACCATGATAGTGATGGTGATGGAATGGCATCAGAGGTTGGTTTGGTGGAGATGTTCAAAATCCTTATGTTGTGAATGGTGAGCACCTTGGAATGTATGGCATTCATGAACCCAGGGGATGTTCATTTTCTTGGCACACATCATACATCAAGTCTCAAAAGTCACAAAATGACACAAACACAACTCAATGGAGAGGTGAAATGTGACGCAAGGATCATGTGGTGTCAAGGAAAGATGACGGAATCCATGTGGGCTTATATTGCATGGGGGAGAGTTGTCAGTGAGGAAGTTGGTGATGGAGCACCTACTGGCCACAAACATGAATCAACTAGAGTGAAATTGATTCTCCTTTCTCTCTCCCAGGAGAAGCCTAGTGATCGTTGATGATGTTGGAGGGAGCTCCAATGGGGTGAATGATTGTGATCGCTTCTGGTTTGGGCTATGTGTCAGTTTCAGATATGGTTTTTGCTTCAAGGGGAAGATATACTAGACCTTTTGCATAGTGTGCTATCCTAGATATACATATATATACTATATATATATACAATATTTATATTTATATATATATATGGGATTATCTTTAATACTCGTACAGGTTGTTATCCACTCCAAAAATAGTTTTTTTTTAATGTATTTTATTACCTTACATGTGTACAAGGTTATATTACCTTCTAAATACTTACGTTACACACAATTTATTTATAGTTTTGAACGATGTACAATTATATATTTTTTTCCAAAATTTCCATTGTGTATTTTGTTCATTTATACCTTTTTAGTCAAATAGTTACTTTTGTTGCGACATAGTTACTTTTCTGATCAAATAGTTTCTTTTTTAGATGCACGGATAGTGAAACCCTAGTGCCCACATGGGGGGAATATATATATATATATATATATATATATATATATATATATATATATATATATATATATATATATATATATATATATGTATATATATATCTGTGTGTGTGTGTATATGTGTGTGTATGTGTGTGTATAGAGGTTCATTTTCTATCCAAGTGGGTAATAGGATTTCACTACCCATGTGTGAAGAGAAGTAACAATTTGGTCAGAAAAGTCACTATCTGGAAGAAATAACTATGTTGTTAAAAAAAATGAACTACGACTAAAAGCCAAAATAGGCATAACAAATAGTAATATTTTTGGAATAAATATAAATTATATATCCTTTACAACTGTAACTACTATGCATAAAAATTAAATTTTAAAGATAATGTAACCATGTACACATATAAAGTAATAAACTGTAGAAAAAATAACTATTTTGGAATGAGAAACTAGTAAGGTACCGATGCGGATGTTTACCATAATCACACACACACACACACACATATATATATATATATATATATTTATATATATATATATATATATATATATATATTTATATATATAGCCATTCATTCACTACCCATGTAGGTAACTAAGGTTAGATACTCAAGCATTTGTTTTGTAATAGGAAGACACATATATATAATGAGATAACCAAAATTATAATGGGATAACCAAAATTGTAGTAGAAAGACTCTTTTCATAATATAGCATAAACTATTTACATTTTTTTCATAAATATAATTTTTAATGTTTTTACAGGACAATAAAAATTCACACTATATTTATAAAATGAGTCTTTATATTACAATTTTGGTCATATTATAACAATTATGTGCCTTCCTGTTACAAGTGTACAATGTTACATTACCTTCCAAATAGATACATTACATTCATAACATTTAGAGTTGTTACATATGTACAATTACATCTTTGTCCAGAATTTTCTATATGTAATCTGCCTATTTTTACCTTTTCAGTCTAATAGTTACTTTTTTGTCTGAGTAGTAAGTTTTTAAAGCATATACTTACTTTTAAGGATGCCCGGGTAGAGAAATCTTAGTTACCCACTCGAACAAGGAACGAACCTTATATATATATATATGTATATATATATACATATATATATATATTAATATTATATATATATATATATATTAATATATTATATATATAAGGGCCCATCTTTAATGCCCGCGTGGGTAGCTACCTGCCCCCCATTTCGGTTATTTTTTTTCAAGTTGGTTACTTTTGACATGTAGAGGGTTATTTTACCTTGTAAATTGTTGAGTTTTGTACATAGATAGTTACCTTTGTAACAGTAGATTTCAAAACACGGTTACATATATATATATATGTTGTGTATTTTGTATGGGATTACTTTTTTAGTCATATAGTTACTTTTTGATCAACATAGTTACTTTTTTATATAACAGAATTACTTTTCTAGTCAGAACAGTTACTTTTTTGGCTATCGGGTAGTGAAATTCAGGCTACTCGTGCGGGTATTAAAAATGGCTTATATATATATATATATATATATATAGAGAGAGAGAGAGAGAGAGAGAGAGTCAGGCTAGAATACACTCGAGTGTACAGATCATGTCGTACACCTCAATGGTGTTTGCCTATCTAGACCAAGTTTTTCAAAAATTTAATCCATTGATTTTCATGGTTACAATAATAGTAGGTCACATACAAAATTTGAACTCATTTGGATGATTGTAAGTCACTCATTCAAGGACAACAAAATTGACGCACAAAACTAATTTGAAATACATGATTTTTTCCTCCTTTAGATGCATGACATATAAGTGTCCAAATGAGCTAAAATTTATTATATAGTATGATCTTATGATAATTAAGAAGATCAATGGTTTAGAATTTTCAAAAATTTATTACATCTTCGAAAATGACTGAGGTGTACGGTGCCTCCGGTACACTCGAGTGTATACTAGCTTGACTCTCTCTCTCTCTCTCTCTCTCTCTCTCTCTCTCTCTATATATATATATATATATATATATATATATATATATATATATATATATATATATATATATATATATATTTGTGTGTGTGTATACACACACACACACATAAATACATATATATACATACTAGTCTTTGACATGTGCTTTGCACGTGCTATAGTTCTTTTGTCAAGAAACATTACTAAACAAATGTTTTCATTTTTTCTTTTTGTCAAAATCATAGCAAGCTTGTTAATTAATATAGTAGTTTATGGAACATTTTGTAACATTATATTATATTCATATTATAGATTCTCATTCAAGTATTATGTGTTAGAATTACTGAAGATTGAATTACTCTAGACATTATTACCTCTGATATTGTAGAAGGTTATATTTTAAATGAAGAAATAGATATATAAACCATTTTTAACTATATCTAAATGTATAGGATCCAAACAATCATCAAAATCTAAATGTGCCAAAATGAATCTACCATCAAATGTATTTGTATACATGAAAAAAGTTTTACACAACATGTATATATAAGTTGTTATTTCGTTACTGATAGGAAAATGAAACATATGTGGGTGGATATATTGTGGTCAATTGAGAAAAAGGTTAGAAGACACATAAACATTTCTCAAGTTGATGAACTTGCTCAGAGTGTGTTTATTGATGGAACTCTCAATTGCACTCTAAAGTAGTTGCACCTGCACAATTAGACTTCACATACATAGATATATAGAAAGAGATCATGTGGTGTATACAACCATAATTATTTAGTCATGTAGAGAAATCAATATTGCTATATAGATCTCATATACCCTTTTCTCATGACAAAGTTTTGTTCAAGGTGTAAATAATTGAGTGTCAACTATATGAACATATATATTTACATTATATATATCACAATTATCCCTCAAACTTATTTGGATAATACATGTTAGTGAATGGATAACCCATTTATCTTGGTGAGTGTGCGCTAATATGTAAAAATATAAAATGTAGCTCAATTTTGAACATACATGGTGGTTTCTCCTAGTATGTACGATGGATGATCATTTAAAGATATTTTGTATTAGAAAATTTATTTTTGGTTCTTGTTAGAAATTATGCATTGATCCTTCTGTACGTATATATTTTATGTAATTACTATATTTTACACACTAAATAATTCAAATGTTAGTATAAAAAATATAAAGTATTATATGTTCTTGAGACTATTTGATTGCAACAAATTGGCAAAAGAACACCACTAACAACATCGATCTCACAAAATATCATATCTGTCGTAATTTTTTGATGTCCAGAGATTAACATTTTGTTCTTTCAATATATAATCATTTTTCTTCATCAGAAATTTTTTTGTTTTTTAGAAATTTTTTTTTCTTATACAAACAATCACCTATACTTATTTGTTCATACCAAAGATATGATCCTAAAACTTCAAATGTTTCTTGCATGACTTATCTGGGATTTCCATGATGACTATGATGTCGAAAAAATTACACATGTATACGAGAGATAGCTAATTATTTTAGAATGCCAATATATCAAAGATTGTGGAAAAGGGAGTCGAACTGAAAAAAGTGATACTATTATTATACAAGTGTCGTTATACAATATATAGTTTGGTGTTAGTAAATGAGTTTATGGATATAAAGTTACACAATTGAGCATATTTGTGACTTATACTTCATTATTTTTGTCTTTTTCTTTAATCTTTCTTCCATTGTCATCAAATTATTATGTTTTTATTACTTATGGGATAGTACAAATGTTGCATGTCCCCCAAGGACAATTAAATTTTGACAAGTTTCACACATCGTGTATTTCAGAATTCCTAAATATAACACAAAACCATCCACCTTTTTAAGTGTTTTCATGCTAACTATCTAGGACCAAATGTTTAATATATGTGTATTATAATGATACAAATGTAACAACATCATGATTGATTGGTATGCAATCGAGTAAAAATGCAAATACATATTGTTTATCATATGCACCATCAAAAGCCTAGACCTTGCGTAGTTGTGGACAACTTTACTTGTTCCTTGAGACGATGACATAATTAATCTACCTCTCAATAATGCATGGTCATACCTAAATCTTTCTCGGCATTAATGGGTTATTGTTGCAACCCCATATTTCACAATGATACTTCTATTTCTTGAGCTCTTTCATCATGAGTTGTGGTCCATAAACTCACGTTATATGATTTTATTGATGCATAAATTAGTGATTGCCTTTTGGATTCAAAAGTTTATGAAAACATCCAAACAACATAAGATAATGATTCCATAAGCATGACAACTCCTAACCATAATAACAAAAACAAGATTTGCTAGCATAGAGTATGCCAAGAATCTTGATGAAATTTCAAATGAAATGAGAAAATAAAGCATAAATATGTAGCATGTCAAAATATAAGACTCATCAATGTCAATACAAGTCAAAGGAAAGCATAGAACATATTATATTCATCTTCTTGTATTAGTTGCTCAAAGAAATTGTTTCATCACTATTAAAATGAGCACAAACCATAGATGTCTTAGAGCTGGAGGTATCTCCATGGTATATTGGAGGCCCGTACTCTTTTTCTTTCCTATTCCCTAGTTCCTAGGGGATCCCTCACATCCCAATCCACTACTATCAACTTGTTTGGTAGAGTGCTCTAGTATAGCATTTAGGGACTTTTCCCTTAAGGAATTTTGGCAAGGTCTCTCTAACTGTATGGATATCATCACTATGAGTAATTACTATAGAAGAATGAGTAGTAAGATCATCTTGAGCAAGTAAAAGATCAGCCTCCAAACAAGGGATTTCATCAAATAAGAATTGCTTTCAAGAGTATACTAGCTACTTATTTACTAGGAAAGATAGGTCTAGATTCAAGATCATTAAATTTAGCAAGAAGTCTAGCATTTTCAGTTCTTAGCATAACAAGCTCATCAACATAAACTTGATTTTCATCTTTAAGATCATTCATTTTCTTTAGATAAACACCATTTTCAATTTCTACACCATTATGTTGAAGTTCAAGACCAAGAAATTGTCCTTGCAAGGATTCTATGCTATCAAGATGAACATGTTCATTTTTTTCAAGAATTTCAATTCTAGCATATAAATCATCTAACATTTTCCCTAATCTCTTCTTTTTAGATTTGTACTTAGAGAAAGAAGATGTTTTCAAATCAATGTGAGCATCTATAGAAACTTCATTCAAGCTTACCTCACATACTTCACATACATCTTCACTAGTTGAGGCCCGCAAGGTGACACTCTCCTTCAGTTTAGTTGGAATCACTTGAGGAAGACTCCTCCCAAGCCACATGGGAAGCATCCTTGCCTCTTCTTTTCTTCTTATCCCTCTTCTTATACTTGTACTCCTTGTTGTGGTCCACCTTCTTCTTAAAGTTGTTCTAGTGGCGTGACTTCTTTGCCCTAGGACAATCATTCTTGTAGTGTCCCTTTTGACCATACTCATAGCATCTAGGAGGAGAGCTTCCCCTAGAAGTGTTTCCCCTTGGAGTAGTTGGCTTCAAGATCACCAGGGCTTCATTTTCACTAGAGGGAGGAGTAGGATGACAAGCAAGTTATTGTTGATGAACAATGGCCTCCACTTGATCTTTAAAGGCTTCATCCTTTATCTTCATGGACTCCTTCTCTTATACCTTGTCTTCTTCTTATTCCTTGTCAAGCCACACTTCAAAAGCTTGGAGATTCCTAATGAGTTCTTTAGTAGCAATATTACCAAGACTTCTTGTTTGTTCAATGGAGGTCACCTTGGATTGCCACCTTTTGGTAAGAGATGATAGATATTGAGGGATGCATGTATAATATTCCAAGTAAATAAGCATGCACCATATACATATAAAATGTTAATAGAAGAGGAAAGGAAAAGAAACTAAAGCTATTACATGGCTTTCATTATTGTTCACTACATAAGTTTTTTAGAAGAAACAGATGAGAAAACAAAGGATCTAGCTTTAGCAATCTATATATCCTTCAAGCAAGTCTTGAATCTACTCATGGTCTTGTTTTTGTTGATCTTGTGTAGCACCTTGTCCAAAGTCTGGGTGGTTGGAAAATCACCCATCAAAAGGGAAAGAAAATAAGGTATGTGTCAACAATATGATCAAGCACAAAAGAAAGAAAATAACATGGAATTAAAGGCTATAAGTTCATCAATAGATGAAGAGATCAAGAGTAAGAGGCATAATCAAAATATATATTAGCCACAACATTAAAATAGTAAAGGAATTGCATGCATGATAAATATTGACTACATTAACTAAGTAGGGTTGAGGAACCTATCGAGCCCCAACCTATAGGTGAGGGGAGAAATAACACATTCCTGGTCACCTACAAAAATTATATATGTGGGAGAATAACACATTCCCTAGAGCGAAATAACACATGACATGTCTATGGGTGGTTGTACATAAGTCCCACTACATTAGCTAAATAGTCTAATAAAATCAACATGCTAAGAGAAACTCTGGCAAGTTGAAGCATCATATATTTAAAACATGACAATGGGATATATTACCCAAGAAATAGAATATCAATACTAATTTTTGAGGCAATTTAGCAAAAGAGTCATGAATAGAGAGAATAGGGTTCAAATAGTGCCTCATTAGAAAATATAGGATTTGGTTTGCAAATTTCCCAACTTAGGGTGTAAGAATGTGCATACTTATTTACTATGTTTAAATACCATGTTCCATCACTTCTAGATGTTCCAAGTTTAACTTTGGCCTATTTCAATTTATTAACATTCATTAATGTACATATTGCACATTATTTCATAGAAACCCTAAGATTGGACCTTTTTTACAAAATGCATATTTAGACTCTAAAAATCTCACCATTAGACTAATTAGGTTCTCCTGGTCAAGAAAACATATCTTTATTTCGATTTTAGAGTTATTGTGATTAACTTGTAACTTTTATGGATTTTAAGTATTAAAATCATATTCCAAAAATCACTTCTCAATAAAACCTTGAAATAAAACTTATAAAGATTTTTATTAGATAGATCTTAATTTTCCAATTACAAAACATATTTTTAAATTAATTTTGGACAAGTAGTTTAAAAGATATGAATTTTCCAATTCTGACCAATCAGAAAATGACATGTCAGCAATTTAGTTGCAAGTAAGGAAGAGACAGAGGGAGAGGGGCGGCATGCGACATGCCCCCCACAACCTGTACTAGGTCATCCTTTACCCTAGGAGGGATGTACCTATCATTTCAGATTCATCTAGAGATAGTAACAAAGTATAGAACAACAAAGAAATGAAACCCTAAACAAGAACATCATCTAAAGGTGGAGATCATCATTTAAGCATAATGTGAACTAACAAGCTTATAATAAGAAATAAACATGGAGAAAACTATATAACTTACCTCTACGAAGAAGATCAGATCCTAATCAGTAGGAAATTAGAACAAGATGGGTTGGTAGCTCTAAGGTACACCATCCACCTTCACTATCTCTGTCAACAAGTACCTCAACCTTTTATGGTTGGAGAAGACTTCAAACTTCACTCCATAGAGATAGTGTCGCCATATTTTTAGAGCATGAACAATGGTAGCTAGCTCTAAATCATGTGTAGACCAATTTTCTTCATTCAATTTCAATTGTCAGGAAACATAGGTGATCGCTCTACCTTATTGCATCAAGACACACCCTAAGCCTTGTTTGGAAGCATCGATGTAAATGACATAGGATATACCTTCAACAGGCAAGGCAAGAATAGGTGCAGATGTCAAGCACTCCCTCAGCTTCTAGAAACTATCCTCAAATTCAAGTGTCCATGAGAACTTGACCTCCTTCTGTGTCAACTTAGTCAAAATCAAGGCCAACTCTGAGAAGTTGTTGATGAATATCCAATAGTAACCTACTTACCCAAGGATACTACGAATCTCTGAGGGATTCTTTAGAGCTTTCCACTTGGTCACAACTTTAACCTTCATAGAATCAATAGCTATATGTCTGTCAGAAATTGCATGACCCAGAAACATCACTTCCTTTATCCAGAACTCACATTTTAAGAATTTAGCATTAAGTTGGTTCTCTCTCAGTGCATTGAGCACAATCTGCAAGTGTTTGTGATTCTGTTCTTCCATCTCAAAGTAAACCAAAATGTCATCAATGAACACCACCACAAACTGATCAAGGTAAGGGTGTAATAATCAGTTTATCAGGTCCATGAAAGCAGCATGGGCATTAGTCAAACTGAAAGGAAGGACCAGGAACTCATAATGCACATATCCAATTCTGAACACTATCTTCGGAACATCCTCATCCTTCACACGCATCTCGTAGTAGCCACTTTGCAGGGCCATCTTTGAAAACACAGTGGCTGACTTCAGTCGATCGAACATGTCATTGATGTGAGGCCATGGATAACGATTCTTCACCGTCACTTGGTTGAGCATGCGATAATCCATGCACATATGCAACGAACCATCATTCTTATTCACAAATAAGATAGGGGATCCCCAAGGTGAGATGTTGGGGCGGATGAAACCCATGTCAAGAAGCTCCTGAAGTTGCTTCTTAAGCTCGGCAAAGTTCAGCAGGGGCCAAGCATTAATGCGGCTTTGAGATCGTGAAGTCATGGGCATAAGCTTGATGGAAAATTACACCTATGAGTTGGTGGAAGCCCAGGAAACTCCTCAAGAAACACATTAGGAAAGTCCTTCACCACATCTATATGATCTAGAGTAGGATATGTAGCATCAAGAACGATAGATTCTATGTATGCTCTACACCCTTACAAGAAAAGTCGTTTGACTTTGATGGAAAAGATAATGAATTTCCAATCCTCTCACTTCCTACTCTTGATACGTAGCCTCTCTCCATAAGGATGCAACAAGCTAACTTTCTTTTCCTGATAGAATAAGGTTGCATCATGCTTCTTCAACCAATTCATTTCCAAGATAACATCAAAATCAGACATGTCAAGCAGGATAAAGTCTAAGGGAAACATCTTTCCTGATATACAAAGGTCCAAGGTTGGGAGTACTCCCTAATGTTGAGATAAGAAGAGCAGATCCTACCATTAGGTGTTTTTACATCTAAAACATAATTCAGATTCTAACTCTAACATGGAAGCAAGTTGAAAAGGCATTAGGTGTTCAAAGAGCCGAATCGAAAAGTGCCTTGATAGGATTCATATTGATATGTATGGTACCTTCAATAACTTCATTGTCCTCTTCATCTTCTTCAGTATTCAGAGCAAACACCCTTCCATTCCACCTCTCCACAGGTAGTCATCGTTGGTTCTGATTATTGTTATTCGGAGGTGGATTCTATCATGTTTGTTGTTACTGTTGTGCCAGTTGATGGGCCAGGAACTGGGTCTGATCCTGTCCTTGTTGAAATCAAGGATGGAAAGGTCAAATTTGTCCAACATGTCCGCACTCATGGTAGGTAGGTGTGGGTCGATAATCTCTTTGAGCAAGGGTGTTGTTGGCAGGGCACCTAATAGGAGGATGGTAGTGGGAGCACCAGTTGCATCTCTCATGACCATGGTTGTCACCGTGATTCTTCCTCTTGTTGTTTTTGTTGTGTCTCGAAGGTTGGAATCTAGGGTAAGATTCAATCACCAAGGCCTTGCCCACCATTTGTTTGAAGGTGAGTGGAAGTTGTGAAACAAGGTTTCAGCCAACCTGATACTCAGACCCTCCAGGAATAGGGTCGATCTTCTCTCGTCACCAAGGTCTATGGCTTAGCATTCCAATAGTAGGAATCGTTGAACGTAGTCAGAAACGCTCATGCCCCCTTTCTTAAGGTTGTAGAACTCAACCTCCTTCTTCCTCAAGAAAGTTGAGCAAATGTACTTCTCCCTGAAGAGCTTGAGAAATTGATCCCAAGTCATGGTGGTTGTGTCTCTTGTACGGGCTATGTCGTTCCACCACACTCGGTCCGGTCCATCTAGCACATAGGTCACAAAGCTAACTTTCTGGTGAGGAAGACATGCCATGTGATAACACCCAAATTTAGGCATCTATGCTAACCATTTATTTATGGTTTTATGTCAATATAGCCTTAATATGCCCAAAATAACCATAGATTCTTATCTCTTAGTAATTTATATCTTTTCATAGATAAAGTTGCTCAACTAGCCAATTTTGGGACTTGTAGGCACCGAACCTGAAAAGACATCTATTCTCTGACTACTTCTCCCCAACACATGATTTTTGCAGTAGCTAGGCTTCCATCTGTCATGACTGTGGTAGACTAAGCATCGCACTATGTGCACCAAGAAACTTTTGATTTCCTGGACCATATTTTTGATGGCCAGTCCTCTATCAGGATACATCCTCGTCAATCAGAAGGTTCATCGATGCGGGCCATTGACCACCAGTAATACCCCCATGTGGAGCTAGGTTTGATCAAGGATGTCGTGACCACATCCACAAAGGAAGTCTCGATCGTGGCTCGATCACGACCGAGACCACTACCATGACCATAGGTCTACATTGACCAAGGCATCCACCACGACTGTGGAATCGACCACGACTACAGGATCCACTGCGACCGCAGAGTCGACCGCAACTACGGGATCCACCGCAACCGCGGAGTCGACCAGGACTGTGGGATCCACATCGACCGCGGGATCCACCTCGACCATAGAGTCGAATGTGACCGCAGATTCGACCTAGACCACAACATCTGTGACAATCGCAACCATCCTTCGCCTTCACCTATAAATAGCCATCCCTCATGACCTGGAGAAGGGTTTGGAGATTGAGAGTTTCAATTTCTAACATTTGGTGGTTCCTAGAGCCCAATGGGAGGGTCCAGAGGTCCGAGAATGCTGAAGTGCTCACCCTATGCCTATCTCTTTAGTGTACTTCCATCCTCCACCATTTTCAACCATCATCCACCCATTTCCTACCATCCACTATCATTTTCCACCTCCATCCACTCACCAAGCTACTGATCGAGGTGGATCTAGAGAGAAAGGAGGCCAAGGAGTCTAGAAGACCAAAGAGGACAACTAAAGGATGAGATTCAGCCTATACGGAGGCCAAGGAGCAAGATCCACTTCTCCTCTACGAGCTAAATCTCTTCTTTTTCTCCTTTCTTCTACTGTTCTCCTTTGTTTCTGTACAAATGATGTTCTTCCATCTTTGTTCGGTGCCAACTATGCTTGTCAATGGCTAGTTGAGCTCCTTCTTGGCTATGTAGCCTGTTTTTGGTATGTTTATGTACTTTTACCTTAAGCAAGTAGTTTTATTTCTGATCTAGTATGTTTATTGTTTTATCTTCTCTTTCTGGTCATGATTGCTATTTTGGTTGATCTCTTTCTTGCTTGAACTTCTATTTCTACCTATATCAAGAGATTCGTTGTAGAAATAGATAAGAGAAGGTAGTTTGGATCAAAATCTAAAAGGAGGACGGTCTAAGGTGATCTGTGTAAAATTTTGGACCTGGGCACGGTCGGGCCTACTACCTGGTTCTTCCCATATCACACATGTTCCTAGCACTTCAAAACATTCTAGAGCTAAGAGGGTATATAGAATATTCTAGGGTGCTGATTTGTCTTTTCTCAAGGGAGGTTTCATGTCATTGATGGGTTTTAGTCATGCTGTGCAAGAGCGAGTGGGATGACCCCACATGAACAGATACCATAGTACATACCATATTTGGATGTAGGTTGTTTGCTTGGGTGTTTGAGGGTTTTCTATGCCCAAGAACAGGTGTATAGACTGCCTAACTTGTGGTTACATAGCCATAAACTCCTTCTCTCTAATTAGTAGAATCCTACAAACTTTGTTTTATTTTATTTTCTTTGTTTTGTTTTATTTTGTGACAACCTACTAGACTAGTTCTAGCTCCTTACTTTTTATCAACTGTCAGATTGGCTTATCTAACTTAAGAGCAAGATCTTAATCATCCTAAGCATCCCCACATCCCCGTGATTGACCATGTATATCTATTTCAACCTCGTAATAAAGTTGTGGGGGTCCTTGAAAGTTTTAGGTTATAAATTTAAAGTTCGATCCTTCTGAGTCTGCCTCCTTTTAGACGCGTGATTTAGGAACTGCATCACCATGCCCTCAAAATTCCTGTCCAGAGCCAAAAATCAATCATCATCCTTGTCAACCATGTTTGGTTCACTCTCTCCTTTGAAGTAAGGCGGCTGCATCTTGATGAAGTCCCATCATGTTGAACTCCTTGGGCTTGTTAGCATTGGCAGTAGCAGCGGTGATTTTCCCCACCAGTGTAGAAGAGAGTAGATGGCACAACCTGGACAACTCCTGTACCAGGGCAAGGCCAGGGGTGTTAGGGTTCACCATACTATGTCCTTGTGGTGTCACCAGGGTGTCCAAACTACTGGAGTTATTATGGATAGAACACTTGGAGTAGTTTGTTGTTGTTCATATTGTCAAACAAGTCAACTCTCCTGAAAGGCAGGTTATCATATTAGGTTTCTGGGGGTGTAGCAACATAGATGAGAAAATACTATCTAAGGCTACTATTGCCTAAAAGCATGCTATTTCGAACAATCTAGAGTAGCTTGGGCCAGGCAGGTGTCATATGTATCTAGGAGTCCTCGTAAACCAAGATAGTGGTGCAGAGGAAAATCTTGCTGGCCTCCAAACCCTAATCCTTTCTAGACACCCTTGCTTTCAACTTCATGCCCCAGTAGCTGCCCAAAAGCTCTGATACCATGTTGTAAAGAGGAGAGATCACCTCCTTACTAAAATATGAAGGAAATACAAAACATCCATCTTTTCACAAAGATAATAGATATTGAGGGATGCATGTATAATATTCCAAGTAAATAAGCATGCACCATATACATACAAAATGACAACAATGGAAAGGAAAAGAAATTAAATCTATAACATGACTTTCATCATTGTTCACTACATAAGTTTTTCATAAGAAAAAGATGAGAAAACAAAGGATATAACTTTAGCAACCTAGACATCCTTGAAGCAAGTCTTGAATGTACTCCTGGTCCTATTTTCCTTGATCTTGTGCAACACCTTGTCAAAAATCTAGGTGTTTGGGAAATCACCCAGTAAGAGGGAAAGAAAACAAGGTATGTGTCAACAATATAATCATGAACAAAAGAAAGAAAATAACACAAAAGTAAAGGGTATAAGTTCATCATTAGATGAAGAGATCAAGAGTATGAGGCATAATCAAAATAGATTCTCGCCATAAAATTAAAATAGTAAAGGAATTTCATGCATGATTAATATTGACTACATTAACTAAGTAGGGTTGAGGCACCTACCGGACCCCAACCTATAGTTGAGGGGAGAAATAACACATTTCCAGTCACCTACACAAATTAAATATGGGGGAGAATAACACAATCCCTAGGGAGAAATAACACATGCCCTGTCTATGGGTGGTTGTACACAAGTACCACCACATTAGCTAAACAGTCTAATAAAATCAACATGCTAAGAGAAACTATTGAAAGTTAAAGCATCATATATTTGAAACATGGTAGTGGGGTATAAGACCCAAGAAATAGAATATCAATACTAATTTTTGAGGAAATTTAGCAAAAGAGTCATGAATAGAGAAAATAGGGTTCATATAGTGCCTCATTAGGGAATATAGAGTTTGGTTTGAAAATATCCCATCTTAGGGTGTAAGAATGCACATACCTCTTTATTATGTTCAAATATTCCATCACTTCTATAGATATGTTCCAAGTTCATCTTTGACCTATTTGAATTTATTACCATTCATTAGTGTACATATTGCACATTATTGCATAGAAACCTTAAGATTGGGCCTTTTCAAAAAATTCGAATTTAGACTCTGAAAATCTCACCATTGGACTAATTAGATTCTCTTGATCAAGAAAATATATATTTATGTCAATTTTGAAGTTATGGTGATTAAGTTATAATTTTTATTAATTTTATGTATTAAAATGATATTCCAAAAATCACCTTTCGAAAAAAACTTGAAATAAGACTTGGAAAGATTTTTATTAGATAGAGCTTAATTTTTAGATTCTAAAACATATTTTTTATTAATTTTGGACAAGCAGATTAAAAGATATGAATTTTCCAATTTCGGACCAACCAGGAAATGACATGTCAGCAATTTAGTTGCAAGCAAAGAAGAGAGAGGGAGAGGGGTTGAACAATGGCTTGGCACCCCACAACTATCCAAGGTCATACTTTATCCTAGGAGGGATGTACCATTTATATTAGATTCATCTAGAGCTAGTAAAAAGTATAGAACAACAAAGAAATGAAACCCTAAACAAGAACATCATCTAAAGGTGGAGATCATTATTTAAGCATAAGAATATGAACTGAAAAGATTATAATAAGAACTAAACATGGAGAAAGTTATATAAATTCCCTTTAGGAATAATATTAGATCCCAATCAATAGGAAACTTGAGCAAAATGGGTTGGTACCTCCAAGCACTAGCTCCAAAGTCGAACAAGAATCACCTTCTCCTCAAGGATACAAACCCTAAGCAAGAGGAACATGGAAAGAAGTGTTTTTGAGATTTAGATGGGTTCCTCCATAGAGGACAAGGGTTCTGACCTAGAGGAAGGTGGAAGGAAGAATAACAGTAGGGAAAACAAAGGATAAGGGGAAGAAACCTACTTGCCTTGGTCGGAAACGCCAAAAGGTGACTTTAGAAAGCCTAGATGAGCTTTGATGAAACCCTAGAAGACCTTCTTCACTAAGATGGCATCTTCTTATACCTTGGGACAGATCCTTCGTGGCCAAACATAGATAGGAGGAAGATCTATGTAGGAGGGAGGTGATATGGTTCAAATATTTCATTTGGACGGTAAGTAAGAGTATATAAAGTTTTATGGTTAAGGAAGAAGCAAGGCATGAGGTGTCCAAGCTACTTTCCATGTGTCCATGTCTAAGGATACCCATGGTCATGCAAGCCTTTATGGATAAGGAAGAAGCAAAGCATGAGGTGTCAAGTTACTTTTCATGTATCCATAGATAAGGGTGCTCATGGACATGCAAGCCTTTATGGATAAGGAAGGAGTCAAGCATGAGGTGTCCTTGGAGCTTTCCATGTGTCCATAACCTAGAGCTTCTATGGCCATGCAAATAGTTGTTCAACATCTCCTAGAGATTTTTTAGACATCAATTGGCAGTTCTCCAAACCTACCACCGACCTCCAAACAAAGAAACCACCCTATTGGTTGATAACTCCTAAAGATAAGCTCATCCATAAAGAGGGAAATCCCTAAAATGCCCTTGAAGAGAAAGACCTCCAAACCAAGGTACAACTAGGCTTCCCATGGACCAAAAATATCGAAAATGATAAGGAAACATATAAGGACCATAAGACATGTGACAATTTGCAAAAAAAAACTCTCAATTGGATAATTGTAAAAAAGTCCAAAATGGGCATAAAAATTGCATAACTTGCACAAACATCTTCCAAATTGGACCAAACTTGAAATTTTAACTTATCTCATGATTTCAAAACACCTCACAAGGTTATATGAAGGGTTAGAGAACTTAATTATGGTCATTAAACTTGTTTAACACATTATACAATGTTTGGGGCCTTACACTTCTAGCACGAATTTATTTACCTTTATTCCACATAAGTGGTGATTTTGCATTTTAGATCCTTAAATAAGCTTTCACTGAGGTTTTTGTGTATAAAACCTTCCATTGGTATAATTATTGAACAAATTTTCACCAAACTACTATAAATTCCACTAATTCATCAACAAGGACATAAAGGACATAAATGAGAAGAAAGCTTAGGGAAAAGGGTTACATGGAGATTACATTTAGAATTTAGTATGTTACACTTTGTTCCTTCATAGGTAACACAAAGCTTATACCATATCTCATGAGTTGAATCCCAAGAGGAGATATTTTTGAATTTGGTGGGAGTGATGGCTGAGTAGATGATGGTTATTGCCTTGGTGTTGAGTTGAGCGTTCTTTGTGGTAGCTTCATTCCAAGTAACAATGTCTCCCTCTAGTTCCTTGTATGGAGAATCAACCACTCTCCACATATCGTAGCTCATCCCTTGAAGGTAGAACTACATCCTTCCCCTCTAATGTAGGAAGTTTGTCCCATCGACATGGGGGGTGCATGGAAAATTCTCCTTCTATGTTAAGGTACCCCTAAAAATTCTCACCCATGTTCTCGTCTCGTATGAGCACTTGGTTGGAGAATACATGTTTTGATACCACTTGTTGTATCAATGGAATCATGAAGGAGGGAGGGGTTGAATAGAGCTAAAATTTGAGTGCAATATGGTTGCATATATGGAATTTGGGTGCAACTAAACATACATAGCAAGGATGAGAGAGATTTGAGAAAGTACAACAACACAAGCTATGTTTAAAAGCTACAATCTCCAAACTAGGAGATGTAAATTGACTACCTAGAGGGGTCAGTCCCTAGGATTTACAACCATTGCACATATGACAACCCGACGCCACACAAATAGATTACTCAAAACAAGCACGTAATTAACAACTAATCATCGAAATTTATTAGAAAACACACTAAATTAAAACCGATTCTATATAACCACAAAAGTGGAGCATATTAAATAGAAGTACACAAACTATGCCACTTGTGTTACATATATACTGTACCATTAAAGATATATACATCATTGTTCAGTGTCCATCCTACCACAACATGTTACAAAGGATAACTTGTTCTTATATACAAGACATACATGTACAACCATGGCATACTTACAAAAACCTCATTTCGATGAACAACATACACAAAACACCCCCAAGGACCTAAGAGTATAGGGAAGACACATAGGACTTTACTACAAAATAGTAGCAGCATATCCAACCTTCAACAACTACTGATCTCCTTGCTTCTCTTCCTCAACCGCATGATCTCTACCACATTGTGCATGGCCACTTAAAATATGTGGAAACCCACGGGGTGAGACCAACTTTTCATCAAGAGATATAACTCTATGCCAGCAACTATTGTTATCACAAATAGATATGTAGCAGGAAAGGAGTGCTATTAATTGGATGAGAAGATTCAACCAAAAGAATAAATAAAATAGATAACACTGATTAAACAATTTAAGCAGCTACAACAGAGCAGTAGAACAACATATGTTTTAGAAGGAATATGAAGAACATGTATAACATTTATCAACTAAATAGTATAAGAAACAAGGAAAAGGGTCATCCAATATTATTTGTGTTTAACCCTATGAAAATATTATACATGGTTGTATTACATGTTTTATTAATGCCATGATGAGATGAGGTATACTACTCATACGCCAAATTAGTGCTAAGTCCAAATTAGTTCCACACAATATCTAAGAGAGTCAGACTCCTATGATCTCCCACACACTCAGTTAGTCTGAGTATGCCGCAGTGACATATAGAGTCAAACTACAAAGCAGCCTAGTCTGCCTTGGTATATAGGCACGACACTAGTGAGATACGACCACAATCGTTATCCTTCCAGGGTATGATCATAGCCATCCTTGTAAACATATCATCTGAAATATAGCCTCAACCATTCTCACGTCAGGGTATGACCATAGTCATCCTCCATAACCTGTAATTGTGGATGTAAGGATATATCCTCAATTTGCACCCCTGCATATTCAACAATATGCACTCTGAGTTTCCCTTAGAAATTACTCATTTCACCATCTAGCAAGTACTAACATTGAAGATGGATATATGTCTCGAGGCAACCTACATGATTAGGGTTCCACTTGAACCAATAGCGTATCTTTTAGCGCATCAATCAAGTTACAACGTACAAGCCATATACAAATTCTATAAAGATAGGGGTAGATTACAATGTCATAAGATATAAAATGTATTTAGCATAAATTTGATCACATCATCACAAGGTATTATCTCACTGCCTTATACCAGGTCATCACCATTATCACATCCTCATGGGATAACCATCCCTCATCATATCACTATAGGATATCAGCTCAAACTAGGCACAAGGCCTCTACCAAGTCATAAGACCCGATCACATAGTTCTTGTATAACATCATTATCTCATCATGACTCATTAAGGCTCATAATCATCACCTTGTGTCATATAAGAGATAACATCATTATCTCAGCATGCCTCATTAAGGCTCATAATCATCACCTTGTGTCATATAAGAGATGCCATAGCTATCACAAGCTATAATTTGTATTCAACCTGCAAAATTAGAGTTACACAAGTAGTATAGAGAAAATTCTTTATTGCATTCTAATCATTCAAGAAAGTTAAGAAATTACATCATATGATCAAATTAGAGTTAGGGTTTCTCATAGGAAGATGATTATGGTTTCCATAATAGCACTCAACATAAAACCCTAGGTACATTACTTCCCACATTCTTGGAGCACATTCGGGTTAAACATCATTACCACAATCAGCCATGCATGAAAAATACAACATGTAGTGACAAAACCAGGGTGTAGCGACCAACACCCTCACATGTGTACCGACCACTATGATAACACAATGTGTATCTACCATTAGGGTCACACAATGTGTATCGACCACTAGGGATACACCATGTAGCAACCATCAAACACAACATTTGTAGCAACCATACTAGGTTAGCACCTTGTTGCGAACACAACACTTATAGCCTAGCGACCATCCGTCAACCATGGTCATTTCGACTGGAATAAGGGAACTGTCTCAAGCATAGCGACCAAAATAGATTAGGGTTAGGGTTTGTAGTGATGAAACCACCCTAGTGACCATAGGTCAGAAATCATTGTGACCAAAATGAGGTCAACATATGTAGCGACCCAAAATAGGTGATTAACACCAAGAAACTGAAAAGTCATTAAAAGAAAACCTTTTGGAAAAGATGCTCAATAAAACCCTAGAACAAGAGTCACAAGGGTAAACATTAGAAATCATGATGAGAGACTAAAAACCAAACTCCCAACTCATGCAAACCAGAGCCAAGACCTCCACCTTCATGTAATATCCAAACCAAAACATGATATCAGAACCAACAATCAAGATGTATGTAAGAAACAACAACTTTATCATCATTTAGATTTCGGGTACAAGAATTAGGGTTTAGGAGAAAGAGAAACATATACAAGGATACATCATAATTTTAAACCCTAAATCAAGATAGAATCATCTAGCATTTATGGTCATGTTTTAGGGATAGTAACATGCAAGCAAGATAAGAGTGCAACAATAGAAGAGGGAAGATTTATATAACCAGCCTTGAGGAGAAACTCAACCTCCAAAACCCCAAGCTCCAAGAGAAGACAAATGCCAAGCTCAGATCAACACCACATCCAATAAAATTCACCTTAAGAGAAGATGAACCTTAAGGTCAAAGAAAGACCAAAGAGAAGAGGGTACAAACCCTAGGCCAAAAAAGAAAGGAGAAAGAGGAGATCTTCATCTCACTTAGGTACTACCAAGGAATAACCCTAGATTCGACCTCTATTGGAGAGAAGTTCCTCAACAAAGCCATCATGGAGAACCAAATCTATGTAGTGACCACTTAGGTCCACTACACTCAAGGGTCAAAACAAAAATAGGTGACAACATTGTAGCAACCTATGCACAATGTCACCCGACCAAGATGGTCACAACATACCATCTCAAGCCAAGGAATTTCGACCAAGACCAAGAACAAAGCACATAGGTTGATGCAAAACACAACCAAGAAGGCATATTGGTCGCAACCCTTCAAAAATCAATACAAAAGATCGAAATATCCATCAACTCAAGCATCCATGCAAACCCTAACATCAACCCTTGATGCCACACCATCAAGACTACCAACTGAGGTTCAACAAGGCACCCCTATGCATCATTCTCTCTCTCATGATGCCATATCATAGGAGGCATATCCAACATGTTATAAATTGCAAGCTAAACCCTCAACATGGGTATATTGCCACCTAGTCCAAAATAGGCATATATAGATTCAAACATCAAGCAAACTGGATCAAAATGAGAATATAAGTGTGTCACATGTTATTAAGGTGTCTTAGATGACTAGATTAAGGTCCCAAGCATCTTATTATGTAAAGCAAGCAAGATCAAACACCAACTTAAGTCAGGGTCTTACAACACACTTCTTATATTCCATTATAGGAGATATAATATGACCTTCCTTTTTTAGGACAAAGATATATAGCCTTCCTTTTAAGGATCAAAGATACAAATAACCTTACAAGGACTTACCTTATCCTAGCACAAGAGTGTTATACCTCCACAAGGACTTACCCACTTTTGCAACAAGCAAGCCACCTTCATCAAGGAGATCTACTCTTGCAACAAGTTTTTGGCCTTGAAGGAATCACCCACTCTTCTCTTGGATCCTCAACCTTCAACTTTACATTCACCAAGGGGAAGCTTTTACCATATTTGCTTGAGATAAAGGTATTGGGAAAGGGAAGTTGAGAGCATCACAAGGAGTACATTAATGCAATTCTCTCACAAATAACCTATCTCACTCAGATTGATGTCGATCTATAGTAAGTTAGATAGAGAAAGGGGCTCTTAGTAGACTAAACCACTCAACTATATCATAGGAGCATAAGAAGAAAACTTGGAATGAAGTTAAAGGGAACCTATTTATATTTGGGGGTGTCTACTATCCGTTTGATGCACTTAGAAACAAATTCTAATTGTTTGGGGTGTTGCAACACATCTTTTTTTAGTTTTGCAACACTCCAATGGTTAGAAATACTTTTTCTACACTTTCCATACAGTGCGATCGGTTGAGTTTCAATAAAGGTAACTCAACCAATAGCACTATATGACAAAGCAATTTTGAGTTGTTGGCTGAGTTTTATCTAGATCAAACTCAAATGATGGCTTAAAATTGATTTCCCTATAAAGGGGTGTCGGTTGAGTTTCTCTTGGGGAAACTCGGTTGATCCTGACAGTTACCAAGACCCATCTAGGGTGTCCGTAGAGTTTCATGTGAGTGAAACTCGACCAAAAAAAGTTCTTGTGATGAATTTTGCAAATTTCTATAAAAGTTCTTAAATATTTATTTTAGGTGCATTTTATATTTTTCTCAGCTTAGTTACAAGTCATAACATCAATATAAATGATTTACAAAATTGGCCTAAGTGATATAGGGTGTTTTCCACAAAAGTGCATTTGCATTGATTTTGTCTTATATTTGGTCAAGCTAGGGCTTGATTAATTCATTATTTTCATGTACCTAATACCTAAAATCAATCTCAAATAGACATACTAGATACATATGAATGGAATGGTTAAGTCATAATCAAAATATGGACAATGTAAAACTATTAGGTCAACATGAATGACCTAACATATGTTTGAATAAAACCAGAGCCAACAAGATAGAAGAAGAGAGAGTAAGAGACAACATGTCATATTAAAAGAACTAAACTAGTACCTGACACCAAAATCATAACCCTTCTAGATATCAAACCATGCATATGTATCATTTTCATGTCATTAGATTATTCCAATAGAGTAAACCAACAAATTATCATAATATAGCAGAAGAAACAATCATAGAAAGCGGCATAGTGTGCATGTTACCTAAAAGCATTAAATGGGTACACATCATCACAACTGTGTTGAGTGTGCTATAAAAAACAAAAACTTGAATGTTTAAGAGAACGTATATGCTTGGAAAACTTAAAATAATAGAAAGAAAGAAAGAAACAACATTAAAGACTTTCTCATTAACAAACAAGCATATTTTAGATGCATTTGAATTCTAGTAAACAACATTTTATGTCCCTTGACTAGTTTCCTAAAGGAAGGGTCCATGAGGAAAATTGAGGATCAAAGACTAATTGTCACTCTATTTCCACATGAGAGACCTCAAGACCATATTCAATGAGATAACTCTATTTCAACATGCATTGTGTCCTTAGCCCAAGAATTCAGTCAAGGTTTGTATAACATACGAGTTTAACTATGTTCAAGGTTTTCCCAACATAGTTCAGTCAATATAAAACATAGTAACCATAGAGAACTTGTAGATCAAATACGTATATAAAACCAAGAATTTAAAGCATGCTACATACATACAAGAAAGTTCAATACCACTAGTCTAGATAATAGGAGGATGAAGTGTACCTTGATTAGAGTATAAGATTAACCGTTTGATTTAGAAAACCATATAAAGAAAGCTTGACTAAATCTTCAAAATTGAGTCCACAAAAGATATTGAGATTATAAATAAGTACATATGAATTTACACCAGTAAGATTACGCCATCTTAATCATATTATGGTGGTTGGATGTGTCACTTAAGTCTAGGTATCATAACCTCTAATATTGATTTCAATATACCCCACTAGGTCAAGCAAAGGAATTATCAAGCTACATATGACATTGTGGTTTTATTAGCACTTAGAGTTACACTTCACTACTAGATCAGGGATATATTGTTAGAGTTTGAAGATACTAATTGGATACATAATAAGATTTAAGTAAGATAAACAATATAGTCATAAATATTAATAGAATAGTCATTTTGAATCATTATCATGCAAGATTGTCATCATTAGAGTATAGATGAGACCATGTTTGATTTAGTGTCTAAAAACTAACAAGTTACTGATTTGAGTCCATTATGTAACATGGATGATCATTAGGACAAGATTTGCACATGATTACATCTTCAAATATCAACATGCACCATAGGTCACACTTCATGCCAAGACTTGGTCAAATAGCCACATTCTGTACAAGATTGATTCATAAGGAAAACTAGGGGTACAAGGCATGAGAAGTTACCTTTTTTAAGGTCACATAAACATCTTTAGTAACTATAGATCAAGAAAAGTATGGGGTTTAACATCCATCACAAAGTGCATATAAATACATGATAAGACACTATAAATGTCACAAGATCATCATTAGGGTCCTAGAAGGATCATGATGAAAAATGATTGCATTTGAAGGTAGAATTTACTGCTTTAGAGAATTCATAGAGGTTTGAATCATACTAGAAGAAGATTAGGCATTTAAAGTAGTGATCTCATTCATAAAGGTCTATTCTGAGTCATTTAAGCAATATTAGATCATTCTAGGGTACAAAGAAGGATACATTTTGAATATTTATGCATGAAGATGTTCAAGATACTGATATTAGGCTAATATCATGTTTTGGGACATAAAGGATCAATCTTGTGCATTAAATGACATAAAACATATAGGAAGAGATCAAAAGGTATCATTTTGGCATATGCGTGGAAACAAGCATATCTAGATTCTAAAAGCATTTTTAATGGAAGTTTCATAATTTAATCGATCGAAATGACATATTACATGCCTATTTTGGAGCTGGTATCACTTTATTATGAATCTTTAAAGAGAACATTTCAAAATATCATTACCTTGAGAAAAGAGAAGAAAAGACCATGATTTGGAGGGATGTGGTTCACACGACTATGGAGGCCTAACCCATGACCCGTGCTTGTGAGTGTGGTCCATGTGGGGTCAGATGCCCCTTGACTAGGAAGAACAAAGAGAATGTGCAAGAGCTCGATCTGGGCCATGGTCCCACAACACTGATCTTTGTGGTCCCGATAAGATGAAGGACCGGGGAGCGTCTCCCACCTTACACCCACATGCGTGAGACCCCCTGGCCATGGTGGCAGGACACACATAGATCACTAGAGTTGGGAGAAAGTGGGGCAACAAGGCACACATGAGATGGGAGGGTTTCTAGTCGACTTTGTTTGGTCTTGTCGAAGACAAAGGCAAAGAAAAATGGGTTGATCAATGCTAGAGTGGAAGGCCCCAAAGTGGTCGTCTGTGGTGGCAACCATAGATAGAGGACAAAGAAGAAGGAAGGAAGGAGGACTTGGAGGGTGTGAAAATGTAGAACAAGAGAGATACAATGAAGGAAAAGAAGAAAGGAACGCAAAGGGGGCCTCAATTTGAACAATGGGGGCTTGAGGTGCTGGGTTGACCAAGGCAAAAGAGGCTAGAAAATCTATGTACCTTGTTTGTGAAAAAGTGGAACACAATACGAGCACCCCCGCATTAAGGTCCATCGTTGACCACCAGAGTCACTCCAAGAGTTGGGAGGGCATATTTGCGGCTTTGAAATGGAGCATTCTCATTGTTTGAATGGGAATGACATGAATGGCTGAGTTGTTTGAGTCAATTCAAAAGTGTGTTTGTTTGACAACCTTGCGAACTTCATATATCCTAAATTGTAACTCCGATTTACATAAATTTTTTTACCATTAGTTCACAAATTCTCTCTACTTCTTATATTCAAATTTTAGATCCCAGATGATATTTTATACCACAATTAACATTCAAATCCATAGTCTAATCTTAAATTATATTCTACAACAACCAGTCACATCTATAATAGGGGAAAGAGAGAGGAATTTGATGAAATTAAAAATTGTTGAACATATAGATAACTATAATAATAAATGTGTTGCATACCAATAGTTTTATTTTGCAATAACTTATACAAAGAATTAATATGATTTAGTTTGATAACTTTTTCATTTTGAAGAGAAGAAGTCCAACCCTATCACAGAATAGGAAAGAGAGTCTTTACTTGTTGATATAAGCATTTTTCCCGGGTACTCAGCTACATTTCGAACTCGCAACCTACTACTAACAAACCAACCATACTTACTACTTGAACTAAATGATAAGTGCAAAATCAATATTTATTAAGATCATTGATAGTAAAGTTCAGGAGTTACTTTTCAATATACGTCCTTTTAACCGGGATAAAATCTTTTGTTCTCGGGACAATGTGCCCAGCACATCTGCACCGTAGACTCCGCTATGGGGCCCTCAAGTCTATGGATGAGATGTTATGGGCACAGAGGTTGCCAGCCTAGATCGATAGAAAAGCACACATTGAATTGTAGATAGAGGAGTGGACTTCTTGCAACAAAGTACGCATATGTGTTGAAATGTTACAACTTTTTATAAGAAGTTTTTAGCTAAAAGCCAACGGAGAGTACGGGATGAAACGGTGAGTCCTCTCTTTGTTTTCCAAGCAAGTACATTCCTGCTCCGAGTTTTACCCTTTAGCATACATGCGATATGTCAAGCATAATGTATGAACAGTACACAAGAAGAAGTTTTTCATTAACTAGACGTACTTTGCTTTCTTGAACACGACGGGAAAGTTTGACGCGTCATACAAACGCGGATAGTTTGACGCGTTCCTTGCTCGTGGGAGACGAGCATAATTTATTTTTTATAGAAAGTCCAAATATATAGATAATGTTTGCAAACTAAGACATATGCACGCAATCAATGCAGAGTACAAGATGAAACACAAACTAACATCACCAAAAGTGTGTAGTCTATATTTGAGTCATATCTGATAAAGAAAAAATACGAGAAATCTATTAAAGTGTTGCAGAAACAAAAGTAGATGGTAAATATGCCTCAACAATAGTAGTGCTAGATGAAAACGACTAAGATAATCTCTAATCTAAAATATGTTTGAAAGCCAGAGTCATCAGTCAAAATCTCCTCCAAGGTGTAGTGATCTCCATCAGTGTTGTGGTCGTAAAATATCGCCATCGAGGTGTCTTCATCTTCCATCATGTGTTTATGTTGCTGTTTGTCCTACAGTGAAATATGATAGAAATAGAGTGCACAATCTCAATGTATATACGTGTGATATGATGAGAAATATTATTGTGTTTTCGGTTATTTCTCTCTATCCAAATGTTCCAAAGAATCGCAATCGTCAGAGTTTGTGGTTTATGATTTGAGTGTATGGGTTTGAAGTTTCTGATGAGAGTGGGTGAGTGCAGGAAGTCGTTAATAGGATGTGGTTGGAAGAAGTGATTTATGATCTGAACTGTGAATGGGTAGTGGGTGAAAAGATGATCCGTGGTTTCATTTTTTGCAAGGCAAAAGTAACTTCTAGATGGTCCCGAGAAGCCCCTCTTTCGGAAGTTGCAATCTGTGAGAATTTTGTTCTTGGTAATGAGCCAAAAGAAGATTTTGTACTTTTTTTTGGCCATTTGGTTTTCCAATATATAGTTATATTAGATATGCGTCCTCAATAAGTGAGATAATGGTAGACTTTTTTTGGAGTGTAAAAGTTTCCTCATTTCCATGATATGCAGTTGATGGTGTTGTATTCAAGGGTATGTATGATATTCTCTATGGTCTCGATGTTGAGGTGTTGTGTGAGATGTGCTTTAAGGTTGTTTTGTCTATTGTTGGTGAGGAGATGAAGGGATTTACATGTGTTAATATTCTTTAGGTTCCAGGGTACACTGAGGTTGTTTTGATGTTTGGGATCATGTCGTTGTGACACCATGGGTCAAATCAAAAGTTGATGTTGATGGATGCATGTGGAGGTGGCCTTGATCATATGCATGATGTTGTCCAAATGTTTATTGATGAATTTTGAGAGTGGTGAAGATATGTATATTTTTGTTTTGTTCCATGGATTTATACTTTTGTAGTACGTGGGTAGGATGAAGGGTTTTTGCATTTTAGTTGAGTTGGTGGTGAGGGCATGTGTAATTTTTGTGATGAGGCAAATATCATGTGTGTTGATTCCAATGATGCCCCATCCTCCATATTCAATAGGAGCACAAATGGTATTCCAGTAGAATAAGTGCATTTTCATTATATCTGAATGAGTGGAATAATTGTTCCATAGAAATTTTCTTCTAATAGAGTCAATCATATGTCGAGTCTTGGCTAGTAGAGAGTGGTAATAGGAGTAATGGAGATGTTAAATAGAGTGATGCAACCTGCCATGTTGAGGAAGTTGTTTGTCCAGGATGAGAGTTTGTCATGGATTTTGTCGATGATAGGCAACCAGGAACGGTGTTGTGTAGGGGGTGTGGTGAAATAGGTAGTCCAAGGTACATAACTGGAAAAGTTTCACTTTTGCATCAAAGTATGACTTGGTATCTTTGGATGGTCTCTGGTGGTGTATAAATTCCTATAATGGATGATTTTCCAAATTTGATTCTATGTCCAGATATGTATGAGAAAGTTTGATGATGTGAATGGTGCTAAGAATGGTATTATGTTTAGGTTTGATTAGTATCATAGTATGATCTACATATTGAATGATATATTCAAAGCATTCGTTTAGTAATGAGATAAGTCTGTGAGAAGTGCCTAGCTTGATCATGTTTGTGAGTAGTGATGTGACCATAATGAAGAGATATGGTTATAAGGGGTCACATTGTCTGAGACCATTGGTGTTTTTGAAGTGTCCAAAAGATGATATGTTAATTCAGGTGGAGAACGAGTATGTTGAAATGCATGCATGGATCCAATTAATCCATTTTGTGGGGAATTCATAGCCCTTCATGGTATGGATGAGATGGTTCTTGCTGACATAGTCAAAGGGTTTTTTGAAATCAAGTTTAATGGCTAACAAAGGTATTTTGTTTTTGTAGCCAAGGTGTAGCATTTCATTGACCATAATGAATGCATCGTGGATGTTCCTGTGTTTCCAGAAGGCATTTTAGTTGTTGTCTATGATGTGTTCCAGCTGTAGTTTGATGCGGTTGTCGAGAATTTTGGCCAAAATTTTGTAGGAGGTGTTGCTAAGAGTGATAGGTCTTAATTGTTTGATCATGTCAGGTTGTTCCACTTTTGTAATCAAAGCTATGTTGGTGTGCTTAAGAACCTTGATGTTTTGATGATATCGTCATTATTTTAGATGGTATTAAGAAAGTGCATGAAGTCTCTTTGATGGATTCCCACATATAGAGGTAGAATTCAATGTTAAGTTTGTCAGGTCTAGGAGATTTGTTTTTTCCTAGTGATGTAAAAGCATCTTTGAGTTCTTCTATGGTGAAATCACAGATAATGTTGTGTGAGGAGGGTATGGTTTTATTATAGATGTAAGCCCAGTTAATTGAATCGAGAATTCTAGGCTCGTGACCCATGTTGAAGATGTGCTGAAAGTGATTTACGATATGTTTTGTGATGAGGGTTTTATTTGATGTATTAGTGACATTAACATTGATCTTGGAAATAATGTTTGCTCAGGCATTATTGTTGCAACACTTATGGAAGTATTTTGTGTTTTTATCACCTTGTATCACCCATTTAATCTTCACTCTTTGTTTCCAGATAGTGTCAATGTAGTTTTGTATGTCCTCCATCTCTGGTTTGATTGCAAGTATAATGGATGGGTCACCATTGGGGTCACTTTCCACAAAAAAGTGTTGTTCTAGATCGGCCAGTTTTTGCATTATGTTTTCATTTTTTTTCCAATTTTTGAGGGCTGATCTGATCTTTTGGCGTTGTTATGTATGTGATAACCTGGTTCTCTAGTAGTTTTTTGATATGGAGGCCAGTTATCTCTACTTGTGTAAACATGTAGCATTCGATAACTAGAACTTATCTATTCTAAATGGTTTTTGACCCCACCTTAATGTTTTGGTATCAATGATAATGAGGAAGTGGTCATATAAAGTTCTATGTGCAACTAAAACATTAGAGTGTGGAAATAGGTCTTCCCATAATGGTGAGCATATGAAGTGGTCAATTTTGGCCCATGAATGGTTTCCATTCCAGGTGTAGTTAGCGTTTGATGGGATGATGTTGATCATATTGTGTCTAATGATGTGATCTATGAACATTTTATCCAACTTAGTCAGTTCCTAAAGGGTTATTTTGGTTGCATCTGTCTATTACACTAGTGATGAGGTTGAAGTCACCTCCAATAAGACATGTTTGTGTGAGTAAAATCAAAAAATATGAGCAATCCCATAGATTTATTGATGTTTGTCAGTGCTAGGTTCACCGTATATACCAGTGAAAATCCATGTGTGTGCATCATGTGAGTGTGTGATGTGTATGGTGATATTGTAATCACAATATTCAATGTGAAAAATGTTGAAGATGTTGTTGTTAATGTCTAGAATGATGCCTCCTTTTTAGCCATTTGGGGGTCATTTGAACCAAGTATTGATGTGCTTACCCCCAATGTTTTTCAATGTAAAAGAGTCAGGGTTGTTTGGTTTATTGTATGGTGATGATGTAAATTTCATTTTTGTAGATGTAACGTTGAATGTGTTTTCTTCCTTTAAGACTGGATGCACCACAAACATTCCATGATGACATTTTCACTAATATGGAGGAGTAACACAAGATATACTGTTGTTAAGTAGAGGTACTATGAATTGGTGTGTAGTTTATCGAGGCTGACATAGGTGTTATGTATTTGTCTATGATTACGCCGTCCCATAAATTTTTCTATATCATCTAATGTTGAGTGAGCTACCACATCTGATTCAAAAGTGATACCAAATGTGTCTGCAAATTGTGAGAAAGTTTGTATATTAAGACAAGAGGCAATATCTTCTATACTATTGATCATATTATCTTACTCAAGGTATTCAGATGCATCTAAGAAGAAAGGTAACTCTCAAAGAAGAGAAATAACCTAAATTTTAGGATTTTACCTGGTTCTTCTATGGAAAAGTAGTTTTTCTTAGTGAGTTCTCTTAGTGTAGTAGTCATAGAGTTAATTGTTAGAAATGGTGATTGGTGCTTTTCCTTTGCTCTTCTATTGTGGACTCTGTGACGATTTGATCTCCTCCATGATAGCTATTTTGATCTTCTGGACATTATCAATATCAAGGTTTGTTGTGGTAACTGGATTGTTATGAAATGGGAGGGGTTGGTGGAGTATAGGAAAGATTTGTTATTACTTTCAACTGGTAGTGAGGCCATTCTAGGTCTTTTGTTTGGACTATTAGGGTGGGAGTTGGTTTGTGAGAGGTTGTATGTGTTTTTCCTCTCCTAAACCATGTTCCTGTCATTTGGTTTCATGGGGGCTGCAAAGGTCTTTTTGGTGTTGATGGGGCAGTACCATGAAGGAGGAGGATGAGCTATGTCAGAAAAGGTGGTGGTGGTATTGGTAAGGTTTTCAGTAACTAGTTTGATTTTATAAATCTTCTCTCCTAATCTAATTTTAATGGAAGTTGGGAGAGTGATGGCTTGTTTCACTGAGAATACACAGAAGGCTTTGATGTAGTTTGTACGGTGGAGTTTGTCATAACTAACAATTTTTAGGGTTGCACCTATAGAATTTGTAATTTCCTGGAATATCTCTACTTCCCATAAGTGTGGAGGGAGATTACAAATAGATACCCACCCAGAGATACATGATCATGTAAGAGAGAACCCTTACTCGGGTGACCACTTGGTAATATTGGCTTGAATGAAGCTAGTTCTACATGGAATCGTCATGACTTGTCTAAAAAGGTGATCAAGTTTTGTGCCTTCTGGAACTGAGTATGGAAGTTGGGATGGGGATAGTATTTTAGGTTTGAGGATGGTATGTCCAAGGAACAGGAGAGCAATAGCCCGTATAACATCAAGAATATTGACAATGCTATTGTTGATGCTATTTGTGATAGTGAAAAAGATGTTGCGACTGGTAAAAATGTGTGACAGCCGCATAGAGTTGGTTGGAAGTTCAATAGGGAATTCCTTCTCAAGATGTATCAGGGACATGACAAATGGGGAGGAGTAGGATGTGGTCAAGTCTTGTCTACATCCCACTGTGGAAGGTGTGGTCTGTGCTGGTATATCTCTAGGTGTTTTTATATGTGAAGATGGAAGTTGGTGGCTTTTGCTAGGAAGTGGGGGATATATCAGTGGGATGTTCAGGTGGTTAACGTGTGGAACGGCTAGTGAATATGTGCATGTGTTAGGGATATGGAGGCATGAGAAAGTATTTTGGTCTGTAGATTATTTTTTATTGGGTCGAGACCTCTTTGATGATAACACGACACTCATATATCATCATGATCTATCGGTGATTGTATATTTTACAAGAAAAGTGCTTAAACACATGGTTTGAGACCTGGTGTGGTCTAGGGAAAGAAAGTGTTTGTATGGGCAGACTTAAGAAAGGTGTCTATGCATGTTGCAGGTAAAACACTAGGGGGTTATGTGCATCATGACTTAGAGTGTCCATCTCTGTAGAATCTACCACAATGTAGAGAGAAGGTCAGTGGCTTTCGTCAGTAGGTGACGAGGGTCTATCCGCATGGATTTGAATCGTGTGAGAAGGTGTCTATGTCTAAATGAGTAGTTGTTCCTGGTTTAAGTGGTGGAAAATTTGTTTCATATGGTGAATATGCAGTAAGATAATCAGATGTAATACTAATGTTGATGAACACCATCAGCTATGCAGTTGATTGAGTTGGTTGGGAGAAACGTACCTTGCTTTGTGAGGGTTGATCTCTGGTGTTGATGTCACTGTATCATCTTCACCTGATGAGGAAGACAGTTCTGATGAGGTGTTGATCTATATCAGATTTGCAAAGGTCCCCTTTTTGGGTTGGTTCTCCTCTCGAATGAAAAGTTGGTATGTTGAGTCAAAGCCTTCGAGGTCGGAGTCTCTTGGCATCCTGAATAGTGATTTAAGTTTTGAAGGTGTTTCGATGTACAGGTTCATAACCCATGCTAGCAGCGTGAGATCTTTAATGGGATGGAGATATATAATCTACTCCCTTTTGAGCTAAAGTTCTTAAATCATCTCAGCCCATTCATCGACGATGTGCATGTTGGACTTCTTGTTTATGGTGATGGTGATCTAAAACTCCATGTTTCCTATATGAACCTTGTTCTTGCCTACATGACGTCAAACTGGTGATATTTCCATTCTCTGGGTAGCATGATAGATTTTCTATTTTGTGAGTCAAGAGGGTAGTCCATGAAGGGGTATCTAGGTGCCATATTTGGTATGTTGAAGCTGGTAGTGATTTTGCTACAGTGATGGAGTCACGTTGAGGCCTGGTGAGGTTTGTGCCTTACCCGGTTTTGAAAACTAATACTGCCGTGCCAGTAGAGTACTTGGTCTTGATTTGTGCATTGACATTAGACTAAGTAGTATTAGTGAACAACTTACTGGCTTCCAATGTGACTGTCCAAAACTTGCATAGTTATGAGACGACTCGGGAGGCAAGAAGTTGTGTATTTTAGGCTTAGGGCCCTGTAGAAGTAAGTATCACATCTGGTATTTTGTGTCATCCTGAGTTGGCAGGTAGAGCGAACAAGGTAAGAAGTCGTGTGGGGTAGTGGCCATTTAGGTATCCTGTATTTCAGCTTAACCTCCGCCGTACCTGGTATGACATACTGTTTGGCTAGCTTTGTTATAATTTTTTATGGTCTGTGAACATACAGTGTTAGGCAGTCATATTTTCAACTGGTTGTTAATCAAAATTTGCACAAAGATGATCTCCTACATGAACGAGTAATGCTACATTATTATTTATGTTTCTTTGATCAATCGTCGGTTAAGAAGACAAAGTTTGTTTGCTTATTTATTTATTTAAGTTTGGTACTTTATTTTATTTAACACTAGTTACGGATGGTTCTTTCGGTCACCTTTTTTATAATTGTTTAGTTGTCAAGTAATAACAGTTTTTGATTACTTTCGTTCTTTGCTTTTAATTGAGGCCACTACAGATTTCTTTTTATTTAATTGTGGTGAACATGAATAGAGTTGTGTTGACAGTGATATCCTTGCCTTCTATCGTAACTTTCTTGAGGTGTTTAACTCTTTATATCAAGTCGAAGTATTAAAAATTCAATTACATTTGATGGAGAAAAATTGGCATTGTTTTCTAAAGAAGGGAGAGTAGTGTGCAACAGCCAAATGAGGCATGTGGTTATTCATCATATGTATTCTTTCAATGTTTCTCGTAGTCACACCTATTCTAGGACCAAAGTCAAAAGCTATCTTTGGGTGCACTGTTCTTTTAACTTTCTTTTAATAGTGTGCTTGATTGGTTTAGCTTTCCCCTTTTAGTTAAATAAATATCAACTATAGATAAAATATTTTTAGTTAAGAATAAACACTCTATCAAAGCATTACTTGCCGAAACAACGTGGACCACCTAATGAAGTGGGTGCGATTAGACTAAATATTCATCTCATGTCTTAAAATGGGAACAGTTAGCTCAAATTTTAAATATATAATATGTAGTGGACCCTACGGTTGGACCATTAATTTCACATTATCACTCTTGCGTACGTGTTTGGAAAAGCATAGTTAACAATATGTCATATAAAGACACCAACATGAACTCCCCTAATCTCATTCATCATTTTTACCTCATTTTTACCTATATCCCGATGTAATTCATCACAAACAATGTGTTATCACACAAATATCATAAACATGTGCCTCACCCACTTTCAGATCCTGGCTCTGCCACTGTTTTTATGCTTCTTTTATTTTGGGGTGCTATGTTTGGACTGATAAGCTCGACTGATATATAATGGTGTAGCGTCTCTAGATTTCTTCTTCTTGCTCAGAATGGTACAGATGTGTCCCCTTGTCCTATCTTAGGGAGCATCAAAGACACTAGTATGTTCAGCTCGTGTGTAACTAGAAGGTTATAATCAGTGTCTCATGTAGTTTGCAATGGAAGTGGCCTTCGATGTAGATTCAGCTATGGATTTGATGTTATATACCGAGTTCAGCTAGTTTCTTTGAGACCACCTGCAGTTGGTAAAGGTGCAACTAGTAAATGTGTGATCTTCAGTTGGAATGGTTGGTATCTCTGCTGCAATAACTGCTGGACAGTTATTATAGAATCTAGTAAGTGTGGTAGAAGTCGAGATGTTGCATCTGTAGGAGACATGCCTGGTATTTCTGCCGCCTGAGAGACAGGCATGATATAGTATGACAAACCTCATTCGAGCAGCGTGTTGGCGATGTCAATGACAGGATGAACATTACTCTGAGTGATACGATATCATGTCCCGCCGTCGTTATAGAGGATTGAAAAGAAAGAGCTAGTTGCCAGCAGATCCTGGTTGCATATGTAAGCAGGAGCTGATGAGGATGAGCATTTGTTTAATTTGGTGGTTACGACTAATTTGGTTTGTCAAATGGTTAATTTGTATTTTGAGATTTTAATTATTAATCTAGTTAAATTAGTGTTGGTTAGTTCGATTAGGATTAATCGGTTAACGACAGTTGGTTTGATTGACCAACAAACATTTTTATAATAGTATTGCGTGAAATTACTCATAGAATTTTAAACAATTGTTCTATTATATTAGTATATAGTTCTTGAAAACATGATAAGTGTGTAAATGTATATGTTATTTGAAATAAAAATTCAGGTATATATATATATATATATATATATATATATATATATATATTAATATATTAATATATTTTGGTTATTCGGTTAATTTGGTTAATCAATAAATCAATGGTTAACCTATTAATCAAAATAAATTAGTCAAATTAATCAAACTATCCAAAAAAATAACCACGTGGTATTAACCATTCGGTAAGTCGGACAATAACTTCATTTTGCTCACCCTCAGGAGCTGATTCTTTTGTCGAGATCGACCTGCAGGTCCTTATAGCTCCAAAGGAGGCCGATTGCCAGCCTATGATACTGTTTAGTGAGAAGTTGGGTACTGAGGTACTCTTGTCCGGTCAAAGTGTGTGCGGCCCAACGATCTTATCCTCCGCACGCAATTGTACAACCAGCCCAGCCCATGCACAATTTAAACATGACCACTTTAGTTAAGAATATATATATATATATATATATATATATATATATATATATATATATATAGTCAGGTTAGAATACACTCGAGTGTATCCGGAGCGGAATACACTCAAATAGTTTTTCATGATGCAATATTTTTTTTGAAAATCTAATCCGTTGATCTTATTAAACATCTCGTGAGCAACTCATACGTAAAATTTGAGCACATTTGGATATGTATAGCTCATGTTACGAAGACCGCAAAAATTATACATTTCAAATTAGTTTCGTGCATCGATTTTGTTGTCCTTGGATGAGTGACTTACACTCATCCAAATGGGCTCAAAATTTGTATGTAACCTAGTTATAGTATGACGGTGAAGATCAATGGTTTACATTTTGCAAAAAATAGTCTTGATATACAAACACACTTGAGTGTATTCGTACGATCCGTACACTCGAGTGTATTCTAGCCTGACTATATATATATATATATATATATATATATATATATATATATATATATATATATATTGTATTGAATGCCCGCGCGGGTAGTCAGGTTAAATGCCTGTGTCATAGAGTAGCGGTGGCATGATCTGTAATTAAATCAAAATCAATTACGTTTGCATGGTGGCGGTGTCATCTGTTGTAATTATGTAGAATTCATTCATGTATGCATCGAGTAGCGGTAGTAGCTATTTGTAATTACACAGAATTCTTGTACGTATGTATGGAACAATAGTGGCATCATTTTTTTAATTCTAAATTTGTTACTAGTGAATGGGCGTGATGCCACTATTGTAGCTAGACGAAAATTGATTATGAATGCATGCACTAGTGAGAAAGATAGTGGATATTGAGACATCCATGTTAAATAAATGAAAATTTGAATGAGGACAAACATTTTAAACAATGTTCACTCTAAACATATATTCATCGTTGACTCATAACTAGGAGATGTTCCATGTAGTTGCCATGTACATAGTTCAAACTACATGTGAGATATAATGGTTGTAATCAAGCAACCCATAACGGATCTGAGCGTACATAATCTGGATACAGTATGTGATACAGTCAGGTTGTATTACATGACGTCATCTTAAATTACAATTTTTTTATCCTCATTACAATTCTTTTATTTGTATTACATCAGAATAGTCTATGTATAGACTGGTAAATATAACGATGAGGGTGATCCAGAAGGAACACCCGTACAAAGAGTGGACCCAAGGTGCGAGAAGCACCGACCAGAAAAAGGCTCGTGGAGACGCCTCATGAGGACACACGTGTATGGGGGACACACTGCACACCTGAAAGGCCATGTGTGGGGTGTGTCCACACTCCCCTGTGTAACAACAAAAAGGGGGTATGTGTGTATGGGGGTAACTCTACAAAAGCCCCCGTGATAGCCCGTAGGCTCTATACAAGGAACTAAAGGCTAAATGTGATGCCCCAGGATCTATTAATGTGCGTCAGGGTAGTAGCACTCCACCCTCGTGTCTCCGCAAGATGGCGTGTAGCTGATATCACCAAGTCCCGACTCTCCGCAGTAGAGAGCGTCTATTGGTTATGTCGTCTTTCATTGCGTTGCTTCCAGATGAAGTAAGCCGCGCAGGTCCAGGCGCAAGGGCCAGCCATTTCCAACCTTTCCACCCCCTCATTTTGTTTTTTATAAGGGTGGCCATCTCGTCCAGCGAGGCGCTTCTAGGAAGGGATATGCTACAGAGGCTCATGATATGGGTGAGTATGCTGTTGGAGAACCGACATCGGAAGAAAAGGTGTGGAACGTCCTCCCTTTGCCGAAAGAAGGTGCATCTGTCGCTGGCCGCAATGTTCCACTCGTGGATTCTGTCTGCGGTGGCAAGGGCCCCGTGGAAGGCCCTATAGATAGTGAAACTCCACCTATGGATGAGGGTGTCAGCCCAGATAGGCTTGCTAATAGTGCACAAGGCTTGTTGGGGTTGGATCATCCTCCATAGGCAGGTATTTGGGTTAGTAAGAGTAACCCGTCCATGGGCAGAGCGGTCAAAAGTGGGGGCATGTGCAACCCAAGCGTGGGCCATATTCTTCCAGGCGTTGGACACGCCCTGCCTAAGAGCAACCGGGTCTTGAAAAGAAAACCCATATCTCCGGCGCATCCACTGAGTCCAGGGCGATTCAGGGAAAGTATGGAAACAGACGAGGTGGCGCAAGGAGGCCCAACTGTTGATGTCGCGGACACACTTAAGACCTAGCCCGCCTTCCTTGGTTGGTGCAGCTATGCGCTCGTATCGCATGGGATGGTGGCTAGACCCCCACACAAAGTCAGCCAAGAGCATTTCCATCCTATCACAGTTGTTGTTCGAGATGTGCCCTTGGAGTGCCCAATAGAAAATTAGGCCCTGTAGGTTTGACTTAGTAAGGAGGCAGCGTCCCACCATGGTGATTTTATCCGGCGGCCATTTGGAAATCATCTTCTTCATCTGGTCTAGGCATGGGTTGAAGAAAACTATTGTATGATTCTTGGCCGCTAGGGGAAATCTAAGATAGAGAGTGGGTAGGGTGTCCAGAGGGCAGCCCACGATGCTGCTAAGAAGGTGGCCGTTGTTGGTCGCAGCTTTGGACAGGAAGAGTTTGGATTTGGTAGGGTTGACCCGCACACCAACTGTATCACTGAACTCTTCAAGGATCTTGTTAATCCCACGAAGACTCTTCCTAGTGGCCTGGACGAAGATTAGGACGTCGTCCGCAAAGGTTAGGTGGGACAAAACCGGGGTACGTTTGACTTTGTAGGTACAGAAAAGTCCTAGCCGTTCGCCTTCGTCCATGAGCGTAGTGAGATATTCTATGATGAGGGTAAAGAGGAGGGGTGAAAGTGGGCACCCCTGTCTTAGGCCACATGAGTTGTTGAAGAGTCCAGTAGGCAGCCCATTGACAAGAACCGAGAAGGAGCAAGTGGTAACACATTGCTTGATCCAACCTGTCCAGGTTGGGGGGAAACCCATCTTCTGCATGATTGTCCAAAGGGCTTCCCATTCGACATGGCTGTAAGCTTTTGAAAGATCCGTCTTTAGGCAGGCCTTTGGGCCTAAACGTCTCAAGTCGAAGCCATAAAGGAATTCCACCGTAAGGAGGGAGCAATCTGATATGCTTCTGTTCGGGATAAAGGCACCTTGATTGTGGGAGACCAGCTGTCCCACAACCTTCTTAACACGCTCAGCCAGAACCTTGGCAAAGATTTTGTACAACACGCCACTACAGGATATCGGCTTGAAGTCTCAGAGAGAAGTAGCGCCATCCACCTTCGGGATAAGCGCCAGAAAGGAGTGGTTGACTTACCTAACCATGGCCCCCCCTCTCATAAGCCATAAGATGGCTTCAGTGACGTCGTCCCCAATTGTCGCCCAACAGCTTCGGAAGAAGCTAGCATTAAACCCATCGGGACCCGGGGCTTTGTCAAGCCCTATTGACCACACGGCGTCCCTCACCTCCTCTCACGTACATGACATACAGAGTGTTCGACCTTGGGCCGGCGTGAGAACCTTTGTGGGTTGGAGCCTCATTGGTCGCGTGGGGCCGTTGCCCCCATTGTAGAGATCACTGAGGAAGGCCACCGCCTCACCTTCCAGCTCCTCCTGGTTGCTAACTTGCACGCCATCTTCGTCGATGAGGTAGTGGATGGCGTCCCACATCTCTTTTCTTTTTACCGCCTCCTGGTAGAATGCAGTGTTATGCACGCCATCTTTGATCCACCTAACACGGCTCCGTTGGTAGTAGAACAGCTCCTCCACTGTGTCCAGCTGCTGGAGACATTCCCGGGTCGCCTTCTCTCTGTCCACCAAGTCGGGGCAGCAAGGTGAGCACTGGAGGCCAGCCTGGATAGCCACATAATCCCTAGTCACCTTCTTCTTCTCAGTTCTGAAGTCTCCATGGTTAGCCTCCCAGGTCCTAAGGCGAGCCTTAACCACCTTCAACTTCTTAGCATTAATGAACAAAGGGTTACCCTGTACAACCGTATTCCACGCCTCTCCGACAACCTCCTGGAATCCACTCCAGCCCGCCCAGGCATTGAGACTTCTGAAGGGTCGTGTTCTATGTTTCACAGCAGTAGCAAAAGGGGATCTGGCAAGGATGCCATGGCCACTGAGGTGGGAGAAGGAAAGGCAGGTGCGGGCAGTCAGACAAAGAGCCACCCATCGGTCGTTGACCAAAACACGGTCCAAGTGACAGCAGATCCTGTCTCCCACCTTCCTCCTATTGGACCAGGTGAGAACTCCTCTAAGGGTTTGAAGTTCCATCAGCCCCGATCGTCCCACCACCCCATCGAACTCCCGCATATCCTTTCTCGACACTTCACCCCCCACCTTCTCTCCATCGTGGTTAATAGTGTTGAAATCACCCGCCACGAGCCAAGGGACCATCGCTACAGGCTTGGTAACCTCCATTTCTTCCCAAAGGGATAGCCGCCTATGTGGCTGGTTGTGGGCATAAACCGCGGAGATAAGCATGTGTGCCCCTCCCTTGTTCGTGCACTAGGCCATGATCATCTGCGCCGAGATGGCCACCACATCAACTGACCAGACCCTAGGATCCCATCCCCAGTAGAACCTAGCCTTCCCCACAACTTTGATGTTGGAGACGGACTTCCACCCGCCTGGAAACAACTCCCTGATAACCCCTGTACCACCGGATTCCTCCCTCAGCTTGGTCTCTAACAGCAGACCCATCGTGGCTCCTTGTTGTCGTAGGAGGGCCACCGCCTTCCTTTTTGCCTGCCCGCAAGCGCCGCGCACGTTCCATGTCAAGACTGACATTAGGAACAGTGTGGTGGGGATGGTTCACCTCCAACTCCCAAGCCTACGCTTGGAACTGGGCTCAGCAACCACGGGAGTATCTATTTCCTCCACTGCTTCAGCCTTGAGAACACCTTCTGTCTCCACTACGTCCAACACCTGGCCTGGGGCAGCAAGCGCCGCGACCAACTTTTATTTCTTCGGCAGTGGGGGCAAGTGCATGTGGGCGAGGACCATCTTGGAGAGCTTGGTCGCCACTGTTCCAGTCTTGGGATGGACGTGCCTGTCCCTCCTGGAGATTTTAGCAGGAAATGGAGAACCCATGGGAGCTTGATCATCGGGGGAGGGACCGGCCTGGGCCACGAACACCATCACCGGTTTGTCCGCCACAGCAGGGATAGGGGGATGACCTCCTCATAAGAGATTGAGTTTGTTCCCTACCCTGGTGTCAACATGAGCGTCGTGAATGGGGCCATCATCCAAGGTCAACGCCTCAGGACCAGCAGCATCCGTGGGTGTTGAGTGAGCATCATCAAGGCCCTCCCCATTCGTTGGGGCAGCAGGGGGCAGCTGACCATCCTGGCTACCAACCGCAACACCGTTGGCGGTAGCAGGGATCACTTCGGCATCACCCTCTGTGACTTCATCAGTAGCGTTCACCTCAGCAGCCACTGGGACTCCAGAGGCATCATCCGTGTGCGTGGTTTCCCCTGTCCTTATCAACTTCTTCTTGGTTCTTCTCCTGCCTCTGGGGGAGTCAGGTGGGTTGATGTCACTCCCACCATCCGCCTGCTGGTGCCGCCGTTATGCGTTTTCCCTAGCTTGGTCAGATATGAATGGACAACGGTGGAGGCCATGGCCAAAGGCGCGGCAGGATGTGCATCATGAGGGAACAAAGTCATACTATACGGGCACCTGCTCCGGCTCACCACTAGGGAAGCAGACCCACACCTCATAAGGTGGGTCCCTGTAAGCCGGTAGGTCGACCATGGCTCTGGCCTGCGTGGCTCCAGTAGCAGCGGACATCCAAGCCCCTGCATGAGATGGCATCCCAATGTAGCTGGCCACCCGAGCAAGAATGTCAAGCGACTGGAGATGGCTAAGGGTAGGGAAGGAGACCCAACATGGAACCTCGAGAGCAGGTCCAATTTGGGTTTGGTGGATGGGGTCCAGGGGTGACAGATGAGAAGCCTGTCGTCGAAAAACCATGGCCCGCAATTTAGGAGTGAGTTGAAATCCTCCTTGAGTTCACACCTCAGCTCGAAGAATCCACCATTGCGCCAGGCCAACTCAAATGTGCCCTGTGGTTGCCACACACGTCTCAGCCAACCCCTGATGACTGTCTCATGGGGGGAGGCATCGAGGATGTAGAACACCGGGGTGTTGGCTTGGGCCTCAGCGTAGGAGTCCATGACCGCTGCAGGGATGTCGGCGACAAGGCCCCTGATCAGGTCAGACGTGGGTGCTACGTAGTTGAGGACCATGTCGTTAGGGATAGGGGCGTTGGGCGATTGCCGAGATGATAAGTCTGCCCAATCTGCCACCTCCGCACTCATAGGCCAGACAGTCGTCGCCTGCCCCGAGGACGCCGCTTGGGCATAGGTCTTCCTCTCCGGGCCTCTACTAACATGAGGAGGAGGCCGGGTAGAGGGTCTTCTCGTCAAGTCAGCGCGCGGGGGTGCTCTCGCCCGAGCACTATGCGGCCGACTCAATCTTTGGCCATCGGAGCAAACCAGTGTCTGGGAGGGGCGCCATCGACTCCCAACACAACCGCCACCCACCAGGAACTCCCCGTCGTTGTCGTGCTTCGTCCCACTGGAGGAGGCACCGTTTCGAGTGGAGGCGCGGCTGCGTATCGTCGCCCTCCGGTGAGAAGGGGTGGGGGGAAGGCCCAGAAGCAGGGGCTTTGCCTTTGCTTTTTTCCCGAGCACGTGCCTCCTGTGCTGCTCGCCCTCCCTTAACCCTCTCCTCCTCAGCTTCCCGGTGGATAGAGGCTCACTGAAAGGACCTCTTCTTCATCTTACCCTTAGACATAGGGGCAAGAAGGCACAGGAGGGGGGAGGGACACGTGGTTGGTCAAGAAGAGAGGGTAGTGTGGGATGACGTCGATGCATGGGGATAAGCAGACGTCACAACGCACTCGCAGGGCAGGAGGAAGGAGGAAGGGTGGGAGGGATAAAGGTTGTCAAGGTAGTGTGTTGTGACGTCACCGGGTATGACGCCAGACCGCACTAGCCAGGGAAGCTTCGAGAGGAAGGGAAGGGCAAGGGCCGTGGTGAGTGCGTGTTGACGTGGGCGGGTTGACGTCAGGATGCACTAACAGAGGCTTTGTAGGGAGGCTAGCAAGGATTTGAAAAGTGGGACCGTTGGCACTCAAGGAAGCTTCGGGGAAGCTGCCTATGGGTGCAAACTGCCTGATCCAACAGACCCCACTGAAGGGAAACCCAGTTCAGGTCTGATACACCTGGCCGGTTCAGTAGCGATATGAATGGTCCACCGGAGGAGCGCGTTGGAGGGCGATGGGAGGCGACGAGCAAGGCCAACCCTAACGCCACCAACCGCCGTCGAACACTACAGCAAACAGGGGGAGCAGAAACCCTAGGTCGAGGGAGAGCGTCGTCTCGGCCAGGGGTTCGCAGTCACCACTGTAGAACACTGTGTCGTCGGTGAAGCAGGCACAGCCACCGTCGATGACCCCCACCGCGTGTGGGACGGGTAGCTCGGAACCCACAGATCCTCGTGAATAAGGCCTCCTTCCTATGTTCCGACATGGTTCATGGAGGAACCGAGACTCCAGAGAGCTGGTCAACCTCTCACCCATTTTGTTGAAGCAAAGGAGAGGTGGACGACGGGGATGGACGGTGGAGAAAGAGTCGTCGTGGTCCCAGTAGCTCAAAACTGAGACCCAAGGAACCAACACCACACTCGAACGTTGTCTGGTCAGGTAGCTAGGAACAAGTCCCTAGTCCGCAAGACGTCATCGCCACCAAAAGCACAACCGGGGAAGTCACCGAAGGCACCACCGCGAAGCAGAGTCCCAGCCCGTCGTGTGGCCAAGATAGCTAGGAGCCTAAAACCACCGCTGGGGGTAGGACAGAACACGTGCCGGTCAGGTAGCTCGGAACATGACCTCACCTCACAGAGGGAAGTGTTGGTGAAGTACGCCGGGAAAGCCACCACCGCAAGAGCAGGGTCCAAGCCTGTGGTGTAGCTCCTGGAAGACGTGCGTCCCCAGAAGCAGCGATCACCGCTCGAGGCTAAACCGAAACACCCCGGTCAGGTAGCTCGGAACCTGACCTCGCAAGTACACCACGCAGGGCACGAGGGGGGAGTGAAGGCCAGCCCTCACAAGCAAGGTTGGGAAGCCAGAGCTGACACCACCTTCACAGGAAACCACCCGCAAGGACCCAGACTAGGCAACCATTGGAGCTCCACCGCTGAGGGCCTAGCAGCAGCAACTCCACTCAGGTTCCATCGAGGGAGCACCCTTGGCCATGCACCAAGCACCCCCCGGGGGGGGGGGCTTACACTCGAACACCCTAGGATCACAGGAGGACCGAGACCCCTGTAGGGGCTGGTCAAAGTCTTCCCCTAGTTTTTGGGGGTTCATGTGTACCATAGTGTGGGGTAGGCGAGTCCCACCAGGTAGCTAGGAACCTGGTGTCGCAGGTGTCTTCAGGCCAGATTAATGGTGAGTCGAGGTAGGTGAAGCAGGGACGCCGCCTTTAAGCCACCTACAGACTTCCACCGGTCGCTCTTAGAAGCACACGCCCGCAGAACCAAGGTGCTGAGGTAGGTGGATGTGTCAGGTGTTGTCTTGAAGGCTGATCAGCCATGGAGCCGAGCCTTGAAGATGACGATTAGGCAGGTGCACCCTCCCACGGAGCAGCGACCACCACGCGGGTGGGATCGCCAGGGAGACCCGGCTGCCGCGAGGGCAGCAGGGGGAGAGGGAATAGTGCAGTGGAGAAGGGAGGTGGGAGGAGCCGGGTTAGAGAGAAGTCGGAGCTCGTTTCCTAGAGAGAGAAAGCGAGCGACTCGACTGAGACTGAGAGCTCTTTCATGACTGAGAGTTCTTTCATCGGAATTGCCTTTCGGATTTGGTAAATAAAAACGATGAAAGGTGCCCTTGGGCACCCGTAAAAGGTATGGCACCATGGTGCGAGAAGCACCGGCCAAAGAAGGTTGTGGGAGCCCCAAGCCAAGCTCAACAGGGGAAGGACAGACCGTACACCTGACAGGCCAGGTGTGGGGCATGTCCCCCCTCTCTACCCATAAGACAAAAGGTAGGTGTGATACTGGGGTAACTATACAAAATCCTCATATGTGGCGTCCTATACAAGGGAGTGGCCAAAGGGCACACTTAAGTAGAGCTATGTGTTTGTAGTCTCCACACCTTGTTAATGTGATCGGGAGTAGTAGCGACCCACCCGTGAGTGGTAGCCACTGTCCGAATGGCTTTGTGGATGATGGTGAGGCAGTCGTCCACCGAGAGTCATTACTGGTTGTGGCGCCTCTCATTTCTTTGTTTCTAGATGAAGTAAGCCGAGCAAAACCAGGCTGTGATGGTCAGCCTTCTCCACCCCTTTGCTCCCTTGGTCTGGTCCCGTATGACCACAACTGTCTCTAAGAGGCTGTCAGTCCTTGGGATGTTGAGTCCACACAGGCCCATGACTCAGGAGCAGATCTAGTATGCATAAGGGCACCTGAAGAATAGGTGCTCCGCGTCTCCACGCTGTCAGCAGAAGCAGCAACAGTCGCTTTGGGTGTTGTCCTATGAGCTGATTTTGGCAGCAGTGTAGAAGGCGTCATATTCCGCCCTAAAGATCGTCATGCTCCACCTGTGGACCAGCGGTCCATGCCAAATAGTCTGGCCCAGAAGCTCCTGTGGCCCAGCGAGCTGGGTGTAAGGCCAGAACATGGTTGTTGGGTTGATGAGACGGATTTGGCCTGGAAGGGTCCTTTCGAACAAGTTGTTGTGCGCCTCCCATGCGCGAGCCATGTTCTTCCAGGTATTAGAGGAGCCCTATCTGAGGTTTTCAGGGTTGGGCATCATAAGGATGTATCTCCTTCTCATCCATGTTGGCCACACTGAGTCAGGGACAGTGTGGAAGCAGACCAGGCGACGGAGTGAGGCCCAGTGGTTGATGGCTTTGATGCTTCGTAAGCCCAACCCGCCATCCCCAAGAGGTTTAGATATGCGCTCGTAGCTCATGTGGTGAGTACTCATTCCCCAAACGAAGTCATCCATGAGAGTTTGCAACCGCTCACAAACATTGTTGGGGAGATTTCCTTGATGGGCCCAGAAAGCCACAAGGTCTTGGAGGTTAGATCTCGTGAGGAGGCAGCGGCCCGCCATGGAGATGCGGTCTGGGGGCCACTTTGAGATCATGGCCTTCATCTGGTCCAGGCAGGGGTTGAAGAAACTGGCATAATGGTTCTTGCTGGCTAGTGGGAAGCCAAGGTAGTGGGTAGGTAAGGAGACCAGGGTATAGCCAGCAGCCGCCACCAAGTTCGGCCCCTCTGCCTTCGCCGATTTGGATAGGAAAAGCTTGGATTTGGCCGGGTTCACCTCTATACCAAAGGTGTCTCTAAACTCCTTTAGGATCGTCTTGATGCCCCTCAGGCTCCTGCCAGTACCCGCGGAGAAGAAGAGGACATCATCCACAAAGGAGAGGTGTGAGAGGACAGGGGTTCCCTTGACCTTGAAGGTGCTGAAAGTTTTATTTCTCTCGCCTTCTTACATTAAAATGGAGAGGTATTCCATCACAAGTGTGAAAAGGAGGGGGGAGAGAGGGCTGCCTTGACGGAGTCCCCTAGTGCTTGTGAATAGACCAGTGGGATAGCCATTGACCAGAACCAAGAAGGCGTAGGTGGTGACGCACTCCTTCATCCAGTTAAGCCAGGTGGCTGGGAAGCCCATCATCTCCATCAGGCGCCAGAGAGCCTGCCAAGCGACATGGTCGTAGGCTTTCGATAGATCCGTCTTGATGCATGCTTTCTTCGTGGCCCGCTTGATGTCGAATTCGTGGAGGAACTCGCCATCGAGGAGTGAGCAATCCGAAATGCTCCTTCCCGGGATGAAGGCACCTTGATTGAAAGAGACGAGGTGGTCCAGCACCCCTTTAAGCCTCTCCGCGAGAACCTTTGCAAAGATCTTTGTAGACCCTCCACAGCAGGCGATCGGGCGGAAGTCGCGCAGAGCAGTGACTCCCTCCACTTTGGGGATGAGTGAGAGGAAGGTGTGGTTAGTGGTTCTAACCATCGAGCCACCTTTCATGAGGAAGGTGATGGCCGCCATGACATCCTGTCTGATCATCCCCCAGTAGGAGAGGAAGAAAGAGGCATTGAAGCCATCCGGCCCTGGGGCCTTGTCAGCGCCGATGGACCAGAGCGCCGCCTTGATCTCACCCGCGTCACAAGGCCGGTAGAGGGTGCGACCTTGTTCATCCGACAGAGTATGCCTAGGTCTGAGCCTGGTGGGGATGGTGTTCGCCTCACCCTGGGTGTAGAGGTGGCTGAAGAAGGTGGCTGCTTCGCCCTCTAGCTCCTCTTGGCTGGATATCTCATTACCCTGTGTGTCGATTAGGTGGCTGATCGTGTCCTTCATCTTTTTGCGGCGTACAGCTCCTTGATAGTAAGAGGTGTTCCTTTCTCCATTCTGGACCCATCGGACCCTGCTGCGTTGGTAGAAGTAAACCTCCTCAGCTTTGTCCAGCTTCTCTAGGCGCGTGCAGATGAGGTCCTCCTGGGCGGTGAGGTTGGGGCAGGTCGGGTTCGTTTGGAGTCCAGCCTGGATCATGGTAAACTCCTTTTTAGCCTTCTTTTTGAGGTTGCTGATGTTGACCTTCGCCCTCGACCACCCCTTCAGTCCCGCCTTGGCAGCCTGGAGCTTCTTCATGACAATGAAGAGGGGGTTTCCACTAACCGGCTCATTCCATGCCCTCAAAACGGTTTCATAGAAACCCTCCCATTCCGACCAGTAATTGAGACTACAGAATGGGCGTGTCCTATTGAGTTTGGAGGAGAGGGGAGAGATGACAAGAGAACCATGGTCACTCTTGTGAGAAAAGATGAGATTGGAGAAGGTGTTGGGGAAGAGGTTAGACCAGGAGTCATTGATAAGGGCCCTATCAAGGCGACAGGTGACTCGACTGGCAGCCTGTTGCCGGTTGCTCCAGGTGAGTAGCCTGCCCAACTACCTGGCCTCCAAGAGACCCGTGAGCGTGATGGCATTGTTAAAATCGCTCATCGTTTTCCTGGAGACTTCTCAGCCTCCCACTTTCTCATCGTCATGTCTAACGGTGTTGAAGTCCCTGACAACCAGCCAGGGGTCCAATGTGGTTGTCTTTGTGGCCTGGAGGTCCTCCCATAGGACCCTGCGTCGAGATGGTTTGGTGTACGCATAAACTGCCAAAATTAACACCCTGCACCCACCTTTGTTGACACACCACGCAGTCATCATCTGTGATGACGTGGTGGTCGGGGTTACATTCCATACCCTGGGATCCCAACCCCATACAATGTGGCCTTTACCTGTAACAGCATCATTCAAGGTTGTGCACCAGCTGTGCGGGAAGAGCTCACCGTGTGTCCTGGGAGCATCTTCCGTCCTTGCAATCTTCATTTCCATCAACATGCCCATCGCCACACCCTGGTTGCGGATGAAGTTGGCGATCTTCTTTCTTTTTGCCGGCGAGCACGTGCCACACACATTCCATGCCACTAGTGACATGGATAAACTAGTGGGGGTGGTCAGTTCTGGTTCCCAAGCCTCTTCCTGGAGCTCGCCGCAGCTTCAACAGCAGTAGCCTCATCCTCATTCAGCATCATCACCTCCTCCTCAGATGAGGTCTTGCCTTTTAGATTGTTTCCCGGGGCTGGTAGAGCGATGACCACTAGGCGCGTTTTAGGATCGGAGGTCGCTGGCCCTTAGCTCTGGAGTCTCTTTGATTCCCTGGTGCCCTTCGGGATCGGCCTGTTAGGTCTCAGGCTTGCCCTCTTGGGTGGCGAGGCTGAGCCGCTTGGTGAGTTAGTCTCCACCAACATAGGTTGGGTAGAAGTGCCTGCCGGTGTTCCTCCCCCAGACGGGTTTGGTTCACCCAGCGGCGTCATGTCGCCCTCCAACACGTCCTCCGACGTCTCAGGTTGGTTTGGTGGGGAGACCTCCGGTCCTAAGGGCACCCCCAATCCCACCTTTGCCCTAGCTATGCCGGCCGATATCGGCATCAAAGCAGTAGCCACAGGGGGGCGGTGGTGGGCATGGATTCCCCTCCCCCTATCGGGTTTGGTTCCTCCAGCGTCGTAACCACCCCCACAGGTACAGCCCCCGGGACCCGAGGGGACGAGGTGTCTGGGCCACCCTCAGTCTGGTCAGCACTTGTATCAATAGCAGCAGTGAGGCCCGCATCGGCCACATCCTCAGCCCCAGTAAGGGTAGGTTGTGTGGTAGCATCGGGGTCATCCTGTAGGCCAACTGCGGTGGGGGGTGCAGTTGCCTCTACCCGGATGTGGTGCTTCTTCTTCCTCCTCTTGGACTTGCTTCTGCCACAAACAAACTCAGTGTCCCTATTGTTGTCGTTGTCGTCCTCCGGGCCAACGTCGGGCATGTGTTGCCTCCCCGCGGTCACCCTGACCTTCTCAGACACAAAAGGGCAGCGTCCGAGATCATGCCCGAAGGCAACACAGGTTGTGCACCGCAAGGGAATGTAGTCGTACAACACCGGGATGGCTTCAGCCTCCACTCTCGGGAATTGCACCCAAACCTCGGAAGGAGGGGCCTTACTCGCTGGGAGATCCACCAGCGCCCTAGCCTGCGCCGCACCGTTGGTAGTGGAGACCCAGGCCCCAGCATGAGAGGGTTTGTCGATGCAGCTGGCCACCCTCCCTAGGATGTTGAGGGATTGGAGGTGCCCCAGAGTGGGGAAGCTGACCCAGCAGGGCACCGTGGAGAAGAGGTCCCTGATGAGGTTGAGCGCGGGGGACCAGGCCTTGAAGAATACTAGTCGCCCGTCGAAGAACCAAGGCCTGCCGTTCAGAAGTTTCTCCAAGTCGTCTTTGTCTTCGCAGGTGATCTCGAAGAACTCATTCTCCCTCTTGATGAGCTCGAAGGGGCTCTTCGGTCGCCAGGCCCTCCTGAGCCAGCCCCAGATGACAACATCATGCGGCGAGCTGTCGAGGACATAGAAGATCACCAACTTTTCGTGCCGAAGCTGGAGGGACACCATCGCCTCGTTAGGGATGATGGCCACGGGGCCTCACTCAGGCGAAGTGATGGGCTCGGTGAAGGTGAGGGCTTTCTCTGGTAGGATGATTGCTGAGGGTGAGTGTCTGACGACCTTGTCAGACCACTCCGTCATGGCCACGTCCACTAACCACACGCGGGGTGGCCGTGCAGGTGGTTTCGGTGTCGTTGCCTCCGCGTAGGTGCGTCCCTTCCCGCCGCCAGGGGCTCTGGATCGGCTATGGAGCCGTAGATGCGCACGGCTGAGGCTTCGGCCAGTACGATGGGGTTCGCCGCCCAGAGGGGCATTCCTTCTGTTCGCCGCTATGGTAGGGTGGGGTTGGTCGCCGTCATGATCCTCAGGGCCGTCCTCCGAAACCTCACTCCCATCGCAGGTCTTGTGCCCACTGTTGGAAGCCCCGCGGGATGGGGGTGGGTGATAGTGCGAGTCAGTGCAGTCATAGTGGGGGCGGGGAACTGGCGATGAAGCCTTGCTTTACCTTTTGTCTTCTTCTCCTTCGCTTCCGCGCGAGCTAGCTGCCCGCCCTTAGCTCGCTCCTCTGCAGCCTCCCTCAAGATGGAGGCGCGGATGTGGTGGTGTTTCTTGGCTTTGCCTTTAGCCATCCGGTCACGTGGGCCAAAGCAAGAGGTGGGTGGGATAGTGCGTGGTGACAACGCACGAAGGACTGTTTGACGTCACAGTGCACTACCAGGGGCGGAGGTTCTTCGGGAAGTAAGGGTTCATGCGCAGGGGGATGAGGTCACAGGGATGACGTCAAGGCGCACTAAAAAGACTCGTGGGAGGAACCTTCTAGAGGGGAGATGGAGTGCCACTTGCTAGGGTTTGAAAAGCCGCACATTGCAACAGGGGGAGCCAAATTGGGTCCCGACCCCGATTCAACACCGGGCGAGCCGGGCCGGAAAGAATGGCCGGTCCAACAGGCTAGGGGCCACAGGGTCTGCGGTGGGGAGCGATCACACGCGGAACAAGAGGTGAGCCCTACCGCCATGGATCGCTAGGGGTCGCCGCCATGAATAAGGAAGTGTTCAGGACTCTGGCACAGAGCGTGACCGTAGAGGGGAACACCACCGCAGAAGGTGTCGGTGCCAGAGTTCCAGAGGATGCCAGTGAGCGTGGTTCGGGTAGCTCGGAACCCAAACCCCCACACTCAAGCGATGTCCCTCTCATGCCCCCGCCGGGGTCACAGGAGAACTGAGACCCCAAGGGCTGGTCAACTCCTACCCTGGGTTTGTGGGGGCTAAGAAAGGGGGAAATAAGCACATGGTCGGAGGGAGGCGGTGGACCAGGTGATAGTGGGCCTGATCGTCGAAGAGGGATCACTTGCGAGGATGGCATCACGAACCACCATGAGCGGAACCCAAGGCCACCGAGGGTGATACACGATAGCTGAGGTAGTCCCGCTGGGGAACAGGATCTCGTACCACCAAGGGGGAACCGGTGGGAAAGGAGACAAAAGTGGCAGTTGTCTTCAAGTCACCGGTGGGAGGACACCTGCAGGTCAGAAGGCGTCTTGAAGGTGATGAGGCAGGCACACCAACCACCAACTAGAACCCCTACCCCCGCCAAGGTCAAAGGAGGACCGACATGCCTACGGCGGGGTCAGACTCCTACCTAGGTTTTTGGGGGTGAGGGATTAAAGCGGAGCAGGTTGGGCTTGAAGGCTCGCAGTAGAGAAGCAACGCCTTGATGGTGGACTTGAAAGCCCCTGCTGAGGTAGGTGGGAGTAACAGTGCCCCAGGGGTAGGGTCGCCGGAGAGCACCCACCACCAGACCCAGTGAAGCGACGGGTGTGGGCTCACACCACAGGCCCTCGGTCCGCTCCAGGCTACTACCAGCACCGGAGGCGACCAGGGAGGGAGATCGTCGGGGATACCCCATTGCTGTAAGGGAAGCTAGGGGGGAGAGGGAAAGGCGGGGTGGAGGGGGAGCAGGGGATTCTAGAGAGAAGCCAGAGCTCATTTCCTAGAGAGAGAAACGACTCGACTGAGAGCTCGATGACTGAGAGCTCTTTCATCAGAATTGCCTTTTGCAAGGCATGTAAGTAGATGAGGAGACCACCAAAAGGTGGAACCCTGGTTCCAAAGATTACATGACATGGGAGACAGGTACAAGACCTATGACCCATCCATACCCAACAACTCCAAACAAGAAACAAATCCTTACACTCGGGGAGTGTATCATCAGGGCCCCTCACCGGGACAGACCCCTAGCTAGCCCGAGGAACAGAGAGGCCCACGCAGGGGTCAGTTTACAAAGGTATAACCCACGCAGGGGCCATCTAAATAAATAGGGGAGAGGGAGAAACCTATTTTCACTACTTGTTCCACGACAAGCTGGGACTGACACGCTGCACCCGAGAAGCACCACCACAGAGCCATCGAAATCAAGGGGGAAGCACCCGCACGCGGTGAAGTAAGGACCACGAGAGAACAACCAGGGGGAGCGAGAGAGCTAGGAGGGGTTAGGAGAGGGTAGGGAGGGAGAGCGGGGGGAGAATACGGGGTAGGAAAGGCCAAGGGGAGGGCTCGCCCAGTGGAGCGGCGCCCCTCCCCCAGGTGAAGAAAACCCTAGTGAGGGTTAGAGACAAGGCAGAGCTCGTATCCTAGAGAGAGAGAGGCGATGACTGAGAGCTCTAACTGGGAGCTCTTTCATCGGAATTTCCTTTTGCAAGGCAGGTAAATAGATGAGGAGACCACTGAAAGGTGGTACCCTGGTTCCAAAGATTACATGACATGGGAGACAGGCACAAGGCCAGCGACCCATCCGTACCCAACGACACCAAACAAAAGCCAAACCTTACACTCGGGAAGTATCATCGGGGGCCCTCACAGGGACAAACCCCTAGCTAACCTGAGGAACAGAAAGGCCCACACAGGGGTTAGTTTACAAAGGTAGAACCCACGCAGGGGTCATATAAATAAACAAGGGAAGGGAGCATCCTATTTTCACCACTTGTTGTCATGACAAGCTGGAACTCACAGGCTACACCCACTTGGCCAGGGGGCCCAAGTAGCAGCAGGACCTTCAACCGACGCGTCGAAGGACGACAACCACAAGGTCATGGGACCAAGGAGGGGGAGGTAGGGGGCTGCTGTCCTGAAGGTAAGGGCACTCAAAAGCGCGCACCAGCACACGCCACCCCAAGCTCCCCCCCCAAACCGCCGAGCCCCACAAACTCGAGCAGGGAAACCATGCAGGTCAGGAGATCTACAGCCCAGGAGGGGTGACTAGTCCCACCCAGGCCACACCACAGTCGTACCAAGGCCACGATTTCGAACACCACAGCCTGCCCCTGGAGGGAGGCCCAAAAAGGTTGTGACACCTGCAAAGGAAAGCAAGTATCGCAACGAACAAAAAAGAATGAGTGGAAACCCCTCCGAAGAGACCACTCCATCGAAAACCAAGGAGGGCATCATGTTCAAACACGGATCAGCCAGTCCTACCCACCCAACCCCGATGTGGTACAAAGCCATCAGGCTCACCATCTCGACGTACCCAAACAGCCCAACCAGGCAGGGTACCGATGCGTAGACAGACCGCACAACACTCAGGCCCCCGCGTCAAAGGCCACCATGCACCTAGGGGCAGGCGAAACGAGAAGGGGGGTGAGGTGGTAAAGGTTAACGATGCAAAGGAGGAAAGCCCCTAAACCCCAGTGAGGAACACATGGGCCTAGAGCAACAGGAAAACCACCCCCAGTCGTAAGGCTCGAGCTCGAACCAGGCACCCACACAACAAAGGGGAAGCGGGGCCCTCCAACCAGCCACCAGCGAGGTGGAGAACATCATGACTAGAGGGTGCACAAGGCACCCACCCGACGAGCGTGAGAAGCTGTAAGGGTGGCCCAGCCACCGGTCGTAAGACGGGAAACACACAGGGCGGAAACAACACCCCTCTTCGAGCCTGGAGGGGGGCCCTGTCGTCAGCCACCAGCATGACTGGGCAGACCCAAATGGCAAACAAAGGGGGCACGAAGCCAACCCACCACGACAAAGGCCTCAGGAGGAGGTAGGCCCGGACCCACACATGATTTCACCTCGACCCCTTACCTTGTGTGAGGGGGAGACCCAAGCAACAAGCAAAGGGAAGGCACGGAGGTCAACCCACCATAGAGGAGGCCCAGAGGAGAGGGCAGTACAAGGCTGAGGCCCAAAACCCACGCAGGGGTGAGGACCCAAAAAACAGGTCAAAAGGGTCGGAGCCCGAATGCCACGCAGGGCCAAAGGGGACCCGATACAAGGTCGGGCCACTGAACCCACGCAGGGGTACCAATAAAGGCGCAAAGGCCACCAAAACAATTCGTAAAGAAAGACCTGAACCAAGGGTCAAATCGGGATCGGGACCACGCCAGTTCAGCAGAGCCAAACCGCCCGGTCCAACAAACACAAGCACCCGCATAGACGAGAGGCCCCACCAAGGACACGAGCGGCCCACGTGTGCACCAAGGAAGCCCTAACCCTAGCTGTCTTGCGCCAGCGTGGGTGCAGCCGCCGAGGTAGCCCAGCAAGGGGCCGCAAGGTGGAACAGCCGCCGAGGAGGGACGTCAGCACGCTACGCCAAGGTGATGTCAGGTCGGGGCAGTTAGGGCGAAGCTGAGAGGACCACCGCAGCGACTTCGCGACGCCACCGAGTTAGGAGGGAGACCCACACCGGAACAGGCCGTGTAGCAAGGCCCTGCAGGCTGACGCCGGACCTGCAACAAACTGAGAACCACAAAAAAACCCAACGCGCCACAGACATCCCGGAGCAAGGAAGCTCGACGGGGGTCACCAGGGACACGAGGACAGAGGTGATGGAGGCCCCAGACCACCGTCCAGGGCCGAGCACGCAAGAGGGAGCCACCCAGAGTGGGAACAAAGCTCTAGGGGCACAGATCACCCCCACAAGGACACCACAAGCCACAGAAGGCCCAAAAACACTGGATCACCATCCAGGCCAAAACCACCCCGCGCACGAGGGGCAGACAACCACCTGGGGCAGCACCAGGTGACAGTCGGATCAGCCACCAAGAAGGCCAAAGAGGCGAGCACCCCACACACCAACCAGGAGCACTCAAGTGACCACAGAGACCACCAAGGTGGAGGGGGAGGCCGGGCTCGGAGAAGGAGCCACCCTAGACACGGTGACCACTAGGCGGGAAGAAGAAGCCGCGGCGTGCCAACCATGGGAGACTAAGAGTGGAGTGAACCACCGCGATGGGGTCACTCAGACCTGCGTCGGAGCAGCGCGCACCTAGGGAGCCTGCAGGACCACCAGAGGGTCGATGAAGCATGCCTGGACCACCGTCCAAGGTCAAGAGAGAGGGCCCCCGAACCACAGTCCAGGGCCAGAAGAGGAGCCACGAAGCTCAATGCCACCAGGGGTCACAAAGACCCAAGGTAAGGGTGGAGCCATCGGCGGAACACCACCCAACCAGAGGAGCGGAGAAGAGGCCCTAAACCACCGTCTAGAGCTAAGAGAGCAGGCGCAGGAGACAGCAAGGAGCATGAGCCGCCGCCAGGAGTGCAAGAGCACCGAGCGGGCCACAGCACCGCCAGAGAGCTGGGGTGAGCACCACCAAAGGAAAAGGCAGGTCACCAGGAGACCCACCACTCACCACAAACAGCCCGGAGCAGAAGCACTCGACGGGGGGTGGAAGGCAACCCCACCAAGGGCCCAGAACAAACCACCAAGGAAGCCACTGGGCCAGCCACAGGGAAGGCGAGCACAGCGCCCAGACGGAGAGGGAAAGCGCCGAGGTGGTCGGAATGGAGAGGCACCCGCATCCGACAGAACCACTAACGAGTGGACAGACCAGGGGCACAAAGCCACCAAGGTCACGCCATGGCCGCATGGCGAAGGACAGGCCACCGAGAGGGCCAACGGGGTAAGCAGGGAAGCCGGAGAGGGTAGAGAAGGATAGGATCTGGGGGTAGGAGGGAAAAGGATCGGGGTAGCAGGACCAAGGAGAGGGCTCGCCAACAGGGTGGCGCCCCTCCCCCCAGCGGAAAAACCCTAGCGAGGGTTAGAGAGAAGGCAGAGTTCGTTTCCTAGAGAGAGAGATCGACGACTGAGAGCTCTTTCATCAGAATTGCCTTTTGACTTTGGTAAATAAAATGATGAAGGGTGCCAAGAAGCACCCGTACAAAGAGTGGCACCCTGGTGCGAGAGGCACCGGCCAAAGGAAGGTTGTGGAGGCCTCAGATCTCAAAAAGGGGAAGGACAAACTGTACACCTGACAGACCAGGTGTGGGGTGTGTCCCCCCTCTCTACCCATAAGACAAAAGGTAGGTGTGAGACTGGGTAACTATACAAAATCCCCAGTAAAGCGGCCTATACAGGGAAGTGGCCAAAAGACGCACTTAAGTAAAGCTATGTGTCTATAATCTCCACGCCTTGGTAACATGGTCGGGTGTAGTAGTGGCCCACCCTCTAGTGATAGCCACTGTCCGGACGGCTTTGTGGATGATGGTGAAATAGTCATCCATCGAGAGATGTTGCTGGTTATGGTGCCTCTCATTTCTTTACTTCCAGATAAAGTAGGCTGAGCAGGACCAGGCGGTGATGGCCAGCTTTTTCCACCCCTTTGAACCCGTGGTCTTGTCCCCTATGATCACAGAAGTCTCCAAGAGGCTAGAAAACCTTGGGACGTTAATACCACAGAGGCCCATGACTCGGGAGAGGATGTGGTAGGCATAAGGGCACCTGAAGAACAGGTGTTCCGCATCTTCACACTGTCGGCATAAGCAGCAGCGGTCGCTTTGGGTGTTGTCCCACAAGCTGATTTTGGCGGCGGTGTAGAAGGCGTTATGTTCCGCCCTGAAGATCATCATGCTCCACCTATGGACCAACGACCCAAGCCAAATAGCCCAAACCAGAGTCTTCGGCACCCCAGCGGGCTGGATATAGGGCCAGAACTTGGTCATTGGGTTGATGAGGCGGGTTTGGCCTGAAAGGGTCATTTCGAACAGGTTGTTGTGTGCCTCCCACGCATGAGCCATGTTCTTCCAGGCGTTGGAGGAGCCCTGTCTGAGGTTGTCGGGGTTGTGCATCGAGAGGTCGTATCTCCTTCTCATCCAGGTGGTCCACACTGAGTCAGGGACAGTGTGGAAGCAGACCAGACGATGGAGAGAGGCCCAACGATTGATGTCTTTAACGCTACGTAGACCCAGACCTCCTTCCCTATGAGGTTTAGCAAGGCACTCATAGCTCATGTGGTGAGCACTCGTACCCCAGACAAAGTCCGCCATAAGGGACTGTAGTCTTTCACAAACACTGTTGGCGAGATGTCCCTGCTGGGCCCAGAACACCACCAGTCCTTGGAGGTTGGATCTTGTCAAAATGCAGCGTCCCGCCATGGAGATGCGGTCCGGAGGCCATTTAGAGACCATGGCCTTCATCTGGTCCAAGCAGGGATTGAAAAAGCTGGTGTAGTGGTTTTTGCTGGCCAAGGGGAAACTGAGGTAGCGGGTAGGGAGGGAGCCCAGGGTATAGCCAGCAGCTGCCACCAGGTTCTGGCCGTCCGCCCCTGCTGATTTGGAAAGGAAGATCTTGGATTTGGTTGGATTCACCTCTATGACAAAGGTGTCGTTGAACTCCTTGAGGATCGACTTGATGGCCGTCAAGATCCGGCTAGTGCCCTCAGAGAAGAAGAGGACGTCGTCCGCGAAGGTGAGGTGCGATACGACCGGGGTGCCCTTGACCTTGAAGGTGCTGAAGGTTTTGTTTCTCTCACCTTCCTCCATAAGAACGGAGAGGTAGTCCATCACCAGCGTAAAAAGGAGGGAGATAGAGGGCAACCTTGGCGGAGACCCCTTGAACTGGTGAACAGGCCAGCAGGGAAGCCATTGACTAAGACCGAGAAGGAACAGGTGGTGACACATTCCTTCATCAAGCCAAGCCAGATGGTAGGGAATCCCATCATCACCATCAAGCGCCAAAGGGCCGGCCAAGCGACGTGGTCGTAGGCTTTGGAGAGGTCCGTATTAATACATGCTTTCTTCGTGGCCCGCTTGATGTCGAAGCCATGGAGGAATTCGCCAGTAAGGAGAGAGCAGTTCAAGATGCTCCTTCCCAGGATGAATGCACCCTGGTTGATGGATACGAGGTGGTCCAGCACCCCTTTAAGCCTCTCTGTGAGGATCTTCACAAAGATTTTGTAAACCACTCCACAGCATGCGATCGGGCGAAAATCACGCAAAGTAGTGGCTCCCTCCACTTTGGGGATGAGTGTGAGGAAGGCGTGGTTGGTGACTCTAACCATTGACCTCCTTTCATGAGGAAGGTGATGGCCACCATAACATCGCACCCGATGATCCCCAGCAGGAGCGGAAGAAGGAGGCGTTGAAGTCGTCTGGTCCCGGGGCCTTGTCCACGCCGATGGACTAGAGAGCCACTTTGATTTCGTCTGCATCACAGGGCTGACAAAGGGTGCGGCCTTGTTCCTCTGATAATATCTGCCTCGGTCTCAGCCTAGGGGGAATAGTGCTGGCCTCGTCTTGGGTGTAGAGGTGGCTGAAGAAGGTTACAACTTCACCTTCAAGCTCCTCCTGGCTGGACACCTCTTTGCCCTGAGTGTCGATGAGGTGGCTGATCGTGTCCTTCATCTGTTTGCGATGGAGGGCTCCTTGGTAATAGGAGGTGTTTCTTTCTCCGTCCTGGACCCAACGGGTCCTACTACGTTGATATAAGTTGAAACGACCATCTCACGATAACATGATTAACTAATGTGGAAGCGTTCATCAAGTAGCGGATTAGCGAAAATCACTAAAAATTAAAACCATTTGCAAAGAGATCCATTCCTAGGAAAACTCTTTACAACAAGAACCATTATATAACATTTACATTCTGGTTCAAACATATATAACCTGTACCATCTCTTTTCAGAGACTACAACATCAGCTGCCTTATGAACATTTTATACAGACATCATATGAATCTCGAGGCATCAAGCAAAAACCTCAGTTTGATATATCAAAAACACTGATTGAAAACTCCGAGGACCTGAGAGTATAGAGACGACACATAGGACTACTATCTATATGACTTGACAGTCAGTGCCTCCACCTGAGATCTCACTGCCGTCCAAGCTGTTGCTTTCCTTTTCCTGCAAAAGAGTATCTGCCTCTTTGTCCGCGTCCACCTAAAAATGTTGGATCCCACGGGGGTGAGACAATTGTAAATTGCCCCAGTGAGAGATATAACTCTCTGCCAGAAACATTATTATTGCATCTTAAGAAGTTAAATATAGGCAGATGATAACCAGTTTAAAGCATTCTCTTAATAAGGAATAGGAAGAACATGTATATCATTTATCCTCCATATTATACCATCATGTCAAACTTCTCTTGTGACACTCATTATCTTGATATGTCACCCATGAGACATTCTTGTTTCAACTTATTGGCCTTAGTCAGTCTTCTAAACAGATAAGGAATTACATCTACCATGTACTCATATATCATTAATACAGGCATTGGGTTATTACCAATCATGTGTCATCATTAGAGGCATTGAGCCTCTGCCAGGTATTGGACTCTTCCAAACCTGATTACACTTCCAGGCATTGGTCTTTAACCAACCCTGATTATAGGCATTACACCTCTGCCAGGTATTGGATTTCTCCAAACCTGATTACACAGCTAGGCATTAGACTCTAACCAACCCTGATTTCACAGCCAGGCATTGGACTTTAACCAACCCTGATTTCATAGCCAGGAATTGGACTTTAACCAACCCTGATTTCACAGCCAGGCATTGGACTTTAACCAATCCTGATTACACAGCCAGGCATTGGACTTTAACCGATCCTGATTACACAGCCAGGCATTGGACTTTAACCAATCCTGATTACACAGCCAGGCATTGGACTCTAACCAATCCTGATTACATAGCCAGGCATTGGACTTTAACCAACCCTGATTACAGGCATTAAGCCTCTGCCAGGTATTGGACTTTAACCAAACCTGATTACACAGCCAGGCATTGGACTCTAACCAATCCTGATTACACAGCCAGGCATTGGACTTTAACCAACCCTGATTACAGGCATTAAGCCTCTGCCAGGTATTGGACTTTAACCAAACCTGATTACACAGCCAGGCATTGGAGTCTAACCAATCCTGATTACACATCCAGGCATTGGACTTTAACCAACCCTGATTACAGGCATTAAGCCTCTGCCAGGTATTGGACTTTAACCAAACCTAATTACACAGCCAGGCATTGGACTCTAACCAATCCTGATTACACAGCCAGGCATTGGACTTTAACCAACCCTGATTACAGGCATTAAGCCTCTTCCATTAATGGTGTATGAAGCTCTAGCAACTCCCCCTAGGCTCGTCCTCAAGCTTTTGATTGCAAAAGTTGGCTAGGGTTGAAGAGGAGATCGAAATAAGAAGGAATCCATAATTTATTTTCGATTTCCACCATGAAATCAAGGAGAACGAAGGTCAAGGGCTTACCCACAGGTTGGGGACGTGCTCCCTACTCCTCCCTAGCTCCTTGGTCGGTTTTGCAAGCAAGGGGAAGAAGAAAATCCGAAAAAGGCCTTGGTTTGGGCTTGGAAATGGCACTTTTATAAAGAAATTGATGAGAGAGAATATGCCTTATAAAAATCCAATTAATCCAAAAATTATGGCCGCCTCTTCCCCCTCAACTCCATGGATACGAGGCATATCCCTTTGCCTTTAATTCTCCTTCATTATCCTCAATTTAAAGAAAAGCAAATTAAGCACCTTAATGCTTATAATATAATATCTCACATGTGAGTCGATATTACTTTTCTTTATAAAAAGGTGAGTGGAATTTCACCTACTTAAGATATTTTCGTTCCTTATATTGTTAAAGGAACGTCCATCCTTATTCAAAATCAACCCAAAACATTTTGGTTGAAAGCCCTTCAATTATTTTTATTCATTTTTGCCCTAAATCGAATTAGGGTTTCAATTAGGCATTATTCTTGATTATTTGAATGTCAAGATTCTCTCTCCTACAACTTAATTCAAATGAGGATTCCCTATCATTTTATTTTCTCTAACTGATGCTAAGAAACATTAAGGACCTTATTGAAGTGGTAATTTGCATATTGAACCCTGGATTTTGGGTAAATTGTACTTTACTCCAAAACTAGGTTTTAATGCACAAGGATTGCTTTACAAGCTTAATCTTGGTGTCCAAGCTTGTGGAAACCATACCACTACATCATATTCATTCTTATGATGTCTCAACATCATAGGAACATCTTATCATGTGCAATTTGCAAGTTAACCCCTCAACTTGGGTAATTTGCACTTTAGTCCGAAATAAGCAAACATTGCTTCAACATTGTTCAAACATGACCAAAATTGAAACATAAGTTCCTCTTGAGACCTAATCACTTTTCAAAAGATAAGATTAAGCATATAATCATCTTTCTTAATCAAAACACCTAGGGTTAAAGCATAACCCAGGTCAGGGATGTTACAAATTATAAACCCCTAACAAGGATTTCGTCCCTGAAATCCTAGATAAAGGGAACAGATATTATTCATTCCTCATATCATCATGTCTTTTCATAACACCTCATTGTTATGAAGACATCATAGAACTTTTATTAGCACAAAGTTCCTTCCCACAATATTCTCATAGAGCCAATTGAGAACTTATCTTAAAGACATATTTAGTTGTTATGTTTATGCAAAGCATAAACCCCTAACATATGATGTTCATATCATTTTATATAATCAGACTGATTTCGTAGTTGACCACTCCAGGTAGCCAATCTAAATCATCTGATAATTCTCAGATACTAGAATCTCTTACCTTGGTATCAGTCACATGTGTTGAATACACATCATATTCTCATCTTTCTTTTATCATATTTACAACTTTATAGAATAGGGATCACCTCCCTTGTTCTCTTTCTCATCATATGAGGGTCATACTTTTACTTCCTCATATACACATACTGATCTGAATTCCTATCAGATCCTTCTTTCTTGTTCTTAAGATATGATACATTTATCCATATCATATTTCCAATTTCATGATACTCATTATATTGTATCAGAATGATTGCTTGATCAGGGCAATCAAAAAGATATCAATCTAAGAGTTTCCATACTCACTTTATCATCAATAGTTGTACACCTGATCAGGGTTTACAAGTACTGAGATCAAGTAGTATGCACTTACATGCTATCATATTCCTTTCTTTTCATATTACCATAACATAAGATTTAACATCCCTGGATTTTATCCAGGCATCTCTTCTATACCTCTTCCTCTTTCATGGAGGTAATATCAATATAGAGCATTTAAAAGAATACTGAACAGAATTCAAATTCTAGTTCTCATCATTTCATCCCTATATAGAAACCAATGGGGAAAACAATATCAACAATCTTCCTTTTTATAACAAAAAGGGTTTAGTGTACTCAACATGTACACATTTATAACATACCTTGTACTCATATCATGGTCTTACTAGTCTTATTATTGAAGCAAAAACTAAGCCATAGAATCTTACAGGTGAAAGGTTAAGACCTTTGCACTTACTTAGTGGCTACTTCCCTGGTACACTAGGCATTTATTGCACTATTAGTACCAAAAACATGACTTTTTAAAACCATTAGGCAAATGTCTCTAGAATTATAGAGACCATTCCCTACTTCTCAGCTTATTGCCCCTTCTTGGGCACTACCATCACATATTTATTATCTGTCTGAACTCATAGCAGAGTCCACTTTCTTGCTATAAGTTAATATTTTCCATATTTTCCCTTGTTCCAACATGACTAAGTCATTTAGGAACTCATTTAAAGCTCAAGCTTTCTGTATTAAGGACTGATAACCTAGGTTGTAATCCTAGCATCCAGTCCACTCATATGCATTACTGTTGCCCTAATCTTCCCAACAAGAGCATGATCATAGGATTCTCTATCCTGATCAGGTCTTAATGGGGATTCTCAGGCACTCATTCTATTCTTGCATGATCCCTTGCACCTCTTCTTGGTGCAACAACATTGCCCAAAGCAATGTGTTCATTGTTCTCTCCAGTCATTTTAAACTTTACCCTTTCTCTGCACAAGCAGAAATCATTATAAGGTATATTGGAGGACACTAACACAGACTCAACAACTTAGTCCTATGTCTCTGTAGACTCAACGAACCTAGAGCTCTGATACCACAATTAAAACGACCGTCTCGCAAAAACATGATTAACTAATGCGGAAGCGTTCATCAAGTAGCGGATTAGCAAAAATCACTAAAAATTAAAACCATTTGCAAAGAGATCCATTCCTAGGAAAACTTTTTACAACAAGAACCATTATATAACATTTACATTCTGGTTCAAACATATATAACCTGTACCATCTCTTTTCAGAGACTACAACATCAGCTGCCTTATGAACATTATATACAGACAGCATATGAATCTTGAGGCATCAAGCCAAAACCTCAGTTTGATATATCAAAAACACTGATTGAAAACTCCGAGGACCTGAGAGTACAGAGACGACACATAGGACTACTATCTATATGACTTGACAGTCAGTGCCTCCACCTGAGATCTCACTGTCGTCCAAGCTGTTGCTTTCCTTTTCCAGCAAAAGAGTATCTGCCTCTTTGTCCGCGTCCACCTAAAAATGTTGGATCCCACGGGGGTGAGACAATTGTAAATTGCCCCAGCGAGAGATATAACTCTCTGCCAGAAACATTATTATTGCATCTTAAGAAGATAAATATAGGCAGATGATAAGCAGTTTAAAGCATTCTCTTAATAAGGAATAGGAAGAACATGTATATCATTTATCCTCCATATTATACCATCATGTCAAACTTCACTTGTGACACTCATTATCTTGATATGTCACCCATGAGACATTCTCGTTTCAACTTATTGGCCTTAGTCAGTCTTCTAAACAGATAAGGAATTACATCTGCCATGTACTCATATATCATTAATACAGGCATTGGGTTATTACCAATCATGTATCATCATTACAGGCATTGAGCCTCTGCTAGGTATTGGACTCTTCCAAACCTGATTACACTGCCAGGCATTGGTCTTTAACCAACCCTGATTACAGGCATTACACCTCTGCCAGGTATTGGATTTCTCCAAACCTGATTACACAGCCAGGCATTAGACTCTAACCAACCCTGATTTCACAGCCAGGCATTGGACTTTAACCAACCCTGATTTCACAGCCAGGCATTGGACTTTAACCAACCCTGATTTCACAGCCAGGCATTGGACTTTAACCAACCCTGATTTCACAGCCAGGCATTGGACTTTAACCAACCCTGATTTCACAGCCAGGCATTGGACTTTAACCAATCCTGATTACACAGCCAGGCATTGGACTTTAACCAATCCTGATTACACAGCCAGGCATTGGACTTTAACCAATCCTGATTACACAGCCAGGCATTGGACTCTAACCAATCCTGATTACACAGCCAGGCATTGGACTTTAACCAACCCTGATTACAGGCATTAAGCCTCTGCCAGGTATTGGACTTTAACCAAACCTGATTACACAACCAGGCATTGGACTCTAACCAATCCTGATTACACAGCCAGGCATTGGACTTTAACCAACCCTGATTACAGGCATTAAGCCTCTGCCAGGTATTGGACTTTAACCAAACCTGATTACACAGCCAGGCATTGGACTCTAACCAATCCTGATTACATAGCCAGGCATTGGACTTTAACCAACCCTGATTACAGGCATTAAGCCTCTGCCAGGTATTGGACTTTAACCAAACCTGATTACACAGCCAGGCATTGGACTCTAACCAATCATGATTACACAGCCAGGCATTGGACTTTAACCAACCCTGATTACAGGCATTAAGCCTCTGCCATTAATGGTGGATGAAGCTCTAGCAACTCCCCCTAGGCTCGTCCTCAAGCTTTTGATTGCAAAAGTTGGCTAGGGTTGAAGAGGAGATCGAAATAAGAAGGAATCCATAATTTATTTTTGATTTCCACCATGAAATCAAGGATAACGAAGGTCAAGGGCTTACCCACAGGTTGGGGACGTACTCCCTGCTCCTCCCTAGCTCCTTGGTCGGTTTTGCAAGCAAGGGGAAGAAGAAAATCTGAAAAAGGCCTTGGTTTGGGCTTGGAAATGGCACTTTTATAAAGAAATTGATGAGAGAGAATATGCCTTATAAAAATCCAATTAATCCAAAAATTATGGCTGCCTCTTCCCCCTCAACTCCATGGATACGAGGCATATCCCTTTGCCTTTAATTCTCCTTCATTATCCTCAATTTAAAGAAAAGCAAATTAAGCACCTTAATGCTTATAATATAATATCTCACATGTGAGTCGATATTACTTTTCTTTATAAAAAGGTGAGTGGAATTTTTCCTTTAATTCTCCTTCATTATCCTCAATTTAAAGAAAAGAAAATTAAGCACCTTACTGCTTATAATATAATATCTCACATGTGAGTGGATATTACTTTTCTTTATAAAAAGGTGAGTGGAATTTCACCTACTTAAGATATTTTCGTTCCTTATCGTATTAAAGGAACGTCCATCCTTATTCAAAATCAACCCAAAACATTTTGGTTGAAAGCCCTTCAATTATTTTTATTCATTTTTGCCCTAAATCGAATTAGGGTTTCAATTAGGCATTATTCTTGATTATTTTAATGTCAAGATTCTCTCTCCTACAACTTAATTCAAATGAGGAGTCCCTATCATTTTATTTTCTCTAACTGATGCTAAGAAACATTAAGGACCTTATTGAAGTGGTAATTTGCATATTGAACCCTGGATTTTGGGTAAATTGCACTTTACTCCAAAACTAGGTTTTAATGCACAAGGATTGCTTTACAAGCTTAATCTTGGTGTCCAAGCTTGTGGAAACCATACCACTACATCATATTCATTCTTATGATGTCTCAACATCAGAGGAACATCTTATCATGTGAAATTTGCAAGTTAACCCCTCAACTTGGGTAATTTGCACTTTAGTCTGAAATAAGCAAACATTGCTTCAACATTGTTCAAACATGACCAAAATTGAAACATAAGTTCCTCTTGAGACCTAATCACTTTTCAAAAGATAAGATTAAGCATATAATCATCTTTCTTAATCAAAACACCTAGGGTTAAAGCATAACCCAGGTCAGGGATGTTACAGAAGTAGACTTCCTCGGCCTTGTCCAACTTCTCCAAACGCTCGTAGATGAGGTCCTCCTGGGCAGTGAGGTTGGGACAGGTCGGGTTCGTGGAGTCCTGCCTGGATCGAGGCAAACTCCTTTTCCGCTTTCTTTTTGAGGTTGTTGATGTTGACCTTCTTCCTCGACCACCCCTTGAGCACGGTCTTGGCAGCCTGGAGCTTCTTCATGACAATGAAGAGAGGGTTGCCTCTCACGGGTTCCATCCACGCCCTCAAAACAATGTCGTAGAACCCCTCCCGTTCCGGCCAGTAGTTGAGACTACGGAATGGGCATGTCCTGTTGGGTTTAGAGGAAAGGAGAGAGATGACAAGAGCACCATGGTCGCTCTTGTGAGAGAAGATGAGGTTAGAAAAGGTGTTGGGGAAGAGATTGTACCAGGAGTCATTGATAAGGACCCTGTCCAGGCGACAGGCGACTCGACTGGCAGCTTGTTGCCAGTTTCTCTAGGTGAGCAACCCACCCAACTGCCTGGCCTCCAAGAGGCCCGTAAGCGTGATGGCATTGTTGAAGTCGCACATGATTTTCCTGGAGACTTCTCGGCCTCCCACTTTCTCGTCATCGCGTCGGACGGCGTTGAAGTCCCCGACAACCAGCCAGGGGTCCACCGTGGTTGGATTTGTGGCATGTAGGTCCTCCCATAGGACCTCGCGATTTGAAGGCTTGGTGTATGCATAAACTGCTGAAATTAACACCCTGCACCCCCCTTTGTTGACGCACCATGCAGTAATCATTTGTGCAGACGTGGTGGTCGGGGTTACATTCCATACCCTGGGATCCCAACCCCATACAATGTGACCTTTACCTATAACTACGTCGTTCGAGGTGGTGTTCCAACCATGTGGGAAGAGTTCTCCGTGTGTCTTGGGAGCGTCTTCTGTCCTTGCAATCTTTTTTTCCATCAACATGCCCATCGCCGCACCCTGGTTGCAGATGAAGTTGGCGATCTTCTTTCTTTTTTCCGGCGAGCATGCGCTGTTCACATTCCATGCCACAATTGACATGGAGAACCTGATGTGGGTGTTCAGGTCTGGCTCCCAAGCCTCCGCTTGGAGCCCGTCGTAGCTTCAATGGTAGCCGCCTCATCCTCCTTCTGCCTTGTCACCTCTTCTCCAGAGGACCTGTTTCCTTGGAGCTTGTTTCCCAGGGCTGGTAGGGCGATGACCACCAGACACATTTTGGGAGGGTCGGGAGTCGTCCCTTGGTTATGGAGCCTCTTCGATGCCCTGGTGCCCGTCGGGATCTGCCTGCTAGGCTTCAGGCTAACCTTCCTGGGTGGCGAAGGCGAGCCACTTGGTGAGTCTGTCTCCACCAGCATAGGTTGGGCAGTGGTACCTGCGGGCGAACCTCCCCCATACGGGCTCGACTCACCGAGCGGCGTCGCGTCATCCCTCAGACCGTTCCCCGGCACTGCGTCATCCTCTGACACGTCCACCGGCATCACATCATCCTCCGACACGTCCTCAGGCCCAACAGAAGCCCCAGGCTCCATATCTGTCCCGACTGGGCTAGCTGAGGGTGGTGCCATAGCAGTGGTCACAGGGGGGGCGGTGATGGGCATGGATTCCCCTACCCCTAACGGGTTTGGTTCCTTCAGCTTCGTTGTCACCCCTCCATATCAGCCTCCAGAGCCACCCGAGGGGGCGTGCTATCAAGGCCACCCGCGGGTTGGTCAGCCTCTGTAGCAATCGCCTCAGCGAAGGCCACTTCTTCCAAACCCTCGGCCCCAGTGGTGGTGTCGGGTTCGTTCTGTAGCTCAGAAACGGCGGGGGTTGCTGATGTCTCCGCCTAGGTGTTGGGATGCTTCTTCTTCCTCTTCTTGGTCTTGCTTCTTCCACGGACAACCTTAGGTTCCACGTTGTTGTCGCTATCTTCCTCCAGGATGGCGTCAGGCCTGAGCTACCTCCCCGCGGTCACCCTGACCCTGTCAGATACGAAGGGGCAACGTCTGAGGTCGTTCCTGAAGGCAACACAAGCTATGCATCACAGGGGCATGTAGTCGTACTTCACTGGGATGGCTTCCACCTCCGCCCCCAGGAACTGCACCCAAACCTCATAGGGAGGGGCCTTGCTCGCCGGGAGGTCCATGAGCGCCCTGGCTTGCGCCGCACCGCTGGTGGTGGAAAACCAAGCCCCAGCATGGGAGGGCTTGTCGATGCAGCTGGACACCCTCCCAAGGATGTCGAGGGACTGGAGGTGGCCCAGGGTGGGGAAGCTGACCCAACAGGGCATCGTGGAGAAAAGGTCCCTGGTGAGGTTGAGCGTGGGGGACCAAGCCCTAAAGATGACCAGACGCCCATCAAAGAACCAAGGGCCGCCGCCCAGGAGAGTCTCCAACTCATCTTTGTCTTCACATGTGATTTTAAAGAACCTGTTCTCCCTCTTGATGAGCTCAAAGGGGCTCTTCGGCCGCCAATCCCTCCTGAGCCAGCCACGAATGACCACATCATGTGACGAGCTGTCAAGGACATAGAAGATCGCCGACTTCTCGCGTCATAGCTACAGGGACACCATCGCCTCGTCAGGGATGATGGCCATGGGGCCGCGCTCCGGCGACGTAATGGGCTCGGTGAAGGCTAGGGCTTTCTCCGGTGGGATGATAACTGTGGAAGAGTGCCTGACTACCTTGTTGAACCACTCTGTCTTGGCCGCGTCCACCAGCCACACGTAGGGTGGCCTGTCAGGTGGGTTCGGAGCCGTCGCCTTTCTTTACTTGTTTTCATAACTCAGTATACATCGTTAAAAAAATATAGTGTGTTACAATGCGTTTATTCATATTACAATTTTCTTATGTGTGTTACAACTTCCCTTTACAATTTATAGTTGCTCTTTACTATTTACTTTGTTTCATATTATCTATTATAATATAGACAATCACATTGTAATAAGTAAGTGTCATCTGTAATATGGACAATCATGTTGTAATAGGCAAGAGCCAACCGTAATATAGGTGATAGTTTTCTAATATGGATACCCATATTGTAATAAGCAAGTGTCATTTGTAATATGAATAGTCATATTGTAATAGGCAAGAGCCAACCATAATGTAGGTGATAATTTGTAATATTAATAGTCATATTGTAATAAGCAAGTGTCATCTATAATATAGACATTCACATTGTAATAGGCAAGAGCCAACTATAATGTAGGTGATAGTTTTATAATATGGATAGTCATATTGTCATAAGCAAGTGTCATATGTCATATGGACATTCACATTGTAATAGGCAAGAACCAACTATAGTGTAGGTGATAATTTTATAATATTGATAGCCATATTGTAATAAGCAAGTGTCATATGTCATATGGATAGTCACATTATAATAGGCAAGGGCCAACCATAATGTAGGAGACAGTTTGTAATATGGATAGTCATTACAAATTATCTATTCTGATATAAACTTTTATTTCTTATTATAGAATGTCACCTTTCTTTACTTGTTATCATTACTCAGTATACATCGTTAAAAAAATATACATTACATTTTAGTTTTTTGTATTACAAAATATTTATTTTAGTTACAATGCGTTTATTCATATTACAATTTTCTTATGTGTGTTTCAATTTCCTTTTATAATTTATAGTTGCTCTTTACTTTTTACTTTCTTTCATATTATCTATTATAATATAGACAGTCACATTGTAATAAGCAAGTGTCATCTGCAATATGGACAGTCACATTGTAATAGACAAGAGCCAACCGTAATATAGGTGACAGTTTTGTAATATGGATACTCATATTGTAATAAGCAAGTATCATTTGTAATATGGACAGTCACATTGTATAGGCAAGAGCCAACCATAATGTAGGCGATAGTTTGTAATATGGATAGCCATATTGTAATAAGCAAGTGTCATCTGTAATATGGACATTCACATTGTAATAGGCAAGAGCCAACTATAATGTAGGTGATAGTTTTATAATTTGTATAGTCATATTGTAATAAGAAAGTGTCATATGTGATATGGACATTCACATTAATGTAGGTCATAATTTTATAATATTGATAGTCATATTGTAATAAGCAAGAGGCATATGTCATATGGATAGGCACATTATAATAGGCAAGACCCAACCATAATATAGGAGATAATTTGTAATATGGATAGTCATTACAAATTATCTGTTCTGGTTCATAAACTTTTATTTCTTATTACAGAATGTCACCTTTCTTTACTTGTTGTCATAACTTAATATACATCGTTAAAAAATATACATTACAGTTTAGTTTTTTGTATTACAAAATATTTATTTTAGTTACAATGCCTTTATTCATATTACAATTTTCTTATGTGTGTTACAATTGCCCTTTACAATTTATAGTTGCTCTTCACTATTTACTTTGTTTCAAATTGTCTATTATAATTACAGAATAATTCCTATTATTATAAACTTTTTTTGGGCATCTATATTTATGCAAATATGATTGAAAATACAATTATGCTATGAAAACTTTTTGTATGGAACAACATTTTGTAGGATTTAAACAATCTATAAAAATAGCAGATATATTGTAATGAGAACAGAGAATCTATAATGGGAAGAAGACATTTGTAACTGAACATGACGTTGTGTATTACAATCTGGAAATGTCATTTTATTATCACTTTTCCAGTAGGTGTGGATCAAATATGCGTTACAGATTTATAAGTCATGTCACTGGCCCATTCTTATTCAATAATTATGAAGTAATTCCACCAGACCAATCTTATTATGTAATTACAACGTAATGCCACTGCTTATTCTGTAATTACAACATAATGCCACCGCTTCATCAAACATGGGTAACTAATCTAATCTACCCACGTGGGTAGCAAGTAAACATCATATATATATATATATATATATGTATATATATATATATATATATATATATATATATAATATAGAATCAACCAAAATTGTTCAACCATGCCCCGATGGATGATTATGTCCTCATGATTCCATGCCTCAAGGGAAGGAAGGCCCAAAAACTTTCCTTGTGTTCACCTTCCAACCGCCTAGTCAAGCGATCGGCTTTGCCATACACCAAGCTCAAGCTGCTCCCTACCACATGCATTCAACATTAAGATTCCGGTAGTGAGGAATGCATCTATAAAAGAGAACCCTCAATGTCCATTCTAAAGGGTCTCTGATCGGTAATTAGAAGCCACATTACGAAGCACAAACCCTAGCAAGGAGCGAGGAGGCGAAAGTCGCAACAGAGAGATTGGTCTTCCAGGACCAGATGTCATGGCCTTCTCCCTCATTCCTTCTATATTTATGTTGTTGTCCCTCACCATGAGTGAGTAGACTGTTGAGATGGGACATAGGGACTATCCGCATCTGCCTGTATTTTATTCTAGCTTGTATCTAAACTCCATAATATAGTTGATAAATAAAGTATCATTTTGCTTATTTCCTTGCCTTGCAAATTGATGACTTTATTTGCATGTACATTATAATTATGAATATGTAGGTTGTTGTGAGCATGATTAGAATATCATAACAATCTTATTATCCCTCTGAGGTTTCAGTAATGGATAATGAGGTGATAGAGCTAAGATCTGCTATGTATCGGGGATGGTTGGTCGTAAGTGAGGGATTCTAGTTGGAATGAACTAGGCACTTGTTGGAAAAGAATGGTTCCAGACCATGTCCTAATTGCACTTGGAGTTAAATAGGAGTTGGTATTGTTTGTTTCCAATCCTAATTAGAGTTCAATCCAATAGGACAAAAGATGGTTCCATATTTGCAACATTGGATTTGGATTAGGAATTAGACTAGGAATTGGACTGGGATTCTCAGCTGCTACCACATCATCAGACCTATAAATAGAGGCCCTATGTTATAACCCACATCGAGGTTAGTTGGTAAGTACATCAATTAGCGTGAAGTACTTTCATTATTGCTTTGATCAAGTGAGACAGTCTAATTAGCATGTTTTCTTGCCTTGATAAGGTTGTGGATCTCGTGCTTGAAATTTTGTAAAAGGAATCACTTCAATTGGACCTTTGAGGCAAAAGTTTTGCCATTTTCATTTTCCTTGGTCCAAATCTACAATTTTTACATTTAATTGGTCTTTTTACCCCTTTAGTGGGTTGGCTACCCCTTTCCTTATCCTTTCTTCTTTCCCCAATCGACATCATTGAGCGGCGCCCAAGATGCAACGCCTGAACGGTGGGCTAGCAGAGGCAGGGCGGGGCATCTTGGCCCCCTTTAGCTCCGACCAGCAGTGGCACCCTCTTCTTCTTCTTCTTCCTCCTTCCTTCCTTCCTCTACCTTGCCCTAGCAGCGCCCCGACCAGCCAGAGAAGGTCAGCCAACAACACCGCTGGACAACAGCAAGGTACCGGCCAGGGACCCTTTTGGGCACAGCCAGCACCTCAAAAACGCTGCCTCGACTCCGACTTGGTGGTCCATGCACAAATCAGCAGCCACCTAGTCGAGTTTCAAGCTTCCCCTAGACTTTCCTCCACCTATGCTTGAGAAAGCACCTGCTGCTTATAGTAGGTCCGAACCAGGAGTAGTTGGGCACGAGCAGCACCCCGAATCACTGCCTTTGAGTCTAGCCTTGAGGCCTAAACACAAATATGCCGTCTCCAAGCCACGAGCAATGTCGATTAGCTGAGACCTCTCCCACCTATGCGTGAGAAAAGCAACAACCTGTTTACAGCAGGTTCAAACCAGGCTGAACTAAGGTTGAAGACAACCTGTTGACGCCCAAAAATAGGGCTTCGGATTCATTTTAAGTCGATTTCGATCATCTTAGACCACTGTGAGTAGAATCTCACTTACTGAGCAAGATTTGACTCTAATAATCGGACGTTTTGGTTGAAATCAGTATCATTCATAGATCTCAGTATTTACCCAGGTGTCAGGCAGTGTCGGCGCCGCTCGATTTCTAATTTGCACATTTTATTTGTTAAAGTCTACACGACGCTAATTAGTTATCTGATATGTGTGATTTGGATTACTGAAAATACACGATGAATCGAAACTTAAATTACTCGATTAAATGTTGAACTCAGTAGCACACGACCAATAACAGTACAGTTTGGGTATAAACCCATGCTGTATGTTTTTAGTAAGTTAATAGATGCTCAATTTGAAAGAAATTACAATGACGTGAAAGGGTTCAATAGAAACCTAGTTGCACACTCTCAGTCATATTTAATGTGAATTTATTAATAATTATACGAATCGAAACGTCTCTCAAGGATATCATAAGAAATTCTCAGTTATTATCAATAATTCGTGGCATGATAAGTAATTAACCCTTAATTGGGTTATGTGATGCACAACCCAGGATTAGGGTTGATGTGCATGCTTTTTGAGGAATTACAGATAATTTACATATGTTACTGATGATTTCTCATATATTGAGTAATCAACCCTTATCAGTATATTAAGATGTTTAATTGCATGATTTCAGTATGTATGTGCCAAGTTGACAAGTATTCTATCTATTTAAATCTGCCTGCAAGTACAGTATGTTGATTTCTCAGTAAATTACAGTGTTTGAGTATATTGCACTACCAAGTTAGAAATGATATACATGTTGTATTTATAAGTCTCAAATAAATAGACTCGATACCATAGAGATACCAAAGTCAAGAATAAGTAAGAGGGAGATACAATGTAGTAAGAGCTTTTCTAGAGTAATAAAATAATAGACATAGGTGCCCTGAACACCATAGATTCCTTATGGATGTCTTCATTATAGGGAGGAAATGATCCACCCTGGCAGCGACCAGTATATGGGGATCAGAACGCACCCACAGAGCATGAGGGGAGATGAAGCCCTTGAGGAAGTCTCCTAAGAAAAGATAGGTTACCCAACATGAACCAGAGATCCCAGTGGTAACCCATAGGTACCCACAGAGCGTACCAAGATGAGGCCCATAGAGCATCTTAGACCCTCCAACTATGTACTCAGCCTAGAGGAGAGGTCCAGTTAAAGGACAGTTGTTTAACCACCTTAGTCAGACATGACGGTTTGAGTCAAGAAGACCCAGATTCAATTCTAGGCTTAGCTTCCTAGGTTTTAAGCTAAGTCTTGTACGGTGGGATCGTAGTTCGCTATGAGTCTTCAAATGTAGAGTACACTGGATACGACCAGGGCATAAGATAAAATATGTTCATATAAGTCCACATAGTTTCTTATAAGTTAAAGAGTTAAGAAAGATTTGAGTTAGTTTCACAGAAGTTGTCCTTTAAATGAAATTTTAGTATTTACTATTATTTAATCATATCTAGAGATTGCAACAGTTGTTATCTTAATGAAATGTTGACATCTCATGTTGTTTAAATTAAATTATTTAGATTTTCTCAATATAGTATTATCTAGTATTTTATTCCAATTAATAAACAATAAAATGAGTTATTTGCGATGGTTGGGTGAAATTCTATTCACTGAGCCAGTAGATCACCAACCTACTAAAACATTTTTTAGGTCAACATCAACACGAGGAAGCTGAAGGATCGTCCCACCCAAGTTCTTAGAAGGTAGTCTGTAGTTAGATAGAGATCCTTAGTCCTTTCCCCTCGATCCTTGGGCACGTGGTGTGGTAGTGAGAGAATGTAATGTAATATGTAGTTTAGATTTCAATTATCTATTGTGTTTTACTTTCTACATGAACAATGTATTATGTCATGTAAGTTTGTTTTTCTTCCAAGTAAGGTTAATGGTAAGTTGCTTCCGCAGTTTTATTGCGATCCAATGTTATTCAAGCTATTAGGTTTTTCCTTTAATTTAATTCTAAGTAACTAAGTAAAGAAAAGGTTAAGATTGGTTTACCGAGGGTGACTCCCTGGTCTCTGGGGTCATTAGAGATGGCAAGGGGATTGGGGCATCATAGGATTTTTGGTATCAGAGAATAGGTTGGGTATGTAGTTACTCTAAGTCAAGGTCATGGGACGATAAGAGACCAATAGGATTAGGATTAGGGTGTTTTCCTTCTAACTGCAATTTTCTAACAGGAAGTATTTGTTATACTATTGCAGATGGCAGGAAGAGGATGTGGTCATGAGGATCAAGCTGAGAGCCACATTGGACCTGACCCTTAGGTGATGGGTCAAGGTGGTGGAGATGATGTGGATGAGGCATCAAGGATGTACAAGATGTTTCTTGAGACCAGGGAAAAGTATAAGATGGAGAGGAAAGCTTCTACCTCAAGCAACAAGGAGCTGATGAGATCCTATGAGTTGGTTAAGAAGCTTGGAGGTACTGAGTTCGTTGGAACTACGGACCCTGTAGTGGCAGATGAATGGCTGAGGAAGTTAGAGAAAGTGTTCCGTCTGATGGAGCTCTCTGAGGAAAGACAAATCAATCACACAATTTATTTGCTTAAAGGTGATGCAGAGCTCTAGTGGCGTGGAGTGGAAGATCAAACGAGGGACATGGTATTGACTTGGAAGGATTTCATTGATAGATCTGGGTGCTACTCACTTGTTTATACAACGTCCTTTAGCTTGTGAGCTTAACCTGTTAATCCAGGAGTTACCGGTTGAGTTGTTGTTGAGGATTTCGTTAGGTGAACCGACATTGTTAACGGAGTTTTGTTCCGGATGTTTGTTTACTTTTGGTGGTTACGCCATCACGGTTAATCTTATACCCCTATATATTAACTCTTTTCAAGTTATGTTGAGTATGGATTTCCTAGAGACATATTGAGTTCAGCTCGACTATTGGAAGAAGGAGGTTGTCTTTCAACTGGGTGGATTTTCTTGTGTCTTTTATGGAGACAGGAAAGTTTTGCCTACATGTATCATATCAGTCGTTGTAGCTGATAAGATGTTGCAGTAAGGTTGTGAGGCATTCTTGGCACATGTAGTAGATACCAGAGCAGAGAAGAGCACAGTCAGCTTATGGGATGTGCCAGTGGTCTATGAGTTCCCAGATGTTTTACCAGATGAGTTTCTAGGTCTACCTCCTGAAAGAGAGATAGACTTTGAGATCCAGGTGTTGCCAGGTAGTCACCCTATAGTGCTGCCAGCCTACAGAATGGCACTTGCAGAGTTGAAGGAACTCAAGATTCAGTTACAGGAATTACTGGATAAGGGTTTCATTCAACCTAGTTCTTCACCATGGGGAGCTCCAGTCTTGTTTGTGAAAAAGAAAGTTGGTACTATGAGGCTATGTATAGACTACAGACAGTTGAATAAGATCACCATCAAGAATAAATACATAATGCCAAGGATAGATGATCCGTTTGATCAGTTGCGTGGAGCGACAATCTTTTCTAAGATAGATTTGAGATCTAGGTATCATCAGTTGAGGATAAAGGCTTCAAATATTCCTAAGTCGGCTTTCAGAATATGATATGGACATTATGAGTTTTTGGTGATGTCGTTTGGACTGACTAATGCCCCAACATCTTTCATGGATATGATGAACCGGATTTTCAAACCATTCTTGGATCAGTTCATAGTGGTTTTCATAGATGATATTCTGATTTATTCCATAGATGATGAGTAGCATGAGCAGCATCTGAGGATAGCATTACAGTTGTTGAGACAACACCAGTTATATTCTAAGTTCGATAAGTGTGATATCTAGTTAGCTGAGGTGTCTTTTCTTGGACATGTCATCTTAGGAGATGGAGTAAGTGTTGACCCTAAGATAGTCGAGTCTGTTCTACAGTGGGAGCATCCTAAGACTCCTACTGAGATCAGAAGCTTCTTAGGATTGGCTATAGAGTCACCTCTGACACGCTTAATGAGAAAGAATGCACCGTTTGTCTGGTCAGACAACTATGAGAAGAGTTTTCAGATCTTGAAGAAGAGGTTGATTACAACACCGGTGTTGATCCTGCCCAAGGCAGATAAAGGCTACATAGTGTTTTGTGATGCTTCCAAGAGAGGTTTAGGCTATGTGTTGATGCAGGAAGGCAAAGTAGTAGCTTATGCATCTAGACAGCTTAAGAAGAATGAGGAGAATTATCTGACACATGATCTGGAATTAGCTGTAGTAGTTCATGCTCTTAAGACATGGCATCACTATCTTTATGGTGAGGCATGCCAGGTGTTTACAGATCATAAGAGTTTGAAATATATTTTCACCCAAAAGGATCTGAATCTTATACAACGGATATGGTTAGAATTGATCAAGGATTATGATGTGATGATAGATTATCATCCTAGTAAAGAGAATGTGGTAGCAGATGCCCTGAGCAGAAAGTCAAGTTCAATAGCTGATGTATTCTCTATAGCATGCTTTAAGAGAGACCTGCTAGTAGAGATGCGGAAGTTGAACTTAGAATTAGGAGTGATAGAGTAGAGTAGTTTGATTGCACAGATGCAAGTAAAGCCTACTTTTTATGATCAGATCAAGGAACTTCAACAGAGTGACAGTGAGTTACAGCAGATCATGCAGGACATGACAAAGGAAAAAAGACCAGAGTTTAGGTTTTTAGATGATGGTTTGTTGTATTAGCATGACAGGTTGTGTGTACCTAGAGACAGTGATTTGAAAGAAAGGATTCTTGAGGAAGTGCATGCATTGATGTACGCTATGCATCCAGGAAACACTAAGATGTATAGGAATCTCAAGGAGTTGTATTGGTGGTCAGGTATGATGAAGGATGTAGATGAGTATGTGGCTAGATGTAGTGTGTGCCAACAGGTTAAGGCTGGGCATCAGAAACCTATAGGTACCTTTCAATCTCTTCCTATGCTAGGGTGGAAGTGGGAACATATCACAATGGATTTTGAGGTAGTGTTGCCCAGGACACCTAAAGGTTGTGACTCGATATGGGTGATTGTGGATATACTGACTAAGTCTTCTTAATTTCTTCCTCTTAAGTCAACCTTTGATGTCTCAAAGTTGGCTAAGATATATTTGGACAAGATAGTCAGGTTGCATGGTATCCCAGTTTCAATTATATCAAATAGAGATCCTAAGTTCACATCCATGTTTTGGAATCAACTGCATCATGTTTTGGGCACAAAGTTGAGGTTCAGTACAACTTTTCACCCATAGAAGGATGGTCATTCAGAGAGGACCATTCATACTCTTTAGGACATGCTCAGAGCATGTGTCTTGCATTTCAGTGGAAGTTGGGAAGAACACTTGAGCCTTATAGAGTTTGCATACAACAATAGTCACCATTCTAGTCTTGGTATGGCCCTGTATGAAGCTTTGTATGGAAGAAAGTGTAGATCACCCGTGTGTTGGGACAAGGTGGATGAAAAAGGAGATTCTTGGACCAGCGATAGTGGATTTGACTACATAAAAGATTACATTGATCAGAGAACAGTTGAAAGTTGCACAGGATAGGCAGAAGAGTTACGCTGAGAAGAGACGTAGACCTCTTGAATTTGAGGTTGGTGATGAAGTGTATTTGAAAGTTTCACCAAGGAAAGGAGCGTTTAGGTTTGGCAAGAGAGGCAAATTGACTCCTAGGTTTATGGGCCCATATCCTGTCGTTGTGAGGATTGGATCTGTAGCCTACAGGTTGGATTTGCCATCCGAGTTGGCTAATTTACATGATGTGTTTCATGTATCAATGTTGAAGAAGTGTTACCCTGGTACAGAGAAGATAGTAGACCCAGAACCTGCACAACTCAGAAAAGATGTGTCCTATGTTGAAGGACCAGTTCAAATAGTTGATCAAAGGATCAAGAAGCTCAAGAATCATGAGATTCCATTAGTAAAGGTTTTGTGGAGGAACCACAACCTAGAGGAAGCCACTTGGGTACTTGAGTTCGAGATGTGTAACAAGTTTCCTTTTCTCTTTTAGGAATTTTGGGACAAAATTCTTATAGGGGGGAGATTGTTATAACCCACATTGAGGTTAGTCTGTATGTACCTCAATTAGCATGAAGTACTTTCATTAGTGCTTTGATCAAGTGCGACAGTCTAACTAGTATGTTTTCTTGCCTTAAGAAGGTAATAGATCTCGTGCTTGAAAATTTTCAAAAGGAATCACTTCAATTGGACCTTTGAGGCAAAATTTATGCCATTTTCATTTTCCTTGGTCCAAATCTACAATTTTTCCATTTAATCGGTCTTTTTACCCCTTTAGTGGGTCATCTACCCCTTTCCTTATCCTTTCTCTTTCCCCGATTGACATCCTTGAGTGGTGCCCAAGTTGCAGTGCCCGAACGATGGGCTAGCAAAGGAAGGGCGGGGCGTCTTGTCCCCCTTAAGCTCCTACTAGTAGCGCCACCCTCTTCTTCTTCCTCCTCCTTCCTTCCTTCCTTTACCTTGCCCTAGCAGCGCCCCGACCAGCCAGAGAAGGCCATCCAGTAGCAAGGCACTGGCTAGGGGCCCTTTTAGGCACAACCAGAACCTCAAAAATGCTACCTCGACTCTGACTTGGTGATCCATGCTCAAATCTACAGCCACCTAGCTGAGTTTCAAGCTTCCCCTAGCCTTTCCTCCACCTGTGCGTGAGAAAGCACTAGCTGCTTGTAGCAGGTCTGGACCAGGAGTAGCTGGGCATGAGTAGCACCCTAAATCTCTGCCTTTGAGTCTGGCCTTGAGGCCTAAACACAAATCCTCCGTCTCCAAGCCACGAGCAATGACGATTAGCTGAGCCCTCTCCTACTTGTGCGTGAGAAAAGCAACAACCTATTTACAGCAGGTTCAAACCAAGCTGAACTGAGGTTGAAGACAACCTACTGACACCCGAAAATAGGACTTTGGATGCATTTTAAGTCGATTTCGGTCATCTTAGACCACTGTGAGTAGAATCTCACTTACTGAGCAAGATTTGACTCTAATAATCAGACTTTTTGGTTGAAATCGGTATCATTCGCAGATGTCAGCGTTTACCCAGGTGTCGGGCAGTGTCGGCGCCGCTCGATTTCTAATTTGCACATTTTATTTGTTAACGTCTGCACAATGCTAATTAGTTAATTGATATGTGTGATTTAGATTAGTAAAAATACACGATTAATCGAAACTTAAATTACTTGATTAAATGTTGAACTCAGTAGCACATGACCAGCAACGACACAGTTTGGGTATAAACCCAGGTTGTACATATGTAGTAAGTTAATAGATGCTCGATTTTAAAGAAATGACAATGGCATGAAAGGGTTTGATAGAAACCTAGTTGAACACTCCCGATCATATTTAATGTGAATTTATTAATAATTATACAAATCAACACATTTCTCAAGGATTTCATAAGAAATTCTCAGTTATTATCAATAGTTCGTGTCATGATAAGTAATTAACCCTTAATTGGGTTATGTGATGCAAAACCCAGGATTAGGGTTGATGTGCACACTTTTCGAGGAATTACAGATAATTTACAAATGTTACTGATGATTTCTCATATGTTGAGTAATCAACCCTTATCAGCATATTAAGATGTTTAATTGCATGATTTCAGTATGTATGTGCCAAGTTGACAAGTATTCTATTTATTTAAATCTGCCTGCAAGTACAATATGTTGATTTCTCAGTAAATTACATTGTTTGAGTATATTGCACTGCCAAATTAGAAATGATATACATGTTGTATTTATAAGTCTCAAATAAATAGAGTCGATACCATAGAGATACCAAAGTCAAGAATAAGTAAGAGAGAGATACAATGTAGTAAGAGAATTTCTAGAGTAATAAAATAATAGACATAGGTGCCCTGAACACCGTAGATTCCCTATGGATGTATGCACTGTAGGGAGGAAACGATCCACCCTGGAAGCGACCAGTATATTGGGAACGGAATGCACCCACAGAGCGTGTGGGGAGAAAAACCCTTAAGGAAGTATCCTGAGAGAAGATAGGTTACCCAACATGAATCGGAGATCCCGGTGGTAACCCAGAGGTACCCATAGATCATACCAAGATGAGACCCACAGAGCATCTCAAACCCTCCGCCTGTGTACTCAGCCTAGAGGAGAGGTCAAGTTAAAGGCCAGTTGTTTATCCGCCTTAGTCATATGTAACAATTCGAGTCAAGTAGACCTGGATTCAGTTTTAGGCTTAGCTTCCCGGGTTTTAGGCTAAGTCTTGTACAGTGGGATCATAGTTTTCTATGAGTCTTCATATGTGGAGTACACTGCATATGATCAGGGAATAAGATAAAATATGTTCATATAGGTCCACAGGTTTTCTTAAAAGTTAAAGAGTTAAGAAAGATTTGAGTTAGTTTCACAACAATTTTCCTTTAAATGAAATTTTAGTATTTTCTATTTTTTAATCATATCTACAGCTTGTAGCAGTTGTTATCTTAATGAAATGTTGACATCTCATGTTGTTTAAATTTTCTCAGTATAGTATTATCTGGTATTTTATTCCAATTAATAAACAATAAAATGAGTTATCTGTGATGGTTGGGTGAAATTCTATTCAATGAGTCAGTAGCTCACAAACCTACTGAATCATGTTTTAGGTCAGCATCGGTACGAGGAAGCTGAAGGATCATGCCACCCAAGTTCTTAGAAGGTAGTTTGTAGTTAGATAGAGGTCTCTTAGTCCTTTCCCCTCAGTTCTTGGGCATGTGGTGTGGTAGTGAGAGAATTTAATGTAATATGTAGTTTAGATTTCAGTTATCTATTGTGTTTTACTTTCTGCATGAACAATGTATTATGTCATGTAAGTTTGTTTTTCTTCCAAGTAAGGTTAATGGTAAGTTGCTTTCGTTGTTTTATTATGATCCGATGTTATTCAAGCTATTAGGTGTTTCCTTTAAGTTAATTCTAAGTAACTAAGTATAGAAAAGGTTAAGAGTGGTTTACCGAGGGTGACTCTCCGGTCTCTGAGGTCATTAAAGATGCCACGGGGATTGGGGTGTCACACCCTAGGGGAGACCATTGAGATCATCCAATCAATTGTCTATTGTTTGTGCCTTCTGTGGTAGAAGGGTTGGAAAACAAGAACAATTGGTGGTTCTCTCTTATGGTAAGAGAGGGTCACTGACTTTACCTTGAAGTAAAGTAGTGGCTGTTAGTTGGTGGCACATTGGGTGAACTAATAGAGCAACTCACTTGTAGATAAGAGAGGGCCGATGACTTCACCTTGAAGCAAAGTAGCAATTGACAATAAGCAACACGTTGGTGGTGCATCGACAACACTTGTGTATCCGATCAATAGAAGACGCATATCAGTCGGTGGCACTTCGTTGTTTCTACGACAACAACTACAAAAATAGTTTGTCCAATCTACAGATAATGCACACCTTCTCTCTCAAGAAGAGAGAGCTTCTGATTGGCAATGAGGTAGGCAACCTCATCAGGATAAGAGGCGGTCCAGTCAGCGGTCGCAGCGGCAATAAGCAAGGGTACAACCATGTGTGTGATACCCTACAAGGATAGAGGTGTCATGAGGAGAAAAAGATAAGTGGGATATTTTGTACACATTGGGTGTAATTCTATTTTTATCTATCTTTGTTCTCATGTGGCGGAAGCTATCAAGATTTAGGTGTAATTAAACCTAAACATTGTGAGTTGTAATCTTGATTATATAGTGCTTGTTGATTGATATTGCCTCATGGTTTTTCTCTTCTTGTCTTGGGGAGAGTTTTCCACGTTATCTTGCACTTTCAATTTTGCAAAAAACGTCACTTTTCCACTACAATTTCTAACAAGTGGTATCAAAGAAAGGTTTGAAGGTTGAAGTGGGAGTGCCAATGGATTATGAAGATGGAAAAGTGCACATTGACAAGTTTGATGGTAAAGATGTTTTCTTCTGGAATATGCAGATTGAAGATTATTTGTACCAGAAGAAATTGCATCAACCTCTAGCCGGGACTAAGCCCGAATAGATGGAGCAGGAGGATTGGGATCTCCTTGATCATCAAGAACTTGGGGTGGTCAGGTTGACATTAAAACAGAATGTTGCATTTGACAATTTCCAATGGGAAGACGACACTAGGACTTTTGAAGACCTTATCAAGTATGTGAAAGAAGACAACTGTTGCAAAAAGTTTGTTTGATGTGTGGTTTGTTCAACATGAAGATGAGTGAAGGAACCTTGGTTGTAGATCACATCAATGAGTTCAACATCATAATTACTCAGTTGAACTCAGTGGAGATAGAGTTTGATGATGAGGTCAAAGCCCTTATCTTACTTTCCTCTTTGTCCAAGAGTTGGTCTTCTACGGTGACAACAATCAAAAGTTTGTCAGGAAGCATGAAGGTGAACCTTGATGATATTTTGGGATTTTATTCTTAGTGAAGACATCCATAGAAGGGAATGTGGAAAATATGATTATTCAGGTTCATATATATATATACATTGAAGGTATAGGAATAAATCAGAGTCACAATCACAATTAGAATCACGGGAAGTAAAATCCAAAGAGTAAAGAATGTTACAGTTGTAGAAAAGTTGGACACTTCAGAAGGATTGCAAGATCTAGAAGAAGGTGTCACAAGAATTTGCCAAAGAACATGAGGAAGATTACCTGAACAATACAACTGCCATTACAGAAGATCTAATATTGACAGTCCAAGAGCAAGGATTGAACACAAAGGATATTGTTGAGTGAGTTGTGACACAGGAGTAGTGTGTCATGCTACAAGTCATAGTAAGTACTTCACAAAATATATAAGAGGGAACTTTGGCAATGCGAGGATGGGGAATGCTAACTACTCAAAGATCATTGGGATTGGTGATGTTTGTGTGGAAACAAATGTTGGGTGTACTATCATGCTCAAGGATGTTCATCATGTTCCAAACTTGAGGCTTAGTGTAATTTCTAGTTCCTTGTTTGATAGTAATGGGTATGATCTCGGGTTCGATGGTGGAATGTGCAAGGAAACAAAAGGGTGGTTGGTGATATCTTGAGGAAGAGTGTGTTGCAATCTATATAAAACCACATTGAGAGTGCACAAACAGAAGATTCAGGAAGTCAAGAATCCAACGCCAGTTCAAAGGAGACGAGGAGGACTTGGAAGTACTCTTACATATAGCTTCACGTCTGATATGCGGGATTCTCTCAATAATGTCAGCAAGGGTAGAAAGGTAAGTTTCTACAAACACTAGGACAACTCCCAGTTAGAGAAGGTCACTCCAAAGACTTCTTCTAGATAGAGTGTGCATTAGGAAGAAGGACAATAAAATGGACATGTAGTTGATACATGCAGAATGGTGAATCAAGTTCTTGATGTGTGGTTCCATCGATAGAGGGGTGTCAAAAGATGGTTTCTCAGTCTTACTCTAGAAGGTCAAAAACACAATTATCATCCAGGATGGCTTAACTGACTGGTCAGGAGGTCCAATAAAGTTCCAAGTGTGGGCATGGAGAGAGAAGTAGTGATTCTAGGATACTTCTTCTTAGTTTCTTGGGAACAATGTGAAGTTAGGGTGGTACTTCAAGAAGAGGGAGGAAAATGACATAATGTTGACATGTTTGAGGAGAATGACCACCTATAGATTCCATCATAGGTGGTGATGGAATTTAGAAGTTACTCTAGATGATTTTTGAATACAATGTCTCCCTTATGGGTCGGAGGGTGAGACTATTGGAAAAGGATGGTTTGGGCCCATGTCCTAATTGGACTCGAAATAGTAGTTGGTATTGTTGATTGCCAATCCTAATTGGAGTTCAATCCAATAGGAAAGAACATGGTTCCATGTTTGTAACATTGGAATTGGATTAGGAGTTGGACTAGTAATTGGAATGGGATTCCTAGTTGCTACCACATGTCATGAAGGCCTATAAATAGAGGCTCTAGGAGAGGTCATTGAGATCATCCCATCAATTGTTTGTTTTTGGAGCCTTCTATGGTAGAAGAGCCAGAAAACAAAAATAATTGGTGGTGCTCTCTTTTTGTAAGAGAGGGTCAGTGACTTTACCTTGAAGCAAAGTACTGGCTGACAGTAGTTGGCACATTGGGTGCACTGATAGTGTAGCTCTCTTGTGGGTAAGAGACGTCCAATGAATTTGCCTTGAAGTGAAGTAGTGGTTAACCGTCAACAACATGGTTATCATGCATCAATAGCGGCAACATATCTGATCAATAGAAGACGCATATCAGTCGGTGGCACTTTGTTGGTGATACAACAACAACTACGACAACACTCTATCCAATCAGCAGAGGATGTACAACTACTCTCTTAGGTAGAGAAAGCTTCTGGTTGACAGTGAGGTAGGCACCCTCATCAGGAGTAGAGGTTTCCTGATCAGCAATTACAATGGCAATAGGTAAGGGCACTACCATGTGTCTGATTCCCTATAATGATAGAGGTGTTGTGAGGATAAAAAGATAAGTGGGATATTTTGTACATGTTGGGTGTAATTTTGTTCTTCTCTATCTTTGTTTTCATGTAGGGGGAGCTATACAGATATAAGAGTAATTTAATCTGGACAATGTGAGTTATAATTTTGATTAGATAGTGCTTGTTGGCCAGTATTGCCCCATGATTTTTCTCTACTCATTTTGGGGAGAGTTTTCCATGTTAAATCTTACTCTTTCAGTTTTGCAAAACACATCACTTTCCCACTACAATTCCTAATAGAACTTGGGTGCTGAGGATAGTCAGTTCCAAGGGATTTTAAGCCAAGTGATGACCAATATCTTGTGAGGGTTTAGAAGATAAATCTCTATTTAGTAAATGCTATGACAGAGTTATATCTCATTGGGATAATTATACATGCAGTGGTAGCAGTACCCCATACCATGTTCCTTTTTATTATTAATATATACCTCTTTAATCTCTATTGCTTTTGGCAAAAAAATAGGTTAATCAATCATTCAACTACTCGGTGATAAATGTTACTCTTAATACTTTTGAATCTATATGTGCTTAAAAATATTGTCCTTTAGGTTTGATCCTAAAGTATACTACAATAAGGCTTCCGCTCGTGTGAAGTGGGGAATTAGTGTACTACTTTTGGTTAAACCTAGAAGTTATACTTTTAGGGTTTTTCTTGGTGCGACATTTGTAGACCCATCAAAAATTGGCTCAGTTTTCGAGGACAACGGTAGTTAATATTTTCATAAATAAAAGAGTAATTAGGGTTTTTATTTATTTTATTTTATTTATATTATTGAAAATATTTTAGAATTAGACACACCACTTATGATCATCCTGCTACTTTTCAAGTATTCCTAGAATATATGAAGATCCAAAAGTCTTGATTTGGGACTACTATTTGATCCCAAAATCGAGTTAGAAAAAATTGCAAGGAGAAGACCATGGTGGATGCAATAGCTGCAGAAGTAGCTTTCCAAGCACGTCTCAATGCAACTATTGTGGCCTAGTGAGAATTACTCATACCAGAAGCTAGAGAACAGGTAGAAGTCAAGTTCAAGACCAACCTAGAAACCACCCAAGCGACAGAACACACCAAAGAACTACATAATTTCTCCATCCCTAAGGACAAACTCATCCAGTCCAACCTCCAAGCGGCCCGATCGAGATCAGAGCCCAATGGGCCAGTCTATTGCAAAACACTACCTTTATAGGAAGGATTGGAGATGATTGTCAGGAGCATATCCTTAAATTGATCGACCTTTATTCGATGATGAAGCCGTCTGGAGCTACTGACGATGCTATACAACTGCAACTTTTCAAATACTCCCTGACCGACAAAGATAGAACGTGGTACAACCCTCGTTTAGGGGACCTGATCACTACATGGGAAGTCCTAGAAAACTAGTTTCTACAGAAATTCTACCCCCCCCCCCTATGATGACATACTCGATTTGAGGACATATCACAAGGTTCAATCAAGCACCTGAAGAGTCCATGTATGAATCACCGGAACGATTTAATGAATTCCTACAAAAATGTCCACACCACGACATCCTCGAGAACTAGGTCATTGAATCCTTCTATCAGAGAGTTGACAATGAGTCAAAGAAGTTCCTTGACTCTTCCTCTAATGGGAATTTTATTCAAAAGAGATTTTATAGTGTGCTAACATCAAGCTTGCGGCTGGGAATCAGACTCACAGGGCCAGACCTTTGGGCAAGAACATTCTTGAAGAAGTTGCAATAAAGAATCAATCAGAACTCAAACCAATCTCTGAAATATTGAAGGCCATCTTTGTCAAATAAGACAACCTTGAAAAATCATTCAACACATATGAAAGGAACTACCAAATCCCCAAGTACATATTATAACGCTAACCTATGAATTTTGTAGTATAATGAATCACAACATGACTTGTTTCCCTCATTTGAATGCTCGCAACCAGGAAGACTTTATATTTAATTTTTCTACTCAAGACTATCACAAGTCACAGTAGATGCTTCCATTACAAATAGGGACAACACTGACACAAGCTGTTACAACCCCAATTTTGCATATGTTTTCATAATTGAAATATAATGATTTTATGAATAAGGACTTAATTGAAAAGGTTGTATGTTTTGCTTCAAAGGATGGGTTTATTTGCGAATATCCCTTTAGATAGGAATTTCGTGATTCCTATTATTATGTTAATCCAATAATGGATATAAAAAAAAGTCCAAATAATGGAAGAAAAAAAAAGATAATGGATATTAAGCAATATATTTATGAGAAATACATAGAAACCTCTAGAAGGAAAAGGAATATTCCCCAAAGGGGATTTCCTATCTATTGGGTTCCTTGGGTTCCAAGGAGTCCAAATTACAAAGATAATGCAACAAGAAAGAGAAATGATTAATTAAATATTGCTTTATTTAGGAGAAATGTATGGAAATTTCTAGAAAGTGGCATTAATGGCCACAAATTGATTGGATTTCGTTTACATGTGATTACTAATGGAAAGAGTAATCAAAATAAAGAATATAGGAAAAGAGGAAAGAGAAAATATATATTTTAATGCATAATATATGCCTTATAAGTCTTTTACTTGCAAATGAAGAAAAGGAGTTATTCCTTTTTATTTTCGGCTTCAAACATGGAATATAAGTATATTAAGTCTTGATAGACTTTCGCTTAAAATTTGGTATTATTTGGACGTGTGGTTTGGGAGATATAATTTTTATAAGTATTCCTAAAGTGAGAGGAACACCATTAAAATTGGAAATTGTTTTTTCCAGCCTTTGTGGTGCGTGAACGTGAACCATTGATCTAATATCCAATGGTGATCCACTTGTCTCCCACCTCCATCCCGATTTGGAAAGCTGTAACAGATAAAGCAAGGAATTGATTCACACGTTCTCTCTCTTTGATCAACGAGAAGTCCTAAAGAGTAACAATTTCATCTCAGGAGAAGAAATTGGACCAGGATGACCCCTACTTTCCCAGGATTGGTGCAGGATAGGGAGTTCTCCAAATCAACACAGGAGTTTCCTCCATGGGAAACCATCCCTGGAAGGGAAGGGCTATATAAGAGGGATCGCAGATCCCATTTCAGGAATGAAGGGGTAGGCGGCGATTCTGCAATCACCCAAGACCCCTTTCTACCTCAATTTTTTGCTAGGTCCTAATCATAGCCGGCTCCTATCTACTACCTATATCGAGGTCTTGGTCAATGTGGTTGGCACTGCCTCAGCCACCGTTCATCGCAATGGATGGGTTGAGTGAGACAGGCGGACCACACCTTGCTCACCTGTGGTCTCGGTTCCTCTGCCAGGGCTCCAGGGCGCGGAGTCAACATGGGAGTTGACTCCCTGTCCGCAATACAGCGGCGACAAGAGGAGTCTCGCAAGGAAGAAGAAGGGGAAAGGGAGAAAAGACTCTTTTGCCCATGAGGCTCGTGAAGGAATGGAGGGGCAAATTTGTCCTTTGACTTGATCGCTGACCCCGCCTCTTTGGAGCAAGCCGCTCTACTGACGTGGCGGCGTTCTATTGGCCGAAAAGGTAATTCCTTTATTAATTCATAATTAAATATTGGTAACTCCAATTAGGACAAGTAATATATGTGTTTTTCTTAGAAAAATATGAGGAATCCATTAAAAATAAATTTAGAAGCTAATTCCTCTTAAAATTCTAAAAGTAGTAGAAGTTATCAACTTTAATGCATTAATAATTAATAAACCCTAATATTAGATGATTAATGTTTTGAGAAGGGTTATATGGATGATTAAAGTTGATATTAGCCTGTTGATTATGAAAAGACACATTAGATCTAAAAATATGATCTTTATGTGTAGTTTAAATTATTTAGGGTTCTGTGTACATGGATATGCTTTAATGGGCCTTGAAACCCTAATGTTGGTAATTATGACTCTTAATGGCTTTAATTGTTCGAATTCCTGAATAAAGCTGAGATATGATGATTCCAAGCTATTTTGAGTATGAAAGTTTCTAATTGTTGATAGATACCCTTTAATTTGTTAATTAGGGTTTTCTAGTGGATAAATGTGGAATTAGTGATAAATAGGGTTCATATATGTGATTTAGACCATAATGAATTATGAGTGGTTAATCTGGAAGAAACCAAGGATGATAATTGGCCTAATGATTGTGTCATGATTTAAAAGGATAAAGATGGTAGATTTAGTGTAAAAGAGGCATAATAGACTTACTTGACATTCAATTGTGCTTATGATGTTGAAATTAGGGTTTGTGAACTAAAAGAGCATCAAAAGTGATAAATGCATAATGAAGGTTAAAACCCTGATAAAACCCTAAAGTTGGTGTAGAAATTCTAAGGTGGAATCCAAGTCGATCTTGAAAATGTTTTGAATAAAACAATGACACTTGGATGTTATGCATTAATTTCAGGATATTGATGATTGCTTGATTGATTGTTCTTGAATATTATTGCTTGGACATCAAGTTGCTCTGGATTAGGTATGTGGTTACGCATATGGTTAATATCTTTAGTTTCACGGAGATTCTCGAATGTTTTATCGGTACCCTGAAAATAACTGCTTGGATGACTTTTATTCCATGCAACTATAAAGTGACTATGATTATCACCATAAATATGTATACATGACTGGCTCAGAACCTGGTCCTCCTTTTTGGCTTTGCTAATGATGAAAATGGTAACCTAGTACAGGACCTACTTGTTAACTAGGACATCAGGTTATCATGAGTTAGAAATTGGGCTACCCACGTTAGTGCCATGAGACTCTTTAGCACACCATGAGTTAAGGAGTGGGCTACCTATGGGTAGTTCCATGTGACTCAACCCTACAAATTGATTCACCTGTTAGGTAGGATCATGAGGGGTTTAATGGGGATCTACCATAAGGAAGGTAGCATCCAGGTCCACTACAGGGACAGCGCAGAGGCTAGGGTATGTATGGATTGAGCAGTTATGTTAAAAACATAAAGTTGTTTGATTAAATCATAATTGACTGCAATATGTTGTTATAGTTAATTACATGATTATTGTTTTCCCCATATACCGACATATTTATTTATGTTGACTGACGTTTTGTTTGTCGGCGTTTTAGGTACAAATTGAAAAGGACAAATAGTAAAGTGGCATATTGTGAAATTAAGAAATAAAGTGCAAGGAGGATTAGTGAGAATAGAGTACAGATGTGGATAGAAGTTAGATATCCAAGTTTTTGAAAAAGGTATGCAAAATTTTATTTTAGTACAACTTTTCAGTATATTTATGATAGAATTTAACAATTACTACTGATTATTTTTCGAACCTTGATCTGGAAAATTGGGATAACAGCTCTGACCTCTTGGTCTCCCTTAATTGGGGGTTACCATGAGGCAGGGTCATTACATTTGGTATCAAAACCCTGGTTCCTCATCTAATCTTTAAAAATTATTAAATTTTATAAACTTTATAGAACCCAGGGAGTTATTAGAGGATTTTCCGAAAGACAGAGGTGTCTAGAAAAGGATCACGCCCGGGGGCTGGTAATATTTTCCTCCGCACCGCTAGTCGGAATACGAGGACTCCCGGATCTGTGTGACTGCCTGGCTAATGTCTTAGGATTTGGCTCGAAATAAGATACCTTTAGGACTCTCTCATCTATTTTCATCCCTTCTCAACCCGAATTCTGTTAATATTCTAAGGTTTAGGGTCTTTCTCTCTCCTCCTCACCCTCTTGAGGTATAGGTAAAGTTGATAAGGTTTAAGGAATCCTCCACCAAATTAATGAAATGCATATAAATAAGATGTCATGGACATAAGCTTAATAGTTTAAGCGTAAACTAAAGAATAGCTGCATGCTTAGGTCATATGACATTGTTGTCATGCCCTCAAGAGAGACCTGAGGCTAGACCTCCTTATCAGGTGGACGAGTAGAGCAAGTTAGTCTTGTAGGTAGGGACCTCCGTTATAAGTAGAGACCTGGAACATCCTCTAAGGATGATGCTAACCCTAACCCTAAGGGGTGGTTATAGAAAGAGATGACACGATGAGTTAGATGTCATGATAGACCGAGTGTGTGGGTGGACATGCTTTTGGATGCCCATGATGATATGAGCCATGTGAGGTTGGATGACCTAGTGCCTTTGGCGACCCAATTTTGGGAAGGGTCGTGCATGTTATAATGAAGGATAGATCCTTCAGTGATGAGGTTAGTGAAGAACCTATAAAAAACTGATGGGCTTATATGGGCATGGTATAGTATGCACCCAGAGTACGTCAGTAGTGTTGATAGTAGGCTAAAACTCTGGCCAAAAGGGCATGTTGGATAGCTTATGAGATAAGCATAAAGAGCTATGGATAATCTTGAGTGAACGTAGGTTTCACCTATGTAGGTGTATGCATGCGAGCTTGATCCTTTTTAGCGAGAGAACCTATAGTGGTTTGTAGGGTTAGCTCTAGAGAGAGAGAGAGAGCAAGACCCGATCAAGAAGGTTGGAAGCTTAGACTTCTAGATACGAGGAACCATTAGAAGTTGGATATGTTTTTACCTGGATGGTTGTGGTTGCCTTTAGAGGAACCAAACCCTAGAAAGGGAAAGAGACTTCTTGAACAAAGCTATGGATGTTGTAGTCTCTTACCTTACCTTATAGGGATAGGAAGAAGAGTCCTTTAGACCCTAAGGAGGTTTAATAACAAGTTGTGAGGCCTTATATCTAGTTGTTTGTCCTTGAGAAGGGCTCAACTCTGAGGTGTCGTTCAAGTGGAAGGATAATAGGACGTGCATGATGTACCTCGTACATGCTTGGTTCATGGTTAAAATGTTGAGCATGCAGTTGGATAGCTCTTGCAGAAAAGTGAACCTATGGTTCCTAGACCTAAGAGGGGAAGTAGTAGTACCTGGTGCTCATGGCGAGATTTGAGATTCTATAGATTCGAGTAGGTGGTCTGCTTGTTAGCTACGTGCCTTAGTATCTTTCTAGGGCTAAGCATGCTCATGTGGGTGTAAACCCTAGACATAAGGACGTTTGTGACCTTTGTTATCAAGATGTAGTTTCCTCCCATCCTGGGAGAGGGACCCTTTTGTAGGATGTATACCAGTTTTGTTGGTTTTGAGGTAACCAAAAGATATCTCCTAGGATTAGGGCTGTAAATGGGTACGGGTATACCCGTGTACCCGCAAAACCGTACCTGCTAAAACCCGTCATGGGTCCAGTTTTCCAGACCTGCGTACCCGCATACCCGTATTGTCATGGTTCTCATAATGGGTATAGTTGTACCCATACCCGCTAACCCGTGTACCTACAAAAAAATACATATATATATATAATTTGTTAGGGTTTACCGGTTTAGGGCTATTACTATTAGTCAGTCGGCTCCCTGCTCCCCCTCTCTGTCTCGCCTCTCGGCTCCCCAGCTCCTCTCATTCCGCAAAGAGAGCGGACGGACCGCTAGGGCTAGGGCAGCCGCCAGCAGGCTCCGCTGCTCCAGCCAGATCCACCGCGGCACCGCCTCCCAAGGCTCATCTCCACGCAAGCCGTCGCCGCCCCCCCGACGTTGCGTCGTCCCTCGGTCAAGCAGCTTCGTCATCAGTCTATGGTGCTCCAGCAAGCCGACTAGCCAAGGATTTCAAGGAACTGAGGAAGCGGTCTGAGTCCAAGTCTTCATCATCATCACGCTCCGCCAGCACGCCAGGGCTAGGGCAGCCTCCAGCACGCTCCGCCACCAGCACGCTCCGCCGCTCCAGCCAGATCCACCGCGCAAGCCGCCGCCGACCCCCCCCCCCCCGGACGCCACGTCGTCCCTCGGTCCAACGCCAGCTTCAAGCAGAGTTCAAGCTGAGGAGTTCAAGCAGAGTTCAAGCCGAGGAGTTCAAGCAGAGGAGTTCAAGCAGAGTTCAAGCCGACTAGTCCGTGGTGCCGTGCTCCAACGCCAGCTTCACCAAATCAACAGGTACGCCTCTCGGATCCCCTCACAATAGGGTCTGATTTCTACCATCTCTTCACAATAGTCTGATTGCAAAATCTATTCCGGTCAAATCGGGAATGGACCCAACCCTACAAGCAACGCAGGGTTTTCTTCTCTGCGTACACGGCGGATGAGTGGATGGTGATTGAGTACTAACTCATCTTGCGATAAATCTTCCATTTAATATCAATCTGCCTTCGGTTTTCTGTCTTCTCAAATCCTCCACCTCGACGCTCTCAAGCAATTGTCTTTGAACACCCACCACGATTAAACAAATCTCTGTATTTGTTTGATTGAGCTGTTAAATGCCTATGCGTATGTTATCTTTGACCTGTATGATTGACCTGTATATCTATGTTTCTGCTTCTATCCTTTTTCACATCTGCTATGCGTATGATTGACCTGTATGTCTTTGTTTCTGCTTCTATCCTTTTGCACATCTGCTATGCGTATGATTGACATGTATATCTTTGTTTCTACTTCTATCCTTTTTCACATCTGCTATACCTATGCGTGTGTTATCCGTATAATATACTGTGATAATGCTTTTTTGTTAGGTATAATGTCAAATGTTCAAGAAGCAGCACTAGGAGGCACTAGTGGTACTGATTCCACACACAACGTGACTTCTAGTACTCAAATGAGTGTTGATAGAATTGATATTGATATTGATCCTACTGAATCAGAACCTAAAATTGATGATTGTCAGCCAATTAAAAAAAAGGGTAGACAAACTACATCTGGTGTGTGGAAGCATTTTGATAAAGTGTCAGTTAATGGAGTACCTAAGGAAAAATGTAAATATTGTGACTCCCTTTTAATGAATAGGCCCTCAGATGGTACTAGCTCTTTAGATAAGCATATTAAAAGGCAACATCCATCAAAATGTGTAGGAACTGTTGGACAAATGTTTATAAATGTTGGGGAAAAGAAGAAAGATGGGACAATGCACTTGAAAAATTTTGTGTTTGATCAGAATATCAGTAGGAGTGACCTTGCTAATATGATAATCTTGCATGAGTATCCATTTTCCATGGTTGAGCATGTTGCTTTTAGAGAATTTCTTAGAAACCTTCAACCACAGTTTCAATTTGTCTCACGGAACACCATTAAGAAGGATTGTGTGATGATTTATGAAAAAGAGAAAGAGAAACTTTATAAAGTGTTAGATAATTTAACTTCACATGTAACCATGAAAACTGACATGTGGACATCTATTCAAAATAAAGGGTATTTTTCTCTTACTGGGCACTACATTGATGATGAATGGAGGTTGCATAAAAAGATTTTTAATTTTTCTGAAATTGATGCTCCTCACACTGCTGATAATCTTACTAAAGCAATTATTGAAAAACTTTTTCAATGGAACTTAGATAAAAAGTGTATGTGCCTTGTTGTTGACAATTATACCACGAATGATGATATGGTTAGGGAGTTGAGTAAAAAACTTACAAGTAGGGGATGTTTGATAGCACAAGGGAAACTAGTTCATGTACGTTGTTGTGCACACATTCTTAATCTAATAGCACAAGAGGGGGTTGATGTCATAAAGTCAGTAACTTCAAAGATTCGTGAAAGTGTAAAGTATGTTAAAGGATCTGTTTTGCACTTACAATTGTTTAAAGAAGTGGCTTCTCAAGTGAGAGCTCCTCAAAAGGCATTAATTCTTGATGTGTCTACTAGATGGAATTCCACTTTTTTAATGCTAAAACATGCTTTGGAATTCAAAGATGCATTTATTAGATTTGCTTATAGGGATGCTTCATATAAGTATTTTCCAAGTGAGGTTGAATGGGATAATGCTAAGTTGACTTGTGATTGTCTAGAAATATTTTATGATGTCACAAATATCTTTTCTTCAACTTTATATCCATCTGCCAACTATTATTTCAACAATATATGTGATGTCCATACTCATCTAAAAGAGTTGAGTAGTAGTGACATATCATTTGTTGCCAAGATGGGGAAAGAAATGATGTCTAAATTCAAGAAGTATTGGGGTGTGAGTTGTTTGATATTGTCTTTAGCTTCTATTGTTGATCCACGTCTTAATATGAAAAGTGTGGAATATAATCTAAGAGAGATCTATGGTAATGACAGTGATGATAGTGATGACGATGATGCTAGTACTGGTGGCAATGTTGCTCAAAAGAAAATTGATCAAATCAAAGGTTGTTTAGTGGATCTTTACAATGAGTATAGGTTGCAAATGGGTGGAAAAAACTTCGAATACATTGATAGCACATGTGATAGGTCTGGATGCTTAAATGATACATCGGGGCATCAAAAGCCGAGTAGTAGGGGCTTGTTGAAGATTTTAGGGAGATTTGATAACCATCTACAAAAGGTACAAGCCACACAACCAACTAGGACTGATTTAGACTTGTATCTTGAAGAGGCTATTCACCCCAAACAAATAGGTGGAGATAGTTTGGTTGATACTTTGGATATTTTACAATGGTGGAAGGTCAATTGTGCAAAGTACCCAGTTGTTGCAAGAATGGCACGAGATATTTTGGCTATTCCTATCTCCACTGTTGCATCTGAGGCTACATTTAGCACAGGTGGAAGAGTTCTTGATCAATATAGGAGTTCTCTAAAGCCAAACACAGTGGAAGCTCTCATATGTGCCCAAGATTGGATGAGAAGTAATATGTGTGGTATGTAGATTAAAACTATTTTAACTTATTGCAAAGACTATTGAAGCAATTCTTACTTTATAATTCTTTTGTAGGACAAGATTGTGGAGGTGCAATGCTAGGTTCTGTAAGAAATGATTTGGAAGATGAGCAAGAGCTTGGGGATGTTGTCGTCATAGAGATGGAATGATTGGTATGTTAATTTTAAGTTTAAGTTTTTGACATGTTATGCCCACAATAATCTTTATACTTGTTTATTTATATTGATAAATTGTTTACATTTTGTTTGTAGGTGCTTTGCACTCTTCCTTATCACGTCATCTTGATGAACAACCATTCATTTTCTACATTTGGCGATGTGCATTTGATTGCTGAAAATTGATGTAACAACCTTATTGTTATGAATGTTGGCAATAGACAATTGGCCATGATGTATTTTGCTGTGTTGAGCTATCTTTAACAATCTCGTTGATCATTTAACAATATTTCATTCTACTGTTGGTGAATTTCTTAATGTTGGCAATAGACAATTGGCCATGATGTATTTTGTGAAGTTGCTAGTTAATTATTGAGTGGTAATATTGATGTAACAACCTTATTGTTATGAATGTTGGCGATGTGCATTTGATTGTTGAAAATTGCTGGGATGTTTATAGCACACAACTCATACATTTTACGGTTTCTTTGTGTTCTATTATTGGGTTTTTCTAGTGCTTAAACCATATATGTGTATGATATGATTTTTAATAAAGATTTTGGGCCAAAAATTAGGTACTTGAATGGTTTTTAAGTGCACAAAGCATCCCAAACAGCAGCTTTGTGTTACTCTAGCAGCTCACATGGTTTTTTTAATAAAGATTTTGGCCCAAAAGTAGGTACTTGAATGATTTTAAGTCCACAAAGCCCCCCAAAACAGCAGCTTTGTGTTACTCTAGCAGCTTATATGCTGAAAATTTTGAACTTCAGTAAATGTATACATTAATTTGGGCTTAAAAACAGGTGCAACCATCAATTTTAATGCTTAAATTTTTTTTGCACAGAACCGTATACCCTTGGAACCGCACCGTGTACCTGCATTATATGCGGTTCCGTGTATGGTGCGGGTCTGGTTACTGAGAAATGCGGGTCTGGACCCGTACCCGTACCCGCAAAAACAATTGGGTACGGTTCTGGGTATGGTCATACCCGCACCGTTTACACCCCTACCTAGGATCTTGAGAAGCTAAGTGAAAAAAAATACATAGTATGAGAATGAACCTGTAGACCCATAGATAACCATCCCTAAGTGCATGTGGATGTGTTACCATGGAAGTAACCGGTATGGGGCCTGACAAAGGTAAGCAGGTCGCCATGACCCCTATGAAAGGATGAAAGTCAGCCCATGAATGCAGAGAGAGATGATGGAGACTTAGGTGAGGTTCTATGTTGGACATGTACTATATTAGAATCCTAAGTCTATATCCTAGGGTCAGGTAGGGATAGGATCGATGGAAGTAGGAGTTGCCTAATTCCCTAGTTGCACATGACCATAGGGTCAGGAGGTAACAACTATCTTTGTTTGAGGGCCATGGGTTAGGAGATTGATCACCTTCATGAACTCATGGGACCCAAAGGGAAAATAAGGATAGCACTCTCTGGATGCATAAGGGAAGAGGGATGACCCCAAAAGTGCCGACACCCTACAGACCTAGAGGAGATGACCAAGGATTTTGTGTGGACCCAAGTAGGTTCGAGACTAGTTTTCCATGGAAGTAACCTTGATATCGAGATGTTCATGATGTAGAGACATGTGTTGCACGTTTCAACCTAGACTGGAGTGTGTACTGGAAATGTGGGATGCACCATCTCTACTATTGGAATGGGAAGAACTTTGTATTTGGATTGCAGCCAAATGCTTATTTCCTCTCATTATGGGGGTGAGAGATAGGGCAATATGCATGCCATACACCAAGGATAAAGATGATGTGAGTGGAAACATTGCTATGATGTATGAGGATAGAGATAATAGCGTACCTTTGTGGAGTGTATGATACGTGGATGGTTTACAAACACCAAGAGAACTAAGGTAGTCATCTTATGAGGATGTTTTTATCATGAGCTATGTGGAATTTATGAGCTATACAAGGATGAGCTCTGAGTTTTCTTCATGAAGATAGACTTAGAGTCCGAGATGAGATAGTAAGTGGAATACATGGAGGTGTATGTCTTCAACATTACCTAACACATAAGGATGTGAGGTGGTGATGGATGCTCTTATTGAGAGGCAACTATCTAGCTTAGCTTGTGGACAAGCAGGAAGGGTGGTTAGGTGAACCCTAAGTTTGTGAGATATGTTTGGCTAACACTCAGATGTAACGAGATTGTTGATCGAGTTAGTGGTTGCTTAGTTAGCTAGCCTAGGGCTTGTCATGATGGAAGGTTGGCTGTAAAACCTCAGATGCACTTCTATGGAAAAGGAGGTGATGAAATCTCGACTAGAGTGTTTTAGGGTTTCTAAGGAATAGACCTTAAGGAATCATGACATACATGAGATCATGAATTTAAGTTCACCATACATCGTGGTACTACTAAGATAGTAAGTTGTGGTAGTACTTTGGATACCTAAGATAAAGTTGCATGTGGCTTGTCGCCATGCATGCCAGGAGGTGAAAGACGAACACTAGTAACCCAGTGAGTTGATATAGAGAATAAAGAGTCTCCGAGAGGGAATGGGAGTTCATTATTATAGATGTTGTGGTAAGTCTCCCCTGGACCAAGGAAGGACAAGATGCAATATGGGTAATGGTAGATTGCCTTACCTAGATGACATGATCTAAGAGAAAGAGAGAATATTGTCAAGGGACAGATCCAATTGAACTACTTGTAAGAGAGAGAGAGATGGTTCAACTACACCATGATGCGAGTTCAAAAGTTATTGACTATGACCTAAAGATTCACTTCCATGCGGTGGAAGTAGGTACATGAAGAACTCGATATTAGTACAGTTTATCACCCCTGACTAATGGTTAGTACGATCCAGACTAGAGGGTCTGATGAGAGCATGGGTGCTCATTTAGGGTGATACATGGAGATAGTTCTTATTCTATGTTAGATGTGATGATAACCACTATAGCCAGTATCGGGAAGGAAAGGAGCTATCTAAGGCAGGTTGTGTCGGTCACCACTTCATGAAGATGATGTTGTTGAAGGGACCTCGTGAAAGTCAGAAAAGGACCACAGTGTGTGCAGATGGGGTCACTTTAATCATGCAATGGATGAAAGAGAGCCCAGGGGCAACATGAGTCGTGAGCTGATGCAAAGTAGACTGACAAGCAGTTCACTGTGGGAGAATATGTGATATGAAAATCTGACCCCTCTGAGCTTTAGTTGAGGAATCTGAGTCCCCCATACATGGGTCCATTTGAGATGGATGGGTGGAGAAGGCTACGTTTGACCTTACCCCTCAGGATAAAGTAATGTATGATGAGTTGTGTATGTCCAATTTAGGGCACTATGTGAGGTACCCAAGTCATGTGTTGAGCAATGAACCTAGTGAGCCCCAAGGGAGGTTGAAATGTCCTGAGTCACCTGTGAGGATTATAGATGCCCAGGGTGAAAGAACTCAGAGAAAAGAAGATTTGGTGATAAAGGTTCTTTGGAAGCGCCATGAATAAGGTCAAGCCACATAGGGGCCAATGATGGACATGAAAAAGTCTTATCCTGAATTGTTTGTATGTTTGGTGGAGCTTTGAGGACAAAATTTTATAAGAGGGGAAGGATGTTACAACCCCAATTTTACATATGTTTTCATAATTGAAATATAATGACTTTATGAATAAGGACTTAATTGAAAAGGTTGTATGTTTTGCTTCAAAGGATGGAATTATTTGTAAATATCCCTTTAGATAGGAATTTGTGATTCCTATTATTATGTTAATCCAATAATGGATATAAAAAACAAGAAGAAAAGTCCAAATAATGAAAAAAAAAGATAATGGATATTAAGCAATATATTTATGAGAAATGCATAGAAACCTCTAGAAGGAAAAGGAATATTCCCCAAAGGGGATTTCGTGCCTTTTGGGTTCCTTGGGTTCCAAGGAGTCCAAATTGCAAAGATAATGCAACAAGAAAGAGAAAGGATTAATTAAATATTGCTTTGTTTAGGAGAAATGTATGTAAATCTCTAGAAAGTGGCATTAATGGCCACAAATTGATTAGATTTTGTTTACATGTGATTACTAATGGAAAGAGTAATCAAAATAAAGAATATAGGAAAAGAGGAAAGAGAAAATATATGTCTTAATGCATAATATATGCTTTATAAGTGTTTTACATGCAAATAAAGAAAAGGAGTTATTCCTTTCGATTTTCAGCTTCAAACTTGGAATATAAGTAGATTAAGTCTTGATAGACTTTCGCTTAAAATTGGTATTATTTGGATGTGTGGTTTGGGAAATATAATTTTTATAAGTATTCCTAAAGTGAGAGGAACACCATTAAAATTGGAAATTGCTTTTTATCAGCCTTCATGGCACGTGAAACATGGACCATTGATCTAATATCCAATGGCAATCCACTTGTCTCCTACCTCTAGCCCGATTTAGAAAGTTGTAACAGATAAAGCAAGGAATCGATTTAGATGTTCTCTCTCCTTGATCAACGAGGAGTCCTAAAGAGTAATTATTTGATCTCAGGAGAAGAAATCAGACCAGGATGACCCCTGCTTTCCCAGGATTGGTGCACGATAGGGAGTTCCCCAAATCTACACAGGTGTTTCCTCCATGGGAAACCATCCCTAGAAGGGAAGGGCTATATAAGGGAGATCGCAGATCCTATTTTGGGAACAAAAGGGTAGGCGGCGATTCCACAATCACCCAAGACCCCTTTCTACCTCAGTTTTTTGTTGGATCCTTATCATAGCCGGCTCCCCTATTCCACCTATATCGAGGTCTTGGTTGATGTGGCTAGCACTGCCTCAGCCACCGTTCATCACTGTGGATGGGTCGAGTGAGTCGGGCAGGCCGCACCTGGCTCACCTGTGGTCTCGATTCCTCCACCAGGGCTCCAGGGCGCAGAGTTAACATGGGAGTTGACTCCCTGTCCGCAATGCAATGCTGACAAGAGGAGTCTTGTGAGGAAGAAGAAGGGGAAAGGGAGAAAAGACTCTTTTGCCCATGAGGCTCATGAAGGAATGGAGGGGCAAAGTTGTCCTTTGACCCGATCACTGACCCCGCCTCTTTGGAGCAAGCTGCTCTGCTGACGTGGCGGCGTTCTATTGACTGAAAAGGTAATTCCTTTATTAATTTGTAATTAAATATTGGTAACTCCAGTTAGGACAAGTAATATATGTATTTTGCTCAGAAAAATGTGAGGAATCCATTAAAATATATTTAGAAGCTAATTCCTCTTACAATTCAAAAAGTAGTAGAAGTTATCAACTTTAATGCATTAATGATTAAGAAACCCTAATATAAGATGATTAATGTTTTGAGAAGGGTTATATGGATGATGAAAGTTGATATTAACCAATTGATTATGAAAAGACACATTAGATCTAAAAAGATGATCTTTATGTGTAGTTTAATTTATTTAGGGTTCCGTGTACATGAATATGCTTTAATGGGTCTTGAAACCCTAATGTTGGTAATTATGACTCTTAATGGCTTTAATTGTTCGAATTCCTAAATAAAGCTAAGATATGATGATTCTAAGTTATTCAGAGTATGAAAGTTTTTAATTGTGGATAAATACCCTTTAATTTGTTAATTAGGGTTTTCTAGTAGATAAATTTGGAATTAGTGATAAATAGGGTTCATATATGTGATTTAGACCATAATGAATTATGAGCGGTTAATCTGAAAGAAACCAAAGATGATAATTGGCTTTAATGATCGTGTCATGACTTAAAAGGATAAAGATGGTAGCTTTAGTGTAAAAGAGGCATAATGGGCTTAATTGACATTCAATTGTGCCTATGATGTTGAAATTAGGGTTTGTGAACTAGAAGAGCATTAAAAGTGATAAATGCATAATGAAGGCTAAAACCCTAATAAAACCCTAAAGTTGGCCTAGAAACCCTAAGGTGGAATCCAAGTCAATCTTGAGAACATTTTGAATAAAACAATGACACTTGGATGTTATGAATTAATTTTAGGATATTGATGATTGCTTGATTGATTGTTCTTGAATATTATTTCTTGGACATCAAGTTGCTCTGGATCAGGTATGTGGTTATGCTTATGGTTAGTCACTTTAGTTTCACGACACTTCTTAGATGTTTTATCGGTTGCCTGAAAATAACTGCTTGGATGACTTTTATTTCATGCAACTATAAAGTGACTATAATTATCACCATAAATATGTATACATGACTGGCTGAGATCCTGGTCCTCCTCTGTGGCTTTGCTAACGATGAAAAGGGTAACCTAGTACAAGGCCTACTTATTAAGTAGGACATCAGGTTATCATGAGTTAGAAATTGGGCTACCCACATGTAGTGCCATGAGACTCTTTAGCACGCCATGATTTAGGGAGTGGGCTACCTATGGGTAGTGCCATGCGACTCAACCTTAGAAATTGATTCACCTGTTAGGTAGGATCATGAGGGGTTTAATGGGGATCTACCATAAGGAAGGTAGCATCCAAGTCCACTGCAGGGACAGCGCAGAGGCTAGGGTATGTATGGATGGAGCAGTTATCTTTAAAACGTAAAGTTGTTTGATTAAATCATAATTGACTGCAATATGTTGTTACAGTTAATTACACGATTATTGTTTCCCCCACATAATGACATATTCATTTATGCTGACCAACATTTTGTTTTCGGCATTTTAGGTACAAATTGAAAAGGACAAACAGTAAAGTGGCATATTGTGAAATTAAGAAATAAAGTGCAAGGAGGATTAGTGAGAATAGAGTCCAGATGTGGATAGAAGTTAGATATCCAAGTTTTTAAAAAAGGTATGCAAAATTTTTTCTTAGTACAACTTTTCAGTATAGTCATGATAGAATTTAATAATTATTACTGATTATTTGTCGAACCTTGATCCAGAAAATTGGGATAACGGCTCTGACCTCTTGGTCTCCCTTAATTGGGGGTTACCGGGAGGCAGGGTCATTACACAAGCTCCAATGGAGACACTTCAAGACATGATGGAGTCATATCAAGCTCAACTAGCTGATACCTCAGCTAAAAAAGGGGGATTGGAATCTCAAATTGCCTAGTCAATAGTCGCCAGTGAGCACAATTGTATTCTAATCAATCCAAAAAAAACCTCAAGCAACCAGAGCAGTTAAAAGCAGCAATGACTAGGTCAGGAAATGTGTACTCTGCACCCCCATTCCTCCTAGTACAATTGAAGAGACTTAAGTTGGGGTCCCAATTTAGCCGAATGACCACCCATTGGTCGGTCCAGTGGAAACCCTAGAAAAAATTCCACCTACAACAGTGGTCCAGTCAGAAACTTGCAAAAATACAACCATTGTAACATCAACAGTCAATTCTGAACCACCAGCGTCCTTTGACACGTGTGTATATTAACCTCATATACCATACGCAGGATGCCTAAAGCAGACCAAGATGGACGATCAATTTATGCAATTTAAAGACACAATGAAAAAGTTCCATGTCAATATTCTGCTCCTTGACGCACTAGATGAAATGCCAACTTGGTCCAAGTACCTCAAGACTCTCCTATCTAGGAAATATATGACCGAAGAATGTGAAATAGTGAAGTTGGCAAAAATGACATCTGAAATAGTTCAAAACTAGATGCCTCAAAAGAAGAAAGACCCAAGTTCATTTCAGATAGATTGTTTCCTAAGGGAAGATACTTTTCATAAGGGACTGGTTGATCTAGGTGCAAGTATATCCATAATTCCATATACTTTGTGTCGGCGCATTGGATTTAACAATCTCTTGCCAACTTCTATGACTATTCACTTGTTCGATACCTCCACCATGAAGACTTTAGGGATAATAGAAGACGTTCCTTCTATATTAAAAAATGCATATATCCCATGTGATTTTATGATCATGGACATTAAAGAAGATTATCAAAACCTACTGATTTTTGGAAGACCTTTCTTGGCCACTACATGTTCTTTAATCGATGTTGATGTAGGAACACTTCTCCTATGGTTAGGCGGAGAAACTCTTGAGTATTGGGTCCTCTATGGTTTGAAGGCCCTTAACTTCACTACATAAGCCTTTTAGTAGACTGTCTTGAAGAAATGAATCAAATTAGACAAACACCTCATGAAGATTCCCTACAAATAGCTCTTGATGGTGATGAAGTCAATGAGGAAGACCTCCAAGTTGTCAAGTATTTAAAGCAATTAGACACCACAGAAGCATAAGAAAGACACCCCAAAACCTTTGAATATTTGAGGATGGCCGAGGAATTTTCTAAAGAACTCTCACTACAGGCGATAGCTGAGTTGAAGATGGTACTAAAAGGAATTAAATATCGATTCCTCAATGATGGAAATCTATGTCCAGTCATAATCAGCTCCAAGATCTACCCAGAAGAAGAAGACAAGATGATGATAGTCCTGAGAAAAGGGAAGAAGGCCTTGGGGTACAACATGAGTGATCTCACTGGGGTCAGCATTGTTGTGTGTTTGCAGAAATACCAATGATAGAAGAACATAAACCCTCAACAGGCCCTCAACACAAACTCAATCCAAACATGAAGGAAGTCATATAGAAGGAAGTGATAAAACTCCTATGTGCAGGAATGATATTTCAAATACCTGATTCCCAATGGGTAACTGTCATTCAGGTGGTACCTAAGAAGGGTGGAACAACAATCCTTTAAAATGACCAAGGGTAACTCATACCCACACAATCAATTTTGGGATGGAGAATGTTCATCGATTACCACAAGTTGAATAAGGAAATTAGGAAAGACCATTACCCCCTCTCATTATTGGACCATGTGTTAGAAAGATTTCCCACCATAAATACTTTTGTTATTTAGACGGCTACTCCGGGTTCTATCAAATTCCAATTCATCTTGGTGACCAGGAAAAGATGACTTTCACATGTCCTTTTGGAACATATGTCTTTTGATGCCTGACTTTTGGTCTCTGCAAATATCCAACTACTTTCCATCACTTCATGTCATATATCTTTTCTAGACTTACAAAATCCATCATGGAGGTCTTCATGGATGACTTTTCTATTTATGGAGACTCCTTTGACAACAATCTCAAAAACATAGACACCATTCTCACTAGGTGTGAAGAGGCTCACCTCATCCTTAATTGGGAAGAATGCCACTTTATGGTATGTGAGGGTATCATCTTGGGTCATAAAATCTCCAACAAGAGAATTGAAGTAGACCCTACCAAGGTAGAAGTAATTGAAAAATTACCACCACCTAAGATTGTGAAGGAGATACATGCTTTTCTTGGCCACATGAGTTTCTATCGAAGATTCATATGAGACTTCGTGAAGATTTTGAAACTCCTCACCAACCTCTTATTGAAGGAAGATGAGTTTGACTTTAGAAAAGAATGCATGAAAAGCTTCTGCACACTAAAGAAATCTCTCAGCACCACCCCTGATTTATGCACTCAAATGGAGTCAACCCTTTAAAATCATGTGTGATGCAACTGACTATGTGGCTGGAACCATCATGCGATGGTGCATTGACAACAAACACTAGGTGATTTATTTTCCTTCAAAGACCCTCGATGAGGCACAATGGAACTACACGATAACAAAGTGGGAGATGTAGGCCATCATTTATGTCTTTGATAAGTTTCAATCCTACCTAGTAGGATCCAAAGTCATCATCTACACTGAACAGGTGGCTATCTGATACTTAATGACAAAGAAGGACGACATACCAAGTCTTATTCGATGGATTATGATTCTGCAAGAATTTGATCTTGAAATTAGGGACAAGAAAGGAAGTGAAAATGTGGTTGTTGACTGTTTGAGTAGACTCATTCGCAAAGATGATAAAGTGACAAAAATTGATGAATCCCTTACAGATGACCACCTATTGTGTCTTGAAGTAAGTTGGTCATGGTTTTTTTATTATGTTAATTACTTGTCTGCAAGAATCATCCACCTAGAATATAAAGGGAAAAGTAAGAAGAAATTCTTACACGATGTTCAAAATATTACCGGGACAAACCATTTCTTTCTCAATTATGTACATATGGTCTCCATTGGTGATGTATCACCCATAAAGAATCCAAGTACATCATGTTGTATTTCATGTTGGACATATGGGCGGGCATATCTCTTCCCAGAAGACTACCACTAAAGTTCTGCAATGTAGTTTCTACTGGCCAACCATTTTTAAAGATGCCTATGATCACACTCACCTATGCGGCCAGTGTCAGTGATATGGAAATAGATCTAGGTGCGATGAGATGCCCCTCACAATGGAAAGAATTAGAAATCTTTGATGACTAGGAAACTGATTACATGGGACCATTTCCTCCATCCTATGGGTTCTCCTACATCTTGGTAGAAATGGATTAGGTATCTAAATTTGCTGAAGCCATTCTAACAGTCTTGTGCAACTCAAATTCCGTCATTGAAATGTTTAAAGACATCATTTTCCCATGATTTAAAGTGCCACGAATTGTGATATTGGATGGGGGCTCTCACTTTGTTGAAAGAAAATTTGAATCTCTATTAAAACGTATTGAGTAAATCAAAAGAAAACATCACTGTATCATTCCTAGACCAGAGGATAGGTTGAAGTCTCCAACAGACAGATCAAAGCAATACTAGATATAACTATGAACAGAACATAGAAAGATTGAGCCATGCACCTTAGCTATGCCCTATGGGCCTACCAACCGCATTCAAAACACCACTAGGAACATATCCTTTTCATCTAGTCTATGGAAAATCTTGTTACTTTCCAGAGGAAATGGAGCACAAGGCCATCTGAGTAATAAAATCCCTTAATTTCAATTTATCTATTTCCAAGGAAAATCGATTGCTGCAAATATAGGAACTAGACAAACTCAGAATGTCAACTTACAAAAGTGCATGCCTGTACAAAGAACGGACTAAAATTTGGCATGACCATCATATAAGAAGAAAGGACATCAAAGTGGGAGACCTAGTACTGGTCTATAGGGACTTAACAAGAAAGAATAATCTTGAGTATACATATGATATCTTTCTCAGGTCCCCAACCCAAACTATATGTCATCGGTTTAAAACATTCTTCAGACACTATTACATTTACTAATGATCTTGATACTAACAAATATCAATAAGTGGTAATGTTTTTCATTAATAATAAAATCATATACAATGTATTCCTATTACAATCATCAAATTGTTGTTTTTAAGGAATACAACCAAAAATATCCCACTTGCACTAGAGTTAATCACTCATGAATTGAATTCAATGTGATCTAACATGATCATCATGCTTTTTTTGTTTAATTTCTTTTATCAAGGGATAAGAAACACTACTTCAGTTAGTACTCTACAAATATATACATCTTCACATTGTATAATCTCTCATATGAGATGATATTTCCATAGTATGTGTTTGCAATACTGATGTGGTATGGATCCCTTATCCTATGCACTGGATGTATAGTTTCACAGTAAATTTTGATTGCATCTTCAATGGTTGGGAGGAACTGATGAGTTTATTTATACCCATTTTTACATATGGTTTTACTCACTTTTTAGGGGATGTTGTGCTTTTATTTCCTATTTTTTTCTTCATATTCGCTCAAATGAATTATCTTATCTTTTCTGAGCTTTACTGCATTTATTTGTGTATTTCATGCAGAACCAGCCAAAATTGTTCGAAAATGACCGGATGGATGATTAAGCCCTCACGATGCTACTCCTCAAGGGAAGGTCTATTTTTTTTTGCTTTGTTCAACTTCCAACCACCTAGTCTAAAGATCAGCTTTGCCATTTGCCTGAATCAAGCCGCTCTCTACCCATAGTCTTCTAGATTCTTCCATTTTGATGCCCGCTCCCATCATCCAACCCATTTTGGTTCACCTCATGCTAGTCTTCAAGAGAACCAGATGCAAGGTCCAAATTGAGTAGCTCATGTGAGTCGCCTACTGGACCGAGTATGGGCCATGCAATTAGATGCATTCAAACACAAGCATTCAACATTAGGGTTTTAGAAGCAAGGAATGCATGTATAAAAGGGAACCCTTACCGTCCATTCAAAAGGGTCTCTGGTTGGTGATTAGAAGCCACATTGCATAGGACAAACCCTAGTGGGGAGCAAGGAGGAAGAGGCCATGACAGAGAGATTGGTCTTCCTACACTAAGTGTCATGTCCTTCTCCATTGTTCCTTCTATCTTTATTTTGTTGTCCCTTGCCATGAGCGAGTAGGTGGTTTTTCTAGGACATGGGGACTATCCCCATCTACTTGTATTTTATTCTAGCTAGTATATAAACTATACAATATAATTTCTGAATAAAGTATCATTATGCTTATTTTCTTACCTTACAAATTGAGGACTTGCATTGCATATACATTATAATCATGGATATGCATGTTTCTGTGAGTTTGATTAGAATACCAGAAGGATCTTATTATCCCCCTTGGGTGTCACGAAGGGATAGTGAGGTGAATGGGTTAAGATCTTCTACATGCCGAGGATTGTCGGTCATAAGTGAGGGAGTATAGTTGGAATGAAATAGGAATTTGGGGACTGAGGATAGTTGATTCTAAGAGAGTATAATCCAAGTGACGTCCTATATCCCATGAGGGTGCAGTAGCTAAACCTATATTTAGTAACCGCTATTGAAGAGTTAGATATTGAAATGATAATTACATATGTAGTGGTAGTGAAACCCCATGACTTGGTTCTTTTTAATATCTATTATTTACCTCTTTAATCCTTGTTTCTATCAGCAATGGTTTAGTTTAATTAATCATTCAACTACTCAGTAATAAATATTACTCTTAATAATTCTAAATATTTATGACTGCATAAAAAGGTTGTTCAATTGGTTTTGATCCTAAAGTATACTACAATAAGGCTTGCACTCATGTTGAGTGGGGAATTAGTGAACTGCTTTTGGTTAAACCTAGGAGTTATTCTTTTAGGGTTTTTCTTGGTGTGATATTTGTATCCCCATAAGCAACCAAAGTTCATTAATGAATTTGTTAATCCCATTTCTTCCTTTTTGTATGAATGTGACAACATACTTAGATTCTATTTAGAATCATCCATTGATTTCTTGCTTGGAACTCTTACAGTTTTCAGCTACATTGTTATGGCAATATATGAATTTTGATTGTGACTGGTATTGTCCTTGTCGGTTTGGAATCTTGTATCAATGTAACCCTTTACATCCAACTCTTCTTCACATCTGCATATGAAGAATGAATCCTTTGTTTTTCTCAAGTACTTTCTAATTTTTTTAACGGAAATCATGTGACTTACATTGAGATCTGACTGCTACCTGCTCATCATGTTCAAAAAATATGAGGCATTTAGACATGTATATAATATTCATATATAAATCTAATAATATGTAATCATACTCGTGTGTTCCCACTCTTCCAAATATATGGGACATTGGAATTTAGATTGAATCATTCCATGATGTATTTGTAAGTTTCCTCTCTTAAACACTTGCATGTTGAACCTTTTCATCACTTTGTCAATGTATGTACTCTAGTGTAGGCCAAGAAGCCTCTTAGATGTATCTCTATAGATCTTAATTCCTAGAATATAGTATTATTTGCCTAAATCCTTCATAGAGAAGATATTTCTTAGCAAAGTCCTAACCAATGACTAGGTATGTCATTTCCCATCAATATTATGTCATCCATCTATAATATGAAAAATCCAAATTTTCTCCCACTAACCTTCTTATAAATAAAAGGTTCAAAGTGTCTAGTTTTGATAAAGCTAAACTCTTTGACTATCTCATAAAAATGAAAAGTCCAGCTTCTAGATGATTAATTCAATTCATAGATTAACCTTTGTTGCTAACTACTGTGTTGTCTTCATTTAGAGAAGTAAAACCTTTAAACTTTGTCATGTAATATACTCAAGAAGATTTCGAATAGGGAAATCAGTTTTGTTGTCCATTTTCCAAACCTCATAATCATGATAACAATTAATAGTAACATGATCTTGATGCATTTAACTCTAGAAACTGGTGAAAAAGTTCCATCATAGTCAACACCTTTAACATGTTTCAAACCTTTCACAACCAGTCATCTTTTATTGGTTTGTACAATACCATCAATGTCAAACTTCTAATTAGATACCCATTTGCACCCTATGGGTTATACCTCTTTAGGTGAATCAACCAAAGTCCATAGTTTTCTAGTGTACACATTGGAGTCCATCTTAGATCTCATTTCCTCAAGCCATTTACTAGAATCATGTCCTCTCAATAGATAAATTGTAGGTTGTTGGTTGATCATCATTCATGACCAAAAAAAGATCTGATTGAGTCATGAGAAATCCAAATATCTCTTGATATACATGTGTACTACAAGAACATCGATATTCCAGTGATATATAAGGAATTTGAGATTATATACAACTAGTGATTCTCTTTTCTCATCATCTACCTTCATAAGTTTTGTGTTATCTTGTTGGCCTTGAACTTCTTTAGGATCTTTTTTCCTTTCACTTATTCATTTGGAAAGAACTTCCTTTCCAAGGAATACAACAATTCTAGCAAAATTTACTTTCTTGTCAGATAGAATATAGAAGTATAACCCTTAGTTTCCTTAGGGTATCCAACAAAGAAATATTTATGTGATTTGGTACAAGCTTTTCATTGAATTTATTCTTAAGATCAATTTCACATTCCCAAATCTTTGTAATATACATAATGGGACATTTTACATTCCATATCTCATATGGTGTCTTTTGATTAGATTTAGAAGGTAAACAATTAAGTGTAAACATAGCTATTTAAAGAGCATACCCCCATAAGGAAGTTAGAAGTTTAGCTAAACTCATCATTGATCCTAACATATCCAACATGATAAAGTTCCTTCTTTTTGGCATACCATTATGTTATGGTGTTCCAAGTGGAGTCAACTATGATACATACCGTAGAATCTCAAAAGGCCCTGAAACACTTTGTTTATATATTCTTCACCAAGATCAGTCATGAATTCCTTTTACTTTTAAGAGATCTGAATTTGTGTCTCATTAGACGCATATATTTGTATCTATTAAAGTCATCAATAAATGTGATGAAGTACTAATGTCTAGATCTAGTACTTGTGCTAAAAGGTGCACACACATCAGTATGCTTGAGTCTTAATAACCTCTCAGGTTGCCACTAAAGAGTGTTTTTGCCATATTTCCCAATAAGAAAGGTTCACACGTCTCTATGGATTCAAAATCAAATGAGTCTAGATTGACCTAATTTATGGAGGCTAGAAATGTGTTTCTTATCTATGTTCCCTAGACAACAATGTAAAAGGTAAGTTTTATTTAGTCATTTCGTTTCAAATTATTGGAATTTATTTTATATAAAATTGTCTCAAGTTCCAATAAATAAATAACATAAGACATTGAGGCACTGCCATAGAACATATCATCTCTTGAAATAGAAATTTGACCATATTTATTAGAAAGTCAAAACCATTATTGTCAAAACAAGATACATAAATTATGTTCTATTTGTGGATTGTACATACTAGAAGTTTCTTATCTCTATTACAAGTCCACTATGATGAAATAAAACATAGGTGTTGGTAGTTGTGGAATCAACTCTTACACCATTAGTGACTCGTAGATCAACCACACCATTTATCAAGGTTTACCGCTTTTCACGTCATGCACATTAGATCATATGTGAGGTCCACAAATGGTATCAAATACCAAATATGAAGAAGTATATGAGATTATATATATACCATATATACTTGAAATGGATTTCCCCATACCCTCCCTATTCTTCTTTAGTTCCTCAAGGTACAGAGGGAAATTTCTTTTTCAATGCCCAACCTAGTGACAATGGTGACAATGGCCTTCCTTGCCTACTTCTCTTTAATATTTAAGTGCATAGGACTTGGGATTTTGGCTAGATTTAGGCTACTTCTTAGATTTCCCTTACCCTTTGACTTTCTCTTTTTCTTTATTGACTATGAATATGGACTTTTTCTTGTCTTTTTTCATGTGAGTCTCAGTTGTTCTCAACATATCAAACAACTATGACTATCATTCAACCAAGTTGTCCATGTTGTAGCTCATGAAAATTGACTGTAAGATTCCGACAATGATTGCAAGATAACATCAGTTGGAAATTATTGGTCCAAGTAGAATCCCATGTTTTCTAGGATTTCCACATACCCAATAAACTAGAGTACAAGGGGTTCACCGGATCACCTTTGGTCATGTTGCATTAAAAGTCAAATTTGGATTGATTTCTCTGGTGCTAGAGCTGATGTCTTTCCTTGCTTGTTCTTGGAACATATTACTAAGATGTGTGGCCAGGGCTGGAACTCACATGTTCTCATGTCACTTCTAAATCTCTTGATTTATGGAGGATGGCATGAGGCACTTGAAGTTGATAACATCATTAGTATGCCTACAATAAGCTTCATTTTCTACTCTAGGCACATTCAGATTTGGTTCTGGTGTTTCTAGTACATAGACCTTATGCTCATGAGTGAAAAGAATTCGCAATGCTCTATACATGTCGTGGAAGTTATTCCCATTCAACTTTTATTTCTTAAGGACTTATCACAATAAGAAGTTGTTATGTGCACTCTTCATTACATCTATAGAGAAAATATTTGCACGAGTTACCAATTTGATTTGAAAATTATTTTTTATGATATTTGTTTGGTATCAAATTAGATATGCCCCCACTATTTTGATCAAATTAATAGCCCTCGCTATTAATTGGAAGATTACAATGAGCAATCTTCTACTAATCCAATATCCATAAGACATTAATTTTTGAGACAAGTTTAGTTGGCCGCTCACAGCTTAACTATATAGGTGGGTAACAACTCCAATTTCATCCAATGTAACTCTTAGATAGATAGTTACACAACTCCTTTTTCTAAATCATCTTATAAAGTATATGCCATATTTATGCATGTTGATGATAAATTCTATTAACATCACCTTGTTAAGTCAATCCCAAAGGCCAATAAAATAAGCATTGAAAGACCCACATACTTATTATCATACTTCCTAAAGATAGATTGCACACCACACTTTGGTGTGTTTGCACATATTCGATTGAGGTTTTCATGTGCATTGAACATTAGAAGACATCTTCAACTTATTATTAAATTGATGGATGTGAATTTATATTAATATCATCTAACCATCATAAGATATACATTATTTTGTGTATCATGTACTAATGACAATCAAACAAGCGGTAAAATATAGTGTGGAAATTAGTGCAACATCTTGTGCCAAAAAGAGTTGTATACAAACAACCAAGATATTAACATCACATGTAACCCTAAATCTGACTTTACCGGTGTTTCTAGTCTATCTATTGGAAAGTCATCTGACTTCCATGATTCCTTATTTTAATAGTCCTTCAATTAATTTTGGAGTCGTGTGTTTGTCTTCATCACAAACCTTTCAATGCTTTCCTTGTAGGTGTGTGCTTCTTGTTACGTCTTTCTCTTCACCTTCATAAGTTGTGGTGTTAATACATCATCCTATACTAACTAGAAGTATTAAATTTACTTTAATAAAGTAGAGAGAAGGGCATGACATGCATGCCTATACATGTTACATATTTATCACAACAAAAAATCATGAATTTATATGTTTTATATCACAAGAATCACAACTACATTGTTGACATATCCACATCCACCAAATGAATGATTTCAAAGGCATCAAGTTAGTTTATTTAATATAGATATATAATATCATATATAATAGTTGGTTATTAACATGCATAAACATTATGCAATCATCCATTGATCTATGATATGCAGTTCAAAAGATATACCAATATTAAACGAATACAACCTTGCCTTTGAAATCATCACATGGTTTTGATGGAAGGGGGCACAACAAAAATACAATATCTTCCCTTTAAAAATCTTAGGCAATAGATTTGTATAAATTGGGAGCATATTAAATATATATAAGGTATATAAAATATACCTTAGCCCACACTAGTTGTCCCACAACTACACACATCTTACGTTAGTCTAGAACTTGCAATTTCAAATTCAGATATGAAGTTTTGTTGTTGTCACTGCCTTGTTGTAGCAAAAACACCTTGCCTTCTCCTTGAATAAGTTAATTGTCCTCAAGCCTCATCCTAAAGGCCTTGGCCACTATGTATTCCATACATATGCAAGAACTCTTGTTGCACCACCTTAGTAGCAAAGAGGATGTAAAATTAAGTGTCATTGGTGTACTAGCGTCAATTTCTCTCTTCTACTTCTATTGGGGGTTTTTGTCCTCGATATGAGTGCTTCTCTCTACAAGAGGAACAATCATAAGAGAAATTATCTCTAATGTATGTTAAGGTATGTGTCTCCCCTGAGACGTCCACCCCTTTGTATAGGATAGTCATGGACTTGGATTTTCCAAAAATCCAATCTCGTTCCTATACAAAAATCACGTTCACAACCAACATAGGATTTTATTGAAAGGATTCCTAGTCAACTAACTAGATGTCTAGTTGGTGAACTTTCATGGATAAGGAAATTCCTTGTCCAGTTGAATTGACCCAATTTGATTTCTAATCATTTTGTCATCCATTTCCAATTTTCATATTATGTACTTCATGATATTTTTCATCATATTACAACAACATTCATTGGGAACTGCCTAGCACCTTCTCGTCATGCTCCAAGCATACGAGACATAACATCACATACATGATAGATACAATTGCATATGCATGTGGAATATTACTCATGCATGCTTGTTCTTCAAAATACATGGGTCATTGGTATTAAGAGAAACATATACCATGAAACATGGGTAGTTTTCTCTCTTAGAATCATACATGCGGACCTTTTCAGCACCTCATAAATATATGCACTCTGGCATAAGCGAAAGAGTTATAGATCTATATTTGTAGATCTTGACTCCTAGAATATAAGATTCTTGACCTAAATCCTTCATAGGGAAGGTATTTCCCAACTAAATCTAAATGAGATGTACAGTAGGTATGTAATTTTTCATTACGAGTATCTCATCTACATATAGTATACAAATTACAATTATGCACACAATAACCTTTTTGTAAATACAAGGTTCATCTTCATTTTTTATAAAGGCAAACTCTTTGATTGTATCATCAAAATGAAAATTCTATATTCTAGATATTTCTTGAATCCATAGACTAAATGTTGTAGCTTACAAACTATATTGACTTCGTTTGAAGCAATAAAACCATTGGTCTATGTCATGCGTTGATGAATAAATACTCATCACAGCTTGTCTGTCTTTCTAGACCATTTTGTAATATAACTCAACATTTTATCACATAATTCATCTCATTTATCCTTCCACTCCCCTAAATTCTATTAAGTAAAATTTTCCATCACTCTAGTTATTTTTGGATTGTTTTGGTTAAATTTGAGTTTTTACTACTTTGGCCATAATTATAGTGCTTTTATCAATACAAGTCAATTATTTAGGAAAAATTGCACAATCAATCGGCACATCTCATGGCTTTTTGTTTTTGCATGCAAATGTCACAGGAAGCCAAGTAAAAAGTGGTAGTGCAATATATTTTATTAACAAAGTCATCCAGGAAAAAACTAAAGCAAGTCAATTAAATATTACCTGAGAAGTTTGTATCACTAGACAAATGCATTCAAGGAACACGACAATTAAAATATGTTAAGGATACTAGATGCAAAGGAGTCCAACAAATTAAGACAATGCAACATCGTTTAATATTTCATAGTGCAGTAAACATGGAAATTAATATTGTCAAGGATATTCCTTTAAATAATTACATAGAAATTGAGGCAGAAGCAAATAAACATCCAAAAAACAATACATTCGTACAACAAGGAGGCATGATTTCCCATGCATTAAATAAATATGTCAATGCATTACTCCACAAGTTAATTAAGAGTCTCTCGTCAATTATTTCCCTTTTTCCCAAAATTTCCTATCAAGCAAGTCCTCCATTCTTGCATCTCTTCCTCTACATTAATCTCTTACACCTACTCTTTATCTCCCTGGTAGTTTTCCCTCTTATGTAACTAATTCTATCTCTCCCACAAGCCACATACTTTACAATAAAGACAAAAGAGAACTGATCGACCTACATGCAACAAAGTTGTGACTGTCTTGTAAGCATGCTTTTTTTCTAAATAGCTCAATATCATTAAAAGTAAGTCATACGGAATCTACAAGATAGACATCTCTCATCAAGTAACCAAGCAGCAACTCCTTTTGCAGAAAGACATAACATAAGGCTTAGATTGGGATGTGATAGGTACGCTTCTGCACCGTCCACCTCTTGTAGTGGCTGTCTAATACAACTATCTGGGATGGAATTCATCAATCTACAAGAACCAATGAGTACATTTGGAGAGGAGTTTGCAAAGCCGCTGACAGAGATTACCATTATGAAGACAACAAAAGATTACCAGACAAAGAGCTCGACCCCAAAGCAACGACACAGACCTAACAACACAGACACAACGCCCCACAAAACAGGACGAGAACCACAACTACCAACGACGAGCACTAAGGTTGTACCAACCAGGAGACCTGAGAAGGAGGCCAAACCCCAGTGATGCAGATACAGAGGAAGGATGGCTCATGCGGATACAAGGGCGGGAGTAGAGGGTGTCGGGAACTCCACCACCACTCCCGACCACCATTGTGAACAGGGGGCAGAAGACCCGCACAAAGCACAAACCCAGCTTACTCCTCCTCTACCTGAAGCACTAAGGGGGCGCCCGAGCTCACCGTCTGCCCAAGAAGGAACCTGAGGCACGACCACGACCAACAAGCGACCACCACAGGTAAAGAACCAACTGAGATAAAAAGGAACACCAGCAAAATAGGGGCTCCTTGCTCCCACGAAGGAGAGACTAACCAGAAGAACAATAAGGTCGATGACCGTTGACTAAACAAGACGAAGCTGTCACAGACACCAAACCAACTAGAGAAAAAAAGGGAACAAGCAAGAACCAAAACGAAACAGAGAAGGAGTAGAAAGGGGGAAGAAAACCTCGGCTCCTGAGAACCAAACCGTCACCCAGCCCGATACAGCAGATACCTGCAGAGGGCAGTGATGCCAAGCACAGGGCACAGAGGATGAGTCCCCCACTAGGCAAAAACCCACCCTAGAACACGCTCATCCCAGCACCACCACCACCCCGGAATCCTATTGTATGAGGACGGCGAGAAGCAGGCCTAGCCGAAGGCGTTGAACGACTGCACGGTTGAGGAAGGTCGAGGCAGGAAGAGGCTCAGGGGGGGTGGCGTAGGGGAAGAAACCACCAGTTGCGGCTGCCCCCACCCCCCCAAGCTAAAGGGCACCCCGCGCTAACCCTAGATTGCAAGGGCGATCGCCAGAGCACTCGCCGTCTGCCGCTGCTGCAAATGTCCCTGTCGTGTTCAACCACAATTCTTGTAAGCATGCTACAACAATCAAACTACATAAGCTTTGATTGAACAAAGGAAATTTGAATTCAAATGATGTTCATGTATTAAGATCAATCAATATGCACAAAATCTACTAAATCTACATGCATGAAATTAACATGATCGACAAGATCCATATTAGAGTCAATTGTCCAAGTCAAGTCAATTCCTAGATTGGCCACATGGGCACTCAAGTTCCAAATGATAATTGACCTCCATTGCTTGAACATTTTTGAATGAACATCAAGTAGATGTGCATGAAGAAGTCATGCCTTATAATAAGCCTCCATCCAACCCAGGCGTTGGTTAACCAAGCCAAAGTTGAGAAGAAGGAAGCAATCATGTTGTCATGCTCAATGTCCATTGGTCAAGAACAACCATACATCCACCAAAATGACCAACCTCTATGTTAATCGACTACCATGAAAGCTTCACTTTGATTAACCTCAACACGAACTATCAACTAATATGACTGAGAGTTGTCACTCAAATACCACAATGCTAAAGTTTGGTAGTTGTTCCTATGTCTGCCTTTAAGAAACCATACTTGAATGTCATGTCAGCATCACTTGATTGATCATGCGTTCAAAGGAAATGATCGAGCACTTACTTGGTTGATTTACATTAATAGTAGTTTGGGTCTCACTCATTAATTACATCAGGTTTTTCTCCCACAAGCCAACTCTACTACTTCTAACCACTTCTATTAATACAAGTCACCCACAACTTTCAAAAGAAGTCTCACTCTATGTGATGATGCCTTGGTTTTCTCTTTGACACAATGCCAAAATTAAGGCAGTCATGCCACTCCATCAATCAATCACCATCTCAAGCCTATCCTATGTGAAATCTTGATATATGTCCTTTAGCAGCCCATCCCTTCCATTGTTCCATCTCCTTCCACCATGACAACATTCCATGGAGACTCCAGACATGTTATCATGGCACCTACCCAGTCCCCATATGCCATAATCAATACACAAGGAAGAAGAACAAATAATAAATCTTCTTTCCATGCACCATGTTGTGCAGCCACCTGTCTGCATCTATGAAAATGATTGCACTTTATTATTTTTTTCTTATATTTATCTCTCTATGTGGAGAAAGTAGTTTTGTTTAGCAGTGTGTGGGGATTAGCCCTATATCTTACAATTACGTATTATTATTCCATATCTTGTTTGAACCTTGTTTTAATACATTGTTAATTGTTTCATGCATGTTTTGTTGATTGATCACACATCTTTTGTAATATATTACAATATTAAACCAAGATAAAATCCACATTAAAGATTTGAATATTGATCAATTGTGATTGACACACATATGATAACTATAGATGGGAAACTTTTAGATAAATGAATACAACATCTCTAAGTAACTAGACATTGAACTTATAATCATTTTAACTATGCAATTTTCTTGATCCAAAAGGAATAAAATTTTCATAGCTCCAACTAATTAATTTTCATGCAAGTCTTTCTATGAAATATATGTGCAAGTGTGAGTAGTGGCGGTGAAACTCGATTCCACCCTAAGTTTTCCATCATTTTTACTATATTCAATTTATTTTTGTCTTTATTTTACTTGCAAGTAGATTAACTCAAAGCCAATCAAATTTTGGTTTTAAATATTAGTCTTCATGGCACTAGATAAAAATAAGCAAGTTTCTTAAAAAGCACTACTACAGAAATGGCTTATAAAGTGACTTTTCAAGGTGTCGGTTGTATACATAAACCGACACCTAAACTCTACAGTGTCGGTTTATAACATAAACCGACATCCAATCTGTAAAGGTCGACCAGACACGGGTACCGCTTTTATTAAGTGTCGGTTAATTAATAAAAAATCGACACCTAAAATCAACCGCCAAAACAAAAATTCCAGCGAAAAAATTACCTCCAAAATTTGACATATGGCGTCGGTTCATAAATAAATAACCGACGACTAAAGGTTATTCGCGAGACAGAAATAGGTGTCGGTTGTCTTTTAGTTAAAAACCGACGACTATAATCTAGTATAGGTGTCGGTTTTTGCAAAAGAACCGACACTGTTGGTTTTTGGAAAAGAACCACCACCGGTAGAAGCAGCTATGGTGCTCTCCTCGTCACCGCCGCCCCCACCGGTAGAAGCAACGTTTCTCCTCCGCCAGCTTCCTACAAGGTAACCCACAAAAGCTTCACCCCCTTTTCTCCTCTGCCTTGCTTTTCTCTGCCGCCGCCGACCTGGAACTCACCCAGGCGGTGCCTAAGCAGGTGCCAGGGCACGCCTAGGGTCCCAAGCCCAGGTGCCCTGCCTAGCTAGGCCTCTGGGCGGATGCTTGGGCGGCGCCAGGGCACGTTTAGGCTGCTGCTGGGGTTTGGATTCATCTACTGGATGCCCAAAACATGCACTGATTTCACCAAGTCACCCCAAAAGCCATGAAAAATATTCTGATTGTGTTTATTTATGTACTGATTTCACCAAGCTAGTGGATTTTTTTAAAAGTTATTTACTGATTGTGTTTATTTAATTATGTATTGATACATATGTGCTATACCAATCTGATAGTCCATGATAGAACAAAGCATAATGATGTTGACTGCAACTTTGTGCGTCATGCTATTCTGAATTAAGTATATATTTACTTCATAATTGAATGTTTAAGTAAGTTATAGATATCTTGATGATGAACTATAATGCACACGTGTGACATGCTTGGAATGTAAATGATGAACTATAATGCACACATGTTTAACTTGTTTCATTGTTGAGTATATTGAGAATCCTAATCACCCTTCTTGCTTAATGATGAACTGTAATGCACACATGTGACATGCTTGGAATGTAAATGATGAACTTTTCCCTAAATTGCCTAGATCTTAGGGTATCTCTAGATCTTAGGGTATCTCTACCATCCTAACTATGAAATTGGTAACTTGTTTCCTTTTTGAGTATATTGACAATGTTAATCACCTAACTTGAAGAACTAGGATATGAATGATGAAACTAGGATTGTAGGTATAAGAATGACAGCACACGTATTTGTTGGCCTAGAAACCCGTCCAAGATTTACTCATTAGGAGTAAATCTTGGATAGTCCCCAATTTGGGACTGTTCTTGAACACCTAATCTCACTTAGGATGTAAGTGTATAATGTGTATTGGGTTTTTGAGAAAATTTCGGTAGCATTTCCCCGTTTGTTCTCTAAGTACATATGTACTTAGAGAATAGCAGGGAAATGCTGCCAAAATTTTCTCGAAAACCCAATACACATTATACACTTACTAGTGAGATTAGGTGGTCAAGAATGGGATAGGTGGTACACATTTATTATATATAAGAATGACAACACATGTATTTGTTGGCCTAGAAACCCATCCAAGATTTACTCATTAGGAGTAAATCTTGGATAGTCCCCGGTTTGGGACTGTTCTTGAACACCTAATCTCGCTTAGGATGTAAGTGTATAATGTGTATTGGGTTTTCAAGAAAATTTCGGCAGCATTTCCCCGTTTGTTCTCTAAGTACATATGTACTTGGAGAACAGTGGGGAAATGCTGCCGAAATTTTCTTGAAAACCCAATACACATTATACACTTACTAGTGAGATTAGGTGTTCAAGGATGGGATAGGTGGTACATGTACATTTATTATATATAAGAATGACATCACATGTATTTGTTAACCCTAGACCGTAATCTTGTAGTAATATATACTTGTTTTCTCTTTGATCATAGAGCTTTACAATTTTGTTGTGATATATACTTTGTTGTAATAATGTGAACTTTACAATGTGAGCTTTACACTTTGAATTACTACTTTACAATGCGAACTTTACAATTTGAATGTGAATTTGCAGATGGCTGACCATTCTCCTGATGACCATGCTAATGACTACCGTGAGGGTGAGGACATCAATGCGCCGCCTCACAATGTAAGTTTTAAAAATATATCATATATTTATATCTATATGTCCATTTATAGTTATATCTTGTAAATGTGAATTATTTTGTCAAATTTTAGGTTGATGATGCACAGGTACCATCTGAAGCACTTGAGGCACTTGATCAACAACACCAAAAAGTTGACAAGAGAAGGGGCATCACTATGATGAAGAAGTTAATTGCGCAAAAGGGCAATGGACCCAAACTTGTTGTGGATTTCGATAATGCAGGAAATGCATGTGGTGTGAATCGCAATTCATTTATTTCATATGTTGGGTTTGTTACTCGTAGCCATTGTTTTTGTCTCTTAGATTCTTGGCATAAAGTTTCTAAGGAGAAGAAAATTTTAATATGGAGGGATTTATGTGTGAGTTATTATTAATTTGCAATTCCATTTTGTAGATTACTAAATTTTTGGATACTAGTTAATAGCAATTCTATTTTGCAGAGTATATTTGAATTGGATGAAAAGCTACATCGTAAATGCGTGATGCAACGCTGTGGGAGAGTCCTAAGGAACTATAGGATAAATCTCACCAGAGAATACATAAAAGAAGCCGACAAGAGGAAGAAGACAGCCACTGAACAGTGGAACTTCCTGGACAAAGAAGAATGGGACGCGTTTGTCGCTTCAAGACAAACTGATGAATTCAAGGTATTAGGCATCAGTCTCAATCTCATTAATTAATATATGTTGTATTCACTTATTCAAGATTAACATTTAGTGTTACTAACCAAATCATTAATTTGCATACTAACTAGGCCCTCAGTGAGGCACAAAGATCAAGGTGTGCACTGAATGTGCATGACCACAGAATGGGTCCAAAGGGGTATGCAGGCATTCGCCAAAGACTACAGGCTGAGGCTACTACTGCTCAGTCTGCTGCTACTCAGGAGTCCTCTACCATAGGTAGCACACCTCTGCCTCGCCATGATGTCTGGATAGCTGGGAGGCAAAATAAGAAGGGAGAAATAACTAAGGCCGCAACTGCTGAGGCGGCTGCAAAAATGGTAAAATACAACTCTTACAGCAATCATTCAAATATTGATTATTTGTGTTGTTTACTTAAGTACAAATTTTTGTTTTGGCGATTAGCGGGAGCTGCACGAGCTGAGGAAACAAGGAAAGTTCATCCCTGAGGGAACAAAGGATGAATTGACAGTTGCTCTGGGTAACCCAGAGCATCCTGGACGTGTTAGGGCTGCAGGGGCTGGTGTGGGCATCAAATCTTTTTTTGGGTCATCCCAGCGCAAACATGTCCCAAAAGAGAGACTTTCACAAGAAGAGGTAACATATTCTTTCTTTATAATGTTACTGTAAAAGAGAATTCAAAAATTAGAATTTGACGTTTCTTTTATCCATGTATAGGTGGATAAGCTATTTGACAGGAAACTCGAAGAAGCAATGAAAAAGTGGCAGGCATCTCAGACTGCCACTTACCAGACAATACCTACTACAGACTCTACTCCTACTCCTACTACAGAGGTTGGGAGTAATCCTGTAGAACCACCACCTAGCACATCCACTGTAAGTATTTTTATGACATAGTAACTAGTTTTTTAATTCAAGATGATACGTATATATGAAATTGTAGTCATTTCAAAAAAAGATGATATGTATATATGTATATAACATTCTTTACACAAAAATTTGTAGGGGTTGAAGCCATGTCGTCTAAAAAGTAAAGAATATGTCGTGGCAGAGGCGTCGGCTTACCCATCCCTACCAGCGGAAACGTGTCACGGGTCTCCAGTACCAGCTGGTTGGATTCGGGTGAGCCCGATACATATATTCCCCCAATTTCTGGAACTTCCACTTCCATATGCCCACCCAGATTGTGAAACTCTTGGTGAGGCAGTAGGCGGAGTGATATTGTGGCTAAAATCGGATGTCTTCTTTACAGATAAGGTATGGTAAATTTACATTACGTTCAATTGTTAGTGTGTGTATATGCTGGAAGTTGATCTGAAATTATATATATATATATATATATATATATATATATATATATACAGGTTAAAAAGAAGACACCCACAGCATCTAGGCCTCCACTTCCACCTCCTGCATTACCTAGTTGGGTTCCACAGGACCTACCTATTCCGTTAGGTCCTCACTGTAGGGGTATGGCAGTATCGTTAGGGGAACATGATATAAACTCCCCTATAAGTGTTTCTTTTGATTTAGATTCTACAGGTCAGTCATACGAAACAAAACTATTTATACAAGATATATTGGAGTTGTTTCGATATGATTGGCTAAATACATCTGTGATAGAGCTATGGATAAGGTGAGATATTCTTTATACATCCATATACCTTGTGTATGATCTGGTGATCTAGTTTCTTATTTATTAATGCATGCATAATTAATACATATTTTGCAGCTACTTAGACAACATATGTGCAGATTTTGGATTCGAACATGTAGGGTTTTTGATTCCATCCTTGATTAGTCTAGTAGCTAAAGACCCTACATCAGTTCAACAATACTGCTGTGAGTCTTTTTCAAATTTTGCTGTAAAAAAGAAGACGGTGATAATGGCTCCATTCAATGTAGAGTAAGTTTACTTTTCTTATTATAATTTGGACTTAAGAAAATTACATTTTATTGTGGATTTTGAGTTATTAATTTTTAACTTTTTTTCCTCTAGGGGTAGGCATTGGGAGTTATTGGTTATTGCCCCCGAGACATTCACTGTGTATTATCTAGATCCTAAGGGGGGTAAATTGAATACAAGATTTGGACACATAATGAAAATGGCAATATTTCAGTAAGAAATATTTCATTTTTCATATCCATTAACATATGTTATTACATTACTATTTAATTGCAATGTTCTGTGTTACATTAACATGTAGGGGTTTTGAGGAGTACAAAAAGGCTGGAGGAAAGGTCCCCACCAAAAAGAACCAGCCAATAATTTGGAAGAACGTGCAAGTAAGTTCCCGACTGTAGTATATGTATATATTATTTATGTGAACAATGCTTAATTAGTTGTATTTTTTAATATTTTGTATGTTTGACTTTATAGTGTGCTACACAAGACAACGGATGGGCATGTGGATACTATGTCATGCGATATATGCACATGCTTGTCAAATATGCCGCAATGGACATCGATTGTATTGCTCAGGTATTATATAGTCTCATTAGATAATATGATCAAAATATATCAATCTTATTTATAGCTCATTAATTATATATATACATCATTCTCTTTATAGGTGTTTAAAGCTGACCCCATTACAGGAAAGGACTTACCAAATGTTAATGCTCCCTATACAATGGGAGAATTAAATGAAGTAAGAGAAGAATGGGCAACAGCCATACAATTAGTGGGGGCTTTAAAATATAATTGGGATCCTGATAGCGAATAATGACTAAACAATGATACTTTGTAAATGAATTTCTAAATTATAATATATGTGTGAATGTTTCTACATGTCTGGATGTTTCTACATGTGTCTGAGTGAAAATGAATGAAAGTGTTGGTTGCTAAATGAATGTTTCTACATGTGTGAATGTGAATGAATGGAACTACAAATTGCTAGCATGTGTGAATGTTTATAAATGTGTGAAAATAAAATGGAACTGCAGGTTGCATTGCTAAATGCATGTGCTACTTTTTTATTGTTAATTTTGCAGGTTTGCGGCCTGTTGTCGGCTGATATCAATGGATGTCGTAAAACCTGTAGTTCATAATTGAACTGAACATGTTTCTCATCCTGCGACCAGCCACAGCAGGTCTGCAGACTCACAGGAAAAAAAAAACCAATAGGCGTTGGTTATTTGTAAATAACCGACACATAATGATATAGTGTCGGTGTTCCTACAATAAAATGACGTCTATGTCCTTAACACCACGACCGTGCTGGACAGCACGGCCGTGGGGCGAAGATATATGGTGTCAGTTTTTTACTTATAACCGACACTGATAGTTCCCAAGATGGCGCCCTTTCTATGGCGTGAAGGGTTTGGGCGTCGGTTTTTAACTAATAACCGACGCTTATAGTCCCATGATGGCGCGTTTTCGGTGGCGCACGAAGAGTTTGGGTGTCGGTTTTGGAACCGACGCCTAATGGGTGGACTTTTAGTGTCTCCCACATAGGTGTCGCTTAGAAACTGACACTAAAGGCTTTAAATAACCGACACTAAAGGTAGGTTCTATAGTAGTGAAGGTTATCCCTTGGGATTTGATCCTCAACTATATTGCAATAAGACCCATCCTCTTGTAGGGTGATATCATTGCACCTTTATTTTCACATAAATCAGAGAATATATTTGTAGTAAATTTTTTATTGAAGTAAATCCACATTAAGTTTTGGCCATTTTGATGTGTACAACAGGATCAACTAGTTTTTTTCCAATTTAATTAGGATTTGTCTTTTTCTTTATGAACAATCTTCTAGATCAAAATTTATTGGAAAAATACTTGATTAAAATTCTCTTCCAGCATGATAGGCACTTCTCTATATCTTTAGGTACCATTTTAAATGGAGTGATTGGCATTGTAATGCATTCATTGTCAATTATGTGGTTACTATAATCATACATTAGTGGATTGCCTCAACGTGTCTCCACATATTATGGAAGTAATGTGTGAGGCCATCTCTGTGCATGATGGTATGCCTTTTTATCATGGTGGACATGGTGCAAATTATAATCCACAACCTTCTAGAGGCCATTATGAGGTACCATTTTGTAACATATTGAAACTTGACTTTGTACACCTAGAAACCCTAATCCCTTTAATAGGATGCTTGTATGATTAGATATTTTTTTTCTAAACAAGGTATAATAAGAACCCTTATATAAAGATGGAATGGATATATGGAACCTAAATCGTAGTTTATAGTTGGACAACCAACCTAACCTACCCATGTTTGTTGTTTTATGTTATGCTTTAACGTCATTAGGTGTCATGACAACATAATATGCCCTAATAATCCTAAAATGAACTTACTAACCTAGATGATGCTTGATATGAAGTGATATATATTAATCATGTAAAATATTCTTCATGGTTCACTAATGCACATATAATGTCTAAATGTAACTAATTAGTAATTGAATAAGATCAAAATACACATACAAACTAAACACAAAGATAATGTGCTTCATATATTGGTCGGTATTATAATTAGAACTTTCATATAGATGGATAAGAATAATTTGATTTTATATAAGTCAATGTAGATATTAATGGACTTAAAATGTTAATAAGTAAAATAGGGAATTTGTGGATAATTATATAAGTTAAGTCTTTTAGTAACATTGTGAAGATAATAGGACCCAATGTAATTAATGTTGATTATAATGATGTAATAGTAAAATAAATATAAGAGGAGGTCATATTTATTCAAAATAAAATATAAAATACTCAGAATGGGCAAGGGCCCAAATTTCAAGATGAATGTTTTGTCTTGTGAACAATTGTTGGAAATTACCTAATATAAGAGGAGGTCATATTATTCATAATATGTTGGATGGTGTTCTAGGTCTGAAGAATCAACCTGACTATCTAAAGTTTAAGAACAAGAATTATTTCAATTTAAAAGATGGTTGGCATATGGAGAAAAGCAAGAAGATTGTTGTAGTATGGTCAGATTGGGTCTGGAAAAGTAAGCTTCCTAGAATATGCTCTGTGTTTCTATGGAAGTGTTTTCTAAGAAGGATTCCTACGATTTACTTGTTGGGTTTTGTGGAGAAAACATGCACGACAGAAGAAACAAAAATTCCACGCAACCCAAAATAGGATCGCGTCGACAACAGCGTATTCAGAAAGAGTGTTTGCGGGATATACATTATCACGAAGCAAGTCCAATAATGTCCTGCTGCATGATGGTGTGCAATGATGCTAGTCTACATGGACAGAGCTTCTCTCCCGTTCTTTAAGTGTGTCGCAGGAAGATCTAGTGGTGCTCCTTTTGTGTGGTGATGTATGCCACTCGTAGCATGTACAGACGGTCATAGATGTCCTCTGAACGCAAGCATCTCAACGTCTACGTCTCTACTTCGTCCATGCAGATGAACTAGAACTCCACATCGTACTTCCTAAGCTAGTGGGAAGGAGTCATCTCTGTGCAGGGGCGTGCTAGCGTCGTGGTGCTCTCCTTTCTCTCCTAAGGATGATGACGGCTAGGGTTTACATACGTGAGCATAAACTGAAAAGCCTCTCTCAACATCTTATATAGATATCAGCCATCAAGCTCCTTTAAATAGGAGACGAAGGGAAGTAGAGTTTCCTAAACCCATCGGTAAATAGAAACACTGCATTAATTAAAACTCTCATAGATTAATTAGAATATTCTGGAATTCATTAATTAACCAAATAATCACATTAATTGATTAATTAATATCTGACTCCATGCAATCGCTTGGGATGGCTCTATGGGCATATATACCAATAGAATCCCACTTGCACTTAGAGCCAGTCACTCCAATATTATTCTAATCAATTACATAAACATTTTAGTAATCAATGTGATTCAGAGCAATTCCAATCAAATCCATAATTATACTCCTATTCCAACACATCCTATGTGTGTGACCCGGTAGGCTCCAAATTACGTTGGCAGTGATATCTATAATCATATTATGATTTCACAAGCAATGATTGGTATCTAGCAAGACTGCATTGCCATCCAAGTAATTGGAGAAGTTGGAGAACAACTTAACCTATCATTCATGACTGGTGTTACAGTGATTATATCGTTCCTTTTTCACTGATATCCGGATTGAACTCGAGTCATGGAATTGTTATCCTCTTCAACGTTCAATCCATGTTCCTTGAACTAGAGTAGACTTTCTGAGATATATGTAAGCTCAATATCACATATTGACTCACATCAGCATGGCCATGCATTTCTCAATCTCGCTTATCAAGTGGCCGAAATAGCAAACTCCTGTTGGAAGGACAAATTCCATCTACATCACTCACAGTCATCCCCATGTGTCACAGTTCACCCAAGCACCATCTTTATGGCAATCCTTATTTAGGACCACTATGGATGATGTCAAAGTACACCGAACGACATGTGATAAGTGTAGTGACTTCAGGTCTAAGAACCACAATCACCACCATCATTATGAGATGTGACTCTAACTACCAATCATGGTATCCATGTGTCACTCTCAAGGTGGGTCTATCTGATACACTATTCTCTAACAAGTATCTATGTATTTGGTTTGATATCTCCATATCATGGATAATGAGATTCTTCCATCAACCAACATACATTATAATCTTGTGTTATTGATGTCTATGGATATTTCCACAATAACAACTGATTAGGGACAAAACAAGAATACATACTCTTAGCATACATATGATCTCACTATTCAGGACATCAACCCGAAGACATATGTCATTGAGTATATTGTTCTATACATATCTATAAGTTTTATGGTCATCTCACAATATAAAACACAAACATATAGATTGGAAACTTGTCTTTATTGATATGATCAATGTAGTATTACAAATTGTTTACATAGTATCCCATTACAATCATCAAATGATAGTCTCTATGGGAAAACACACCAATAGATTCCCACTTGCACTTACACCCAATCACTCATGAATCTCAATCCAAGTGATCAAACATGTCCGTCATGTTTCTGCTGTGAAAGTGCTTTTGTGAGCAGGTCTGCCACATTGCTTTTTGTAGGTACTCTGCAAATCTTCACATCTCCTCATTGTACGGTCTCTCATATGAGATGGAACTGCCGTAGAATATGTTTGGAACGTTGGTGTGATCTTGGTTCTTTAGCCTGTGCAATTGCTCCGTTGTTGTCGCAAAACAACTCAATTGCATCACCAGTGCTTGGAACCACTCCAAGTTCATAAATGAACTTCTTGATACACACAGCTTCCTTTGCAGCATTAGATGTGGAAATATATTCAGTCTTTGGTGTAGAATCTACAACTGTCTCTTGCTTGGAACTCTTCTAGCTCATAGCTCCATTGTTCAGCAAAACACAAATCTAGATTGTGATCTGTAGTCATCTTTGTCAATTTGTAAGCTAGCATCGGTGTAACCCTTTACCACAAGCTCTTTCTTACCACCGTATATCAAGAATTGATCCTTAGTCCTTCCCAAGCACTTTAGGATGTTCTTTACGGTTGTCCAGTGACATTCACCTAGATCTGACTGATATCGGCTCGTCATGCTCAAAGCATACAACACATCAGGATGAGTACATAACATCGCGTACATGATAGATCCAATTGTTGATGCATATGGAATCTTACTCATGTGTGTTCGTTCATCACATGAACTATGACATTGGGCTTTAGAGATCATAACCCCATGGGACATGGGTAAGTTACCTCTCTTAGAACCCTCCATGTTAAACCTCTTTAGCACCTTGACAATGTATGTGCTCTGTCTTAGGCCTAGAAGCCTTCTAGATCTATCTCTATACATCTTGATCCCTAGTATATAGGATGCTTCACCTAAACCCTTCATAGAGAAGGTCTTCCCTAGCCAACCTTTTACTGTCTGAAGAGTAGGGATGTCATTTCCCATCAATAGTATGTCATCTTCATACAATATGAGAAATATGATTGTTCTCCCACTAACCCTTTTGTAAACACAAGGTTCATATTCATTTTGACTAAAGCCAAACTTTTTCAGTACTTCATAAAAATGTAGATTCCAGCTCTGAGATGCTTTCTTCAATCCATAGATTGATCTTTGTATCTTACAAACTTTATTGTCTTCTTTTGGATCGATGAAACCCTCAGGCTGTGTCATGTACACATCCTCAAGTAAATTTCAATTAAGGAATTATGTTTTAACATCCATCTGCCAAATCTCATAGTCATGATAAGATGTAATGGCAAGCATGATCCTGATGGATTTAACCATGGCAACTGGTGAGAAGGTCTTGTCATAATCAACACCTTGAATTTGATGGAATCCTTTCGCAACCAATCTACCTTTATAGGTTTGAACATTTCTATCCATGTTGGTCTTCTTCTTGAAGACTCACTTGCACCCTATGGGTTTTACCTCTTTGGGTAGATCCACCAAGGTCCATACCTTGTTGGTGTACATGGATTCCATCCCATATCTCATGGCTTTGAGCCATTTCTCAGATTCTGGTCCCTTAGTAACTTCTAGATAGGAAGTTGGCTCATCTGCTATGCCCAATTCGTCACTGTCTTGAGTCATGAGAAGTCCAAATCTCTCAGGCTCAAGTCGTGTCCTACTAGACCTACGAGGTTCCTGTGTTACATTTGGAACTTGAAATTCCACAACAATTTGTGAGTCTTCATGTTCCTTATGTACCTCCTCAGGTTCTCTGCTTTCTTGTTGGTCTCAAACTTCTTTGAGCTCTACATTCCTCCCACTAATTCCTTTGGAAATAAATTCCTTTTCAAGAAATACAACAGTCCTAGAAACAAACACTTTGTTTTCAGTTGGTGTGTAGAAGTAGTATCCCCGAGTTTCCTTGGGGTATCCAACAAAATAGCATTTTTCCAATTTGGATCTAAGATTTTTAGGAAATTGTTTCCTAACATAAGCTTCACATCCCCAAATCTTTAACATAGACAAATTGGGACGATTCTCATTCCATATCTCATATGGCGTCTTTTGAACCGATTTGGAAGGTACACGGTTAAGTGTAAATGTTGTAGTTTCAAGAGCATATCCCTAGAATGATATTAGAAGTTCGTATGAACTCTACCATGTCTAATAATGTATGATTCCTTCTTTCTGACTCACCATTATGTTGTGGTGTACCAGGTGGAGTCCATTGTGATACAATACCACGGTCTCTCAGAAGGTCCTCAAACTCTTGGCATAAGTATTTGCCACCTCAATCTAAACGGAGTGCTTTAATACTCTTACCAAGTTGCTTCTCTACTTCATTCATGAAAGTCTTGAACATTTCAAGAGTTTTTGACTTGTGTTTCATAAGATATACATAGCCACATCTAGTGAGGTCATCAGTGAAGGTAATGAAGTATGGATAGCCTCCTATAGCATTTGATCTAAAAGGTCCACATACATCAGTATGTATGAGCCCTAGCAGATCACTGGCTCTCTCATTGTGTCCATTGAAAGGTGTCTTGGTCATCTTCCCTAATAAACATGTCTCACATGTCTCTAATGATTCAAAATCAAAAGATCTAGATAGCCGTCCTTATGGAGTCTTGATATGTGCTTCTCGTTTATGTGCCCAACATGACAATGCCATAAGTATGTTTTGTTTGAGTTGTCAAGTTTTAACCTTTTAGTATTTATGTTGTATATGCTAGTCTCAAGTTCTAACAAGTAGATACCATCAAACATAGGGGCATTTCCATAAACATCTCATATTTAGAAATAGAAATAATTCCATTCTTAATGTGAAATTCAAATCCACTCTTGTCCATACAAGATACAAAAATAATATTTCTATTGATGGCAGGTACATAATAGCAGTTCTCTAATTCTATTACAAGGCCCGTAGGCAAAGATAAACTAATAACTCCAACTGTGGTGGTAGCAACTCTTGCTCCATTAGTGACCCACAGCTCAACTTGGCCCTTTCGTAAAGGCTTACTTCTTATCAGATCATGCATATTAGAACATATCTGACATCCACATCCGGTATCCAATACCCATGATGAAGAAGTATTTAAGTTTATCTCAATAACATATATACATGAAGTGGAGATCTCTATCACCTACTTCTTCTTCCTCAGTTCCTCCAAGTAGAGAGAATAGTTTCTTTTCCAATGTCCAGCCTGGTGATAATGGTGACAGCTGCCTTCTTTGGAGATCCCACCTTTAGCTTTGATCACGGATGAATTTGGCTTCTTCCTGGCTTTAGAACCTTTTTTAGAATTCCTTTGCCTTTTGACTTTCCCTTTTTCTTACTAATCATCATCACATACTTGGGCTTGTCTTTCTTCATCTGTACTTTAGCTATCCTCAACATGCCCAACAATTCTGACAACGGCTTTTCAAGATTGTTCATGTTGTAGTTCATGACAAAATGAGTATATGATTAAGGCAACGATTGTAGAATCACATTAGTGGCCAACTCTTAACCAAGGGGAAATACCAGCTTGGATAGGCTTTCCACGTACCCAATCAAAGTGAGTATATGGGTGCCAACTGAGTCTCCCTCTTTCATCTTGCTCCTAATTAAAGCCTTAGAGACATCATATATCTCATGTCTTGCTTGATGTTGATACATGGTCTTGAGATGTGTTACCATCTCCATGACATTCATGTTCTCATGCTTCTCTTGCAACTCATAGTTCATTGAGCACAACATCAGGCACTTGACATCCATGGCATCATCCAGGTGCTTCTTGTAAGCATCCTTTTCAGCCTTGGGCGCATTAGCGATGGGTTCCGTTGGCTCTGGTGTTTCAAGGACATAGAGCTTATGCTCATGTGTGAGAACAACTCTCAGCATCCTAAACCAATTTTGAAAGTTGGTTTCGGTAAGTTTTTCCTTCTCAAGGACCGATCACAATGAGAAAGTGTGTGTGTTGTTTGCCATTTGATTGCTACAAAAGAAAAATTTGCATTTAGTCCAAAACATTTTGACTTGTAAAGATTTGATAAACGAGATTAGTTACACCTTTAATTAATTATGCTCCCACTATTTTATTCAAGTTGATAGCCCTCACTATCAACTCGGAAGATTGCAACATACAACCTTCTAGTGAGCCAAGGTCCAAAATAATTGGATCAATGCCCAGCCAACACCGGTGTCAAAGACCAAATACTAAGGTAGGCAACTTTTGCCAATTGCATCATATGCAAATCTTGGATAGATGATCATGCACAACTCCTTGTCATGATGCATCTGTGTGCCTCTAGGTACTTGATCCTAACAAGGTTCCCTAGTTAAGTTCAACCCATAAGCCAACATGATGAGTGTGCACCCTACGGAGGCAGACCCACACACCCACCATCACACTTCCACAAGATAGACAGTGTACCACACGGAGGCGTTCCCACACATAGTCGATCAATCTTTTCATGTGTGTTTCTCTATGGAAGGCAACTAAAACTTAATATTATTAATTGAGGGGTTTTATTAATACATATACATATCCAAACACCACATACTTATAGTACGTATCATATACTACTATATTCACAACCACAAATGATAGACATGCAATCACAAATACAAATACATCGATTATGGCCATACTATTGTAATCCTTTCAAGCAACAAAGGATTACAGTCCACCTATGGTCTTATGCATCTCATGCAGCACCTGTGAATCAACCTGCAAGCCTGTAAGGATCAGCATTACAATGAACAACTTCATGGATGCTTCGTGAGGTTGGAACTTCAAATTACTTCATGGAATTGGATCTTCTTGTTGCTTTTCCATGGACGCTCCTTGGAGTTGGATCTTCAAGTGGCCTCCTTACATCAAATTTACAAAGACTAAAAATAATCCTATCTCTATTACATCGTATGAGTACAAATATAAAGGGAAAGAATTAATTACACTTTGAAATAAGAGATGAGGCCTGACATGCAAGCCAAATACCTTATACAAAGGATCCATATGCAACCATTATACATCCATAGCATTCATTCACAACATTCACAAAAGGGGATACTAGGCCATAACCGTGCATGCATTCACCACATAAAACAAAATTTTAATGGCGACGTGTATGTTATCATAGGTATATCTACATATACATATATACATATTAAAATTGTAGTACTTTTAATCTGGGACATTCCCCATTAAATAAATTTTTGACTCCCACGCAGACTATGCGGGATACATAGGGGCAGCGACATATGTGGAATTAGGCTTAGATTTGCACATTAGCAGTTTTAATTCGCATCGTATGCAACATAGAAAACAATATACAGCGATTCGATCATATTGAAATGAATCCAAATATGTCGTATATCGATGTTGCTCTGATACCACTATTGGGTTTTGTGGAGAAAACATACTCGGCGGAAGCAACAAATATTCCATGCAACCCAAAATAGGATCTCGTCGACAATAGCGTATTCAGAAAGAGTGTTTGGGATATACCTTATCGCGGAGCAAGTCTGGCGATGTCCTGCTACATGATGGTGTGCAACGATGGTGGCCTACACAAATGCAAATTCTCTCCTATTTGTTAAGTGTGTCACAAGAAGACCCGGTAGTGCTCCTTTTATGCGGTGATGTATGCCGCTCGTAGCATGTATGGATGGTCATAGATGCCCTCTGAACACAGGTGTCTCAACATCTGCATTTCTACTTCATCCACGCGGATGGATTGGAACTCCACATCACACTTCCTAAGTTTGTAGGAAGGAGTCATCTCTGTGTCGCGGCGTGCTAGCGTTGTGGTGATCTCCTTTCTCTCTTGAGGACGATGACAACTAGGGTTTACGTACATGAGCGTAAATGAAAAGCCTCTCTCAATATCTTATATAGATATCAGTCGTCAAGCTCCTTTAAATAGAAGACGAAGGGAAGTAGGGTTTCTTAAACCCATCAGTAAATAAAAACACTGCATTAATTAAAATGCTCTTGGATTAATTAGAATATTCTAGAATTCATTATTTAACCAAATAATCGCATTAATTGATTAATTAATATCCAACTCCATGCAATCACTTGGGATGGCTCTATGGGCATATATACCAACATGACTATCTTAAAAGAACTTGTTTTTCTTTATCTTCTAGAACTTTCTCTGAGAATGAAGAAGAAGATCTCCAACATCTTTTTTTAGTTGTTGCTCCAGTCTGAAGATCTAGGGGTTTTATTCTATTGAGCATGGTTCTATTTCTAAATAGTATTCTAAGTTGATTTGGCTTAGGAATGAAAGGAAGATAGCTACAAGTTTGATTCTATACAAAATTTGGTTATATAGGAATCACAATATCTTCGGGAGTTCTAAGAGGAAGCATGAGAACTTGTGGAGCAGATATCATTTGGATACACAAGTTTTATAGATCTAGAATGTATAGATAGTCATCGTGTTTTCTTTTCTATATAGATTCATCTTCTTCTTTGGTGTTCTTGATGTTTTCCAACTTGGCAATTTCCCTATTCTGTATGTACATATCCTTTCTTTGATATAGTAAAGAGAGGCACGCTGGGTTCATCAAAAAAATTATTAAAATAAATATATGGTGATAAATTAAACCCTAACTATGCCATAACTCATAAGACTAAACTTCAAAACCAAAATCGAATGGCATAATCATATTCTTTGGTTCCAAATTATCTTGAGTGCCTTAGTTTTATTAAGGAAAGACAATTAAAAGTAAAGTATAAAATGTAAAATGGTATAATAGATGACTCCAAAAGTAAAGATAATGTTAAATTTAGATTCTACATCTGTTAAAATTGAGTTTTATTTGAACCTTGGATGAGCCCTCAAACAAATAAGGAAAGAAAAATACATTTTAAATACTTAATGATCTAAATAATCCATTAATATCATTGGTTTCCTAAAGTTCCTCACAATTAACCTTATCATGCTATAATTTTGGTTTCTAGAATAGTGTGGATATGTGACCCTTTCATAGTATCAATTTTCGATTAGACAATTGAAAAGATCGTCATCTACCTTAAACTGGTTATGGAAACATGTCCCTTTTACACCCCAATTTTTTCTCGTCAAAATCCCCCTCATCTTTCCACAAGATATCTTTTCCATTATGTTTCTCTCATACTCCCAACTCATTTAAGTCCTTAATGTGACCCTAGGATTTACTATATAAACAACACCCAAATCTCTACCCTCCTATGTTGTCACCATGATCTTACAAACCCCTTCACATGGTCTAGCACACTTTAAATACCATCATGAAACCATCGATGATGGCCCATAGACACTATTCCACTTTCAGTTGGAACTTTGACTCTCTATGTTGTCTTCGCAGATTAGAAGTTTGTCGTCAACTATCTCCTCCCCCTGTGCATCTATGTAGCCTCTTCATATCAAATAACCTTTATTTATCTTCCCACGATCATCACGAACATGATCCATGGATCCTTTTGTTCTAGGGGTTGGGTGAGTTGGTTTTTACAAATTGGGTTGTTGTTACTTGCCAATGTCTCACCAATGGCTTGTTTTGGACCTCCATATGGCACAGGGTGGTTATGCCTGAGTTTGAGGAAGGCTTTCGAGTATGATCCAACCATTATTTTTCTCCTGTTTTAGCAAAACTCTATTTACACCTTTATTTGTTATTGTGTTCTTCGTTGATGAGCTTTGTTTCTAGTTTTAATGGCATCATGCTTGGCAGATGTCATTACTTCTCTTCAAACCCAGTTTCTACTCTCTTATTCTAATATGTTCTTGCAATTTCTTTGTATTTGGCCTTGAAGTGTAAAAAGGTCGAAAGGTTATCATTTTGGATCCATGTCTAAGAGCCCTTAAAGCCCTAGAATTTTGAATATTGCATTGTGTGTGTGCGGGTTGAGTAAGGAAGATGAATGTAGTTTCTTTCTTGATAACAACCTCTATTAATTTCATATTTGTCACATAAAAATAGGTAAAAGTATCTTTTGTTCTTTAATTTCATTCAATATCACATGATTTCCAAAGGATGGTGATATTCGATATGACATGTCATGCTAAATGAGGTATATCGGTTATTAGCCAAAGAAAATTTGTTTAATAAATCAGTTCATCATTTTATCCTAGATAATTTACAACAAATTATATATATTTTAAAAATTAACAAAAATATGTTTCAAAATATATAAAATTGTGATCAATGCAATGATATCAGTTTCATCGCCTAATTCCAATTTAATAAATTTATGATTTTTCAAGGATTTTCCCAATTAGATATAATTCTAAAAATTTATTTTTGATAATATATAAGTCAAAAAAGTAAAATAAAATATGTTATGAACTCACGAGAATGTAAGCTACAAGTCTGTGTGGTTTTGATTGACTCGTTGATAATAAAAATACGACTTTATAATTAATGTGAACTTAACGCTAATTCCATATATGAGTTCCATAGGTGTTTTGAAGACCCTACTTGAACCTAAGGTTGATTTTAGACTTATACAGACTTTACATGAGGTATGTTGCATATCCATAATCGTTGTGAGCCATTTCTAATTTCTCTCTCTTGATGTATGTTGCACCCTTAATAATCGCATTAAGCAATCACCCACATTTCTCTTTCTTTTAGTCCTTCAGGACATATTTTCCTATACACATTTTCTATCATTTGACAGCTGACTTATTTGAGAAATTATGCATTGATATGGAGCTTTTGATCCTCTAAAAATATTGGATATTCTTGTTGAATCTAAATCTTATAACTTGTTCGACATATTTCAAATTGTACCATTATTTATAGTTTTGACACAAGTCTGACTCTCTTTTTGAAATGGAATGCTATTTTCTAAGATGAAGGCCTCTTGTGGTCTTATGATGCACCATTATTGTGCAAATATGATTATATATTTGTTTAAGAGGTCTGTGGGCCTCATTTGATATCATTTAGATGATGTCACCCCTTAATTTGAAGCTTGACTAAACTTAGTTCTTGCCTCTCCATTTTGTGCATGCACGGTAGATTAATCATATCTAGAGCAGTGGTACATATATACTACTATAATATTTAGTTGTGCCATTCCACCCTAAGTGTGCCTTGTTCACTTGTATTATATATATTGGGCGTGCCTTTCTACCCAGGGTGTGTCTTCCCACCTAACTTAGACTTGAGATTTTATGGGTCTTTGCCCTACTTAAATAAAATTAGTCTGATTGTTTGAGATGCATTGTTTATTACTATTTCTGATTGAGATATTATTGAAAAATTGAATAAGGTAACAACCCCACTAGTACATATGCCACCTTTACAACAATTTAAATAGCTCTATAACGTTGGTTTTTTACCGGCCTAAGTGGGCGACATAACAATTATGGACCTTCCACATCAGTTTCTTGGGAACGGTCAAACTAAGGCTACAGTCAAATTATGTCATTAGTTCTAAGAAAAAAAACTAATGCTACAGTTTTAAAATACCTATTTCATCCATTTTAGATGAAAATTGACAACACATGTGTTGTATAGCATTAGTTTCTTTAGAAAAATGATACCATATTCAGCTAGTAGCATGACCTTCTACCAAGCATAGACATTTAAAATAGCTATATCATTGGTCAAAGGATAATATCAAAGATACAGATGGTCTATAGTGTTGATTTCTTTAGAGTTTTGTATAGAATGTGAACCACCAATCCCATCCTTGAACATCAAATTTCACTATTAAGTATATAATGTGCATTCAGATTTTAAGAATATTTCAACAGTATTTCCCCATAGTTATCCAAGTACACCGATATAGATGCACACACACTCACCTACATATGTACTTAAAGAACAAACAAGAAAGTGTTGATGAAAGATCTTAGAAATCGAATACACACTATAGACTTACATGTTAAGTGAGATTAAATGTTCAAGAGTGGTTCCAAATTGGGGACTATCCACAATTTACTCGTAATAAGTAAATCTCATATGAGTTTCTAAACCAACAAAATATATGTCTAAATTATGATTTACGATTTAGAATTTAGGTATTTATAAAAAATTAGTGAAACTCAAGCTAATTTAAGTAATTATATCACTTAATTTTTGGTTTTATTATTTTTCTATACAATTTCAAATATAAATACGAAATTATACAAGCAATATTACATGAAAATCAAACTATACAAGCATGATTTCTCTAATTTTCAAATTAAAACTCTAGTTACACTTCAACATTGAATTGATATAATTCTAGGTATTAGAATGCATTACATTTAAACAAAATATACAAGTAGTTTTAAAAAGCTTAAGCTAAAAATAACCCTGAGTAGCAAATCGGCAATGACAATAGTGGTTGTTGTGTTGGTGGTGGGTGGTGGAGTAGTCGAGGCAGTAGTGTCCACTGAAGGAGGTAGAGCGACGGAAACAATGGTGAAGGTGGTGAATAGAGAGCCGACAGTGGTGAGTGGACACCAGAAACATCAGTGGCGATGGTGATGACAGAGGGGGTGAGTAGAGAACTGGCGGTGGCAGCGACAAAGATGTTACAATAGCAGTGATGGAAAAACACCAGAATGAGGAAGAAATTTTATGCATGATGAAGCAGAGAACGGGAAAAATCTTATTCATGGGTGTTATTAAGTAAGACTTAGTCATTGGTTGTTGCTTAAAAATGATGACTACAACTTTACTTGCCAGTTGCAATCAAAAAATGACTCCATAGGTCAGCCTCTATCTTCAGTTTTCCAAAAAAAAGTTGAAACCACGTGTACTTATTCCTAATAATAAATACCAACCTCGGCAAGACTTTAGTTTCTGATTATACCAAAAAAATGATACCTTAGTTCGACCTCTATTGTCAGTTTCCTAACAAAAAACCGATGCTACATATACTTATCCCTATAAAAAAATGTCAATCTTGCTAAGACTTTAGCCGTCGGTTGCTACAAAAAAATCGACGCCTTAGGTTAGAATATGTTATTGGTTTTCTACTAATAAATTTATGCCACTTGTACTTATCTCTACTAAAATCGCTAACCTCACCAACACTTTAGTTGTTGGTTGCTATCAAAAAACCAATGACATAACCCTATTTCAGAGGAAATATTTTTTGAAGGATACATGGCAGGAACCCTCTATTGTCGATTCTTCTAGAAAATGATTTATGACACAAGATTTTTGGAGGCAAGACTTTTCACAGTTGACTTAACCTACGGAGTCAGTTTCTTTGGTAAAATTTGACGACATAGTCTTTTTGGAGGTAAAAATTAATTGATGAGAAGAACTTTGTCATTGGTTTTTATATAACCAACACAATACTCCTATATCAAACATTTACACTAAAATATTGATTTTTGCCGTCTATTTTAGACCTTGATTCTTAAAAAAGAAACTGATGTTATAAAAAGTGATTTCATAATAGGCATGACTTGACCAATAGTGTGTTTGTGTTACACCAACTGACGTTGTAGGCATGTTGTTTTGTTTTTTGGAAAAGCTGACGTTAAGAAAAGTGGCAGTACATGTAAAAAATGTACTAGTTTCCTCTTATTGTTTATATTTTTTAAACATTTTTTTTGATATCCGAGTGATAAATGTGATGTTGTATGACTGAGAGGTTAGAAGTTTGAAACCCCCTAAAAATGAGATGAATGAATAGTAATTTTTTAAGAAAAAATTCTTTTTGATATCCATTTGGATGCTCTTGATCCGGAAAGCCTTGATAAATTTATATGTATTGTCCTTTTTATATAATGTTGTATAATCCTTATTTATATGCACATACCTAATTTTATACTGACAACATATATTTTGTCTTCTCTTGAGGGGTATGTTTTCAACCCTTAGGTAAAGGACATGGTGGACATGACATGATTACATGGATCTGACTTGGTGAAGCTAACTCTTAGGAGATAGACTTGAAATAGTTTGGATATCCTTCTACTTAGATCCAGAATTTTTACTTTCGTTTAAGTTCTCTAGATGGGAGATTATTATGTAAATATTTGAAATTGAATATAGTAATTATATAATTATTTCTGATGTTATACTTTGTTCTTGAATATCATTATTTTGAGAAATAAAAAATACATCTATGTCCTAAATATCATTATTTTATAAAAATGAAACAATATACCTATGCCATCATACCTATTATGCTTGGAGTAGATGGGTTTATTCCCTAAATTGAGTAGGATGTGGATCCCCTCTCGGGTTCGATCCATACACATTCTACACAAATAAATATCATAATGAGGGAGAGTAAGATGAAAAATATTTTTTGGGTTTAGAGAAGAAGCTTATTATGAAAACCTATTTTCAAATGATGCTAGAGAATATCCTAGTTAACAAAGAAATGATGCTACCTGAGAAACTAGATGAGGGCAAGACTCTAGTGGAATGTGTGGAACAGTTGAAGTAACAACTCTCCCAACAATCTCAGCCTTTTAAAGATGACCCAAAAAGTGTCCCAAAGAAGAAGAAGAAGTGATTGAAATAAATGACTATTGTCAAGGATGATATCAATATCATATCTAAAGAAAAAATACATGACACATTTCTAGAGACACAGGCTAACAAACTAGATCTAAAAGTTGACATGTATATTTTACTCCATCTTTTTTCATGTTAGGGGCCTTGAAACAATATCATGAAACACGATGAAGGGAGAATGGATTATGCAAAACAAAAGAACCCCATGATCCACAACCCATCCCACTTGTAGGACCAATTTTAGACTTATACAGTGATGAACAAACCTCAGTTGAACCTATTATGAATAATGAACCACCAACCCCCAATCCATACTCAGTGGATTCTAATGAAGAGGGATTATCCCAGAAAGAGCCCTATGCGCCACCACAGTCATTTTTTATCACATATATGACTATTCTAAATGGGAACTACCACCTATACAAGAGGTTCACATTCCCAGACCACTTGACTATGATGATGACATTCCTATTCCTAAATCTTCCTGGACTCAAGATTACTTGGGTACATATTGTAAGAAAGAACTAGAGAAAAATTTCGAGTTAACAATAAACCCCATTGCTCACCTTGACCCCAATGTTGATTGCATTTTTTTAGGAGGATACACAATCATATAAATTTATTTATCATGCTTACATTACCATTGAGATAATTCCTCCTATATCGGCACTGCTCCTCCTACATGTAGATTCAAGTGATAAGAAAAAGCTTGAGCCAAATCCTCCACTTGATATTGCGCAACTAGCATTACATGTGATGGACTCTCTTCCAGCTACCTTAGTCTCAAAAAAAATGTAGCACATTTTTTATCTTATTGGATCATTCTTAAGGACCACATATAGGAACCATTCATGTTATGTGCCATTTGTTTTAGATCCACTCATGTATCTTACACTTCCTCTTCTACAAAGGAAAATATGTGGATCTTACTGGATCCCTTGGGAGGTGAAAAATGATTTTATTACAATCACTTAAAATAATCCTTTGAGTTCTCACATCCAGCCGATCAATGGGTGCTTAGTGTCACTACTCTGCTCAAGGTCACAATCATTATCAACATTCCTTTCGCTTGGACCTTCTTTGAGTTTCAATGACTTCCTGGATGAACCTTGTGGAATTCTTCCCCTTCCATTTCAAAATTAGTGGTTGCTAAGTGAGGAGAAAATTGATAATTTTGGTGTTGGAGGTTGGGTGATTTGTATCTCACTTCACCCATCCCATCTGCTTTATTTTCAATATTCAGTTTTAGAACTTTATTCCTAACAATACATAGAATTCAGTGAAATTTTCAATTTTCTTCTATTTTTGAATAAATAAGGATATTATTTATATGTATTAGATTCCGTTTTCATATTTTCATATATGCACATTCACATCCTTAAACTCTTCTTTCACAGTAACACCTCAAACGAATCAACTTTTTAAAACTAACCAATGGCTAGAAATTACCCTACATGGCCCAAGAATCCGAAAAGCATGTTTTCTTGGAAAAGATGGAAACTATGAAGGATATTAAGAGGGATCAAGTACATCGTCATTCCTACTTACTAGTGAGTAAGTTTTAAGGAATTTCCACTCATTCCCTCATCACGTCATTATTTGAGTGTAGTGTGACCGGGAGAACAATCTAGTAAATTGAGTTGTATATAACATTACATTGGTCTCTACGAATTATGATGAGACTCTTATACATGCTTGATCTTGGGAATGGTGACCAGTAAGTATTTTGGGATGTGAAAATGGGAAAAAAAGTTATAGAAATATGTGTTCTGTGATCTCAGAAAGTTGGACAACTTGGCCATATCCAGTGGTAGGGAAAAATTCATGATTCAAAGATTAGAAAATGACATGGTTTGAAAGTATTGATTTGGTGAGTGTCAAATTTTGTGTTACTTGAGGACGATAAACATTATAGTTTGGAGTTATTTGATGAATTCATATGCATCATAGTTTATTCACACTTCTTATATCAGTTTGTATTATAACTTAGTATTTTATATCATAATTTAGCTCAAATTCTACTCTCCTAGTTGTTACTAAATAATTGTTTCCATCACTCTAGACATATTTGGGCATTTTTGTTTAAATTAACATTTCACTACTTTGGTCATGATGTAATTCTTTTATTAGCACAATCTAATTGCTTTTCGTAGGAAACTTTGCACAATCAAGTAGCACATTGTGTGGCTTTTTGTTATTGCATGCAAATATCACATCAAGTCCAGTCAAGTGACGATGCAATATATGTTATTTAAAAATTCATTATAGAACCAACTAAAGAAAGTCATTTAAATAATTAACAAAGAACCCTGACCCACTTGACGAACTCAATCAAGGTACCCGACAATAAAAACATGGCATGGATATGAGACGAATATGAGTCAAGCAAGTTGAGTGGTCACAATAAATATTAATTAAATCAAAGATGATACATCATTGTTCTCTATTGAATATGAATGCAATACATGACAATGAATGTGGTCCAGGCTATTCCTTTGATCGGGCACACACTACAAGAAATTGAGGCAAAAATAAAAGATATAATAAATCAAGAATTAATGCAACAAGGAGGTCTAGTTTCCCATGCATTAGTTAAATATGTCAAGGCAATACTTTACAAATCAATTGAGAGCATCTCCTTAATCAATTTCCTTTTTCCCACAATTTTCACTCCTACAACTCTTGCATTCCCACATTTGTCTCTTCACATATGTCTTCCACCTACTAGTTTTCTCCATGTTACTTTCTCTATTATGCAATTAAATATTTCTCTAAGTCGCAGACTCTACAAGAAAGAAAAAAGAAAACCAATCTACATGCATGCAACAAAGTTGTAATCAGCTCGCATGCATTCTATACAAATTGACCTACACAAGAATTATTTGACAAAAGGAAATTTCAATTGAATCGATGTGCATGTATCCAGATCAATGGCATGCATAAAAGCTACTAATCGATATGATTGATATTCAAGTGATCAATAAGATCTAGAAAAGTCAATTGACTAGGTTGAGTCAATTTCTTGATTGACTACATGGGTGCTTGAACCCCAAATTATGATTGATTGCCACTGCTTGAGCATTAATGATCAAGAATCAATCATTTGTGGACCAAGAAACCATGCCTAACAATCATGATCAACCTCCATCCTATGCAAGCATTGGTTGACCTAGATGTGCTTGAGCAGCAAGAAGCAATCGAGTTGTCATGATAGATGGCCATTGGTCAATATCCACCATGCATCCACCCACCATTATCAACCTCTACATTGATCTACTACCACAACTATACATCAAAAGACCACCACACCAACCCCACTTTTATCAACATCGGCAATAACTATCGACCAACATGATCGAGTAAAATCACTTGTCCACCCCAATCCCAGACTTCATCAGTTGTTCCTCCGTCCATCTTTAAATAATGATGCTCAATTGCCACGTCCATGTCACTTGATCGACCATGTATAAGAGGAAATGATCAAGAACTTGCATAATTCATTTACATAAATAGCAATCTAGGTCCTACATAGTAATTACATGACTGTTGGACTACTGCAATCTAAACCTAGTACTTTTGTCCATTGCTACAAATACAAGCAAACTATAACATCTCAAGATGAGGCCTCGGATAAAATGATATTAAAAGAAATGATTAGACTACTCATATCACCAAGGTAACCTCCTTTTCTTGGAGCCCATCACTAAAGAACTATGTGGTTAAGTGTGATCAACCCAGAGTGGTATTAGGATGGGTGACCAGTCGGAAAGTTTATCTTGACTTGCATGTGAGTGAGGACATAGCGTGTAGTTAACCCTAGTGGTAGTCTTTGGGGCCATGTGTCATTCCTAATACTCTATTAGAGCCTTGGGCAGTGGGCCCGGGCATTGTAAATGATTTAGAGCCATACCCCTCCAGTAGGTGGGACCCACTTGGGCATGTGGCATTCCTGTATTTGAGTTGTGTGGTCCAGGCATGTTGGGAACGACTATCCGAGTTGATGGAGCCACACTAGCACTGGTAGTGTCCTGTCATGTGGAAAGGTATCCAAGTTGATGGAGCCACCCTTGCATTGTTAGTTGTGATTGGGAGTTGGGTGTACATGGGACATTTGGGTCTGCACAGAAATGGGGAAATATTATGAGGCCATTAGCTAAGCCTTGACAAGGATGTCAAGAGTCTATGTGGGGGAGATTATAATGTCCCAAGATTTGAGTCCTAGGATAAAATGATCTTAAAATAAATGACTTCACTACCAACATCACCAAGGTGCACCTCCTTTTCTGGGAGCCCATCGCTAAAGAAATTTGTGGTTAAGCATGCTCAACCCAGAGTAGTACTAGGATGGGTGACCAGTCAGGAAGTATAATCTAACTTTTATGTGAGTGAAGACAAAGTGCATAATTAAGGCTAGTTGTGGTCTGTGGTGCCAATCGTCATTCATAAAACTCAACTAGAGCCTTGGGCAGTGGGTCTGGTCATTACACCATCTTCCCTAAAAAAGGGTTAGACTCCTTATGATCTACCCCTCAGTATTCTTTGTGACCTAAGGCCAAAAGCATGGCAACCAAACTACTCCCCTATAACATTGTTTCTTCCCTCCATCCATAAACCAACCACCATCTCCAGCATGTCCTTTGTGAAAGGTAGATACCCCTCCTTTTGCATCCAATCTCCTTCCATTATTCCACCTTCTTTCACCATGTCTCGAGTCTATTTAGACTCTATACCTACTATCATTTGACTCATGTTTTATGGATTGACCAACTACTTTACTAGTTTTATTATATTGTTAGGCAGAGAGAATTTCAACGATTAAGCTTTAAATACGGATTAACTATGGAAGATGCTTGAACAGAAGTTGAATGGGACGTCTCTAGAGCATAAAATAGGGGATTTATAAGTAACAAGATATCGAGCTTATAGTGATATTTAATTATATAATTTTCTAAATCTGGAAGGACTAAAATTTGCATATAATTGTTTATTTTTTGTACAAGTGTGGGCATGGAGTTAATGGACAAGTTTGAGAAGTGGTGGTGAAACCACATTCTACCCCAATGTTTCCCATCATTTACACTAGGTTCAATTTGTTTTCATCTTTAGTTTTATTGCAAGTAGATTAATTCAAAGGTAATCATATTTTGGTTTAAATATTAACCTTACAGAATTAGATAAAAACTAGAAACTTTCTTGGAAAAAGATGTCCCTTGGTATTCAACCCTCAATTGTGTTACAATAAGACATGTCCACTTGCATATGGTAACTATTACATGTTTATTTTGGTACAAGTCAAGAATTTTTATCTTTGGTAAATATGTTAGTATAGTAAAATTCACATCATGTACACATCCTCATCGATATTCTCATTAAAGAAAGTAGTTTTAACACCCATTTGCCAAATCTCATGAGTAGGATAACCTACAATGACAACCATGATACTAATGAATTTCATTATGGCAACTGGTTAAGAAAATATGTCATAGATAATAAGTTGAATTGTTTGAAGACTTTTGCAAATGATCATCCTTTATAAGATTGTACATTACCATCCATGTCACTTTTTTTCTTGAAGACCCATTTTCACCCTATGGGTCTACTTATTTAAGTGCATCCCCAAATTCTATATTTTTCAGTCTACATGAAGTCCATCTTAGATCTTATGGAGTCCTGACATTTATTAAAATATGGTCCCTCAATAGCATCATTTTAGGTTGTTGGCTCATCATCGTTCATGACTAACAAATTGTCTAATTGATTCATGAGAAATCCAAATATCTCTATCTTCGGGCATGTCCTACTAGACCTTTAAGGTTTTTATGTTATATGAAGAATTTGATAATTCACAATGATGTGGTGATATCGCATGAAAATTCCCTAGGTATGAAATCCCTAGGTTTTACCTATCATAGTATGGTGCAAGATCAAACCCAAAAGACAATGATTATAAGAATTGTCTAAGAATTTAATCGTACAAGGATTACTACTTAACACAAGTGTCAAAGTGGGTAAACTAATCTAAGTTTTTTTAATAAAAAAAGATTTGGACTAAGATTCCATTTATCAATGGATGAAACAGTATGGATGACTTTCACCACAAAAGTCCATCATTCATTCTATCATTACATAATTATAAGGTTGAACATACATATGTTGATGCCAATTAAATCCCACTTTTGGAGTTAGGATTAAAATTGACAGATATTGGTCAGGTGAATCTCCCTCTTGGATGTAGGATATAAATTGGATAGATACTAATAAAATATCTTCATCACATTACCTAGAGATCATATATGTATTTCCTCAAGAAACACCCATTTGAATTTTTCATCAAAATTTAACATGAAACAAATGGCATCTTAGATCTTGGGATCAAAGTTCTCTACATCCAAGATCTAGTAAACATACAAAGTAGTCATCCAAATTAGAATTACAAGCATAAAATATTTGATTCACAACATAGCAAAGCTTATAAAATAGTAGATGCAGTAAATAAAACATAATCAGGTAGTGAGATACACCCAACACCCTAGTGAAAGGACTACTCATTCATTTGAACTGTAACTAAATTAAGAGTGAAGTAAGGGAAGAAAGCCATCATCAAAATAGACAACAACGGTCAATCATGGTGTTCAGATGCATGTCTTGATGGTCTTTGATGTAGCAGCAAGATAGATCCCCACAAATTTTCAAATAAGATCTTTTGGGGTAATGTTTTTCTCCTTGTGGTTATGATATGTCTTTTGTGAGGAAGGAGTTGAAGGTTGAAGATGGGAGAGGTTGTCAATCGATGAAAATAAGCATTGTAGGAATCACAATTTCTGAGGCTTTAACCTTGGATTCTTGGTGGAATAGGAAGTGGAGTATCTTCCACCAATGGAAAGAATCAATGAAAATTAGGGATTGATACTTAGAAATTATTTTGGAAGCTTGCTTGTGTTGAGATTAAATACTTTTTGTGTAGCTGTGGGGTTTGTATTTATGGGTGGATAGTAGGGTTTGAAATCTTCCCATTAATCTTATGTTAAGTTGTTTGCCACCATGGAGGTGAAGAGGTGGCCACATGAGGAAGACAAGAGATCTCACATCATTTAGAATTTCCACCAGAAGACAAAAGAGTAGAAAACCCATCAGTGGGAAAGTCAAGGTTTCTATCAGAGGATGGAATATGGCTTTCCATTAGTGGATAAAGTTGACATTATAATTGGTGATAGAGTCTTCCCTTCGGCCAGTTGATAGTACTTTGGGTTCCCATAGGTGATGAGTACATACAGGCATTCCATCAATTGATGAGTGAAGGTGGGCGTTCATTGTTTGACAAGTGCAGGCATGATTTCCATCAGTTGATGATCGATAGATTCTATGTTTGTGTGATCCATTGGCAATTTTTCTTGCATAAATTGATGGTAATTCATGTTGGAAAAAAACCCACCCTGGGGGTGGGGGCTATTGGTGTGTGAAGAAGGGCTTGCATTGGTGAATTTACCACTGATGAAAAAAATCAACCAATGAAGGAATGGATCAAAAAAATGTGGTCCAATTACTAAAAAATTATTGTGCCTATCAGTAATTTAGTGGGAGCACTGACTCCTACATTGGTGCATAGGATATTAAGCTCAAACTTGCCAACAAAATCAAAGAGTTGGATCAAAACCTTACAAATTAACATAAAAGTATGAAAACCAAATGGAAGCTAATTCTCAAGTTAAATGAAGCTTATGAGTGTAAAACTATGCTCAAAATGAAATATAAACTAGAATGAATATGCATTCATCACACAGTGAAATGTCATTCTCTATCCCTCATCTACTTTCATCGTTTCATGGTTATTTTTTTGGCCTTAAATGTTTTAAGATATATTTTATTACCACTAATTTCTTTGTAAATTAGTTACTTTTCAAGGATACACCGATTCTAGAAACAAATACATTTTTGTCAGATGGAATACACAAATAATAACACTTAGTTTCCTTATGAAAATTAATAAAAAGTATTAATCCTATTTGGTTCAAAGGTTTTCATAGAATCATTTCTTGACATAATATTCACATCCCTAAATCTTCACAAAATACATATTAGGATTTATGATTCCATATCTCAATTTTTGTCTTTTGATTTGATATTGAAGATACACAATTAAGGATAAATGTATTGATATCAAGAGCATATCCCCACAAGGAAATTGAAAGATTAGATAAACTCATTGATCCTACCATGTCCAATAAGGTGTGCTTCTTTATTTTTGACACACCATTACATTTTGGTCTTCCGGGTGGAGTCAGTTGTGATATGATAATGCAGTCTCTCAGAAGGTCCTTAAACTCTTGTCTTAGATAAAATCAATCATGAGAAGATCTTTGTTCTTCAATACTCTTGGCAACTTGGTTTTGTACTCCATTCATGAATCTCTTGAACTTCTTAAAAGATTATGATTTAGGTTTCATAAGATGTAAATATCCATATTTACTAAAGTCATTAGTAAATGTGGTGAAGTATTGATGTTCACTTATAATATTTGTTCTAAAAATTCCACTTCTCATCAGTATGTATGAGCCCTAATATTTTACTAGCCCTCTCAATGTTATCAATGAAGATTGATTTTGCAATCTTGCTCAGTAAACTATATTGCATCAAATGATTCAAGATCAAATATGTCTACATTGTCATCCTTATGGAGTCTAGAAATGCATTTTTCATTTATGTTCCCTATAAGATAGTTCCAAAGGTAATTTCCATTTGAATAATTGAGGCTTAACTTGTTGGTATATATAATATACAACCTCATCTCAAGACCTAATAAATAAAGACCATAAGAAATTGAACATGCTTGCATATAATATCTCATTTGCTAAATTAGAAATTCAATCATTCATTATTTGAAATTCAAAACCCTTCTTTTTCAAGCAATATACATGAGTAATGTTTCTATCAATGGCAGGTACATGATAGTGGTTATCTAATCTATAAAAAGCCCACTGGTCATAGATAAACTATAGGTGCCTACAACTATGCAAGAAACTCTTGCTTCATTAGTGACATGTGGATCCATCTCTCACTTTAGTAAAGGTTTACTTATTTTTGGATCCTCCATATTAGAGCATATTTGAGATCCACATCTGGCATCCAATATCCAACTTGAAAAGTAGATAAGTTTCTCTCTGTAGCATGTATACCTAAAGTGGAGACCTTTATCCTCTCCCATTGTTCTTTAGTTCCTAATGGTAAATTGGAATTTTTTTCCAATGTATAATATGATGATAATTGTGACAATTTCCTTCCTTCCCTACTCCTTTATATTTGAGTGTAGAGAACTTGGGATTTTGGCTATATTTAGAACTCTTCTTAGCTTAGTATTTTCCTTTTGATCAGCCTTGTTGGTTGTATTCCCTGAGAGCTATCATGTGGTGATTGTAATAGGGATACCTTGTATTTGATTTGACTATTAATATAAGGCAATTCCACTTATTATGTTTGTTTCAATATTGATATGATGAATAAACCTAAAAATGTCCTAAGAATGATGTGACTCAATAAAATATAGTTTGGGTTGAGGAATTGAACATAAGATCATATGTATGATAAGAGTGCTCAGTCATGTTATGTTCCTAGTTGGTTATTATTGTGGATACCATGGCCCAACAATAATACTCAAGACTAGCATGTCCAATGAGTAATCACTATGTATCTTTAGTCATCATATTGGATATCAACTAAAATGCATGGATATTTGTTAGAGAACAAGGTATACTGAACAGTCTCATCTTGAGATTGACACATGGAAGACATGTAGTGACATATTAGAGTCAAATCTCAATGTGATAGTGGTGACTGTGATCATCAGACCTAAAGTCAGTACAGTAAACACAAGTCGTTATGTGTGCTTTGACCATTGACCCATCATGCTCTAAAGTAAGATATGCCAAAAAGGTAGTGATTGGGTGCATTATGACATTATGAGAGATATTATGACCACTTCATAAGTGAGACTATGAAATGCATGGCCGTACTCATGTGAGTCAGTATATGATATTGAGCTCACAATATCTTGACACGTATGATCTAGTTCAAGAAATATGGATTGGAAGTTAAGAGGATGGCATTCTGTGCATCAGTTGCAATCTATTTATCTGGGACAAAAGAATTGTATGGTCATGGAAAAATTGATCCAAATTTTAGTTGCTCTCTAACTCATTCGTCTTACTTGGGTGGAAATGAAGTGTGGCTACACACATAACTAGGAACCTACCGGGTCACATGCATAAGGAGGCATAATGTGACACCCCGTCACGGTAAACAAGAATATGCAAATAAAAATGTACGATCACAGTTAATTAACCACATAACCAAAAAAGAGGGAAAATTAATACATATTTAAACATTACCATATTGTTCAGAAAACATCACATAAGGGTCTAACAAATTGAATATTAACACATACCATATCAGGTATTTGCATTTATGTCCAGTGTCCATCATTCACAACCTTTATACAAAATATATGTTCCACATATACATGCCATATACAAACATTTTCATACTACAAAAACTCAAGTCAATGTCCATATCAACTACAAAACATCCCACGCTCAGACCTAAGAGTACATGGATGACTCTAGGACACTACTAACTACTATAGCCAACCTTTATCTCCTACTGCTCTCCAAGATGCTCTTCCTCACCACCACGATCTTGACGATGTCGTTGACGATCACCTTAAAAGATGTGGTAACCCACGAGTGAGATCAACGTCCCTGCGAGAGATATAACTTTCAATAGTAGTTATTGACTACAACAAGTTAATTAATTATTAAATAGTTTAGGTAGATTGATTAGTTTAAGCAATTCAAACGGATAGGTATAGCAACAAGCATTATTAACAAGGTACATAAAGGAATAGATAAATCCATCATTACTGATAGTTGACTACTCCTATTTCCATCACATAAAAATTAGTAGTATAAGAAGCAAGGAAAGTGTGACATCCAATATGAATTGTGTTTAACCCTAAATAGATATACTACATGGATGGATTACATCTTTTATTAAGCCATGGAGTGTTTGGGTCATACCATCAAAGTCCAAATGACCACCGCTTGGTCATAACTAGTTCCATATAAGATCTAGGAGAGCCAAAATCCTAATATCTCTTCCCCTCATTTAGTAAGAGTGTACCATAGTGTCATATTAGTCAAACTTCCTACACCAACATATAGTCAAGATGCTAACTCCTAGTCCATCCTTGCTACATGACACAACACTAAAAAACTAGGTATAGAAAACCCTATCATCCAAGGTACAACCACGTCCTCGATTCCAACATATAAACAAACACTTGAGATACAACCATAGTCGTTCTCCTGTCAAGGCATGACTCCAGCCATCCTCCATAACCTTGGAGAGTCTCATGCACCCCCACATAATCAATAGTATGTGCTCCGAGCTTCCATTAGGAATACTCATTTCACATTCTAGAAAGTCTTGACATAGAATGGATTTGTGGCACATGTCACTACATGATTAGGGTTTCACTTGATTATGTAATGCCAATTGGGTGAGTTAAGCCTGAATCAATCAAGTGATATACAAACCCTTAAAGAGTTCTTCAAAAAAATGGATAAACTAACTTCAGAAGATATAAAACATATGAAATATAATACTTATCACATCACCACATGGTACAATTTCATTTCCATGCATGAGACCATACCCATCATTATACCATCACAGGATACAAATCCTTGTCACGTCATGAAAAGCATAACACGTCACTAAGAGTTCAACCATGCCCAGAGGTCATTAAGACCATCAAATCATTCCATGTCAGAACATCATTATCATTACATGCCTTAGCAAAGGCTCATCAACCATCACCACACATGTGATACATAAGTTCGACATAACATTGCAGTTAAGAACTATGATGTTCATATGACAGTAAATTAGGCTTACAACAACATATAGAGAGAAAGAGTATTCCATCATCAAACTAATCACACAAAGAAGCTATTATGATCAACCATTATCACTTACTTGCATTAGGGTTAAATTCAACAAGATAGGTTGAATTAGGGTTACAAATCAGCACACAAGTGTAAACCCTAATTCTTTATATCCCCATCAACCATGAAAGCATAAGGTCAAACATTAGCATTGACCATCGAATAAAGAAATTTCACCGACCGGCTAGGTTAGGAAAACATAGATACCATATAGGTTAGAGGCACCTTGGAGACCTCTAGGGTTCAGTGCCTTAGCAACCACATAGGTCAAAGACACCTTAGCAACCTCTAGGGTTAGGTGCCTTAGCGGCTACTGGGATCAGGGAACATAGAAACCACATATAGGTAAAAACCTCATTGACCATGAAGAGTTCAAAACTTGGCGACCATCATACATTCAAAACTTGGCGACCAATTAAAGACAAAAACATAGCGACCATAGTGGATTCAAAAACTTGACGACTACTATAGCTCAAAACATGATCAACCACATAGGTGAAAACTTGGCGACCATCAAGATGCAAAACCTTTTGTGACCATGAAGAGACCATAATCTCATTGACCACTAAGATTCCAAACATGTTGATTACCACCAAGAATCCAAAATGTCATCAAGTTGCATCACAAGGAAAAAGATCTTTCCAAAACCCTAATTAGAAACCATCTTTGGAGAGAGCAAAAGCATCATTTTCACAAACACAAGAGGACCAAAATTTCCATCACCAAGGAAAGGTTCACGCACAAGGTTTAAGGTTCACCCAAAGTAGAATCATCTACTCAAAACCACCATGTAAACGCAAGCATTAGGCGAGGAAACGCCTTAATTTCTACTTAGAGGAACAATTTAGGGCAAGAACATGTACTTGCAAAGTAAGAGTCAGCTATAATCATGCAAAAAGTTATATAACTCACCTTAGAGAAGATGAAGCAACTCCAAATAGAAAGTTAGCTCAAAGTAAATAAGGTAGGAACCCTAGCTTCAGCACTCCTCTCGGCCAAGCTAGCTCCTCCTCCAAAAAGGAAGCAAACCCTAGGTCAAAGAAGCAAGAAAGAGGTGTTCATCAACTCTAGAACAAACCCCACCATGAATCTAACCAAGAAATAGACAGAGAAGGTAGGACAGAAAGGAAAACAAAGGAAAAAAGGGAGATCTCAATTACCAAGACCAAGTAGCAAAAAACAATGACCTCAAGAAGGGTAGATCCAAACCCTAGGTGTACATTTAAGGTGGATTGGCCAAGCTCCTTCAACTTAATCTCCTCCTTCTTCACCAAGCAAAGTGGGGACGAGCCTCCAAGCGTCAACTAAGAAGAGAGTGAAATCTAGGTGTGTAAAGAGCTTTTTTACATGCAAGGAGGGAGGTATATAAAGCTTAGGGTTAGAGAGAGAAAGGGGTAGGTGTCAAGCTAAGCATGCCATGTATCCAAAGCCAACATATCTCATCCATGTAAGCATGTCACAAATTCCACTAGGTCAAGCATAAACCAGGAGTCCCCACTAAGAAAACTCATTAACCAAGGTGATCAGAAAAGTTAGCAACCACTTAGCATTCTAGCGACCAAGATGCTCAGAAAAGCAAACGATCGCCAACCCTGGGATTGTTAGTGACCACGAGAGGTACAAAACTCATCGAATGCCAACCCTAGGTGGATCACATGAAAACTTTACAGCCACCAATCCTAGATCTACATCCTTGGTGACTTCCAACACTAGGTGGTCAACACTCAAGGTCAACCATGAGTTGGGGCATCCATGAGAGAAAACCTTAATCTCAACATAAGCCTAGATGTCATCACTCAAACCAAGGTATAACAAGGCTCCGCAAAGCACAAATACATAGAGAATGATATGAAAATATGTTAGGCACATCAAGCATGTGACAAATTGCAAGAAACACCGTGGAAATGGGTAGATTGCAATTAGGTCCAAAACAAGCACATATATGTATACCTATCTCCAACAGTGTCCAAACTTGACCAAACTTGGAACTTAAGCTTGTCACATGATATCAAAGAACATATTAAGTTTTGGTTAAGGTTTCAAGAATAGGATTATGATAAGAAAGCATGTTCAACTAAAAAGCAAGGTTAGGGGTCTTATACATAAGGGAAAGAAGTTCACAACCAAACATATGAATTGGAATGGTTTTGAATCATAAAAATGTTGATTACCCTGATATCAGATGACTAAATTGTCTGATTGGTCGATTATATTGATTCGGTAAATATATTAATTGATTGACATTTGATCGGTTGAGATTTCCACTAGATACATGTGATCAGCCGATTAGGTTAGCTAAATGGGAAATCACAATGTCACATGGAAAGTCTAAAATTGAAAAACAAGTAAAATCTAGATCTAGAGACTCCTGAATGGGAAATTAGGATCTGTGGTTAGATGATCCTAAGATGTGATCAAGTTATTTCAAATCATGTGTGAGTTTTCAACATTGTCTTATTTTTGGGATTGTGAATAGGAAAGAGATTGGAATTAGGTTTTTCCAAGTCCATTCTCTCCTATATAAAGGGGGCATATCCCAAAGGGTGAGATATTTATTTGATATACAACTTGTGAGACAAGTTGGTCATCCTCTCTCTCACTCTCCAAGAGAAAGAGAAATCTTAAGATTGATTCATGAGATAGGAGAATAAAGGAAGTTCAGGGACAACTAGCTTATCCACAACTTTTGTTCCTCTTCAATGGGGTGACCAAGGTGGTGCACAACATCCTCCTTAATCTTTGTGAGAAAAGTAGAGGCCAATGCACAATGGGAAAAGGGTTGGAGTATATATTCCACAAGATGAAAAAAGCATGCTGAAAAAAGGAAAATCCATATTCTTTCTATTTCATATGGATCTCTCGGTTTCCAACTCAGATTTGAATATGGTAGACCGAGATATTCATTGAAAAAAGACACATCTTATTATTGGACAATAAGTGTTCGCAAAGGTATCACCTTTTCACCTCTTTTTTTTATACACCAGAGATTTATAGATACGATGAATCATGAGAATTTCGAGAGGAAAATTTTAATATTTTTTTGCACCTTCTCCCTAATAACCATATAGTGGTATTAGAGCTAATGTCGTATGCCTACTATGAGAGTTTGGATTTTGAACTACATCTATTGTGCAAATTGTCTCACATAATGCCATCATACCATATATGATATGACATATATATTACATAGACCATGTGACACCTTAAAAATCATTTGTTTAGTTGGTGTGGATATGGTAACTAGGTTTCTTGTGGTGTGATATGAAAGAAGTAATATTGTTATTTTGATTTTAATAAATTATCATGTAACATGTGTCATTCTCCATGCAACAATTTTCAATTATGCAATGATGTAAAATGATCACCAGAAGACCATGGTTGAAGGAGGAGAAGATCAGATGCCCACGTCAAAGAGGAAGGTCCTTTGATGGTTTGTGTACAAGATGAGGATATTGATCACCAACAACATAAGATATGCCTCTCCAGGGACTTATGGTTGGCCGGTCATCTTGTCTGGTTAGGTGACCATGAACCCTGATAAGGATTTGTCCCATTGATCGGGAAACTCAGATTGATAGATCAACTTTCTTAATTGGATGATCACAAAACCTTGAAGGGATAGATCTAGGAATTCTCATAATCCCATATTGAACAGGGGACCAGAAAACCCTAGAAAGCAAAATAATGATTACATTATATGTGAATGTTTTAGTCAATTTTTCTACAACACTTGTTGGATAACATTGTTGTACTAGTTTCCATATACTATTTCATTGCGTATGGTGATTATTATAGTATATGACATGTACAATAATGCATATGTTCTGATTGGAGACATATATATATATATATATATATAGAGAGAGAGAGAGAGAGTCAGGCTAGAATACACTCGAGTGTATTCGGAGCAGAATACACTCAAGTAGTTTTTCATGATGCAATATTTTTTTCAAAAATATAATCCATTGATCTTCTTAAACATCTTGTGAATAGCTCATACACAAAATTTGAGCACATTTGGACATCTATAGGTCATGTTATAAAGACTGCAAAAATTATGCATTTCAAATTAGTTTCGCACGTTGATTTTGTTGTCCTTGGATGAGTGACTTACACTCATCCAAATGGGCTCAAAATTTGTATGTAGCCTAGTTATAGTATGACGGTGAAGATCAATGTTTTACATTTTGCAAAAAATAGTCTTGATATGCAAACACACTTGAGTGTATCCATGCGATCTGTACACTCTAGTGTATTCTAGTCTGACTCTCTCTTTCTCTCTCTCTCTCTATATATATATATATATATATCTATATATATATATATATATATATATTTATATATATATATATATTTATATATATATATATATATATATATTTATATATATATATATATATATGTGTGTGTGTGTGTGTATATGTATATATATGTATGTATCAACATGTGTCGATGCAATAAGGCACTTTCATCTGGGATTTTTCTTTAATGCCTTGCACCTATCAAAGTCGACTTTCGATCTAATTTTTTGTGAATATATATATATATATATATATATATTTATATTTATATATATATACATATACATATATATATAAACCCCTCAATATAATATCATCAATGTTGAAGATGTCATCCAAGAGAAATACACATGAAGGCCTTCTTTGACTAAGTGTTGCCACTTGAAGCGTGGTGCAAACGTCTACCATGGGAAAGTGTGATAATAAGTATGTGGGACTTTAAAAAAGGATGGATATATTATTGTATTGGCCTTGGGTTGGACTTGACTAGGTGATCTTAATGAGATTAAGTACCTAGAGGCATAAAAATGGCATATGATTCATATGATGTATTATTGAAAATTATGAAACTGTGTATCAAATAACTGCATATAGTTCAATTGGTAGTTGTCACCTACCTTAATAAGTAAGTTATGGACGTCAATGTTGGTTGAATAATAACTTAATGCATTTTCAATCTTGACTCACTAGAAGATTTCTCATTGTAATCTTATGAGTTAAAATTGAGGTTATTAATTTGAAAAAAATAGTGGGAGCACAATTAATTAATGTCCAAATTAATTCCATAACATCCAATTTTTGAAATCAAATTAATTTTTAAATCAATTTCATTGACTCATGCAAAATTATCTTATATTTTAGATAAATGGCAAATACAACTCATATTCCATTTTCATATTGACTACCTCCTCCTTATGTGCTCGGAATAATGCACAGGTACGATCCAAGGTTGCCTACATAATGAGATGGCGGCCATGATATGCTGGTCTATATGGTGATATAGATGTACAAATTGTTTTGAAGGAAAATCATCAAATTTGATTGGAATGTGGGATTCCATTCTCTTCATAGTTAATAGAAGATTGAGCAAGAAGATCTTTGAGAAGATTGGTGACCTCTCCTACACTTAGCCATTGACTAAAATGGTCTTAATAACCTAGTTTTAAGATAAAGAAGATTAACATCCTTAAATGGTCTCCGTCAGACATTGCCAATCTAAAGATGAACATCGCGATAGGAATGAACTGTGATCCCCATGATAATATGAGATGATGGGTAACTAGTTTAGTTAGAAACTACCATGGTCACATAAGACTCACCTTTCAACACTAGCTTAATGAACCTAACTTCATTATTACCTATATCTAAGGATGTATCATGGACCTTAAGATCTCAGAGGAAAAAATAATAACATCTTTCTTAAAGAAGTGGACAATTCATAGATTTATAACATCTTTGGGGTGATTATATAGGCCCTTGGAGGTCCATAAGTTTCATTTGTAAAATCAAACATATCCTCTTAGACTTTGCTATCAGTGTCTTCCTTGCCCCCAAGGTGATTAATATTGTCTTGAGATAACTAGGCATATGGGGATGCCACCTGGAGGATGGAGTGATCTTCATTGAGCCTTCTCTTATACCCATGCACCTTAGAGGTTTGATCATTCTATAGAAACAAGGTACCCCACATATTGATACTTGTTGGATAGATATATAGCTAGAAATTATTGTATAGATAGGGTTTCTTTCTATTTTCCTACGAAGATGTATGATTCTTTGATGATTTCACCTACTAGAGGATGGCAGGATGAATAAGAAACTCTTCCTAGCTTAATTAAAAAAGGATTGGTTTAGGACGTTGAGAACTATTCTGACACATGAGTGTAAGCTCTATGTTCTGGAGATGCAAGTACCTAACAAGCCAACTCCAAATGTGCCTAGGGTGGAAAGGGATTCTTACAAGAAGGATTTTGATGATTCCATGGACATCAAATTCCTGATTCTTGCTCCATGAATCATGAGCTTCAGAGTAGAATAAGAACATGAATGTTATTGATATGATAACACATCATAGGAACATGTATCAAGAACAAGTAAGGCAGGAGAGGTAAGATGTCTCCAAGACATTATTTAAGTTCTAAATGGAAAAAGTGATCTAGTTGGACCCCATGTACTCAAGTTAATTGGATATGTGGAAAGTCTTGCAAGACTCAGATATCCTTTGAGTCAAGAGTTGGACACAAATGTAATTTTGCAATCCATACAAGAAATTTTTCATGAAATATAACATGAAAGTTTTTTATAAGACATTAACTAAGCTACTTGGCATGTTGAGAACTATTGAGGGGCAATTGAAAGGCAATCCCAAATCTGTGCTGATGGTTAGCAAAGGAAAATGAAAGTCCAAGGCTCAAAAAAAGATAATAAATACTCTAAAGCTAACCCAAAGTCTTCTGCACTTGAAGAAAAAGGAGGAGGGGTAAGGGAGGCATTTTTCAGCATTGTCACTAGGCTGGACATTGGAAAGGAGACCTCTCTCTACCTTGGGGAACTAAAGAACAAGAAGCAGGGGATACAAATATACACTTTAGGTATATATGTTATTCAAGTAAACTTATCTGATTCTTCGTCATGGGTATTTGATACTAGATGTGATCTCACACATGTTCAAATATATAGGATCTAAAAAGAAGTAGAGCCTTCAAGAAATGGGAGGTGGAACTATGCCTTTGTAAATGGAGCAAGAGTTGTTGTCACTACTTGAGGCGCCTACTATATATCTCTTCCCAGTGGCCTCGTAATTGAGTTACAGAACTGCAATTATGTTCCTATCATGAACATAAACATTGTTTTATGTATCTTGTTTGGGCAACAACGGTTTTGAGTTTCTAATAAAGAATGTTCATATTTCCATTTTTAAAGATGAGATGTTTTATGAACAGTGACCTTATGTCTTATGATCTTTATTTATTGGAATGTGACATGAATGTATATTACATAAATACTAAGAAGTTAAAATGCAATGCCTTGGCAAAGCATCTCTTTGGCACTGTCATCTAGGGCATATAAAACAAAAGTGCATATCAAGACTCCATAAAGATGGTTATTTAAACTCTTTTGGTTTTGGATCAATAGATGTGTGTGAGTCTTGTTTATTGGGAAACTTTACAAAAGAACCTTTCACTAGAAAGTGTGGGAGAGAGAGTGACCTATTAAGACTCATACATAGTGATGTATGTGGGCCTTTTATCACAAGTTCTAGAGGTGGATATCGGTACTTCATTACTTTTATTAAAGACTTCATTAGGTTTGACCGTGTGTATCTAATGAAACATAGGAAAAATCCTTTAAAAAGTTCCAAGGGATTCATAAATGAAGTACATAATCAACTTGGAAAAGAAATTGAGGAACTTCAATCAGATCGAAATGGTGAATACTTAAGCCAAGAGTTTGCGGCCCTATTGAGGGATTGTTTTATTGTGTCACGATGAACTCCACTTGGAACACCACAACATAAAGGTTTGTTAGATAAGAAGAAATTGCACCTTGTTGGACATGGTATGATCTATGATGAGTTTAATAGAACTTTTGGTTTCCTTTTGTGAACATGCTCTAGAAATTGCCATGTTTACACTTAACCAAGTACCTTCCAAATCTGTTGAAAAGATGCCATATTAGAAATGGAAGGTAAAACATCCCTATATCTATTACAAGAAATTTAGGGATGTGAAGCTTATGTCCAGAAATAGTTTTGTGAAAAGTTTGGATCCAAATCATTGGATACCCTAAGTAAACTAAGGGTTACTACTTTTATAATCCATCTTTCAACAAAGTGTTTTCTACAGAGTTGTTATATTCCTTGAAAAGTTCTAGAGGAATAAGTGGTAGGAAAATAGAATTGGAAGAAGTTCACACCAGCATGAACGCATTCAACCTATGGAAGTTGACAAGGAACCAGAAGAACCACACACTGTTGTAGAACCTCAAGTCCCTACTATAACACAACAATCTCAAAGATATATTAGGGAGTTTCTTGAGGTAGAGAGATATGGATTTCTCATGACTCAACAAGATAACTTCATGGTCATAGATGATAATCCAACAACCTAGAAGGAAGTTATTGAGGAACCAAAATCTAGTAAGTGTCTTTAGGCCATGAGATATGAGATGGACTCCATGTGCACCAACAAGGCATGGACCTTGGTGGATCCACCAGAAGGGTTAAAACCCATAGGGTGAAAATGAGTCTTCAAGAAGAAGACTGGCATGGATGGTAATGCACAAAACCTACAAAGGTAGATGGGTTGCAAAAGGTTTCATACAAGTTCAAGGTGTTGACTATGATGAAACTTCTTCACCAGTTATCATGGATAAATCTGTCAGGATCATGCTCGCCATTGCATCCTATCATAACTATGAGATTTTGTGATGACCATGAATTTTAGGATTTTGATACCCAATATGATATTTGAGAACCTTTAGTATTCTATAGGTGGCTGAGCTCAGTTGAGGATTGATCATCTTATTTTAAATCACTTTCACATTAAATAACATGATTAAAGATGTGATTGGTGATTATGATATTAAATTGAGTTCAACTAGGATATATATAACTTTTATTAGTTGATTTGGGTACTAATGAGGCCAAGAGGTCCATTAGTGGTCGCAACAAGTTTAATTGGTCAATTGATGAGCCTTCATGTATCCTGCTATTCTATCAGGTGTTTTGGACTAGTAGGATCAAGATTGATGGTTGTTTATATTGAATCCAAGGTTTATACACTGATTTATAAGGTTGTTCGAAGAGTTTGATTGCATGATTAAACAATGGAGTTTGTGTCTCAAACTTTGGAAAAAGGCACTTTAGGATATTATAAGCTTATGTCTAGAACTTTAAAATGTTTCAAAGATTCCTACAGAGAGATGTGGCCATTTGAAATTTGAGACATTGATGATATAAAATTAGTCAAATTTTGGTCTTTTGATTATTCAGTAGTTAGGTCTGCGACATATATTGTCACATAGCTAGCCCATTCAAACTTAGGGGTGTGGCTCCATCTCAGCCGTTCATTGTGATCTGGTGGTGTAGACCTTGTCACTTACCTCCGAATGTTGTGGGAGGGGACCTGGTCATAGTTGGGCATGCAACTCTCCATGATTGCAGGGATGATCAGGCATAGCTACATGATCTCAAAGCACCGCGAGGTCAGGAACTTCCCAACAACCTCTCACTACTTCTATTTCATGCAGTAGTAAGAGAGATTGACCCTATCATTCTCTGCACATCTCCATCCTTGTGATCACAGCATCCAGGTATAAACGATTAGGAGGAAGAGGAGATGAATAGGTAGTATTTTGGGGCACAAGGAGCACCGAAGATGGCATAGTATGAGAACATGATGCCATCTGGGTGGATTCCATGTTGCGCAGAATGCTTAGTAGAGAAGATCCATCTCCAGGACTCAAGATGGAGAGGAAATTCTAGAGGATGAAGGAGCCGCCATGGTTGGGCATCATGGAAGGGGCTCAAGGAGATTGGATCAGCGGTGATCACAATGAGGAGAGGTTCCTGCACCAAGATACCTTCCTTCTGCAAGCCTAGATTGGCTGCAGAGCCACCATGATGATGCTAAAGTGGCATGGTGAGCACATCTCTATTTTGCAGAGCAAATAGAGCACCCCACAATCAAGTGGGGGATCCAATCACCTCTCAGCTATGTCTGGTAGCCAAATCGTCGATGGGTCGCTTGAAGATCTAATAAATATCAAGTGCCCTTCCTTCTTCTAGTTCGTCCCTGGCAGACGAGGGGTTCCTCACCGAACCTAGGCCACCACGGCAGTTGTGACTTGGGATCGACCCTGTGGAGAAGACCCAAAGGGGGGTGGCGTCGAAACAGGCCATGTAGACTCTCCAGACTTCATCTTATGATCTGTACAAAGCCAGCAAAGTGGTAGCAGCCTAGAATCATGAGATGTGTTAATGAGGGAGTAGTGGCTCATGGCGGCAGACATAGTGGAGAACAAAGCTCTATGCACTGAGTTTGTGCAATCGAGATCGATGACTCGTGAGGAGAAGAAGAAGAGGGAGACAGGTACCCAGATCTATCTATACATGGATCCCACAAACGATCTGGAGGTACCTTCTAACATCTAAAGTCTACAGACACAAGGTGATCATCTAGGCAATTGCATTGATATCCGACGGATGATAATTTTCCATGAAGGTAAATCTCATTTAAATTAGCGTAACTATATCAAAATTTACAAAATTCTTAATAAATATATCCCATGGCCAAATAATTCCCACAAAATACCAATAGACTTAGAAAAATTCCTACCTTATTATAAAACCTAGATCAAAACTTTGAAGTAGTAATATTCATGGTTTTTAAATTACTAGATAATGCTTCTTTTAGGGCTCATTAAATATAATAAATGATATCCAATCAAAATAAATTCTCAGAAAATTCTTCTAGAATCCTAATTATGATTAAAACTGATTTATGGACTCTGATTGATTATTATCACATCTAGTCATTTTCTATTAATGACTAATTAACTACTTTCTAACCTTATTTTAACTCTAGAAAATAGACCGAGCATCAGAAAATAATGAAATCTGAACCAGACCTATAAAATGACACCCTGGTCAGTAGAAAAATATCAAACACAATTTTAGATCAGCTTGAACCTAGGTTTGGCCAAAACCATAATTTGGACCTAAAATACCTAGAATATGATGTACATATATTAATGACGATTAATTGATATTAATCAGGTGATGACCATAGATGTAGATGATCCAAAATATAAATAGGAATCTCTAAACTCAGGTACGTGGGTTTTATTTAAGTATATGACTATGGTTTTCTTGGTTGCAATCATGATATGTATGTATGATCTCTTCTATTTACAAACGTTGGATGTAGTATCATTATATAGTACTCGATGTTTTATCACTTGCAAACATAAAGGATGAGTAGACTCTTTGTAGTTATTTAAGGTGTTCATCATCCCCCTTACAAGGGAATGGATTAATGTTGACTAGTACACCTCCCTAGAGCACACAGTGTACGAGGAGTTTCCCTAGAGTACTTGGTACACGGAGATGGGCCCAATATATATGTTTTGGTACTAGTCCACCTTAGTAATGCAACTCATCTAGAAAAATGAATAAAATTGGTGTATTTCTCTTAATCAAGAAATGTTTTCTATAATTTTCTTTCTTTCTTTCTACAATTCTTTCCAAATTATGAAAACCATAAATATATGTATGTTTCAACCCATGTACTCAACACCTTGTGTGTTGATTCGTTGTTTCACATATGTTTTAGGTTCAGAGATAACATGGGATAAAAGAACGAGATGTGAGTAGTTGTACAGGTTTACCTATTGTGTTAAGATCCTAGCATACATGTTCAGACTTATGTAAAATATTCTTTCAATATGTAATGGCCACTCATGTTGTAATAAGTCAATATGTAATATATATACATGTTGAATGTTGATATTGTTATGGTGTATGCATTAAATTTGAATGTTCATGTATGTGTATTTCTCTTCTGCATCACTCTCTGAAACAATTGTCTAACATTTTCATATGCGTCCTCTCGGGCCTTCTAAGTCTTGAGACAGCGGAAATCTGGGGACGTTACAGTTGGTATCATAGCATGAACAATTGCTACACCTAACAATTGCTCACCATGAATTATAAAAACTAAATCTCACATTTCACATTAAATCCTAGAAACTTATTAAGTTGTTCTATAGGAATAAGGTTTGACTTAGCATCTAAGTTAGAACCAAGATGTTTGATAACTAGGTTTAGACAAGTATGTGAAACCCTTTCCATATAGAGCTCATATGTATTGGGTAGCTACACTAGTCTACACCTTGTTCTCACCATTTCACTAGGTGGCATGACACTGGACTATCTAAAGTGTGTGGGATGCACATTTTTCTGATTTGATTTTGTTTTCCATTCGGCTCGAGCCTCGATAGTTTTCTCTGACGTCTGCCTTCTTGGAGAAAAACTATATAATATTTTATTGCCTATATGTAAATATGAAAATGTGTCCCTCACACAGGAGAGTAGTAGGTTTTCATGCAACCTAAGTGAAAGGAAGTGACATCAGCCTAGAAGAGAGAGAGTAGATTTATAATAGATGTCTAGAGCCTTATTGGATATGTGATAGTTAGAGTAGATGATTGATTTATGTATGAAATAAGGGGGTGTAATCTTATCTAGGCTTGAACTCTAATGGTGTAAGTTTCCTTATAAAGATTTAAGTTGCATATGAGCTGAATCTAATTTTAGAAGATCTAAACTAAGTCTTGATGGTGAAAAGACATACTCCTTTCTTATTAAAGCAATCTAAGTTAATATAAGGTTGAATATCCATAAGCCTCAAGCTCTTTTACAAAGGAGGACCCCTTTGTTAGGACAAGATATGTGGTGAACTCCAGAGAGAGTGACACCCACGGGGAGAGGGTGTAACATCCCTGACCTGGGTTATGTCTTAACCCTAGAAGTTTTGCTTAAGTAAGTCATGTAGATTCTTGTCTTTATCTTTTGAAAAGTAATTAAGACTAAAGGAGAGCCTATGTTTCAATTTTGGTCCTATTTGAATAATGTTGAAACAATATTTTACTTGTTTTGGACTAAAGTGCAATTTACCCAATTTAAGAGGTTACCTTGCAAATGTTACATGATAAATGTTCCTCAAGTGTTGTAGCATCATAAGAATGAGAATGATGCTGAGGTATGGCTTGTGGAAGCCTAAGTTCCAAGAAGGAGCATGTTTGAGTAATGCTTGTGTATTGAATACTAGTTTTGGTGTAATTTGCAAATTACCCAAAATATAGGGTTGAATATGTAAAATACCACTACAAATGTGCCCCTATTGTTTCTTTGTATCATTGAGATAAAACAAAAAGATGGGACATCTTGTTTGAACTACTTTTGAGGAGAGATAATCTTGAAAATAAAATAATCAAGATTTAAGTATAATTGATACCCTAATTTATTTTGTAGCAAAAATAAATATGTTAATTGAAGTTCCCATCAATTAAAAATTATGTGGTTGAAATCCTATAGTGGGAGGACGTCCAAATGCCTTGAGTGGAACCGAAATATCCTAAGCATGTGAAGAAATCCACTCACATTTGTTAATTAAAAAGTAATGTCCACTAAAAATGGATAATAGTATTATAATGATTAAGGTGCTTAAGTGGTTGCTTTTAATTCAAGGATAATTGAGAGGATATTGAGGAAAAAGGAAGAAGGCTTCGAAGGAAAGGAAGGGAGGGGGCATGTGGCAAGAAAGTGTATGAATTTTCTCCTACTTTCTCTCTCCTAGAAAATCAATTACATGTACTCGATTTTCTCCTTACTTGAAAGGCTATTTTTGCAAAACACTTTCATCCCTTGCTTTGGTTGACGACCAAGGAGCTTAGGAGCAGGAGGAAAACGTTCCCCAAGCTGAAGGTAAGCTCCATGATCATCTTCAACCTTGAATTGATGGTTGAAATCGAATTTCAACACTCATTTTCTTCTCTCTTCCATCCAATGCTCAACCTTGGCTATCTTTTGCATCCAAAGAATTGGAAATGAACCTTGGATAGTTAAAGGAGATTCTTTAACATTAGAGACGAGAATCTTGAAGCTTTGAAGCTACCTTGAAGGCGGATTATATAACTTGAACCCATCAATGTTATTATTGATTTCAATTTCTCATCATATGTTGATCTTTTACTGTTTTTGTTTTTTGAATAATTGATGAATTCATCATATATATGACAATAGAATTTGGAGGTCTAAATCTTGATGATGATGACATAATATTAGCACACACATCAAGAATATCATTAACAAACGGTTTCAATTTGTTGGTCAAAAGGTTTCAAACCATTAGAGACCAAACGGTTTCAAACCGTTAGAGGTTAAACGGTTTCAGAGTTGATTTGATCAAATGGTTTCATCTCTTATTTGACCAAACGGTCTCAAATATTTGAGGACTAAATAGTCTCAAACCATTTCAGGGTCAAATGGTCTCAAACCATTTAGGTTTAACCAATCATCAAACTGTTTGGGGGTCTTGGGTTGAAACGGTTTCAAAACCGTTTGATGAGCAAAAGGTTCAAAACCGTTTGAAGGTCAAGTGACCTCAAGACCGTTTGAAGGTTAATACCAAGATCGTTTGAAGGTATAAATGGTCTCAAATTGTTTGAAGGTTAAGACCAAGACAGTTTGAAGGTCTAAACGGTCTCAAACTATTTGAAGGTTAAGACCAAGACCGTTTGAAGGTCTCAAACCATTTGAAGGTTAAGACCAAGACCGTTTGAAGGTCTAAATGGTCTCAAACTGTTTGAAGGTTAAGACCAAGACCGTTTGAAGGTCTAATTGGTCTCAAACCATTTGAAGGTTAAGACCAAGATCGTTTGAAGGTCTAAATGGTCTCAAACCATTTGAAGGTTCAATCGGTCCAAACCGTTTGAAGGTTCAATTGATTCAAACCATGTAAGTACCAATAACCCCATAAGTGGTTGAAGAGTATCTCAAGATTGATTTCAATGGAAGTACCTCTAAAGTATTTATGTGTTTAATACATTTAGAGTGATTATCACTTGATTCCTATGAAAGTAATAAATTCAATATACTATAATAAGCATAGCTGTCTAGACCTTAGTAAGAGGTTAAGTCAACCTAATAAGGTATGATGATGATGTGTGTTCCTAAGTACATGGAACAATGATAAGTATGGTTTAATATTTAAATAATGATATGTGCTCCAAGATATGTGGAAGCACTGACTTAGGGTTTGGATTAATGAGGTATTCATAAAACCCTTATGAATGGAGAATGGAAACCCTAATCAATAAGGAAAATTGCAATACATAAGTTTAATTGAATACTTATGAAGGTATTATGTAATTCTAGACATATGGAACAATAAGTTAGGTTTGGATATTAATTGTAATATTAATGCATTCTCCAAGATGCATGGAGTTTTGAATTAAGGTTTGATCTTTGATAATGTGATCATGAAACCCTAATTGAGAAGGATGGGAAACCCTAACCCTAATATACGGTGATGTTATGTGAATCCCTAATATACGGTGATGTTATGTGAAACCCTAATATTGGGTGATGTTATGTGAAACCCTAATATAGGGTGATGTTATGTGAAACCCTAATCAATAAAGTTTGGAAACCCTAACCCTAATGAGGGAATAGTGATGTTATCTTTGTATTACATAATGTTGATATGTAATTGATATGGTTGTTATCATGTATACTAACCATGCAAGTATCATGAGATGATGAGCATAACCAGGTATGAGCTATGATGTTAATGGGCCTTGTGAGCCATTATTTTCTTTGTTGCCTAGTAAGAGGTGACAAGAAGTTGAATATGCCTGGGGAACTATGTGAGATGCTTGTGTAACAAGTATCATGAATACCTTGGTCACATGACCTGGAGGTAATAGTTACCTGATAGTGGTAACCATGTTCAGTGATGAACTAAGGGTTTGAATACCCAGATCCAGCAAACATGATGATGGTGTTGTTGAGGGATATGAATTCCCAGTAATGAAACAAGGGATTGAGATCCCAATTTTCTATAAAGTTTTGAAAAGCACTTGATAGAATTATTACATGTATCTTTGTAGCATTTTTCATAATAATTCTTGTTTGAAATCTTTATTGATGCTAAATTAATATGGTAAAGTACTTAAATAATCAAGTGGAATATTATCATGTAGAGCCCTGTCCATAGATCCATCATCATCAGTAGCTGGTGATGGTGAAACGGGTTTTCCTGTTGGTTAATCTGGAGTGTATATTGTTGAATATGTGGGGTTTTTTCTAGCTGAAAATAGAAGGATTAGAGTGCAACTTCAGTTGTAGACTCAAGATATGTTTAAGAGCATAGTGAACAGGCCCGTGGCTCAGTGTGATGGAGCATGAATGCGTTCATGGCTCAGGGAGCACGGTGAAATAGCATGTGGCTCAGATTTACTAACGTCGGGACATGTACCAAGGCGGGCTAGAGAATGGGTAGCCTATGGGAGCTAATCCTATGACTGAGGTCACTTAAGAAAGAGACTATGATCCTGCTTGTGGCCTCGCACTGACTGAGACGGATGAGATCAAGGAGTCTGGCTCTTCCTTTGATCTTTATGGCACCGTCTTTGGGTTTCACAACCAAAGGTTGGACTTGAGCGGTACGGATCACTTCCTCAGGGCATAAGAATGATTGTAAAATGTAATCAGCCGTGCAGAATATTTGCTTAAGGATGAAATATGGAAATCATTGGTTGACGTTACACTGCTAATTGTATCCTAAATGGATATATATTATACATGTTCTTCATATTCCTTATTACAATGAATAGATGATTTACTTCTTCATCATTTATAGCTGTAATGCTTTAAAAGATGATATTGCTCTATTTTGCTAAATAATGATTAAATCATGCTTTTCAATAGAGATTCCTCTGCTTAGTTTATTATTGTTTATCTATGATAATAATATTTATGGCGGAGAGTTATATCTCTCGCTGGGACATGGGTCTCACTCCGTTAATCACCAACATTTTTAGGTGGACGTAGATGAGGAGGTAGAGACCATACAGTAGGGGAAGGACAGTAGCATCAGGGACGACAGTGATATCTCAAGTGGAGATACTGACTGTTGTGTCTTGTAGTTATGAGTCCTCTGTGTCATCTCTGTACTCTCAGGTCCTTGGGGTCAGTAATTAGTGCTTTATGATCGATCTGACATTTTGGCATTGAATGCCTCGAGGTTTTATGTTGCTTATGTATAGATGTAACAGAGCAATTGTTGTATGTAATCCTCGAGAAGAGAAGGTACATGGTATGTACTTTATGGACCAGAATGTATTTATAATATTTTTGTTCTTGTTATAAGAGTTTCTTGGAAATGGATCTCTTTGCAAATGGTTTTAATTTTTAGTGATTTTTGTTAATCCGCTGCTAATGTTTAATTCCGCTTAATTGTGACGATTTGTCTGTCGGTTTAGTGACTTTCGTCACAAGTTTTTGGTATCAGAGATTAAGGTTCGCTGAGTCTACAGAGACATAGGATTAAGGTCATTGAGTCTGTTCTAGTGTCTTCCAGTTTATCTGATAGTGACTTCTGCTCTCAAGAGAAGAAGTAAAGCTTAAAGATGGCTAGATGACACGACGAATATGTTGTTGAAAGCAGTGTTGCTGTACTAGGAGGAAGTGTAAGGGATCAGGCTAGAGAAGAATTAGTACCTGAGAATCCCTAGCTTGACCAAGCTACACTAGAAAACCCAACTTTCCATGCTTTGTTTGGGCAGTTCATGGAGACTATGACACATATGGCGGATAGGATGCCACCATCTGCACCTAGGGCACCAGCTCACAATGAGGGACATGGAGCTGGTGAGACTTTTGAATGGCTTCATTGAGTAGGAGCCACTGAATATGCTGGTACAGCTGACCCAGCAGATGTAGACTTGTGGTTGACTGAGCTGGAGAAGGCCTTCAGAATACTTAATATCCCAGAAGCTGAGAAGGTTAGACATGCGGTGTACCTGTTGAAGGGGAGTGATGGCCATTGGTGGGCTATAGAAAAAGGCAAAAGGCCAGGTGTTGAAGTTGGATGGGAAGAATTCTGACATGAATACATTAGTAGATATTTTCCCAAGACTTACTTGGATGAGAAAATCTCTCAGTTTGAGCGGATAAGGCAAGGACCAATGAACATTAATGAGTATGAATCTAAGTTCATGGAGCTTCTACGGTTCTGTCCACACATGGTTGCTACAGATGGGGAGAGGATTTGGCATTTTGAGAAGGGTTTGAACGTTGATTTGACCACACCCGTATCTGCTCTAAAGAATAGAAAGAGGTTTGCCACCTTTGTGGTCAGTTAGGCAGATAGAAAGGTCTGTGATTGAGAAGCGTCAGGCCATCAATAAGAAGGTGTATACCCAGTTCTAGGGACAGAGGTCTGAAAGATTTAAGAAACCAAGGTTTTCTGCACCAACAGTACCACCGGGGTTTAATACTCAGACACAGTGGACATCCAACAAGGGTAGAGGTCATAGTTTACCACCAGAGGGAGCCCACAACTCAGCATCAATGTCAGTAATAGGACCATCTAGACCACAGTGGGAGAATAGAGTCTATTATAAATGTGGGAAGATGGGACATCTGATGAAATATTGTCTAGTTAGAGACGTGAGTGTAACCCAACCACCGAGGCAGGGTCAACAAGGCTCTCAAAAGAGATAATCTAGAAGTGGCACACGAGGACGTGGACAAGCGTCCCAAGCTAGCTCATCTACATCCAACAACAGGGCAAGTGGTCGACAACCAACAATGGCAAGATTTTATGTTATGAATCAGCCAGAAGCAGTGGTCAACCCACGATTTGTGACAGGTCAGATGGAATTATTTCATTATGATATGTCTTCATCCTGCTTTGTATCTATTTTGATTGATCCGAGTGCTACACATTCCTTTATCACTTGAGAAGTGATTCATGACTGCAATATGACTGTCAGTCATAGAGTAGATAATTTGTTATTAGAAACTCCGTTAGTTGGATATGTAGTGTTGTAGGAGGTATGTTCTTCCTGTGTTCTTTCTTTTTCAGAACATAACATTCAGGTGGATCTTATACCACTTGAGATGCATGGGTTCGATATAATCCTTGGTATGGACACCCTAGAAAAATATAAGGTTGTCTTGGATTGCGGTTCCAAGCAAGCTATGTTCACAGACAATGGTGATACATGGATTTTTTAGGGGGACAGAAAGATTCTTCCAACCTGTCTAGTGTCAGCTATGGTAGCTGAAAAGTTGATGCGACAAGGATGATTCACATTCTTGGCACATGTGGTAGATACCAGAGTAGAGAGTCCTAGTCTTTCTGAAGTTCCGATTGTTAGGGAGTTTGAGGATGGGTTTCCTGAGGAACTTCCAGGTGTTCCTCTGCCCCGAGAGGTTGATTTTGAGATTAATCTAATCTTGGGTACACAACCAATAGCTCAAACACCTTATAGAATGGCACCTGTTGAGATAGAAGAACTCAAGAAATAGTTACAGGTTTTTCTTGAAAAAGGTTTATTCGACCAAGTACTTCACCATGGGGTGCTCCGGTTCTTTTTGTTAAAAAGAAAGATGGGTCTATGCGATTATGCATCGACTATAGACAGTTAAACAAAGTAACTATAAAGAACAAATATCCTCTGCCAAGGGTAGATGACTTATTTGACCAGTTGTGTGGTGCAACTATATTCTCTAAAATAGATCTAAGGTCATGATACCATCAGTTGCGCATGAATGAGAGTGACATACCTAAGTCAGCTTTCATAACAAGATATGGCCACTATGAGTTCATAGTTATGTCATTTGGACTAACTAATGCACCAGCTGCATTCATGGAACTCATGAACAGAATCTTCCAGCCATTCCTTGATCAATTCATAGTAGTCTTTATAGATGACATCCTGATTTATAGTAGAGATGCTCGACAGCATGAGAAATACCTCCATCAGGCACTGACTTTACTGAGAAAGCACAAACTATACGCCAAGTTTAGCAAGTGTGAATTCTGGTTATCAGAAGTGTCTTTCCTAGGACACTTAATATCTGCCTTAGGTATTCATGTTGATCCTAAAAAGGTAGAATTTGTCTTAGAGTGGGAACAACTAAAGACACCAATGGAAATACGCAGTTTTCTAGGACTGGCAGGCTACTATAGGAGGTTCATTAAGAACTTCAGTTCCGTAGAATTACCCCTGACTAGGTTAACCAGGAAGGATGTTCCTTTTGTCTGGAATGACAAGTGTCAACAATCTTTCCAGTTGTTGAAAGAAAGGTTGACCAGTGCACCTATGTTAGTGTTACCTGAGCAGGGAAAGGGGTATATTGTTTTCTATGATGCTTCTAAGAATGGTCTAGGATGTGTGTTGATGCAGGATAAACAAGTGATTTCTTTTGCTTCTTGATAGCTTAAGAAATACGAGGAAAACTATCTGACACATGATCTAGAATTAGCTGCAGTGGTTCATGCGTTGAAGATCTGGAGAGATTATCTTTATGGAGAGACATTCCATATTTTCATAGACCATAAGAACCTAAAATACATCTTTTCACAGCATGAGTTGAATATGAGACAACGCCGCTGGATGGAGTTAATCAAGGACTACGATTGTACAATTGATTATCATCCAGGAAAGGCTAATGTAGTGGTTGATGCACTAAGTAGAAAATCATCATCACCAAACATGGACAAAGCACAGTTGAACTCTTTCGTGTGCTTTAAACGAGACATGCTTGTCTCTTTGAGGCAAAACAATGTACAATTTAAAGTATCCTTGTTAGTTGGACTGTTAGCTGAGATGCACATAAAACCTACTCTGAAACAACAGATCAAAGAGGCACAACAAGTTGATACTGTGATTCAGCAGATCAGGTCAGAGTATGGTAGTGAGAAATGGGATGGTTTTCATGAGTCAGATGATGAGGTAGTATGTTACCATGGTAGGATGGTAGTACCTGATGCCAATGAAAGTAAGTTAGTCATGGAGGAAGCTCATTCATCTATGTATGCAATGCATTCCATCTGGGTGATAGTTGATAGGTTGACTAAGTCAGCACATTTTCTTCCTGTCAAAACAACCTATACTGCTGAGAAACTTGCACAGATCTATATAGATGAGATAGTGTGTTTACACGGGGTCCCAGCTGCAATTTTTTCTGATAGAGGTCCCCAGTTCATGAGTCATTTTTGGGAACGAATACATAAAGCTTTGGGTACACAGTTAAGGTTTAGTACCGCCTTTCACTCACAGACAGATGGACAATCTGAGAGGACTATACAAACTTTGGAGGATTTTCTTAGAGCATGTTCCCTTCAGTTTGTAGGAAATTGGGATATACACTTGAGCTTAATAGAATTCACTTACAACAATAGTTATCATCATAGTATTGATATGGCACCATATGAAGCATTATATGGTAGATGTTGTAGATATCCATTGTGCTGGTATGAAATAGGAGAATACCAACTTTTGGGTCCTGAGTTAGTACAACAGACAACTGAGAAGACTAAAGTAATACAACAACAGTTGAAGGTTACACAAGATAGATAGAAGTCATACAATGATAAACAATGAAGACCTTTAGAATTCCAAGTTGGAGACAGAGTGACGCAATTTTACTATGCGCTTAAACGCAAGAGAACGCGTCGAAGTAATATAGGCCTTGTGAGGCCCGAGTCGAACTCAGGGATACTCAGAATTGTTGGTGACTCCTACTAACTAGTTGCGATCAGCTAAGCCGATTAAAAGTTGAGGGTTTTTGTAAAAGTTAAAAAGAAAATTGAAAGAAAACAAAACGAACAATCGATTAAATTTTTGGTTTAATCAATTCAAGAAGGTATCTTTAGGATTATGGTTTCACCGCGGGTTTTCATTGTATTAGATTTTATATAATTCCTCAATTTTATCTCTCTATCTGGGTAGTGGCCTAAAAACAGAATTGCCCACTGTCGTGGTGCAATTCACTACCTAAGTCTAGGTCGGTTCCACCGTCGTAGTAACCTATACCCTAAACTAGGTGCATTATGAACGATCTCTCAGTATCCACCATTAATTTTACACCACCTTGTTCAAGGGATTTATCGATTAATGTAGATTTCATCTCTTTTCAGCCGTTAATCCTTCTTTCAAAGTGATTAAGGGCATTAGGTTATTATTATGGTGATCAAGTATAACAATACATGGAGAAAACGAAACTATACCACAGATTTAAGAGATAAAATATGATTCACTATTATAAAACGGTCATACAATGAATTCCCAGTCTACTCCTGGTCCTAAAGACTAAGGGGATTAGCCCCACATGTTCATCTCACACAAGTACATGGTAGAAATAGGGGAAAACATGGAAAAATGTGAAATGAGAGGGAAAACCCCTGAACGGAGAAGAACCGGTTGATCCTTTGCATAGAACATGTGCTCTCCCGCCTTTCGGTGGTGAAATTCGTCTTCTGCGGCGTCCGAATCAACTGGTATGAGCTTCTAGCCTCCGTTCTCCTCTCTACTAATCCTCGGTACTCGTGCAATGGCTAATGAGATCCCCCTTTTCCTCTGGGCGGTCGTCATTAGGTATAACTCGGTCATTAGGTCGCTAATTAACCGTAGCCGTACGATTGAGATCATTAGGAAACCAACTCATATCCTACGGTGTCGATACCATCGACGTGAGTCGATGGTATCGACCCGCTGTAGTAGCGGCAGCCCTTCTTTCCTTTCGTCCGAGTGCCTGATGTAGTATTGATACCATCGACGCAGGTCAATGGTATCGACTACCCTGTAGCGACGGTTTTGTCATTTTGCATCGCTGTAGCCTCCATGCGTCGATACTATCGACTTGGTGTCGATACTATCGACCGCTTTCTTGCCAGAAACCTGTTGGTATCTCGATACCATCGAAATCCATGTCGATAGTATCGACACTTTTCTGCTCCTTTCGGCTGGAAACCTGTGATCATGTCGATGGTATCGACGGAAGTAAATACTCATTTGTCCTAAAATTCAAACACAAGATCACATAAATTCACACAATTAATAATATTTTGACAATTAATGCTCAAAATGATGAAGTAAAGGGGATTTGACATAAAATAATAGCAAAGACCAAAGTGAATGAATTATGCCACATTAACCATAAAAATGACTAATAAAAGCATAAAACACATATGAAACAAGTCTATAAATGTGACTCAAAATCATCGCATCAAACTCCCCTAAGCTTGAACTTTTCTCGCCCTCGAGCAACTAATCCTTGGAATAGAATTGCTAAAGTCAACTGAAGAACAATGCATCACAACCAACATCCAAATGACTCCCACCTAACAGTCACATATCGGCCCTCTCTAACCACAGAATGGTAATTACCCTGCAGGCGACAGTAATCATCCATAAGAGAAATTGACCTCAAAACTGATGAACACTATCACATAAGGCAGTTAACATAATAAAACTCACCGGTTCAGACTTGGTGCATCTTGTGATCTCCTATACTACGTTGCTCGCCCTAACTACCATCTACATGGAAGCAGTTCTCCTGATATTCATTAGTGAGGAGAAATTCACGGTGGCCTACCAATCCGAGCAACGGGTGGATGAAGATGGGTGGTTCATGGAAGAAAGTGGAAGTATTATACAGTTTCAACATGCATAAAACAAAAATGTCCTAAATGATGCAGATGCACAAGAAAAATGTCCTAATGTCTAAAATTGGGTGGAATGATGCATGTGCTAACCATCCATCTCAAAACGAGATGGACATCTAATTAAGCTACATCATGTACTCAATTATCTTGAAATGCAGGTGGTATTACGTTCCTTTCTCCTTCTTATTCTTGTTGCTTCTACATAACTCTTTTCTTCTTCTTTTTTTTCATTATGCAGGTTTTTTCAGATTTGTTTCTCTTTTTTTTCAATTTCCAACCCTTATATCCATAATTGATAATGAATATTTTATAGGGCTTATTTTTCTCCATACTCAGAAATTTGCACTATTTAGAAGGTATGGAACAATTTAATTCACCATTGAAGAAAAATCGAGATACATGATATACTTTATGCATGAAAAATTATGAATGCATCTACATGACATACACCTAAAGGTAATGTGCATGTATCACTATTCTGATTTTCTTTCTTTCTTTTTATGCAAAACATATGGAAAAGAATTAATGCAAGCTCTATCTACGTGCAATGCAGTCAAAGAAGTTAAAACTATAAAGTACTTCCAACTCCTGTAGTGGATTGTAAAAAGTGAAAAGGTGGAAAGATCACAAGACCAGGTGACTGAACCTTAGATAAATATTATGTGTCCCTCCTTACTGACCTGTGTAGTAGTTAAGAAGTTTCTCTCTCCTACTTCTGATTAAAGTCACATTACCATTTGGTCAGTTTAGGCTCAAACAACCATTTCCGTCCACTGTCATGAATCATTAGGAGTATAGTTGTGAAATTTTGTTTTAAAGTTGACAAAACCAATCATTTTCGTAGGTTAATTGCACAAGGTTAAACAAGACAAGCTTTGCACAAATTTTTTTTTGATTCCCTTGATTTTTCCCATGCACACTATAGAGATGACACAAACTTTATGACATCCACGATTACACTAGATAGCATGTGGATCCTAAACAACTAAAATTGCAAAACAACTAAAAAGAACAAAAACAAATAAAGTTAAAAACTAAAAAAAACAATAAAAAAAAGATAAAGCTATTCCAACTACCCCCTAAGCTTGAATCCGACTATGGCCTCATAGTCAAAAACAAACTTAAGGAATGGAACAGTGATACCGGATCACTCTTGCGGTGGTGGAGGTGGGTACTGTGGAGCCGTAGGGTCCCACGAAGGATACTCCCCCTGGAAGCTTGGATCAAACTGGGCCCTGGGTGGAGGTTGTGGATAACCTCTGAAATAATTTTGTCTCCAATAGTGGTCGTAGAAGGGCTCCTGCTGCATCTCCATCCGATACAACCGATCATGTATATGTTGTTGGTTGTCAAGGAGAAGGCGCTCATTCTCGAACATCGCCGTTTGGTTGTCCAGTATCCAGTTCGTAGTGTCTTGAATACCGGTATACATCCCCATTTGCTGCTGCTGCGATTGCTGAATATCATGCAGCATAGTGTACATGCCATGCATGGAATAGACATCATCGCTTGGCTACGAGGGCGGTGGTGGTGGTGGCGTATGCTGGGATGATGAAGATGCACCTGGATGCATCCTAGGATTCTTCCATGGTGCTACTCGTGCTCGAAGAGGTGTAAATGCCTCCTCTTCCTCCTCAGCCTCGTCGCCATTTCCATCGTCGTCACCTTCTTCATCGGAGTCGGCGATGGCTATGATTGGCCACCAGAAATGCTGCGCACTGTCGATGTTGAAAATGGGATCAGGAAGAGAACATTCTTGATATGCTTGATTGACGTGGCAATGTGCAAACGCCACGCCATCTTGGAGAAGTAACAGATTGGACAGGTGTAGATGTTGCAAGTTCACCTTTCTTCTTGTAGAGAGAGGAGTGAGGGTCTGGAAATTCAAGCCAAGGTATAAAGCCAGCTTGGTGATAAGCCCGCCGAAATGAATCGGAGCTTTCCTCGTACTCCTCTTCACGTCCAATACTCATTGCAGAAAAAAGGCACCCCAATTGCATTCTTGTTTCTTCAGGAGTTTACAAAGAAAGAATAGATCCGACCCCTGAAATTTGCTGAGGGCCAGATCACCACGAGCAAAAAGTGTAGAACTCGGCATCCGGTGCAGTACCCGGATGAATGGGTGCTCGAAATCGGCTACCGCGGCATTGTGGTAGCTCACCGACTTTCCTTGTGGGACCGTCACCAGCTCGGAGAAGATGGTGTCGTAGTCGGTGCGGTTGTCCGGCCGCCGGTGGTCGTACTATGAATGGTTCCAGTTGAAAATCCTATTGAACTGCTTGAGCGTGAGGGTGTAGTCGTGGTTGTACAGCCGGAAAGATACTCGGCCCTTGATCCACTCATGATAGGTAGCCACTATGTCGTTGGGCACGACGCAGACGTCCAACGATGCCATGAACTCTGCCACCAACTCTTTGTACGTCGGCCAGGCGTTGAAGAATGGCTGACCATCAGCATGGTATTGCAACTCGTCTGACCTTCTACTTGTGTGTCGGGCTTGCCCCTGCAGAACGTAGGCCAAGTTGGCCTCAAATCTGAGGTCTCGGATCATCTCGCGGTCCATGTACCGGGTGGGCTCTATCTTCCTCCGCATGATCTCCTCGTAGATCTTACGGACCTCCGAGGAAGGATGGACGAATCGAGGACGTGCGATCGATGATGGAGGCGGTGGCACAAATTCCGGAATGTCCATCGGATTCGCGCGAGAGGAAGATGCTCCAGCGACGTAAACCATATTTGCGATGAGAAAGGGATTGGAAAGCGAGCGTGGTGTAGATTGGAGAGTTAAATCTCCGCTCGGTGAAGATCGTCACTCGGTGATGCTTTTCTTCTGGCTTGGACGGCTCGGGGGAGTGCTCGGCGCAAAGGGAGGAGATTGCTCTGAAGGTGTGACGTCAACTGACGTAATGAATCTCCTTAAATAGACTTGGCCGGCGCCACTGTTGGCCCGTCGATACCATCGACACGAGTCGATGGTATCGACACTAGTCGATGTTATCTGCCCCCATTGCGAGTATCGACGGTTGTCGATGGCTGGATCTTGAAACCCAGATTGCTGACGTGTCGATACCATCGACGCGGGTCGATGGTATCGATGCTTCACCCGGATCGATGATGTGGAAGCCGTGATCACCGTTGATTTTTTCGCGCGGATCGGTGACGTGGATGGTTGATACCATCGAAGAAATTCGATAGTATCGACATTACTGATTAGGGTAAAACCTCGCGAGACCGGCAGCCGCCTTTTTCACTTGAAGGCGTCGATACCATCGACACGCCCGTCGATGGTATCGACTTTCCTGAGACGATTTTGTTTGTAAATCTCCAGAGATCTCGATGGTATCGACGGCCATCTCGATACCATCGACTGTTTCTTCACGACCTTCCTGTAGGTAAGTCGATACCATCGACGAGGCCGTCGATGGTATCGACGCAGAGCAAAATCCGCAGTCGTCAACCTGTACCTTGGTCGATACCATCGACTAGTGTGTCGATGGTATCGACTCTGCCTCAGCCTGCACAAAGAACAAACCGATCACGGTATCTTTTTTATACTAAAAACTAAGTACAAACAAATTAAACTACGAATGTAAATGAACTAAACTATGGTACCAATGGTTGGGTTGCCTCCCAACAAGCGCCCTTATTTAACATCTTAGGCTAGATGATTTTAGGGCACCTTATTCATCCGAAAGTGAAATGAGTTTGACCTCATTCACCTTCCTCTTGTAATTGTCACCAAAGTAGAGCTTCAATCTTTGTCCATTCACTAAAAACGTGGTCTCACCATCATGCACTAAGATCGCGCCGTGCGGTTTGACCTCCTCCACCACGAACGGTCCACTCCACCGGGATTTGAGCTTCCCGGGATGCAACTTGAGTCGTGAATTGAACAACAAAACACTATCTCCCTTTTTGAACGTGCGCAACTGGATGTGGCGGTCGTGGATCAGCTTTGTGCGCTCCTTGTATATCTGTGCGTTCTCATATGCCGTCATCCTTAGCTCGTCCAACTCGTTCAATTCCAGCAGTCTCTTCCTCCCCGCCTCATTGTAACTTAGGTTTAGCCTTCTCAGCGCCCAATGCACTTTGTGCTCTAACTCTACCGGCAGGTGACAAGCCCGGCCATACGCCAACCTAAAAGGTGTGGTGCCTATAGGTGTTTTGTAAGCCGTCCGGTATGCCCACAGAGCATCCGGCAGTAGGGCACTCCAGTTCTTCCTCGTGGATGCCACCGTACGCTCTAAAATCTTCTTAATTTCACGGTTGGAGACCTCCACCTAGCCTTGCGTTTGCGGATGATATGGGGTACCTATGTTGTGCTTGACCCCATATTTCTTCAATAATGTCGAGAACTTCTGATTCCTAAAATGCATACCCCCATCACTGATTATCATTCGGGGTACCCCAAACCTGCAGAAAATATTTTCTTTCACGAATCTGCACACTACAGTGGAGTCATTAGTCCTTGTGGGTATTGCTTCCACCCACTTCGACACATGATCAACTGCTAATAAAATATATAAATTGGAGTTTGAGGACACAAAGGGTCCCATGAAATCTATGCCCCACAAATCAAATACCTCCACTTCCTGAAACACATTCAGGGGCATCTCCTGTTGCTTTGAGATATTACCTGCTCGTTGGCAGGAATCACATTGTCTCACAAACTCGTAGGCATCTCGAAACAAAGTTGGCCAATAAAGGCCGATTTCCAAAACTTTAGCTGCCGTGCGCGAGCTGGTGTGGTGTCCTCCCGTAGGTGATGTGTGGCAATGACGTAAAATGCTCTCGTACTCCACTTCAGGCACAGACTTGTGCAAGATACCGTCCCTGCATTTCTTAAGAAGAATTAGGTCATCCCAAAAATAATATCGTAAAGAATGGAAAAATATTTTCTTCTCCTGATATGACCAATCTTCCGGGATGATCCTGCAAGCCAAATAGTTTACAATCTCAGCGAACCAAGGATCCTTAGAGTTAATTTTCAAAATCTATTCATCCGGAAATGTCTCGGTTATGGGTATATGTAAATCTTTTTCATCCACCCTTTCTAACCTAGACAAATGATCAGCAACAACGTTTTCAATCCTAGATTTATCCTTGATTTCGATGTCAAATTCCTGTAAGAGCAAAATCCACCTAATGAGTCTAGGCTTTGTGTCTTTTTTCTCCATTAAGTATTTGATTGCGGCATGGTCAGTCCATACAACTACTTTAGATCCAACTAAATACTACCGGAATTTTTTAAAAGTGAAAACAACGGCGAGTAATTCTTTCTCAGTAGTTTTATAATTTAATTGAGCGTCATTCAAAGTCTTTGAAGCGTAAAAAATCACGGTGGGTTTATTATCCACCCCCTACCCCAACACAGCTCCTACCGCAAAGTCTGAGGAGTCACACATTAGTTCGAACGGTTTCATCCAATCCGGTGTTTGAACAACCGATGCCGAAATCAGTTTTTCTTTTAAAACATCGAACGCATGTAGACACTTATCATTGAAATCAAATACAGCGTATTTCTATAAAAGCTCAGATAGAGGTTTCGCGATTTTAGAAAAATCTTTTATAAATCGACGATAGAACCCGGCGTGTCCCAAGAAACTTCTTACCCCTTTAACAGAATTTGGTGGGGGCAACTTGGAAATTACCTCAATTTTGACCGGATCTACCTCTAAACCTTTGCTAGACACCTTGTGTCCTAGCACTATCCCCTCAGTCACCATCATGTGACATTTCTCCCAGTTGAGGACCAAATGTGTGTCCTCACAGCACTGTAAAACTTTGTCCAAATTATAGAGACATTCATCAAACGATGCACCATACACCGAAAAGTCATCCATAAAAACCTCGAGACAGCGCTCTACCATGTCAGAAAATATGGCGAGCATACAACGCTGAAACGTCGCAGGTGCATTGCATAAACCAAAAGGCATTCGGCGGTACACGAAAGTCCCATAGGGACAAGTGAAGGTAGATTTCTCCTGGTCCAAAGGATCAATTGAAATTTGGTTGTACCTCGAGTACCCATCAAGAAAACAGAAGTGCGATCGCCCCGCAAGATGCTCTAGAATTTGATCGATGAAAGGTAAAGGAAAGTGATCCTTTAGTGTAGCAGCATTCAGACGGCGGTAATCAATACAAACTCGCCACCCGGTTACCAATCGGGTGGTGACAGGTTCATTTAACATATTTTGGGTGACAGTAATTCCCCCCTTCTTAGGGACTACCTGTGTGGGACTCACCCATGTCGAGTCTGATATGGCGTAAATAATACCTGCAGTAAGAAGTTTAATGACCTCCTTCTTCACAACCTCCATCATGCTTGGATTTATACGTCGTTGAGGTTGAATCACAGACTTGGCTCCCTCCTCGAGCCGAATCTTGTGCTGACATAGAGTAGGGGAAATCCCCTTGATATCTGCAACGGACCACCCAAAAGCTCCTCGGTGGTTCTTCAGCATATCAACAGTTGGTCTTCCTCTTCCACACTCAGATAAGCAGATATGATCACTGGTAACTTGTCCTCCCCATCTAGGAAGACATATTTTAGATGTGGTGGCAGCGGCTTTAATTCTAGATCTGGCGGGCTGATCAAAGATGATTGAAATGGCGGGGGAAGTTCACCTAGATCTTCAGAATGCCTCGCATAGAAGCATGGAAGCATCTGGAGCATCTTGGCGCACTCCTTGAGAGAATTGCTCCTCATCCAATCATGTGTAATATTTACCAAACAAGCCTCCAATGGTAATTTCGGGTATGCATCAAAAATAGAAATAGCAATTACATCATCTTCCATAGAAGGCGGAATGTCCTCATCCTCATCATTCGGAAATCCCACAGCTTTGCACAGAGAAACTACTTTGGTCTGCTCCATGATATCCACAGCCAAAGTTCCATTGTCCACCTTGCTCATCACATGAGCCATGTCCAGAAATGGCTTCTCAAGACAGAGTGAAATATTACTAACCAGATGTTTTACCACCTCGCATTGTTCCTTTGCCTTAGATGACACAGTACTAGAAGGCATGACCATCTCGATGCGGTCATCGGCTATGCCCAAGGTCAAGCGACCTCTCCCCATCTCTAAGATCATGTCGGTTGTAGCTTGGAAAGGACGTCCAAGTAACAGCTCATTGCCATGTTCATCCTGCATCTCCATGACTACAAAATCTACTGGAAAGACAAATCTATCCACCTTCACTAACACATCTTCACAGATTCCATAAGGTTTTACCACAGAGTTATCCGCCAATTGAATCTTCATATTGCTTGGTCGTGACTCCTTCAATCCCAGCTTTTTGAATGTAGAAAGGGGCATCAAGTTGATGCTTGCCCCTGAGTCACATAACGCTTCACCAAATTTAACCTTCCCAATATAACAAGAAATGTTAAAGCACCCTGGATCTTGCCTCTTTGGCGGCAAAGTGCCCATGATGAAGGCACTCACTTGCTCCTTTAGCACGACGACCTCTGTATCCAGAATTTTCCTCTTCTTCATTATGATGTCTTTTAGAAACTTCCCGTATTAAGGAATTTGCTCAATGGCTTCCAATAAAGGGATATTGACTGAAAGCTTCCTAAAACTGTCTAAGAACTTCTTGAACTGTGCATCTGCCTTCCTTGCCTTAGCACTATTTGGATACGGGACCGGAACAGCTTGTGCCCTTTGATGAGGTGGCACATAAGGTGTCTTTTTCTGAGGTTCCTCCTCTACAACCTATCCTTCAGTATCATCCACAGTTGTGTCATCAACCTGCCCTGTGACTGGTGGTGGCAGCTCCTCATTGGCTTCACCTTCTATCTCAGCCTGTGGTGTGCTTGTCTCCTCGGCCCTTGGGTTTAACAATTTCTTGCCACTTCTTAGTAAAAATGGCCTTTGCATGCTGGTTTCCCCCTGGAACATTGGTGTTTCCTGGAAAACCTGGATGTGCCGGTTTCTTCAAACTGGCGATCTCTGCTGCCATCTGTGCCATAGATGTCTCAATGGTCCTCATTTGAGCCCCATGGCTCTGCAATGTTTGCCTGAATTGGTTCATGTACTCTCCTTGTTGCTTGATTTGCTGGCCAAACGTATTCATTAGCTCTTGATTTTGCTTAATCACCTAGTTGAGCAGCTCTGTGCTCTTATCCTCCGTATCTGGTTGGGGTTTGACATCCGGATCCTGCAAGAAATTATTAGGATCCTTCTAGGAAAACTTCTTGTCTTTCCTCCATGAATAATCATTGTTCCTATAACCTTGTTGCTGCCTCATAAATTTCACTTGAGCCTCATCCTCGGACTCAGTATCCTCCTTTGCGAGAAATTTCTTTGCGATAAGATCCATCTTCTCATTCAATTCTTTTATTGCCTTAGATTCTCCTACTGCTCGGACCTGTTCCACAGCACCTCTTTCGCCCCATGATTGTTTCCTGGCCATGTTCTTCAATATCTCCCAACACCTGGTGTCCGTATTTTTTAGAAAGAATCCTGACCCAGCTGAATCCTGATTACTCCTATCGTGCTCGGAGAGAGCAAAATAGAAAATCTTCACTTGCGTCTCTTTATCCAGCCCGTGATGTGGGCACCTCCTCAGCATGACCTGGAACCTCTCCCAGGTCTCAGAATATGTCTCACCTGCCTGTTGAGTAAAGTTATGGATCTTCCTGATCATGTCGTTGGTCTTCTCAGGAGGAAAGAACCTCTCAAAGAAAACCTCCACCATATGGTCCCAGGACTCCACAAACTCATCATCTAAATTGTGTAGCCATTCTCGCGCGGGTCCTGCCAATGAACTCGGGAAAAGCTTAAGATAAAGTGCATCCTGTGGAAACCTGTCGATTTTAACCATGTCACAGTTCTCAACAAACTGACTTATGTGCGCGACCGGGTCCTCATTCTTGAGCCCATGAAAAGCATTGGACTTCACCAGATTTATCAAAGCCGGATCAATCTTATATGTAGGTATGTTGATTGCTTGCTTCTTTATAGGCCCTTTTGATGCGGATGCGGAAGAAGCCTTGATCTTCTCCCATATTGTTTGTGGCTCGTCCATCTCTTCTTGTTCAGGTTCTGACTCTGTTTCCTCAAGATGGTCCTGATTATAACCGTCCTCGTCTTCTGGTCCCGTAGGTGGGCCCTCTGGTGCGCGTCGCGTATAATCAGTGTTACGCGTCCGCACCATACACAGTACCTGAAATAAGAAAATTCGAGTTCAGTACCGTGCTATGACGAGTATAAAAATTATCAAACAATTTAGAAATATTTGAAGTTGTTTCAAGATAATAAAAAAATTGTGGCCTAGAATGGCCGCTCGTAGCACTCAAAGTGCTAACAATTCACCGTATCCCCGGCAACGGTGCCAAAAACTTGACGCAATTTTACTATGCGCTTAAACGCAAGAGAATGCGTCGAAGTAATATAGGCCTTATGAGGCCCAAGTCAAACTCAGGGATACTCAGAATTGTTGGTGACTCCTACTAACTAGTTGCAATCAGCTAAGCCGATTAAAAGCTGAGGGTTTTTGTAAAAGTTAAAAAGAAAATTGAAAGAAAACAAAACGAACAATCGATTAAATTTTTGGTTTAATCAATTCAAGAAGGTATCTTTAGGATTGCGGTTTCACCGCGGGTTTTCATTGTATTAGATTTTATATAATTCCTCAATTTTATCTCTCTATCCGGTTAGTGGCCTGAAAACAGAATTGCCCACTGTCGTGGTGCAATTCACTACCTAAGTCTAGGTCGGTTCCACCATCGTAGTAACCTATACCCTAAACTAGGTGCATTATGAACGATCTCTCAGTATCCACCATTAATTTTACACCACCTTGTTCAAGGGATTTATCGATTAATGTAGATTTCATCTCTTTTCAGCCGTTAATCCTTCTTTCAAAGTGATTAAGGGCATTAGGTTATTATTATGGTGATCAAGCATAACAATACATGGAGAAAACGAAACTATACCACGGATTTAAGAGATAAAATATGATTCACTATTATAAAACTGTCATACAATGAATTCCCGGGCTACTCCCGGTCCTAAAGACTAAGAGGATTAGCCCCGCATGTTCATCTCACACAAGTACATGGTAAAAATAGGGGAAAACATGGAAAAACGTGAAATGAGAGGGAAAACCCTTGAACGGAGAAGAACCGGTTGATCCTTTGCGTAGAACACGTGCTCTCCCGCCTTTCGGTGGTGAAATCTGTCTTCTGCGGTGTACGAATCAACTGGTATGAGCTTCTAGCCTCCGTTCTCCTCTCTACTACTCCTCGGTACTCGTGCAATGGCTAATGAGATCCCCCTTTTCCTCTGGGCAGCCGTCATTAGGTATATCTCGGTCATTAGGTCACTAATTAACTGTAGCCGTCTGATTGAGATCATTAGGAAACCAACTCATATCCTACGGTGTCGATACCATCGACGCGAGTCAATGGTATCGACCCGCTGTAGTAGCGGCAACCCTTCTTTCCTTTCATCCGAGTGCCTAATGTAGTCTCGATACCATCGACGTGGGTCGATGGTATCGACTACCCTGTAGCGACGGTTTTGTCATTTTGCGTCGTTGTAGCCTCCGTGCGTCAATACTATTGACTTGGTGTCGATACTATCGACCGCTTTCTCGCCAGCAACATGTTGGTATCTCGATACCATCGACATCCATGTCGATAGTATCGACGCTTTGATGCTCCTTTCGGCTGGCAACCTGTGATCATGTCGATGGTATCGACTTCCGTCGATGGTATCGACGGAAGTAAATACTCGTTTGTCCTGAAATTCAAACACAAGATCACATAAATTCACACAATTAATAATATTTTGACAATTAATGCACAAAAGGATGAAGTAAAGGGGATTTGACATAAAATAATAGCAAATACCAAAGTGAATGAATTATGCCACATTAACCATAAAAATGACTAATAAAAGCATAAAACACATATGAAACAGGTCTATAAATGTGACTCAAAATCATCGCATCACAGAGTATATCTCAAAGTCTCACCTTGGAAAGGTGTTCTTAGATTTGGAAAGAGGGGTAAGTCAGCTCCTAGATTTATGGGGCCTTATCCAATCACTGAATGGATTCGAAAGGTAGCCTATAAGTTGGAATTGCCACCTGAACTACATAGATTGCATCCAGTATTCCATATATCCATGCTGAGAAAGTATCACCCTGATACGGAGTTAGCAATGCAACCTATGGAGGTAGAGTTAAATGAAGATGAGGGACCAGTGTTGATTCTTGACAGGAGAATCAAAAAGTTGAAAAAGAAAGACATAATGCTTGTGAAAGTTCTTTGGCATCATCGTGGCATTAAAGAAGCTATGTGGGAGCTGGAGGAAGATATGAGGAGGAAGTACCCTACTCTTTTCTCTTGATGATTTTGGGGACGAAATCCCTATTAGGGGTGGATAATTATAACATCCCTGACCTGTGTTATGCCTTAACCCTAGAAGTTTTGCTTAAGTAAGTCATGTAGATTCTTGTCTTTATCTTTTGAAAATTAGTTAAGACTAAAGGAGAGCTTATGTTTCAATTTTGGTCCTATTTGAATAATGTTAAAACAATATTTTACTTATTTTGGACTAAAGTGCAATTTACCCAATTTAAGAGGTTACCTTGTAAATTTTACATGATAAATGTTCCTCAAGTGTTGTAGCATCATAAGAATGAGAATGATGTTGAGGTATGGCCTGTGGAAGCCTAAGTTCCAAGAAGGAGCATGTTTGAGTAATGCTTGTGTATTGAATGCTAGTTTTGGTGTAATTTGCAAATTACCCAAAATCTAGGGTTGAATGTGTAAAATACCACTACAAATGTGCCCCTATTGTTTCTTGGTATCATTGAGAGAAAACAAAAAGATGGGGCGTCTTGTTTGAACTACTTTTGAGGAGAGATAATCTTGATAATAAAATAATCAAGATTTAAGTATAATTGAAACCCTAAATATGTTAATTGAAGTGCCCATCTATTAAAAAGACTATGGTTGAAATACTATAGTGGGAGTACGTCCAAATTCCTTGGGTGGCACCGAAATATCCTAAGTAGGTGAAGAAATCCACTCACATTTGTTAATTAAAAAGTAATGCCCACTAAAAATGGATAATAGTATTATAATGATTAAGGTGCTTAAGTGGTTGCTTTTAATTCAAGGATAATTGAGAGGATATTGAGGAAAAAGGAAGAAGGCTTCGAAGGCAAGGAAGGGAGGGGGCATGTGGCAAGAAAGTGGATGAATTTTCTCCTACTTTCTCTCTCCTAGAAAATCAATTATATGTACTCGATTTTCTCCTTACTTGAAAGGCTATTTTTGCAAACCACTTTCATCCCTTGCTTTGGCTGATGACCAAGGAGCTTAGGAGTAGGAGGAAAACGTTCCCCAAGCTGAAGGTAAGTTCCATGATCATCTTCAACCTTGAATTGATGGTTGAAATCGAATTTCAACACTCATTTTCTTCTCTCTTCCATCCAATGCTCAACCTTGGCTATCTTTTGCATCCAAAGAATTGGAAACGAACCTTGGATAGTTAAAGGAGCTTCTTTCACATTAGAGATGAGAATCTTGAAGCTTTGAAGCTACCTTGAAGAAGGGTTATATAACTTGAACCCATCAATGTTATTATTGATTTCAATTTCTCATCATATGTTGATCTTTTACTATTTTTTTTTAATAATTGATGAATTCATCATATATATGACAATAAAATTCGGAGGTCTGAAGCTTGATGATGATGAAATCATCTTAGCACACACCTCAATAATATCATTAACAAACGGTTTCATTTTGTTGGTCAAAAGGTTTCAAACCGTTAGAGACAAAACGGTTTCAAACCGTTTGGTGACCATGGTTTCAAACCGTTAGAGGTTTGACGGTTTCAAAGTTGATTTGATCAAACAGTTTCCTGTCTAATTTCACCAAATGGTCTCAAACAATTTGAGGACTAAACGGTCTCAAACCGTTTGAGTGTCAAATGGTCTGAAACCGTTTAGGGTTAACAAATCATCAAAATGTTTGGGGGTCTTGGGTTGAAACAGTTTCAAAACTGTTTGATGAGCAAAAGGTTCAAAACCGTTTGACGGTCAAGTGACCTCAAGACCGTTTGAAGGTCAAGTGACCTCAAGACCGTTTGAAGGTTAAGACCAAGACCATTTAAAGGTCTAAACATTCTCAAACCGTTTGAAGGTTAAGACCAAGACCGTTTGAAGATCTAAACGGTCTCAAACCGTTTGAAGGTTAAGACCAAGACCGTTTGAAGGTCTAAACGGTCTCAAACCGTTTGAAGGTCTAAACGGTCTCAAACCATTAGAAGGTTAAGACCAAGACCGTTTGAAGGTATAAACGGTCTCAAACCGTTTGAAGGTTCAATTGGTCCTAACTGTTTGAAGGTTCAATTGATTCAAACCATGTAAGTACCAATAACCCCATAAGTAGTTAAAGAGTATCTCAAGATTGATTTCAATGGAAGTACCTCTAAAGTATTTAGGTGTTTAATACATTTAGAGTGATTATCACTTGATGCCTATGAATGTAATAAATTCAATATACTATGATAAGCATAGATGTCTGTACCTTAGTAAGAGGTTAAGTCAACCTAATAAGGTATGATGATGATGTGTGTTCCTAAGTACATGGAACAATGATAAGTATGGTTTAATATTTAAATAATGTTATGCGCTCCAAGATATGTGGAAGAACTGACTTAGGGTTTGGATTAATTTGGTAATCATAAAACCCTAATGAATGGAGAATGGAAACCCTAATCAATAAGGAAAATTGCAATACATAAGTTTAATTGAATACTTATGAAGGTATTATGTAATTCTAGACATATGGAACAATAAGTTAGGTTTGGATATTAATTGTAATATTAATGCATTCTCCAAGATGCATGGAGTTTTGAATTAGGGTTTGATCAATAAAGTTTGGAAACCCTAACCCTAATGAGGGAATAGTGATGTTATCTTTGTATTACATAATGTTGATATGTAATTGGTATGGTTGTTATCATGTATACTAACCATGCAGGTATCATGAGATGATGAGCATAACCAGGTATGAGCTATGATGTTAATGGGCCTTGTGAGCCATTATTTTCTTTGTTGCCTAGTAAGAGGTGACAAGAAGTTGAATATGCCTAGTGAACTATGTGATATGCTTGTATAACAAGTATCATGAATACCTTGGTTAGATGACCTGGAGGTAATAGTTACCTGATAGTGGTAACCATGTTCAGTGATGAACTAAGGGTTTGAATACCCAAATCCATCAAACATGATGATGGTGTTGTTGAGGGATAAGAATTCCCAGTAATGAGACAAGGGATATGAATTCCCAGTAATGTTTGATAAAGTTTTGAAAAGCACTTGATAGAAGTATTACATGTTTCTTTATAGAATTTGTCATTATAATTCCTATTTGAAATCTTTATTGATGCTAAAAGAATATGGTAAAGTACTTAAATAATCAAGTGGAATATTATCATGTAGAGCCCTGGACATAGATCCATCATCGTCAGTAGCTGGTGGTGGTGAAATGGGTTTTCCTGCTGGTTAATCCGGAGCATATATTGTTGAATATGCGGGGTTTTTTCTAGCCGAAAATAGAAGGATTAGAGTGCAACTTCAGTTGTAGACTCAAGATATGTTTAAGAGCATGGTGAACAGGCCCATGGCTCAGTGTGATGGAGCATGAATGCGTTCATGGCTCAGGGAGCACGGTGAACTGGCTCGTGGCTCAAATTTACTAGCGTCGGGACCTGTACCAAGGTGGGCTAGAGAATGGGTAGCCTATGGGAGCTAACCCTATGACTGAGGTCACTTAAGTAAGAGACTACGGTCCTGCTTGTGGTCTCACACTAATCGAGATGGTTGAGATCAAGGAGTCTGGCTCTTCCTTTGATCTTGTATGGCACCGGCTTTGGGTTTCGCAACAGAAGGTTGGACTTGAGCGGTACGGCTCACTTCTTTAGGGCATAAGAATGATTGTAAAATGTAATCAGCCATGTAGCATATTTGCTTAAGGATGAAATACGGAAATCATTGGTTGATGTTACATTGCTTATTATATCTTAAATGGATAGATATTATACATGTTCTTCATATTCCTTATTAAAATGAATAGATTATTTACTTCTTCATCATTTATAGTTGTAATGATTTAAAAGATGATATTGCTCTATTTTTCTTAATAATGATTAAATCTTGCTTTTCAATAGAGATTCCTATACTCAGTTTATTACTGTTTATCTGCAATAATAATATTTATGGTGGAGAGTTATATCTCTCACTGGGACATGGGTCTCACTCCGTTGATCACCAACATTTTTACATGGACGCAGACGAGGAGGTAGAGACAATACAATAGGGGAAGGACGGCAGCATCATGGACAGTAGTAATATCTCAGGTGGAGATATTGATTGTTGTGTCTTGTAGTTATGAGTCCTATGTGTCGTCTCTGTACTCTCAGGTCCTTGGGGTCAGTAGTTAGTGCTTTATGATCGATCTGAGATTTTGGCATTGAATGCCTCGAGGTTTTATGTTGCTTATGTGTAGATGTAACAGCGCAACTGTTGTATGTAATCCTCGAGAAGAGAAGGTACATGGTATGTACTTTATGGACCAGAATGTATATATAATATTTTTATTCTTTTTATAAGAGTTTCCTAGAAATGGATCTCTTTGCAAATGGTTTTAATTTTTAGTGATTTTTGTTAATCCGCTGCTAATGTTTAATTCCGCTTCATTGTGATGATTTGTCTGTTGATTTGGTGACTGTCATCATAGAGGGTCATACGACCTACCCCCAATATATTAAAAATATGTGATATATATATGAAATGATGTGTCCTAAGCTGGGTTACTCTTGAGTAGATGATTTGAGTCCTTTTTGCATGATTCAATCCTATATGTGAGAATTGGGTGAAAAAAATGATGGGTAGGTGACTAATAATGAGAAAATCGATCCTTTTTTTTAGTTAGGTCCTAGATTGAGTGACTTGTGTTTGTGAATCTCATCATTAGCTGCAAGTGAGGTGATATATTAACTCTGGTTCTGAGCATAAAATGCCTTGTGCATAAGATACTCATAAATGTTGTTCCTTCCACTTCTCTTTCTTAATATATGATACTAGAAACCTCACTCGAGCTATATAGATGATTTATATATGAGGAGTCACTCGTGTAAGCATGGCCTAATATTTTCTATTTCCCTTCCTATATCATACATGTAATATCCAAGTTTGAAATCATGATATGATGGATTAGTATATTCTCCTTCCCCCAATATCCTATATGAAAGATATAAGTCTGAAATAATGAGGTAGACATAAAGATATATTTGTATCATAGGTTACATGATCACAGAATATAGTTCCTAACCTCAATCTTTCTCAATCTATGCTTACAACTTTGAGGATAACTCTCACACAATAGGGTGAAAACCCTATTATGTAAGTATGAATAATTATTCTCTCTAATGATGAAATGCTGGAATGATGTTGATTAAACCCCAATAATGATGCTATGTGAGAAAATTCCAAATATTAAATGACATGAAATCATGATATCACCTTACATAGGTGATTAGGATGAAATATGAAACCTTGAGTGCTACCTCCTAACCTCATAGTTATGAATAGAACCCTTATCCTTAAGGGACTATGATGATGTAAATCCTAGAATGAAAGAATGTCCTATGATGATTGAGATGATAAATGATGCATTGTCATATATAAGGAGGGGTGGGTACACTCCTAGATGCTCTAGATCCTAAGACGACAACTTGGAATGCATATAGAGAACTTTGGTACCTAGAAGTGGTGACTGATAAGAAGTTAGACCCTTAGTTATTATTTTGAATATGAGATTTTTGAATTTCGGTGATGAAATTCCATTTAAGGTGGGGTGAATGTGATGACCGTGGATTTCAGGGTTTTGATACCCAATATGATATTTGAGAACCTTGAGTATTCTATAGGTTGTTGGGCTCAGTTGAGGATTGATCGTCTGATTTTAAATCACTTTCACATTAAATAGCATGATTAAAGATGTGATTGGTGATTATGATATTGAATTGAGTTCAACTAGGATATATATAACTTTTTATTAGTTGATTTGGGTACTAATGAGGCCAAGAGGTCCATTAGTGGTCGCAACAAGTCTAAGTGGTCAATTGATGAGTCTTCATGTATGTTTCTATTGTATCATATGTTTTGGACTTGTAGGATCAAGATTGATGGTTGTTTATATTGAATCCAAGGTTTATACATCGATTTATATGGTTGTTCGAAGAACTTACTTGCATGATAAAACAATGGAGTTTTTGTCTCAAAATTTGGAAAAAGGTGCTTTAGGATATTATGAGCTTATGTCTAGAATTATAAAATGTTTGAAGATTCCTACAAAGAGATGTAGCCATTTGAAATTTGAGACATTTATGATATAAAATTAGTCAAATTTTGGTCTTTTGATTATTCAGTAGTTAGGTCTATGACATATATTTTCACATAGCTGGCCCACTCAAACTTAGGGGTGGGGCTCTATCTCATCCGTTCATTGTGATCTAGCAGTGCAGACCTTGTCACTTACCTCTGAATGATATGGGAGGGGACCTGGTCATAGTTGGGCACCTGACTCTCCACGATCCCAGGGATGATCAGGCATAGCTGCATGATCTCAAAGCACCGTGAGGTTAGGAACTTCCCAACAACCACTCACTAATTCTGTTTCATGCAATAGTGAGAGAGATCGACCCTATCATTCTCTACACATCTCCATCCTTGTGATCACAACATCCAGGTAGAAGGGACTAGGAGGAAGAGGAGATGAAAAGGCAGTATTTTGGGGCACAAGGAGCATCGAAGATGGCATAGTATGAGAACATGACGCCATCTGGACAGACTCCATGCTGCACATAATGCTTAGTAGAGAAGCTCCATCTCCAGGACCCGAGATGGAGAGGAAATTCTAGAGGATGAAGGAGCTGCCATGGTTGGGCATCATGGAAGGGGCTCGAGGAGATTGGATCAGCGGCGATCACAATGGGGAGAGGTTCCTCCACCAAGATACCTTCCTTCCATGAGCCTAGATTGGCTAGAGAGCCACCATGATGACGCCGAAGTGGCATGGTGAGCACAGCTCTATTTTGCAGAGCAAACAAAGCACCCCCACAATCAAGTGGGGGATCCAATCACCTCTCAGCTATGTCTGGTAGCCAAATCTTCGATGGGTCGCTTGGAGCTTTGATAAAACTGAAGTGCATGTCCTTCTTCCAGTTTGGTGTTGGCAGATGAGGGGTTCCTCGCTGAACCTAGGCCACCGCGGCAGCAGTGGCTTGCGATCGACCCTATGGAGAAGACCCAAAGGGGGGTGGCGTCGAAACAGGCCATGTAGACTCTCCAGACTTCATTTTCTGATCTGTACGAAGCCAGCAAAGCGGTAGCATCCTAGAATCATGAGATGTGTTAATGAGGGAGTAGTGGATCATGACGGTAGACACGGGAGTGGAGGACAAAGCTCCGCGCACTCAGTTTGTGCAATCAGGATCGACGACTCACGAGGAGCAGAAGAAGAGGGAGACGGGTACCCGAATCTGTCTATACATGGATCCCACACACGATCTGATGGTACCTTCCAACATCTAAAGTCTAAAGACACAAGGTGATCATCTGGGCCGTTGCATTGATATCTGATGGACGATAATTTTCCATGAAGGTAAATCTCATTTAAATTAGCTGAACTATATAAAAACTTACAAAATTCTTAATAAATAGATCCCATAGCCAAATAATTCTCACAAAATACCAGTAGAATCACAAAAACTCCTACCTTATTATAAAATACCTAGACTAGACCTTTGAAGTAGAAATATTTATGGTTTTTAAATTACTAGATGATGCTTCTTTTAAGGTTCATTAAATATAATAAATAATATCCAATTGAAATAAATTCTCAAAATATTCTTCTAGAATCCTAATTATGATTAAAACTAATTTATGGACTCTGATTGATTATTATTACATCTAGTCATTTTCTATTAATGACTAATTAAATGCTTTCTAACCTTATTTTAACTCTAGAAAATAGACCGAGCATCAGAAAATTATGAAATTTGAACCAAACCTCTAAAATGACACCTTGGTCAATAGAAAAATATCAAACACAAGTTTAGATCAGTTTGAACCTAGTTTTGGCCTAAACCCTAATTTGGACCTAAAATACCTAGAATATGATGTACATATATTAATGACAATTAATTGCTATTAATTAGGTGATGACCAGAGATGTAGATTATCCAGAATATAAATAGGAATCTCTGAACTCAGGTATGTGGGTTTTATTTAAGTATACGACTATGGTTTTCTTGGTTGCAAACATGATATGTATGTATGCTCTCTTCTATTTGCAAATATTGGATGTAGTAGCATTATATGGTACTCGATGTTTTATCACTTGCAAACATAAATGATGAGTAGATGCTTTGTAGTTATTTAAGGTGTTCATTATCCCCCTTACAAGGGAATGGATTAATGTTGACTAGTACACCTCCCTTAAGCACACGGTGTATGGGGAGTTTCCTTAGAGTACTTGGTATACGGGGATGGGCCCAATATATATGTTTTGGTACTAGTCCACCCTAGTAATACAACTCATCTAGAAAAATGAATAAAATTGGTGTATTTCGCTTAATCAAGAAAAATTTTCTATGATTTTCTTTCTTTCTGCAATTCTTTCCAAATTATGAAAACTATAGATATATGTATCTTTCTACCCATGTACTTGACACCTTGTGTGTTGATTCGTTGTTGCATGTATGTTTTAGGTTCAGAGATAACATGGGATAAAAGAACGGGATGTGAGCAGTTGTATAGGTTTACCTATTGTGTTAAGATCCTAGCATACATGTTCAGACTTATGTAAAATATCCTTTCAATATGTAATTGTCACTCATGTTGTAATAAGTCAATATGTAATATATATACATGTTGAATGTTGAGATTGTTATGGTGTATGCATTAAATTTGAATGTTCATGTGTGTGTATTTCACTTCCGCATCGCTCTATGAAACAATTTCCTAATGTTTTCAAATTCGTCCTCTCGGGCCTTCTAAGTCTTGATTCGGAGGAAATCCGGGGATGTTACAGATTTGAAAAAATTGATGTTAAAATTGCATTCATTAATGGGAGTCTTCTTAACAATGTGTATATGACACAACTTGAGGGTTTTATCGCTCCAGATAAAGCCAATAAAATTTGTAATCTACAAAGGTCAATCTATGGATTGAAGCAAATATCTAGAAGTAGGAATCTTCATTTTGATGAAAGAGTCAAACAGGTTGCCTTTAATAAAAATGAAGATGAAGCTTGTGTTTATGAGAACGTTAGTGGGAGTATAATTGTATTTCTCATATTGTATGTAAATGACATATTTTTATGGGAAATTACATCTCTACTCTACAATTGGTCAAAACATGATTGGGTAATACCTTTTCTGTGAAGGACTTACGAGAAGCAGCCTATATACTAAAAATCAAGATATATAGATATAGATATAGAAGACTTCTTGGTCTAGGTCAAAGTACATACATTGACAAAGTGCTAAAGATATTTAGCATGCATGATTCTAAGAGAGGAAAGTTACCCATGTTACACAGAATAAGTCTCTCTAAATCCCAATGTCCCAACTCTTTGAAAGAGAGGACACACATGAGTAAGATTCCACATGCCTCAGAAATTGGATCTATCATGTATGCAATGATATGTACACACCCCTATGTTTTGTATGCTTCAAGCATGCCGAGTAGGTACCAATCAAATTTGGTTTGTAAGTATTTGAGAAGAAATAAAGATCAATTATTAATTTATGGAGGTGAGAAAGAGTTATTTGTAAAGGGTTACATTGATGAAAGATTTCCAACCAACAAGGATGATTACAAATCACAATCAATAATTTTCTTTCTCCTAAACGATTGATCTCTAAGCTAGAAGAGTTCCAAGAAAGAGACAATGGCTAATTGTACAACAAATTTCAGTATACTGTTGCATCCAATGTGGCAAAGGAAGCAGTATGGATCAATAAGTTCATTAGTGAACTTGGAGTGGTTCCAACCATTGAAGATGTGATAGAGGTTTACTGTGACAATAGTGGAGCTATTGCACAAGCTGAGGAACCTAGATCACATCAGTGCTCCAATCACATACTTAGGTGTTACCATATCATATGTGAGATTGTACAACAAGGAGATATTAATATTTGCAGAGTACCAACTAAAAGTAACATTGTTGATCCCCTAACAAAAGCACTTTCACAACAATTACATGATGGTCATGTTAGACCACTTGGAATTAGATTGATCGAGTGATTGGTTCTCGTGCAAGTGGGAGACTGTTGGCTATATGTTCTAAGAGTCATCTTGTAATTAATGTAATAGGGATAGTTTGTACTTGATTTGATAATGAATAAAATGATCTTCCACTTATTATTTTGGTTTGAATATTGAAATTATGACTAACCTAATAATTTCCTATGAATGGTATGAATCAATGACATATGGTTTGGGTTGAAGACTTGAACATGAGATCATATGCATTATTGTACTGAATAGACCCACCTTGTGATTGAAACATGGAAGTCATGTAGTGACATGCCAGAGTCATATCTCAATGTGTTAGAGGGGATTGTGATCATTAGACCTAAAGTCACTATAATAATCCCAAATCATTCTATGTTCTTTGACCACTAGACGAACGTGCTCTGGAATACATTTTGCCAAAAAGGTAGTGGATTGGGTGCACTGTGACACTTGGGGATGACCGGTAATTATGTATATGGGGTTTATCCCTTCACTAGGAGTGATATCTAGGATTAAGAGAGACTATGAAATGCATCACCATGCTCATGTGAGTAAATATATGATATTGAGCTTGCAATATATCCAATAGTCTACTCTAGTTTAGGGAACATAGATTGGAAATTAAGAGGATAACATTCCATGCCTCATTTTCAATCTAGATATATGTGGTAAGAGGATTACACGGTCATGGAAACAATGATGGTTTTATAGGTTTTAGTTGTTCTCTAACTCATTCCTATTACTTTGATGGAAATGAAGTGTGGCTAGACAATGATCTTTTCTTGTGTCATTTTGAACATCACTGCCAACATAATTAGGAACCTATTGGGTCATACACATAAGGATGAATAAGGCAATTGAATTTCACAACCAAACATAATATACGATGTCTCTGAATAATAAACATGATATCTTACCCTATGATCGGGCAACCAAAATATCTAATCATACAAACTTATTGATTAGGTTATTAGATCAATTGATTATGAATTTATCCATTAGAAACATGTGATGGGCTGACCAAGTTAGCTGATTGAGTGATCACAATGTTATAGGGAAATTTTAAAGTTGGAAAATAAGTCATATCTAGATATGGACTCTCATGATCGATTGATGAGACTATGTGATTAGGTTATCAAGGTGTGAATGTGCAATCAAAAATCATGTTTGAGTTTTCATCATTATACTATTTTTGGGGTTGAGAATAGGAAAGGGATTAGAATTAGGTTTTTCCAAGCCCAGGACTCTCCTATATAAAGAGGGCATGTCCCAAAGGGTAAGACATATCTTTGATACACAATTTGTGAGACAAGTCAACCTTCCTCTCTCTCTCTCTAAGAGAAAAAGAAACACAAAGCCTTCTACCCAAGATAGGAGAAGAAAGGAAGTTCTGAGATAAGTAGAATGTCCACAACTTTTGTTCCTCTTCAATGGGGTGACCAAGGAGGTTCAACATGTCCTCCCTCATTCACATTGATGAAGTAGAGATTCCAAGTCATGACATGTGAAGGATTGGAGTAAATCTTCCATAAGATGACCAAAGGTTTTGCAAAGAGGACAATCCAGATTCCTTCTCTTCCTTCCGGACCGCTCAGTTGCCAACTCAGTTAAATCCATAGGTTGAGATCTTCATCGACAAAAGACACATTTTTTTGCTAGATGACAACATTCTCAAAGGTATCACCTTTATACCTCTTTTGTTCTTTTATATTCTGGAGTTTTACAACTAAAATGGATATGTTGGCATGGGAATTTTGGGAGGAACATTTTAATATTCTACTTCACCTCCTCCTTGAAAACCCTACAACCCTTTCCTTTGTTGACCACCAACATGGACTCTAGCTTGTCATTCTTCATTGGAGTCCTAGTAGCTCTCAACATGACAAGAAACTATGACAACAGTGAAACAAAGTTGTTCATGGTATAGTTCATACAAATTGACTATAGGGTTCTAGCAAAAATTGCATTATGACATTAGCATCCAACTCTTAGCATGAGGAAAATACAAGTATTTATATGCTTTCATCATATCCAATAAACTTGAGTACATGGGACTCAAATGGATGACCATCACTCGTGATGCACTTAAACTAGGCCTTGTAGGAAATATACCTCTTTTGCCTTATTTGTTAGTAAAATATTCATGTGATGTGCGGCCATCACTAGAACTCCCATGTTCTCATGTTTTCTTTTAAAGATTGTGATTCATGGAGCATATAATGATGCACTTGATGTCAATAGAGTCATCACTATGCTCATGATAAACTTCTATTTCCTCTCTAGGCACATTTGGAGTTGGTTCCTCTAGTTTTGGTGTTTTTAGGACATAGAGCTTATGCTCATGACTAAAAATACATATTTTATTTCTCAAGGACCAATTGCAACGAGAAGTTGTTGAGTGTTTTTTCTATTAGATCTATAAAGAAATAATTTGTACAGACAAAATTTTGATCTAAATATAAACTTGATTTGATGATATTAATTCAGCCTTACTCAATAAAGCTTCTAATGTGTTGAACAAATTAATATCTCTAGCTATTACTTTAGAAGATTAGAATGAGAAATCTTTTAGAGATCCAAGATTGATAATAAATTAAGTTATGAGTCAAATTTAGATAATCAAACACAAGTTAACTATGTAACCGATAATAGTTATCAATTTCTATAAATGCAATTCTTGAATAGATGGTTACTCAATTGCTTGTCCTAATAACCTTATGAAGTATATGCAATATTTATATCTCTAGGTTCCTAATCTTATTAATATCACCTTACTTAAGTCAAACCCAAAGCCAATACAATAAGATATACACCTTTCTTTGGTAGACTCACATACTTAATCACTTTACCCCAAGATTGATGGTGCACCATGCCTTGGTGTTCCCACACCCATAATAAATTGACGTTTTCATGTATATTGCACATTGGAAGGTATCTTAAACATAATATTGAATTGAGGTATTTGATATTATATTTTTATGATGTTAATAAACATTACATATACATTATTATGTGTATCTATACTCTAACAATCACCACAACTGATAAAACATAAATGGAAACTAGTATAACATCTTTATCCAACAAGAGTTGTAAACAAACAAAAAAATATTTGCATTGCATGTAACCCTAACAGATCCTTTTAGTGGTATTTCTAGTCAGTTGAAAGGAAAGCCAATCTACCAGTTCCCTATTGTGGATGTTTTTGGTTGTTGATGGAGTCATTAATTCATCTTTATCATGAACCTTTAAAGTACCTTCCTTGTTGGTGTATGCTTATGATTACAGCCTCTCTACCATGGTATATCAGTGATGTCAATACACCATCCTAATCTAATTGCAAGAATTAAATTTTACATGGAGAAGGTAGGAGAGGGGAACAGAATGCAAGCCACATATATGTTACATATCTTGATTACAATAAAAAACTACACATATACATGTTTCAGATCACAAGTACCACACCGACCTAGTTTTCATATCCACATCTACCAAACAAAATAATTTCAAAGGTATCACATTGGATTATGTGATCAAATATATCATATCATATATAATAGTTGGTGATTAATGTGGATACACATTGCATAATTGTCCATTCATTAATGATATGCAATTTAAACCTAAACTGCTGTGAAAAGTGTATGACATCGGCTATGATACCATAGTTGGGCTTTGAGGGAATAGAATGAAACAAATATACAAAATTTTCCCAACAAACTCCTAGACAATGGATCTATTGGAACCATAAAACATTGGTATCTTAAAGGCATAGAAATACATGGAATATACCTTGGTTCATAGTAGTTGTCAAACAATTAGATGTGTCATATTCGGGAGTAAAACTTGCACTTTTGGATCCAGATCTAAAATGGTTGGTGTTGTCTCCACCCTATCATCATAGCAACACCTTGTCAGCTCCTTGAATACACTACTTGTCCCCCAAACCTCTGCCCAAGGGCCTTGGCATCTACATCTTCCATGAGGATGCGAGAACTCTTGGCGCAACACTTTCATCGCTAAGAAAAAGTAGAACTCATATTTATGGGTGTTCTAGCATTTCTTGCTCTGCTTCTCCTCTTATAATAGGGTTGTCATCATTGGGATGAGTTTTCCTCTCTCCAAGAGAAAGAATTCTTACACAACTTGTCTTATATATGTTTTAAGATGTGTGTCTCCCAATTGATGTCTACCCCTCTATATAAGATAGTCATGGTATTGGATTTTCCAAAAATCCTATCCCATTCCTAATCACAACTCATGTTCATACCAAATTATGATTGCCTTGACAAGACTATCTATTGAATGAATGGGTGTCTAGTCAGTCAATTGGTATGAAAAAGTAAATTCCTTGTCTAATTGAATTGAGCCAATTTGGTTCCTAATCAACCAAGCCATCCAATTATAATACATTCATGATTTCATTTGGTCAACTGACTAGATTCCCTATAAGTCGATTGGTCACCAACCTAAATGGTGATAATTTGGATAATCAAAACTCATTCCATCAGCTTATCCAAACCATACAATGAATTGAATGGCTTGCCCAGTTGATTGAGCTAGAAGAAATCAACTTGTACATGATTTGTAACGCCCGGGCCCACTGCCCAAGGCTCTAGTAGAGTTCAGGAATGACGATTGTCCCCACAGACCACCACTAGCCTTAACTGCGCACTTTGTCCACACTGACGTGCAAGCCAGGATCAACTTCCCGACTAGTCACCGATCCTAGTACTACTCCAAGCTGAGCACGCTTAACTATGGAGTTCTTTAGTGATGGGCTCCCGGAAAAGGAGGTGCACCTTGGTGATATGGGTAGTCCAATCATTCCTTTTAAGATCATGTTATCCGAGGTCTCAACTCCTGGGATATTACAATCTCCCACACTTAGACTCTTGATGTCCTCGTCAAGGATCAACTATAAGGCCTCATAATCTGACCCCATTTCAGTGCAGACCCACAATGGCCCATGGACACCCAGCTCTCGTCCACGGCTACCAGTGCAAGGGCGGCTCCATCTCGTCTCTACATATAGCCCTTTCCAACTTGCCTGGACCGCACGGCTCAAGACTGGCATGCCACATGCCCATGTGGGCCCCACCTACTGGAGGGGTTATAGTTCTGATACCATTTGTAACGCCTGGGCCCACTGCCCAAGGCTCTAGTAGAGTTTTAAGAATGACGACTGGCCCCACAGACCACCACTAGCCTTAACTGCGCACTTTGTCTACACTGACGCGCAAGCCAGGATCAACTTCCCGACTGGTCACCCATCCTAGTACTACTCCAAGCTGAGCACGCTTAACTATGGAGTTCTTTAGTGATGGGCTCCCGGAAAAGGAGGTGCACCTTAGTGATATGGGTAGTCCAATCATTCCTTTTAAGATCATGTTATCCGAGGTCTCAAATCCTGGGATGTTACATGATTCAAAACTATTTTATTTATATGTGTGAATGCAAACTACAATTCCTCTATACATCCATATATTGGTTATATTCCCTAAGAGCCATCATGTAATGATTCTAAAAGTGATATTTGTACTTGATTTGGTTATTAATAAAAGACAATTCCACTTATTATGTTTGTTTAACACTGAGATAATGAATAAACCTAATAATGCCCCAAGAATGTCTAACTTGATGACATATGGTTTGGTTGAGGAAGTGAACATGACATCATATGTATAATAAGAGTTCTCATTCTTGTTATGTCCCTAGTTGGTTACTATTCTGGATAGATATGAAAACAATAGTAAACAAGACTAGCATGTATGATTAATGATGACTATGTCTCTTTAGTCAAGATATTAGATATCATATGAATGCATACTACTAGACAGGCCCGCCTTGAGATTGATATATGCAAGTTATGTAATGACATGTCAAAGTCATATCTAAATGTGACAGTGATGGCTGTGATCCATAGAACTAAGGTGACTACAACAACACATGTTATTTTGTGTACTTGACCACTATCCCTGCATGCTCTAAAATATGGGTTTCTAAAAAGGTGGTGATTGGGTACACTCACATGGGTCATGCTATTAGTGATGCAGATGGACTTTGTCCCTCATTTGAATTGATATCCCCAGCTACTTGATAAGAAACACTATGAAATGAATGACCATTCTCATGTGAGTCAATATATGATATTGATCTCACATTCTCTCAAATTGTATGCTCTAGTCCAAGAAACATAGATTGAAAAATTATGAAGATGACATTCCATGCCTCGAGTTTAATCTGGATACCTAGGATAAAGGGATTATATGGTCATGGAAACACTTATTACTTTATAGGATGTAGTTGATCCTCAACTCATTCTTTTTACTTGGGTGTCAATGATGTGTGGCTATGTACCAATATTTGCTTGTGTTGTTTTTAAAATCACTACCAACATAATTAGAAACCTATCGGATCATGCACATAAGGATGCATAAGGGAATTGAAATTTACAATTAAACATATGATTAGAATGGTTCTAAATCATAAAACATGTTGGTTTACCCTATTATTAGGGGACCTAAATGTTTGGTCAGATAATCATATTGATTGGATCAATAGATCAATTGATTATCAACTAATTGATTAAGATTTTCATTGGATACATGTGATTGGTTGATCAGTCCAACTAATCAAGCAAGCACAATGTTACATGGAAAGTCTAAAATTGGAAAATAAGTCAGATATAGATCTAGAGTGTCATGATCAGTCAATCAGCTAACATGATAATTCAGTTAAGGCAATCATCGGTCTATCACAAGATGTGAATGGTTGATCTCAAATCCTATTTGAGTTTTTAGCATTAAATTGTTTTAAGATTGCTACTAGGATAGGGGGATTAGGTTTATCTAAGACAATGACTCTCATATATAAAGGGTATGCATGCCAAAAGATGAGACACAATTCTTGTGATAACCTGCGTGACAAGGTGGCAGTCAAAAATTTCTCTCTTGGAGAGAAAGTCACCATAAGGATTGTTTCCCAAGATAGGATAACAAAGGGAATTTTAGGATGCCTAGCACCTCGACAACTCTTGTTCCTCTTCGTCTTGCTGGGCAAGGTGGTGCAACATGTTCTTCCTCATTTGTGTGGAGAAAGTAGAGGTCAAGGCACATGTACAAAGGATTGGAGAACATGTTCTACAAGACAATAAGAAATTAATGCTTGGTGGGTAAGCAGGATTTATTGGTAATCTATCTAAATGCTTTGGTGGCTATCTTGGATATAATCTGCATAATTGAGTTCTTCATAGACATGAGACATGTCTACTTGTTGGACAAGGAGTGTGCATGAATGTATCACCTTTATCCCCTCTTATACTAACATTTTATAGATACTACAGATCCAACATCTTGGGTAGAAAGAGAAGAATTTTTCTTATTCTACTACAGACTCTTCCCTAAATCCCAACACCATATTTGTGTGACCATGTAGGTCCAACATCATTGCTACACAAATAATTAGAATAAATTGCAAACAACTTCAAGTAGTAAGTGGAAAATGTTACCACAACCATATAATCCCTTTGTTACAAATATCCAGATTGATCCTGAGGCATGGATTTGCCATCCTCTTAACATTATATCTATATATATTGAAGTAGGGTAGACTTTTGAGACAATCTGAGCTCAACTTCATATTTTGACTCACATGAGACTCACCATGCAAATCACAATATCACTTATCAAGTGTCAAGGATATCCTCCATTAAGAGGGGAAAATTATATCTACTTCACTCATAATAATCAGTAAGTTTCTATGCCAATTGTTATTACAATCATCAAATGATGACTCTTAGGAAATATAACCAACACTAACAACCATCATCTTGATAGTGTGTCATATTAAATATGTCATTAATTGTTATTTTAGTAAGCTAATTTTATTTTACATACTTTTTTATTTAAACCCCAATCACCACATGTAACGTTCCTCCTACTTCAAATTTGGAACTTGGAATGATAATTTTTTCCCGAATCTTATTTGCATGTATCATCTAACAGTTAGAGATATGTTAAATGATATGCAAACTCTAGCCTTAAATATTATGTTTACTTGAACACTTGAAAGGATGTGTATATGATGTTTTGGCACCTCTACGTAGTGGGTATGATATACATAGAAAATTATTCATATCAATTCATATGATAATAAATTTCAAGACGACAATGATATAGTAATCTGGTAATTTACTTATAAACCATAATAAATCTCATGAAGAAACCTTTTACCATCCAATTTTTTTAACAATTCAATGTACATTAAATTCATGAGTATTTTTTACTATAATAAATATTGAAAGATGGATTAATAATGTTTTTATAAATTTTCAATGTCATTCTAATGACATCCACTGACATATGTCTAGTTTTTTCTTTTTTGTAACTAATGTGAGAACATAAATATAGTTGCATTAAAGATACTACAATTATCGGTATGCCCACTTAAATGCCCATGTCTAATTGTACATAAGAGGTGAATAGATAGTGAGGTTTGTCAATTTCTTACCATACCCATGGGACCCCAACTCTTGAACACCATAAGTTAGACAATTATATTACATTTATCCTCAAAATTTTGGTTACCATGAAACCATAATTACTAATTATATGAAAATAAAGACTTTTTTGCATTTTTAGATTAAGTACATAAATAAGAAATATGTTTGACTCCTAATGAACATATACAAGGAGAATCCTAAGCACAAAAGATGTTCAACATTCAATGTTAGTTTAGAAATAGAAAGAAAGTCTTATGTTTCCGCATGTGTACAAGTACATTTATTATGCATATTGAAAGAACACCAGTACAGACACTCCCTAGTACAAAGAAAAATTGTGTAAGTACTAACAATGAAGATAGAGCTCTTCACCTTAAGTGCTGAAAAAAATGCACATTATAAATTAGTTGATGAATAAGGTTGAATCATATATTGTAAAAAGTTTAAATCAATATGTCCTAAAAGTTGAGTGAGTGAATCATGTAGAAGAGAAAACTTCCCTTTATATATTACATTTAAAGTATTCTAGAACAAACTGTGCATAATCTAAGTCAAATAACAAAAATACATTTAAATAATGCATGTATGAAAAGTGTATGAGTGGACACAAAGCAATGTTAACATGTAAATAAGAAACACAACTCAACTCAACATTTTCTATCATTAAGTTTCAATTTATGTAACTCAGTTTATAGATTATGAATTATAAGTCATAACATATGGTTCTTGTGTCAAGGAATCATTCTTCATATCTTATAAATTAATTGGATACCCTAAGATAACTTTTACATATTTACTTTTCCTCGAAGTTTCTTAACATATGCTACAGTATGCACATTAAGCCTCTCTGCCTTTCAAAACTCATCTCAGGTACATGAGATAAGTTTCACTACAAAATAGTCAAACTAGGGCATCAAGTATGAGATATATGAAAAGCTTATTCTTATTGATCCCTTCATACCATCACCTCATATACAATTTATTTAGTTTCACTTCTATTTTGCAACTTAGAATTTAGGTTTGAAACACTCCTTGAAACATTCCTAAATCCTAGTGATTTAACACTCCATATTTCTTCTTGTAACTCACAAACGACTACAAGTAACTCCATTTCATTTACAATTTGTAACTTAGGGGATTATTCATATTGTTCATGGGCTCCCATCTTAAACAAGTTAGGTTTAATACTTATTTAGTCGATTTACTTACTTTAGAGAGAATAAATCAATTACAGTGGTACTTATGACGTCTAGCACATCTAATCCTAAAAAGAATGAATTAAGTTCCAGGCATACAATATATACCTTATGAAAATCGGTAAAAGACATCGAATATTAGGGGGAAAATGAAATTCTTGAAAATATCAATCGTATCATTTCTAAATTTCACAATGATTGAGAAAATTTTGTTCAATTAGAGTGACAACATCAATTTAAGTTTAATGCAAAACTTAAATAGTCCCATGTGATGCTAAAGACCTAAAAAGTGTATCCCAAGAACTATGGTTCTAGATAACCTATAAGTCTCAAGTAGTAAGTTCCTTTCTTACTTCTTTCATGTTAAGAACCTTAAAAATGTAGAAATTGAAATGAAGGGTGAGAAACGAAGTTCATTTGTGAACATTTCGAGCCAAAAAAATATAGAGGTCGTCCTTTAGAACTAAAAAAGAAGAACCACCAAGAGAACTACGCTAAAGGGGAAAACCATACTTGGTTTCTTCACCAACAAAAAGAAAATACCCTAAATTAACTTCTCTAGCTCCAATTCAGCTTAAAATCCTAGTTCACTCCCTCTCTCTAGAATTTTAGAGTTCTATATTAAAATAAAAGGAGATTGAGAGGTGCTTTACTAATTATGTATTGATAATATTTAATTTCAGGCTCTTAGATCCAAGTAAAATCACAAAAAAAAAGTAGTTGATTATTTTTTAACGTACAGCTCTTCATAGACGTGTTGTTATACTATTGGGCGATACAAGTGGGACGCCAAAAACATTGTTACCATGTTTTTAAGGGTTGTGCGTATCTTACATTCTCAAAAGTCAGCATATGGAAAGCAATTATGAACAATGCTCCCAGTACTGAAATGCCCCTTGATACATTCACATTAAAGCATATTATCGAATACGATTCATGCAAAACGCATCAGTATATAGGATTTACCTTAGCAACCAATAGGGAGTTGATTGGAAACCCAAGTCCAGGGGCAAAGCTAATCTTCCTATGTATGCCCCACATAGATAGCAAAAATCCAAAATTCCAGAGTGAACCTGAAAACAATTTTAAGAGCAGAAGATTTAGAACATGGATGCAAGGGAAATTTAAAATGTTCTGCACAATGAATTCCTCCTTTACGACTACCACCAGTCCCTCCACCACTTCAAAGACCTGAAATCTCCAATAATGCAAGTCAAGCTCGTTTAACGAATGTTCAGATGCACCAACTCTGGACGCGGAGGATAATAATAAGGAAGAAGGATGTCCGTGTCGTGGAGGCCTTGATTTCCAACAAACGCAATTTGAACTCAGCTGTAGATTAGCTGTCCTGAGTATTTTAGCTGGGAGCAAGTTATGACTTGTACTAACTCGCATTAGGTGGTCCTTTCCAATGCAGCTTTTATGGGATTGATAAACATGACATTACATACACGGAAATATTGTTCACATGGAAATCGACAGCTAGTACTCCTAATCATGCACGTCTACATAAATGACTATAGGTAGAGATATATAGCGGTGGTTATGGCACATCTAGAAATTCACAGATAATCTAGTACTGACAGCAAAGTAGGATAAGAAAAGAGAAGATGAAATGACGGAAAGATCGCCACCTGTCCTGCTTAATCAAGCAAAAGTAAATCGAATCTAAATAACACAGTCAATTGTTATCACAGAAAGTCTAGCTTGTGTCCTTATCCTCTCCAGTCGTCGTCTTACAATCCGGGATGTCCTAGCTAGCAGCTTGAAGGAGACAGCACTGCCATACTGTAGGGTTTCTAAGACAACAATTAAGGGCCAGGTGAAGCAGAGATTTTACAGATACAAACTAAGCACGATGATTAGAACAGAATTCAATGAGAGCTTGCATGGGTTACCCAAGAGGGGAAAAAAAAAAGAACATAATTCAAACGTGTAAATAAGCTAGGCAGTGGAGCTTACGGATGAATGTATGATCCGGTGTTGATGGATCGGTAACGTGGACGGATGTGATGAAGCTACTACTTGCAGGGAGAGGGATCTATGAAAGTGATATTGGCGCGGCTCAATCGGAGTTTGTCTTATGAGATCACTACACAAAACAGTCATCGGATTGAACCTCACCAATATCGCTTTTGTTGCATCCTGCCTTGGCTTCCGTTTACCTCCACTGATCCATCCATGAAAATTCCTCAGCTGCGATGACGATTCAGCTCCAAGAACCTGCAAATTCACGTATTCGTGGGAAATCAGTAGAGTTGACGTCAGCGAGCGCGTAAGGGTTTGCGGCATGTGAGAGTAGCAGCTTACCGTCGTTGGAGAATACTAATTGGCTAGTTTACGACGCTGGCTGTGTATGTATATCTGCTAATCACACAGGTTCAAATGGTTTATCATATCTCCTATTAATGACTGGGCAAGTTTTAGCTGAGACAACTTATCATATTTTAGCTAAATGTTTGATGACATCCTAATGGATTGGACATAGCGTATAGCTGTAGCATCGATATGTAGTTGATGTAATCCTTGGAACGGAAGAAGGGGATGCAAATCATCCGATCACGTTTCTAAGTTGTGGTGTGTTGGATCTGGATTGATTTGGTATGCAGTAGTGAAGGATGTCCAAGAAGACATGTATCTGATGAATAGGAGGAGATTAGGGATCATTCATGCATCAAAGAATCAGATACACAAGAAGAAGAAGAAGACATGTATCTGATGAATAGGAGATTAGGGATCATTCATGCATCAAAGAATCAGATACACAAGAAGTAACCTGGAAATAATGGATACATGCTACATATCGTTATATATACATACGTATAGCTATATTACTTACCAATGTATAAACGATCCATCCAGAATCAGCTGACAGTCTGGCTGGGGACGACGGAGGCGATTGGGCGATGGCCATGTATATATTGCGGAGCTGCAGGATTGGAGGCAAGGCATGCAGACAAAAGCAGAAAAGGGAGTGAAGTGAAGCTAGGGCATGGAGTGGAATTGAGGCCGCCGCGGAAGGTGGGTGGTGGTGGGAGCTAGCTAGGTGTTGATTCCTAGGGCTGCGCGCCCTCCATGAGGAAAGAAGGTGAGAGGAATGATGGCTCCTAGCGATCGAAGGCTACGGGTAGCAGCGGATCGGGTGCGTGAGAGTGAGACTGTCTCGTACCGTTAGCCAAACAACAAGAAGCAATAAGAATCCACCCTTTTCCCGGCCGGGCGTGTCCGCGAGTCGCGGCATTCTTTATTCCCATGCAATGAAGCGGCAGCCGGCTGGATTGGGAGCTGCATCTGGGAGGCAGCCACTAACCAGGCAGGGCAGTCGATCTGGAATCCGGATGGGTGATGATGATGATGCAGCTGGATCGTACGGCCCACTAGTAGGTATTAGCTAGGAGAAGGAGAGGAAGAAGAAGGTGAAGAGGCGACATGTCATCGAGTGGGTGACTGCCACGAGGGAAAGCCAAGATCGGACGCGTTTCGTCCTGTGAAGTTTTCAACACTGGAGTTCGGGACTCGGTACTTGAAGAGAGAGCTGGAGTCGGTTGGAGGGGATGAGAGAAAGAGAGGATGAGAGAGAGAGAGAGGATGATAGAGAGAAGAGATAGAGAGAGAGAGAGAGCTGTCCTCGCCTCCTCGGAAGCAGGGCCGCAGAATGTCAGCACCATCGGTGTGGTAAGGTGGATCCATCGAGTTTGTTGGCCACATACCGAAGCCAAATTGCTTCTACTTCTATTCCGAACCAACTGTAATATTTATGTCCTAGAGAGAGAGAGAGAAAGGTGTGGAACTGGAAGAAAGGGGTGAGTTGAATGAGTTAAGAAAGGAAAAGATCCAAGTCTAAAGAAGAGGAAAGTACACACGCCCAACAAAAGCTACCTATAAAACTCCAAAGATAGCCAGCCGCAGCTCCACGGCAGTAGTAACACAGCACCCGAGTTCGAGTTCGATCAGTCAGTGAGTCGCAACCTCAGTCTCCGAGCAGGCGGGGACAGCGGCGCCAAAGCTGCCCGCTTATGACTCCGCCAACGGGGACAAGCACCGGCGTCGAGTTCCTCCCCCACTTGCACCTGTTGCCGTGCCTCCTCCCCTTCTCACTACACGGCCACTAGCTTTTACTTACACCTTTGACCTTTTCAACACAAAACAATTCAAATCTCTCTCTCTCTCTCTCTCTCTCTCTCTCTGTCTCTGTCTCTCTCTCTCTCTCTGTGGCTGTCCCAAACCATGACCTCTTTTCCAAGCTTTCCTCACCGCAAGGCCTCGACTTTAGGGAAACAGGTGGATTAGTTAACAAAGGGAAAAGTTTTCTACTTTCACACGCGTTAAAGTCTGTGAAGAAGGTCAAGAGTGGGGGTATAGACCGTAGCCGGTGGGTGGTGATGGTGAAGACTGATGAACAAGAGTGAAGACTGACGGATCCATGAAATCGTCAAGGATCGAGAGCTGGGGGAGGGGAACAAACTAAAAGCTATGACTCCCACCTTTCCCGTTACTCCTCGAATCTCATGATTTGGGGTGAGCGTGCAGCTGCATTGCCCCTTCTCTATACCTTGAACCCCACAGCCAAGATTCCCACGCCTCCACGAACCCCATCATCTACCACCTTCCTCTCATTACTTTGCTTTGGAGTCTTGGACCTTTCTCCCCGCCCACCTTCCTTTGCTTCAATACATGGCTAGCTAGCTTGGTCAGTAAGATGTTTATTTATCTCTCTCACTATTTATAGTATTCTTCTGTTTTGAATATATGTGTGCTGGAAACTACGTACGCTAACAAGAACACACTAAACACGATTTAAGAAACTGGAGTTTAGTTTTAGAGCGTTTTGTCCTCGAGTGAAGACATGTTTGAGGAAAGCCAGGGAACCGTGTATACGTGCCGGCTTCACAATTCCTTACCATTTGCTTCCGTGGTACTAGGATCGTAATGTTTGTCGAGACTGACTCCGCCCCTAATAACCTTACACACATATGTTTATTAACTCAAAAGGTTCTTCACAACTCAAATGGAAGCGGTCAATACGAGTTGTTCACCTGTGCTATATTATTGTGAGTGAATTATATATCTCACCAAAATCACAAACAAAACCTACGGCTCCTTCCATTATGCAACTTAAACCACACAGTTTCAATAATTCTCTACTTTTTTTTTATCAAAAAAGATCATAATTCGTTACCGACTGCAACTTCTATATAATTCAGTGAATGGAGTTAGTGCTGCGACCCTCTATTATTGACCTTATAGAGGAATGGGTTGGCCAAGAAAATCATGGTCCCAGGTCTTATGATTGGGGAACCCACAGGATTACATTACATGCTGGTACAATTTTGTTTATTGGGGCACCGACACATTGAAAAAAGAGTGACCTGAGGCTATTATAAAGCGGAACAACATATCCACATACGTATTCCAGAGTTCCTGAGATGCGTTCACCCAGTCCAGGACTTTGCATTAACACACATTCATACTATCAATGAAGAAATAAACTTTACGATGGGATTGGGTACGATGCGGATGAGTTGAAGGGGGGTGAGTTGGCAGCTTCAAATGTGCCAAATAAATGATATCCGTTGATAGTCACATTCGACAATGTATCAAAAATTGAATATAATAATATATTTTAGGAAAATGCTACGTGTAGCGAGTATGAAATCCAAAACTAAATCATGTTATATAACACCTTGGTCCATCTTCTTTAATTAAAACATAGGAAAATTATTTTAAATACATGGTCAGCGTCCTGATAATGTGTCAAGAGTCGTATTAGTTAAATGGACGGCCAAACAAGGTTCGAATAAGATGAAATTTGACAAATTAACCAAACAAAGTGTGAGCATTTATTTTATTTTTTTAACACATTTGGTATTTTATTTCATAATATGTACGTTAAGTAATCAATTTATGTATTTAATGCATTCATACATCATTTCATATTAATCCTAGTCATCAATTAGACTTAAGGTGGTTTTTTATTTTTAGTTTAAGTCAAAACTAGTTAGTTAATGAGTTTGTATAATTAACTCCCATTTAAGGACTTGATTAATTAATGTACCACTACCCTATACATTCTATGACTTGTTAAAATAGTATATTTTCTTAATTTCAAACACTCTTCATTAATATAATTTAATGGGAAATGTTTAGTAGTAACATTATTAAAAATGGGTCATAGAAAAAAAAAAGTTGAGTTGCATATCCAGATTCAAGTATTTAACAACACTCCACCCCTTAAAAAGAATTTTGTCCCAAAAATTAACACATTTATAATCTAAGCCCATAAATATGCATGACATCGACCAAATTACATTTTTGTAACTAATAATTTATCCATGTTTAGAGAATTCCTCAAAGAGTAGTGATTTACTTTTTTTTTCATCGCTTGATTTTATTTATTGCTATATGGGGCTAAAGTGAAATTTCATTACATTGATTGATTCCTAAAAATTTTAACTTAGTTTTTTTTTGTCAGCAAAAAACCCAAATTTAAACTTACTTTCCATAGTAAATGTAGTTACATGATTACGCTTATAACGAGTTAGGGCATAATGCCATGAATGTTTCTTTTTTATAACTATATATTTACCTATCCTATTCATAGTATCATCCAATTAGACTAATTCAATCTAGAAGCTTATTGTACTTTGATGAGCATGATTTTGTGTCCATTTTAACAAGGTTTTACTATACTAATTAAGGGCTGATAATATTTTTGTGATATTACATTGAGGAAATCACCCAAAGGTTACCTAATGCCTTCATTTTTAAGCTAGTACAACACTAAAGTTGAATTACTATATCGAACTACTAAGATACAAGACTCCACCCCTTAAAAAGATTAACCTATCATATAATTAACTACTTTAAGCATAGAATATGGTAAATTGACTGTCATATATATCCAAATTCTGACTCATTCCTCTACTCTTAGGTCTCAGGGTTTAGGATCTTCTTAACCAATCAAGGGTGTCTCACTGAGGGGTTCCTTACCAGTTAAACTCCCTATAGTGGTGACTTGGTTTGTGAAATAATCAATAAAATATGTAAATCTTTTTTAGTATGTATATAATATAATAATAATACTTTTGATGATGAAGAACTCTTACGATGTGAAGCTAAAAAATTAGCACCAAAATCAATGTTGGAGGCAAGTCAATCACTATTCACCATAACACATTCTACTTAAAGAATCTAAACCTCCAAGGTTATATAAGTGTATACCAAAAATATGTCTAACTCATACCATACATGACATGGTTATAAATTATATGAACATCATATCAACTTTTACCATATTCATATTAGTTACTTCACTTGTCATTTATAACTTCACATTAAACATACTTGATCCTATCAGGGGACATTCAACTTCAACATGGGTAATTAGAGTCCTTAGGTTATCTGACTTTCCTAAAAAATAGGTTTTAGAAGATCAACACTATATAGACATTGAACACTTAGTCTTGTTGGATAATTATATATCAATATGGTCTAGGGAAACATTTAGATATCCACACCATCATAGAGAGGGTAGGGTTAATTAAGGTTCCCATGAACTAAGTCTCATACACTAAAGTGGTGTGGGGAGTGGTAATGACCAAATAATATATGTACGAAATTTTTTCCATGACTTAATAATAGTCATAACAAAAACATATATAGGGTTATTTAACTACCTAATTAAGGAAAATATATGATAATTTGAAATAGTCAAATTATCGACTACATTTTTCTTTGATGTCATTTTGTAAAGAGTGGGACCGGAGAGGGAATCCACTCTTCACTAAATTGAGAAATAAACCATCCCAGTCCAAATATGAAGGAAAGGAAGAATTTCCTTTATTTTCTAAATGGTATGAATACAACACAAAGAATGACATTTAATAGGCAGAAGAACAATAACAATTACAAAATTACAAACTATATTATTATACAAATGTTCCTCACCATAAAAGGTGTTATCACAAAACAAAAAGATATATACCTAATAACATGTAAGGCCAATTGTAAAGGACAACCCATCCATACTAAGCTACCCTTACCTTCATATCATATATGTGATCTTCCTGAGTCCATTCTCTTTTAATATCCTACACCTGGTGGGTCTGGGAACAACACCTAGTAAAAGACAATTAAGGTATGTGTCAGAACACTTCCAAGTATGTGCATATAAATCATATTTGGCTATTCTCATAGATTGTAAGTATAAAAGGGGTATTACAAAGAAAAGAGGGGCTATCAACATATAGGTAAGTTTTAAAAGAAATAATCAAAAGAATGAGGCATAGAGAGTAACTGAGCATTATAATGTAACTTGTCATTAATTAATCCATAATATCACAAATAAAATAGTTACATACATATATGAGATAAACCAAATATCTAGAAAAGGGTAATAACATCACTGGATCATGGTCTCAAAGAAATAAGGGTGAAAACACACATCCTGGGTAGTATACACACATCCTATAATATAAATGATTATGCACATACACCACTACTCTATATAAATAGTCTAACATCTAGCATGCATAAATTGAAAATTTAGACATATAGTTGAGTAATATTTCATATTCTAAGTATATAGGCAAGTAGGGTCATAGGCCTTATTTTCAAAAGAATCAATCAAACAATATGGGAATTTAGATACTTCCAAAAAGAATAATAAGGATGGTCAATAAAAAAGAATTTCCTCATATTAAGAAAATTTTAATGATCCCATGAATTGTACATATAAAAATGGGAGTTTCACACCTGTTCTTCACGACTAATCCTATCTCTATGGTTGAACTTCACAGTTCGTCCATCTTGACCTGAAAATATTTTATACACACATTTAGTTCACAAATTTCCATTCAAAAATGAAAGTATATCAAAACCTAGTATTGGTTACTTAATGTGGATTTAGGGTTTTTAAATCTTAGAAATACTCATATATAGTGTTGGGATGAATTTAGCTATTATTTATCAGTATACTCTCACTAGAAGTATCTAAGGTTTAATACGAGATACCCTTATATGTATATCGATTGTATACTCATACTTTGATCTTAATGTGTATTTTAATGTAAGTATATTCCATATGAATATACATTAGGTTCACATACAGTCCAACTAAAATGTTATCTAGCTTCAATCTTTTAAAAACATAAAGTCATCTAGATATATGTTTATAAAGTACATTCTTATAAATATTTTTCTCCTTTTCACCATTTGATTCATTGATCAGCCAACATAGTTATTTCTAGTTGCATGTAGTACTTTCATTAGGATTATACTTAGCTACCAAACTTGACTTTGCTAATATGCATATACTAATATGTATATTATCAATTCTGAGTCAATTGATCAAAGAGTTTAGATATCATCTTTCATCAGACTCTATGAAATCTTATGAATATTTCCTATACATTGTTCAATATATCATCATTAGGATTCTATTAATATGTATAAATAGCTTTACAAATATCATATGGTTAACTAGGTTATAGGGTACATGCATTTACATTGTTTATCTGAATCACCATTATTCACTTATTTATGCTTATTTACTTAACTAAATTCATAGTGGACAGAAACAAAAGTAAGAGAAGACATACTTACTAACTTTGGGATGAATTCATCCCATATGAATCATGTTGTGTTGAAACTACCCTTAGCTTATTAGAATTTGGATCATCCCCTTCCACAATGGCAGTTTCTTGCTATATTTGAACTCTCTAGTCTTTGGTTTGAGATGATCCAACATCCTATTATTTTGGATGGAGATGGCATAGTGTAGTGACTATTATTGTAGGTGGGAGCATGATTGAAGGAGCCATGGCCAAGGCACTCATGATATGGCGATAAGGATTAAAAGATTGTAGGTACCTATGGTGTTGGTAGTGGTGAAGTAGAATTTGGGTTGAGAAGCTTTATTGTGGCAAGCTACGACCAGTTTTAAAGAGGGAGGTCTTAGCTAGGTAGATAGTGTAAGGAGTGGGACCCGAGAGAGGACTCACTCACTTACTCAGTATGAAATAATTGAAAAACCATCCAATTCCAAATTTGTGAATATTTTTTGCAAAGGATAGAAGACTAAAATTAAAGTATGTAATGTACCAAATGCCAAAAGTGTAGCACAAGAAGATAAAAATCTAACTATTACAATATTCATTTCTATCATTGTTCTTCACCAAATAGGGTGTACATAAAATAAAACTATAGAAAATAAGCCGAAAAGGATAAATCAACTACTTCAATCTACCTCTAAAAAGATATTAGCTAACTCTTCGATAGTCCTAGTCAACTTTGTCAACTCCTCCTTGCTATCTACCTAAGGGGTTGGAAGCATACCCCATAAGAGAAGACAAAGTGGATGATGTCAGCATAAAATGTGGTTATGTGCACATAATAGAGATTGAGCAACTTTATGGTAAAAAGGACATCTATAATAACACGGCTTCCCAAACAAAGAACAAAGAACCATCCAAGTGGATATCAAAAGAAAACATTCCAATAATATGAAGATAAGTAAATGTACTAACCATGAAATTAAAATAAAATATGCCTCATGAGCATACAGAAAGCGATTAGGGCACATGACCCGTCAACATAAATTAAGTAATCAACATGCAGTTGAAATAAGCATAGTACTAGTGGACTATAATAAAACAATGGCAGCTAGAGCGCATAACCCTAACCTGATAGAGCATGGCACATAACCAAACTCCCAAATATATAAAAGTGGGCACAAAATATGGATATGGGACACATGACCTGCATCCCAAAACATAGAAGGCACATAACCTCAAAAACCAAAGCATATTATAAAACCATATTACTACCGAATCAATGAGCATGCAATGTAGAGGAAAGTAAAGTATAGTCATGGCGTTGATGAATTTAAATTGTCCAACTAAAACTGAACGTCAGATTATAAAAATTCAACTTGAGAAAATTATGATTCATGTGCAAAAATAGCAAAATATAGAGAAATACCATCAATTATAGTTCAACTAGAGATAGCATGAATGAGAGTACAAATCTTAGATTCCAAAGTGCAATATCAACAAAGAATTATCAACATATAACAGATTCCAATATCAGGGATTCAAAAGAATTTTAATTAGATCTCCAATAAGAGATTTTGCATATATCCTTCAACATGGTAAAAAAGATAGATAAAGTGGAAATTTTTCTCAATATAGACTTAGAGGGATGCAACATACCTCAAAAATGTGTATCCAAATTCAAAGTCCAACCCTAGATCCAATCAGGATATTTCTTCATCTATCAACGTATTAGATGTAATTTATTAATAAATGATTATATTACAAACCCTAGAAATATCATTTTTTATGAGTTGATTTAGGCCATGAAAACTACATCATTGGTTAGATCTTATTTTCTTATTATATATATATATATATATATGTGTGTGTGTGTGTGTGTGTGTGTGTGTGTGTGTGTGTGTGAATTTTCGATCTACAAATTATTACTATGATTTTTAAAAGAACTCAAATTAATTATTTATTTAAAACATAGGACTACTTTTGGATACTTAGTCCAAACCTGAACGAATATACATCCTTGATTTTTGGGTATTATTTTACTTAAACCTAAATTCATTCAATGAGGCATCTCTTGAATATCATCAATTGTCAAACATTCATATTTCTTGATTTAGATTCATTTAAATTCATCTGATTTTTGAATTTCTTTATTAAAATGGGTCTTTGGACCCCTCCTTTTGTGATTTTCATTTTATGTGAAATTGACTAAAATACTAGTCTTTCCACTCTATTTGCGCATGGTATATGTTTGACCATAATATCTAGAATAGTGGTACTTATGTACAATCATATTCACAAAGGGCGCTTCGCCAGGGTGTGTGTTATTGTAACATACTGAGTTCTGGGCATTTTGCCTTTTGGTCCTCTTTTCCTATCATTTCTATCCTCTTTGGCCGTTTTGTTTAATTTGTGGAGAATATACTGGCCTGATGAGCATTTGTTCACCTTTTCTCTCAATATTTGGGTTTTATGCACAAATACCTCAGTGAAAGCTTAGTAATGGGTATAATATGTAAAATGTCCACTTAAGTGATAAAAAGAATAAAAAAATTCATGCTAGAACTTTCTAGTCTCTTTTTAGATATGAAAAATAAAGGAAATCTCATAATATACAAAAAGGAGATGATAAATGTAATAATTGGAGATAATGTGGGATATAATGGATAACAGGAGATAATGAGGAATATATTGTTCCAAAAATCCTAAATAGGAAGCCACAAGATAATTCAATGACAAAATTCATTTCCTTGAGCCAAAAGATACTTAAGGGCCAAGTATCATCTAATTTGGATAATATATAAATAAATAAAAGCCTTTATTACTGTATAATAGGGAATAGGCCAAGAAAGAGAAATAAAATATCTAATGTCCTCAAATTGGAAAACTAACTCCAAATTCATAATATATATATATATATATATATCAAAATGAGTCTATGTGTGAATTTTATTTAATTTGGTCAATATTAAATATTTTATTTAGGAGAGAGAAAATGACTTAAAGACCAAAAATATTAAATATATGTTGGAAAAAATTAATTAAAGTCAAAATTGTGTTCCTCATGTTTATTATTGCTTATAGGCCAAGTTTTATATTTTTAGAAAGTTTATATGCCTCTAATAAACTAAAAGGATAAATAAGTGATAAATTTAAATGAATTAAATAAAATAATAAAAGTCTTCAAAAACATTAATACCAAATTCGTGTTATACATGTTAAATTAGACCTTTGGATGAATTTTGACTCAATTTGGAAAATATTTGATAAGAAGGTGAATTTAGAAGAGAGAAAGTGTGTAAAACATTAAAAGCATTAACTAAAATAATAACAATACCAACAAATGGAGATAATGGCAAATTAGTATCCAACATACTTAATAAGACTTATGGGTAAAGTTATATTATTTTTGGAGAATCTATAGTCATTAATGAGAGAGGAAAGAGAAAATAGTAATTGTCTTAATTAACTAATCTAACTTTCTCAAAAGGCAAATTTAATTTTATATTCGGATTCATCACCCCAAAATCAGTAAAATTACCAAATTTGAGTTTATTTGGATTTTGTTTGCACCCTTAAATAATTATGGAAAGTTTTATGTATTGAATGCACCAAAAGAACAAAGTTTACAGGTTGTATTAAATGATCGGATGTCATCTCCTACCTTGGACGTGTGAACAGTACATCTGTATTTTTTTTTATATTTTTTAAATGGCCATATCTCCCTCGTTTCTCAAAGAAATTCAACGAGTTTTGGTTTTACGTATTCCTCGTGAGATTGCGCTCCTAATAATCACAACATTATCGAGTTTTAACGAAGTTTCGAGAAATTCCTCTTTTGGCCGACGACCCTCTCTCACCTCGGGTAGCCAAACCCTAAACCAAGACCCCTAGCCTGTAAATACCCCTATCCCTATGTGCGCCGGTACGATTTCAACTCACCCATACTTCCAATTGCTCAAAATGCCGCCGTTTCGACCCCGTAGAGCCGTCAAAAGCTGAGGACTTGCGGCGCCTCTCTCCCTCTCCCCACTTCGTCTTCAGTGCAATTGTAGGTACAGTTAGTTTCGGTTTGTTCCCCTCTTCATTTTGAGTATTCGTGCATTGATTTTCGTGGTGTAGCTAAATCGCTTAATTTTTCCACAAGCTATAGTTGCTTGTTCGTAGGCCATGGCTCGCGGCTGTTGGAGAAGATGACTAGTCGTGTTATTTTTACTACTTTGCCCCTCTATCTTTTCTTTGTTTACTCTCTGATCCGTGCGAGGGCACCAGCATCTTTTTGCCTTGTTTGACCAGCATCTGACTCACTTTGGCCGAGGTCAGTGAGGCGCGGGTCGCGTCTCCCTCTCTCGCACGTTCTGTGTGTGTGTGTGTTTTGCCTACGTGGCAAGCTGTGATTGGCTATTATCAAATAAATCGTATAAATTATTCTAGTGGTCAAAAATTTAAAATAAGTAGTGTTTTGAAATCAGGAGAGCAAGATCTATCCATTAAAAATGTTTGTAAAGTTTGATTCTGATATTTACGAAAAAGTATTTTTAGAGTGATTTAAATTACTTAAAAATCAAGAAAAATAGCATAAAAGTCAATATCTCAAAAATATACAAACATATATGTTATTTTGATCAGAAGAACCTAACTAAGTCAGTGATTAAGGTTTTAGAGTCTAATTTGAAGGTTTGTGGGAAAATGGTTGTAACTTTAGGGTTTTGACCTTTTAATGAATGAACTTAGCATTACTACATGTATGTGATTATGTAATAGGGGAAAGTGGACTCTGATCTTGATTAGTAATCTAAAAGTGAATTCTAGGGTATGAAGGAATGAGGTATGTGCATCTACACCTTTAGTTGGGAAATTTTATTATACCTTTACCTATGTTCCCTAATGAGGCTTAATTTGACCTAATCCATTATTCTTGAAACTTAATTTGTTTATGCCTGAAAATCAGTTGTAGTATTATCTTGTTTGGGTTATGTACCTCATTGTCGTGTTATATAAATCATTTGATTAATATTGCCATAACTCTTTTGCTAGCATGTAGTTATATGTTTTATTTAATTTTAAAGTAGAGGTACTTATGTACAACCACCCACTGAGGACATGTATATAATCACCCTAGGGGAATGTTTGTATTCTCCCCAACATATTGTGTAGGTGACTGGGAACGTTTTATTCTCCCCTTACCTATAGGTTAGAGGTCTGGTAGGTGCCTCAACCCTAATTAGTTAGGTAGACATATTAATTTACAGGCAAATCCTTTAATTATATTTGTTATTGGCAAGTTTCTTTGTTAAAGTCTCATACTCTTGATGTCTCATCTTTTGATGAGTCCCTAGCCTGATTTACTTGTATATTTATCTTGTCACCTTTAGTATAGTTTAGTGACACATATTTTTATTTTCCTTCCCTTTTGTTGGGTGCTTTCCCAACCACCCAGATTGGAGCAAGGCGATGGATAAGGCATGAAGATCTTAGCGTTGGCATGGACTTAGTTGATGGATATGTTGCTTGGAGACAAAAGTGGAGTATTCTAGACTTCTCTCTATCTAGATCATAGTTGTGTATGATGATGTAACCCTGAAAGGGAGATTTTTTATGTATTTTGTACAATCTTTTATGAAATTAAATATAGTCAAAAAAATTTATTCCCCTACTTTCTAATGTGTTTTGTTTACCATAATTTAGTAGAGGGTGGTTTATCCCACTCTTTACAGTTTCCACCCATATTTCTTTTAGGCCATGATCCTATCGTGTTATGGCCCTGTTTTAGGTATATTTAGTCTACATTGTTATGCATGCAAAAGTTATCGTGTTTTATTGAGATTTTCTATAATTGTTATGGCAAGGCACTTTTATTCTCATGCTTGTTATATGAACTTTAGTATGCCTTGTTTCTCTTGTTATAATTCTTTTGAACTCACCTATTTGTAAATAGCCACCTTTTTTGAACTATATTTTATTTTATATTTCTGGGCAATGTTCCCTTCCACCCAGGTGTAGGTACATTAGAAGACAGGGACTCAAGCAGATCACCTACATGACATGAACTAGGAATAGCTTGGAATGATTGTATTGTCCTCTGCACTCGTTCCTACATGCTATTAAATGTATACTTTTTATTTTGTCATGCCACCATTATGGTGAAGAATGAATGTATACGAATTTAAATTTAACTTTGTACTAGTTATGTTTCTGTCGCTTGTTCAATATCTTGCTCTGTTACATATATACCATTTGGAAAATAATAAAATGCCTCTTTTCTCCATTTTATGTATTAGGATGATTTTATATTTATATTTTTAGTAAAGGGTTATTCCTGAAGGTTCCCACTCTTTACATTAATACTCCCAAGAACTATCGAAATCCAATGAAAATTGATGGCACAAATCCAATGTTGGAATAGTCACCATGAAGTCCAATATTGGACTAACCCTACAAGTCCAATGTTGGGACAAAGGGGAAACGTTGGTATACCCTATGAGTCCAATGTTTTAACATAAGGGAAACACCATGCACCCTAAGTGATTGAAAAAAATGGGTTAAAGAATTATACAAAAAATATTTTTTTTCCAATATTTGTTGGATATGCTTGATTTGTTGTTACAAATATATGTACAAATTGGATATGTTCCACGTACATTGTGTAGTAGTATATTGATCCACTTTTTGTTTGTTGGCATTTTAGGAAAATGGCATGCATTAAATATTGAAGATATGAAGATCTAGGTGAATGCATCAAAGAGAAAAAAAATTAATGTTACAAAGAGGGTTCGATAGATGAAAGAGATAAGGTTTCATATCATGTATATCTTCCCTTTTAAAATGTGTGTAACTCCTTGAAGAGAAACTATTGACTTCTGTAATAAAATAAAGTTATGTTTTGGAATTATTGATTATTATTTTTTGTTTCTTAAGCTTGAATCATAGAAAAATAAGATGATGACCTCTATCACTACCTTCAATGGTGGACAACTGGGGAGAGGTCGTCACAATTTTCATGTATGAAAGCGAATTAAGTGATTAAATCATAATTCTTGGTATATTTTAAGTCAAATCAAACTTTGAAATGAAATCACACATTCATCTTACAAACTTGAATCTAGATCATCACTCATATGACTATATGGTAAAATCTTATGTAATACATGTATTAATACCTTTAGAGGTCATCTAATTAATGAACCCTATATTAATATATGGTTATTATTTTTGTTTCATGATCTTTAGTTATTCATTATGATTATTACTATTTTGATCTATTTCTCAACATTCTACTTGACTTTGGTTTTTATTTTAGATCATTAATATATCAGTTGTGAAGCTCGTTAGGTTCATGTTGTTATAGTGGATTGGCTTAGTAGGCTGGTATAGGGTTTTTTCATAGAGTTACAAGTTCTTTGTATGTGTAGTTCTTCATTATCTAAAATATGATTCGACACTCCGTTCTAGTTCCCAAGTGACTTAATGCAATTAGTAGTGTAGGCATGAATCCTAGGCATCAGTGTGCCCTTATTTTGTACTTCATGGATTTCCATGAATGTTGTATATGACGAAGTAAAAAAAATTCATGTGTGTCATCGAGCATATACACTGTTGGGTGTTCCTTCCAGTTATAGTCTGTAATACCTTACCACCAATCATGGTAACTCTGACATGGTATGAGTTGGAAGAGATTGTCCTTCCTGATGAATTGATATCTCAAATGGCATTCATTTGAGTATATATATGCATGGAAGAATTCTTCACATCGCAGGGGGCAGCCCTGATTGCCCACCCAGTACATGGGGAAATGGTGCAAGCACTTTTTCCCCTGCAACATGTCTTGTACAACATGGTTTTTTCATACAAAAAGAATAAATAGGAGGGAAGCATTAAAAGATAAAAAATAGGGGAGAAAAGTATAAAAAAATAAAGGGTGCAGAAAAATAAAAAGAGGAGAGAGGTAGAAAATAGTGACGATGGAAGTACAAAAGGAGGAGGGAATTAAAAAGGATAGGAGGGAAGTAGACGAAATAGATAAGAGAGAGTAGAGAAGTAGAATAGGTAATAAAGAAGTATAAATATAGAGAAAAGAAGAGAGAAGTAGAAAAATGAGAGTAGGTAAGTAGACAATAGAGAGGAGAGAAGTAAATATAATACTAAAATAATCTATTCCTCTTATTTTTATAACAGAGAAGTAAACAAGAGAGAGGAGAAAAGTCAACATTAGTACAATACCAAAAAATATTGACACGGTACCAAAAAAGAGGAGGGAAATAGAAAAAGAGAGGAGACAATGAGACAAGAGAGAGGAGAGAAGTAAATATTGGTACAATACTAAAAACATTAGTACGATAATTAAAAAGAGGAGAAAAGTAAAAAATAGGAATAAAGTAAATGAGAGGAGAGAAGTAAATATTCATATACAGCTAAAAGATGAGAGTAGAAAATAAATTGATACATTACTAAAAGAGGAGAAAAGTAAACAAGAGAGATAAGAAAAGTAAATATTAGTAAAATACCAAAAAATGAGAGGGAAGTCAAAAAGAGAGGAGAGAAGTAAATAATAATGAATTACCAAAAGAGGAGAGAAGTATTCAAATTAGTACAAAATTAAAAGAGGAGATAAGTATGCAAGAGAGAGAAGAGAAGTAAACTTTATTATAGTACCAAAAGAGGAGAGAAGTAAATAAATTAGTCAAGTTCAAAAGAGGAGTGAAATAGATAAGAGAGAGAGAGAAGATAAGTAAATGTTGATAGTACCAAAAGAGGAGATAGGTAGAAGCTTTTGATATTGTGAACATTCCAAAAAATTGATATTGTGCCAATATATATGTAAACAAGTAAAATAAAAATACAAAATAATATGTATAGTAATATATACAAATAAATACAACGATGTCTTCATCCCTCTCTCTAGGTATGTCTTTCCTTATTTATCTCTCTATTTATCTCCTTGCCTCCTTCATTTTCTCCCCCAGTTTATCTACCTCTCGATAACCCTCCTTATTTATCTCCTAAGGTTTTATACCTCCCTCCTTATTCATCTTTCATTTTCTAATTTTTTACTCAATTCCATGACTGCTCCTTTGGAGGCTGAGTTGCGTATTGAGAATTGGGGGCTTTACCCGTCCCTTTTTTGGAACATGTTTTGCTAGATATGCCATATATAGTCTACTATCTCTTGCATCTCCCTAAGTCTGGGTGAGCATGTAAGACCCCTAACTTTGCTTTTGGTTGAACATTCTTTCTTATTATAATTAGATGTTTAAAACCTTAATCAAACCTTATATGTGCCTTGATATCATGTGACAAGCTTATGATCCAAGTTTGGTCCAGTTTGGACATTGTTTGAGCTATTTATGCATATATGTGCTTTTTTGGCTTTTTATGCAATTCACCCATCTCTAGGGTTTTTCTTACAATTGGTGCATGCTTATTATGCCTCACATTGTAAGAGCTCTAACCTAGATTTCTAGTGGATCTTGCTTTCCTAGAATAATTAGATGCTTAAAACCTTAATCTAACCTCATGATGTGCTTTGATAACATGTGTGGGCTTATGTTTTAAGTTTGGTCCAGTTTGGATGTTGTTTGAGCTAGTTATGCTTATATGTGTTTGTTTTGGACCTAACTTCAACTTACCCATGTTTAGGTTTCTCTTACAATTGTCACATGTTTGTTATGTCTCACATGTTTTAACATCATGTTGGAGAGAGTGGCACCCCAAAACCTTGTTATATCTTGGTTTGGTATGGTGACATCATCAAGTATTGAGTTTTAGGGTTCTCTTAGATGCCCTATGTAGATGGTTTATCATGATGTGTGTTGGCTGATGATCACCGTGTTTTCAGTGATCACCAGACTTTCCTTTAGCCAAGTTTTCTTCAGTCGATGATGTCTTAGATTGTGCCCCTAACCTTGGCGGTCGATGAGACATATGACCCCTCTATGTCACCAAGAAGTCTACGGTCAGCGGTCGTTGATACCACCTTGGTTGTTGAAGATTTTCAACGGTCACCAAGTATGACGATCTTCAGTTGTCAATGACGTCTCCTAGACCAGGTTGGTTGTTGAGTTTCCTTGGGTTCTAACGCCCTAAGTTTCATGGTTGAGCATGGTGCTTGCATGGATGAGTTTTGGTGGACACTTGGCATGTGTTTGCATGACACCTAACCTCTCTTCTCTCTCTCCAACCCTTGGCTATGTAAACCTCTCTCCTTACATGCAACTGAACCCTTTGCACCTAGTTTCTTTCTTAATATTTTCTTGCTTGGAGCTCGTCCCCTTTTGTTTGGCGGTGAAAGTGGAGCTCAAGTGGCGATCCACTTGCATGTTGAGTTAGGGTCTGGTGCTACCCTTTCTTGGTGATGATTTGGTGATCCTCTTGCTTTGGTAAGTGATCTCTCTCTCTCTTGATCTTTGTTTTCTTTACCCTACCCTCTTCTTCTTCTCTCTTCTTGGTTGAATCCATGGTAGTGCTTGAGTTGACCTTGAAGAAATTCTCTCTTCTTGGCCGAATCCATCCTTCTCCACGGTAGTACTTGAGTACAGCATGAAGAACTTATCTTTCTTGTCTTTTTAGACAAGGATTTTGCTCTCCATCTTGTACTCCTTTAACCTAGGGTTTGTTTCCTTCTTGGAGGTGGTACTAGATTGGCAAGTTGTAATCAAGATAGGGTTTTCTTCTTTTCCTTGGAGCTTCCTTACTGTTGGAGTTGTTTCTTCATATCCAAGGCGAGTTACATAACTTTCTCCTTGATTGTTGATTACATTTACCTTGTGTGAAATTAATCTACCCTAAAAATGCAGTTATAAGTTGAATTGTGATAATATCTATGATCTACGGTTTATGTTTCATGGTGATCTTGAGTAGATAACTTCCCTTTTCTAAACCCAAATTGTTGTACAGGAAATCTTGTTTGACGATAGAGGTTTTGATCGAGACATCATGTGCTAAACGTTAGTTTTCTCTCTCTAAGACATGGTTTGCTCTCTCTCATAATTGTTGTTCTTTAGGGCTTGGGAGTTGACCTTCATCATGTGTTTTACACCTTGGTGGTTTTCAGTTTCATGGTGATAATCAACCTGATGTTGGTGAGTTTTTGGTTGCCAAGTTTCTCTCTCTCTTCCCTTTAGGTCGCTAAGATGTTGTGTGGTTACCATGTTTTGGAGTTGCGGCCACTAAAGTTGGTCTTTCTCCTCATTTGATGTGATTCTCCATTTTTCTTTAGTCCCTAAGAATGGTTCTATGAGGTCGTTGAACCTTGGACCTATATGGTTATCTTTGCATTGGATTTTATGTGGTCGTTGAGGGTAGTTTTCTTGAGACCAGCTGTGATGACCCTAATTTTAGAGTTTTGATACCCAATATAATAAATTAGATCAAGTGCATCCTTTAGATCAATTTTTAAGATAACAATTTGATGATTTCAATTAAAAATTATTTGTTCACCTAGAATGTGTGATTTGAGGTACTATTGATGATAGTGACACCCAAATGAGTTCAATTACGATGAATAGCTTTGATATATTGACTTAGGTACTTATGAGGCCAAGAGGTCAATAGAATAGTCTCAATGTACTCTAGTGGTATATTGGTGAATCATGAGGTTTACTAGGACCTAATATGTATTTTTGGACTTGTTATTTCACGATTTGATGATTAGAAAAAAATAGTTATGGTTTATACATCTAATTATAAGGTTGTTTGAAGAATATATTTGTCTAACCAAATGATGGACTTTGTGTCTCAAACTTCGATATAAGCCACTTTAGGATACTATGAACCTATGTCTAAAGTTTCATGGATAAAGGAGGTTCCTACAACAAGTTATTTAGGTTTTAATATCACAAATAAATGATGAATTTTTGCATCAAGGACTATGTTTGCTGATATGATTACTACATGTAGTGACATTGATATGTCATGCAAGCCTTTAGGACTTTTGTGCGCTCTATGTAAGTGGGATGGAACTATAGCATTGATTGATATTAATCATCCATCTGGGATCCAAGGAGAAGACTTTGTCTTCTACCTCTGGATTCTGCAGGTCAATAGCCACATATTGGCCCCTCTCCATTCCCTGGCCCCTTGAGGATTTCTAAGACTTTCCATGAAATTAGTTAACTGTGGATGGTTGATATCCACATAACGAGCCCGAGATTGAGGGGTGAGGTGGCCTACAGAGGAAGAATGACCCGTCGCGCCTCCATGTCCCTCCACTCACAATCACAGAACGTGGATTAAGATGGGCTATGATGCGGAGGAGAATTGGAGGGGAAAAACCCTTAGGAAAATGGTATTTGTGGCTCTGTATAATCATCTAGTAGGTCAACTTCTTATGCTTAGATTCCCCCCCCCCATGAGCTCCCAAGCTTACCATCGCCAGCCATGGAGGGCGGCCTTAGGGATAGGTCTGGAGCCTTTCCCACTCTCTCTGAAGACTACCATTTCATTTTGATGAAGGTGGCAGAGCTTGTAGAGGTACCAATTAGGTGAGAGAGCTTTGGGATGATGAATCCCCAATCCTTTCCGTCCTACTCTACCACGGATCTGGGAGGGACTCCTTGTCAAGCGTTGGACCCTTCGTCAGGTTCTAAGACTTGCTTTCAAGGTGCGACCATGCTTAAAGGGTTCTTCAACACTATCAGGAAATGATGATGGGGATATTCTCTCCATCAATCTCTTATCAGAGATCCAGCAATACAGCAGAGCCTCCTCTGTGGAGGAATAGAGGAACAATTTGGAGAACATGCGATCATAGAGGATAGGAGCGAGAGAAGGAGGGTTTGTCCGGGTTCATAGCCAGCGAACCATGCAATCCAATTGAGCTAATCCAGTCGGATCCCTCGTTGAACTAAATTGGTTCAATCAAATATCAAAAGAGGGCCAATCTATGGCTGACACATCACACAATGGGACCATGTCACTTAAGGTAAATACTTTTTATATCTATAAAATGACATTTTCTTAGGAAATGCCTTATAAATATCACCCTTAGCCAAATTAGTACCCAAAAATATCCACAGATTCATAAAAAATGCCCTCTTTATTTATGAAACCCTTAGATCATACTTCCCATGATGAATTTTTAAGGTTTCTTATTTGGATGCAAATGCTTCATTTTAAGATGATTTCAATAGTATAATCAGCATAGAGCAGACAATAAATCTAGAAAGATATTTCTAAACCCTAATATCATTAAGAAACTAAATACATACTCTGATCTGATTATTATGTCAATTAGTAGGTCTTTTTCTATTAGTATCTTTGAGCCTCATTTTAATTCTACAGGTTAGAACAAGCATCGGGAAAATATGAAAATTGACCCAGAGCCTAATAATATCATCTAGGTCAGTATAAAAATATCATAGACAAGTTTAGGTCATTTTTAACCTAGGTTTGGCCTAAATCCTAAATTAGACCTAAATATCATCAATAATGGTGAACATTGTATTAATGATGATTAATTTCTATTAATCAGGTGGTGACCAGAATAGTAGATGATGATGGATGTAATAGAATCTCCAAACTTAGGTACATGGGTATATTTAATTATATGACTATAGTTTTCTTGGTTGAATCATGATATCTATGCACGCTCTTCTATTTGCAAATATTGGATGTAGTATTACTACCAGTACTCGATGATTTGTCACTTGAAACATAAATTATAAGTAGATGTTTTGTAGTTATTTAAGGTGTTCATTATCCCCCTTATGAGGGAATGGATTAATATTGACTAGTACACCTCTCTAGAGCACACGGTGTACGGGTAGTTTCCCAGAGTACTTGGTACAAAAGATAGGGCGCAACATATATATTTGGTCCTAGTCCACCTTGATAAAGAAACTCATCTAGAAAAATAAATAAAATTGGCATATTTCACTTATTAAAGAACTGTTTCTATGATCTTCCTTCTTTCTTTTTGCAAATATTTTCAAATTATGAAAACCATAAATATATGTATCTTTCTACCCATGTACACAACACCTTGTGTGTTGATTCATTATTTCACGTATGTTTTAGGTTTAGAGCTAGCATGAGAATATAGACAGGAAGTGAGCAAGTTGTATAGGTTGTACCTATTGTGTTAGATCATGTTAGCATACATTTTCTTAGACTTGTAAAACTTTTTCAAAATTGTGTAGTTGTAAATTGTAATAGTTCATGTTGTAAATATACATGTTGAATGTTTAGAATGTATGGTGTATGCATTATGGTTGTTTGTTCATGTATGTGTATGTCACTTCTGTATCACACTTTGATATAATTGGTTAACATTTTTGGATTTTGTCTTCTCGTCCCCACGAGGTTTCTGAGAAGGTGGAATCTGGGGATGTTACATCAGCGGTCACTAAGAAGGGTCAATCTCAGTGGTCGATGAAGGGGTTGAACCCTAATCTTCTTTGGTCGCCAACCTTAGGTTTTTAGCGGTTGCCAATGTGGCCGACCCTTAGCGATCGATGAAGATCGTTGACTAGGTTTTCAGCATTTGATGATGTGTTCAATACTAAGTGGTCGATGATATTTTCTAGTCCACATTGTTATTATGCTTTGTTGACTTTATGATGATGATAGTTGAACTAGTTGCTTCCAAAATTACTGGAGATGATATAATTAGGGTTTACTTCTATTTACTTATTTGACACTCTAATATGGTTTGTATGTTGAACTTAGCCCTAATCTAAGTAATGATAATGATTCTTAGCTTTCTTGAGTAAATAGCATGATGATGGAGATACCTTTTCTCTCATAAACTGTTGAAACCCTAATTCGTTATCTTATGAGCATCATAGTTCTTAAGTGCATGGTTATGCCAAATTTATGTAACACACATATGGTAATGGTGAAGAGCCTTTATGAGGCATGGAGAGATGATGATGTTCTTATATAGAACTACGTGAATGGTCTTAGGATTGTGGATAAGGTTGGTTAACCTAAATTGAGGTGATATCTTCTGATGATGTGACAAGGGATTGGTATATCATGGTGATGTGATAATGGTGATGTTCGCATGAGTGAAACTGAAATAGTATCATGTGATGATGTGATGAGTTTTATGTTTTATACATTTTATATCCTCTGAAGTTGCAATCTACCCTTATCTTTGTAGAATCTTTTTAGGGTTTTGTATGTAACTTGATTGATGCAGTTAAAAGATACCCAAATGGCTTAAACTAATCAAGTGAAACCCTAATCTTGTAGTGCCTTATTCCATAGATCTATTTCAATGTTTGAACTTGCTAGATGGTGAAACAAGTATTCTTAAGAGAAACTCGGAGCGCATATTGTTGAGTATTTGAGGTGCAAGTGACTATGTATCCTTGATATCTTAATCCCAGGTGTGTGGAGGATGCCTACAGTCATGCCTCGATGTGAGAATATTTATGGTCGTTTCTTGTATATTTATATATGTGATATTTTGAGGACAATGACGATGGTACCTTAATGGTAGTGCTTCATACCCTGGTGTCTAGTTTCGTGACCTATATACTAAGGCGGACTAGGTGTTTTGCAGTTTGACTTTATATGTCACTGTGGTGGACTCACACTGATTGAGGGTGTGGGAGATCCTAGGAGTCTGACTCTCCTAGATCTTGTGTGGCACCTTTTTTACTTCGCAATGGATAGTTGGAGTTTGAGTGGTATACCTCAAACTCCTCAGGGCTTAAAATATGTAATACTATTGTGTAGAATATTTGTTTAGGGTTAAACACGCTTCACATTGGAGTTTGCCCTTGCCTTGTTTCTTGAACTTCTTAATTTTTGTATATTGCGGTAAGAGAAATTAATTGTTCAGTAGGTGATATATTTACATGTTCTTCATATTCATTCTTAGACGTTTATGTTGCTATGCCTATTTGACTAGTTGCTTAACCTATTTAACCTATGTAATATGTTTAATCTATTCATTTAGATGACTCTGTTCATCATGTTTAATGGTAATATAACATGTTGTTTTACAATAATCGTTGGTTGAGAGTTATATCTCTTACTAGGACATGGGTCTCTTCTCATGGGTTACCACATCATTCTAGGTGGTCATTAGTAGCGTGGATAGGATCATGATGTTGGGGAAGAGTAGCTTAGAGATCAGTAGTTACTAAAGGTTTGAAGTTGCTAGTGTTGTAGTAGAATCATAGTGTCATCCCTATATCTCAGGTCTAGGAAGGTATGTCTTTTGTAGATTTTGTACATTGATATGTGCTTCTATAAGTATACCTTGGTTTGTAGGCATGTATATGTGGACATGATCTCTTTTGTATACAGGTTGTGGTTGAGGCCACTGGACAGATGTAAATGTTTGATATGATATGTGAAATGGTACATGTTGTTGGACCTTTATGTAATATGTTTCCACACATGATAGTAACATGAGATCATCTTTAATTTACCTACTTATATTGGTAATGTGATGGTTTAGTGTTTGATAATGTGTTTTGTTTTGAGTAATCTTGTCTGTGTGGCGTTGGATGTCACACGTTAGGTTGGTATCAGAGCTCTAGGTCTAGTGAGTCTATAAGGAGATAGGACTTAGGTTTAATTCTATTCTTACATAATCCAAACATCTAATGTTAGCTTATGCTTATGCAAATATGTCCAAAGAACGTGAAGAACATGTTAAGAGTAGTTATGTTGTTCCAGGAGGTGGTGCGAGGAGGCCGGCATGGGAGGATAGAATGCCAGAGATAGGGCTGGAGCATATTGTGGTGCCTCATTTCGACCCAACAACGATGGCTAATCCCACTTTTGAGTCCATCTTTGGGCAGTTGAAGGCCACAATTTCACATGTGGAGGATAGAGAATCCGTACCTCAAGTGAGGGTAGATATCCCTAATGTGGAAACCTAGGGTTCTGGGAAGAAGTTTGAGCAATTGCGGCGACTTGGAGCCATCTAGTATGTGGGTTCGGCAGACCCGACAGATGCATATATGTGATTTACAGAGCTTGAAAAGGCTTTCAAGATCCTTAATATCAAAAAGGTGAAGAATGCAGTGTATCTATTGAAGGATAGTGTTGGCCATTGGTGGGCCGTAGAGGAGGAGAAGATACATGGAGTGGTGATTAGTTGGGAAGAGTTTTAGTGGGAGTTTGTGAGATGATACTTCCATGAGACATATCTGGATGAGAAGATCTCATAGTTTGAGAAGATTCGATAGGGATTGATGTCGATCGACAAGTATGAGGCAAAGTTCATGGATTTGTTGAGGTTCTATACTCACATGGTGGTGATGGATAGGGAGAGGATCTGATGGTTTGAGAAGGGTTTGAGCATGGAGTTGACGATGATAGTGTCTGCTTTAGAAAATAGGGAAAGGTTTTCTAGCTTTGTGGATTCAGTGAGGAGGATCGAGCAGTCATCTATAGAGAAGTGTGAAGCTAATGCTAAGAAGAGGCCAGCTTAATTTCAGGGGCAGTTGTCTAGAGGCTTTAATAATCTGAGGTTTTCTTCACCTTAGTCATAGAAGAGGCCAGCTTTCTCTTATCAGAGGTTTGTGGTGCCATCATAGAAGTCCTCAAGCTAGGGCAGAGGCTATAGTTTTCCATCAGTCATAGCATGTAGTACAATATCAGTGTTTGTGATAGGGCCATCTAGGACATGGTACGAGGCTAAGACATGTTATAAGTGTGGTAAGATCGGGCATACACAGTTATTTTTCCCTATGAAGGATGAGTAAGTGATATAGAAACTGAAGTAGAGTCAGCAACAGTAGTTCAGTAGTTGTGGTGGCAGAGGATGTAGTCAAGTGTCACAGGAAGGATCCTTTGGACATGATAGTAGAGGACATGGGTGACAACATGTGACAGCCCGATTCTATGATATGAGTCAGTCAGAGGGAGTGGTCAATCCACAGGTCGTGACATTTTAGATGGAACTTTTTCATTCTAATTTGTCTGCATCTTCTTTTGTATCTATTTTGGTTGACTCGGGTGTGACACACTCTTCTATCACTAAAAAGGTAATAAATAGTTGGTATATTCATGTTTGTAGTAGATATGATAATCTTCAGTTAGAAACCCCTCTTGTTGGTTATGTTGAGTTGTGGGAGGTGTGTCGATCTTACATTCTGTCTTTCTCGGGAAGCAACATTCAAGAGGATCTTATGCCGCTTGACATGCATGGATTCAATGTGATCCTTGGAATTGATACCCTAGTGAAGTATAGGGTGTTCTTGGACTGTAGTTCCAAGGTGGCAACGTTCCATGTTGGGGATTCTTTGTGGATCTTCTAAGGAGATAGGAAGATACTTCTGACATGTTTGGTGTCATCTATGACAGTTGAGAGGCTGATGAAGTAGGGTTGTGAGGCTTTCTTGGTGCATGTGGTGAATACCAAGGTGAGGATTCCTAGTATCCAGGAGGAGCATATCGTTCAAGAGTTCAAGGATGCTTTTCCCAAAGAGTTTCCTGATGTTCCCCCTCCTAGAGAGATTGATTTTGAGATTGGACTTGTTCCTAGTATGCAACCCATAGCACAGTCACCATATCGGATGGCACCAGCAGAGATGTGTGAGTTGAAGAAGCAGTTGCAGGAGCTGTTAGAGAAAGGCTTTATCAGGCCGAGCACTTCCCCTTAGGGTGCTCATGTGTTGTTCGTCAAGAAGAAGGATGGATTTATGAGGTTGTGCATAGATTACCGGCAGCTGAACAAGATGACGATCAAGAACAAATACTTGTAGATGAGGATAGACAATCTATTTGAACAGTTGAGAGGTGTTTCTATGTTGTCCAAGATATATCTGAGGTTTGGATATCATCATTTGAGGATCAGGGCGGGTGACATACCCAAGTCAGCTTTTCAGACTAGGTACGGCCATTATGAGTTTGTGGTTATGTTGTTTGGGCTAACCAATGCACCAACAACTTTCATGGATCTGATGAACATGGTGTTTATACCTTATCTTGATCAATTTGTGGTGGTGTTCATCAAAGATATCTTGATATACTCTAGAGACTGTCATTAGCATTAGCATCTACGCCTGGCATTGATGTTGTTGAGGCAGCATAGGTTATATGCAAAGTTCAACAAGTGTGAGTTTTGGATGAAGGAAGTGTCTTTTCTGGGGCATGTGATATTTGATAGAGGCATTTGTGTGAACTCGAAGAAGGTGGATTCCATGTTGGAGTGGGAGCATCCTAAGAAACGGACGAAGATTTGGAGTTTCCTAGGATTGGCAGGCTACAACAGAAGTTTCATCAAGAACTTTACTGTTGTGGTGTTACCCCTAACCAAGTTGACAAGGAAAGGTGTTCCTTTTGTCTAGGATAACAAGTGCCAACACTCTTTTCATTTGTTGAAGGAGAAGTTGACCAGTACAGTGGTCTTAATTCTGCCAGAGTAGGGAAAAGGCTACATCATCTTCTATGATGCATCAAAGAACAACTTGGGATGTGTGTTGGTGTAGGATAAGAATGCGATTTCTTTTGCTTCGTGGAAAATTAAGAAACACGAGGAGAATTTCCTCGATGCATGATCTGGAGCTCGTAGTTGTGGTCCATGCTTTGAAGATTTCGAGAAACTACCTTTATGGAGAGGAGTGTCAAATCTTCACCAACCACAAGAACCTTCCTTATATCTTCTTGAAGCAGGAGATGAACATGTGGTAGAGGAGATGGATGGAGTTGATCAAGGATTATGATTGCATGATAGACTAACATCCAGGGAAGGTGAACATGGTGGTTGATGCATTGAGCAGGAAGTCTTCATCGACATCTGTTGATAAGGCATGTTTGTGTTCCTTAGTGTTCCATAAGCGAAAAATGTTAGTGTCACTTCACCAGATGAATGTACAGTTGGAGGTCTCCTTGTTAGTAGGATTATTAGCACAATTTCAAGTGAAGCCTACCTTGATGCATCATATTAGAGATGCGTAATGGGAGAATGTTGTGATATAGAATATCCAGGCAGAGTTTGGCAATAAAAGTTATGATGGTATCCATGAGACAGATGATGGGACAATTTGCTTCCACAATAGATTACTGGTTCTAAATTTTGATGGTTTGAGGAAGATGGTTCTTAACTAGGATCACTCCTCAATGTACGTGATGCATCCAGGTAGTACTAAGATGTACCATAGCTTGAAGGATTTGTATTAGTGGCCTGGTTTGAAGCGTGATGTGGCAGTGTTTGTGGCTAGATGTCCAATTTGCCAGCAGGTCAAGGCTGAGCATCAGAAACCTGCAAGAATGCTACAATTGTTGCCTATATTGTACTGGAAATAGGATCATATTACTATGGACTTTGTGGTTGGTCTTCCTAGGATGGACAAAGGTCATAATTCCATTTGGGTGACAATTGACAGGTTGACCAAGTCAGCTCACTTATTTCCAGTCAAGATGACATATACAGCTGAGAAGTTGGCACAGATATACGTGGATGAGATAGTCCATTTACATGGTATCCTAGTTACCATAGTGTCAAACAGAGGTCCTTAGTTTACCAATCATTTTTGGGAATGTATGCATACAACGATGGGGACACAGTTGAGGTTCTATATAGCTTTTTATCCTCAAACAGATAGCCAGTCATAGAGGACCATTCAGACATTATAAGATCTATTGGGAGCTTGTATTTTGTAGTTTCAAGGAAGATGGTGTGTTCACCTGAGTTTGATATATTTTTTCTACAACAATAGTTATCATAGGAGTATACATATGGCACCGTATGAATCCTTGTATGGGAGGCATTGTCAGTCATTGTTGTGTTGGTATAAGATAGATGAGAATCAGCTTTTGTGTCCTGAGCTTGCACAGCAAACTACAGAGAATATCAAAATGATACTACAGCAGTCGAAGGCAGCCAAGGATAGATAGAAGTTGTATGCTAATAATTGGCATAGACCTTTGGAGTTCCAAGTGGGAGATTGTGTGTAGCTTAAGGTTTCTCCTTGGATAGGTGTGTTGAGGTTTGGCAAGAAGGGTAGGTTGTCTCTTAGGTTTATGGGACCTTACCATGTGGTGGCATGTGTTGCGAAGGTGGCTTATAGATGGGATCTACCACCAGAGTTACACACGTTTCATGATGTCTTCCATGTTTCCATGTCGGGGAAGTGTCACTCAGGTATAGAGTTGACATTACAGCCAGTGGAGGTTGAGTTGGAGGAGGATGTGTCGTATGTTGAGGGTCATGTGTTGATCTTGGATAGGAGCGTGAAGAAGTTGAAGAAGAAGGGTATAGTTTTAGTTAAGGTTTTTTGGCATCACCATGGTGTGAAGGAAGTCACATGGGAGATATAGGATGAGATGCGTAGAAAGTACCCATCTTTGTTCTCGTAGGATTTCAGGGCTGAAATCCTTGTTAGGGGTTTATGGTTGTAAGACCCATGACCTAGCTTTCTGGTTGATCTTTCTTTCCTAGCATAATTAGATGTTTAATACCTTAGTCTAACCTAGTTATTTTCTTTGATAACATGTTATGAGCTTATGTTTCAAGTTTTTTCAAGTCTGGATGTTGTTTGAGCTAGTTATGCTTATGTGTGCTTGTTTTCGACCTAATTGCAATCTACCCATGTTTAGGGTTTTTCTTGCAATTTGTCAAATACTTATTATTCCTCATATGTTTTAACATCATGTTGGACATAGTGTCACCCCAAATCCTTATTGTATCTTGGTTTGGTATGGTGACATTATCATGTGTTGAGGTTTAGGGTTTGCTTAGATGCCCTATGTAGATGGTTGACCTTGATATGTGTTGTCCGATGATCACCTTGTTTTAGTGATTTCCAAGCTTTCCTTTGGTCAAGTTTTCTTTGGTCTATGAGGACTTGGGGTGTGCCCCTAACCTTAGCTTTTGATGAGGCATATGACCCCTCTAGGTCGCCAAGAAGTCTAGGGTCAACGATCATTAATACCACCTTGGTCGTTGAAGATTTTCAATGGTCACCAAGCATGGTGATCTTCAGCGGTCGATGACCTCTCCTAGACCAGGTTGGTCACTGAACTTCCTTAGTTTTAATGCCCTAAGTTTCATGGTTGATCATGGTGCTTGCATGAATGAGTTTTAGTGAACACTTGGCACGTGTTTATATGACACCTATCCTCTCTTATCTCTCTCCAACCCTTGCCTATATAAACCTCTCTCCTTACATGAAACCAAACCCTTTGCACCTATTTTCTTTCTTTCTCTCTTCTTTATTGGAGCTCGTCCCCTTTTGTTTGGTGGTGAAGGTGGATCTCAAGTGGCCGATCCATCTTGCATGTTGAGTTAGGGTTCGGTGCTACCCTTTCTTGGTGATCGCTTGGTGAACATCTTGCTTTGGTAAGTGATCTCTCTCTCTTGCTCTTCATTTTCTTTACCCTACCCTCTTCTTCTTCTCTCTTCTTGGCCAAATCCATGGTTCTTCATGGTAGTGCTTGAGATGAGCTTGAAGAACTTCTCTCTTCCTGGTCGAATCCATGGTTCTCCATGGTATTGCTTGAGTAGAGAATGAAGGGCTTCTCTTTCTTATCTTTTTAGCCTAGGGTTTTGCTCTCCATCTTGTACTTCTTTAGCCTAGGGTTTGTTTTCTTCTTGGAGGGGGTACTAGCTTGGCCAAATTGGTGATCAAGCTAGGGTTTTCTTCCTTTTCTTGGAGCTTCCTTGTTGTTGGAGTTGTTTATTCATATCCAAGGCAAGTTATATAACTTTCTCCTTGATTATTGCTTACATTTACCTTGCATGCAATTAATCTACCATAAAAATGTGGTTATAAGTCGAATTGTGATAAAATCTATGATCTGTGTGTTATGTTTCATAACTTCCCTTTGCTAAACCCAAACTATTGTACATGAAATCTTGTTTGATCATAGAGTTTTTGATCCCTTCATGCATGTGTTAAACGTTGGTTTTCTCTCTCTAAGACATGGTTTTGTTCTCTCTCATAATGGTTGTTTTTTAGGGCTTGGGAGTTGACCTTCATAATGTGTTTTACACCTTGGTGGTTTTCAGTTTCATGGTGATGATCAACCTGATGTTGGTGAGTTTTTGGTCGTCAAGTTTTTCTCTATCTTCCCTTGAGGTTGCCAAGTTGTTGAGTGGTCACCAAGTTTTGGAGTTGTGGTCACTAAGGTTGGTCTTTATCCTCAGTCGATGAGATTCTCCATGTTTCTTTAGTCACCAAGAATGGTTCTATGAGGTTTTTGAACCTTAGACCTTAATGATTGTCTTTGCCTTGAATTTTATGTGGTCAGGAGGGTAGTTAACCCTAGTTTAGCAGTCCCTGAGATGGGTCAATCTCTGCGGTTGATGAAGGGATTGAAACCTAGCCTTCTTTGGTTGTCAACCTTGGGCTTTCAGCGGTTGCCAATGTGGCTGACCCTCAATGTTCGATGAAGATGGTTTGACCTAGTTTTTAACAGTCAATGATGTGTTCAATACTAAGTGCCTGATGATATTTTTGGTACATATGGTTTTTCTTCTTTCTTGACTTTATGATGATGATAGTTGACCTAGTTGCTTCCAAGATTGTTGGAGATGATATAATTAAGGTTTACTTCTCTTTTATGATTTGAATCCCTAATCTGGTTTGCTTGTTGAACTTAGCCCTAATCTAAGTAAATAATAATGAGTCTTATCTTTCTTGAGTAAATAGCATAATGATGGAGATACTTTCTCTCTCCTAAATTGTTGAAACCCTAATTTGTTATCTTATGAGCATCATAGTTTTGAAATGCATGGTTATGCCGAACCTATGTAGGACATGTATGGTGATGGTGAACAGCCTTGATGAGGCATGGAGAGATGATGATGTTCTTGTAGGGAACTATGTGAATGGTCTTAGGACCTTAGACAGGGTTGGTTACTGATGCACGAGTTTTGAGTCACTTTTACATGCTTATTTTATACTTCTTTTGTGCATTTATTTGTCATTTTCTTGATTATATTTGCATAAATCACTATTGTTGGCATGTACACTTTGTTTGCATCAAATTTTGCTTATTTTATTATATTTATATGATTTTATATATTCTCCGGACTTATATGCATTTTTCTACATTTTTCAGGTACTTTATGTACAATGCAGAGTCAGTGCCACCGACCATTCAAGTCGGTGCCACTGATATTACATCAGTAACCAATCCAGGAGAGTAGAATCAGTGCCACCGACATCCTAGTCGATGCCACTAACTTTTTCATAAATCAGCATTCGTTAGATCCGCTCAGATTCGACGGTCCACATTATGTGGTACCGTAAGTTGTCCTATGACCTAAAAAGGGATGGCCAGACCTAAGGGGGATATCACGTTGCACCGCACGATGGCCAGAGAGAAGAGAGAGAGAAGTAAGGAGCCGAAGTACACCAACGGGGAGATCCAAGCACCTCTGACGGACGATTTTGCTTCCAGAAGACTACATAACGTGCATTTCTCGAGGAGGATCATCTGGGACACCTTCTCTCCAAGGGTTACAAGAACTTCCTTCATGTTTCTCACATTTTTCTTCTCTCTCTCTATGTATTCGCAACTGAAAATCATGTGGGGCTAAACCCCTTCTTTCCTTAGGACCCAGGAGTAGCCTTGGGAATCGTTGTGTTGACTTTTTACATGAATTGGTATAAATTTCTCTTTATTCCTGGATACATAAGTGTGGATTTGAACGATATATCATTGCTTGATCACCATCGATAAGATTACAAACCAATAATTATTCTGGAAGGAGGACTAAAGGTTAGAAAACCATAACTTATACACTTTCCTACGCGTTCCATGGAAAAGGCAACGTACAGTCAGGGGAAAGAACCCAGAGTTTTTGATAATGCACCTAGACTTAGAAATAAATTACTATAGACATGGAATTGGCTTAGATCTAGGTAATAAATTGTACTGCGGAAGCGGGCAATTCTGACTACAGACTTTCTATCCAGGGAAGGAGTAGGAATTTATATTAATTTGGTAGAAATAAGAAACGACAAAACCCCGTGGTGAAATCGATTACCCTAAGGAATTCATCTTTTTCGAATCAACCACTTTTAATTTTCTTTTAATTTTCTTTTAGTTTGTTCAAACTCAAATTCAACTTGTTAATCAGCTTAGTTGGTCGCACCGTAGCTAGTAGTAGTCACTATGACTATGTCTCCCTGAGTTCAACTCAGACCTCACATAGGCCTATATTACTCGACGCGTGCACTTGCGTTTCTACGCACGGTTTTAGCGTGTCAAGTTTTTGGCGCCGCTGCCGGGGAGATGGTGACGTTTCAGCACTACGAGTGTTGTGGTCGGCCACTCTAGGCCACTTTTTATTTCTCATAATTTTATTTTATTTTAATCTTTTAAACTGAATTGCAAATCTTGTTTACCTTTTTAAATTATTAGTATCGGTTCATACACTGTCATTTGAAATTTCAAGGTACTAGTAAAGCAACAATGGGTGACGGAGAAGCATCTGAAGAAAAGACCATATGGGAGAAGATCAAGGCATCTTCTTCGACTGCTCAGCTAGGCCCGATTAAGAAACAGGCTGTGGACTTAGCACAATACAAGATTGATCTAGGGCTGATTGCACTAGTCAAGTCGCAGGCTTATCACGGGCACACTCATGAAGACCTAGTGGCACATATCAGCAACTTTGTTGAGTGTTGTGACATGGTGAAAGTGGATAAATTTCCACAGACAACTATTTATCTGAAGTTGCTCCCATCATCACTGGCGGACAAGGCAAAAGAATGGTTGTACAACCTAGAAAATAAGTTGATTGAGACATGGGATCATGTGATCGAGACATTCTTTCAAAGTTACATCCCTCCTAAGAAGACAAACGAGATGGGGAGGAAGATTCACAATTTCAAACAATAAGAAGTTGAGTCCTATTCTGAGGCTTGGGATTATTTTCAGAACTTGCTCAGGAAAGTCCCTCATCATGGGATAGATCGGGAGTACCAAGTCAAGAGGTTTTACTTTGGTCTCAACCACAATGAACGTGTCACTATGGGCAGTGCAGACACAGGTTTCTTTCTTAATAACTCACCATCTAAGTTCCAGGAGATTCTATAGAACATGGCCAAAAACCAATCCTGGGATAATGAGAGAGAACGCCCGGAGCACATCAATAGTGTGGCAGAGTTAAAGGCGATCAATTCATTGAATGAAAAGTTGGATTTGATTGCTAAGAATATATATCAAAAGGAAGAAGAAGAAGAGGCATAAAAGGCCAAGTACATGAGGAAGCAGGGGTACAGGAACAATGAAGAAGATAGTACCAATGAGATGCTGAGGAAACTACTCTAGTAAAATGAGTCATTCATGAGACAGACACAACAGGTTCTTTAAAGCCATGAGGCACAGATACAGACCATGCAGTATCAAATTTCTCAAATTGTGGAGGAGATGGCTTCCATGAAGAAGCTCATTCAGAAGGAACCTATTGGGAATGTTGAACCCGCTCAACAACATCAACATATTAAATATATCTCAGTCAGCAAGGAGCCACAGCCCCCTATTGAGGAGATACCTTAGTGGAACATCATGCATCTAGAATTAGAGTATAAATCCACAGTTCCATTCCCTTGGATTTTCTATGGATTTCCAAGAGGATGCATGACGTCGGTTAAAGAACTCTAGAACTCCAATACTACCGTGTCCACATCTCAAGCTTCAGAAGAGACTACCATGCCAGAGGAGTAGGTGAAGGCTCTACTCTGTAGTGGAGTAGCCACAATCAACAAGGAGACACCCACGAACAAGGAGAAGTAGCCACAACTCATGCTATCCACAGAAGATGTGCCAAATTCTATCTAAGAAGGTGGTGTTGAAGCAATCTTAGGGGAGGAGACCCCCAAAGTTCCATATGTTCCACCACACAAGCATATAGAGAAGCCAGTGTGCCATTCTCGGATAGTCTGAAGCTAAGGAAAGAGCAAAGACGCTTTAGGAAATTTCTTGAGATCTTCCAAAAACTCCACATCAACATCCCACTAGTGGAGGCTATAGAGCAAATCCCTACATATGGAAGATTCATGAAAGATATCATCAACAAGAAATGACAGATCAAAGATACAGATGTTTAGTGTATTGATGAAGTTGTGAGTTCTATTATTCAAGGAAAGCTTCCAAGAAAAAGGAAGGATCCAGGATGTTTCTACATCCCATGTTCTATAGGTGGACAACAATTCCCACAAGCACAGTGTGACTTAGGGGAAAGCATTATCCTCATGCCTCTTGCTACTTTTCAGAAGTTGGGATTGAAGAAGCCAACAAAAACCTCTATGACAATTGAGTTGGTTGATGGATCAATTGTGAAGCCATAGGGTATATGCGAGGATGTGCTAGTCAAAGTAGACAAGTTCATATTTCCTGTAGATTTGTAGTCATGGATATGCCTGTAGATGAAAGGATCTGAGATGCTATTAGGAAGGCCATTCCAAGCTACGGCTGATGTGATCACTGTCATTGGGCGAGGTTACTTGACACTTGGGATTGATGATGATAGAGTTGAGTTTAAGCTTCCATATGAATCATCAGAGCCACCCCTTGACAAACCAGGTTGAAGGTATTCCTCATGTCAAGCCTATGACATTAAACAAGCGCGCTTGTTGGGAGGAAACCCAACTTTTAGATTGTTTCTTTATGTTCTTTTAATTTTATCCACTTAGTTTTGCTTAATTTTTCGTAATTTTTTGTAAAAATGGTACCTTGATTCATGTTTGGAAGTGTGCAGAACTTACAAAGTTGGTACCACCGACATCCCTGTTGGTGGCACCAAGATTTGATCAGTGTTGGATCGGCTTTGAAAAAGCAAAGTCGCTGCCACCGACTTCCCTAAAGATTTTCAAAAAGTTACGGATGTGTATAACTGATAAATTGTCGGTGCCACCAAAATTTTTTATTGTCCCAGGTTCGGTGGGTGCGTCGATGCACCGAAAATGATTGGCAGAGTCGGTGCCACCGACTCCTGGCAGACAACCACCTGAAAAAGGCCATAAATAGCAATGAAAAGGTTTTTTTAGCACCGTTTTTTGTAGAGCAAAGAAGGATAAAGAATGTCACGTCTTAGCACCACTAAGACACAAAAATGGGCCACCAAGAAGAGGGATATTAGCAAGAATAACTTCGTCAAATGAGCCTCCAACCATCCACCTCCACCACCCTTCAGAGCAAATGGTACCGTTGTTCCACCTCTTAAGTTGGAATTTTGACTATGAGGCCATAGTCATATTCAAGCTTAGGGAGGGTGATGGAACAACCTTTTATCTTAGCTTTTCTTTGTTTATTTTATGATTTTTTATTTTTTTAAATTTAGTTATTTATTTCAATTTTTTAGGATCCACGGTCTATTTAGTGTAATTTGTGGAGAAGTAATGCATGGTTTCATTTGAGTTTATCAATATTTGGGCTGGGTGCACAAAAATGAAAAAAAAATATGAGAAAATTTCAAAAAATTTGTGAGCTTATCTTGTGAGTAGTCGAGTTGCATAACTGAGGAAGTGCTTAGATAAGCCAGCTCCACGACATGAGAGCATAAATGACCATTTAAATTGTCCAAGAAAAGTGATTGACAAGGATTGTTGAGCCTAAACAGATTAAACCCTAATGTGAGCTTAAACTAAAATTAAAGAGAGAAACCCCTTGATTACCTTGTACACAGGTCATTAGAGAGGGATATATGATTTTCTTTAAAGGTTCTATCTCTTAGTCGTGTGATCGCGCCCACTGCATAATTTTACTTTTCACTCCACCATAAGAAGATTGAGCGCATGTCATCATTCTTTCTCTTGATTGCATTTACATTGCATAGTAGATTTTGTATAATAATCATTTTTGTTTTTACTTGCATATATAAAAAAAATGAGAAACATGCATGCATAACAAAAATTCAAGTGCATGTCATGTAGTTGCATAACACCTTATTCATGTAGTTTGCATATGCATTACATATCATCTTGCAAATAGCATGTCTAGTTTCTTCTCTAATAAAAGAAGGTAATGATTTTTTCCCATACTCTCCAAAAAGAAAAAAAAGCCATTGACATAAATCAAATGTGCAGTGCAAGTAGAAACCCAAAACAATTCTATCATGTGAAAGGGTCTTTAAAAAAAAGATTGTGTATAGTGTAGAAAGTGAAGGAGAAAGGGCATATTCCTACCTATATCATAAGGAAGAATTAGTACATGATAGATGTAGTTTGTAGATATTTTGTCTTATTTTGAGATGAAATGATAGTTGCATGCATCATTCCACCTTCAAAAGTAGGCATTAGGAGCATTTTATAAATTCTCGTCATCATAGGTTCATCATAATTTTTGATTGCACGAATGATTTTATGTGCTCATGATTCTTCCACAGCCACCCATCCTGACCACCCATTGCTCTTATCAGTAGGCCACTCATTTGATTTTCTCCTCATTCATGATTTCTTAGGAGAACTGCTTCCATCTAGATGGTAGGTAGATAAAAAGGGCAATGTAGATAGGAGATCACACGATGCACCAAGTATGAATCGAATGAGTCTATCATATTAACTGCTTTAATTGATAGTATTTCATTGATTGGGGGATGGACATCTTTTATAGAGGTTTCTAGTCACCAAGATGATAGCTAGTGTTTAGTGGTCAGTAAGGGCCGGTATGAGGACTGAAGGTGGAGACTTTTAGATGTACTTTATGCACTTATGTCCTTCAGTTGACTTATCTCAATCAGATCCAAAGGTTTTGTTGCTCGAGGACTAGCAAGGTTTAAGCTTAGGGGAGTTTGATGCACAGGTTTTGAGTCATTTTTACAGGCTTATTTTATACTTGTTTTGTGCATTTATTTGTCATTTTCTTGATTATGTTTGCATAAATCACTATTGTTGGCCTGTACACTCTGTTTGTATCAAATTATACTTATTTTATTATATTTATATGATTTTATATATTCCCCAGACTTATATGCATTTTTCTACATTTTTCAGGTACTTTATGTACAATGCAGAGTCGTTGCCACTGACCCTTCAAGTCGGTGCCACCGAGATTACATCAGCAATCGATCCAGGAGAGCAGAGTTGGTGCCACCAACTTTTCTGGAAATCAACATTCGTTAGATCCGCCCAGATCCAACGATCCACGTTATGTGGTACCGTAAGTTGGCCTATGACCTAAACAGGGACGGCCAGACCTAAGGGGCATATCACGTTGCACTGCACGACAGCCAGAGAGAAGAGAGAGAGAAGCAAGGAGCCGAAGGACGCCAACCGGGAGATCTAAGCACCTCTGATGGACAATTTTGCTGCCAGAAGACTGCAAAACGTGCATTTCTTGATGAAGATCATCTGGGACACCTTCTCTCTAGGGGTTACACGAACTTCCTTCATGTTTCCCATGGTTTTCTTCTCTCTCTCTCTATGTATTCGCAATTGAAAACCATACGGGGCTAAACCCCTCCTTTTCTTAGGACCCGAGAGTAGCCCGAGGAATCATTGTATTGACTTTTTAAATGAATTAGTATAAATTTCTCTTTATTTCTGGATATATAAGTGTGGATTTGAATGATCTATCATTGCTTGATCACCATCGATAAGATTACAGACCGATAATTATTCTGAAAGGAGGATTAAAGGTTAGAAAACTATAACTTATACACTTTCCTACCTGTTCCTTGGAAAAGGCAACGTACGGTTAGTGGAAAGAATCCAGAGTTTTCGATAATGCACCTAGACTTAGAGATAAATTACTACATATGTGGAATTGACTTAGATCTAGGTAGTGAATTGTACCGTGGAAGTAGGCAATTCTGACTATAGGTTTTCTATCCAGGGAAGGAGTAGGAATTGATATTAATTTGGTAGAAATAAGATATGACGAGACCACGTGGTGAAATCAGTCACCCTAAGGAATTCATCTCTTTCAAATCAACCGCTTTTAATTTTCTTTTAATTTTATTTTATTTTGTTCAAACTCAAATTCAACTTGTTAATCGACTTAGCTGATCACACTGTAGCTAGTAGTAGTCACTGAGACTACGTCTCCCTGAGTTTAGCTCGGGCCTCACATAGGCCTATAATACTCGACGCGTGCACTTTCATTTCTACGCACGGTTTTAGCATGTCAGTTACCCTAATTGAGGTGATATCTTCTGATGATGTGACAAGGGATTGGTATCCCATGGTGGTGTGATAATGGTGATGGTCTCATGACTGACATTGATATAGTATCATGTGGGGATGTGATAAGCTTTATTCCTTATACATTTTATATCCTCTAAAGTAGCAATATACCCTTACCTTTGTAGAATCTTTTAGGGTTTTGTATGTAACTTGATTGATGCAGTTAAAATATACCCAATTGGTTTAACTAATCAAGTGAAACCCTAATTATGTAGTGCCTTATGCATTAAATCCATTCTAATGTCAGAAATTGTTGGATGGTGAAATGATTATTCCTAAGGGAAACTCTCAATTATATCGTTGAGTATGCGAGGTGCAAGTGACTATGTGTCCTTGATATCTCGATCCCAAGTGTGTGGAGGATGTCTACGATTATGCCTCGGTGTGAGAACACCTATTGTCATGTCTTGTATATTTATATATGTGATATTTTGAGGACAATGATGATTGTACCTCGATGGCAGGGCTTAGTACCCTGGTGTCAAGTTTTGTGACCTATATACCAAGGTGGACTAGGTGTTTTGCAGTTTGACTTTACATGTCACTGCGGTGGACTTGTACTGACTGAGGGTGTGGGAGATCCTAGGATTCCGGCTCTCCTAGATCTTGTATGGAACTTTTTTTGCCTTTGCAATGGACAGTTGGAGTTTGAATGGTATACCTCAAACTCCTCAGAGCTTAAAAGATGTAATACTATTACATAGCATATTTGTTTAGGATTAAACATGATTCACATTGGATGTTTACCCTCGCCTTGTTTCTTGAACTTCTTAATTTTTGTATATTGTGGTAAGAGAAATTAATTGTTCAGTATGTGACAGATTTACATGTTCTTCATATTCATTCTTAGACGTTTATGTTGCTATGCCTATTTGACTAGTTTCTTAACCTATTTAACCTATGTAATATGTTTAATCTATTCATTTAGCTGAATCTGCTCATCATGTTTAATGGTAATATAACATGTTGTTTTACAATAATCATTAGTTGAGAGTTATATCTCTCACTGGGACATGGGTCTCATCTCATGAGTTACCACATCATTCTAGGTCGTCATTAGCGGCGTGGACAAGATCGTGTTGTTGAGGAAGAGTAGCTTGGAGATCAATTGTTACTAAAGGTTGGAAGCTGCTAGTGTTGTAGTAGAGTCCTAGTGCCATCCCTATACTCTCTGGCCCAGGAAGGTATGTCTTTTGTAGATGTTGTACATCTATATGTGCTTCTAGAAGTATGCCTTAGTTCTTCTTGGGTGAACCTAAAACCTTGTGCATGAATCTTACTTGATATTGGAAGTTTTTGTACTTGTGTGCCTATAAAAATGATGGTTTTTGTTCGCTCAGATGATGGTTGCTAATTAGAGTTTTGAACTGATCTCTCTCCTTATGATGAAACTTGATGACCTTTTGGATTTTTTATGATAACCAACCTATTTCAAACTCCTAGTGGTCGATGAGATTTTGGTCTCATCATGGTGCCAAGATTTTGAATGAATAATGGTCGCCAAGATTTTCCCTTATGTGGTCTATGAGACCTTGATGTTTTGTGGTCGCCATTGTTTTGATTTCCTTGATTGGCCGCTAAGATGTTGACATCATGAGTGGTCTCTAAGATCCTTGCATATTGATGTTTGCCAAGATTTCACCCTTTGATGATAGATGAGGATGTTGAACTCATGTGGTCACCAAGGCTTTTTGTTTTTTGAGCTCTCCAAGAAATTTTATGTTAGTGATCGCCAAGATCTTATTTCCATAATGGTTGATGAGGTTTAATTTTCATGACTGGTCACCAAGTTTTGAATCCATATGGTCGCCAAGATTTGTGACCCTAGTGGTCACCAATTTTTCTAACCTTTCGTTGTCACCAACCATCTTGATCTTGGCAGTCAATGACTCCTCTGACCTTAGCGGTCGATGAAGGTTTGATCCATGTTGTTCGCTATGATATTGAACCCTAGTGGTCACTAAGGTGCCTAACCCTAGTGGTCACCAAGGTGTCTCTAACCTATGTGGTCTCTATGTTTCTCTAACCAGAGTGGTCGATGGAATTCCCTGACACTATGGTCAATGGTTATGTTTGACCCTATGCTTTCATGATTAATGGAGATGCTAAGAACTAGGGTTTATCTTTGATTGTTATTTTGTAACCCTAATTCACTCATCTTGGTTGAACATAACCCTAATACAAGTAAGTGATGATGGTTAATCATACATAGTTCTTTATGTGATTAGTATGATGATGGAATACTCTCTATGAATGTTGTTGTAACCCTAAGATGTTGCCATGTGAACATCATAGTTCCTTATTACAATGTAATGTAAACTTGTCTGTCACATGTATAGTAAGGGTTTTGTTGAGGCTTTTGTAATGCATGGAAAGATAATGATGATCTTGTAGGACATGATGTAAATGGTCTTATGACCTTAGACATGGTCTTGTGCTCTAATTGAGGTGTTATCCTATTCCTGAAGCAATAAGGATTTGTATGATGTGATGGTAGGATGACGAGTATGGAATCATGTATGGAAATGAAATAGTCCCACATGATAGGCATTATTTTTCATGTGTTTTATATCTTCTGAAGTTGCAATATACCTACATTTTTGTAGAAATATTTTAGGGTTTGCTTGTAACTTGATTGATGGAGTATTAATTCAACCAATTGGCATTCAATAATCAAGTGAAACCCCGATTATGTGGTGCCCTAGGCCATAGATCCATTCTAGTATCAGGACTAGCTGGATGGTGAAATGAGTATTCCAAAGGGAAACTCAGAGTGCATATTGTTGAGTATGCAGGGTGCATGAGACTGTGTGTCCTTGTCATCCTAATTCAAGGTAATGGAGGATTGCTACAGACATACCTCGATAGGAGAACGACTATGCTCATATCTCCGGTATTCGTATAAGTGACATGTGATTGAGGTCAGATGTGGTTGTACCTCGGATGATAGGGTTTTAATACCTTGGTTACTAGAGTCATGACCCATATACCAAGGATGGACTAGGCTATTTTGCAGTTGGACTATATATGTCATTGTGGTTGACTTGTACTGATTGAGGGAGGATGAGTTCTTAGGAATCCAGCTCTCCTAGATCTTATATGGCATTGATTTCAACTTAGTAGTGATCATTTGGAGTCTGAGTGGTATACCTCAAACTCCTCAGGGCTTAATAAAAGACATAATCTAGCCATGTAATATAACTGCTTAGGTTTAAACATGATTCATATTGGTTGGTAACCATTGCCTTGTTTCTTATACTACTTAGTTGTTATATAATGTGGCAAGAGAAATTAACCGTTTAATAGATGATAGTCTTACATGATCCTTCATATACTTGCTAGTCATGCCTATTTTTATGCCTATCTGATTAACTATCTTAGTGTGTTTAATATGTTGAATCTTCTTAACCTTTTCAATTAGTTTAAATTGCTTAATGTGTTTAGAAATAATGTTAACTATTGTAATCAATAATCGTTGTTGAGAGCTATATCTCTCGCTGGGACATTGGTCTCACCTTGCAGGTTACCACATATATTTAGGTGGTTTTCAATGATGTCATCAAGATCGTGGTGTTGAATAAGAGCATCTTAGAGAGTAGTGGAAGCAAAAGGTTAGATAGTAGTTGTAGAGTCCTAGAGTCGTCCATGTACTCTCAGGTTCACGCAGGGTATGTTTTGTAGATGATATGTACATCGACTTGAGTTTTTTGCAGTGTGTCGATGCTTGTATATGGAATGTATATGTGGAATAATATCTTTTGTATATAGGTTGTTGTTAAGTCCACTGGACATACATGTAAATACCTGGTATGGTATGTGTTGATATGCAAGTTGTTGGATCCTTATGTAAATGATTCTGGACATGATAGTAATGTATAAATTGGTTTTAGTTTACCCGCTATTTTTGTTATGTGTTTTTTAGTTTTTGATAATGTGTTTTGTTTTGAGTAATCTCGTTTAGCGTGATGGGGTGTCACAGTTTAGGTTGGTATCATAGGTTTAGGTTTGTTGATTCTATAGGGATGTATGACTTAGGTTTTGTGTATGTTCTTATGTAATCCAACATATCTGATCATAGCTTCTTCTTATGCGGGAACATGAAGAGCATGCAGAGAGTAGCTATGTCACACTAGGAGGAGGTGGTAGGAGGTTGGCATGTGACAGAAGAGTGTTAGTGATGGGGCAATAATAGACCGTGATGCCTCAGTTTGACCATGCTGCCAAGGAAAATTCTACTTTCCAATCTATGTTTGGACAACTCATGACGACGATTATGCACATAGCGGACAAAGCACCCATACCTCAAGCTAGGGAAGTTGTCCCTAATGAAGAATCCCATGGTTCTGGGAAGATATTTGAGAGGTTGCAGTGTGCATGAGTTGTCAATTACGTAGGTACAATGGAACCGAATGACGCAAATTTGTGGTTTACAGAGCTTGAGAAGGCTTTCAAGATCTTGAACATCGAAAAAGAGGACAAGGTAAAGCATGTTGTCTATCTATGAAAGGTAGTGTTGGCCATTAGTGGGCCATAGAGGAGGAGAAGAGACTAGGACTTGTGATAGGATGGGAAGAGTTTTGGTGGGAGTTTGTGAGCCACAACTTTTTGGAGACGTATTTGGGCAAGAAGATAGCTCAGTTTGAGAAGATACGTCAAATTTTGATGTCGATCAGCAAGTATGAGTCCAAGTTTAAGGAACTTTTGAGGTTTTGCCCTCGTATGGCATCAACGTAAAAGGAGAGGATACATAGGTTTGAGAAGGGTCTGAGCACAGAGTTGTCTACAACAACATCTTCTTTGGAGAATAGAGAGAGGTTCTCTACCTTTGTGGAGTCTATGAGGCAGATTGAGAGGTCTACTATCGAGAAGCATGAAGCCAGCGCTAAGAAAAGGCCAGTTCAATTTCAAGGAAGTCATCTGGTGGCTTTAAGAAGCCAAGTCTTTCTTCACCTCGGTCATAGAAGAGGTCACCTTTATCTGAGCTGAGACCAGGAGTGCCATTATAGTGGTCCCCAAGTAAGGGCAGAGGTCACATTCTTCTTCCAGTAGGAGCACACATTACAGTGTCTGTGTTGCTGACAAGGTTGTTTAGGTTGCAGTATGATTCAAGGACATGTCACAGTGTGGGAAAGTGGGGCATATCAGGTGGACATGCCCTATGAAGGATGAAGAAGTGACGCAATAGCTGAGGCAAAGTTAGAGAGGTTCCCAATAGCAACAGTTCAGTAGTGGTGGTGGTAGAGGACGTGGTCAGGTATTGTAGGTGGGGTCATCTGGACCGGATAGCATAGGATGTAGATGACAATAGGTGACGACTAGATTCTATGTTATGAGTCAGCCAGTGGGAGTGGTCAATCCATGGGTCTTGATAGGTCAGATGGAACTTTTTCATTTTGACTTATCTGCTTCTTCTTTGATATATGTTTTGATTGATCTGGGTGTGACACACTCTTTTATCACCATAGAGGTGATAAGTAGTTGTTACATGCCTATTTGTAGTAGATCTAAGAGACTTTAGCTTGAAACCCCTTTAGTTGGTTCCACTGAGTTGTGCGACGTGTGTCTATCTTGTTCTTTCTTTTTTGGGATGCAACATTCAAGTCAATCGTATGCCACTTGACATGCATGAATTTGATGTGATCCTTGCGATGGATACCTTGGAGAAGTACAAGGTTGTTTTTTACCGTAGTTCTAAGGTGGCAACATTCTATGATGGAGATGTTTCTTTGATCTTCTAAAGAGATAGGAATATTCTTCCCATGTGCTCGGCGTCAGCCATGATAGCGTAGAGGTTGACGAGATGGGGATGTGAAGCTTTCTTGGCACATGTTGTGGATACCAAGTCAAGAGGTCCTAGTATACATGAGGTACCTATAGCGTGTGAGTTTGAGGATGTCTTTCCTGAGGATTTTATTGGTGTTCCCCCTCCTAGAGAGATTTATTTTGATATCAATCTTGTTCCTAGAACGCAACCCATAGCACAGTCACCCTATAGGATGGCACTAGAAGAGATGCAGGAGTTGAAGAAATAGTTGCAAGAGTTGTTGGAGAAGGGTTTTAGTAGACCGAGCACTTCCCCTTAGGGTGATATCATGTTGTTTGTGAAGAAGAAGGATGGATATATGAGGTTGTGTATCGATTATTGACAGCTGAACAAGGTTACAGTGAAGAATAAGTACCCATTGTCGAGGATTGATGATCTATTTGACCAGTTGATAGGTGCCACAACATTCTTGAAGATAAATCTGAGGTGGCAGATGACATAGCTAAGACTACTTTTTGGACTAGGTATGGTCATACAAGTTTGTGGTAATGTCGTTTGGGTTAACCAATGTGCTAAAAGATTTTATGGATTTGATGAATAGAGTGTTTAGACTGTATTTGGATCAGTTTGAGGTCATGTTTATCGTTGATATCTTGATATACTCCAGGGATAGTCAACAACATGAGTAGTACCTTTGTCAGGCATTGATATTATTGAGGCAGCAGTAGTTGTATGGCAAGCTCAGCAAGTGTGAGTTCTGGTTAAAAGAGGTATATTTTCTTGGTCACATCATATCTGCTAAAGATTTTTGTGTGGACCCAAAGAAGGTATAGTCAGTGATGGAGTGGAAACATCCCAAGACACTGATGGAGGTCCAATGTTTCCTAGGTTTGGGTGGGTCACTATATGAGATTCATTAGGAATTTCAGTGTTGTAACGTTACCCTTAACCAGGTTGACAAGGAAAGGTGTTCCTTTTGTCTGGGATGACATGTGTCAGTGTTCTTTCCAATTGTTGAACGAGAATTTGACTAGTGCTCTAATGTTAGTTCTTCTATACTAAGGGAAAGGCCACATCGTCTTCTATGATGCTTCAAAGAATGTCTTGGGATGTGTGTTGATGTAGGACAAGAATGTGATCATTTCTTTTGCTTCGTGACAGCTGATGCGATGATTTTGAGTCGCATTTATAGACCTGTTTGATATGTGTTTTATGCTTTTATTAGTCATTTTTATGGTTAATATTGCATAATTCATCCATTTTGGTCTTTGCCATTATTTTATGTCAAATCCCCTTTATTTCATTGTTTTGAGCATTAATTATCACATTATTATTATTTGTGTGAATTTATGTGATCTTGTCTTTGAATTTAAGGACAAACGAGTATTTGCTTCCGTCGATACCATCGACGGAAGTCGATACCATCGACAAGGCCGCAGGTTTCCAGCTGAAAGGAGCAGCAAAGAGTCAATACCATCGACGCTCAAGTCGATGGTATCGAGACACCTTCAGGTTGCTGGAGAAAAAGTTGTCGATAGTATCGACACCAAGTTGATACCATCGACGCACAGAGGCTACAGCGTCGCAAAACGACAAAACCGACGCCTAAAGGAAGTCGATACCATCGACCCGTGTCGATGGTATCGAGATGATGTCAGGCGCGACAAAGGAAGGGTTCGTTACTGCAGCGGGTCGATACCATCGACTCGCGTCGATGGTATCGATGTCGTAGGATATGAGTTTGCTTTCTAATGATCTCAATCGGACGGCTGGAGTTAATTAACGACCTAATGAGGGACTTATACCTAATGACGGCCGCCCAGACGAGGAGGGGATCTCATTAGCCATTGCACAAGTGCCCAGGAGCAGGAGAAAGGAGAACGGAGGCCAGAAGTTCATACCAGTCGATCCGGACGCTGCCAAAGACGGATTTCACCACCGAGAGGCGGGAAAGCATGTGTTCTACGCAAAGGATCAATCGGTTCTTCTCCGTTCAGGGGTTTTCCCTTTCAATTCACGTTTTTCATATGATTTCCCTTATTTCTACCTTGTACTTGTGTGAGATGACCATGCGGGGCTAATCCCCTTCATCTTTAGGACCGGGAGTAGCCCGGGGATTCATTGTATGACAGTTTTATAATAGTAATTCATATTTTCTCTCTTAAATCCGTGGTATAGTTTCGTTTTCTCCATATATTTTTATGCTTGATCACCATAATAATAACCTAATACCCTGAATCACTTTAAAAGAAGGATTAATGGTTGAAAAGAGATGAAATCTACATTAATTGACAAATCCCTTGACCAAGGTGGTGTAAAATTAATGGTGGACACTGAGAGATCGTTCATAATGCATCTAGTTTAGGGTATAGGTTACTACGACAGTGGAACCGACCTAAACCTAGATAGTGAATTGTACCACGACAGTGGGCAATTCTGTTTTCAGGACATTACCCGGATAGAGAGAGAAGAGTGAGGCATTATATAAAACCTAATACAATGAAAACCCGCGGTGAAACCGCAATCCTAAAGATATCCTTTTGAATTGATTAAATTAACCTTTAATCGATTGTTTGCTTTGTTTTATTTTTGTTTTCTTTTAATTTTATTCAACAACCCCAATTTGTTATTCGGCTTAGCTGATCGCAAATAGTTAGTAGGAGTCTCCAACATTTTTGAGTATCCCTGTGTTCGACTCGGGCCTCACAAGGCCTGTACTACTCGACGCGTACACTTGCGTTTTTAGCGCGTAGTAAAATACATGTCAAGTTTTTGGCGCCGTTGCCGGGGATACGGTGAATTGTTGGCACTTCGAGTGCTACGAGCGGCCACTCTAGGCCACAGTTTTTTTTTATAATTTTCATTCAATTTCAAATATTTTTACATTGGGCTATAATTGTTTATACTCGTCTAAGCATAGTACTGAACTCGAATTTTCTTATTTCAGGTATTGTGTATGGTGCAGACACGTAGTACGGACTACGACAATCGCACACTCGGGGTTCCACTTCCGGGACCTGAGGACGAGGAGTATTACGAGCAAGAGCACCAAGAAGAGATAGATTCTGAATCTGAACAAGAAGACATGGCCGAGCCACAGACCATATGGGAGAAGATCAAAGCTTCTTCCTCATCAGCTTCAAAGGGGCCTATAAAGAAGCAGGCGATCAACATACCGACATACAAGATCGATCCAGCGTTGATAAATTTGGTGAAATCAAATGCGTTTCATGGGCTGAAAAATGAGGATCCTGTTGCACACATCAGTCAGTTCGTTGAGAACTGTGACATGGTGAAAATTGATAGGTTTCCACAAGATGCATTATATCTCAAGCTTTTCCCAAGTTCATTGGCGGGAGCAACACGAGAGTGGTTACATAATCTAGACGATGAGTTCGTGGAGTCCTGGGACCATATGGTGGAGGTCTTCTTTGAGAGGTTCTTCCCTCTGGAAAAGACTAACGACATGATCCGGAAGATTCATAATTTCACCCAACAGGCCGGTGAAACATATTCTGAGACCTGGGAGCGATTTCAGGTCATGCTGAGGATGTGTCCACATCACGGGCTGGACAAAGAGACGCAGGTGAAAATCTTCTATTTTGCTCTCTCCGAGCATGATAGGAGTAATCTGGATTCAGCCGGGTCGGGATTTTTTCTGAATAATACTGACACCAGATGCTGGGAAATACTCAAGAACATGGCTAAAAAGAAGTCCTGGGGTGAAAGAGAAAGAGGCCCGGTAGAGCAAGCGCGAGTCGTCAGTGAATCCAAGGCAATGAGAGAGCTGAATGAGAAGATGGATCTTCTCGCAAAGAATTTACTGCAAAAGGAGGATAATGAGTCTGAGGATGAGGCTCAAGTCAAATACATGAGACAACAGCAAGGGTATAGGAACAATGACTACTCATGGAGAAAAGACAAAAAGTTTTCGTGGAAGGATCTGAACAATTTTCTACAGGATCCGAAAGCCAAGCCTGCGCTAGCTGCAGAAGACAAGAGCACGGAGTTGCTCAATCAGGTTATCAAGCAAAATCAAGAGTTAATGAATACATTTGGGCAGCAAATCAAGCAACAAGGAGAATACATGAATCAATTTGGGCAGACATTGCAGAGCCATGGGGCTCAAATGAGGACCATTGAGACATCCATGGAACAGATGGCATCCGAAATAGCTAGCTTGAAGAAACTGGCACATCCCGGCTTTCCGGGGAATACCAATGTTCCCAGGGGAAATCAGCAAGCTAAGGTTATTCTGCTTAGAAGCGGCAAGAAAGTGTTGGATCTAAGAACTGATGAAACAAGCACACCGCGAGATGAAGTTGAAGGTGAAACCACTGCGGAGCAGCCCACACCAGTATCAGGGCAAGTTGAAGACATAGTCGTAGAGGGTATTGAAGAATAGGTTGCAGAGGAGGAACCTCAGAAAAAGATGCCTTATGTGCCACCTCATCAAAGGGCACAAGCTGTTCCGGTCCCGTATCCTAATAGCGTGAAGGCAAGGAAGGTAGATGCACAGTTCAAGAAGTTTTTGGACAGTTTTAGGAAGCTTTCAATCAATATTCCTTTACTGGAAGCCATTGAGCAAATTCCTTCATATGGGAAATTTCTAAAAGATGTCATTACCAAGAAAAGAAAAATTCCGGATACAGAGGTCGTCGTGCTGAAGAAGCAAGTGAGTGCCTTCATCATGGGCACATTGCCGCCAAAGAGACAGGATCCAGGGTGTTTCAATATTTCTTGCTACACCGGGAAGGTTAAATTTGGCGAAGCATTGTGTGATTCAGGGGCAAGCATCAACTTGATGCCCCTTTCAACATTTAAAAAACTGGGATTGAAGGAATCACGGCCGAGCAATATGACGATTCAATTGGCAGACAACTCTGTGGTGAAGCCTTATGGAATCTGTGAAGACGTCTTAGTAAAGGTGGATAGATTTGTCTTCCCGGCTGATTTTGTGGTTATGGAGATGCAGGATGAACAGGGCAACGAGCTGTTACTTGGACGTCCTTTCCAAGCTACAGCCGACATGATCTTAGAGATGGGGAGAGGTCGCTTGACCTTGGGCATAGCGGATGACCGCTTTGAGATGGTCATGCCCTCTAGCACTGCGTCATCTAAAGCAAAAGAACAATGCAATATGGTGAAACGTCTGGACTGCAATATTTCACTCTGCCTTGGAAAACCATTTCTGGACATGGCTCATGTGATGAGCAAGGTGGATAATGGAACCTTAGCTGTGGATATCATGGAGCAGACTAAGGTAGTTTCTTTGTGTAAAGTTGTGGGATTTCCGAATGATGAGAATGAGGACATTCCGCCTTCTTTGGAGGATGATGTGATTGCTATTTCTGCTTCTGATGCATATCCAGAATTACCGTTGGAGGCTTGTTTCTTGAATATTACATATGATTGGATGCGGAGTAAATCACTCAAGGAGTGCGCTAAAATGCTTCAGATGCTTCCATGCTTCTATGCGAGGCATTATGAAGATTTACGTGCTCTTCCCCCACCGCTTCAATCATCTCTTATCATCCCGCCGGAGTTGGAATTAAAGCCGCTGCCCCCGCATCTCAAATATGTCTTTCTAGCTGAGGAAGACAAGTTACCGGTGATCGTATCTGCTTATTTGAGTGCGGACGAGGAGGAGCAACTGTTGATAGTGCTGAAGAACCGCCGAGGAGCTTTTGGGTGGTCTGTTGCAGACATCAAGGGGATCTCCCCTACTCTATGTCAGCACAAGATTCGGCTCGAGGAGGGAGCCAAGCCTGTGATTCAACCTCAAAGATGTCTAAATCTGAGCATGATGGAGGTTGTGAAGAAGGAGGTCATTAAACTTCTTGCTGCAGGTATTATCTATGCCATATCAGACTCGACATGGGTGAGTCCCACACAGGTAGTCCCCAAGAAGGGGGAATTACTGTCACTAAAAAATTTTTGAATGAACCTGTCACCACCCGATTGGTAACCGGGTGGTGAGTTTGTATTGACTACCGTCGTTTGAATGCTGCCACACTTAAGGATCACTTTCCTTTACCGTTCATTGATCAAATTCTAGAGCGTCTTGTCGGTCGATCGCACTTTTGTTTTATAGACGGGTATTCGGGGTACAACCAGATCTCGATTGATCCTTTGGATCAAGAGAAATCTGCGTTCACTTGTCCCTATGGGACTTTTGCTTACCTCCGAATGCCGTTTGGTTTATGCAATGCACCGGCGACGTTTCAACGTTGTATGCTCGCCATATTTTCTGACATGGTAGAGCACTGTCTCGAGGTTTTTATGGATGACTTCTCGGTGTATGGTGCATCGTTTGATGAATGTCTCTATAACCTAGATAAAGTGTTACAGCGTTGTGAGGACACGCACTTGGTCCTTAACTGGGAGAAATGTCACATGATGGTAACTGAGGGAATAGTGCTAGGACACAAGGTGTCTAGAAAAGGTCTAGAGGTGGATCCGGTGAAAATTGAGGTCATTTCTAAGTTGCCCCCACCAAATTCTATAAAAGGGGTGAGAAGTTTTCTGGGACATGCCGGGTTCTATCGGCGATTCATAAAGGATTTTTCAAAAATTGCAAAACCTTTATCCGAGCTTTTGGAGAAAGATGCGGTTTTCGATTTCAATGATAAGTGTCTACATGCATTCGATGTTTTGAAAGAAAAACTGATTTCTGCACCGGTTGTTCAAACGTCGGATTGGACAAAACCTTTCGAATTAACGTGTGACGCTTCGGATTTTGCGGTAGGAGCTGTATTGGGGCAGCGGGTAGACAATAAGCCCGCCGTAATTTTCTACGCTTCAAAAACTCTGAATGATGCCCAATTGAATTATACAACTACTAAAAAAGAATTACTTGCCGTTGTGTTTGCTTTTGAAAAATTCCGGCAGTATTTAGTTGGATCTAAAGTAGTTGTATGGACTGACCATGCTGCAATAAAATACTTGATGGAGAAAAAAGACGCAAAACCTAGACTCATTAGGTGGATTTTGCTCTTACAGGAATTTGACATTGAAATCAAGGACAAATCTGGGATTGAAAATGTAGTGGATGATCATTTGTCTAGGTTAGATAGGGTGGATGAAAAAGATTTACATATACCCATAACCGAGACATTTCCGGATGAACAGCTTTTGAAAATTAACTCTAAAGAGCCTTGGTTCGCTGAAATTGTAAATTACTTGGCTTGCGGGATCATCTCGGAAGATTGGTCATATCAGGAGAAGAAGAGATTTTTTCATTCTTTGAGATACTATTTTTGGGATGATCCAATTCTTCTTAAGCAATGCAAGGACGGTATTTTACGTAGGTGTGTGCCTGAAGTGGAGTACGAGAGTGTTCTCCATCATTGACATGCATCACCTACGGGAGGACACCACGCCAGCTCACGAACGGCAGCTAAGGTTTTGGAAAGTGGCCTTTATTGGCCAACTTTGTTTCAGGATGCCTACAATTTTGTAAGGCAATGTGACCCTTGTCAGCGTGCAAGTAATATCTCAAAGCGACAGGAGATGCCCCTGAATGTATTTCAGGAAGTTGAGGTATTTGATTTATGGGGCATAGATTTCATGGGACCCTTTATGTCCTCGAACTCCAATTTATATATTTTGTTAGCAGTTGATTATGTGTCGAAGTGGGTGGAAGCAATCCCCACAAGGACTAATGATTCCACTGTAGTGTGCAGGTTCGTTAAGGAGAATATTTTCTGCAGGTTTGGGATACCCCGAATGATAATCAGCGATGGGGGTACACATTTTAGGAATCAGAAGTTCTCGACATTATTGAAGAAATATGGTGTTACGACCCGCGTCGAGCTTATCCCGTAAGTATGCTGTTAAGCATGTGTTTAGTTGATGTGCTAAGTTATAAGCCTATTTTTATTAATAATGTTTAAAATGGATATGACATGTTCTTAGTGTGTATCCTAGCTCTTAAAACATGTAGGATCTTATGCTTGAAGCGTTGCCAGAGAAATCGTTCGAATCCGACCTTCGAGTCAAAAGTTGCATGTTTTCGGGCTTATAGGGACCCGTTTGTTGTTTTTTAAAGTTTTTGAACTTTGTGATTTGGCCCCTAGGTTTTCCTCCTTATCCTTTCTTTCTCACTTATCTCGTTTCATTTTCCAAAAACGAGAGAACGCAGAAGCGTTCTTCTTCCTTGCGTGAGAGAGAGAGAGAGGGAGCTGAGAAGGGAAGGACGTTTGGAGATTTGTTTTGCTCCGGCCAGTAGCTGCGATTCATCCTCTTCCTTTCTTTCATCTTCCTCTCCGCCAAATCAATCCAACTTGCAGCAGGAGTTGCGGTTGCAAGGAGATAGCTTGGAGATTAGGGTGCAAGGAGCAGCCCTAACTCGTCCCTCTTCCCCCTTCAGGTTCGGTTTAGTGGTGTGCATCAATTGCGAACGATTTGCGGTGTTAATTTGAGGTTTTGCCCGTCAATTCGAGAGAAATCGACACTTGCAGGTCCGTTTTCATTTTCTGCCTGTGCGCGGTTCGGCCGAGTTTGTATTCGGTCGGCCGAGTTTCTTATTTAGGTAAACGAACAGCGTTTTGGTCGGCCGAGTTTGGTCCTGATCGGCCGAGTTTCTTTGTAGGTATATCAAGCAGTGTTTCGGTCGGCCGAGTTCCCCAGAGAATCGGCTGAGTTTCCTACTGATCGGCCGAGGTTGGTCGGCCGAGTTTCAGAACCTGGGAGGTGTTCGGCCGAGTTCCAAAGTGGTCGGCCGAGTTTCAAGTTGTGAGTGCCAGTTCATTCAGAAATCATTATTTAACTCATTTAAAATGCTTATTTGCTTTAGCATCAGTTGATATGACTCTTAAACAGTGTAGCATATACATTAAAGTATGATAAGTTCTTTGGAACTTGAAATGTGTGATATGAATGATGAAAAAGAGGAAATTCTATGTCTTACAGTTGCAATGTGATATTCCTATTTAATCGTTTATCTGTTAACTAATCAATAGACTTAGGTGCCCTAACACCGTCGAACCCCTAAGAGAGATCTGCTTCTTAAGGGTGAAACTCGTGTCCAACATCAACTGGTTGAGTAATTCTGGTGGCACGAGGATTGAGAGACAGTGTCCAACACCAACCGATTGAGTAATTTCGGTGGCACTGGGAAAAAGGGTTATCCAACACCAACCGGTTGAGTAATTCTGGTGGTAACCCAGTGTGAATCCCTACGTCTGTGTACTCAGGTTAGAGGAGGAGTCTAGAGCACTCAGAGTAGTTCCATGAGGCCGTAGAGCCTATGAGTCAGGCCGGAGAGCCTGGGGTCCTGTGGCAGAGCAGGGCTGGCGTCAGACTTAGCATTTCCCGGGTGTGTCGCTAAGTCTTGTACGGTGGGATCGTAGTTCGCTACGGATCTTTGTATGCAGGGTACACTGCATATGATTATGGCATAATAATATAAATGTGTAATCATATAGGATCACAGTAAATTTATATGTTCGAACCCTGGTGTAAATTCTATATATCTGTCTATTCACTTGAAATATCTGTCGTTGCATAGAAATGTGATTATTATCTGCAAATCTTCTATGTCATTAGAACTGTCCTGCTTGTACTGTATATATGTTTTATTTGAGTTTTATAAACCTGACGAGTTGTTTAGTGATAGCTAAGTGAAATGATATTCACTGAGCGAGTAGGCTCATCCCTCTACTCAAACATTTTTAGGTCAGCATCAGCATCAGGAATCGGAAGGATCGTTTCATCCTAACGCCTAGTCGTTAGAAGGTTTGTAGTTAGTCTAGTTAGAGGTCTCTTAGTCCCTTCCCCTCGGTCCTTGGGACATGGTGTGGGTGAGAGAGAGTATGTATGGTGAATGTGTAAAAGATGTAAATTAACTGTTATGTTTTACTTTCTGTTAAACAATGCTACATGTTGTAAACTCTATTTATGTTCTCTAGCCAGTTTAATTGAAATTCTTCCGCAATAGTTATTTATGTTTTAGTTTACAGCAATAATCCGGATATCATTATGAGGTTTTAAAAAGAAAAAGTTCTCAGTGATTTGTTTATGTGATAACCCCTCCGTCGCGCCCTAATCTCGTGATTAGTGGTTAGTGTGAGATCGGGGTGTGACAATTTTGGTATCAGAGCCTAGGTTGAGTACATAGTTACTCAGAGTCCAAGTCAGGGGACGATAAGAGACCAATAGGATTAAGGTTTAGGTGTCTTTCTTCTATCTGTAGTTTTCTAATAGGAAATATTCTATTATATCATTGCAGATGGCAGGAAGAGGCTTTGATCGTGATGATCAGGCCGAGAGCCATGTTGGCCCTGATCCACTGTACTTGGGTCCAGGTGGTGGTGACCATGTGGATGAAGCATCCCGGATGTACGGGATGTTCTTGGAGACCAAAGAAAGGTACAAGGCTGAACGGAGAGATTCTTCTTCTACCAGCAGTAAGGATCTGATGCGATCTTATGAGCTTGTGAAGAAACTTGGTGGCACAGAGTTTAGTGGCACCACAGATCCCGCCGAAGCTGATGAGTGGTTTAGACAGATAGAAAAGGTCTTTCGCCTGATGGAGCTTCCAGAAGATAAGAAGATCAATCATGTAGTCTACCTTTTGACAGGCGATGCAGAGTTGTGGTGGCATGGTGTGGAAGAAAAGAAGAGAGGTACAGAGCTTTCTTGGCAGGATTTCTCTGAGGAGTTTCATCTCAAATTCTATCCACCCACTTTTCTTAATGAGAAAATCAGGCAGTTACAGAATATTAAGCAGGGGAACATGACAGTTACTGAGTATGAAGCACTTTTCACACGGTTAGCGAACTTCTGTCCGCAGCTTGTTTCCGAAAATATAGAAAGATGCAGAAGGTTTCAGGAAGGGCTAAGGCCAAAAATTCGGCATACAGTTTCTGCTACTAGCAGGAGGAACAGAGAGAACTTTGGTGAGTTTGTTGAGGTAGCGAGACAGGTTGAAGAATCTGTGAATGCTGACAGGGTGCCCGAGTCTAAGAAAAGATCTGCAGATTTCAGTAGAGGACAGTCCAGTAGTGGATACAGAGGTGGAGGTAGAGGTTTCTTTTCTAAACTTGGGTGTGGCTTTAGTTGTTTCAGCAGGAAGAGATCTGAGGATGTCACTACTTCTAGAGGCAGAGGGGGATACAACCCAGGAAGATGGAGCAGTGCCGCTAGTGGACAGTCTTCTGGGTCGTCAATGTTAGTGACAGGTCCCCAGAGACAAGAGATGCCACCATGTAACAACTGTGGAAGATCACATACTGGTCAGTGTTGGGGTGCAAATCCTCAAGGTTGTTTTGTCTGTGGACAAGTAGGACATTTCAAAAAGGAATGTCCTCAGCTTCGACAAGCAGCATCGCAAGCTTTCCAGCCTCAGTACCATGATGTTCCAAGCTCTTCTATGGCTTCTGGTTCCAAAGGTGGTGGAGTATCCAGTGGCAGAAGTGGTCAGAGAGGACAACGTGGCAAAGGGATAACTTCAGCACGTTTCTTCTCTTTAACACATCAGGAAGGTATAATCTCTTCACAAGTAGTTACAGGAGAGATGCTTTTGTTTAATAATATACCAGTTTCAGTTTTGATAGATCCAGGAGCTACTCACTCTTTTATACGAAACTCTTTAGTTGGTGAACTTAATTTGTTAACTCAAGAGTTGGCAGATGAGTTAGTGTTGAGGGTTCCACTAGGTGGACCCACAGTTTTATCCGAGTTCTGTCCCGGATGTTTGTTATCTTTTGGAGGTTTCACCTTTGCTGCTAATCTCATACCCTTGGATGTAAATACTTTTCAAGTCATCTTGGGTATGGATTGTCTTGAAACATATCGAGTGCAACTCGATTGTTGGAAGAAGGAAGCTACCTTTCAACTAGGTGAATTTTCTTGTGTCTTTACTGGAGACAGGAAAGTTCTGCCTACATGCATAGTATCAGCTGTTGTAGCTGATAAGATATTACAGAAAGGATGTGAAGTGTTCCTTGCTCATGTGATTGATACTAGAGCAGAAAAGAGCACCGCCAGTGTTTATGATGTACCTGTGGTTTGTGAATTTTCTGATGTTTTTCCAGAAAAGTTACCAGGCTTACCTCCTGTCAGAGATATTGATTTTGAAATTCAGGTATATCCAGGTAGTCATCCAGTAGCACTGCCAGCCTACAGAATGGCACCTACAGAGTTGAAGGAACTCAAGGTGCAACTGCAGGAGTTGTTAGATAAGGGTTTCATTAGACCCAGTTCTTCACCGTGGGGTGCTCCAGTCTTGTTTGTTAAGAAAAAGGATGGTACCATGCGTCTCTGTATAGATTACAGGCAACTGAACAAGATCACTATAAAGAACAAGTATCCATTACCGAGAATAGATCATCTGTTTGATCAGTTGTGAGGAGCGACGATCTTTTCAAAAATCGATTTGAGATATGGATATCATCAGCTCAGAATAAAGGCTTCTGATATTCCCAAAACAGCTTTCAGAACCAGGTATGGGCATTATGAGTTTTTGGTTATGTCGTTTGGGCTGACCAATGCCCCAGCAGCCTTTATGGATATGATGAATCGGATTTTCAAACCGTTTCTAGATCAGTTTATTGTAGTCTTTATAGATGATATTCTGATATACTCCAGAGACGATGCACAGCATGAGCAACACCTGAGAGTAGTGTTGCAGTTGTTGAGACAATGCCAGTTGTATGCTAAATTTAGCAAGTGCGAGTTCTGGTTGGCCGAGGTAGCATTTCTTGGACATGTTATCTTGAGAGATGGAGTTAGTGTGGATCCTAAGAAAGTTGATTCTGTGCTTCAGTGGGAACAACCTAAGACTCCTACTAAGATTAGAAGTTTCTTGGGTTTGGCAGGTTATTACAGAAGGTTTATAAAGAACTTCAGTGTGTTAGCATCACCCTTGACACGCTTGATGAGGAAAGATACACCGTTTGTTTGGTCTGATAACTGTGAGAAAAGTTTCCAGATCTTGAAGAGAAAGTTGACTTCAGTACCAGTGTTGGTTCTGCCAAAAGCAGAAAAAGGCTATACAGTATTTTGTGATGCTTCCAGGAGAGGTTTGGGCTGTGTACTGATGCAAGAAGGCAAAGTTGTGGCTTACGCATCTAGACAGCTTAAGAAGAATGAAGAGAATTACCATGTTCATGATCTGGAATTAGCTGCTATAGTTCATGCTCTTAAGACATGGCGTCACTACCTGTATGGTGAGACATGTCAGGTGTTTACAGATCATAAGATCCTGAAATATATCTTCACTCAGAAGGACTTGAATTTGAAACAGCGCAGATGGCTTGAGCTGATCAAAGACTATGATGTGACAATCGATTACCATCCTGGTAAAGCGAATGTTGTAGTTGATGCCTTGAGTAGAAAGTCAAGCTCAACAGCAAATGCATTTTCTATGGCATGTTTCAAGAGAGACTTGCTTGTAGATATGCGAAGGTTGAACTTAGACTTGGATGTGACTGGACAGAGTGGGTTGATTGCTCAGATGCAGGTCAAACCTACTTTCTTTGATCAGATTAAGGAATTACAGCAGAGTGATGATGAGTTGTGGCAAATCATGTAGGAAATGTCAGAAGGTAAGAGAACAGAATTCAGGTTTTCTGACGATGGCATGTTGTGTCTTCATGATAGATTGTGTGTACCTGGGAACAGTGAGTTGAAAGAGCAGATTCTTGAAGAAGCGCATGCTTCTATGTATGCTATGCATCCAGGTAACACAAAGATGTGCAGGAACCTTAAAGAGCTGTACTGGTGGTCTGACATGAAGAAGGATGTGGCTGAATACGTAGCTAGATGTGGGGTGTGTCAGCAGGTTAAGGCTGAGCATCAGAAACCTACTAGTACTTTGTAGTCACTTCCTATACCAGAATGGAAATGGGAACACATTACGATGGACTTTGTGGTAGGATTACCCAAGACGCCTAAGGGTTCGAACTCGATATGGGTGATTGTGGATAGACTAACTAAGTCTGCTCACTTTCTTCCTGTCAAGTCAACCTTTGACGTTTCTAAGCTGGCCAAAGTTTATGTAGATGAGGTAATCAGATTACATGGGATTCCAGTTTCCATTATTTCTGATAGAGATCCAAAGTTTACATCTAGATTCTGGAATCAGTTACATCGTGCGTTGGGCACAAGGCTGAAGTTCAGTACAGCGTTTCATCCTCAGACAGATGGTCAATCTGAGAGGACCATTCAGACCCTTGAAGACATGCTGAGAGCATGCGTGCTACAGTTCAGAGGTAACTGGGAAGAACACTTAAGCCTGATGGAGTTTGCATATAATAACAGCTACCATTCTAGTCTTGGAATAGCCCCATATGAAGCTCTTTATGGCAGGAAGTGTAGATCGCCATTTTGTTGGTACGAAGTTGGTGAGAAAGAAATTCTTGGACCAGAAATAGTTGATATAACTACTGAGAAGATATCTGTGATCAGGGATCAGTTGAAGGCTGCTCAGGATAGACAGAAAAGTTATGCAGAGAGACGACGTCGACCTCTTGAGTTTGAGGTTGGTGACGATGTTTATTTGAAGGTTTCACCATGGAAGGGAAGCTGAGGTTTGGCAAGAGGGGTAAATTGACCCCTAGGTATATGGGTCCATATCCTATTGTTGAGAGGATTGGACCTGTAGCCTACAGGTTGGATTTTTCGTCTGAGTTGGCAAATCTTCATGATGTCTTCCATGTGTCTATGCTGAAAAAGTGTCATCCCGATACGGAAAAGATTTTAGATCCAGAGCCGGCGCAGCTTAGAACAGATGTGTCCTATGTTGAAGGACCAGTACAGATAGTTGATCACCGAATCAAAAAGCTTAAGAACCGCGAGATACCTTTAGTGAAGGTTTTGTGGAGGAACCATAATCTTGAAGAAGCTACGTGGGAGCTAGAGTCTGAGATGCGTGGCAAGTTTCCTTTTCTCTTCTAGGAATTTCGGGATGAAATTCTTATAAGGGAAAGAGGAATTGTTACGACCTGCGTCGAGCTTATCCCGTAAGTATGCTGTTAAGCATGTGTTTAGTTGATGTGCTAAGTTATAAGCCTGTTTTTGTTAATAATGTTTAAAATGGATATGACATGTGCTTAGTGTGTATCCTAGCTCTTAAAACGTGTAGGATCTTACGCTTGAAGCGTTGCCAGAGAAATCGTTCGAATCCGACCTTCGAGTCAAAAGTTGCATGTTTTCGGGCTTATAGGGACCCATTTGTAGTTTTTGAAAGTTTTTGAACTTTGCGATTTGGCCCCTAGGTTTTCCTCCTTATCCTTTCTTTCCCACTTATCTCGTTTCATTTTCCAGAAATGAGAGAACGCAGAAGCGTTCTTCTTCCTTGCGTGAGAGAGAGAGACAGAGAGAGGGAGCTGAGAAGGGAAGGACGTTTGGAGCTTTGTTTTGCTCCGGCCAGTAGCTGTGATTCATCCTCTTCCTTTCTTTCATCTTCCTCTCCGCCAAATCGATCCAGCTTGCAGCAGGAGCTGCGGTTGCAAGGAGATAGCTTGGAGATTAGGGTGCAAGAAGCAGCCCTAACTCGTCCCTCTTCCCCCTTCAGGTTCGGTTTAGTGGTGTGCATCAATTGCGAACGATTTGCGGTGTTAATTTGAGGTTTTGCCCGTCGATTCGAGAGAAATCGACACTTGCAGGTCCGTTTTTGTTTTCTGCCTGTGCGCGGTTCGGCCGAGATTGTATTCGGTCAGCCGAGTTTCTTATTTAGGTAAACGAACAGCGTTTTGGTCGGCCGAGTTTGGTCCTGATCGGCCGAGTTTCTTTGTAGGTATATCAAGCAGTGTTTCGGTCGGCCGAGTTCCCCAGAGAATCGGACGAGTTTCCTGCTGATTGGCCGAGGTTGGTCGGCCGAGTTTCAGAACCTGGGAGGTGTTAGGCTGAGTTCCAAAGTGGTCGGCCGAGTTTCAAGTTGTGAGTGGCAGTTCATTCAGAAATCATTATTTAACTCATTTAAAATGCTTATTTGCTTTAGCATCAGTTGATATGACTCTTAAATAGTGTAGCATATACATTAAAGTATGATAAGTTCTTTGGAACTTGAAATGTGTGATATGAATGATGAAAAAGAGGAAATTCTATGTCTTACAGTTGCAATGTGATATTCCTGTTTAATCATTTATCTGTTAACTAATCAATAGACTTAGGTGCCCTAACACCGTAGAATCCCTAAGAGAGATCTGCTTCTTAAGGGTGAAACTTGTGTCCAACATCAACTGGTTGAGTAATTCTGGTGGCACGAGGATTGAGAGACAGTTTCCAACACCAACCGATTGAGTAATTTCGGTGGCACTGGGAAAAAGGGTTATCCAACACCAACCGGTTGAGTAATTCTGGTGGTAACCCAGTGTGACTCCCTGCGTCTGTGTACTCAGGTTTGAGGAGGAGTCTAGAGCACTCAGAGTAGTGCCATGAGGCTGTAGAGCCTATGAGTCAGGCTGGAGAGCCTGGGGTCCTATGGCAGAGTAGGGCTGGCGTCAGACTTAGCATTTCCCGGGTGTGTCGCTAAGTCTTGTACGGTGGGATTGTAGTTCGCTACGGATCTTTGTATGCAGGGTACACTGCTTATGATTAGGGCATAATAATATAAATGTGTAATCTTATAGGATCACAGTAAATTTATATGTTCGAACCCTGGTGTAAATTCTATATATCTGTCTATTCACTTGAAATATCTGTCGTTGCATAGAAATGTGATTATTATCTGCAAATCTGCTATGTCATTAGAACTGTCCTGCTTGTACTGTATATATGTTTTATTTGAGTTTTATAAACCTGACGAGTTGTTTAGTGATAGCTAAGTGAAATTCTATTCACTGAGCGAGTAGGCTCATCCCTCTACTCAAACATTTTCAGGTCAGCATCAGCATCAGGAATCGGAAGGATCGTTTCATCCTAACGCCTAGTCGTTAGAAGGTTTGTAGTTAGTCTAGTTAGAGGTCTCTTAGTCCCTTCCCCTCGGTCCTTGGGACATGGTGTGGGTGAGAGAGAGTATGTATGGCGAATGTGTAAAAGATATAAATTAACTGTTATGTTTTACTTTCTGTTAAACAATGTTACATGTTGTAAACTCTATTTATGTTCTCTAGCCAGTTTAATTGAAATGCTTCCGCAATAGTTATTTATGTTTTAGTTTACAGCAATAATCCAAATATCATTACGAGGTTTTAAAAAGAAAAAGTTCTCAGTGATTTGTTTATGTGATAATCCCTCCGTCGCGCCCTAATCTCATGATTAGTGGTTAGTGTGAGATCGGGGTGTGACATATGGGGTCAAGCACAACATTGGCACCCCATATCATCCGCAGACTCAAGGCCAAGTGGAGGGCTCAAACCGTGAAATTAAGAAGATTCTAGAGCGAACGGTGGCATCCACGAGGAAGAACTGGAGTGCCCTACTACCGGATGCACTGTGGGCGTACAGAACGGCTTACAAAACACCTATAGGCACCACGCCTTTTAGGTTGGCGTATGGCCGGGCTTGTCACCTACCGGTAGAGTTGGAGCACAAGGCCCATTGGGTGCTTAGAAGGCTAAACCTGAATTATGATGAAGCTGGGAGAAAGTGAATGTTTGAATTGAATGAGCTGGATGAGTTATGGATGACGGCATATGAGAATGCCCGGATATACAAGGAGCGCACGAAACTGATCCATGATCGCCACATTGAGTTGCGCACATTCAAGAAAGGAGATAGTGTGTTGTTGTTCAACTCCCGACTCAAGTTGCATCCCGGGAAGCTAAAATCCCGGTGGAGTGGACCGTTTGTAGTGGAAGAGGTCAAATCACACGGCGCGATTCTAGTGCGTGATGGTGATACCACGTTCTTGGTAAATGGACAGAGGCTGAAGCTCTATTTTGGTGAGAATTACAAGAGGAAGGTGAATGAGGTTAAACTCATTGCACTTTCGGATGAATGAGATGCCCGGAAGCCGTCTAGCCCAAGACGTTAAATAAGGGCGCTTGTTGGGAGGCAACCCAACCATCGGTACAATAGGATAGTTTATTAACAATCATAGGTTGCTTTATTTTTGTTCAATTTTTTTAGTGTAAAGAAGATACCTTGATCCGTTTGTTCATTGTGCAGGCTAAGGCAGAGTCGATACCATCGACACACTAGTCGATGGTATCGACAAGGGTACAGGTTGACGACTACAGATTTCGTTCTGAGTCGATACCATCGACGGCCTCGTCGATGGTATCGACATACCTACAGGTGGTCAAAAAGGAAAAGTAGATAGTATCGACACAGGCGTCGATACCATCGAGATCTCTGGAGAAGTTCAGAACGATTTGTCTCAGTCAACTCGATACCATCGATGGCCTCGTCGATGGTATCGACATGGTTACAGGTTGAAATGCAAAGTGGCAGTGTCGCAATGAAGCCAAGTCGATACTATCGACTCCTGTCGATGGTATCGACCATCCATGTCACCGATCCGTGCAAAGAAATCGAAGGCGATCGCGGCATCCACGTCATCGATCCAGGTGCACCGTCGATACCATCGACGTGAGTCGATGGTATCGACACGTCAGCGATCCGTGTTTCAATATCCAGCAATCGACGACCGTCGATACCATGTGAGGGGCGGATAGCATCGACCAGCGTCGATACCATCGACTCGCGTCTATGGTATCGACGGGCTAACAGTGGCACCGGCCAAGTCTATTTAAGGAGAATCATTACGTCATTTGACGTCACACCTTCAGAGTGATCTCCTCCCTTTGCGCCGAGCACTTCCCCGAGCCATCCAAGAGAAAAGACCAGCATCACCGAGCGACGATCGTCACTGAGCGGAGATTCATATCTCCATTCTGCACCGAGCTCTCTTTTCTAATCCCTTTCTCGTCGCCAACATGGTTCACGTCGCTGGAGCATCTTCTTCACGTGCGGACCCGGAGGAGATCCCAGAGTTTGTGCCACCTCCTCCCGGGTCAGTTGCACGGCCGCGCATGATGCATCCTTCCACAGAGGTGAAGAAGATCTATGAGGAGATCTTAAAAAGGAAGATCGAACCCACCCGGTATGTGGACCGGGAAATGATCCGAGACCTCGGGTTCGAGGCCAATTTGGCCTATGTTCTACAGGGGCAGGCAAAACGTACAAGCAGGAGGCCCGATGAATTACAGTACCATGTTGATGGCCAGCCATTTTTTGGCGAGTGGCCAACCTACAAAGAGTTGGTGGCGGAGTTCATGGCGTCACTTGACGTCTGCGTCGTGCCCAACGACGTCGTCGCCACCGACCGTGAATGGATAAAGGGTCGGGTGTCTTTCCGGATGTACAACCGTGACTATATCCTCACGCTTCGCCAATTCAACAGGATCTTCAATTGGAATCATTCTCCGTACGACCACCGGCGGCCGGATAACCACACCAACTACGACGCTCTCTTCTCTGAGTTGGTGACGATGCCACAAGGGAGGTCGGTGAGCTACCACAACGCTGTGGTAGCCGACTTCGAGCACCCGTTTGTTTGGGTATTGCACCGGATGTTGAGTTCCACCATCTTTGCTCGAAGTGATCTGGCGCTAAGCAAATTTCAAGAGACGGATCTTTTCTTCTTATATCAGCTCCTGAAGCTCCAAGAATGCAACTGGGGTGCATTCTTTCTACAACGAGTATTGGCGATGAAGAGGAGCACGAGAAAAGCCATGATTCATTTTGGGGGGCTTGTCACCAAGGTAGCCCTCTACTTGGGCTTGAATCTCGATCAGCTGACTCCTCTTTCTACGAGAAGCAAGGTCAACTTGCAACATCTACACCGAGCCAATCTCGTTCTTCTCCGAGCCGGCGTGGCTTTTGCGCATTGCCACGTAAATCAAGAGTACCAGGAGTGTGCGCTGTCTGATCCAGTCTTCAATATCGAGGGAGCACAACATTTTCGATGGCCAATCATAGCTATCACCGACTCTGATGAAGAAGGCGAAAATGACGGCGGCGACAACGGACAGGACGACGAGGCTGAGGAGGAAGAGGAGACCCTTACACCTCTTCGAGCACAAGTAGCACCCCAGAAGCGCCCTAGGATGCATCCGGGTGCGTCTTCATCGTCACAACCTACGCCGCCTCCACCACCACCCTCGCAGCCCAGCGAGGATGCCTATTCCATGCAAGGCATGTACAATATGCTGCAAGACATCCAGCAGACGCAGCATAGCCACACAGCTGCCTATGTCGGTATTCAAGACACCACCAACCGGCTCTTTGTCAACCAGCAGGCGATCTTCGAGAATGAGCGCCTTCTTTTTGCAGATCAGGAGAACATCCATGATCGGCTGCACAAGATGGAGCAGCAGCAGTAGCCATTTTACGATCATTACTGGAGCCAGAATTATTTTGGGGGGTATCCACAGCCTCCTCCGATGCCCCTGTATATTCCGACCTTTCAGGGGCAATACCCGTCTTGGGACCCCACGGTGCCGCAATACCCGCCTCCACCACCACAGGACTGATCTGGTATCACTGTTCCAATCTTAAGTTTGTTTTTTACTATGAGGCCATAGTCGAATTCAAGCTTAGGGGGGTAGTTGGAACAGCTCTATCTTTTCTTGTTTTTGGTTTTTAGCATTATTGCTTTTCTTCTCTTGTTATTTATTTCTTGCAATTTTAGTTTCTGTAGGATCCACGTGCTATCTAGTGTAATTGTGGATGTCATAAAAGTGTGTCATCTTGTTGTTAGTGCATGGGAAATTCAAGGGAAATTTGAACATTTTTGGTGTGTTTGGATAGCTTGTTCTGTTTGACCTTGGGTACACATCCTACGAAAATGATTGGTTATGTCAACTTTAAAACAACTTTTCATACCTGTACTCCTAATGATTCATGAAAGTGGACAGTAATGGTTGTTTGAGCCTAACCTAACCAAATGGTAATGAGACCTTAATTGGATGTAAGAGAGAGAACCCTCTAAACTACTACACATGTCAGTAAGGAGGGACGCATAATATCTTTCTAAGGTTCAGTCATCTAGTCTTGTGATCGTTCCACTTCATTTTTCCATAATCCACCTAAGAATTGGAAGTAAAGTGCAGTTTTAATTCCATTTGTGTGCATAGCATTTAGATAGGACTTGCATTGGTATTTTCCATATGTTTGCATAAAAAGAAAAAAATATAGTGATTCATGCACATTACCTTTAGGTGCATGCCATGTAGTTGCATTCATGATTTTCATGCATAAAGTATATCATGTATCTCAATTTTTCCCAAATGGTGAATTAAATTGTTCCATACCTTCTAAATAGTGCAAAAATTTCTGAGTATGAAGAAAATAGCCCAATAAAATTATCTTTAAGCAATTATGGATATGTGGGATGAAAAAAAAAGCTGAAAATCTGCAATAGAAAAAAAAAGAATTTAGAAGAAAGTGAAATAAGAAGGAGAAAGGAACGTAATATCACTACATTTCAGGATAATTGAGTACATGATGTAGCTTGACTATATATCCATCTCATTTTGAGGCGGATGGTTAGTGCATGCATCATTCCACCCAATTTTAGGCATTAGGGCATTTCTAATGTGCATTTGCATCATATAGGACATTTTTGTATTATGCATGTTGAAACTGTACAAACTTCCACTTTCTTCCATGAGCTACCCATTTTCATCCACCCGTTGCTCGGATTGGTAGGCCACCGTGAATTTCTCCTCACTAATGAATATCAGGAGAACTGCTTTCATGTAGATGGTAGTTAGGGCGAGCAACGTAGTATAGGCGATCATAGGATGCACCGAGTCTGAACCGGTGAATTTTATTATGTTAACTGCCTTATGTGATAGTGTTCATCGGTTTGGAGGTCAATTTCTTTTATGGATGATTACTGTCGCCTTTAGGGTAATTACCGTTCTGTGGTTAGAAAAGGCCGGTTTGTGAATGTTCAATGGGAGTCATATGGGATGTTGGGTTGGTGTGTTGTTTTTCAGTTGACATTTGCAATTCTATTCTAAGGATTAGTTGCTTGAGGGCGAGCAATGTTCAAGCTTAGGGGAGTTTGATGTGATGATTTTGAGTCGCATTTATAGACCTGTTTGATATGTGTTTTATGCTTTTATTAGTCATTTTTATGGTTAATTTTGCATAATTCATCCATTTTGGTCTTTGCCATTATTTTATGTCAAATCCCCTTTATTTCATTGTTTTGAGCATTAATTATCACATTATTATTATTTGTGTGAATTTGTGTGATCTTGTATTTGAATTTCAGGACAAACGAGTATTTGCTTCCGTCGATACCATCGACGGAAGTCGATACCATCGACAAGGCCGCAGGTTGCCAGCTGAAAGGAGCAGCAAAGAGTCAATACCATTGACGCTCAAGTCGATGGTATCGAGACACCTTCAGGTTGCTGGCGAAGAAGCTGTCGATAGTATCGACACCAAGTCGATATCATCGATGCACGGAGGCTACAGCGTCGCAAAAAGATAAAACTGACGCCTAAAGGAAGTCGATACCATCGACCCATTTCGATGGTATCGAGATGATGTCAGGCGCAACAAAGGAAGGGTTCGTTACTGCAGTGGGTCGATACCATCGACTCGCGTCGATGGTATCGACGCCGTAGGATATGAGTTTGCTTTCTAATGATCTCAATCGGACGGCTGGAGTTAATTAACGACCTAATGAGGGACTTATACCTAATGACGGCTGCCCAGACGAGGAGGGGATCTCATTAGCCATTGCACAAGTGCTGAGGAGCAGGAGAAAGGAGAACGGAGGCCAGAAGTTCATACCAGTCGATCTGGACACTGCCGAAGATGAATTTCACCACCGAGAGGCGGGAAAGCACGTGTTCTACACAAAGGATCAATCGGTTCTTCTCCGTTCATGGGTTTTCTCTTTCAATTCACGTTTTTCATATGATTTCCCCTATTTCTACCTTGTACTTGTGTGAGATGACCATGCGGGGCTAATCCCCTTCATCTTTAGGACCGGGAGTAGCCCGAGGATTCATTGTATGATAATTTTATAATAGTAATTCATATTTTCTCTCTTAAATCTGTGGTATAGTTTCGTTTTCTCCATATATTGTTATGCTTGATCGCCATAATAATAACCTAATACCCTTAATCACTTTGAAAGAAGGATTAATGGTTGAAAAGAGACGAAATCTACATTAATCGACAAATCCCTTGACCAAGGTGGTGTAAAATTAATGGTGGACACTGAGAGATCGTTCATAATGCATCTAGTTTAGGGTATAGGTTACTACGACAGTGGAACCGACCTAAACCTAGATAGTGAATTGTACCACGATAGTGGGCAATTCTGTTTTCAGGCCATTACCCAGATAGAGAGAGAAGAGTGAGGCATTATATAAAACCTAATACAATGAAAACCCACGGTGAAACCGCAATCCTAAAGATATCCTTTTGAATTGATTAAATTAACCTTTAATCGATTGTTTGCTTTGTTTTATTTTTGTTTTCTTTTAATTTTATTCAAAAACCCCAATTTGTTATTCGGCTTAACTGATGGCAAATAGTTAGTAGGAGTCTCCAACATTTCCGAGTATCCCTGTGTTCGACTCGGGCCTCACAAGGCCTGTACTACTCGACACATACACTTGTGTTTTTAGCGCGTAGTAAAATACACGTCAACAGCTTAAGAAACACAAGGAAAACTACCAAACACATGACATGGAGCTAGCAGTAGTGGTCCATGCCCTGAAGATTTGGAGGAACTATCTATATAGAGATAATTGTCAGATCTTCACCGACCACAAGAACCTTTAGTATATCTTCTTGGAGTAGGAGTTGAAAATGCAACAAAGAATATGGATGATGCTAATTAAGGACTTTTATTGCATGATAGACTACCATCCAGGGAAGGCAAATGTGGTGGCTGATGCGTTAAGCAGGAAGTCAACTTTGTTGTCATCTATAGAAAAAAGCATTGCTACATTCTATGGTGTGTCACAGGTGTGACATGTTAGTGTCTCTTCGCCAGATGAATGTATAGTTGGAAGTATCTCTGTTGGTAGGTTGTTAGCACAGTTGTAGGTGAAGCCTAGATTGATACAGCAAATCAGAGTTGTGCACTAGAATGACACCGTGATATAGAACATCAAATCAAAATTTGGAAGCAAGAAGTATGATGGTTTCCATAAGGAAGATGATGGGACAGTTTGTTTTTATAAAAGAAAAGTGGTCCCATATGCTGAGGACCTGAGGAATATGGTACTTGAGGAGGTTGATTACTCAATGTATGTGATGCACCCTGGTAAGACCAAGATGTACTATAATTTGAAGGACTTTTATTGGTGGCCAGGTCTGGAGCATGATGTGGCAGAGTCTGTTGCTAAGTGTCTAGTTTGTCAGTAGGTCAAGGTTGAACATCAAAAGCCGGCATGAGCATTACAACCTTTACTGATACTGTAGTGGAAATGGGATCACATAACCATGGAGTTTGTGGTTGGTCTTCCTATGACATCCAAAGTCCATGACTCCATTTGGGTGATAGTTGATAGGTTGACCAAGTCATCTTACTTCCTTCCAGTCAAGACATCATATACTAGTAGAGAAGTTGGCACAAATATATGTTGATGACATCGTCCATTTGCATGGTATTCTAGTGACCATAGTCTAATAGAGGTCCACAGTTTATGAGTTGTTTTAAGGAAATTCTGCATACATCCATGGGGACACAACTGAGATTTAGTATAGCTTTCCATCCACAACAGATGATCAGTCTGAGAGGACCATACAGACGTCAGAAGATTTGTTGAGAGCATGTGTCTTGTAGTTTCTTGGCAGTCGGGAAGTGCATCTGAGTTTGATAGAGTTTGTCTATGACAATAGTTATCAGAGGAGCATAGACATGGCACCATATAAATCTTTCTATGGGAGGTGTTGTCGGTCCCCCCTTTGTTGGTATAAGACATGTGAGTATCAACTTTTGGGTCCTAAGCTAGTGCAGAAGACTAGCTGAGAAGATCAAGGTGATTCGGTAGCATTTGAAAGTAGCTCAGGATAGGCATAAGTCATATGTTTATGACCATTACATGCCATTTGAGTTCCAAGTTGGATATCGTGTATTTCTCAAGGTTTCCCCTTGGAAAGGAGTAATGATACTTGGTAAGAAGAGTAAGTTGGCTCCTAGGTATATGGGACAATACCCTATCATGGCCCTATTGGAAAGGTGTCTTACAAGTTGGAGTTACCATACAAGTTGCATAGGTTTCATAATGTCTTCCATGTCTCCATGTTAAGGAAGTGTCACCCTGATACTGAACAGACGTTGCAGCCAATGGAGGTTGAATTGGAGGAGAACATGTCGTATCTTGAGGGTCTTGTATTGATCCTAGATAGAAGAGTGAAGAAGCTTAAGAAGAAGGATATAGTCTTAGTTAAGGTTTTGTGGCATCACTATGGGGTGTAGGAGGCCATGTGGGAGTTAGACGATGAGATGTGTAGGAAGTACTCGTCTTTGTTCGCGTAATATACATATCATTGTCATAAGTGTGATATAAGGGGTTATAACACACACACTTGTCCAAATGTAATGTGATGTCAAGTCATGTAACATTGAATTCAAATGTAGTCAAGTCATGTAATGTTTGTTATTTTAGTTTATTTAAGTCATGTAATGTTTCTTATTTTAGTTTAGTCAAGTCATGTAATGTTTCTTATTTCAATTTATTCAAGTCATGTAATATTTCTTATTTTAGTTTATTTAAGGCATGTCATGTTTCTTATTTCATTTTATTCCAGTCATGTAACATTTATTATTTTAGTTTATTCAAATCTTGAAATGTTTGAACTTTTAATTTAATGTAATGTTTACACTTTTCATAGATATGGCTCCTAGAGAAGTATAGTTCCGACTCTCTCAACACCACTTCATGTTGTTAGGTTGGCCTATTACTAACGCGAGTGTTTTGCAAAATATTTCTTTCGCTAGTTTTTGGGCTTGTTCATAAGCAACAACCTATCCACCTAGATCCCAATTTGATCACTACCCTAATTAACTGTTGGGACAAGTCTAGCAATACTTTTAAGTTCCCATATTTTCAGATGACTGACACACTTTAGGATGTCACAATTCTTCTATGTCTTAGGATTGATGGACCACCGGTTATAGCTACATATCTTTTATGCTATGATGAGGGGCAATTTACTTCATGGTCTCACCTTTGTGAGCATTACTTGGGAGGTGCACCAAATGGAATGTCTAAGGGGCACATTCATCTTACTTGGTTGCGTGACAGATTTAGTGGGATGGATTTCACCTTAGGAGATGAAGAATATCAAAGACAAATGAGGATAAGGTATACTAGAGCATATCTCTTATAAATTTTAGATAGTTACCTTATTCCGGATAGTACCCGAGATAGAGTTCATGTACGGTACCTTCCCGTTGAGGCCCACTTTGCAAGTTGTAACACTCTATCTTGGGGTGTTGCAACTCTAGCATACTTGTATAGGGAGTTGTACAATGCTACTACCCCTTCTAAGAAAACTGCCCACTTGTCTAGTTTTATATGTCTACTGCAGATGTGGTGTTAGGAGAGGTTAGGAATTGGATGCCCAAGATCATTGGTTATGAATTGGGGGCAGTGGCCAGAAGATGTTCCATTTGGTTACAGGTAAAGATTTACACAATTTCTATATAATTTTTTTTCCAATCATTTTGTAAGTTTAAATAACTTTAGTTTGTCAATTTAATATGTGGCCTAATTTTGTTCAAAGAACTAATACTATGAGAGGATCAGTCCAGTTTTATGATTCCGCCTTTGACCAGATTTTACTCTCTCAGGTATAATTTATGTGTACTAATTATATTTATGCTAATTTTATGAAAAATATACTTTCTTTTTATATGATATATGTTATATTTCTGAATAACAAATACAATTAACTCCTTACACTGAGGATATTCTACATAGACTTCCATCATTGTGTCCAGAGGGCCATGATATTTGGTTGGCTCGAGTGCCTCTAGTGTGCTACACAGTAGTAGAGTGGCACCTCGCATACAGAGTGCTTGGACAATTCATCTTTGTTCAAGTACAACCTACTTTCGCCTTGCCACGCCTTAGTAGGATGGATGAGAGGGGTCATGATTTTGAGAATTGGTTGCATCATTATAGGGAGGAGGTGCAATTGTGGCACAACAAACATAAGAGCTTACTTCCCCCTCCACTAGCAGAGGCAGTCTTCAGTCTACAAGTGCATTATGCATGGTATCATCCACAGTATTTCATGGTCCCTCCAACTCAGCCTTAGACCACATATTACCCAACCAGTTACCGAAAACAATAATTTGTGAGTATCATTATTTTTTTACAAAATATTATTATTTGTACTATATGTAATTGCTCTTTATTATTTCTACATATTTTCTTTGAATAGGTAGAATCACATGTGCGGATCCGAGCGGCTTTACAACATGACCATACACATATCAGAGATGATATCTACAACATCTAGGGGAGCTACTTTGCAAGTCTTCCGGACTATGCTCACCCATATCATCCCATCCTCACTCCTACTCATACTACTGGTCCTGAACCCACACACACTCCTACTCATACATGTACCACTCAGTCTGAGCCCATCCCACTTCTACTGAACCCATTATCACTTCTTAGTTCATGGGATGGGGACCAACATGATAGTACTTTTTAGGATTTGGTACATCTGTTTCATACATCACCCCACCTCCTCCCCATCAATCTACTATGGAGCATATTCTTCTTCTATTCCATACACTCCAGTCCCACCACCAATTATTAATGAGAGTCGACCACCACCTTATGTTACATACTCACCAATTCCGTTTGAATTCCCATTTTGCACCCCACCTGAGGCCCCACATCCTAGTTTTTAGAGACCCCTCACCCCATCTCCACCTTTCCATTTCTATCCTGGAATTTGTCAACCTATTGCTACACAGTTGTCCCCCATTGAGACGTCTCCAGATGAGATGCCTACTCAGGAGTCATAGGTACAAGGAGGTGGGCGAGGGCGACATGGGCGTGGAGGACGTGCTTAGTTTATTACATGTTGTACTATTTTATATATATGCCTTTGTGAAGGCACTTATCTAGCTTGAATTTGGATCTATCATATATGTCCACCACCTATGATTTATATGGATCTATCATATATGTCCACCACCTATGGTTTATATATGTTGTTCTTGATTGATGATTATTTTGGTTTATGATATCATATGGATCTAGACATTAAATGTTTTATTTTCTCTTCATGTTGGTTCATGTTGTAACCTTAGTTTTAATTGGTATCTCGTGTTTTTGGATTAATTTCTTCTTATCTAATTAAGTAACAATCATGAATTGTTGGTTGTAATAACACTTCTATAATCCATAGGTATGTTTAGAGCTATTCAAATTAACAAAATTATAATAATTGAACATATCATATACTAAAAAATACAAGTGAACTAATTATAAATGTACAAAGATAATATATATTATTATACAAATCAATAAGCAACAAATAATAATTATAAATACAAAAAAAATGATAAAAAATATGTCTTGCATGGGGACGTATTGGTTGCTTAATAGAGAATATGCCTTGTATGGAGACGTGTTAATCAGATGTGGCATCAATACGTCTTGTTCTCGGATGTGATGCCCTGTTGTGGGGCCAATACGTCTGAATACGGGATGTATTTCTTTGCGAGAGGACAATACATCTCGAGCCTGGACGCATTGGTCCCACCGAGAGGCAATACATCCTAAGTCGGGACGCATTGCTCTTCGGTGTGGTCAATGCGTCACAGACCCAGACGCCTTGTTCTCTCGCAGGCAATACGCATCGTGACGTATTGACCCCACAACATGACAATGTGTCTCAGTCGGAGATGTATTACTCCGACATAGGGCAATGCGTCACCCGAGCGGACATATTGCCCTCGAAAAGAAAATGTTTCTAATTGGAACGCATTGCTGCAAATATGCCATTTTGGAAATTAAGTTCATGATCATGTCATTTTGATAATTAAAATGGTTAAACATGTCATTTTGGCTTTTTGACCTAATTCATATTATTACGTACGCTTAACAATGCACATTGATACACAATAAACAAACACTGAACGGTTACATCACCATTATTGGCCTGGGTTTTGTGTCGTGTACAATCGGTCCACAAAATTATTACGATCTACTTATGTTGAGCATACCCATGCATCATGCACGCCTACAGGCTTAGAGATGTGGTTTACAAGTACAACGAGGAGCTACCCATATTATGGTTGACAACAAAGAGAGCTTCGTTTAGACCATTGATCAGACAGATTTCTTGAACACGACAGGGAAAGGGGAGCCTCCGAGGCCAAGCCACCTCTTCCCTTCCTCCACGAAGACGCCGAGATCTCCGCACTGTGGCCTGCACTCGCTGCACACCTTTGGGCAGAACACGAGCTTGTAGTCCCCGCTCTCAGACCTCTGAATGTTGAACCAGCTGTTCACGGTTGTCGCCCCTGGGTTCCCCGCCGCCCCACTGGCTACAACATAGAGGTTGCTCCGGGAACCGATTCGCCGGAGCGACCATACCGGGGCCTGCATGCAGGTGGTGGATCCGGGGTTCCTGATGTTGGCGTCGGCGCCGAGCTGAACAGTATTGGCCTCTGGATCGGCTGGTCTGATCCACCAGAAGGAGCCGTCTAGGGGTTCCTGCTGCGCCTGGGCCACGTAAAACGGGCACCTCGACGCGTTCCTTGACGTCAGCCTAAGGCCTCCGTCAGTGCCGCGGATGGCGGGCAGGATGTGGTATGCGGAACTCCGCTGCAGCGGGTTGCCGGAGATATCAAGTACGGGTTGAGCAGCGGCTGTGGCAACGGAGAGGAGGAAGAGGAGGAGCAACAGCCGGGTCGGAGCCATAGTTTATGGTCCTTATGGAGAAGGGCGCGCGACTGAACTTGGGGATAGGATTTCCGGATCGTGCATATATATATAACGAGCGAAGGATGTATGCGAAGAGGTGGGGTAATCGGGCTGCTCTCTCACGGTCAAATAGTGGGCCGGGCGGCGATCTTATCTTAATCGGTGTAGCCAGCCCACAATATTAAGTCCACTGTCCAGTTTTAGGGCCGTGGCACCCAGTTTTAGCGAAACTCCAAAAAACCGTACTGAGTAGGGTTAGGGGTCTCCAGGAAAAGTTTGGCAGTGACTAACCAGCGTTGCCGTCTTTGACTGATTATCTCTGCGATTTGCTTCGCTTCTGCATATAAATCGGGTGATCGAATTTATTTCTCCTTAAACGGGGTTGTAATCATGTAGAATGAGAGAAAGAAGGGTGGTAGGGAACGACTGGTACGGTGCAAAAGCTTATAGTCGAGATACACAGACTTAACAGATGTTTAAGAGGACCCATCCAGATTGATTTCCAGCCATTGCAAGAAAGCACATTCGTTTCCCAGGGGAAACTTCCCATCTTTCGTAAGTGGACCTTTTGGGTATGGTCAAAACCAATGAAAATGGGCCAAGGCCTAATGGCTATCAAGTTTTCCACCAAGCACATGAACCAATAATTTCACCAGCATGTTGAACATATGTCGCCAGCCTAGGCTTACAACAAACAGCGGTTGTCAAGTCATTTGTGGTGTGTGTAAGAATGGTAAATATGATTATATTGAGATGCCTTATAATTGATTATAAGTCTTGTATAAATAGGATTATAGACATGGTAGTACTCATGTACTCGACAATATGAGACTAAACACATACAACCAGTACATACTCTAATACTTCCCCTCAAGTTGTAGCATGGGTGAAGCACATGTGCAGTTTGAAAAGAAAGACGCAAATAAGACATACAAACTCAAATTAAAGAAGATATATATATAACCCTTACAAAGATCACTCCCCCCTGAAGCACATGATAGTAAAACAACTAGCTTGAGAAAACTTGAACCAAAATAGGAGAAATCTTGATGCCAGTGTTGGAGAAAAGTTGTTGGTGAAGAATTTGCTTTAGCGCTGAAGAGACCATGTTGGCTATTGCGAGCACTGATTTACTTGGAGGCTGGAGCTCTCACAGGCACAAAAAGAAGAAATAGAAGTTGCTTGCCCTTGTCTTACCATTTGAGGGTGGAAGAAAAATGGCTACACTACTAGAGAGCAGAGAGATTGTGTGGGGAGATGACGACATGATAGGGGCATCTGAGAGAGGTGAGAGGTGAAGCTGGAATTGTCGCATCCAAGCGTTAGTAGTTGGACCTTTTTGTTGGAGGATGATGTGGACTCTAACAACAAAGATAATTGAGAAATGGAAGGGGAACGAAGTTGAGCCTGCCTTTCTTGAAAGTTGCAGAGTTGGTACTGTAGTCACTATTATTGGAACAACAACAACAACAACAGGCTAGGAGCCATCATCAAGTTGTGTTTTATGGTGCACCCAACGTCAGATGCTCGCGCTCTTGAGCAAACTATGGCATGAACATAGCATAATGGAGTTTGGAGGGGAAAGGGGAGAGAGAGAAAGAGAAGTTTGGGGTTGTTGATGGGAAAAGAGGAAAATGAGAAGGATGGTTGAAAAAAATGATGACAAAGTAAAGATTAAATGAGGGATTTTTCTAGAGAAGAAGCTAGCTTGAATAGGAAGACATGCAAATAGTTAGAAGAAGAAGACGGGCAGTTGGCTTGGAAATAAAGAAAAAAAAAAGTTTGGGAGTGGACCGAAAATAAAGAAAAGGAAATAGTTAAGAAAATAAAAGAAATTGACTAGATGCTGATAATTAATAAAGAAAACCGATAGAAAAGGAGAAAAACTAACAATGCTATAAAAAATGAAAGTCATTACTATAAAGGAAGAAAGAGAAAAAATAGAAGGACAAAATATTATCAATACAAAGACCAATGGGCAGCATACCAAAAGAGAAGGGGTCGCCACCCGCCTCCTAGGAGTGTCTTTACTTTTCTTTCTCTTGTATATAATTTTGGCTCTGATACCATGCAAGAATGATAAATATGGTTATATTGAGATGCCTTACAACTAATTACAAGCCTTGTATAAATAAGATTCTAGACATGGTAGCACTCCTATACTCAGCAATATGGGACTAAACACATGTAACCAGTACATACTCTAATAGTATGCACTCCATTAGTAGTAAAAAAAATTACTTATCAATTGCTTCAATTCGTAGCTGGAGCATATAGATGGAAGATTTATAGAACAACTAAAAGTTCTCTCTCACGATTATGTGAGACAGAGATGGACTCCTTCTCAGAAATATAAATAAAAATAAAAGTATATAAAAAAGGCATATAAGGTCAATGTATCCAACAAAATATGACCTTGAAAATGAGATGACTTTATACTGATCCTCCTATGGAAATGAAGCATGAAGAAAACCATGCATGTTAGTTAGGCTAAATATAGTCTAGCATAGCTATAACATACTAGATGTTAGGCCCTACCCTAGAACTTTGACCTTTTGGACTTAACAAAATAAGGTTGAGGTTAGAATGACACTAATGAACTAATGCATGAATGTATCACCCTAATACAACCTAATGTGTTCACATTAATCTTAAGATAATATCGGGAGAATAAAATATGTCACATAATTATTTGGTGATAATAAGAAGATAAAGAACTTAATTGGATGAATAATGTGGATAATGGGCTACTAATGGGCCATGTAACATATCTCATAAAAAAATCTCAAAAGTGAAAATAAACTTCAAATTCGTAATCTACATATCAAAATAAGCCTACATGTCAATTTTCATCTAATTTGGACAACCTTAAAATATTAGGGTAAGTTTAGGAGAGAGAGAATGAGTAGAAGGCATAAGTAATGAATAATGTGATACAAGACTTCAAAATATGGAAGTAATGTCAAATTCATATTCAACACATTAAATATAACTTGTGGGAGAAGTTTCACCTGATTTGGATAATACTAGTGTTTGTGGGAGAAGTTTCACCTGATTTGGATAATACTAGTGTCATTAATGCATGAGGAGAGAGAAAACATGACCTACTTAATTAACACATCAAAAGTTTCCAAACTTGAAATCTAATGTCAAAATTGGATTCTAGATGCTTTTATTAGTCTAGATGCAAAGTTTCATTTTAATGGATAATGTTTGTTGTCACAATTTAACTAGAAAAGAAAATACCTAAATATCACTCATAATGTAACTCGAACTTTATTTTAATTGATTATTTCATCGATTTTTCTATCACTCTATAGTTTTCGGTTTTATAACTGTGATGCACATAATCATTATTTCCTAAGTTTACGGTATCAACCCTCTGATCTGATTGGGCAGTGACTATACTGTCTTCCTCCTCTCTTCTTTTTCCCTCGTGTGTCCCTGTAGCAGTGTGAATTTCCCGATCCTTCCTTCTCTGATTTCTCCCTCATATTTCTATCTCCTTCTCTGATTCTTTTTCCCACTCCTTATTTTCTCTTTCCCGCACCCACCGATCCTAGTTACTGGGATATTTATACCCCAATGGTCCCCAAGTTGTAGGCACCTGTTTCTCCCCTACAACCCCCTTCTTCTTCATCTCCTCATCTCCTAAAGTCATTGGACCATGGCCTAACATCTCCTCAACCTCCGTAGTACCTCCAAGATCTATTCGCCTATGCTCCTTTGTCTCCTTCTATTCTGGAAGAGTTTCCCCCAAACTGTGTTTGCTGCACCTCATCAGCGACGGCTGGAAGCGAAGAACCCAGACTCCAAAATGTTGGCAACTACTCAGAATCCCTTCTCATGGTCTGCCTCAATTAATGCAACTTTCAGGCGATGTAGAGATACCTTCAACTTTTCTTATTGTGAGGTATTTTGGGTTTCCCCTTTTTTGGTCATCTGATGTGCTTCTATCAATTCGATTGCAATGTGGCATTTTATCGAGCTTTGGGCATGCTTTTTCCTTGTGCGAGTTCACCTCAATGTTTCGAATCACCCTTTCATGTGGCTTTATCTTGTTACCTTGTTCTCTGGCTTCAACCACCTACTGCTCCTCGACCTCCATTGCGGAAGAACCATATTGAAGCTCTAGAGCATCGCGTTGCTTGTGTCTTAGCTCTCTGGTCTCGGGCTAAATGGCGGAATTCATCTACAACATTGGTTTGTCGAGATCTGTACTAGAATGAAGGATTGATCGGTGCTTTGCTGGCCATAGTCATATGTTTAATCCTACTGAATCACATAGCATGTATAATGTAGAGGCAAGCAGAAAGTATAGTCAGATTATATAAAAGTTGCAATTATACTAATGGATAACATAAACATCCACCTCACAAGTGGGAAAAAGACATCACATGTCATCATATAGAGTTCCAACATGAACAAAGCATTATAAAGAAGCAAGGGAATATCCAAACATGATCAAAAGATCAGTAACAAATAAGATACTTCACATGAAGCATGTTTTTCAAAAGAACAAGATATTGTGTAGGCTAATGTCTACATGACCAAGAGAAAGAAGAAAGTAGGTGAATTGCTCAATAAGAATAATTGGGGGTGCAAACATACATCCACTTTAGAGTCCAAAGTCACTTATAGATCCAAGTCTAGGTCTTCAAAGATCCTATTTAACATATATGTAGATTTTGAGTCAATTTCATATTCATTAATCAAACCCTAGAAAACACCTTTTTCTTAGTGTGTGAATTAGGATATGAAAACCATGCCACATTTCAATATATGTTATTCTGAGTTCAAAACATATTTTATTATATTTTTCTAACTTATAAATATTTAGTAATGATTTTTACAAGTTATTATCTATTTAATTTGATCCATTAAAATTAAGTATTTATTAAACATTGGATTTAGGCAAAAAAAACTAGTATCATTAGAAATCTTGTATTTTTCTAATTTCAAAACATAATCTATTGTATTTTTCTTAGTTATGAATAATTAGATATGTATTTTAGAAAACTAGCCAATTAGAAATCTCAAAAAAATCCACGTTAGCCAGAAAACCATAGATAGACCCGCTGTTGTGGCCCAATAAGGCCTTGCCAGTTGGTCAGGGCCCATATCCAACAAAGTGCACAGGTCGGCAAAGTCAAACATGCATATCAGCGTCAAAATCCCCATAGTACCCTTTTGGGCGCATGATAGAATTATTTATCCATGAGGGCAAGATGGGAATCTGACCAAAGGTTATCTTCTAGAGTAGTGTAATTGCATTAGTTTTTGGGTAGTATGCCCCGTTATTATTGGGATGGAGGTGGTGGTGCCTCATACCCGGGTTTAAAGTTTGTGAGGCTTGACCCAACTTATATATATTGGGAGTTGGCAGTATGTCACTCTATCAGGTTTTAAGTTTGTGAGGCTTGGCCGCCTTTGTCTTTATATTGTTCTAGGTCTATGCTTATCTCACATGCATGTAGGTTGTTGATGAAGATGAAGGGTGTGTGCCCTAAATCTTTTATATGTGCTAATGTGGCACTTCTTTATATTTTGTTTTTATGGCAAGTATGAGTTTATTGCAATTCTTTTCTCTTGATACCATTTGGGTGGTACTTATCTCTTCTATGGGAAGCTTTATTTATTTTGATGTCCTTCACTCCATATATTGCTCAATTTACTTTTTAGTATGAACATACCTGCCTTTGCGGATGTCATCTTTTTTTTTCTCTTCTTGTTGGGGTATGCTTCCAATCCTAGGTGAAGGATGTGGTGGATATGGTATAAAGATATGGACTTAGCTTAAGGAGTTAAAGCTTGGAGACAATCTTGACGTGGTTTAGATTTCCTTCTACATGGATCCTTATGATGTACATTTACATGTAAGTTTAAGATTTTCTTTTGTAACCTTATGAGAAATTGAATATAGTCATTTTTTTATTCCACTGTTGCACTTTGGTTGTTTTGTATATCATTAATAAGATTTGAAAATTTTACACCCACTCTAAGCATACCTTGAAGTGTGTTTGGACTGGAGGTTCTATTCTTTAAATTTTTAGTGAGGAGGTGGTTTCACTTCTTTACAGTAGCCCAGTCATGCTAAACGAGATTAATCAAAATAAAACACACAACTAATAGCTAAAGAACTACATAACCATAACATGTAAATTAAAACTAATTTATACATTACTATCAAGTTCTGAAACGTTTATATAAGGATCCAATAACTTGCATATCAACACATACCATACCAGGGATTTACATGTAAGTCCAATGGACTCAGCCACAACCAGAATACAAAAGATATTGTTCCACATATACATGCCATATACAAACATCACACACTACCAAAAACTCTAGTCGACCTACATATCATCTATAAAACATCATCTGCCCAGAATGAGAAGTACATGGATGACTCTAGGACTCTAAAACTACTATCTAACCTTCTGCTTGTACTACTCTCCAAGCTGCTCTTCTTCAACACCACTATCCTGATGACATCGCTGATGAGGAACTAAAAATATGTGGTAACCTAGGAGGTGAGCCCAACGTCTTAGCGAGAGATATAACTCTCAACAACGATTGTTGATAACAACATGTAACATTATTACTAAACAGATGAAGCAGTTTAAACTAATTAAGCAAATTAAGCAGATTGAACATATTAAACACACTAAGCCAGTTAATCAGATAGGCATAGCAATAGGCATGACTAGCAAGTGTATGTAGGAACATGTAAGACTATCATCTACTAAACGGTTAATTTCTTTTACCCCATTATGTAACAACTAAGAAATATAAGAAACAAGGCAAGTGCTATCAACCAATGTGAATCGTGTTTAACCCTAAGCAGTTATTCTACGCGGTTGCATTATGTCTTTTATTAAGACTTGAGGAGTTTGAGGTATATCACTCAAACTCTAACTGATCACTGCTAAGTCAAAATCACTACCATATAAGATCTAGGAGAGTCTGACTCCTAAGATCTCATCCTCCCTAGGTTAGTACGAGTTAGCTCCAACAACATATATAGTCTAGCTACAAAATAGCCTAGTTTGTCCTTGGTATATAGGCCACGACACTAATAACTAGGGTATTCAAACCCTATCATCTGAGGTACAACCACAACTGTCCTTAATCACATGTCATATATACGAATACCTGAGATATGACCATAGTCGTTCTCCTGTCGAGGTATGACTACACTCATCCCCATAACTGGGTTCAGGATGACAAGGACACACAATCTCATACACCCCACAAACTCAACAGTATGCACTCTGAGTTTTCCTTTGAAATACTTGTTTCACCATCTAGCAAGTCCTAATACTAGAATGGATCTATAGCACATGGAACTAAATGATTAGGATTTCACTTGATTAGTTCATGCCAATTGGGTGAGTTAAGACTGGATCAATCAAGTTGCAAGCAAACCCTAAAAGAGTTCTACAAAAAATTAGGTATACTACAACTTCAAAAGATATAAAATGAATGAAACATAATACCTATCACATCATCACATGGGACTATTTTATTGCCATACATGAGTCCATACTCATCATCCTACCATCACATGATACAAATCCTTATCACATCATGAATAGGATAACACCTCAATTAGAGCACAAGACCATGTCCAAGGTCATAAGACCATTCACATTGTGCCTTATAAGAACATCATTATCTTTCCATGCCTAACCAAAAGCTCAACAAAACCCTCACCATACATGTGACATACAAGTTTACATTACATTGTAATAAGGAACTATGATGTTCACATGGCAACATATTAGGGTTACAACAACATTGAGGGAGAGTATTCCATTATCGTACTAATCACATAAAGAGCTATGTGTGATTAACCATAATCACTTACTTGTATTAGGGTTAGGTTCAACCAAGATAAGTGAATTAGGGTTACAAAACAACAATCAAAGATAAACCCTAGTTCTTAGTGTCTCCATTAATCATGAAAGCATAAGGTCAAACATAACCATTGACCATAGAGTCTGGGAATTCCATCGACCACTTAGGTTAGAGAAACATAGCGACCACATAGGTTAGAGACACCTTGGCAGCCACTAGGGTTAGGTGCCTTAGAGATTGGTAGGGATCAAGATGACAACAACCAATAATGATAAAAACTTCATCGACCTAAAAGAGTCAAGAAGGTCAGAGACCACCAAAGGTTAGAAAAATTGGCAACCACTAGGGTTACCAATCTTGGCGACCATATGCACTCAAAACTTGGTGACCAGTCATGGAGATCAAACCTCATCGACTATTATGGAAATCAGATCTTGGTGACCACTAACATCAAAGTTATTGGTGACCTCATAGAACACAAATCCTTGGAGACCACATGAGTTCAACATCGTCATTGACCATATAAGGATGAAATCTTGGTGACCATAAAGATGCAAGGATCTTGGCGACCACTCATGATGTCTACATCTTAGTGGTGAATAAAGGAAATCAAAACATTGGTAACCACATAACATCAAGGTCTCATTGACCACATAAGGGAAAATCTTGGCGAGCATCATTCATTCAAAATCTTTGTGAACATGATGAGACCAAAATATCATCGACCACTAGGAGTCCAAAATAGGTTGGTTATCGCAAAGAATCTAAAAGGTCATCAAGTTGCATCACAAGGATAAAGATAACTTCAAATCCTAATTAGCATCCATCATTGCAGAGAACAAAAATCATCACTTCTATAAGCATGCAAGTACAAAAACTTCCATTATCAAGCAAGGTTTAGGGTTCACTCAATAAGATACACTACTAAAGAATCACCATATAAATACAAACCCTGGGTAAAAGATACCATCTTTCTACTTGGAACAATGTTTTAGGGTAAGATTATGCATATGCAAGATGAGAGTAAGCAATAATCATGAAGAAAGTTATATAACCCGCCTTAGAGAAGATGAAGCAACTCCAAACATGAAGGTATCTCAAAGGAAAGTGGGAAGAAACCCTAGTTTGAGCACTCCACTTTGGCCAAGCTAGCTCCTTCTCCAAAAAGGAAGCAAACCCTAGGTTGAAGAGGCAAGAAAGAAGGTGTCTTCAACCTCTAGATCAAGTTCCATGATGAAACCAACCAAGAAGAAAAGAGAAGAGGATAGAACAATAAGGAAAATGAAGAGAAAGAGGAATATCTCACTTACCAAGACCAAGAATAAAGCAAGGAAGCAACAAATGACTTCAACTAGGGTAGATCCTAACCCTAGATGCACATGCAAGGTAGATCGGCTAAGTTCTCCTTTCACCTTGGCTCCTCCTCAACTAAACAAGGGGGGAAATCTCCAAGAACCAAAGGAAGAAGAGAGATGAAGCTAGGCATGTAAAGAGCTTGTTTGCATGTAAGGAGGGAGGTATATATAGCTTAGGTTTGGAGAGAGAGAGAAAGGGTTTGGTGTCAAGCCATGCATGGCATGTCTCCAAGGTACCTCGTTCATGAAAGCATCTCACACATGCAACTAAGTCAACTAGAAACAAGGTGAGCCCACTAAGAAAACTCATTGAACATGGTGAGTAGAAAAACATAGTGACCACTAAGCATTCTTAGCGACCAAGATGATTAGAAAACTCATCGATCGCCAACCCTATATGCTGGCAACCAAGATGAGTCAGAAACCTCATCGACCACCAACCCTAGATGACTCAAAAGAACTTCATCGACTACCAAAACTTAGGAAGACATGAAAACTTAGTGGTCTCCATAACTAGATGGCTCAACACCTAAGGCCAAACATGAGTTAGGACATCCATGAGAGCAAACCGTAATTCTCAACACACCTTAAACCAAGATGTAACAAGGTGCCCTAAAGAAAATATATATCAAACATGATGTGAAAAATGTGATGCACAACAAGCATGAGACAATTACAAGAAAACCCTAGAGATGAGAAAATTGCATAAAAGCCCAAAACAAGCACATATATGCATAACTAGCTCAAACAATGTCCGAACAGGACCAAACTTAGATCATAAGCTTGTCACATGATATAAAGGCACATCATAAGGTATGATTAAGGTTTTAAGAATATAATTATAATAAGAAAGAATGTTCAACCAAAAGCAAGGTCAGGGGTCTTACAACCATAAACCCCTAACAAGGAGTTTGCTTGGATCAACATCCATAATTGAAGGCCTTCTTTTTATCTTTGGTCTTCCAACGTGCCTTCATTTCCTTGGGGGTAATAAGGGATAAATTCCTCTACTTTCATCAAATGGAGGCCAATACCTCTTGTTGGGAACATACCATGAAATTCATTTTTGTATGCATTCAGATAAGAAACATTTGTCAAATATGGGCTCCTAAGTCTGTCGCAACTGTAATTGACGGTTTTTGCAGCTACCCAAACATGATAACATGGTAAATGTCATTGTTGTGAAAAATAACAACTGCATTCACTGGCACCATTTGGTCACACTTTGACTTGAAATTTATGTCCTTTCATGTCATCAACAAGCCATTGATCGTTATTCATGCGGCGTGTTACTCTTAGGCTGGTTGCATCCTGTTGTACATAAAAAAAAGTGTATTATGAAGCCTCGAGGGGCATTTCTCCCCCTTATCTACATGACCATATGCTTGATTACGCCTCTCCAACCACATTATAACATAGCGGTAATATGTAGCAACAATTATTGCTTGTATTGGTAAACCTCTAACTCCTTTCAAGACTCCATTTATCGATTCAACATGATTGTTAGTCAATGACCCATACATGTAACCTCTATCATATGTGAGAGACCAAAGTACCAGATTTTGGGATATCAAATAATTCTTAATAGTTGGTTCTATAATTTGTATATCAGTCATTAGATGATCAAATTCAAGTGTATCAGTTGTGGATCCCACCTTCCACACAAGTTCCTTTAACTCTTGTGACTTGAACTTTTGATGGAAGTTGTCATGAAGATGTCGAAGACAATAACGATGTTGAGCCCAGTCAAGTTTTTACATAAATTTTTGGAAAATTTCGCTCATTCGATCAGATATAATACATAGATATGTGCGAAGTTGAATGGATGGAATACATATTTGTAGGGAATCAAAGAACCATTCACATTAGTCCTTATTTTCTACCTCGACAACAGTAAAAGTGAATGGGAATATACCATTATCAGCATCTATGTCACATGCAACAAGAAGTGTGCCATAATACATTCTGGTAAGAAATGTTCCATCAACAGTGATAATCAGATTGCAATATACCCAACCTTTCACAGATGGGTCGAATGCCTAAAACACCCACTTGAATATACAAATGTCTTGAGTTTGCATGGTATAATATCCACAAGGTGGGCATACATAGTTCTTGGAAAATATTGTGATAGAGATATCATGAATGGAAACAAATTTTGATATGATGATTCCCAATTTCCAAATATTTTATAGACAGCCTTCCTCCTCACTAGAAATGCCTTCTTGTATGAGATATGAAGGTTTAGTTCAATGTCACGAATTTCTCCTATGGTCATATCCAATCGTGACACTAGGATTGGCATTATCATACGACCAATATAAGATTATGTGCATTGGCGATGGTCTTGATTCATACAAGTTAGTTGACAATTGTGGTTTGTACTGTAATTTTTTATCTTCCACATGCCACCTGCTCTTTTGGACTTGCAAGCTGCCAAACTCCAAGGACATTGTTGGACATGAATACAAACAAGTTTGATAAACATATTATTTGAGCATTGTGTACGATATTGGACATTGTTTTGTACCTACCATTTTTTAATCGTCTCAATCATAATAGCCTTGGTTGAAAATAAAGAACCCTCATAAATTTCAGGTGGAAGGGTTGTAATTGAGACAAACTTCCTGACAAAAATCTTCCACCCATTCATCATCTTGAAAAGCTTCATAGTTATTATCAATGTGATCGTGTTGTAGCCATTCCCTATCAAATATCTTCGGAATAGAACTTAAGTTGCAATAGAGTTATGGATTGGATGTTGATACCCATCATTAGTTTTAGTCAATGAGTCGCCGTCATGTTCACTACTTTCATCACCTTCATGTTCACTATTTTCTTCCTCCTTCCTCAACCTCAACATCACTATTCTCATTCTCAATAGTAGGGTATTGAGGAAATTCATGTGGTTGATTCCATTCACCAGTTACATTACTATTGATTGTTTGAAATTGACTCAACAGACTCATGTGACTCTAACTAGAATGTTGATGGATAGATTTTTTTTAAGAAAGACATCAATATAGGCATCATTTGACAGTGAGAACAAATTTATATATGCATCATCATTGCCAACTTGTATGAGCATATAATCTTCTCTAGGGAAAAGATAGGATATATTAATAGAGTAGTTGTTGGGGTTATGTCAAGTGTTGTATGGATATATGATTTGAATTCAGTCATGGTATTTATAAGCATAATATTTATGGGTCTAATAGATTGACTAGAATAAGACCCATCAGAGAGAAATTGACCTTCATATCAAAGCTTGACAATTCATGAATGTGAACTAGATGCCATGTTTGTATCATTGTAAAACAAATAAACATATATGAAGAAAACTTATTTATACAAATTTGATATTATATTGATAATATTTACTTAATAAATGATAATTCAGATTTTAGAACAATTTAGATTTTAGTACAATAATTTCATTTTTCTATAATTTGAAATTAAGCATTCCAAGACTATGGTAATTTAAAGTTTAAAATATTGAATACATGAATGTAGTAGAGAAAATACCTCAAGTGGCCAGATCTCCTTTGTGAATCAGAACTCTAGAAAAAGAAGATATGAAGATCGTCGCCTAGAATAAGAAGATGAGAAGATTGTCGCCAGAGAAAGAAGAGAAGTAGATTCCCAGCTAGATAATAGAAGAATAATTGCCCAAGAATCAATTAGGAACTCCACCAGCAGTTGTCTATACACCAGAGCACTTTAGAGCAATAGAGAATACAAGAAAGTGAAGAAGAAGTGAAGAAGAGAGTCATTTGTGTGGGTTTGGGGAACTGGTGTTGGCTGCCTTACATAAGACAGCAATACGTCTTGGTTGGGGACACATTGCCCCCACGTGGCACCGGTCGTGGCCCCAACGGCTATCTAGTCGTTGGGGGCAACAGTCGGGAGTTGTGTGGTAGCAATATGTTCTCGTTGGAGACATATTTCCGGTCAAATGGCATTAGTATGGGTGTATTTCGACAATGTGTCTCAATTTCTGACGTATTGGTCCCACTGAGAGGCAATACGTCCTAACTCAGGATGCATTGCTCTGTGATGGGGTCAATGTGTCATAGACCGAGACGCATTTCTCTCTCCATAGTAGGTCAATGCGTCTCATACAGAGATGTATTGCTATGATAGAGGGCAACGTGTCACCCGAGCAGATTTATTACCCTCAGAAAGAGCAATACATCTCCAGCTGGGACGTATTGCTCCACAAACATGTCATTTTGGGAATTAAGTTCAAGATCATGCCATTTTGTAATTAAAATGGTTAAACATGACATTTTGGTTTTTTGGCCTATGAATTATTGCATGCATCAATGTGTATGGTAAACTTATAGCCGTTATGACTTAGCAATCCAAAAAAATACCCCTTCAAATGTTTTTTAGCAATATACATTAATATACAAAAACACACATTGGTACACATAAAACAACATAAATATGCAACATAAACATGAATTTTGATAACTGAACATGATCATTTATTGGCGATATATCCTTACATATTCTTTAGAAATCCCAATTTTACTAACAAACAAAAAATTACACATACAATAGGCATTCAAACATACTGCTACTACATGATTGTTAAAAAAGTTAACCAACTTAGTGGTCGTTACAAGGAGGATCCGCTTCTAGTTCGTATGTGACAATGTGTTATTACTTTTTCCTAATTTCTTTTATTGAAACTTGCCAAATATTCATTTAATAATAAAAGTATTAGTTGCTCCAAAAACAAAGAAGAACAAGTAATTATGATAAGTAATATTGATGAGAATAAGAAATAATAAAATATTAACATGTAATTATTTTTGTGAATAATCAAAGAGTATTTAGTCTATGATGGATCCCCCAAGTTTTTTCTTATCACCTTCCAAATATGACATGTGTCACACAAGATAATAAATATGACATATATCCCTGAAGTCACCACTTATATATCTTGATTAGCATGTACTTATCCTTATAGCTCAGTTCAATCAACTACTTCTTGTTTCTCTCGTATGAGTAAGGAATACATATATGCATGCATGGTCATACCCTCAACTTCATAAAAGTAGGTTGGAGAAGAAATTTTGTGTCAATTTAACTATTTTCTCCCCATAGTCTAAATACTCTTTCGAGAATGTAGCTGGCATGATTTACTTTCTTCTGCTTAAGTGTATTAGCGAGCATAATAATATTTTAGAGGTATTAGTCTAGATTTTATCTGGCTCAAAGATTTTGGATTCTTCCTTGGGAATCGAGGTGGTATACTTATATATTACATATATCTCCACCTATTTTTAGGGTTTACATGTATTTATGTACCTCCTTCCATTATTCATTCTTTTTTCCCAAGATCATGAACTTTGATCATGGTTCAATGATAACTTACATGTTTTCATTATTTCTCTTTCTCTTTCTCTTTCTCTTTCTCTTTCTCTAACTCTTACTTGAGTTGGTCATATATGGGTACTTTCCTTCATTAGTCATGTATATCTAAGATCAGGGGTTTTAAGCATACTTACTTAACATTAGGTTTTTTGTTTCATTTATCTTACTCAAGTACTTTATGTATACATAGTTTGTCTCAATTAAACTTGGATTCCAAGAAGTTTTATGATTTTTCCTTATAGAATAAGCATATATTGCATGAAACATGTTTTTATAAGGAAATAAGGCATCAGATAAGGCAACAGAAATAAAAAAATGATAGCCATATTCCCTTTTGAATAGTAAATCGCATCAACAACTATGTAATGGGAAGGAGGGTTGTAACGTTTATACCTGGTCTTGGAGCAAGTCCAGTGGCAATCACTTGATGTAGTATGTACCTTTCTTCAAATTGCAGCTGGACGACTGTCAACATTGGCCTCCTATTTGATTACCACATACTGTAGTTGACTTTGTTCTCCTAGAGGGTGGCAACGGCCTCGTCACCTCTGTTGTAGTCCACACAGACCACCGATAACTCATGTTGTTTTAGATGAATGGACATGAAGGAGTTATCTCTCCTAGTTGATGTGCTAGCATCAACTTGCCCTCCTACAAATGTCTATCCCTTGTTATTCCTCCCTTTGATAGGTAGAACTTGGTCGGGCTTTCACGTTACCACAACTATGAGAAGACAACAATTGTCAAAGGTTATTGTTGTGTCTCTGGAAGGCTCCTAGTACCCCTCTATTTATAGGAGAGCCAGGGTCAGGGTTTACCATCTAAAAGGGAATTGAAGAGACATAATTTTATGAATTGTCCAGAACATGCGACTGTTGAATCAGTTGGTTCACTATTGAACTAGTTAGTTTAATGTTGAGCTGATCAGTTCAACCCTTGAACTGGTCATTTCACTATATTTCCCAATCGCAATTGTATTGGCAATTAGTATTCAAATAATGCACCACATGAGTCTAGCATCAATCCTTTATCCGATTGAATTGATACACCAAACGGTCAGTTCCCAACCTGAACCGATCAGTTAACTTGTTGAACTGGTCATCTCATGCATTTGATTGACAATGTTAGTTCAATTGACCTGACACTTGAATTGATTGATTTAACACTTGAACCGGTTAGTTCACAGTCCAGTCAGTCAATTTTCAGTCATTGTTTTTAAAATTGAATACCTAACACTTTAGTAATGAAGTTTAAACTACATTTGTGAATAAACTCTTATTCCAAGTGTATCCTATGTGTATGACCCTATAGGTTCCATGTTACATTAGTAGTGAATGTCCATAACTAATTTATGACATCATAAGTAATGAGTGATATCTAACAAGACATCATTGCTACCTAAGTAATTAGAAAGTTGAAGAACAACTTCAACCTACAAGTTGTGATTGGTGTTATATTGATCTATAGTTCCTTTGTCATTGATATCCAGATTGAACTCAAGGCATAGAACTGTCATCCTCTTCAATGTTCAATCCATGTTCCTTGAACTAGAGCAGACTGTCTGAGATATATGTAATCTCAATATCACATATTAACTCACATGTGCATGGCCATACATTTCTCAGTCTCTTTTATCAAGTGTCCAGGATATCAAACTTATGTAGGAGGGACAAATCCCATGTACATCACTCACAGTCATCCCCATGTGTCGCAATAAACTTGAGCATCACCTTTATGGCAACCCTTATTCAAGGTCAGGATGGATGATGTCAAAGCACATCGAATGTCATGTGATGAGTGTAGTGATTTTATGTCTAAGAACCATAATCACCACCATCACTATGAGAGATGATTCTAACTTCCATTCACAGTTTTCATGCATCACTTTCAAGATGGGTTTGTCCGATACACCATTCTCTAACCAGTATCAATGTGTTTGGTTTGATATAACATATCATGACTAATGAGATTTTGTCATCAACCAACACACACTCTAGTATTATGTGTTATTGCTCTTTATTGCCCTTCCACAATAACATCTAACTAGGGACATAACAATAATGCATATACTCTTAACATCCATATGATCTCATCGTTCAGGTCCTCAACCTAAAGACATATGTCATTGAGTAATATCATTCTTTAGACATTTATTATGTTGCATCATTATCTCATAACTGAATAAAACATGATAAATTAGAAGCTTGCCTTTATTATTAATCAAAATGTTTACAAGATATGTCATTACAATCATCATATGATTGGTTCTTTGGGCATACATACCAACATACTCCCACTTGCACTTAGAGCCAATCCCCTATGAACTTAATCTCAAGTGATCTAACATGACCTTCATGCTTTTGTTGTGAAAGTGCTTTTGTCAAGGGGTCAGCCACATTGCTCTCAGTTGGCACTCTACAAATATTCACATTTCCTCACTGTACGATCTCTTATATGAGATGGAACCGCCTTCGTATATGCTTAGAACAATGATGTGATCTTGTTTGCTTAACTTGTGCAATAGCTCCATTGTTTTCACATTATAGCTCAATTTCATTGATGCTTGGAACCACCCCAAATTTTGAGATGAACTTCTTGATCCAAACAATCTCATTTTCTGTATTGGATGGAGCAATATACTCAGTCTCTGTTGTACAATCCGTAATTATATCTTGCTTGGAACTCTTTCATCTTATAGATTTGTTGTTCTGGTAGAACACAAATCTAGATTGTGATCTATAGTCATCTTTATCAGTTTGGAAGCTTGCATCGATGTAACCTTTTACCACCAACTCTTCCTCTTTGCCATAGATAAGGAATTGATCCTTAGTTCTTCTCAAGTACTTAAGGATGTTCTTCACAACAGTCTAGTGAGCTTCACTGAGTTCTTCTTGATATCTTATAGTCATCCTCAAGGCATAAAAGACATCTAGATGAGTATATAAAATTGTATACATGATAGATCCAATTACAAATGCATATGGAATCTTATTCATGTTCTCCCTTTCTTTACAAGAATTGGGACAGCTCTAGAGATAGTATCACCACGAGACATGGGTAGGTTTCCTCTCTTTGAGTTTTCCATGATAAACCTCTTAAACACTTTGTCAATGTATGTGCTCTGACTTAGTCCAAGAAGCCTTCTAGATCTATCTCTACAAAACTTGATTTTGAGGATGTAAGATGCTTCACCTAAATCCTTCATAGAGAATATATTTCCTAGCCAGGTCTTTACCATCTTTAACTAGGGATGTCATTCCCCATCAATAATAGGTCATCTACATACAATATGAGGAATACAACCATGCTCCCACTAACCTTCTTATAAACACAAGGTTCATCTTCATTTTGACTAAAACCAAACTCTTTGATTGTTTCGTCAAATTGAAGATTTTAGCTTCAAGATGCTTGCTTCAATCCATAGATAGACTTAATTTGCATCCTTTGGATTTATAAAACCCTCAGGCTGTGTCATGTACACATACTCAAGAAGATTTACATTAAGGAATGTAGTTTTAACATCTATCTGCCAAATCTCATAGTCATGATAAGTTGTAATGGCAAGCATGATCATGATGGACTTAGCCATGGCAACTGGAGAAAAGGTTTTGTCATAGTCAGCACTTTGAACTTGTTTGAAACCCTTTGCAACCAATTGACCTTTGTAAGTTTGTGCGTTATATCCATGCCAGTCTTCTTCTTGAAGACCCACTTGCACCCTATGGGTTTTACCCCTTCAGGTGGATCCACCAAGGTCCAAACCTTGTTGGTATACATGAATTCCATCTCATGATTCATGGACTCAAGCCATTTCTTAGACTTTGGTCCCTTAATAGATTCTAGGTAGGTAGTTGGCTCATCATCAATGGATAACTCTCTATATGGCTCAAGGTGTGTCCTACTAGATCTTTGAGGTTCTTGTGTCATGTGAGCAATTTGAGATTCTACAATGGTTTGTGACTATCTATGCTCCTCTCGTACCTCTATAGGTTCAATGCTTTCTTGTTGGTCTCATATTTCTTTGATTTCTACTTTCTTTCCAATGATTCCTTTAGAAATGAATTCCTTTTCTGGGAATACATCATACCTGATAACAAACACTTTATTTTCATATGGAGTAAAAAAGCAGTATCCTTTGGTTTCCCTGGGATATCCAAAAAAATAACATTTATCTGATTTGGGTCCAAGCTTTTTGGGAAACTACTTTCTCACAATATCTTCACAACCCCAACTCTTCATAAAATATACATTGGGATGCCTCCCATACCATATCTCATATGGTGTCTTTTGAACCGATTTATATGGTACATGATTTAGTATAAATGTGGTAGTTTCTAGAGTATAACCCTAAAAGAAAGTTGGAAACTCAAATAAACGCATCATTAATCGTGCCAGATCTAGCAATGTGTGATTCATTATTTCTGATACACCATTGTTCTATGGTATTCCAGGTTGAGTCCATTGTGATACGATACCACGGTCTTGCAGAAGGTCATGAAACTCTTAGGTTAAGTATTCTCCACCTCGATCAAAATGAAGTGCCTTAATACTTTTACCAAGTTGGTTCTATACTTCATTCATAAAATCCTTGAACTTTTCAAGAGTTTCTGACTTATATTTCATTGAGTAAGCACAACCATACCTACTGAAGTCATCAGTGAAGGTAATGAAGTATGATAACTACCTCTAACATTTGTTCTAAAAGGGCCACATACATCAATATGTATGAGTCCTAATGATCCATAGCCCTCTCACTATTGCTAGTGAAGGGAGTCTTGGTCATCTTGCCCAACAAACAAGACTCGCATGTTTCTATTAATTCAAAATGAAAAGAGTCTATATAACTATCTTTATGGAGTCTAGATATGTGATTCTCATTGATGTGCCCTAGATGACAATGCCAAAGATATGTTTTGTTTAATTTATCGAGTTTTACTCTTTTGGTATTTACGTTATAAACATTTTTATTTAGATCTACCAAATAAAGACCATAAGAAATCGGAGCACTATCATAAAATATCTCATCTTTGAAATAGAACATTGACCATTATTTATATAAAATTCATATCCATCCTTGTCCATACAAGATACAGAAATAATGTTTCTATTTATGGCAGGTACAAAGTAGCAGTTCTTTTACTCTATTACAATTCCCATGGATAGAGATAAATTAAGGGTTCCAACTGCAGTGGTAGTAACTCTTGCTCCATTTGCAATGGGCAGTTCAACCTCACCCTTTCATAAAGGCTTACTTATTTTCAAATCTTACATATTCGATCATATGTGAGATTCACATCTGGTATCTAGTACCCAAGATGAGGAAGTAGACAAATTTATCTCAATAACGTATATACCTAAAGTGGAGATCTTTATTCCCTCCTTCTTCTTCCTCAGTTCCTCCTGGTAGAGAGGGAAATTCCTCTTCCAATGTCCAGGCTAGTGATAATGGTGACAATTGTCTCCCTTGTTCACCCCTCCCTTTGTTTTGGGTGCAGAAGACTTGGACTTCTGGCTACCTTTAGAACTCTTCTTAGCGTTGCCTTTGCTCTTAGACTTTCCTTTTCTCCTGATCATCGTCGCAAACTTGGGCTTGTCTTTCTTTATCTGTACTTTAGTTGTTCTCAACATGCCAAGTAACTCTCACAACGGCTTGTCAAGATCATTCATGTTGTAGTTCATGACCAATTGGTGCATATGACTCTGGCAGTGAGTGTAGAATCACATATGTGGCCAACTCTTGACCCAAGAGAAATTTCAATCTATCAAGTTTCTCCACACACCCAATAAGCTTGAGCACATGGAGACCTATTGGATCTCCTTCTACAAAGCCATACTTGAATAGTGACTTAGAGACATCATGTCTCTCTTGTCTTTCCTAATCTTGGTACATGTTATTAAGATATTTTACCATCTAAATCACATCCATATTCTCATGATGTCTCTGCAACTCATAGTTCATTGAGCACAGCATCAGGCGTTTGACATCTTTGGTATCCTCAAAGTGCTTCTTATAAGCATCCTCATCATCCTTAGGTGTAGTGGGAGTAGGTTCATCTGGCTCTGGTGTCTCCAAGACATAGAGCTTTCTCCCTTATCTGAGAATAATTCTCAATGTCCTGAACCCGTCATAGAAATTATTCCCATTCAACTTGTCCTTCTCAAGGACTGGTTGTAAGGAAAATGTAGTGTTGGTTGCCATTCAATTCTATAAGAAATTGCAATTTGTCAAAAAATATTTATTTGATTTGATTAATAAAATTTTGACAATATTTAATTAGACCTTTAATTATTTATCATTCCCAATATTTTGTTCAAATTGATAGTTCTCACATATAAATTCATAATATTGTAGCTTACAATCCTTCTAGTGAGCCAAGACCCCAAACGAATCAGTTATTACTCGGCTGACGCCAGCATCCACAATCAATCATTAAGGTAGGAAACTTTTGCCAACTGCATCTTATGTAATTCTTGGATAGATGGTATGTGCAACTCTTTACCATAGTTGTATGCATACTTATAGGTACTTAATGTCATTAAGATCACCTAGTTAAGTCTGACCCAAAATCCAACATGATAGTGGTGCACCCTGCTTGGCGGGCCCACATGACTACAATCACACTTCCATGAGATAGATAGCACTCCGTGCTTGGTATGCCCACACATAGTCGATCAAACTTTCAATGTGTGTTACTTATGAAAAGCATCCAAGATTTAATATTTTATTGAGGGACTTGATATTTATATACATATACATATCCAATCACCACACACTTATAGTAAGTATTATATACATACTATATCTCACAACAAAAACATGCAATATTTAAACATAAGTGATGGTTATGGCCATATACATTGTAATTACTTGGAGCCTCAAGGAATTTCTATCACCTAAGGTCTACATCATATGTACCAACCTACTGTTGATGAAGATCTATGCTTGAACCAATCCAGGTCGATTGGCTCAACTCTTGAATTGGTCAACTCGCCTCCTGGTCGGTCGATTGATCTATCGGATCGATCTTCTGGTATCTGGTCTAAGCAACTTCTAGATACCTTCAGTCAATCGGTTGGGCCACCAGTCAATCAGTTTGGCTCCTCCTGTCTTCTAGCCTCATTGGTCTTCCTGTTGATCGGTTTCTCTTCTGAAATAGGCGATTCATCTCGTGATGAGCGACTTCTTTGCCATAACATGAATTAAAAATACCTAATCCTATTTAACATGGTATTTAATGTATTACATGGTAATTAGGAAACCTTGAGTTACATTATAGGCGACACAAGAAGGAAAGAATTAATATTTTTACATATGGAAGCGAAGATAGAGGTTTGGTATGCAATTGAGATAAAAAAGGAACAACAACCATACAGCCACGCTTAAAGATCTAAAGGGGGATATTCTCCATAACCATGTTAAACATTCACCATCAAAACTGATTTCAGTGCGACACGTGAATTGCATATATATATATATATATATATATATATATATATATATATATATATATATATATATATATATATATATATATATATATATATATATATATATATATATATATATATATATATATATATATATATATATATATATATATATATATATACACGTATATATATATATATATATATATATATATATATATATACGTGTGTGTATATATATATATACATACGTATATATATATATACGTATATATATATATGTATATATATGTATATATATACGTATATATATTATATATATACATATATATATATAAGTATATATATATGTATATATATACGTATATATATACATATATATATATATATATATAAGTATATATACGTATATATATACGTGTGTATATATATATATATAGAGTGAGGCTAGAATACACTCAAGTGTATTTGGCCCTCAATACAATCAAGTTTTAAACCGTTGGATGTTGATTAGATCATGAGAATCCACTCCCCACTTATAACCAAGCCGGTGACCTGTCCCCACTCACCAAACTCACGCTGACGACTCTCTCTCTCTCTCTCCCCGTCGTCTTGTTCGTGAGAAGAAAAGAGCCAGGTCCGTGACGCTTCTGCAGCTGCGGCTTTCTCCTTTAGTCTTCCTCTCTGCCGGTGAGCTACCACAAATGTCCTCCTGCCGACGACTGCTCCGCCACCAGGGACAACGATTCCCCTGTCGTGACCCTGTGTGAACTCTCTAGCACTGGTAACCTCTCTCCTCTCTGTCATTTTCTTCCTTTCTCACTTAATCATCGTGTGCTTCCCTTCCGATCATCTCCGATGTGCGAGGCCAGACCCGTCTGCACCCTCACGTTGACAACACGACACATGTTCTTGTCTGCAGGTGAACACATCGATCACCGGGCTATTGAAACCAGTTCCCACGTCGTGCTCAGGCCGAGACTCACAATCTTTTTGATGCACAGGTTAGTAAGGTTGACGAGGGTAAGATCCCACAGCCGGGCCGACATACATATTGACAACCTTGGGGTAGCTCCGGTATCATCTCGACAGATGCAAACTTCAAAGACTTCGTCACCAGTGCCTCTGTCAACCATTTCCGTATTGCTTCTTTTACTGTCCCAGATTCACCACTTGACTGTATTGAGCCGGCAATACACATAAAATTATTGTGCAACTCCGACGTTCTCGTAATATGCAGAATAAGCATCACGTCGAGATCATGAATAGGGCATGGAGACATACATGCTTGCATGACCACGATGGCCACGACCATCACACTATGTAATTATGTTGCAAGCCACGAGAGGAAAAGAATACTGGAGTGGACTTTTCTAATTAGAATCTTGTACATGGATCGTTCAAGTAACTGTTAAGTATTGTGGCTTGATTTCATCACGCACATACAATCTAATCATATAATTGTAATTGAAGGACGATGCCAACCAGACTTCTTACAGTCGTACAAGTAATTTATAATTTAATCAAGCTCTTGTCATTCAGGGATGTGAACTGGAAGGATCAAGCGACATTCAACTGCAATGCTATGCTATTGTCTACAGGAGTAGGTCGTTCTGTTAACTTGAATTAAGGTGGCAACACAAACACACATCATGAGTATACATTCTGTGAATACTCTTGTTCCGTAATATACTACACAATGAATGCATGAAATTTCTCTTTTGCATTTGTCAATGATAAAAGACCTTGTTGTTTTCTAATATACTACTCAATGAATGTATGAAATTTCTATATGCATTTATACAATTGATACTTGCCATCTTAAGAAATATTTGTGAAAAGCTAGTGATGCTTTTCACTCTTGTATTATCAAGAGAGATTACAGTGTGTATTTATCCAGGTTAGGTACATGTTGTGATAAACACCACTTAAAAAAAAACAACCCGATAATAGAGAGAAGTAATTTGCAGTGTACACAAAGTGTTATTGTGTTTGTGAAGCAGACTTAGCATTATCCTCTAACTAGTCATAACTAGCCCTTTCAACACTATCCACCATGTCCCTGATCCCGATCCTGATTTCTGATCAATCTATGCCACATACTAATGCATATGTTAAGGAACAAGAAGTGTTGGTACCATTTGCATTCAGGACTATAATGGTATTGCGGCTATTTACATGGGTACCTTTATATTTCCTAACTTGTTACGTTCTTCATGATGCACAGGGTGTGGGATGTAGTCTTCCCTTGAGGCAATGCAAGCATGGTTTGATAGAAAGTGAGAGCCTCAGCTGCCATCACTAAGGTTGACGGAAAGACAAGCATGTAGACGCTATCATTCCACTACTATCATGCGATTCATGCACCTCATTTGCTATTCATAACCTCTAAGAAAAAGATTATTTCACGTTAAAGTGAAGAAAACGTTCATGGATCCAATAGAAATGAATATAGAGAATCAGAGATGACTTAACAATGGGCTTAGCTTATTACACTTCCTCGACTCCTCCTAACTGTTGGAGAACATCATTCAACTTATTTGTGGGGATTGCCATGTACACGCTGTTCAACAATACAAAATATCCTACACGAAGAAGATGGCTGAGATAAGCTAGCTTCAGCAGGTGCATTCACTTGCTGATCCTTGTCGTCAGCTCACTCCTCCGATCCACATGAATGCTTCAGCGGTGCACGTCCTAAAGTAAGTGATGGGACCACCAAGATGTACAT